>JADWQK010001407.1:0-1451089 GCA_017933935.1 Sesamia nonagrioides | reverse complement strand
TTTTTATTATTATGACTACATTTGTTATCAAAATACATTAAACGCAATCTGTAAAATAGCGTAATAATAGTGTTTTTATCGATATTAAACAAAATCGATTCTCAAATCGTTAGTTCAAATAGCGGTATCGATTCTATAGATGCGGAAATGAGTGACATCTCCAATTGTTTTGTTATGTTTGTTACTCGCGATTTTTTTTTTTTTTTTTTTGGCGGCATGAGTGTCACGCTCATTTTTCATTGGACTTTTAAAATTATTTATAGTGTTGTTTACTAAATAAAATCGCGTGATTTATGTAGTAAAAAGTGCATTCAGTGAATAATTTATAAAGAACAGTTAAATAATGTAGCACAGTGGCCACATCATGTCCTTACTCCAAATTCTTTCTTGTCGGCCTCACGCAGGAAAAGAAAGGAGATTAGGATAGAAACTTACTCAAGAAAAAAATTACTAAAGACTAGGCTGTATGGCGTACTATGCCTTTGCCTTTTCCGTTCAGAAGAACGGAAAGAATTAAACCAAAAAAAAAATTTGTTACTCGCTTCCTTGCCTTTGTGCAGAGTAGTGAGTGTTCACTTTTGTTACTGGATTACACGAGTAACAGTTGTGAAGGTCAGATGGCAGTCGCTCCATGTAAAACATTGATATTCAGCGGCGTCCGGTTAGACTGGACGCTGACCCCAAAATAATTGGTAAAAGGCTAGACTATAAATAACTTGTATTATTTACGCATTTGATGATTACATTCATTTTCTTACTAAACGTAAAAGAAATAATAAATCTATTCAGTTTTCTTTACGATTATATAACCTCAAAATCAAACACATTTTAGTTTGATACTCGGTTCCTAAGCTTGTCCGTGTATCAACAAATACCTGATATGATTACATGAATCATTCGAAACACAACTAGCATTTTCTTATTGCTGTCAATTCTGGGGCATTCAATGTATGGAATTTTAGCAATGTCCTTTGTGTAGTTAGTATTTGCAATAATGTGCGGTAAGGTACCACTAGAGAGTAGCCCAAGCCATGTACCCACACACAGTATTATACACAACCAAACAAATTATCACAGTTGCAAATTGAAAATACAATCGATACAGATACTGACCCTTAATAAGTTTTCCAAATGTTATTTTTAAGCAATACTGTTTTATATTGTCGTTATTTACTCAATTCAGATAATTCTTTACTTACGAATAACTTCTGGAGGTTCTCACTGTTGGTTGAGGTTCTGGGGCTCTGTATTTTCGAAGTACATACAGGATTATTCCTGTATAGGACACCCGGTACCGGATCATTGCTGCTTATGCAGCGTAGCAGTTCCAACGTCAGAGAAGACGGCTTGATGTCATCATTACGGTGCGAGTGAAGTCAGCGACCCGCTGAACAACGGCTTCCGAAATATCGTCACAAGCTCCAACGGCGGTTATGAGAAAAAAAAAAATAGTTTTATAAAACCAGAGCCCTGATCCCTACTTCTGATGTTAGGATAGCAGAGTGTGGGGGTAATTAAATAATATTAAAGCAAACATTATAGGAGAAACATTATGTACATAGTTACTTATAACATTACACACTGGACATATTTAGAATCATCAGCAATATAAATTACATAAGACCAGGCACATAAGAATTATGTGCCTATAACGAATATTCAGAATACTTAACTGGTAGTGTGCTCGGTCCGACGGCTCGATGGAGACTATCTACTAAGGGACGAGTCACCGTATTTATAGGAAATGCCACTCTCAGAGTACCATCGAGCCGTTTTTATAATTTTATAAAAGTTATTCTACCCTCGGAATCAACTAAACTTAAGCAATCCACAATACAATACTTTTATTAGAATTATGACTCGTTATATTTATATAACACGTGCAATCGGTTCTGTTCAAATTTATGTCACACAGCGTGTAGGGATAAAAGAAATATAATGACATTTTGGCAAACTGAGGTGAAGTTTATTTCTAAGACAATATTGCGAAAGTCTGCATAGATCATCTTGTAATAGTACGCAGTCCTGCATACTTGTGCAGGTTTTAAAAATTTTGATTTCATCAGCGTACATAAGGAATTTAGAGTTAACTATACAGGACTTTATGTCGTTAATGAACAAGATAAACAATAAAGGACCCAAGACCGGACCCCGGTGCACACCGGATTCTACAACTGCGTATTCAGACTCGTATCCATTGGTGACAATTTTATCTTCACCTGATGATTTGTTGACCGGGTAGTTTTCTAACAATATTTATAAATTCGTCATTAGACGGTACGTCTGACATTGGTGATTCAGGTGGCACAGGAGCCCACGCTCGAATCTGTTGGTGGTAGTCACTATAGTTAGCCGGTGAATCATCAGGGATAAGTGTATTAATTAGTAGTTCTGTTGTTTCCTCTATGCCTGTGGTATGCTTATCATTGACTTTAATGTTTTGAACGTATGCAAGGTCGACCGATCTGTTAGCTTTAAATTCTTGATATAAGGGAGACCACGAACCCTCCCTGTCAAGTTTATCAACGACTTTCCGCAACAAGTTACCTTTAGATTTTTCCACCGATGCTTTGTACCGTAAGATGCACCGTAGGGAGGCCCGCAACAAGGTGGACCGATGACCTGGTGAAGGTAGCGGAAAGCCGATGGATGCGGGCAGCACGGTACCGGTCATCGTGGAAAGCCTTGGGAGAGGCCTTTGTCCAAAAGTGGACCTCTAAAAGCTGAAGAGGAAGTAGCATATTTTCTGGTGCCGTGGTGGAGTAGTGGTAAAAGCGGATACTTACAAGTGTACTTACTTTTGGTTGTGGGTTCGAACATAAACATACACTTTGTGTAAATTATTTTATCAACACTGCTCTCAAAACGCCAAAGGAAAGCCGAATATCTTAGAACTAACTCTCACTGAGCCTGTGATCCAGTGTGGTGAATACCACTCACTCTCACCTAGAGGTGGCATGTAACCCAGTTGTGGTAATATTACATAGGCTGGTTATGCTAAGCATAATATGTGATTTTAGATTACATACAAGCCATGCTATTTAATTAGGTTAAATTGAGAAAATTACATTTACTTCACTAGCTTTTGCCTTCACCCGCGCCTTTGCTCGCCAATCCATCCATGTGTTATATAATTCATGACTATCTCTTGAGGCGTGAAAGCAGAACTAACTCCCATACTCACTCAAACGGGAAAGGTGAGGTGACTGGCAGCTAAATAAAACATAAAATTAAAATACAAAAAGAAAAAAGGCATTTAAATGCTGACACATGTCGCTAAAACTCAAAAAAAGAATGGGAAAAATCGAAATGATAAAGTCAACACTTATTATTATAAAAAGGCGAACACGCCAGCAAAATGCAAACTCATCGAGGTTTAAAAAAAAGAACGCACGGAACCTCAATACGAGTGTCGAACGAAATTAATCCGAGATCAAAAGTTACACCATCCGAGCTGATCGCATATTTGCGTATAGGCCTGCTGGACTCGTAAATGCGTCTTTTTGCAGTCGCAAACTTCCATCGTAGGGTTTTTTGTAAACAGCTATGTGAAATAATATTTGCTTGTTGTCATTCTGAAATCATATTTGTATGGAGGTTTTGCGTTTTGGTAATGGGAGTTCGGAAATAGAGCGCTTTGGCGTTTTTCTTGGAAAAGAAGCCTTAGTAATGTTAAAAGCAATTTTGTATATAAATCGATCAAATTATAAAAGGACGAGACGTTGTTAGGGTTCTAAAGTTAAAGAAGCCAACAACAAAACTAACTTCATAGAAATAGCCTATTCACTCAAAAAACTGTGTAAATAGCTAGGATGACGGCAGTTGAGCGAGGTGATGCAATGTTAAAGCCGACACAACAACATTTGGCGCATCGTACCCGGCATACATCGCAACACAACTGTTCAGACCCGTCCTCCGTGCGGCTTCACTAGAACATCATACCGGAACACGACGAATCGCTTGCACTTACACCCAGTATTTGTTGACATGCCTACGCTGTCCTCCCATACCCATTATAATTATAAAAAGAGTATTTGGAAAGAGAAGAAATGACCATTTGGAATCGTGTACCAAGTTCCTGACGTTTAATGAGTGTCCATATTAATTTATGTGAAATATATATTATAAATTTTACATCTCTCATATTCGGTAAGTAGGTTCTTATTACCCCCAAATGGGGTAGCCCTAGGTAATAATGTAGCCAAAGAAGCCCCAAGGCGGTAAGTAGGGAATTAAAAAAAAACTTCACTCTTTCAACGTGAATCTTACGTAATCATCGTACTGAATAGATATCATGAATTCAGCCCAATGACAAAGGTTGCCGACGAAGCTCAATTTAGTTCTTGAAAAAAGTAATAAAAAAAAAAGATTAAAAAGTGTAAAAAAAAGGCGGGAATAGAAAACTTTTACATACTTTAAATATTGTTTGTTTTTGGGATTTTTTTTTTATAATTACGTATCAATTATGAAAAAAACATGAGTTTTGTAAGTGATGAAGATATAAGCTGCACTCCCAATTCAATGACAATGAAAGCTGATGCAAAAATTAACAATACTTTGCCTGAAAGTTCTAAAATGTTTTATTCTTGTAATGCCGGCTTTTTTTCTACTTACCTCATAATCGAGATGTAAAGCAGAGTAGTTAGCTCGGGTGTAAGCATCAATTGCACCCTCGAACTATAGGCGCCCTCGCTGCGCTCGCGCGCCTTAATATCTCGGGTTGCAATTGATACCTTCCTGCCCTTGGCTACTAATCTACTATTAATTCTGTAAAACTTTCATCTTGAAATCTTAACGGCAGTTATCATGCAGTGAGCGGAATGACAACTTGCTACTTACGTGTAGCAAGTTGTCATTCCGCTTCGCGATGAGACTTGTATAACCTACGCTGGCAGGATAAGAATCATTTGGAAGTGGTGATGAATAAGAAGAGTATTCAATGAATGTAATATTTTCTTTATTATTATTATCACATACAAACTGTTGGGCTGAAACAAAGGTAATGTTTTACTTTTTAATATTATTTACTAGCTTTCCGCCCGCGGCCTCGCCCGCGTGGAGTTCGGTTATATCGCGCCTTTTAGATTTCCCTCGGGAACATCAAAATTTTCCGGGATAAAAGGTAGCCTATGTTCTTTCTCAGGATCTAAAGATTGTCTGTGTTAAATTTCATCAAAATCGGTTGAAAGGTTTGAGCGGGAAAGCGTAACAGACAGACAGACAGACAGAGTTACTTTCGCATTTATAATATTAGTATGGATGAAAGGTCTAAGCTTTTTATTCTCTGTCTTTATTTAGTTTAGGGACTCTTACACGACTGTGTATGCCAGTCCCATCGTACCTAACCCAAAACTTTACTGAATCTTAACTTAATAAATTTAAGTTAAAATAAACTTAATCTTAACAAATATAAAAACTTTAAAGGCGACCTCTGAAGAAGGTGTGGATAACATGTGATGGAAAATACCAATATCATATCTATTTTCTTGCAACTCTTTAAACAATTTTTCTTTTTTAGACTGCAATGTAACACATTCCTTCAATAAGTGTGTTTCTCGGTGGTAGGCAACAACATCAGCCGCCGGCCTAAGTTACCACCCACCAGACAAAGTCATGCCGCCAAGCGATTCGTCGTGTTCCGGCATGATGTCTGGTGAAGCCGTACGGTGGACGGGTCTGAGCAATTGTGTTGCGATGTGTGCCGGGTACGATGCGCCAAATGTTGTTGTGTCGGGAGTTTGGTCGTGGAGGGTCTCCAGATCAATCCTCTGGTGCAGCATCGTTGGTCGTGTTGTTGGATTAAACATTGCATTACCTCGTTCAACTGCCGTCTTCCTTCCTATTCACTCAGTTTTTTGAGTGAATAGGCTTAATAAGCTAGTGCGCTTTACCATCAACGATTGCATCACTGCTTACCATCAGGCCGGATTGCAGTCAAGCACTAGTTTATAATTATTAAAAAAAAAAACATCCTCATCCTCAATAATTATCTGTAGCAAAAGCTTAGACGCTTTTGCTACAGATAATTATTGAGGTTTCAGAAGCTTTCCTTAAACCTAACCTTTGTTTATACAAATAAATAGGTAACAATATTTACTTGCTTACTTAGTACGGGTGACTAAGTAAAGAAACAAGACGTGCTTATCTATTGTAATAAATGTGCCTATCTGATGGCGACAAAAAGCTCCAAATATAACTTAACGATTCATATCTATCTGTGGTACAGTTAAGTAGGTCTCCAAGGTCTAAAAACACACAAAACAGATGACAATGACAGGTGCTAAGCTAAATAAGAGGCTTCGCAAAACGCCGGCGATTCTTAAAAATTATGGTTTACTAGAGTTGTATTTATCTGCGAGGGTTGCGGGTTCTTCGAAGGAGATATCGGGGTCCCGGGTACAGGTAATTGAAAGAACACCGGTTGGTTTAGTCAGTAAAAGTCTGACACCCTCCAATTCCGTCCAGACTGGCAGAACTTATTTGGTCGTCCTGTCGTTCTCCGTGGCGCAGCGGTCAACTCGCCTGCCACGACGTGGAGGCCCCGGGTTCGATCCCCGGCCAGGTCATGATGGAAAGCGATCTTTTTCTGATTTGCCTGGGTCTTGGATGTTTATCTATATATGTATCTATTATAAATATAGTATCGTTGAGTTAGTATCCCATAAGTCTCGAACTTACTTTGGGGCTAGCTCAATCTGTGTGATTTGTCCGTATATATACATATATTTAATTTCCTGCTCAAAAAAGGGCTACGTTTGTGATTTCATAATTATAATTCTGTAAAATCATATTTTTTATGCTCGCGAATTAATTTTGTTCAACACATAACTGACCTAAAAATTGCAAAAAAAAATCCTAAGACAATTTCAGTTTCACGGGTTACCCTGGCGCTTCCCGCTAAAGTATAATGATCTCCAAGGCTTCCAAACAAACAAGATACATGTTAAATAGCAGGCGCTAAGCCAAACAAAAGCCTTCGAAAGACGCCGGTTATTCTCAAAAATGTTTGTTTTAAGATCTAAAATAAATCCCGGTGTACTGACACAAAAATCCTATTCAACAGGAAAAATACAGGGTTAGTGTGACATCACAAAGGCTCGGCAGTTTACGTAACAACGTGTTACACCAGTTTTCTTGATTTGTGGCAAAGCAAACATCTAGAGCTCGTTCTTTGCACAAAAATACGAGGGCCCTTGACATATTTTTGCTGGCTCCGAATGAATTGTTGATGAGTATCTACACCGCCTTCAGTGCCGGGTGACAAGATTCTTTTTTAACAGTACCACCAATTTTGATTGTAGATTGGAGGCCCTTTGTTCATTTTTGGTCGAAGAAAACATTTTCGGATTTCCTCATAGGTTGCGGTCAACGGTTTGTTGTGACGAATGGTTGATCGATAAAACCGTTCAAGTTGCGCTGATAAGCTTAAAAGGGTCATTTCTACGCCCCAGAGTAATTCGGATCTCAAGGCTTGTTCGTCATTTTTGCGTATATATCAAATGGCGTAGTCTCTGATCGATAAAACCGTTCAAGTTGCGCTGATAAGCTTAAAAGGGTCATTTCTACGCCCCAGAGTAATTCGGATCTCAAGGCTTGTTCGTCATTTTTGCGTATATATCAAATGGCGTAGTCTTATTTTAACACTTGGAACTTTTAGGCAGATAGTTTTTAAAAAGTACTGCTTGACCGCAATCCCCCCTGATGATAAGCAGTGATGCAATCGTTGATCGTAAAGCGCGCTAGTTTATTAAGGACCGTATTACAGAATCACACTCAAGGCTCAAATTTTACTTAAAAGTAGTTTCACCCAATCAAATAGCTTCAAATGAGATTTAAGCAAAGCTTGAGTTTTGAGTGAGGTTCTATAATACGGACTTAAGAGCCTTCACTTTAGCCTTGAAGACACTCAAATTGTAGTCCGAGGGAAACACCGCCGCGGGCAAATTGTTCCAGTCCCACGATGTACGCGGTATAAAAGAGGAGGCGAAACGCGTCGTCCGGATCGTAGTAGTGTTAACAATGTAAGGGTGGAAACTCGCCTTCGACGGGTCGTCCGATGGTGAAACGGAGATGGGGGAATTAAAACATGCAGTTCCCTTGCACACTCACCAAAATGTATCCTATAGAACACCGAAAGGCTGGCTACTCTACGCCTGTGCTGCAGGCTTTGGAGAACGTTTTGAGTTAATCCTGTGTCACCAATCAGCCTCTTCGCACGCCTCTCCACTGAATCCAAAGTAGCCAGGTGACATTTTGCAGCACCAGCCCAAATGTGGCTACAGTACTCCACACACGAGCGGACCTGTGCTTTGTACAACATTAGAAGCTGCCTTGAAAACATTAATCGTCATTGAAAAGCACGTTAAGCCGTTGGCCTCAGTTTTTATTCATAAATCTTCGATTTGTGGTTACGGATTCTCTATAGGACTGGGTTGTGGAGGTAGTCCCTCCCTGTAAAATAGGTACTCAGCTGGATCCCAATCCCCACATAGTTGGGAAAAGGCTAGGCAGAGGAAAGGGGAGTTTATTCATATTTACGCTTCAGTAGTGGATTACTACCCACCCCCTTCTGAAGAGAGGAGGCCTGTGTCGCACCAGTAGGAACATTATAAGCTGATTAACAAAGAGCTGAATAAACAAATAAATAACAAACCATTTGCTTAATTCATTTAAGGCCTCTTTATCATAACAATTGTTTTTTTTTTATATTTTTAAAACTACTGCTTGACCGCAATCCCACCTGATGGTAAGCAATGATGCAATGGTTCTTTTCTTTTCTTAAATACGTTGCCACATACTAGTAATTTCTCCTGTGTGGTGGGTCCGTTTACAAACATTTAAATTCACATACACAAACATCCAGACGGAACAACTACTTGTAGGTCATACAAATATTTGTTCCGTGCGGGAATCGAACCTGCGACATGCAGCGCAGCAGCCAATAGCTTAACCACTGCGCTAATCGTGCAGTCATCGTTGATGGTAAAGCGCACTAGTTTCATCATCATCATCATCATCTTTTCAGCGGAAAGACGTCCAGTGCTGGACATAGGCCTCCCCCAAGGATCTCAACTACGACTGGTGACCGGCACTAATTTATTAATAGCCTATTATATTCACTCAAAAAACTGAGTGAATAGGAAGGAAGACGGCAGTTAAGTTAGGTGATGCGATGTTACAGAGGCTCGCTACCGACGAGGCGATCCGGCCAGTACTCGGCGACTGGCTCGGGAGGAGGAACGGCTCCCTGTCGTTCAGATTGACGCAGGTACTGTCGGGGCACGGCTTCGGCAAGTACCTGAGTCGCCTAGGCAGGGAACTGGACGCTCGGTGCCACCACAGCGTAGCTTGGGAGGAGCAGCGCTGTGTTCTCACAAATGAAGTAGTAGGCGACCTGACGCTGCCGGCAGTAGTGCGGAGGATGGTCGGCAGCGCAGACTCGTGGGACGTGGTGGTGTCCTTCTGCGAGGACGTGATGTCGCAGAGCTGCGAAACGGGAGAGGGAGATCTCAACTCCCTTCAGAAGACGCACTGGGCGCCGAGGAAGGGCGGATAGCGCCTGTGAATTTTGTGTTCATGAATGGGTCCAGGGGCGAGGGACATGGGGAAGTCCCCGCCCCCTATTCGATGGATGCGCGCCCCTGAGGCGCTGCATGGGGTAGTTTAACACCCCACTTGCCCGTGCAGGAGACGAGGCCCGAACAGATCGGGCCAGCACGAGGGTGTGGGGCCGTGGAAGAATTTAGACTCCCGCGGCCCCACGCGCACTCGTGATAGAAGAGACATCGGGGTAGTTTTAGTCAGTAAAAGACTGACAGACCCCGTCGCCCACCCCAGGGCGGCGGACATCCTATGAGGATATCCACCCCGGAAAAATAAGTGATGCAATGTTAAACCCAACACGACCAACTATGCTCCGCCAGAGGGAGATTTATTTGTAGACCCGCCACAACACATCGCAACACAACTGCTCAGACCCGTCCTCCGTACGGCTTCACCAGACATCATGCCGGAACACGAAGAATCGCTTGGCGGCAAGACTTTATCTGGTGGGTGGTAACTTTTACCACCGATAAGTATTATCATTTCCAACTGATACTAGCTCTGTTTTGTATAAACCTCGCCGAGAAAACTTAGGCGAAAGAAAGAAAGGATAAAAGAAAAAGTATTTATTTGGACTTATACAGGATGATCATAAAACTAAAATACATTAAACATGGTAGCAAAAAATCAGAAAGTGATCTTAAAGTTGCCACTGTCAGTCCGCTTCATTAACAGCGATTGATGCTGTTACTAGCACACTTCAAACTTTTTCTTTTTCCCCTCCAAGATGTTTTCAGAATAGCACCTTTGATGTTCGAGATTGAGTTCTCACGTTTAAATTCTTTCAGAGAAGATCGGTTGTACTACATTTATTTATTTTATTCTAAAACATGTACAAACTCGACAACCCACTCACATTGTTCGCTTAGCATACCCATAGAAACAAAACAGATATACAAAACAGCCTTGTTTTCGAACCCAATGCCCCAATAAACCCGTTGAATACATACAAATACGTACTCAGATATGACATTCACGGAAAAACATAAACTGTATCAGCTGGTTATCGTTCCGAGCGAGTTGTGGAGTCAATTGGGGGAATTGGGTCAGAATGGCCCAGTCCGCAGTGGCCCAGTGGTGGTCACTGGACGGAATGGTCGATGTGGGTGAGTGATGAGCACTCGTTTTGTAGCTTTTAAGAGCTTCTCTTTGTTTTCTAGCGGGTAGTATGGCTGCGGATACGAGATAGATGGTTTTATTGTAAATAATGCGGATAAGTGGCTACTTAGCTTTGGCTTAAAGTTGGAAGTACAGGGAATAAATGAGGCCAAACTCCATGCATAAAGAGCACTTACTAAAGATATTTTTCGACGTTATCATTTATTAGCGAATGCAGGGTTTGTAAATAAGTGATTTGTCATTTATGGTTGACGGTTGTCGAGACTCAACGATCAATTCATTTTTTTTTCAGTTTGCAATCTCATGAATAGAAATAATCAAGTTATCCTTATTACCTCATGAAACGTGATGAAACATGGAGTTAATATACAACAAGGTCAATTCTACCAAGGTGCAGTTAACTCCCCATGCGCTAGGTTTTGCAGGGTCTTGAATAGTTGCAGTCAAATTATTGATTTTCACTTTGGTTCACTGTGCCTATAAAACAATAACGTGAATCTTTGAACTGTTTATCAGATTTGTTGTTAAAGTTTTGAGAATAAATCATGTTAACGATCCTGCGTTCGCGATTTATTTGCCAAAAATATAAAAAGAATATTGAATTAATGGAAAAATAACTTTATTTTTATAACTTTACTTTTACTTTTAGCTACTTACTGAAATCAACTTAACTAAAATAGAAATAAAATCAATATTTGAACTTGGTGGGGATGTGCAGCCATGCGTGGTAATGTGGGTATAAAATCATTTAAAGCTCATAGACGCAACTGGTAAAACCACGGTAAAACTCCACAATTTTAGATTAATTGCTTTTAAAGTAATTTACCCTAAATATAAAATTAATAATTGTCGGCAGCTTCCGTGGCGTAGCGGTAGCGAACGCGTCCCCTGCGCAAGGAGGCGCAGATATTTGTATGCATGTAAATGAATATTTGCACTGGTTTGGTCGTGCCTCGGAAAGTACGTTAAGCCGTTGATCCCGGTTGTCATACGTGGCAGTCGTTACGGGTTGTTGGAGCGCTCAAAAGTCCAACAATTGGTCTAGCTGCAGTGCTTTGATATCGTCTTCGGGTTGTGGAGGTCAGACGGCAGTCGCTTCACGGAAAGTATCGCTGAAAGTATATATCGCTAAATATATATAAAAGTCTAGCTAAAATGAGCATTTGGACTGGTAAAGCGGACACCAAAGCTGAAAAACCTTCAGATGCGACTGGGTTTATAAAGTTTTATTGACATAAAAAGGAGTCAGGTACTTTTAATTTGAAGCCCTGACTCCCGTGCTAGGTTACAGGAGTCAGTGTCTTCACCCGTCTTGGACAATAACTGTTTATGCTACAGTATTAAATAAATTAATTGCATGCTCATGTGTGGTGTGAGGTGGTGTGTGGTGTGGTGTGAGGTGGTGTGTGGTGTGGTGTGAGGTGGGGTGTGTGTGTGTGTGTGTGTGTGTGTGTGTGTGTGTGTGTGTGTGTGTGTGTGTGTGTGTGTGTGTGTGTGTGTGTGTGTGTGTGTATTGCTTACATTAGTATTGGGTTTTCCCGCTTATAGTTGTTTAAGTAAATTTTCTGTCTGTAGGTAGTCTAGTGCGCCACGTGTTTACACAAGAACGCAAAACTTCATCATCTTCATCAACCTTTTTATCGTCCCATTGCTGGGCACATATCTCCTCTTATTCAGAGAAGGATTGAGTGTAATCACCACGCTTGCTCAAAGCGGTTTGGCGATTTCAGACTTAAAGTCCAGGTTTCCTCAAGATGTTTTCCTTCACCTTCTAATCAGTCATTGGTGTCCAAGATATACTTAGAAAGTACATATAACTTAGAAAAGTTACATTAGTACTTGCCTGACCTGGATTCGAACTCGAACACTCATACTTGAGAAACTGGTATTTTAACCACTAGACCACCACGACTAAACATAAACGTTAAAACATAAAAGCAACCAAACTTAAACAAAACTGTCTTCCTCATTCAAATTTTCAAATGAAGGAGATATATTCATCCGCCCATTCAATGCTTTCTAAAACGTAATTAAGAAAATAATACGTCAACGACCTATAAAAGTGATGTCATACCATCTCTTTTGACTCTGAAAGAAGGCAAAAGTTAATTGCTTGGCATCAATAAAAAAATGAATTATGTGCAAGTTCAAGAATTGCTGGCTGGAATGGGGGAGGACCCTTCGGTCGAAGATTTCAGTCCGAGTCGCATGCGATTGTCGGGGGAGGCTGACACAGTAGCCATAGACGCACTAGACTGTTTAAATGTTGCGTTATTAATCGCATCGCAATTCAAAGAAGTCGTGGTGGCCTAGTGGTTAAAACACCAGCCTCTGAAGTATGAGTCTGCGGGTTCGATTCCAGGTCAGGTAAGTACCAATGTAACTTTTCTAAGTTATATGTACTTTCTTAGTATATCTACCAATGACTGAGGTGAAGGAAAACGTCTTGAGGAAACCTGGACTTTAAGTCTGAAATCGCCAACCCGCATTGAGCAAGCGTGGTGATTACGCTCAAGCCTTCTCTGTATGAGACCTGTGCCCAGCAGTGGGATGTTAAAAATGGTTGATGATGATGATGATGAATTCAAAAATAGAAAGTATAATAAGTCTATTGAAAATGTAAAATTTTCCCATAATTTGTATGATTATTATTTATAAATTGTCCTTTTTCTGAGATTAACATTAAGACGTAAGCGCCAGGGTAGCTCACGGCATTCAATCAAAGGTAAATTTTTTCTATTTAGTTGTTTTTTTATGTACGTTTTTTCTCATGTGCAGGTCAGTGTTATGTTAGGTAATAGATAAAACAGACTGGTGTCTGAAACTCTCGTACTTATTTTACGTACAGCAGTATCCTATTATGTATACCACTATATTACTAAAATGATTCGCGGCTGTAAGAAATATTTCTCTATAAAATTATAATTACTCAAATCATCATAGTACAACTTAAAGAAGTTTATACCCTATTAAATAGCTATTTCAAATCATCACGAATAATATTTTGATGAACATTCAACCTGATACTGACCTGCAGATTGCTAAACAATTTTAAATATGCGATACGCTGATGACGTCACGCTATTTGCTACTAGTGCAAGTCATCTAGAGGAATTACTTCGTAGGTTGGATACTCTGAGCCTAAAATTCAGACTCCAGATTAACTGCAACAAAAACTAAGGTCTTGAACCGCAGTAACTACAACTCGCTCGAAGTCTCTAAAATTGTGAACATAACGTGAACCAATCAAACATTTATCTTGGATCATTAATTTCAATACAATGACAGCCTCCGTGGCGTAACGGTTGCGAACGCGGCCGCTGCGCAAGAAGGCGCGAGTTCGATCCCCGCGCAGTGCAAATATTTGTATGCATGAATACGAACATTTGCACTGGTCTCGTCGTGCCTCGAAAAGCACGTTAAGCCGTTGGTCCCGGTTGCCATACGAACTTTTAATGGCAGTCGTTAAGGGTTGTTGGAGCCCTCAAAAAGTCCAGCAATTGGTCTAACTGCAAGCTTCGATATCGCCTTCGGGTTGTGGAGGTCAGACGGCAATCGCTTCACAGGAAATATCGAAGATTAGCCAAAAGACTAAGTTAAACTAGTAAAGCGGACCCTAGTTTTCAAAGCTGAAAAAGCTTCGGATGCGACTGGAATGAACGCTGAGATGATGATTCATTACAATTGTGGGTGGATGCATAGATTTAAGAGACATCATTATGTCTCTTAAATCTATGCACCCACAATTTTAATGCCGTTAACTATAGTCCTATGAATAAGCTGAAAAAACAGAGATATTACATTAAGTTACAAAGACAAAGACTTCTTCAAATATTCGTTTACCCCATCTTTTTATCTATACGTTGCTGAGACATGGGCGCTGCATGACATCGAGAAAAAGATAATAAACGTTTTCAAAATGTAATGCTTTAGAAAAAAATTGGGAATTTCAGTTAAAAATTTTTTTTAGTAAAATCCATATTATTGAAGCTAATTCAAATTCAAAAGAATGAAACACTAACTCTGAACCATTCTTCTTCTTTTTCTTCAGCCTATAGAGGTCCACTGCTGTACAAAGGCCTCCCCAAGGCTTTCCACAATGACCGGTCTTGTGCTGCCCGCATCCATCGGCTTCCCGAGACCTTCACCAGGTCATGGGTCCACCTTGTTGGGGGCCTCCCTACGCTGCGTCTTCCGGTACGTGGCCGCCACTCCAGAACCTTACAGCCCCATCGGCCATCGGTTCTACGAGCAATGTGCCCTGCCAACTACCACTTAAGTTTAGCGATTCGAAGAGCTATATTGGTATGGAGGTAATGGAGGTATGTCTGAAACATAAAAAAAAGAAATTTTCGAAATCAGCCCACAATTGCAGTCAGATTCCGCGTAACATACATATAATGAAAAAATACAATGGAATCGGGAAAGTTGTTCTTGAAACCTGTTACAAAAAATGTATATCAAAGTAAGCATCTATAGTAATGTCATACAAGATGGCAGCACCATAAGCACAGATACGATTAACAAAACACTTAGATTTCTTAGAAACAGTTTATATGCCAATAAAACGCCGCGCCGCGTCATATCGACAGAGTGCGTCCGAAACAAGCGCATCTCAATGAGGGGGAATCGAGTCATTATTTATAATTTATTTCCTTAATTAATATAAAGCTCTCGTTCTTATATTCTTTGTCTACACTACGGTAACAGTTTAAAGGAACAGATGGTGTGATTCGTTAGTTCGCTGATTCCTTTTTGATATCCGTTCGAATGTACAATTCGAATGATACCTACCGATGCTTGAAAGGTTTTGTAGGACTTGTAGGGTAATTTAATACATCACCAGTAGCAATAGAATTAATTTTGACAGTTCAACAACATTCATTGCGTTATTTACATTGTCGAGTAGACAGTAAGCACAGACATTTTTCGAACATATGGACCAATGGACTAGCAATATGCTTCGAAATGATTCCAACTTATAGTAATATTGTGTAACGCAATTAGGGTGCTGCTTGAGTAAATACTCTATTGAGTTAGTTGATACGGTGTGGGAGCGATTAATTATTTATCGGTGAAATAAAAAAAAAAAAACAAAGTGTTTACAAGTTAATATTTGGAATTTTGAATTTGGATTCAGTGGAGAGACGTGCAAAGAAGCTGATTGGTGACCCTGATCTAACTCGAGTTGGTCTCCAAAGCCCAGAGCACAGGCGTAGAGTAGCCAGCCTTTCGTTGTTCTATAGGATACATTTCGGGGAGTGTGCGAGGGAATTGCATGATTTAATTCCGCCATCTCCGTTCCACCAGCGGACGAACCGTCGTACGGCTGGTTTCCACCCTTACGTTGTTAACACCACTACGATCCGGACGAAGCGCTTCGCCTCCTCCTTTATACCGCGTACATCGAGGGACTGGAATTTGCCCGCGGCGGTGTTTCCGTCGGACTACAATTTGAGTGTCTTCAAGGCTAGAGTGAATAGGCTCTTAATAAACTAGTGCGCTTTACCATCAACGATTGCGTCACTGCTTACCATCGGGCAGGATTGCGGTCAAGCGCTGGTTTATAATTTGTAAAAAAAAAAAATAATAATATTATTATCCGGCTGTTTTTAAAGTCTTCCATATGCCTAAAAACATCATCATCATCATTTCAGCAGAATGGCGTCCACTACTGGACATAGGCCTTCCCCAAGGATCTCCACGGCGACCGAACCTGCGCCTCCCACATCCAGCGGTTTCCCGCGACCTTCACCAGGTCACCATTCCACCTTGCCGGGGGCCTACCCATGCTGCGTCTTCCAATGTGCCCGGCCCACTGCCACTTAAGTGTTGCAATTCGTCGGGCCATGTCGGTTCCTTTCGTTCTTCTGCGGATCGCCTCATTTCTGATTTGATCATCATCATCTCAGCGTTTATCCCGGTTGCATCCGTGGGTTTCGGGTTGGAGCCCGGGGTCCGCTTTCTTACTTAATTTCCTTTATTTCACGCGATCTTTAGCATCCTGTGGTGTGAGATTGTTGGCACGCATGTCATCTCTCACAACGTCAAGCCAGCACTTCTTTGGTCTACCCTGCTTGTTCCGGCCCGGCGGAGGCGCCATGGCAAGACATTTCTGATTTGATCACGCAGTGAAACCCCAAGCATAGCCCTTTCCATTGCCGACAACCAACCAAGCAACAACCAACCGTCTCAAAACAATGTAGAGGTCAGCTTTGCTCGTTAGTCTAAAGGGGCCTATACACTTACAGTCCGCCTGCAGTCTCTGGTCCTAACGAGCGGCTTGCCGTCCAAGGTCTGCATAGCTCACTCACTATAGCGTCATCATCATCAACCTTTTTTTATCGTCCCACTGTTGGGCACATGTTTCCTCTCATACAGAGAAGGATTCAGACTTAAAGTTCAGGTTTCCTCAAGATGTTTTCCTGCACCTTTTAATGAGTTATTGGTGTCCAAGATATATTTAGAATGTACATATAACTTAGAAAAGCTACATTGGATCTGGAATCGAACTCGAACACTCATACTTGAGAGGCTGGTGTTTACCACTAAGCCACCACGACTATAGCGATTATTGCCTGCCGGTAATGGAAAACGGCTCTGAGTCTACACATTAGCACCTGCTAGTCGATTGAAACTGTCGACCTAGCAGCCGACAGTTTCAAACGTTTCGTCATGGACTGTCGGGCCGGTACCTGTCGAAGTGTCGACGCAGGCCTGTAATGGCAAGCGGCCACATACTATGGGTTCACATTGACCGTCGATAAATCGTCAGGGGAACTGCGTGTCTGTGATCTTTTCCGGTTAACTGACAGGCTGATATCCACCGGCGAACTGTTAATGTGTGGGGCCCTTAAATGCATGCAGTTGAGTACCAGTAATTTACATGGAGCTTTTCTCATCTTCATAACCCAGTTATTGGATAATACGATACCCCTTGGTAAAACTGGTTGACTGACTTTCAGCCTTCTGACAACCTATAACAATAATAAAAACTTTTTTACAAAAAAACAACCGACTTCCAAAAACCACTACAAAGTGAAAAATAACTAATTTCGGAAGTCGGTGTCTTTGCTTTTGTATATTAATTTTTGACACCGACTTCCGAAATTAGTTATTTTTCACTTTGTAGTGGTTTTTGGAAGTCGGTTGTTTTTTTGTAAAAAAGTTTTTATTTTACACTTTTTAGTTGTTAAAAGTACTATGTATTCAGTTGCATCCGGTCAGACTGGAAGCTGATGCAAATATAGTTGCAAAACGACGTAATTTTGTTTACTTTAATTTTTACCCATAAGTATTCCCTCAACTGCCTATGGTCTTCATCATCAAATTTACTGCAGACTATATTTTAACCCAATGGGTGTAAAGGTCTCATCAATATAAATGAATTGAGTCCAAATACAAGGTAGCTACTGTAAATCGTTTAGGAGTTCCCTGAACTGACCTTTGTCATCATCATCAGCTCCCTAATGACAGTCACCACCCATCTAGGTGTAAGGTTCTTGTCAATACAAATTATTCAAGCACAAACACAAGGTAGCTGCTGTGAACTGTTGAGGAGTTCCTTCGACTGTCTCCAGGCTCCATCATCAGATCTACTCCAGACCTTTATTAAATAGTGGTGCTTTAAAATACTTAATGAAAATGCTAAGAAATGAACTAGTCGCGCCTGCAATTTTTGAAAGTTCCCCTTGTTTTCACTGGTCTTCCACCATCAAACCCCGATATCCTTATCATGGGACTATCTTGGGAATGTTTTCTTTCCAACAGAAAAAGAATTATCAAAATCGGTTCATAAACGACGAAGTTATGCGCGAACAAACATAAAAAAAAGCATATATACGGTCGAATTGAGTAACCTCCTCCTTTTTGAAGTCGGTTAAAAAAAAAAAGAAACAGACTTCAAAAAAACACATTATGGAAAAAAATAATTTTACTTTTGTCATGGCTCTAGAAGTCGGTGGCGAGCTAACCGAAACATCGAGACACTGACTTCTAGAGCCACGACAAAAGTAAAAAAAAACTTTTTACAAAAAAAACAACCGACTTCCAAAAACCACTACAAAGTGAAAAATAACTAATTTCGGAAGTCGGGTGTCTTTGGTTTTGTATATTCATTTTTGACACCGACTTCCGAAATTAGTTATTTTTCACTTTGTAGCGGTTTTTGGAAGTCGGTTGTTTTTTTGTAAAAAAGTTTTTATTTTACACTTTTTAGTTGTTGAAAGTACTATGTATTCAGTTGCATCCGGTCAGACTGGAAGCTGACGCAAATATAGTTGGGGAAACGACGTAATTTTGTTTAAGTACTTTAATTTTTACCCGTAATTATTCCCTCAACTGCCTATGGTCTTCATCATCAAATTTACTGCAGACCATTATTTTAACCCAATGGGTGCAAAGGTCTCATCAATATAAATGAATTGAGTCCAAATACAAGGTAAAGCTACTGTAAATCGTTTAGGAGTTCCCTGAACTGGCCTTTGTCATCATCATCAGCTCCCTAATGACAATCACCACCCATCTAGGTGTAAGGTTCTTGTCAATACAAATTATTCAAGCACAAACACAAGGTAGCTGCTGTGAATTGTTGAGGAGTTCCTTCAACTGTCTCCCAGCTCCATCATCAGGTCTACTCCAGACCTTTACAAAATAAATTGTAGTGCTTTATAATACTTAATGAAAATGCTAAGAAATGCACTAGTCGCCCCTGCAATTTTTGAAAGTTTCCCTTGTTTTCTCTGGTCTTCCACCATCAAACCCTGATATCCTTATCATGGGACCACCTTGGGAACGTCTTCTTTCCAACAGAAAAAGAATTATCAAAATCGGTTCATAAACGACGAAGTTATGCGCGAACATACATAAAAAAAAGCATATATACGGTCGAATTGAGTAACCTCCTCCTTTTTGAAGTCGGTTAAATTATTTTTTTCTTTAAAGTATTTTTTTTTCTATTTTTTTGTAAAAAGGTTTTATTTCATGCTTTTCAGTGTCGTAGTTGAAATTTGACAATTACTTTTTAGTGGCAACCATAACCCATATTAGAATAAGTCCTCATCAATACGAAAAAAATCCCTATCTCAAAAACTACTGAACTGATATTGATGAAACCTATAGTATTCCCTAAGTTGAACAATACTTAGTACAAGAAAAAATAATTACTTAAATACGACCTGTAGTTCCGGAAATATGCGCGCACAAACATAAAAACATACATACACTTGAAATTTGGCTTACATACATACGGGTCGAATTGATAACCGCCTTTTTTTGAAGTCGGTTAAAAAATACGAATCAAAGTCCGTCACGTGGTTTCCGAGGCACGGTAGAGTCTTGTTATGTATGAACATCTATCCACGGACAAATCATGGCAAGCGTAACTTAACGCGATCGATCGACTGGCACCCTAATTACGTAATACACTATTACTATCAGTTGGAATCATTTCGAAGCATATAATTGCTAATCCAGTGCTCCATGTATTCGAAACTGTGTCTGCGCAACAGCGTGAATAACACAATGAATGTTGTTGAACTGTCAAATTGAAACTCATTGTTACTGATAGTGTGTTACGCAATTATCCTGCCGTGCGTCTATTATTACTTGCCCTGGTTTTAAGGTGAGGACTACAATATTTTGAATTATAAAAAGTAACTTTATTTAATGTGAATAACTAAGCCGGGTCATGTCGACATTGATTTTTTCACAGTCACTGACATTAGAATAAATTAAAATTATATTACAACAATTCTATTTTCAAATCGTACGCTGTCACTTTTGGTAATGGCTGTAAAAAAAAAGAGAATAGTTTGAATTTCGGAGTGCTTCTGTTTTCTGTATTCTAATTCTTTCAATTCGTCGGTATCTAATTACAACAATTTTCTAGTAACAGTTTAAATGGACTCTGCCGAATTCGATTGTTTGGCGCTATTACTAGCGCTCATCAATTCCTGTATCGTGCATCTGACAGGACACGTAGGACATGATATTAAGTGTCCCATCGTTGTTGGAACAACACAACAGTATCAATATCGACCAACAACAGTCAACAGTGCCAAGAATCATTTAAGATACCTCGAGACTCACCACAACCATAGCGGGGCTCCTACCTTTGGTTATCACATTATCTCCCAACGCCTTCGAGGAAGCTTTAAATTCCATACTAATTGGATTATTATACAGAAACGATGGCCGCCGTGTGTCTACTCGGTGCAAGCTGTATCAAATAGTCTCCCAGAACTCGGGAATTGCTAACTTTCCTTATTTTAAAAGTCTTACTTTAATGCAGTTTAAGGCTGGAGTTAGGAAGTTAGTGTCCTAACAATATTATTAAATTTCTATGGCTGTTCTGCGGTGCCAGTGAGGTAATGAGAATTCTCTATTTAATTCTTATGAGATTGTTTGACACTGCGGATAGTACAGATATTGTTGAGACTTGTGAACATTCATTGAGTGAAAGGTGCTGTTGACTGTATATTACAATACAATTTAAAACGCACGGGACTTTAATGAAGATCATGCACATGAATAAAGATAAGTTGATTCATATCAGCTTCTTATTTGAATATTTCTTCATTCATAATTTCGGTACAAGTACTAAAATAACCGGAATTGAAGCTAAGCATGGTAAAGTAAACAACAAAGTATGACGTTCGTATGAATGCACACAGGCGCAGGAGTCCCGCACAATAAATGTTTATTTTATTGATTTTCACACGGGCCCACTACATTGCATCCCGCTGGTACTAACGTCGTACTTGTATTACTTCGACAGAGTTCTAAACTGTTCAAATAATATTACTGGGGAACAACTTTGTCCAATTAATAATAATGAATGCGTCAGGGAGCCCTACTGTTGTTCAAAAAGTTTTTATTTCGATAAAGTTGCACCGCTCTCGTGTGATACGGATATTAGGACCTTGTGTAACTAAGTTCGTTTTTGTTGCGTCGGTTTTACTTGTTATTTGAGTCGGTTTAGTAACAATTCATTAATTTTACGATGCGTGTAATTAAAATATATGATTTCATAGTTGTAATAAAGTTTTATTTACTTTTATGGAGGGATTTAACAACATTATTGTTGGAGTTTCACGGAGCTTTCGTTTGTTGAGAAAAACACCCTTATGGGTTTTAACAAGACAAATAATGGCTTTAAGTACAGGTGGTCGACTCTATCATTAGGAATGTTCTTACGTACCTCAATTAGTAGAAAAAGCACGAGTTGAGATTTTTTTTCCCGGAAGGGGAAAGTAATAGGAGCTTTCGCTACGCACTCGGCCCTCCATCCCCGTTGTTAACCATCAAAGTTGTAATTGCGACCTTACGATTCGCTGAACTGTCACACCCTCGACATACCCCTAACGAATTTTTAATACACCTAAAAATGCTTATAAACAAAAGCTCAGAGCCTCTGGCGGCGCCCTGTCGGGTTTAATTGCAGGTTTAGTGCCGGCGTTCATTAGGATATGCAGGCGCTTTTTTAACGCGATTATGACGTCGCAGGGTCGGCGATAGCCGTCGAGGGTGCGCTGGGGGCGAGGAGGGCTGCGTCACGTGCGAGGTCCGCACTCCGCAACCCCACGCATGCGAGACCGCGGGGCGCCGGCCGCGCAGGCGCGCCCCCCGCCCCCGGCTCCCGGCCGCCAGTCGTCCGCCGGCCGCCGAGCGCCCCGCCTGCCTGTGCCGCGAACAGCCGCGCGCCGCGAGTGTTCCCAAGTGATGTCGACTTGTGACTAGTGTCATGCTCGAGCTGCGCTGTGTCCTGCTGGCGGCATTCGTCGCCTCCGCCGCCGCCGCCTGGCAGGAGAACGTCAGGCCCAAGGTCTTCGCGCAATTAGGTGAGTCCACCAACAATCGGCATAGAAACATGTCGGTGTTAGTGAACTCCTACAACAATAGACTTAATATCCCTCGAATTCGATCACGACAGGGACCCCACAAAGTTCGGGACCGCGACGCGCCGAGCATCCAATGTTTATGTTGTTTTGTTTGACGACAACGCGCGAACAAACACTCCATTCAAAAGTTCTCGTGTTTGTGTCAAAGTGTCACGAGTGACTGTCGCGACAATTATAATACCTGTTAAATGAAGATCATTAGAAACGTAAAGGGACTGTTAAAATGACTAGAAGAGGTGCATTTAACTGAAGAAACATAAACATAAAAGTATTAGTCTAATTGAAGTTAGGTAACAGAACATAAAACGAAATCAGGACCATAATTTTGATTGTAAATAAGTACCTAAACGATGAAGTAACGGAAAAGGCTAAATAAAAAACAGGTAGAAATGCATTAAACAGAACACATACAGCATATTACACTGTAGTAAACACCATGTCGATGAATGAATCTTCGATTGAATCAGCTTTCTGATTAGCTTCAACAGATAAGGGCGTTCGAGTGAATACAAGACAAATTTGAGAGAGCAGCTTTCAAGTGTTAAATGGAAACGTTATTGTAGTCCATTTCTGTTAACCCTCAATTGTACAAATGTCATAAAGGACCAATTGTGCTACAAAACTGCAAAAAAAGTAATATCATCAACAATGTTGGTAACATTCATCGGCACTCACATTCTAAATAGAATAAACAGAAATGTTGGAGCGCGCCTTGCGGTACACCCATAACGAGTCGCAGTCACGCGACAGTTAGTCCTGCAGGAATAAAGCCAGAATGCACAACTGTAGCGGCATTGTTTTATTGTGCAGTCTGCATTGCGGGGGACGGCCACGTGGCTCTCATTAGTGCAACACAAAGCGAAGCAGTCTGTTCTGTGTTTTGCAATGTTACGCTCGGATTAGCGATCCACGCGATGTTTAACGTAGCGGACGCAACTTTGTCTGCGCTATTGTATGCTTTTCGTAATGTACGTATATTTCCCTTTTGAAGCCAAATACTTCTATGAATAGTATGATCGATTATATTGGTGAACCTTGAATTAGAATAGCTGACGTCAAACGACGAGACGCGAATGTGTCGGGGACGTATCCGGCCACCGTTGCATATCCGGCTATTGTTTTAGTCGCACCAGGCTTAATGCATCGCAATGTTAATGAACTTGCCTGAACGGTAATGCAAAGGGAAGTGAGATCATTCTGAAGTGAATCAGGTCAAGTGTGTGAGCACTGCAACTTGAGATATATACATAGATGGGTTGTAATTAAGTAAACAACTCTCGGATTATTGAGAAGTTAATTAGAGTGCTACAGTTACCGTGTTTGATGTGGGGACACTCATAGTGAGCGTGTCAACACCTCTCTGGTAATATGATCCACCAATCGAAATTAGAAGGGTCAAACTGACCGCAGTGTGCGGTTTAATATACGATCTTCGGTCAATATGCTCTGGGTGTACAAAATGACGCTCTCTGTTATAAGGTTTTTATGGGATTCCCTCGCGTTATATTTCGGTCGTTATTAGTGTCACATTTGAGATCATCACAGAAATGTGATATTTTATTGGTATTGAGTTTCATATTATAGCTATTATTTCTTCCATAAATTTGGTTGAGAGTAATTGACGTACCTACACAATAATTCTACCATATATGCCATATACACTATATGGCGTATATGGTACAATTATTGTGAACTAATAATGTAATTAATTAATTAGTAAGAATAGTTAAAGTTAGATAATTCAGATGTTCAGATAAAATCCGCTTCTGGCAAACGAAAGTACAATCTAAATTATCGAAATGTAAAAGACGAAACAGATTCATCTGATGGAACTGCAGTGTTATTAACTACTATCTCGGAACAACATTTATACTCAACGATGTAGTGTTTTAAAGCAAGTAAGTGATGCAATCAACCGGTAGGTACCTACATTGGAACACAGTAAACCTTGCCTTGGGAGATAAGTAGTGACAATCTAACTAACCTAATTTGTGGGTAATGTTACTGCACTCACGTCCGCTAGAAACCGATATCGTTATTATTCCCAAAGTATGCCAGTGGAATACTGGGTAGCTGGACTTTAATTTGTAATGCGTGCTACATACATTTATTTCGAATGTAAAATTCTGCTTGAAAATGGAGGAATTGGGCCGACTTTGGTGATTCAATGTTTCATTATCGTAAATATTATGGACGAAGAGCAGTAGAAGAATGTTGGAGTCATGGTACAACATCAACACATATAGAATGTGTTTTTGAATGGTCAGTAATGCTGAATAATACATTGTAGAATTGCATTGTGTCCTAAACGATGAATTAAATAAACACCATGCTATATCCAAAGTTTAACTCCGTTACGTCATTGACCCAAAAAATGTTAAACCTGCCCTGAGAGAAATTCTGAGGAGAAATTACATAACTCAGGCAAGCGTTGTCGTGAAATATTTGAATCAGGAAGATAAAGTACCGTTACGAACAGAAATGTTCGCTGTGAACAATCAAATCAGGTATAGAAATCTGTGTATAAAAGAAGGTTTCCAGTTTAAGTTCATCTAGACCGGTTCCTATAGAGTGGGTAGTCGGTAGAGCTTGCGGGAACTGGCTGGGATGAAATTTCTGACTCACAAGACGGTGACTCAGAAAGTACTAAGTTTAACACAGGCCAGGTTTGAAAGCTTTCCTCCTTTTAATAAACCGATCATAAAAGCGAAAGAAATTAAATTTCGTAATGTGATGGCTTCCTTTATAAATTACAAGAAAAAATACCCAAAGAAATGGAATAATGGAGATAATAAATTCTTAATTAAATATTAAAGCGCGATACTCTACATCAAAGACTTCAACAGAGAGGAAAAGTAAATAAAACAAGTTTATTTACCTACGATATTAAACCAGTGTAGAATATGGGTCCGTAAAATCCATAAGCGTACTTTGCGTAGGTCCCCTTAAAAAAGTATAAGATTTATGGTCCAAGGTAGGAGCAGGTGACGTGAGTCTTTAGTTCAATTCTTTACCGTTTATGGTGTTATGGGTTCCGACACCCTCCTTTATGCCTCAACTGCTAGGATTATAGAACGGTTAAGTGGACCCATAAAATAACCGTTCAGTTACAACCTGAAGAAGAAATAAATTACTTAACAGGATAATGCTTTTATGTCCCAAGAATATTTTGTACGTGTCGCGTGGTGCCTTATGGGTATTTATTGGGTTATTCGTCAGGAACCAATACTTTGGGGAGCTGTTATGTGGTAGGGGTGCATAATACTCCTATGACGGAGTGTTGTTTATGATTCCAGTGTATGGCTTACAATTTATTAAGTCTCTGTGAGGTCTCGGGATTCGGGAGTGGAGCTATTAATTTTTTTCTCAATGGGTTTTGTTTTAGAGCTTTGGAGGGTCCTCATTGTGTTGGTGAATTCCAATATATACGCCTTTTGTTATTTTTAGATGAAATTGCTTAATTAAAGGATGGGTGACAGCAGTTGCTTTTATTTTTTATTTTTTTATACCTTCTAGTCTTAACAGTCATGAAGTGGAAGTTTGCAAATATCGATCGTTTTTTTTAATCAATATCAATGAATCGTGAAATCCAATTTAACGATAGACAACATCCACTTACTAGAATATATCCACGTATCTGGTAGTATACAAGTTAAGATGTTACTCGAAATAAATCGACTTTTGATAAGAGTTCCGGTCAGAGAACCAATCAATTTCCGCTGCTCCCGTTACGTGCGTTCAAATAATTTAAAATGTCAATATTAATAAAAATCGTACCGCCACCGATAAAAGTCAATCAAAAAAGGACAAAAGTTCAAACATGCTGCAGCACAATTGGTTTTAGAATGGAGGAATGCGGCTGTGAAGGAACACAAAAATGTGTTTAATGGTAACGTGATACGGTGACTAATAGCCTGTGCAGCGTCTTCTGCGGTTCAATAATACGCGTGTAGGAAAATGTGATTTAGAATATGGTATTAAGGTTTTGATTTGGTTGCGTGGGGTTGTGAATGGTGGAGACAAGTAGCACGCACGTGCGTACGGCATCGCGGCGGGACGAGGGGAGGGGAGCCGCCATGGCGCCGCCTGGCGGGAGAGACACAACTTTATGACGACGCGATGTATTGTCTTCCCAGTGTGGGATTTACCGTTCCTTTTGTTTTTATTTTTTCGGACACGCCGATTAATTTCTTTTAGTGGGCTGTTTGGAGTCGCCGGTTCTGCTTGTACAATCAAATTTTCCTCTTTTGTTTTTGAGGCTTTACTTAAGTGCTTTCGCATTTGCGACTCCTCACCTCGCTGTTCAGTATACTACTGCGAATACATTGTTGTACATAGATTGTGCTATAAATAAGGCTAACCGCATGTGCATGGCATTTGTTTCAGTGTGCGTTTCCTTTGCGGGAGTTCGAAAGTGCTTTTCTAACTTTGTGAATGCGTTTTGAAGATCGTCTTCAAGTTGAATTGGCGATTAGAAAACACTCGCACGTTTCCTATCAGACTTTCGATATTCAGAGTTCGCTGTGAGAGATCAAGTTTAAGTGATATAAAATAAAGTTTCGACATCAAAATCTAAATTCAATTCATTATACTGTTCTTCTATACACCATTATCATATAGTTTTTGTGACTACATTTTAAAGATTTGTATTAAAAGTTTGCATTCTTCATACATGTTACTTTCCATATTTTATGCAATTCCAATGATATTAAAACTACCAAAGAAGCTATTATTAGAAATTCATACCAAACAGGGTAAGAAAAGTGCCAGAGATCGAGTTCGTACCAGCTGTTCTATTCATATTCGCATGAAAAATGGGTTAGAAACGGAATCAAAGAAAGATGGCGGATTGAATGGTGTTTTTATCCCAACCCTTGCTGACGAGGGCTGCGCAAACATTGGTTTAGTAATAAAAATATTTGTCGAAATCCTCAACGGGGAAAGGAAACTGTATGAACGGTAGACGATTCTTTGCAAAATACAGAGAGTGCGCCTATGCCATTGTAATGCAGTTTTTAAACCGGGATTAAAATAAGCTAATCAGTAGCACGGAGGGGGTCGGCAATCAAATCCGGTTTTGTATCTACTGTACAAACTTTTTCCTTTTTTTTTCTACAAACATAATTAGAAACATTTATTCAAGAGACCCTCATTTTATGTCCCAGGTTAAAGGTACAATTAACTAAGTGTTTTCTTGTGTCATGCATTAGATATTCCACCGTTTAGTTTACTTAAACGTTTACAGCTTCCTATTAATTTTATACTATCATCTGTAATTCCAATATCTCTTTAATTACTTTGTTGGATTAAACACGTGCTTAATTCAACTTGATAAATCTTGTTTCTATGTAAATCAACTTATTTGTAGCAATTAGTATTCTACATATATGGGAATCGTAATTAGGTGTTCTGGCATATATACACATCTGTTTTGTTCTTGGTACTTGCTGATAAGTCTTGATCCACAATTTCGTGGAAATTATCTCGTGAATTTCATTAGCTTCTTCATTTCTTGGTAGTTCTCGGTCTGGTGTTTATTAAGCTTAGTGTTCGTCGACGCTTTCATTAGGTAAACTATCCATCACCCCATAACAATATGTATGTGCGATAAATCTTCATATACGTTCTCATTTGCAGAGAGTCGCATTTAAAACCCTTCTCATTTGAAAAGGCACCGATGAATGGCTCGGAGTCAATGGATCGTAAGAAATGGGCCAGTGACGTGGAGTAAGGCAAGTGAAACGTGTTCCGCGACCATTTTAAGAGGGTCCCTCAGAGCTTAGTGGATTCCTCTTGATGTGTGTACGCGTGCGATAAGTCGTGGCAATGTGCGATTTTATTTTCTGATAATTTGATTTAGTAGTAGTGTTGTGACGAGATACTATTGTGTTTGTTATTAGGTTATGGTCTTATGGTCAGGGTTAGTGACTGGTTTTGTTTAATCATATTTGTCGTATCGAAAAGCTTTAAGAATCTTCATTGTAGTGGTTTGCTATATGTTTGATTATATTTACTAGATTATACGTTATAATTGCTAGCGTTTATAATTCTAGCAGCTCTTCGATTTTGTACTTTTATTGTTTTGTACATTATTTTGTATATCGTTATTCTAATGTAGAATTAACATCACAAATATCTGTACTAGCACTTTCTTAGGCGTTATAATTCAGTGTTATTTGTTATACCTGAAAAAATATCAACATTTTTATGAAAAATATCCCAGGTGTTATCGCGTTTACTTAGACCTGAGGGGTCTTTTAAAGCTGGTGGTAATTCCAGCCCCGTTAATGAGCCAGGTGGTTCCTGCACAATGTGGACCGTAACAATAGGAATGTAGCCGCTAAGGGTGGCACCCCCTATGTACATTGTATGAATTTAAAATGGCCATATTATTCCGATTTAAGTTTTTTAAACCAAAATGGATAAGCTTGTATTGATAGTTAATGATTTAGTTATTATTGATGGAGAAAACACATAATAAACCCTTATTCCCTACCTGATAGGTTTAAATAAGACACTTTAAATGTTTAATGATACACTTGAACGAATCCTCGAGTGGAGACCGCGTCTCGGCAAACGTAGCGGAGAACGCTCTTGGGCGAGATGGAGCGACGACATCAAAAAGGTGGCTGGTAGTGGCTGGCGGAGAACTGCTCAGGATCGAGCTTGTGGGCGTGCCATGGAGGAGGCCTATGTCCAGCAGTGGACGAGTAGAGGCTGATGATGATGATGATGATGATGACACTTGAAGGACTAAGTGTGAAAACCAAACTTGTAATATAGAGCATAAAATGTCAGAGGTCTTGATAAAATTGAACTTGACATTAAGGAGAAGAATTATAAAAATAAGGATTAAGAGTATTTTCATACTATGTAGGTCTTGAAACTGTGCTCATTTCTAAGAGTTTTCTACAGATTCTTTTAGCACGTGCTAAGGTTTAAAATGATTATACTTTGTGAAAGAAAATGGCATGGTATTGGACTTTCTATAAATGTTAAAAGTAAAGTTAGCTTTCTACAATTAAGCTATTTTACAATTAGATATTGGTAGAAATTGTTTATAAACCTAGTGTGTTTTATGTAGAAATATTACAATTTCAAACTTGCTGTGGTGTAAGTAGGCGAGATTACGATTTTCACTCATAATCAATAAATTATATCAAAGTTTCTCAATTATGTATGCCAATCCTTCTCTGTATGAGAGGAGACCTGTGCCCAGCAGTAGGACGATTAAATGGTTGATGATGATGATGATGACGATGCCAAACGAGAGCATAGCGCGTAGCGGTGGCCTAGTGGTATCGATGGTAGGTGAACCCCATCAAGCGGTCTACTTCATCACCACTGCTCTCAAATCGATTAAGGATAACATTGTAAGGAAACCGGCATGTCCTAGAGCCAAAAAAACTTGGAAGACATGTGATACCTATCAATCTGCACTGGGCCAGCGTGGTAGATTACGGCCCACTCTCTCTTACCGAGAGGAGCCCTGTGTCACACAGTGGGAACATTGTAGGCTGATTATGTATGTATGCCAATTGTCTCTTCAGTCTTATGATATGGTGTAGAATTTCGGTTACGCGACTTACGAAGGGTGGGCGTTTTGGGGGACTGTCTTATGTAATATTTATGTTCAAAAAGTGCTGATTCTCAGCCTAACTTGAATTACTTAACTTTTGATTTTGATTTACATTATATATCACAAAAAATGGTTTATGGTATCTTAAACATATATCCCTCTATTCATAAACGTTGCTTAAAGTTAACTACTGATTACCGATTCGTTAACCATACATTTTTGACGTTTTAACGTCACTTGACTTTAATCATCGTTGATTAAAGTCAAGTGAAAGATGAAAAATATGGTTAAACAATCGCTAATCATTAGTTAACCATTAGCAACGTTTATGGATACAGGGGTTTGTATCAGATTCTGGAGTGGAATTCTCTCATAACCCCGATTACATGACTCAGTGCTAGTCTTTGTCTTTCTATATAGTCCCTTATGGCTAGATTGGAAGTGGGTGTATATTTGATTATTTATTGGGTCTTAAAGTGGATGACATCAATTTTAACTGCACGACCTCACAAGAAACTAAGTGCTCCTTTCATTTCGAGATCCATTTCTGTTATTTGATATGAGATTAATAAGTTATTAGAGTTTAAATTTTCTTGTCGATACGAGTAATGGTCGTCTGCATTGTATAGCTTAATTTGGATGTCAGCTTTATTTTGTTCGGTAATCCAAAGATATTATCTACCTTCTACCTATTGAGAAGGAACACTCTCAAAACTTCGATCGGTAAGTTCCTAAGCAATATTTTATGAGAAATTAATGTTGTTCCTTTAAACTGTATTGCACTAATGGCCTAACTTGAACCCATAAGATACTTAAGCATCATAATTCAAACTCACGACAGCGTCACTTTATCTTTGATCTTAGCTAACATTTTCGCAAGTGTTTGGTAGACGCTAGCCAATCAACGGGACGCAGGAAACATAACTTGAAACAGTGAACGGGTTCAGTATATTTAGAGCCCTAAAAATAAACGGATCGTGCGGCCCTTCTACACTTGAACTTGAGTCGAGTTCATTGACCGAGCTGAATGATAACTGTGCACTACTGTGTCATTCCTTATACTTTTCGAAGTACTGAAGAGATCATTTATCATGTTATATGGAACATTTTGATTTATTTCCGCTTAAGGAATTGTTTTTGATGGGAAGCTTCAACAATAGTTATTGCAAAGCTACAAAAGGGAAAGTTTTAGTTCAAATATTAATATTCTATTTTGTATTGAATTTAAGTGATGGCAGCTTCTCTCTTGAAGTAGATTTACATTACAATTAGTTCTATGAAGTACACAATAGAGCTCACAATGCAATAAACAGTTTATCACAATTGGTGTCGAGAGTGTAAATCCCAGAGCTGTCTATTCAAATTATCGAAGATCGAGCCGGAAGCCAGAGTCTAGAGATTGTCGAGTTTCATCACAGCAGACTACAACACAAATAGATGTAATAGGAATAGAAATGATCGAAAACGAACTACATACCATTTTTGCATTTCTCTCTTAACTCGCACAGTATTTTTGTACCTCCTATGAAAAATCCTTTGAAAATAGTCTTACAGAGTATCATTGGGTATTTATGTTAACTATCGATTACTCTATATTCGGAAGCAAGTCTACGATGGCTTGTTGCCGACCGGAATAACTTCTTCCGTTGCTTTCATTTATGTTTTATTCCTCTCCTTTGATATTCTCCTTTTATGAAGCTGAATTGTTAGTTGGTGTTATAATGTTTGGATTAAATTGTTTCTCTTTTATTGTGTGCAGTAAAGTTGTGTTGTTATTCCTTGTTGTGTTATTTTTAATTTTTTGTGTGCTATTGTCATGTAAAAGCTGTGTGTCTTTTACTTTTATATCCATATTCCGCACAGTTTATGTTTTGTTACTTAACGTGCCTTTAGCTTTTTTAACATTTTTATCTTCTTGTACATAGCTTTTCTTTATTTTGTTCTCTTGATTACTGGTAATTTTTTATTCATGGAGTTTTAAAAATATTTTATCATAGTTTAATGCTGTATGCCGTATATTTCCAGAACACCATCGTGTATGTAGGTTACAATTATGGTTACCTTAGTTCGTAAACTTTTCTTAAGCCATATAACTACTAAGCTTGAGTTGCAAAATGTGTTAATAGAACATTCAAATTTGATGTCGAAACCTCACTACTCTACAGTTAACTCGATCAATACACAGCCGAATAATTGAAGCAATCGGATCTGTTTCGAAATGCAGTGTTTTAAAAAGCGCATCAGACGTTTATTTTCATAGAAACGTGAGAGCTTTCGTAGTCGGAATTCCAAGAGTGATTGATTATAACGTTAAAAGTTTTAATTTAAGTAGATGTTCGTTAATGCAGGTCTTACGATTTGCTCGTATGTGTTGTGATTTTTAGAAGTGACTTAATGCTTTCTGTAGTATCATTGTTGTTCAATTGGATGATCAGCAATCTGCATACTTGCAATGGCAATGCCTTTAATTTTGACTTTTTAACCTATTGACGTTGATGAGCAGACACATTTTCATGGAAACATTTTTTTTTAATCTTTGTGAGACCCATGTTTATATTATGATTGGGTGTTACCTACACAATTGGAGTACAATTTATAGACGGTATTAGATTTTTTTTTAACCACCCTTGCTAATGGAATTCGTAATCATACACAAGCGTCATTCTTAATATTTCATTAATAGGTATTGTATAACTGTAATCTATTGGATTTCACCCATACCACAGCCTAGCAACAACAACAGTTCACCAATTCACTCCATGGTTTATTAAACGATACGAAGACTACTTGAAAATTTGCTCCACAGCCTAGCTTTCAATGCAAAAGTCAATAGGCTTAAAAGTAAGCAAGCGTGCTTCATGGAAATAAATCCTTTTTTGCAGACTATTACGCAGTTAAACTCTTACCATGCACACTGAAAAGTGCTCGAGACGTCTGGAACTGTTTAAGTTAAATAAACTGGGAATTTATTTGTTAAAGGGTTTAATACCAGGTTCTGCGTTTGCGTTGCTAGTTGTAGCTTTTGTTTTAAGCTCTTTCTGAGCTAAATTTTCAGAAAAATCCCTTTTCTTTCTTCGGAACTCTGAGAGTGGCATATTAATGTACAATCATTATGGAAGTTAAAGGGTAGATTGATAATGAGATAATCTCTATTCCCTTTTTAACCCTCACTAACATGGTAGGTTTAGGTGAAGCTACTTAAATTATTTAGGTCTCTCTATATGTCCCTCTCTCTCTGACTAGAGAGTCTTTTATGTAGACCTGTTCAATACTGATTGAACAGTAGGGTAATTACGTAACACTCTATCAGTAGCAATAGGTTTTATTTTGACAGTTGAACAACATTCATTGCGTTATTTACATAGCCGACTAGACAAGCAGAGGCATTTTTTGAATATATGGACCAATGAACTAGCAATAAGATTCAAAATAATTCCTACTGATAGTAATAGTGTATTACGCAATTAGGGTGTTGGTCTACACAACCTCTCCTTAGACGACCATTACGGAAACCAATTTACACGGTCTTTAAATGATCTGGCGAAGATGTTTGGACTTTAAAAGAGACTTCTGAGTTGGTTCCGGTTTCTCGAAATGATAGAAAATGTCGATCTCTGTTAGTTTTTAAAATATGATTCATTTGTAAAAAAATACAAACAGGCATTGCCTGGACCAAATGGTTCGGTGTCCAGTAAGAGAACTGTGGGTTTTTTTCAATTCTCTTTCATATAACAAACATAATAACTCTTAGAACCACACTGACCATTACAGACCCAACAACCGTTCCATATAATTCATTCCTTTATTCATTGACGTGGAAAGAACTAGTAGGGGCTAGTAAGGTGGCATGAAGCGTGAATGAAAGAGGGCCGTGTAAAGGATCTGTCGGGAACTGGGGATTAGGTACGATGACGGTTGTTTCCTTTCCATTGCTCCATGTGTGGGTAGGTAGGTAGGTTATGTAATGGTTGGAAGGAGATGTGTGTAGTCATGGAATGATACGTCTATTACGCATCTACTTTTCTATCTTTCTTATCTAACCAGTGAAAATTGGCATTGTGCTGTGGGTGACCCACAACTAGAGGTCGAATATTCCGGCAAATATGCCTTTCGGTACAGGCAGTTAATATGTATGCTACTATAGGTTTTGTTTATAAGTATTTATAAAAATACTATCATAACAAGGTATTTCGTAATTTTAGAAGGAAAAAAATATGTACTGGTATATAAATATGTGTATAAAAACTAAAATATTTTACACAATTATTAGTTAAAAGGCGTATGGCACATTATTCTTGCGTCGGCATTTTGGTCAAGTTTAGGTATAAGCGCCGTAATTTTCCGATCTCTACCCAACATAGCATCGTGTTTAGTGGAATCCTTGTGATAGTTATGGCGTGCACCTGTCGACTATTTATTTGTTTATATATAATTTATTGTACATAAAAAACATCATCATTCATCATCATTTCAGCCGAAAGATGCTGGACATAGGTCTCCGCCAAGGATCTCTACCCCGCATCCAGCGGTTTCCCGGTCGTAGGTTCACCTTGTCGGGGTCCTACAAACGCTGCGTCTTCCGGTGCGTGGTCGCCACTCGAGAACCTGGCGGCCCCATCGGGTTTCAGTCCTACGGGCAATGTGCCCTGCCCACTGCCACTTAGTGTTGCAATTCTGCGCGCTATGTCGGTTACTCTCTTTCTTCTGCGGTTCTCCTCAATTCTGATCTGATCACGCAGTGAAACTTCAAGCATAGCTCTCTCCATTGCCCTTTGAGTGACCTTGAGGTTTGTTATAAGTCCCATTGTTAGCGACGACATCACAGTTACATACATACATTAATTAAAAATACATTCAACTTTACAATCATACAATGAAAGGGCAGTCTTGCCGCTAATGCAATCTCTTCCAGGCAACCTTAGAATGGACTGAGATTTTCCTGAACATTTAGAACTGTTGTTGGTGCAAATATTATACATACAGTACTTATACTAAAATAGATACTCAGATATGTATCTGGTTATCTATTTAAGTTTGGATCTGCATGTAAAAAGCCCAAAATTGTACATACATAAATATTATACAACATTATTTTATTTGCTTATATAAAACCCGAAACACATGTCCAGTATTTTTAAGTAAAGAATCTATGTACAAAATTTCAAAAAGATATAATGAAAAACCACAAAGTTATGAGCTTGATATAACGCACCGCTCGCCTGCCCGCGCCTGCAGCGGCGCGGAGGGAGTAGGGGTTCCGCTATGATATAACCAACTACGACAATAACCACACCGAAACAATTTTTAAATGTATTTGGGAAAAAATATAACATGATATGAAAATGATTGCAATCGATTCAGTTGCTTATTCTGAAAAAACTATATTCAGGTTTCGTAAAAAGTAAAAAAATAAAAAGCATGTAATGATGTCATATACACACATATGGAATATATTATTAATATATTCTAATATTAATAATATATTCCATATATAATAAAAGTCGTGGTGGCCTAGTGGTTAAAACACCAGCCTCTCAAGTATGAGTGTGCGAGTTCGTTTCCAGGTCAGGCAAGTACCAATGTAACTTTTCTAAAGTTATATGTACTTTCTAAGTATATCTTGGACACCAATGACTGAAGGTGAAGGAAAACATCTTGAGGAAACCTGGACTTTAAGTTTGAAATCGCCAACCCGCATTGAGCAAGCGTGGTGATTACGCTCAATCCTTCTCTGTATGAGAGGAGACCTGTGCCCAGCAGTGGGACTATAGAAAGGTTGATAATTGAATATTCTAATATATATTAATATTATGTATATTATAATGGTAAGCAAAGTAATTTAGGTAAAAATTAGTAGACTGTTTCTGTTTTCTGCTCGTAATTCGTCACTCGTCTACTAGACATTTTCATCATTGACAGCATCCGTGGCGTAGCGGTAGCGGATGCGGCCGCTGCGCAAGGAGGCGCGTTCGATCCCCGCACAGTGCAAATATTTGTATGCATGAATATTTGCACTGGTCTCGTCGTGCCTCGGAAAGCACGTTAAGCCGTTGGTCCCGGTTGCCTTACTAACATCTAGTGGCAGTCGTTACGGGTTGTTGGAGCCCTCAAAAGTCCAACAATTGGTCTAGCTGCAATGCTTCGATGTCGCCTTCGCTTTCAGGTCAGACGGCAGTCGCTTCACGGAAAATGTCGAAGTTTAGCCATATCAGCAGTTAGACTGGTAAAGCGGACCCCAGACTCCAAAGCTGAAAAAGCTTCGGATGCGACTGGGATTAACGCTGAGATGATGATGATTATAGATCTACTAGCTGAGCCCCTCAGTTTCACCCGCATAAGTTGTGATCCCGTGGGAATATAGGGCTAAAATGTATCCTATGTGTAATTACTCGTTATTGAACGTTACTGAACGGATTTGGATGAAAGTGTTTCAAACATCCATTCATCCATCCATCCATCCATGCATACATCCTCACAAACATTCGCATTTAGGTATATTATCAGTAGAATTCCTCTTACATACTGGGCTTTATTTTCTCTTCATTTTTATTATTCAATTCATTTCAACATGCTTCAATCAAATATTATCAATATTTATAAGACAGCTTGCCATTACAAGCTGTTATATATTGTTCTTTATCATACAGACTATAATTTTAATGCCACTAACTATTATACATTACATTCCTTTTACTTCATAGTTCTTAACATTCAAAGGGATATCAAATTGCATATCGCGCAGTGCCTCAATGACTAATAAATTCGGATCGCCCGTAGCGCCCCCACGTGTGATATTTATGCGTGATAATAATTAATGAACTTATGCACAGAACTTTGGTTCAACTTCCCTTCGTACTTGTGAAGTTGCTGCGAGATTTCCTTTATTTATAAGCATTGGATTAGTTTTATTTAGAAAGTTGTAAGTCTTGGTGGCCGCCTTGGAGGTTAATAGAGAACCACTTTTTAAAAGAGAAAAAAAAAGAAATGAATTCGGAATTTAAAAATCATACGGTTTGTTTTTTTTACAGTCAGAAGCCCGAAAGTCAGACAGCCAGTCTTATGAAGGGGTAACGTATTACCCAGGTTGAGGGTTGAGAAGGTTAGTTAAGCAGTCACTCTATGTTAAACACTGATTCAGCTGCATCAGGTTAAACTGGAAGCTGAGCCTAAGATGGACAGATGATGATGGTATTTAATTTGAGCTCATTATTGGTGGTACATTAGGGGAACTCGGCTGTAGACAATCAAATGAATGGTTTTAAAGGTATCGGGGAGTGCCAGTGATTATAATTTTAAGACTTAAATATGTAAAACTAACAACACAAAGATCGTAATTCCTTCGTTTTTATCTTCTAATTCGATTACATTATTTATTTCACTTTTCACAGTAGGACATCTTACTTTTTAACAAGCAATATAATTCCGATATAAAGACGTAACAAGCTTAGTAAATTTATAAATGTTAATTTTTAACATACGCAGTATATTTTATGTTAAAAAGATGTGTATCTTCTTCCATAAATTGTGGACTGTGGGATACTTTTACCAAATGTATTCCCGGGCTACCGGATAAGTTATTTGTCAAATGTTTATTTACTATTGACATTAAGAAGACATCTTACTAGAGTAGTACTGTTTGTATTTCTTGAAGGGTTCGGTTGAGGTGTACGGTTTCATATTACGTATAATATTTTTTATAGTTCCTGGTTATAAAAAACATCTACTTGATGTCAGTAAATCTTTTGATATTTTTGTAGATACATGTTGTAAATACAGTAGCTAAATTATGAAGTTAAGAGCACTCAACTGACACTAACAAACTGGGACGCCATGGACATCCCACACAGGCTGTCATGCCTTTGGCAGCCTCCGTGGCATAGCGGTAGCGAACGCGGCCGCTGCACAAGGAGGCGCGGGTTCGATCCCCGCGCTGTGCAAATATTTGTATACTTGAAAATGAATATTTGCATTGGTCTGATCGTGCCTCGGAAACACGTTAAGCCGTTGGTCCGGCCATACGAACATCTACTGGCAGTCATTACAGGTTATTGGTGCCCTCAAAAGTCCAACAGTTGGTCTAACTGCAATGCTTCGATATCGCTTTCGGGTTGTGGTGGTCAGATGGCAGTCGCTACGAGGAAATATTGAAGTTTAGCCAAAATCAGCAGTTAGACTGGTAAAGCGGACCCCAGACTCGAAAGCTTCGGATGCGACTAGGACTAACACTGAGATGATGATGGAGAAATCGTAGGCTACATATCTAAACAATCGTACAGAAAGGTATGACAATTAACTGACTTGGCTACAGGCTGACGATGTCGTCAATTTGGAACTACGACCAACCGGCCCCTTTGTAGAGACTGGATACTCGCGACCTCGACGCAAAGTCAAGTCGCCAGTATTTTGTATAAAAGTAAATTATGTCTTCCTCACTCTATCACCAACCGAGAGTCAGTCTCAGTAGTCACTTGCTATTTCTTCGGCAACGTCATATGGTTACGTTATAGCCAGAGTTTGCGACTCCCGACGGTGTCATGGCGTCCCGTCTGATGAAAACATAACATAACTTGACGTTATGCATTGCTGTTCCCTAAACGTTGCACAACTGTGTATATACGTAACCCACGAATTCAGGTACATACACGCAATGGGACTCCGGGTAGAGATTTCAGATAGAAAAAATAATAACACTTTGCGCGGCCTTCTATTCGAACCCAGCAAAACATGTTATTTATTACATGAAGCAGTTATAGCGCTTGCGATCACTGGATCAACGAAGCAGTAGAAAAATCTTGCCAAATATAATCTCTTGGAAAATTCACGTACCTACCTAATACCAAGACGCTGTAACGATTTCGCATTATATTCAGCAGTACAAAATACCACAGCAAAACCGCCTATATCGCCTTTATTAAAGTTATTGTGTGCCCCCCCGCTGACATATCCCTACTTATATGACTTTTACGACACATGTCATACGTAATTGCTCAGGCACTGCTGAATCCCCCCGGGCTCCTTACGAAAAACTCCGCCAAGCGATTATAACCTCTGTGGGTGGTACAAACATCCCTAAAGGTATAATTTAATATTGTTCATAAGTGCTTATAGCGGCACAAGTGTGGACCTGACTCTCATAAGATCTTGTTTTGATCATACATGTGCTGAAGACGAAACAAGTTTTGAATTTTGAAATCCTACCGAGTTGGCAGTTGTATTTTTTTCTGCCTTTTTAATTATACCCATAAAAAGATAATTGGAGGGTAATCTTTATTGCTTGTCAAAGGGCTCGTAGCTAAACGATGACGATCGCTGTTTAGCTTGCCGCGGTCTGTTCGTGTATAAATGGCTAGCGATTATACTTATGACAAAACCCACTCGTACGTGTTTTAGAAAGCTGTTGATATAGGCTGTCTTTCCTAGATCTTTAAAAGTCGTTGCCCCATTCCCCATTAATCTTACCAAGGGGTATTTAGCAACACCATATACAATATTCATACTCCATCTATTAGCTATACGTGGTAAGACTGGAAGCTGACCCAAACAAAAAAACAAAAAGGCTTGGTAGATCGTTTATTATGTAAGCGTGTAAAATATAGGTCGTTATTAACATGTGTGCGAGCGAGAACTGGGTTTATTTTGTCATTCATGTCACGCAAAGTATGTCTTTGGTATTGTTTGGATTTTCTTACTATTAGTTTTGTGGTAATGGTTTCCAAGATTTATGTTAGTCCATTTATTGTGGGGAGGGGTGGTTTCATATAATTCTTACTATCAATTATATTAAGTGAAGAGGGGGCATGTATCAGAGGCGTACTAACAGGCGAATTCTACTACACCCTGTCCATTAGGCAAACCGATTTTTGACAGATGGAACTAGTGATTACAACAGCACACAATACATTGATTGATACAAGTTCGGTGTTCTATTAGAAAAGAATAGTATAGAATACTGTTTATAATAGACACCATATGAATTACATAACAAGTATGAAGAATAATTATAGTGAGAGAAATTTACTGCCTGTCAGAAGTCATAAATAAGGTGATTCAATACGTTAAGGCTATTTATATATTGAATTTAAAAGATTAACTTTTACGTAACATAGAATAGATGCGATTTTTTTAAACGTTAAAACAACTACTGCTTGATGGGTTTCCGTTTGATGGTATGTAGTGAAACAATCGTTGATGGCAAAGCGCAATAGTTTATAAAGACAAAGAGTTTGAAGACACTTAGGTCCGTTTTACAGAACCTCACTCAAAACTCATGCTTTACTTAAATCTCGTTTGAAGTAATTTGATTGGTTGAAACTAGTTTTAAGTAATAAAATCTTGAGTAAGGTCCTGTAATATAGTCCCCAAGTTCTAATCAGACGGGAACACCCGCCACAGGCAAATTGTTCCAAACCCTCGACGTACGCGGAATAAAAGACGAGGAGATGGCGAAGACGTTGTAAGACGGCTGCCAATAAAGGGTTGGTCTAGTAGCTATAGAGATACCTAAGGGAAGAAATAGACGATATTTGGACTGAGAGGCCTGAAATTCATGTGACTAGCTGTCATTAAATATTTTACAAAAATTAAGGTGCAGAGAGCAGTGACGGACCAGTTTTAAGGCTACGACTTAAGACTTCTATGTCTTAGTATTGAAACCTGGCAGGCGCTTCACTTTCTGTAAATGATTTCATCACCACTGCTTAAATGTAAAACATGACATCTACTACCAATGTGGTGGATTATGGGCCATTCCCTCTAATTGAAAGAAGGACTTTTTTCGAACAGTGGGAATATTGTAGGCTGATCTAAGGCCATTCTAGATTTTTAGCTATAACAATCTGAATAGTAAACAGATGTATACAAAGTTATTTTTTGTATGTGTCTAGTATTTTTATGTCAGGTGTATGTTTTTATGACAAAATTTCATGAAGCTATTATGAAAAGTCACAAATTTATCAGCTTGTTATCTTACCTGGTTATCCCTACAAAAATATGGTCAACGTTCGCCTGCTCGCGTCTGCAGCGGCGCGGCGCGGCGGGGGTCCTACTAGGACACTATGATCAGCTGTGAACTGTATTGCTAAACTGGTAACCACACTGCAACATGTTTTTAATATATTTCGGAAAAAAACATAACATGGTGTCACAAACTATATTCAGGACTCGTACAAAGAAAAAATAACGTTGTATATAATTATATATTGGCCACTTTGGATTCAGTGGAGAGACGTGCAAAGAGGCTGATTGGTGACCCTGATCTAACTCGAGTTGGTCTCCAAAGCCTAGAGCACAGGCGTAGAGTAGCCAGCCTTTCGGTGTTCTATAGGATGCATTTCGGGGAGTGTGCGAGGGAATTGCATGATTTAATTCCCCATCTCCGTTCCACCAGCGGACGACCCGTCGTACGGCTGGTTTCCACCCTTACGTTGTTAACACCACTACGATCCGGACGAAGCGTTTCGCCTCCTCCTTTATACCGCGTACATCGAGGGACTGGAACAATTTGCCAGCGGCGGTGTTTCCGTCGGACTACAATTTGAGTGTCTTCAAGGCTAGAGTGAATAGGCTCTTAATGAACTAGTGTGCTTTACCATCAACGATTGCGTCACTGCTTACCATCAGGCAGGATTGCGGTCAAGCGCTGGTTTATAATATGTAAAAAAAAAAAATATTAAACGCCATTAAGACAACTTTGTAGAATCGTCATCTGTAAAATAGTTTCAGTTAGTGTCACCACGAACACTCCACAAACAACTGAAACCAATTAAGAATTCAATAAGTCACACTTATTTTGTGTGCAAAAAATCCATACACATTTCTTGCGGTCACGCAGTTATTGCGTAACAGACCAACACTTACAGTAGCAATGGATTTTATTTTGACAGTATGCGTTATTTACGTTGTCGAGCAGGATTATCTTTCGAATATGTGAAGTGAGCAACATCCTTTAAAATTATTCAAATTGATCACTAACACGTGATCATTTGTTTTAAGTCTGACCTACAACGTAAATAACGCCATTAATGTTGTAGAACTGTCAAAATGAAGGCAATTTTTACTGTTAAGTCTACACACAACTAGCTATATTTCCTGAACTTTGTGATCTCGCATTCTATGCGTTATTTCTACAGTGAGAAGTGAGCTTATAGTGAAATAAACAGCTCGATATGCCGTCGTACGTACAAGTAAAATTAAACGTTCCTGACTGTGACGTCAATGAAGCATGTCTTCGAAACTCATATCCCCAAGAGGCCAAAACAAAGTTTTTTCAAAACTTTCAAGGAAAAGCTGCTTCAGAAAGAAAGTTATGAAAGCTTCACAGAACCCATCACTTATAGCACTTCAGTAGTCGACGTTATATTAGTTATATATCCCACGATTGATGTGTGTCATTTGGCGCGACACTTGTTTGCTTATACCGTGCCCTATGACGTCACATCTTACTGAATGTACGGGAACATGATTCATGCTTTCTTGCTATAAGATTTTTCTTCGCTCTGTTAAGTTTTGTAGGGGGTTGATGGTTATCAGTTGTAGGGGTGTAACAATTCAGGGGAATGTAAGTATAGGTTAATGACTGCAATTTTCATACCACCTCCGGCTAGATTGCATTCCTATTGGGAAGTTTCGTATATTTTTATGTAAGAAATATTGTAATATTGTATAATTTTAATAGAATTAATGCTCCTATAGCGCAAAAGTAGTTCTGTCCACCCCCGCTACAATAGGGATGTTTCCTGGGCCAAAAAAATGGATTCTATTTAGTCCGTCATTCAGATTATAGAAAAATATTGGATAAGTATATTCTGTTTTATCAAATCAAATAAAAATTGACAAATATAAAAGGCATCAAAGAACAGGAGTGGTGGCTGGTGACAGTGGTGACGTCACTCCTCGCTTTTTCACACGAGTTTTCAACGCACTTTGTCTTTCGTCTTCATTTTTTGTTTATATGAAAAAAGAAAAACTACGTGTCTAGTATGTTTTGTAAATCTGACTGACGGACTAATTATGTAGTTTTTTTTAGTCAATCACCCTATTCGCGCAGTTCCGGTGGAAACGCATCTCATTATCGCTTCTAGAGCATTCTGGAAGTTTCCTTGAGAAACATACGATGTGCACCCTTGTTATGACATTAGCCGCGTGACGTCCGTCGACTAGGCTCCGCACAGAAAAGTGATTGTTGTACCATTTTACGAAATCTTCGCCCCCAACCCTATTGCTTTTGTATATTTGTGTATGTTACTAGAAACAAAGGATTTATAGTACATGATTGTATATGTGTAAGTATGTTGAGGAAATTTACTTTAGCAAAAAAGCTCATTTATCTACCAATGATCGCCATCAAACTGTTCGCACTGACCTACTGAGCGCATCAGGAAAAATATCGGATAGAAAGAAATGAGAAGCCGACTTTTTCCTTTTATTAAACGCTATTCCATAGCAGCGCCGGTCGCCATGTGCCAAACATCTGCGACAACCGATTTTTTACCAACTTCAACTTTTGACCCCACTTCGCAACGAGCTACGATCATTCATGTGGGAATAGGATTTTTCTCGAAGCAATTTGTGACTTATTCATTTACACTTATGGTTTATTTTTGCTTGCACACACGTTTCAAGTGGGTGTTATTTTTGTTCCAGTATTAATTACTTTGAATTATTAACGGAATTAAATTTTACATTCCGAAAATAAAGTTTTGAGTTGAGTTTATAAACTCGGCTTATGACTTGAGTCGTAAAAGTATATTTTACTCGTTGCATTTGTCAACTAAGATGGATTGGATCGCTACATAAGTTTTACGACTTAGAAACAGTACTAAAACGTGAATAAGTATCAACTTATCATAATTATCTAAGATGATTTTCTTGCGTGTCTTTGCAACGTAAGCAGCGAGTAACAGAGGCAGTCAATACATTTTCAAAACGGCAATGTGTATTAAACCTTTGCATAATGAATTACTTTACTTCGTGATTCATATAAATTAAGGACAGAAATGTTTACAAAATTACCCCAAAAAAAGTAAAAAGGCTGCGCATAAAGAACCGTAATTGAACAAAATGGTTTAAAAACTTTCGTTTTTTATCTGTGGTTCTTTATTGCGGAAGCTTTTATCAAGACGATTTGGCGACATATTTTCTTTTATTGCGTGACACGGAGCGCTAATGTTTCGTGTTCACAAAAATGGCGACAGATGTTAACACGTCGCTGTCATTTCCGATTTTTTCCCACGAACGAAGTATCTGCCGTGCTGTACCAACATTCTATTAATCTGCACTGCGTGGTTGTTTTTTCGCTAACTTAGATTAACAATAATCTTTTTGATAAAGTACCTACTCTGTATGTCTTTTTTCTTAAGTTTTATGTGATCTACATCAGCCACATGTGAATTACGCGTCACACTCTGCACCTTGTAAGCTGAGTTTATTGCGCCACTAGCATATTATATTTTTTTTTTTTTCATAATATTATATTAAATAACTGTACTCCTTGGTTTTATCCGCATAAGTTTGGATTCCGTGGCAATGTCGAAATAAAAAGTATCCTGTATGATCTTGGTTGTAAACCACCTCTGTGTCAAAGGGGATGTTAAGAAAGGAAAAATATAGAAGATTTTCATAATAATACCAATAAATTAATTTGAATAAAAATACAAGTATATATAATTAATTATTTGAAATGTTTTTTAGTGAGATAACCCTTTTATTAAGGTGGACATGACACTTTTTATGACGTTTGATTGGCGACTTTGACAGTTCTATTTTCCCGTTGTGTCCGTCTCGAGTGTTGATTTGAGTTAATTCATCATCATCATCATCTCAGCGTTTATCCCGGTTGCATCCGCGGCTTTCGCGTTGGAGCCCGGGGTCCGCTTTCCTGCACATTCTCCTCCATTTCGCACGATCTTTAGCGTCCTGTGGTAAGAGCTTGTTGGCACGCATGTCATCTCTTACAACGTCAAGCCAGCACTTCTTTGGTCTACCCCGCTTGTTCCGGCCCGGCGGAGGCGCCATGGCAAGACATTTGTTACCCACGTAACATGCCGGTTTGCGTAAGACGTGGCCGTACCAGCGTAGGCGACCCTCCTGCAGTTTGTCCGCAATGTCACGGACACGAAGGCTGCCCCGGATGCGGGAGTTCCTGATGCGGTCTTTCCGCGTAACTCCACACATCCACCGCAGCATATTCATCTCCGTGACACGCAGCTCCTGCTTGTGTCGCTCAAGCACAGGCCACGCCTCACTGCCATACAGGAGAACAGGTCTAATGATGGTTTTATAGACCTGCCCCTTAAGCTTAACCGGCATTTTGGGGTCACAAATGACACCTGTCACCTCACGCCATTTCGCCCAAGCTGCGGAAATACGTGCCTTGACGTCGCAATCAATGTCGCCGGACGCGTGAAGCACAGACCCCAAGTATTTAAACTGGTCCGTGCGCTCGACCATGTCTCCGCCTATGCGCACAGACATGGGGTCTGTCGTGTTGCTGGCCAAGTATACGGTCTTCGACACGTTGAGTTTCAGACCTCCGTTCTCAAGCGAGTCCTTCCACGCATTCACACGCCGCACCAACCGTTCCCTGTCCGCGTCCGCCAGCGCGATATCGTCAGCATACATGAGTAGCCAGGGAGGCTGCTCATGTGAGTCCTTGATACTGGCCGACAAAACGTCTAATATCACGCTGAACAGAAACGGACTAAGGACGGATCCCTGGTGGACTCCGACGGTGATGGGGAAGGGTTTAGTGTCGCCAACAGCGGTCCTGACAACGGAATCGGAATTGAGGTACATGTCTCGAATTATGTCGACATAGGCTTCAGGTACCCCTTTGGACCTCAGTGCCCACCAGATCACCCCTCGAGGGACACAGTCGAAGGCCTTCTGCATATCTAGAAAGAGCATATGCAGAGGCGTGCTCTTCGATCTGTATCTCTCCATGGCGATCCTTAGTGCGAAGATAGGGTCCATGGTTCCGTACCCTGGCCGAAACCCATATTGACACTCCGAGACAGCACACTCCTGCCGGATTCGGGAGTCTACGATCCTCTCAAAGATTTTCATGGTGTGGGACATGACCTTGATACCGCGATAGTTACCACACTCCTGAACCGAGCCCTTGCCTTTAAAGACTGGAGTAATTATACTCAGCCTCCATTGGCTCGGGATTTTGCCGGTCAGGAGCACGCGATTGAAAAAGTTAGTTAGCATGCCCACACCGCGAGGACCCATCGCCTTCCAGGCCTCAATGGGGACTCCGTCAGCTCCGACAGCTTTCCGATTCCCCATACGACGAAGAGCCGTTTGGACTTCCTCAGGCGTTATCAGAGGCACTAGTCCAAGGTTCGGAGGGAGTTCCGGTGTTTGCACCTCTTGATGCTGCTTGTTCAGCAGCTCGTGAAAGTACGAGCGCCATCTCTCCTTCACCGCGAGGTCCTCGCATAGCAGGTTGCCATTTGGGTCTTTTACACAACGGCACTTGGATATATCCTGTGCCGCTTTGACCCTGGAACGTGCCAACTTGTAAATAAGCTTTTGCCCCTCAGACGATTCCAACTTCTCGTAGAGAGGTTGCAAGTGGTCTCGTCTGGCTCTGGCTACAGCTCTTTTGGTGGCACGTTTGGCAACCTTGTATGCGTCGCGATCTTCAGGAGATCCGGTCGCTTGCCACGTTTTGAAGAGGGCTTTCTTCACCTTAGTCTCCCTCTGGACTGTGTCGTCCCACCACCAGGTTTCCTTGTCACGTTTGCGGCCGCCCTTAGAGACGCCGAGTACCACCCGCGCCGCCCCCGTAATAGCTGCCTGGATCCTGTCCCAGTGGTCTTGCACAGGTTCTCCGTCGGTACCGACGCACTTGTCGCCAATAACCGACGCAAAATCCTGGGACCTGTTTTCATCAAGCAGCCACCACCGGATCTGGCGCCGACAGTCCTCTACACGTCTACGTTGGGCCTTTACGCAGAGGTCCATGACAAGGAGACGGTGTTGTGCAGTGAGACTCTCACCGGGTATGACTTTGCAGTTGGCTACTTTGCCGATGTGGTGCCTCCTAGTTAGTAGAAAATCGATCTGGGTAGCGCTTCGCCCGCTCCGGTAGGTGACAAGGTGCTCCGGCTTCTTTTTGAAGTAGGTGTTCACGATTGCAAGGTCCGCAGCCGCACACATTCGGAGAATGCTGTCTCCTTCCGCGTTGCGGCTTCCGTACCCAAAGCCACCGTGAACACGCTCAAACTCGCCACACCTCTCACCCACATGACCGTTCAAATCACCACCCAGAACGATTCCCTGGGGTAACGGAATCCCGCAAAGCAATCCTTCGAGCTGGGTCCAGAACAGCGTCCTTTCGGCTTCACCGCACCCGGCCTGTGGAGCGTAGGCACTTATCAAGTGGGTTATAACCCCATTGACAAGCACCCGCACCGACATTAGCCGATCGCTGATGCGATTCACCTCCAAGACGTCATCCTGGAGCTCGTCAGACAACACCACGGCGACTCCATTTCTCCCACTAGGTGCACCCGTGTAGATCAGCTTGTAGCCATTCCCAATAAGCCGGGATCTGCTGCCTTTCCACCGAGTCTCCTGCAGGAACGCCACGGCCACCCTCCGCCTGTGGAGAGTTTCGGCCAGCTCTCTCGCGCGTCCAGTTAGCGTGCCAACGTTCCACGACGCGAAACGGATTTTCATGGATTGGGCTCGCTTCTTCAGCCGTGTCCGCCTCTGACACGGTAGCCCTAGCCCACAGGTCACAGGAGTCGGGCGAGGCTCCTGCGCGCCGTTTTGCGGCGGCGCCCTAGCTGTGACATGTGCATTTCTTATTTTCCTCTCCATGATTGATTGGCTTGTTTGGCTAATTACGAGTGCGACTGCCGTCTGACCACTCAACCCCGAAGGGAAAGCCGGCGTCAGAGCCCCGTTCGTGAGTCAGCAGGTGCACCGTCTGGCAGGTGGGGTTGACTTGGGTCCCAGAGATGGAGGTGGGACCCCAAAGCACCCACCAAGTGTCCGTGTCGAGTGTTGATTTGAGTTAATTGTGTTTATTTAATGGGCCGTATGGTCGCAATTCATGTTTTGTTTTTTTCGCAGATATATGGTAGATAATATAGATACGGTAGCCTTAGATACTTAACACGTCAATCAAATGTCACTGTCAAAATCTTATTTCGCTTATTGCTGACCACCGTATTTATTAGTAGTTGTGTTGCACGCCTTGGCCGAGTTAAATTGAATCTGTATAAAAACTAAGCCAAAATATAGGAAATTAACATTTAAAACAGTTAACTATAGCGCAACTATACCTAGCATTAAGTGTACAATGTGCTGGCTCAGGCTCCATACATTTCTGAAACATCTCCTTTCATGCAAATCCGTTGTTCTTTTTTTAAAAAAGAACACTGCTCTACACTAAGAATTATTTCTGTGTCGTGGGTACTTTTACTAACATTTAAACTCAAATTTACAAACAGCCATACCCGGAATAACTACTCGTGGTTCATACTAATGTTTGTTCCGTACGGGAATTGAACCCGTGACATGAAAAGTAGCAGTCGATCGCTCAGCCACTGCGCCAAGCGTGACATTCGATATTAGAAGGATTTATAATAGAGATACATATATACATAGTAAAGAAAATTTTCTCTTATATGCAATGTTCCGACAGTAATCGTCAGGCAGTATCATTAGACACGACACACGTCTGGTTGGATGATTCTCCCTTTTCTATAAACGATGAGTACCCTGTTACTCATACCTCTGTAGTACAGATTCATTAACTTATTTCGCAGAAAATCGCTAGATTGACAAATTAAGGTCGCCTTGAGGTGACAAGCTTCGAAAAAGTTCGGGAATTGTTTTAAAACAGTCCCTTTTATAATTTGGATATCGTGTTTCGTCGCTGTCATGGTTTAGCCTCAATTCTAAAAATATGGCCTAGACAATTTTAGAGGTTCAGGAAAAAGTTTTGTATAAATAAGTTTTGTAACTCGCGGAAAGGTTTCCGAACGGAATCGGTAATTAGGTACACAAGTTCTGTTAAACTTTTGTTTGCTCTCACGGGGAAAATTTTACAACTTCTATCGAGTAGTTTACCAATTGCTCCGCTCTTATTTAGTTTTTCGAATATTTCCAGAATATTCCGACCGAAGTTTTTGTCGTATTTATTAGTGTAGAACAGAATTTTAGATCATTAATAATGTTAGATCAAGAATTCGCTTTAAATTCCTATGAATTTTGATCATACCCTTTAACCTGATTATCGAATAACGTTATCCTCCGAACCGACCGGGCCACACAAATTGGTTCACAATTGAACAAGATCCACAAACAGGATCCCTCTCGTGGACTCGTCACTGGCTGTGAGATGATATAATAGAGGTTTGCACGTTTGCTTGCACTATTTGTCTCACTCTAATTACTTGAGAGCAGATCTTAATTACGGCCATCCGGACCGTTTGATTGGGGTCCCGCAATGCCCCGCATTGTTTGTGTTCTCGACTAACAGGACAATTGCAACTGCACTTAGTGACCGAAGTCGCGGAGTTAATAATGCCTACCCCGGCAGTGGGGAGGTTAGGCCGTTGAACTTAACACGTGGCTTATGAACCAATCATTGTGTTGTTTCGTGAGTGTTAGAAAAAAATGAACTATGTTTAGTTGAAGAGTTTATTTAGTAATTAGAGGCTTGTTCAGTAGGCACAAGGTAAAAGGCAAGGCGACGTAAAGCAATAATATAAGTAAAAAACATTTTTTTTCTCTTGTATATAATAATTATAATATTCCACTGCCTTCAATATTCTGTAAATTTAACTTTGTTATAATGAACAATATTTTTGAGGAAGCGCGAAATTGCTGCCTGAAATTTTAGGAACCTAATAGTCTATAACACTGTTATATTTTCGTATTAAACTCATTATTCCGTACTTTTTAAGGATTTCAACAGCATTCAATAGGGTTTCCTCTAACAGGATAGTAGTATAAGCATTAAAACACACATTTGCCAAGTCTTTTCCCAACTATGTTGGTATCGTCTTCCAAACTAATTGGATGCTGCAAAATATCAGTATTTTACATCGAACGACGGCCTATTTGACCTCTACAATCCAGTTACTGGGTAATGCGATGCCCCTTAGTAAGAATTATTTTTAAACATCCAGTGTTTGGATACAGGGCTTTTGACTACCGGTAGCAACTGACATCGTCATCATCATCTCTGCGTTTAGTCCCGGTTGCATCTGCGGCTTTCGCGCTGGAGCCTGGTGTCCAATTTCTTGCTCATTCTCTTCCATTTCGCGCGATGTTTAGCATCCTGAGGTGTGAGATTGTTAGCATGCATGTCATCTCTTACAACGTCATCCAGCACTTTAGTCTACCTCGCTTGTTCGGGCCCGGCGGAGGCGCCATGTTACCCACGTAACATTTCATTGACGTTTTCGTATGACGTGAGCGTACCATCGCAGGCGACCCTCCTGCAATTTGTGTGCTATGTCACGGACACGAAGACTGCCACGGATCCGGGAGCTCCTGAAGCTCCTGACCGGTAGCAACTGACAAAGATTTACAAATGACACCTGGGCAACGACTCTGGGTTGACTTCCGATTTCCTGACTTCCAAGTTAAGAAATAATGCATATCTACGTAAATTATAAAAGAGGTTGCGGCACTGCATAAAACTATTTGACGGAGAAAGTGCGGGTTGGTTTCTAATTCCACTCGTTATTCGCTATCGACCAACGGAGTCGAGCGTTGAGCATAATAACCCCCGATTACACTTATATTACAACTAACCAACCTATCATTGAGTAATTCATAGTCGTACAATGTAGGATTAAATTATCAACCGACTTCTGATTTATAAATCGAGTGCTGCAGTTGAATTTGATGTTAAAGTTTGATAGGTTAGGAGTCCGTTTTCGTTTTATTAATGGAATAAAATGTTGAATGGAGTTTGTTTCATATTGAAACAAAGTACTGTTTGTTCAGGCAGCTATAGTAGATTTAACTTTATTGAACACAGCTACATTTTTGTCTATGGACATTTTGTAATATCAAATTACATTCCTAGCACCCTAATTGTGTAAAACGCTATTACTATCAGTTGGAATCATTTCGAAGCAAATTGCCAATCTATTGCTTCATATATTTAAAAATGTGTCTGTTCAACACGTAAATAATGCAATGAATGTTGTTGAACTGTCAAAATGAAACCCATTGCTACTGATAGTGTATTACGCAATTACCCTACTGCATCCTTATAGAAAAGACTTAGTGTATATTTACGCGCACCGCCGTGTCCTCGTGGCGGCTATCGGCGGCGATTTCTCGCGTCCGACCCTGGTCCAGGCCATGGTTCGGAGCGAGAGTGCATGGCAGGCCTTCACCTCCTTGCTAAGCAGTGACGCTAGCAAAGGTGGAGGCGGAGCGCGTGAGGGTGCGAGAATCCCAGCGCCCTCATATCTCTAGCCACCGCATGAGACGCCCTGGTCGGGAGACAACATCGAACTCCCGGTCACCGTAGGCGCGGGTTTTATGGGATTTATACCTGATTGTGAAAATTGGCTCACACGCCCTCTGCCTAACCCTTAAAATATTACAGGCGCGGTATTATATTGTGTAGATATTCTCTTTTTTTTTGTATTTGTTGCTTTAATGCAATTAGCAAAATGCAATTTAAGGCAATACGAATAAAGAACAGATTATTAATACTGTAACAAATTTTAAATGTATTTTTTTCAATTTCAAATTTCACAGCTGGTCCCAAACTAGGTAGGGTCTGTATCTTGGTGACCTAAATTCTAAATGGGGTCCTATTATGACGTATTAAATATCATCATTAAACCGTTGTGAAAAAGGGATAGCGCTGTTCATTTTCTATAGCTCCATCTTTGTCTGACAATGGAAACATGAGGGTTTTAACAAGTCATAGTACCCTCCAAGATGCGCAATATTGAAATTAATTAAATAATTACATAACAAAATACGAAAAATGTGAATAATATTAACAAAGAATCAAATGTCAAAAAAAGATCCAAACTTTATGTTAAAGTCTGTTTTTGAAGTCTAGGTCAGCTGAATAACTTTCAAAACTGAACCAAAGACAATTCTAAGAAAATTGAACAGATATTTGAATTGGAAAACTAAAGCTTTAGAGGAACATCTTTAGTTTATTTTTCTCGGTATTTTAATTTATTTTTGTTTTATTTTGAACACGAGTTTGTATCAGTACTTACTTAGAATTTGATGCTTTTGTACAAGTTTGCCAGACCATAATTTTGAATAATAATTTATATATTGATGAAATATAGGCTAATGATTTTATCTAGAACGAATCAATAACAATTAATTCAGCAAATCTAAAGTGTATTGAAACTAAAAACAGCTTTTTAAAGCCTTTAAAAGCTTTTACTGGTTAGGATAAAAGTTGCCAATGCCTACCTGCTTATGAACCTTAATCAAAATAAAACAATAGATATGTGTACTTACTTTATATTAGATGAGTTTATGAAAAAGGCTTTGTTGCCTTTATTTCACTTTTAGGGTTCCGTAGTCAACTAGGTCATCATTAAAAAATGCCCATACTCTACCTGGGGCTGACTGCGGGTCGGACCATCAACTTTTGATTTCAAAACTGAAATTCAAATTGACAGCAGCCAGACCCATTCAAAAGCAAACCAGACTTACTGTGGAGGATGTGACAAAGTTCCGGTCACTAGTCAACGTGGGCGGACGCAGATCACACCATTGAAACTCCTGATTCACTGTGGGGAAAAGCCAAAAACATCATTCAACTCGCCGTTGCGGGTTCTGCACCGCCGCCACCTGTAGCGCAAAAGCGAAAGCATTGGATGACTGATGATACTTTTGGTCTCATTCAGGAACGTCGTAAAATGAAGGCAATCGGTGCCGATATCAGACTTCTGAATGAGAAAACTGCCCAGGTTCAAAGGAAATGCAGGCAAGACCAAACCGCCCATCTTCGTAATCTTTGTGATGAGATTGAATCTCATGCAGGAAGACATGAACCCAGAGACCTGCATCGTAAAATTCGTCTCATCGCGAAGTCGCTGCCATCGAAAACCTGGGCCGTCGAAAACGATCAAGGTGAAGTGGTCAGCGAACTGGAGAGAATATCTGAAGTCTGGAAATGCTACTGTCAGTCACTGTTTGAAGATCCACAGTCGATGGCTTTCGAGTGTACGGAACCTGAGAGAAGAAACTTGGAACCCGACATCCTTCAGTCAGAAATTAGAGCTGCCATTAAACATCTTAAGAATGGTAAGGCAACAGGTGCTGATTCAATCCCGATTGAGATAATCAGAGCTATGGGAGAATACGGCGTCACTATCTTTCATACCATCTGTAATAAGATATGGATGTCGGAGCAGTGGCCGATGGAATGGGCCCACACGGTTTTTATTCCTCTTCATAAAAAAGGATCGACCAAGAAGTGTAACAACTATCGCCTTATTGCTCTCATAAGCCATGCTAGCAAAATATTGTTACACGTCTTAAACGAACGACTGAAGGCCTACCTTTCGCGGGAGATAGCGCAAGAGCAAGCTGGGTTTGTAAAGGGAAGGGGAACCCGAGAACAAATTCTTATAGTGCGCCAAGTCATCGAGAAAGCTCGGGAATTCAACAAGCTAACCTACATATGCTTTGTTGATTTTTCTAAAGCGTTTGACTCCGTGAAATGGCCAACTTTATGGAAGACGCTTCTTGAAATGGGCACACCAAAACATCTCGTGCATGTTCTCAGGGGACTCTACGAGGGGGGAACTGCATCTGTGCAAACGGATGAGCTTCTCTCGGGTGGGTTTCATCCCAGTGCGGGTGTCCGACAGGGATGTATCATATCACCACTCCTGTTCAATATCTACACTGAACTTGCGATGCGAATTATGTACTCTGGAGGACTGGACTGACGGTGTTGCGATCGTCGGTTACAAAATTGCAAACCTGCGCTACGCCGATGACACGACTCTATTTGCGACCAGCGCGGCCTACATGGAAGAGCTGCTCCTCAAGATGGAGCGCGTAAGTCTTACGTTTGGATTAAAAATTAATCGGAGTAAGACGAAAATCATGATCGTCGACCGTGCTGGTAATAGTTCGCCCGAAGTAACACGGATCGCGAATTGTGACGTAGTCGATTCGTATGTCTACCTGGGCGCTCTGGTTTCAAGTAGTGGCGGTAATGTGGATGAAATCAGACGGCGCATGGCCATGACAAGAGGGGCAATGGACAAGCTCAAGAAAATATGGAGGAATCGCGAAATAACTAAAGCCACTAAGATCAGGCTCGTCCGAGCACTAATATTCCCCATATTTCTCTACGCAGCTGAAACGTGGACGTTACGGGAATTGGAAAAGAAAAAGATAGACGCTCTAGAAATGTGGTGTTGGAGAAGAATGCTTGGGGTATCATGGACCGAGTTTAGAACAAATGTTTCTATACTCCAAGAACTCGGCATCAAACAGCGTCTTTCAGATATAGTACAGTCCCGTATACTCGGATTTTTCGGTCACATATCAAGGCGTAATAGTGACTCTATAGAACGTTTGGTCGTCCAGGGCAGAGTGGAAGGGAACAGACCTCGTGGAAGGTCACCGATGAGGTGGACCGACCAAATCAAGGCGGCAGTGGGGGGACCTGTTAATAAATGCTCCAGACTGTCGTCCAACAGGGATAGATGGAGAGAGATCGTACGGCGTGTAACATCAGCGTCGCGGAGTCAGTCATAGTGACCACGACCGTTCTGTCAAGAGCGAAACGAAGAAGAAGAAGTCAACTAGGTACCCTTATAGTTTCGCCAAGTCTACCGGTCTGTCTGTTTTTTTTTTAATATTTACGGAAATATTGCGCCAAAAGAAAAAAAATTGCTTCCGCCCTCTAACTTTTGAACCATAACTTTAAAGCTATGAAAAAAAAAAGAATGACGAAAATAGAACTTTATGAAGACTAGAATAATTATTTTGAACTTGATAGGTTAAACAGTTTTTGAAAAAACTTACAAAATAATTTCTGAACTAATTTTGTTCTTAAATATCCAAGCATCTTTGTTATCTTAATTTACATAATTTATTATAATGAATATGTATTCTGTTAAAGAAAAATAAAATGATTAAAATCGGTTCACACAATCTAAAATTACCACCGAAATCCAACATACTTAACCTGTCTAGTTTGTTTAAATTAATAATCCAAAAACACGAGAGATGGCACTGTACTTTTGGCTGTTGATAGCATCGAAACGGGTATGAGTTACAAAATAGTCTTCTTCATCAGCCTATTTACGCCCCCACTGCAAGCGCACGGCCTCCATCAATATCATTAGGGGTATATGCCATACTCACCACGCTGGCAGAAGGGTTGGCGAAGGTTTTGGTATAAATTGCAGAGTTTATCTTCTCTGTGTGCTGGTAATTTGGTACGGAATTTACCTTAGTCGCCTTCTAAGGCATCTCGGTAAGAGAGAGGGTGGAAGTCAAGAATAGTAGGAATCCATAACTCTTTCTTTAGTTATAACCGTCCTATGTAGGCCCGTTTTTAGAATTCCGTACTTATTATGTCAACTCAATGTAACAAATAGCCAATTTTTTAACTCTTAAGTGGGTACGTACGTAACGTACGGAAACTACGGAACCCTACACTGAACGACACGTTATTGGCCGGTTTTTTTTTTATTTTACAAGTGTTATTTGTATTGTTAACTTTGTTTTCTTTTTACTTTAAGGGGTTTATTTATAAAGGATGATTAAAGTTAAGTGACGTTCAAGCGTCAAAAATGTACGGTTAAAAAGTCGCTAATCACTAGGTAACTTCAAGCAACGTTTATGAATAAAGGGGTGTATGTATATTGCTCTGTAAAACGCCTACGGATTCTATTCGGCAGTGTTTTGCAAGTAAACTTAGAGCTGCCTCAAAATCATCTCTTAAATAAAATAGTCAAATATAACAAAAAATCAGTTTTTAAATAAAATAGCGGTGTTTTACCCTATTACTAGCTGCCGCCAGCGACTTCGTTCACGAGTTAGTTATGCCTGTGATGTTATGTTAACCTAAAGCCCTCCTGGATTAATGGGCTATCCACCGCAAACATAAGTTTTTCAAATCAGACCAGCAGTTCCTGAGATCAGCGCGTTCAAACAAACAAACAAACTCTTCAGCTTTATGTCGTGGTGGCCTAGTGGTTATAACACCAGCCTCTCAAGTATAAGTGCGCGGGTTCGATTCCATGTCAGGCAAGTACCAATGTAATTTTTCTAAAGTTATATGTACTTTCTAAGTACAGATATCTTGGACACCAATGACTGAAGGTGAAGGAAAACATCTTGAGGAAACCTGGACTTTAAGTCTGAAATCGCCAACCCGCATTGAGCAAGCGTGGTGATTACGCTCAATCTTTCTCTGTATGAGAGGAGACCCGTGCCCAGCAGTGGGGCGTTAAAAGGTTGATGGATGATAGATAAATCTGACAATGCAAAGATATTTTTATTTTACAAGGATCCACCAATTCTGTTTTCTTTTTCGTGTTAGAAATCTCGGTTTATCCAAAGCTTATATCCACAGAACATGATAGAAACACACGGAGTGTCTCACTATCACATATAAAATGCATGATTACCGATATCATGTTTTACCTTTCCGTCGCTTCACGTTCGTTCGATACGTGAGACATGGCTCTAAATGTAATATTATTTTATACATTTTTTTTGTCTTTGTGATATGATCAATACTTTTGCTGTCTACTGTCTTCCAAATGGTACCAACTATACGGATCTGCATATAATGCGTTATAATATATATACGCAATATAATATACATACAAAATGTGTATTATATTGAAACTATCTCATTACATATTGGAAACATAATCATGTTATTAGCTCGAACTAGTTTAGACTAAATCCAAATTTAAATGCTATATATTCTAAGCTTATTGTATAGTACCAGTGGCTGTTATCCAGAATAAGGTTGTTACAATATTTAATTTTATGTTCTCATATAAGTGTCGCTTAGGCGCAGGACCGGCCGTCGTGGAGGTCGTTGGGGGAGGCCTATGTCCAGCAGTGGATGTCTACTTTTAAGATACTGGTATTACATTACAAGTTAAACGTCAACACAAAGCGAGAACACAATACGGTATGCCAAATAAGATCCAGTAGGATTTGGTTGACAAGCCTATAGATAAAGATATAAAAAACGTTATTAATTTAAAAATCATAATAATTACGATGTATAAAAGTAAATAGTTTTTCATTCATTAATTATGTTGGCAACCCTATGATAGTACAGGACTTACAAGCAGAGTATATTATGTAGGTATCATTATTGAGTCAGTAATATTGCTTTTGCAAGTAAAAACATCTCAATTCAAAACATTCAAAGCATTTATTTCAATAAAAATTTAAATCCTTCAGAAGTCAGCGAGTTGAAGCTAGTTTCGTCGTTGTTTCGAAGCGAAAGAAGAACGACCAGGAACCTCCGTCATTAACAATCTTTAAATAATTAAAGATTATTAATGAAGAAGGTTCCTGGAAAGAAAGGAAAAGAAGAACGACCAGGAACCTCCGTCATTAACAATCTTTAAATAATTAAAGATTATTAATGAAGAAGGTTCCTGGAAAGAAAGGAAAAGAAGAACGACCAGGAACGACGGACCGACTTCCTGGTCGTTCTTCTTTCGCTTCGAAACAACGACGAAACTAGCTTCAACTCGCTGACTTCTGAAGGATTTAAATTTTTATTGAATGACGGAGGTTCCTGGTCGTTTCGGAATCATTAACTCATTTATATGAGTTAATGAATCCTGGATACATTTTGCACTTTACATATGTAAGAACAAAGTTATCCAAAGACAATATAAAATAATACCAAATATAGAGATTAAAGATAAACTAACACTTACGACGACCATCTGAAAACTTACTGTAAACCAACCTAATCTTTCTGACATCATATTTTCCTTACAAAGCCTCAAAATCTACACAAAAATAGCTATATCTACCGCAAACAAAAGTATGCTCACGACAGCCAACAAATTAAAAAGCAACAATACGAACAGAGTACATATTTAATATACACGCGTATACATTTCATTCGATCCCAATATCCCTCAGGATGCGCGAGCACAAAGGCCTTAGAAACGTTTTTCGTGGAAAAGTGCTGAGTCACCATGAAAAAAACACAATGGCCGCGGGCCCACAATACATCCCTCCAGAAGGAAACTGATCATTGCGGTCCCGAAATAACAAATGAATTGAGAAAATCCAACCATACACTGATGCCAGAGTAATGTGATCTCTCTGACTGCGAATGTCCTGTCAATGCTGTGATGCATTATGATCGAAATTGTCGTGTGCAGTCATTGGAACTGGTCTGTTTGTGTAGGTACTGTGTTCTATAAGGCTGCTTTTGTTTTGTATTGTTAGCCTTGAATTGGGACTGAGTTCTTTGTCTACACCCTAATTTTGTAACACATCGTCAGTCTCGATCTAAATCATTTTGAAGGATATTGGTAATCAATTGACTTATAAAATGTAAGAAAAATTTTTCTGCTCAAAAAATACGCAATAAACATTGTAAACTAATGAATGCCATTACTTTTAATAATGTGTTACGTAAGTATCTTGCTAGTTGTCTTGCATCAGAGAGATTCGTATATTCAATACCAGAACTATCTAAATGTTTTTGGTTACTAAAATGTTCAAAATACGATCGAATCAATCACAAACACAAGCAAAGGAGAATAGTCAAAGACTCCCATTGAACCCACCCAAAAATGGATTCGTATACAAAATCTAATTTAAAGTAGGTATATTCGTAAAACTATTTTCTTATAGCGAAACATCAACCGAGAATGCTCAGCTAGGCGTGAGGGCTCCAATCCAACTGGTAGTACTTTTGCTGTCTCCATCGAACTCACGAAGAGGTATTCAGAAAATTTAATTTCCGTAGACAGATCGAACAATTTCGCTCCAATGTGGTGTTCACAGATTGTAATTGGGTCAACCCGACGGACAATAGACTCTGACAATGTTATTATTAGTAAGTAGATTTCTTATTCACTCACTACATAATTAAAGGACGTCTCGATCCGTCCGTAAGTTGAAGAAAATTATCGTTTTCGTTTTGTGATCGCGGAAAATGAGTTTTCAAATTGAATTCGCAATTCGACAAATCAGATTTTCCGTTTTAATAATATCGCTGTTTTAGTTGAACCGCAGAAAGCTGTGATGTTCATTTAATTGCTGATAAGCTTATTGTAGGAAACAAGTCTCTCAAGTTGATAATAATAGTTGGAACGGTGATAGACATATCTCGACAATTTATATAACAAAAACAATACAATAATGGTCCGATTGTAAAAGATATCGTATCATTATTGTCAATGATTTTGTAGTTAAAACCGACATTTCTAAATATGCTCTAAATGATTTTCAAATCGTCTAACATTTTGCCGATCCCATTACAACTCTAAATAAATCCTCGATTGTAGCCAGACAAAACAAGACAATTAATCACGAATACATCTTACTTTTAGCGAGTAATGAATCGAAAAGATTAAGACCCCGAGAAGCTTCGAGGGAGGAATCTAATCAGCACTCCAATTTACACAAATCGTTCCAACCACTCAAATGTGTGAAGTAAGAATGTCTTCGTTAATCTAACCAATCGATTATTCTGGCGGGTTAATAAAGACTGGAAAACCTTCGACCAATAGACATAGAGGCACACAGTATCCTCATAGTGAAACGAATTATTTACCCTCAATATAGATCTTTGCGCTGTGTTTGTAGTTGGAAAACGAGTCCTTTGAGATTTGTTAGAGCCATACTAAATTCGATTACAGAGGTGACATGGATGTCAATTTTGGATGGAATGTTGGTCAACCGCAGGACAGGTTTGAAACCTCGGTTAGAATTTCAATTAGGTTAAACCAAAACTGAAGGTGTTTTCGTAGTGTCTTTTTGTAGTGTTACGCGATTATGAACAAGGAGGTTCAAAGTCGGGTTAATACACTATTGGTGGTTGTCTGTATTAATAAAATAACATTGAAAACCGTATGATATGAATATGAAAACGGAACTTTTGATTTTCTGTAACGTAGCTAACTAATAGCTAATCATAATCCGTTCATAAACAATATAACACAGGTCTATCACGATCAATTCACAGTTTTATGAAGTTTAATGTTGTTAAAGCTGAGTTAAGAGCCAATAAATCGACAGAGATTAAAGGATTGAATCCGTTACAGGGTTGGAAGCAGATTACTGGTAGACCTAACATGAACTATGATACGTTGTGTTAGAATAAAGCTTGTGTACGCCTTGTATGGCTTTACTAAATAAATTGTACGGATTCCTCGCTTGATTATGTCGTGAATAACAATTAGATGGATTTCGTTTTGAATTGTGTAGGTACTGAGCTTATATATTTTGAAATAGGTTTTTGTCTATAAATTGGTAGATTTAGGCAAGTGGGCTTAGCTTTCGAATTTAATTAATTGTATTAGGGATATGATTTAGGACCTAATTAGATTCTGAGAAAGCTGGGTGTAGCAGAGAGCACGATCGTTTCTCAAGATGAGACTGAATTTAAAAAATGTTTACAGATAAGGACAAGTTATTGTGTGTATACTTTTAACAAAACGATTTACACTCGTAAACAATAAAACTCAAATACTCAATGTTATATCTCAGTTTCCTAGCAATAACCCCTTACAATGTGAAAAGTTAGTTATACAATAGAGTTATTGTGAATCTGGTAAACACAGGGCCGTCGGCCAGCCCTGCCGGTAGACGGGCGCTATACGGTTGGCCGGCTCGCCTCCGGTCTCCCCCTCGGCCTCGGCTTGAATGGCGACACACGGCTTGAGGAATGGCACGAGACCGCAAATCTTTTTGTTGATTTTCTTCCTATTATTATTTTTCTTATTTTTTTTTTTGCGGATTGTCTGGAGCTTCGTTTTGATTGGTTGGGTTTAGATTTGATTAGTGTGGAATGAAATGAACAATGTATGATTGTAATACGTGATGTATTGAAGTAAAATGTATCTAGGTATCTATATATTATCCTACAAAATATCTGCGTAATCAACGCATCCTTGCAAGAAATGGTTTAAAAAACTTCGAAGACCAGTGAAAATTTTATGTCTATCCAATTTCCAGATCGTATTTCTTTTATCTTAGTAACGTTTGTTACAAACTTTAATATCTCATTATTCGTTTAAAAAATTAAGAAGAAAACTTTACATAAAGGAAAAAAAAAAATACTTTCACGTCTCCTCAGTGGAGTTGCGCCGGCGGCATGTGTAGCAATATTACGTTGTGTATCTTTAAACCCTTGTTTGGTATAAACGCCGCTTTCGCAAATATTCACAAGATGAGACTGGCGGTTTAGCTTTTTAAAAAATTGTGCCGTACTTGCAGAATAGACATAATCGGATCATGAGATTGTATGTAGGGAAATGAAGGCTTGATCTGCTTACGCTCTCTTATCTGTTCCCCAGCTTAATTCATAACAGATAAACTGATCTAAAAACGAAACGATTATGTTAAGAGGTTAGGTTGTGACGGTGTTTGGCAAAATGGCGTTTGCGATACATGATATCTTTGGCAAATTGATCGCAGATACAAAGGAGTTCCCTCCCGAAACCTTTTTCTGTCGGCTGACCTGTCAACTCTTACACAATGCCGCCGCCGAGACTCTCCTTTGAATTGTTCCTCTACTGACGCATTTGAAGCCCAGTAACAAATGGTAGCGATCACCGATACGCTACAGAGAAAGTAAAGAAATAAAGAGTTTAGGCAAAGTTTAATTTCCGCTACGTTACCGACAGGACCAAGAAATAAAATCGGGAAATATTTTTTCGTAGCAAGACGGAACTTTTTAATTGAGTCTCAAGAAATGAAGACTTACAGATCCGTTATTGAAAGCCTGCTACACTTTTGGGATATCTCGTTTTGAGTCAATGTCTTTGTAGCCTTTGTGTTTATCGTGGTGTGGGTGAGTCGAGAGGTTCAGACAAAGAAGTGTAAATATGTTGGGGAGTGTGGGGGCAGGATGGGAGGTCACGTCCGGCGACTGAGGACTGGCTTCACGCTTCGATGCCTCTGACGCTGACGTCGCCCTTCTCCACTGAAGAATATTCAGACACGCTAATCCTGTTTACTTATTCTTAGACGAATCTATTTCGTATATATTACTTGCTCATGTCTGTAATAACCTACATTCATAAAGACAATTCTTCTCTTTAGACAGTTATTATAAATTGCGTACAAGATTAAAGGTCGGTCTGACACGATAACCTTGAAGATTCTAGACGGACTTTAATCTAAAATGAATAAAAAACGAATCCCTTATTCGAAAGTGGTTGAATTCTCAAACTTGTGAACTGAGGCTAGAAGTACCTACATTCAAGTCAATTCTTCATGTCTGAAACGATCCTTGTACATAAATAAGAATGGGTTTTTGATTGACGTTAATTTGATTTATAATCTAAAAACAGTTTCTTTTTCTTTGTATTTTTATCAAACAATATTATAACATTCACACTGCGGAGGCACGGGACTCTTTTCTGGGAGAGTGGGTCTAATCCTGGGCGTAATCTACCTAGTGACCTCACGTGTTTTAAACTTTCTAGGTTTGAACCTACAACCCCAAAAGTCGCAGCCATTACCAATGGGCTACCACTGCTCTCTAAAACTACAAAAAATAACTCAGTTACGGTAAACAAACGGCGAATATAAAACAATGAAACTGTTTTTATTTATACAGCGAAACATGAAATTACTTTTTATATCGTGACCATATATATCACGGAGGAAATTCACAAAGTTTGAAGGTTTGCGGTTTTCTGTGTTCACGAAATTCTAACTTCCATTTTTTACACGAAAGTTAACAAACACAATTTGTTATACCATAGATCCTTTTGGATTTCAAGTATTGAATTGGATTTTAGCCGTCGGAACTCATTGGCAACGCCCGTGTGTCTTTGCTCTTTCTGGTTATCAGAAGCTACCTCTTTTGATAAAAATCTGCTTATAATACTCTCATTGCCTGGTACACTGGCGTCCTCCACTTTTGATAATATGTATTAATCTGGCTTCATATTTTAGATTATTACAATTATTTATCGATCAGCCTGGGGGGTATATAATTTAAAATCGATTATATGTCAATAATGAAGTTATTACGACCTTTGACAGTTTTAGGCTACAATCACATTATTGTCTTTCGAGTTTCGAAGTCATTACCGGGCTTTTTTCCAAATGGACACACATGATACTAAGTTTAGTTTGTTATAAGTTTTTTTTTTTAAAAAGGAGGTGATAATATAGAACGTCGACGCGCTAACTACTGTAAACTTGAATGACGTGCACGTTCTTCTAGATCCCCCAGCATATGTGCTGTGTCTGCGTGGATACAAGATACCTACATAAATGTTTGCATCAATTTATTTTTTGAAATCTGTTAATTTATTAATTTGACAGGTTTGACAGGTCTTGCCACTCTATATATAGGTATTTAGCAGGACAGCTCATTAGCTGATTAAGCTTAATGTCCTTAGTAGATTTCCTGTGGTTCACTATTGGTATTAAGACTTCGGTTATGCTCTTATGGTACTGCCAGGTTACTATCCTGTATACAAGAAGTTACTATATCTAAGTGCGCCATCGTATCGACTGCTGTTAATTGGAGAAGATGGTAAACAGTTGATGATTTTGATACATTGCTTGCAAATGTGTGTAAAATGTTATAAATAAAAGCGTATGTTGTAAAAAGGTGCGCGTCTCTGGTGCACAGAGTGCGGGGCAGCGACAACACCGTCCTCGCGGTGTTTGCCAACCGACTGGATTGTCCTTACATCCAGCAATACTGCGGCAGACATATTACTGCCGTGTGAGATTTTTGTTTGTTTTTGTCAGGTATGTTAGTTTATAAGTTTGTGTTTTGTTTATAAGTTTCGTTTGTTGTTAGCTATGGATATTTTCCGAAATAAATGATTTGATTTGAAAACGTTGTTGTGGTAAATTAGGCAAGTATTGTGTAAATAAGGTAAATATTGTGTTAATTTCGAATCTGCAATCATGTATATAATTTGACCACCATTACAGGATAGGTAGCGCTTGAATTATAGATTTATTATATGACAAAAAAGATATGTTATAAAAGTTAAGTATACATAATCATCATCATCATCATCATCTCAGCGTTTATCCCAGTCGCATCCATAGCTTTTGAGCTTTGGAGTCTGAGGTCCGCTTTACCAGTCTAACTGCTGATTTTGGTTAAACTTCGATATTTTCCGTGAAGCGACTGCCGTCTGACCTCCATAACCCAAAGAAGATATCTAAGCATTGCAGTTAGACCAATTGTTAGACTTTTTGAGGGCTCCAACAACCCGTAACGACTGCCATTAGATGTTCGCATGGCAACCGGGACCAACGGCTTAACGTGCTTTCCGAGGCACGACCAGACCAGTGCAAATATTCATATTCATGCATACAAATATTTGCACTGTGCGGGGATCGAACTCGCGCCTCCTTGCGCAACGGCCGCGTTCGCTACCGCTACGCCATGGAGGCTGTAGTTAAGTATACATTATGTGATAAGAATTTCATCTGTTTTATCACAAAGTGACTATAAATTAAAGTGATGTTCGTATTGTATTCCTACTTTGAAATAAAGCGCTGCGGTTTCTTCAAGGCGAAAGATAAAATTTAAATAATATCTATTCGTTGTAAGGGCCGGAAACCGCTAGTCATATCCGGAATATCTCTGGCTGTTATTGTATGAATACTGATTAAGCCTTAGTTAGAGATATCTTTGTTTTTTGTTGCGAGTCCAAACGTGCGTGATTTTGAAAACTACTCTACGACTCGCATATTATTAATAGTATTGTTATATGCTGTCATGAGAATATTCAATTGCGACGAAAACGGGTTTGAATGTAACTAAGTACCTACCTACGAGTTGGGATTTTTTTTCTTATATAACTCTTCCTCCTTGCTCATCTTATGTGCTCCAATATTTATATCTAACTTTTTTGACAAGACGAATGGTAGAACGCAATTCTTTATAACAGTGAAATATGGCAATAATAATATTCTCTACCACGAAAATAAAAAATATGAAACACGTCTCATATTGCATTTCTTCTGTAGACGTACCGGTATCAAATATTTTGAGGGACTGAAAAGTTATCCATAATTTATAAATCCATATGTCAAAAAAGTATCAGATCCCTCTATCAATTTTGAAATAAAGTGAGAGGATACGAAACGGGCATATTTATTCAAAGTCCATTCGGTGTTGGATGCAAATCCTCTGGGTTCGCAGCTGCTAAGCAAAAAAGTCACGCCCCGGTAGTAAAAACTATGGGAGACGGGGATGTCACCAGTTGTGAGTTGCATTGCATCTAAACGCCTTTTTGTGTGACCAGCTTTATTTCTGTTTGCCCGGTGCTTTGGGATATTATTGTGAATTTGTTTGTTTAGTAAATGACTGCTGTAAATAGAGCCCGATTTTAAAGAATGATAGTTAGAATAGTTCATGTTTTGTGCATCATTGACTATTATCAGTTCATGCAATATAATAATTTGACTGATAGGTATATGTACTATTATTGATAGATAGTTACTTAAAAGTCAAGTTAATTTTATGCGAATATTGAAGTGAAAATTTCTTTAATATCGTTGTGATTTTAAAGTTGATGAAACGAAAAACGACAATTAAAAGAGACAGATACAAAAATTTATTCCAGGAAGCATTATTAAGATTTCTTATCGCTCTTTTTTTTAAGGCTTTACTTTTACTGCCTGTGGAGTCAATACGTACTTGTTGTATGGATTGCTATCAATTCAATAGTTTACTTTTAGCAGTCTCAAGGATAGTATTTTGTAATGAATAGTATTCGCTCCGTTCATCTTCGAGAATTGTAAGTAGATATAAAAAAGAAATTAAAGAGGACACATTTCCTGTAAAAGAACGAATCCGATTGTCCGACTTCATAGCTAGTCGTCGCCATCGATTTATTTTTTTCGCATCGTCCAAGTTATCTAGAGAACGGCTCGATAGCAACTGGAACGAGTATTACGTGACTCTTTGTAAGGGAATGTCTTATAAATCTCGCTTCGTAGCATTCAGAGCAATTGAAAAAAATCAGTGAAGTAATAAATCCACGACGGTCCTTTCTATGTTACATAGGAAACGAACCAATTGATAAGGATGCAGTGACGTTTTATGCCTCTCAATAAAACTGAGCAAATAAGTTTTCTAAGAGTACTAGAAGTACTCGTCTCCAACGAAATGTATGTATAGTTTTTGTTGGTCTTCCAGACTTTACTGTTTGAAGTTCTCACTTCACAGGTTACTGAGTTATAGACCTGCATATTTGTTGATGAAGTTTGTGCGGTTCTCGGAAATAATTAGTGGAGGATACAGAATTACAGAGAAGTTGGCTTTCCAAGAAAGTTCATTAGACTTAGTAATAGAAGGGAAATGTGCTTCCTATATAGATATTTATGACTTTGTTTATTGAAAATCTAACGAATAAGTCTGTTAGCTAGAAACAAGTGTTTCTAAGAAAAATAAATAATATCCTTAAGTTAATAATGTAAAAGCATGTTGTTCCATTTTCCGGATCTGGCCAGCGAGTCTATCAAAAAACGGAAAGTTTCGATTAAAAATACGAATTGATATCTTAACGATAAAATTCTGCGCGATACGAAGACGTCTTTCGCTATCGGCAAGTTGACAGTGACTGATCGCCGGCTGGCCTCGACACCCTCCACCGCCCTCTACCACCCCTAACTCCCCACACTCTTGATCCGCCGTCACTTCGATATTCACTTTGTTAAAAGAACATACGTATTCTTCGGCAATATTTTATAGTGTAGCTTGAATATTTTGACGTCTATAAACGTTTCAGCTAGCCTTATACTCAACCTAGGTATAAAGTTGTGTTTTTATTTAGAATTATGCATAAGACTTAACATTAATCGTCTTTAAGTATTTTTATTTACATTGTAAATCATATGTTATATTATATACCTACATATGTATACTTTTCTATTCATACTTCATGTGTTTTGTTCTGAAAATTTTCCTGTCTAAGAACTCAACTGGTCAAATGTAAACAACTCGTGATAAAAGGCGCTCTAAAATACGAATACACCCTCTCAGTGTCTGTTTTGCATTTTTTTTGTCGCTCGCTTCGTTTCGTCTTTGGATTGCCCGTCCTCGATGAAAAGGATTAAGCACTTGAAGACCTAGACTGGAAAGATTGATTCTGTAGACAGTAGATAAATGGTCAACTTCTATTACGTTTACGTTTCACTATTATTTTTGTTGTTAATGCTACATTCTATAAGATGGCGAAGTCTCTTTATTCTTTGTGTTCTGTCATCCCCTATAGCTTATAATAGATTATTATTAAGTCAAAATGTAAACCTAGGCCTTCCCCAGGATTCCAGTTATCCCTTGCCAAACTCGATCAAAATCCGTTCAGTGGCTTAGGATTCAAAAGTAAAAGAGACAGAGACACAAAGACAAAGTTACTTTCGAATTTATGAATATTAATTACGACTATTTATACACTATGAAACTGTTAAATTACAAATAACTAATTGCGTAAGTTACTATTACTTTTGAAGTATGTTCCTAATCCATTACTCTATGTTTGAAAAATATTTCGGCTCAACAACGAAAATAACGCAATGAATGTAGTTGAACAGTCAAAAAGAAATCCATTTTTAGTGCTAGTATGTTACAAATTACCAATTATCCTGCAGCAGGGTAATTGCGTAACACTATCAGTAGCAATGGGCTTCATTTTGACAGTTCAACAACATTCATTGCGTTATTTACGTTGTTGAGTAGACACATTTTAGGACCATATGGAGTAATGGATTAGCAATTGGTTGCAATTGTTAGAAATAGTGTGTTACGCAATTAAGGTGCTGATTTGATTTAGCCGTAACTTTGTCGAACCCCTAACTAGGAAACTATCATATCGTTAGAAGCATCACTTATTGACTCAGGCAAGTACTTAGCGTTGCACCAATCGCTACAAGTTTACATTTAGTTCTCATGTTGGTACTTTGGACTTTACTTAATTGTTAGATAGTTTAAGCTCAAGTTATTGCGTCATAACAGTGTTTGCTCCAAGTCATGTGGAGGGTTGAGTATGTTGAGTGTTTTGTTTTTTTATTTAGTTTAGTAATTAGGCAACTAGAAGTGAGTGAGTTACTTTTTTCGTTTACTGTAAAAACAGCACAACATTACTGTATTTACTGTTCCCTTTCAGGTATGCTGGAAGAGATTTCCTCTGTACTGTTTTCTCTTGTCTTTTTAATATATCTGTGTACATAAATAAAATAAGCATTTCCTGTAAACAATTGCAGAACTGTGAACTGTGAATGCTCACAGAGCTTAATAGGAAAAAGTTGCGATTGTTGTATTTTATTGTATTCCTGAAAATCAGAAATTCGAATATATATGAGATCTACCGTATTGGACATCATTCTGCCTGTAAACAAGTGGAGGCCTATGTCTCAAAAGTGGAAAGATTATAGGTTGATAATGATGCCATTCAGATAGGTGTACTCCAAATAAGACAATGAACATTTTCTTGATAGAATTAATAAGTTTTGTACGCCGTGTGTAACTTTAAACGATACACACAATACTTACCTACTATAATTTGGAGTTAAAACCACCGATGCGTATAATATTGACATTTGATTGAATCCGTGTGGGACATCCACAAACATAATTAATACTCTGAAATATATCATACGTTTGATAAGATAGAAGTCATATTTACTATTCATTTTCCATGTAATTATGAATAAGTTTGGTTCTTTTGTTTCTTTAAAAACTCATTGATAATTCACACAATATCAATCATTTTTAATATTGATACTGTTGAAGACTTGTAGTCAATTATTAATTAAATAACCATTGTTTCAGGTAACATGCAAATAATTAACCCCGGCACTGGCCTTCATTAAGAAGTAAGCGTTTGTTGATTTTATTATTCACGACTTTAATTGGATTTAAGTTGATGAGATGAAAATAAAATTAACACTTGAACCTGGAATTTTGTGCTTTTGTAAGTATCTTAAATAATTATGAGCCATTAAGGATTGAGAATGGATTTTTGATTGTGAGAGTGAAGGATTCAAATTGTTAAAAGTTTAGTCTCTTGAATTGGGGTGGTTATTTTCTTTAATGAGTTTTATCTTTTAACTGAGTGCCTGTTTAGTTTTGTTTTAGTAAATCTACGTCTAATTCAGTTGATTTAGCTGAATTTTCAAGGTTTACTATTAATGTACCATTCACCATTTCCTGTACTTTATATTTTACTGGCTTTCCGCCCGCGGCTTCGCCCGCGTGGAATTCGGTTATATCACGCTTTGTAGATTTCCCTCGAGAATATCATTTTTTTTTCAATAAAAGGTAGCCTTTGTCCTTTCTCAGGCTCTAAAGATTGTCTGTGCCAAATTTCATCAAAATCGGTTGAGAGGTTTAAGCGGGAAAGCGTAACAGACAGACAGACAAACAGAGTTACTTTCGCATTTATAATATTAGTATCGATTTATTAATTTCTTGAAAAATTACAATTTATTAACTAAATATGATAATAAGAAGCTCCTTTTCTCTTTCCAGTGATCATTTCAGTGCATTCTAAAAAGTCAGAATATATCTACTTCATATAAAGAGTGTCAATCATTTTTATTCATTCGAAACATCCATTAAATTACATAATACTTCAAATTCAAACGTTGATCTTTGTTGCCTTTGATTTAAAATGTTCTTTAAGACGAAATACTCTTGAAATACAACAACCAGTTTTAAAAATCGAAACGAAGAGAAATAAAACATAGGTACATTGAGTAGGTATATATATATATCCCACAGACCACTAAACCGCAGCGAATGTCTGAGACAAAGGCCTCTCAAGGGCTTACACCGAAAGCTTACCGACTCCTTGCATAATGTCAATAGTCTGGGCCCTTAGAACGCAGCTTTCGGTGTAGGAATGCCATAAATTCGACTTTTAGAGGACATGTACATTTTTAGGACGAGGAATGTTTTGTGGTGGGTCAAATGTAGAATATCATCACGTGGGTTAATAAACTACAACCTAATTGCGCAACACATTTTAATTACAATTTAAATAATTTTGAAGCATACTGCTAATTCATTGCTCCATATGTTCGTAAAATGTGTTTGCTCAACTACTTAAATAACGCAATGAATATTACACATATTGTTTAACTGTCAAAATGAAACCCATTGCTACTGATAATGTGTTACGCAATTACCCTAATGGGATGGTTAGAAGTAACCTGAGAAGATATCCATGATGAGGTTAAAGCTAGGGTGGAATTTTTGGTGAAATTTGTTAATATTAATAAAACATTCATATATCAATTTCTTCTTCTTTGCCTCGCCTTTTCCCGTTACGCAGGGTCGGCTTTCCTGGTTCTGAGGCGCCACTTATTCCGCTGATATACGTCGTCATCTGAAAGCCCCAACTGCTTCATATCCTTAAACCCCGGCCAGACTGTTGTAAACAAACCCTCCACATCGATCTCCACCGGCGGTTTACAACAGTGTAAACACTTGTTTGCAACAAAAATTCGTTTGACCTTCAACAACCTCTGTGGACGGGCGCGCGTTGCCAACCGCGTGTGCATTTCGCCGTTGTAAACACGTATTCCACAGTGTAAACGCATGTTGTAAACCACACAGGGTCAGTTTCGCAGCAGCTATCGTTGCGTCCGCACGTTACGCGCGCACGTATTACGAACTGAGTCGGCTAAAATGGCGTCTACGCGGGAAAAAGGATAAACAGATCATTGAACATTTTCATCAATTTCACCACAGACTAGGAGAATGGTGTATTCACCTACGGTAGGTTTCCCTTTTCAAATCCAGTCCCTCCCTTCCTCGTCTCATATCCAGACACCACATACTACCCAAATAACTCCATCAAGTGCTTCCTCCTCCTCAAACAACTCTGTTAACATTGAACAGCCACCTCGTTCTCTTTCGCAATATCCTCAGCAGTCACCTTTACAACATTCTTCCCAAATAACTGAACCGAATGTTTTGCCTTCCCCAAACTCGCCTCATATTCAATTACCTCCACCTCAATCGCCCGGTACCCAACACCCTCAGCAATCACCCGTACACTATTCCTCACAATTCTCGGAACAAACTACTACGCCCTCCACAAAACCAACGACTTCGCCAATAAACGTAATTGATAATCAGGTAGTAATGTATGCAGAGGGTCCGGCTGGTGAAATTTTGAAGGAAATGTTGATTTTCAGAAAATAAATATTTTTTTTTAACTTGCCTTTATTGTTTCTTTTAAAACTTTGTAAATTGCCCAACAAGTTTCAGGAATGATTTCCGATAATAGTTCATGTGATATTATAGAGCTGTATCTCAGATCTCTATAACATGATCCAGAGGCTAGGTATCTGAGAGTGACTAATAGTCTTTCTTCAGCAGAAACAGCCTTCCTCAGATGCGTATTTTTTTTAGTTATAAATGGCCTCATCATTTCTAATAACTCATAGAATGTTTCCTTTTCCATTCTGAGAAAGTTGCGCAGGTCACCAAAATCAAGTAGATTCACTAAATTTAGATGACTAAGTTTCATTCTTTCCTTAAGCCAACGCTTCATCCAAATTCTTTTCTTTTTTCTCCTCACTTGCGCACACAAGTGCTAATGCCACGCCAACTTTTGAAGTTTAGTTAAATAAGGAGCCATATCGCAACGCGTGCTTCCAAACAAAGAATCGACAACAAACTGAGGTGAGAGCCTTGTTGTAAACAGTGTGGACGCAAACACCAACCGTGGGCTCCACAAACCTCCCACCAAGGTGACCCCTGTTGGAAGCTTGTTTAAAACAGTCTGGCGCGGCCTTTACGGATATTCGTCATCCATGTAGTTGGGGGCCTTCCCCTCCCTCTCATCTTTGTAGCCATGGAAAGGCACTTCTTCACGACATTTTTGTCCGGCCTTCGCTGTACATGACCGTACCATCTCAGTATTCATATATCAATTTGAAGGTTAAATATTATCTTTTGTAAAAAGCTTTTTGTATATCGCGACACAGAAGATAATTATATGTAAAAGTCCAAAGCTGAGAGCAATGAGCTGGAAAGAAACGAATTGTAGTCTGGGAGCAAGTATTTAGAGAAAAATAAAATTGTTTACTATGTAAATACGATATTGTTAGCACTTTTATATATGATACTAGCTGTTGCCTGCGACCCCGTCCGCGTGTTGATATAAAATAAGCGCCTGTTAAAATAATGGGGGCAATATGTACGTCCGCGTTTGCCCCGTGTTCGCAACATTTTTTGTTACAGCTCTGCTCCTATTGGTCATAGCGGGATGTTATATAGCCTATGTCCTTTCTCAGGCTCTAGACTATCTGTGTACCAAATTTCATTACAATAGGTTCAGTAGTTTTGGTGTGAAAGCCGGACAGACAGACAGACAGAGATACTTTCGCATATATAATATTAGTATGGATTATTGATAAAATCTTAGTCTATTACAAATGTCAGTATAAAATATGGTACTATATACAGTTCTATTTGATATTCTATACGCTGTGTACTACATTAACAAAATCCGTACTGTGACGTGTATTTACGATTTGTTTTCTCCCTTATCCTGCTTTTACATCATCCAACATGGCGGGCCGAGGTTGAAGCCCTCTGAGGCGGGACGTCTTACTCTAGTAGAGTCTAATTTGAAGCCTAATGTTCGCTTAGTTAATTATTTAGGTGTTTGTGAGTGAACAGAATTTAGGTCTCTTTCGACGTGAGAACCTGGTGAAATTAGGACAGTGTTAAGTGTCTCCGTGTTTATAAGTGAGAGGGTTTTAGTGAAATAGTTTTAGGATTCAGTTGAAGGGTCTTGTATCTTTTAGGTGTTTTAATAAAGCATTTAATTTTATCATCATCATCATTTCAGCCGAAAGACGTCCACTGCTGGACATAGGCCTCCCCCAAGGTTCTCCACAATGACCGGTCCTGCGCCTCCCGCATCCAGCGGTTTCCTGCGACCTTCACCAGGTCGTCGGTCCATCTTGTCGGGGGCCTACCCACGCTACGTCTTCCGGTGCGTGGTCGCCACTCGGGAACCCGTCGGCCCCATCGGGCATCGGTCCTACGGCCAATGTGTCCAGCGCACTGTTGCCCGAAGAATTGCACAGTGTTGCAATTCTTCGGGCTATGTCGGTTATTCTCGATTTTCTGTGGATCTCCTCATTCCTGATTCGATCGCGCACTGAAACCCCAAGCATAGCCCTCTCCATTGCCCTTTGAGTGACTTTGAACCTTCTTATAAGGCCCATTGTTAGCTGATTTTATAAATGGGTTAAAATACATTTTAATGTCAATATAATGATAATTCCTGTCTTTTAGGGAGAAAAAATAATTGTTCTAATAAAAAGTTACAATCTTCAAACAAAGACTCCCAGTTCCATTAAAAATAAACTAATATAAAAGTTATACAGACTCTTCGAGTTTTTTCATTGCTTAATTAAATACAGTCACTGAAAATATACTTTCTTTGTTGGAAGATAATCTCGGGTTTGTCAGATTGGAACACCATTTAAATACCTTATGAAAAAAAGTTATAATTTCAACTTTATCTTGAACGCTTTGAGATTTTCCCTAATGGCGCCCAATTGGGACTAATCCTATACCCAGGGCCAAATAAATAATGATGCATTCTTGTTTAAAGATTTAGTTTAAAAGTAATAAATTTGAGCCTAACAAACTAGAAACATAAATTGTTAACTCTGAAACAATTATTTAAATTAAAATCGTAGTTTAATCTCGCCGTTAGAAATATTCTGCAGTCCTGATTAAAGTACCCTCTACTTGTAATGGAAAAGTCGTAAATTATTCAGTTTTATGAATAAAATAGTCGTTTTGAAGTGAGCACCTACTATAGTAGACGTAACGTCTTCACTAGACGAAAAATGGAGAATTAAGAGGATAGTGCAATATCTTCTAGGTTGCACATGATGTGTGCATATCTACTGCGAGTATAGGGTTAATTCATTTTTGTATCATAGTATCATGAAGGTTTACAAATAAAACCTAGCGATATTATTTTATTAACACTAACCTAACCTCCCTGCCTAATTTGTACCTGTCGAATTACATTTACCTTAATAACTACTATATTTGAATTACATATATTTCAACCCCAATTTATAATTGGCTTAACGCTACACTTGGCGGCTGCGATCACCTACCTAAATTACTAAAATCCTGTTCTACACATCCAAATTAATTAATATTATTAGTGTGGCAACACTTTAGTATAGTGTTGTACTCTAGTCACGCCATAGCGTGCAGAGCTAAAACTTTACCGTATTTTTAGCAAAAATAATCGCAAACATGGAACGCGTGTAAATTTTCGTTGGAAATAGTTTTTGTTCTGTTCATTCGTTGGCCTGAATTAGTTATTCTTCTTTAAGTAATATGGGACCGGGAAATTAGTTGGTAAAGTTTACGTGTAAAATATAGGAAGACGGCTTGTAAGTTTCTGGAATCTGAAATTGAATATGTATTCTATAAAGTAAGGCTGTATAATTTAAAATTAACGTAACGTTCGTAAGTATTGAGGTATAAACATATATCTAGTTCGCGTAGAGTTAGTTATGCTCCGCTCCTATTGGTCGCAGCGTGATGTTATATAGCCTAAAGCCTTTCTGGATTAATGGGCTATCAAACGCAAAAATATTTTTTCAAATCGAACCCGTGGTTCCTGAGATTAGCGTGTTCAAACAAACAAACAAACTGATCAACTTTATATATTAGTATAGATAATAATAAATACTGTTTATTTTAGCTTACACTAAATAGATTACGTTTACCGTCCAAATATTTCGTAAAACAAAAAGTTTATCCTTTGTCAAAGAAAATAAAATAAATCTTTTGGTTGTCATTAATACACTCTAAAGAAACTTCTATCTAGTAGAATAATGCATTTTTAAAATGTTACGGGCTAGTAAGAAACTACACATATTTTTTGGACAGTCGTCCAGACTTTATTTTGCCATGTCATTTAAAAAAATATTCAGTTATGGTTCTAAATTTGAAAAGTGCAGTTACGCTTATGACTATTTGCTGGACCATGTCTAATCAGATATTAACGATCGTGCACTAGCTACAATATTCTAAGATCATAACTATTCTCCAGCCCTTATTCCCATTATTTGGGGTAAACGCAACGTCTTACATATTTCCCTATTAGTACTCATTTTGTTAGTAACACTGTCTACCCTTCATTTCTCTGGTCTTCTTTTAGTCTTACATCCATCATCCAACCCCACCATTTTTCTAATTATGTTATAGTAGTAGTTCCAGTATTTTGCATAGAGCGTCTGACTCTCTGACCTCCAGACAGTTATTGGGAAATACGACATCCCTTTGTAAGATCTTCGAACTTCTCAAGCTGTCAAAGATTCAAGAAAGACAGCTGGGACCCACGACCTAAGAGTAGAATATGCAACTAATAAAATAACTATTACTGTTTTACTACAAGATTAGGGAAACAATAATCTAAACAGACGTAGAATAGTAGAAACAGAAATACTGCATTATGACGTCACACATTCTATTGACGGATACTGCTCATTAGATAACGGAACCACTTGCTACAACAACGCCCTCTATTTCCACTGACACATATTGTCTCGTATGGAAAACTTCTCATAAAGCTGCGTTCATGTGTTCCTACCTTCTTTTAAAGGAATAATATTGTGTTTTTGTAGCTTACCCTCATTTCATATGAAAAAATGTTTTGTTTGAACTGAATGTAGGAAGTTTATAAACTCGTGAAGCATCATGTTTTCCTTGAGAAGTCAACAGCAATGTGTTTATGAAATTAAAAAGTTAAAATAAGGTAAAGTCTGTCGTAAATGGTATAATATTCGTTTCTGCAAAAGACTTTAAAAGCTTCTTTGAAATTCGTTTTAATGTAAAAAGTTATTTTTTTTTACATATGGGTTCTATTAGATTTTATTTTGAAGAAACAAAGTTTTGTTAGAAATTTAATTAGCTAGTGAAAATCGACAGAGGCAACGCGTGTCGATATTTAATCTGCATTCGCTTATTGAGTTATTTGCCAATAACATAAACAAATATGACTTTATCGAAAACTTACTTTAATTTCTTAATATTAAAGTACAACATACGCTACAACTTTAGACAATTTTATAGCTTTTTCAATAGCGTTAGTCACACTAAAATCAATTTTAAAACCTTTAAAATAAAGTCATAGATAAGTTAACTAACTTATCTGTTTTTAACTAATTATATTACTTGTATGTATATACGACAGCAGGTCAAGCTACCCGAAACTACCAAATGTTCCCAATCATCCTCGAGCCTTAGTACTTTAAAGATAAAGTAGAAAATCTAATAAAGAAATCTGACAGATTTTAATAGCTTGAGGTGCTGTAGTCTGCACATACATTCTTCTATCATCAATTTTCCGTATCTATTTGTGGAGACTTGTTATTAGCTATTTTTATATTATATTCTTTATCTCATTAGATTGCTAGTCTGTAAGCTTTATTTAAAACTAGCTTTCCGCCCGCGGCTTCGCCCGCGTGGAATTCGGTTATATCGCGCTTTTTAGATTTCCCTCGGGAATATCAATTTTTTTTTAATAAAAGGTAGCCTATGTCCTTTCTCAGGGTCTAAAGATTGTCTGTGCCAAATTTCATCAAAATCGGTTAAGAGGTTTAAGCGGGAAGCGTAACAGACAGACAGACAGAGTTACTTTCGCATTCATAATATTAGTATGGATTCTTTATCTCATTAGATAGCTACCTAGTTTCTAAGCCTTAATAAAAAATTAAATAAGTCTCTTTTATTATTATCGTTAAGTATTGACACTTCTTCGGAGATTCGCTAGTTAATTTTAATTAACCCTGTTTGGCTTGAAACATTGTATGAAAGCGGCAGCAACTTTGCTATCATCTACAATATTGTTGCCTTTAAAATATCAATCAATTAACTTATCGCATAATGTCATCCTCAACACTCAGACGTTTAATTAAATCAAGAATGGCAAATATAGTGTGATAGTCGTATAATCAAATAATATGTCAATCAAGTCTTATATTAACTGTTACTGAGAATTGAGATTAAAATATACATGCCAACCTAACCTGTGCCCGCGACTTCGCTCACGTTGAACGCGGAACAAAATTTGTCTAAAAAAATAACAGATTTTCGACGACCTGGGACTGACTACTTATGCTTGATATTTCTCTAAAGGATCGAATCTGCAAGAGCTTTTTTTTTATAATTTATAGACTAATGCTTGACCACAATCCCGCCTGATGGTAAGCAGTGATGCAATCGTTGATGGTAAAGCGTGCTAGTTTATTAAGAGTCTATTCACTCTAGCCTTGAAGACGCTTAAATTGTAGTCCGACGGAAACATCGCCGCTGGCAAATTGTTCCAGTCCAGTGCAAAGAGGAGGCGAAACGCTTCGTCTGGATCGTAGTGGTGTTAACAACGTAAGGGTGGAAATTCGCCGTGCGACGGATGTTTGAAATTTCTCTAAGGGATCGAATTCGCATTGAGGTGATCCGGCAGAGAACCAAAGTTGTCGATATTGCTCACGGAGGAAGCAAACTGAAGTAGCAATGGGCCTGCCATATTAGCTGTAGAACCGTGTGACGTATTCTGTAGACAGTGGAGTGTGAGTGAGGATGCCCTCAGGCTAGGTGGGGCATTGCCGAAAATCGGGTTGAATGACATGCAATAGATGAGGACTATGTCTAGTAGTGGACTTCTATAGAGAAGATAATGACAATAATGGAGATAGGTGAAGTGACGCAGGATGGCTGATAGTAACTGGATGAGAATTACCAAAAATGGAGTTGAATTCCGTGCAATAGGAGAGGCCTACCTCCAGCAGTGAACTGCTATAGGCATCCCTTTTATCGGTGAAATCACCTCGCAGAACTCAAGAACGCTAAGTGAAAACAGACAAATTGTTTTCGCTTAGCGTTCTTACAAAAACAAAAACTGTTCAGCTTTATAGTTTAAGTAGGTAGATATAGATAATTGTTATCAGTAATGTATATAATGTAAGAAACGGGAATTCCCATATTAACAAGTAACTAGCTGCGCCTCGTAGTTTCATCAGCATAAGTTTGTATTCAGTGAGAATATCAGGATAAAGGTATTCTGTGTGGCTACCATGAGTTTTCATTACGAGACTCGATCGTCGATATGGACAGCGTTTGCGAAAACTCATCGGTCTGGCAAATTTCATTCGAATCTGTTCAGCACCTTAAGAGGGAACTCTAGTGGTGCTTTCTCTATACAAACGTATTCCTCTGTTTTCTTCGTGGATAATGCTTTTAGAGCAATTATTTTTATTCTACAATTTTACACCGTGATTATACGTGCCTCTATCTTTTGATTTTTTCCGAAATTTAATTAACTAAAGAAATACGATATTTCAAAATCGCGAAAAATAACCCATTTTTACCGTGATGTTCAGATGACTATTAGACAAACGTATTTAGTTTTTGACGAAAAAGAAAATAATAGAAACATAGGTATACTTTTCCCCTGAATTTTGATATATAAATAATTGAGCCTTTTCGTGTTTTGAAAAAGAAAACGGCGGAATACGAAACGTTTTTTGGTCAACGCTTTTGTAAGTAAAATCAGCCTGAACTGCAACTGTCCTTTTCGCACTTTACCTTGATAGGTTGGAAGCAGTGCGACGGCAATAGTTTCTTCTAAAACCTTTTTCCAAATTCCTCGGCACTAGTCCCCTCTTAACTGCGTTACTATCAGTTGGAATCATTTCGAGGCATATTGCAAGTCCATTGGTCCATATGTTCGAAAAATGTCTCTGTTTACTCACTAATTGACAATGTAAATAACAACGCAATGAATGTTGTTCAACTGTCAAAATGTAACCCATTGCTATCGATATTGTGTTACGTCATTACTGTACCGAAGTTTTTGTGTGAAAGAGTAACAAACACACATCCATACACACTTTTACGTTTATAAAAATTATTATTATAGTAGGTTATATACCTATGTATGTATATACCAGGATTGTGGCCTTTTGTTTGTAATTAATTATTAATATAATTATATTATATTCTTGGTATTAATGAATTGTATCTTCGTTTGCAAGTCTAAGCATATTGCCAATGAGGTTGCCTTACATACTATCAGTAGTAACGGATTTCATTTTGACTTTTCAACATCATACAATGCGTTTTATACGTTGGTAAGCAAACAGGTCATTGCCTAACATACCTACTATCAGTAGCAATAGCTTTCAATTTGACTTTTCAACATCATACAATGCGTTTTATACGTTGGTAAGCAAACAGGCCATTGCCTAACATACCTACTATCAGTAGCAATAGCTTTCAAATTGACTTTTCAACATCATACAATGCGTTTTATACGTTGGCTGGTAAGCAAACAGGTCATTGCCTAACAAACCTACTATCAGTAGCAATAGCTTTCAATTTGACTTTTCAACATCATACAATGCGTTTTATACGTTGGTAAGCAAACAGGTCATTGCCTAACATACCTACTATCAGTAGCAATGGCTTTCATTTTGACATTTCAACATCATTCCTTGAGTCGTCGTTGTCGTCGTTGGTAACGAAACACATTTTTCGAATATATGAAGCAATAGATCAGAAATATCATTCAGAATGATTTAGATTGAGATCTCGGATTGTATAGGTTTTTCTTGCAATGAGAGGTTAGCTTATACTGGAACTGTATAGTAGGATATGTCGTCGTCCGTACCCTATTACTTACTTTAAATAAATACATAATAATAAAGAAATATATACGGACAAATCACATAGATTGAGCTAGCCCCAAAGTAAGTTCGAGATTGTGTTATGGGATACTAACTCAACGATACTATATTTATAATAGATACATATATTATAAATAAACATCCAAGACCCAGGACAATCAGTCTTTATTTGTCATAATTACTTTGAGATAAATTAATTTTAAGACACGAGTGTTTTAAGAATGATAGGTAACTGACCTATAGTTTGCGATTCATTTAAATTCAAAAGTTCTTCCAAATTATTATTACTGAATTAATAATAACGTACTACAAAACAAAAAACTGAATCAACGTTTTCATTAAATATTTCCATTTTCAAATATTATCTAAAAAAAATGAAACAGTCTTATCTGTTTCGATCATATCGCATTAACATCAATCATTTATGTACACAGCCTGCCCCTAAAACAGACACGCAAATAAGGTGGTACTACCTATTGTGTACAAAACACGTTTGGTTCAGTAAACCCATACAATATTCACTTGCCGCGCCATTTCCCGGTATCAATTAACATGATCATTTGCAGGTATTGGCCCGAATATCGATAAACGGTGTCTCTTACTATGTGCACTAATAAAGGCTGGCCAGTACACTAATAAAGGCAAGCTTTGGAAGTATTCGAATTTCAAAAATTCAAATTCAAATATTTATTCCATCCCATATCACATATGTTTCAACAATGAATAAGCTAGGTACACACAATCTGAATTTTAGGCTTAGAACAAGTGCGATGCGACAGAGCGACGCGTTTTTAGTGGAGTAGGTTCTATGAAAGCGTAATGGAAAATCAGAATCGCGTCGTTCCGCCGTGTCGCACCTGATGAATACTACGAATGAATAAGTCAAGTGTAATAATGTTCCCACTTTTGGGACACAGGCCTCTTCTCGGTGAGAGTGAGTGGCCCGTAATCTACCACGCGGACCCAGTGCGGGTTGGTAGGTGTCACATGTCTTCGAAGTTTTGGCTCCAGGACATGCCATAAAGAGCCCGACTTCGAACCTATGACTTACAACTTGTAAGTCGCGGACAATACCACTATACCATCTCTGCTCAAGTACGTATTTTTAAATTAATTATCAAAAGCAACTAAGTTTGCAATTAAAGAATTACTTTTCAAAAGAGAAGAAGAAGAATTTATTTGCAAAAAAGGATTTATAAGAAAACTAGCCGCGCGTCGCTGTTCCACCCGCGTTTTTTTTTATATGCCCCGCTCCTATTGGTCGCAGCGTAATGTTATATAGCCTAAAGCCTTCCTGGATTAATGGGCTTTCCAACGCAAAAAGAATTTTTCAAATCGGACCAGTAGTTTCTGAGATTAGCGCGCACAAACAAACAAACTCTTCAGCTTTATATATTAGTACAGATAGATGATTGTTATTAGAATCTAGCCTACATATTTTTTCACTAATGAGAAAAAGATGTTCTAAGGTCAGACGTTATCAGTTATAGTTACGTATACTTTATTGGTCGGAGAAAAAAATGGTCTAGACATTGCGGTTGAGTTAGTAGGTACTTCATTATAACTAACACAACATGTAGCACACATTTTTCAACACGAGCAGTGCAGCAGTGCTCCCGCACCGCACTGCGGGCGCTCGCGCTCTTGGGACTGGACGCGCCCACGCACCCGTACGTAGGTATTTTAATAAACCTGAGTTATTGTTAAATAAGGCTGTTGATGATCTGAAAGGCCCGCGTGTTGCAATAAAAAGATAGGTACTGTGGCCTTAGCGTAGGCTTAGGAAAGAACACGTGTAGGTTTCAAAAAATAATTTATAAGAAACCTGGCTGCGCCTCGCTGTTTCATCCGCGTTTTGTTTTTATATGCCCTGCTCCTATTGGTCGCAGCGTGATGTCATAGCCCAAAGCCTTCCTGAATTAATGGGCTATCCAATGCAAAAATAATTTTTCAAATTGGACCAGTAGTTCCTGAGATTAGCGCCTTCAAACAAACAAACTCTTCAGCTTCATATATTAGTATAAATAAATAAATACATAAGTAGTCACCTCTCAAGGTCAACTATGAGATGCCATAGTAAAAACAAAAAAAAATCTAGCCTACATATTTATTCACTAATGAGAAATCGATGTTCTAAGGTCAGACATTATCGGTTACAGTACGTATACTTTATTGGTCTGAGAAGAAAAATGGTCTAGACATTGCGGCTGAGTTAGTATTTTAATAAACCTAAGTTATTGTTAATTAAGGCTGTTTTAATGATCTGAAAGGCCCGCGTGTTGCATTAAAAAGATAGGTACTGTAGCCTTAGCGCAGGCTTATGAAAGAATACGTGTGGGTCAGTAAATGACTTGTGCGTTCTCCAGAGTGGGAGAAGTCGTTTGATGATTTCCCACCCCAAAAAAAGGTGGATTTAATGATAAGCGTACGTTATATTTACATAATCAGCATATAATGTGTCCACTCCTGGGACACAGGCCTCCTGGTGAGAGGGAGTGGGCCGTAATCTACCACGCGGGCCTAATGCGGGTTAGTAATCAGATATTTCAACGAAATTGAGACATCATCATCATCATCTCAGCATTAATCCCAGGCCCATCCGAAGCTTTTTTTTCAGCTTTGGAATCTGGGGTCCGCTTTACCAGTCTAACTGCTGTTTTGGCTAAAACTTCGATATTTTCCGTGAAGCGACTGCCTTCTGACGTCCACAACCCGAATGCGATATCTAATAAAAGCATTGCAGTTAGACCAATTGTTGGACTTTTGAGGGCTCCAACAACCCGTAACGACTGCCATTAGATGTTCGTATGGCAACCGGGACCAATGGCTTAACGTGCTTTCCGAGGTACGACCAGACCAGTGCAAATATTCATATTCATGCATACAAATATTTATACTGCGCGGGGATCGAACCCGCGCCTCCTTGCGCAGCGGCCGCGTTCGCTGCCGCTACGCCACGGAGGCTGTCTCGAAATCGAGACATGTGTTGGTAAAATATTGAGTATACCTAACTAGTTTACATATTATTTTGACTGTTAAATTTTGCATCGATATTTACGTTTGCGAAAGGTAGGTACTAATTTACGTATATAATTGCTATTGCTATAATAATTTATAATTGCTATAATAATTTATAATTGCTATAATAATTTATATTGATTGCATTATACACTTTACATCTATTTAGGTACTAGATATTTAGATAAAAATAATTGCTAGGTTTAGACTAATTTATTAGACCATCCATCACAATTTACTAAGTACATTTAGTCTATACTTAAAATACAAGGCTTCATTTTACATCTAAGCTCTTGACTTTAAAGTCTGTAATTTTGAGACTAATTTATGAACGAGCAAGCTTGTTTCTTAGATAAAATAATATGCACACCATTGATAAAATATTAAACAGATACGATATATTCTAACAAACTGACCAAAAAAAATGTGCCGAACACAGCAGCAGCACACATGCATATTTTTATTCGGCATACATTGGTACAGTGTGAGTGAGATGGGGCGCAATCTAAAGCATAGAGAAGAAAAAGATGGCTAGTGTTTGTCGTTTGCGCTGTTAGTGTTTGTCGTTTGTTTTTACGAGTGTATCGAGAGTGACTAAAGCGAGATACAGGACTTACTTCCTTTTGTACGCTTCATTTTTAGTGCGCTAGTGACATCTACCTTAGTTTAATATTTTATCAATGATGCACACACATTATATTATCAGTCTATAAAATAATATGCACACACATTATATTATCAGTCTATAAAATAATATGCACACACATTATATTATCAGTCTATAAAATAATATGCACACGCATTATATTATCAGTCTATAAAATAATATGCACACACATTATATTATCAGTCTATAATGTTCCCACTGTTGGGACATAGGTCTACTCTCGGTGAGAGGGAGTGGGCCGTAATCTACCACGCTGGCCCAGTGCAAGTTGGTAGACGTCACATGTCTTCGAAATTTTTGGCTTTAGGACACGCCGGTTTCCTCACATTGTTTTCTTTCACCGTTTTGAGAGCACAGTTTTGAGTATATTTTCTGCACATACAATAAAATGAAAATTGAAATTAAAATGAAATTTTTGGGGAGTGTGCGAGGGAATTGCATGATTTAATTCCCCCATCTCCGTTCCACCATTGGACGTCCCGTCGTACGGCGAGTTTCCACCCTTACGTTGTTAACACCACTGCAATCCGGACTTATATGCGGATTTATACCGCGTACATCGAGGGACTGGAACAATTTGCCAGCGACGGTGTTTCCGTCGTACTACAATTTGAGTGTCTTCAAGGCTAGAGTGAATAGGTTTATAATAAACTAACGCGCTTTACCATCAACGATCGGATCACTGCTTACCATCAGGCGGGATTGCAGTCAAGCGCTAGTTTATAATATATATATAAAAAAAATTGAACCGTTTTATTACAAAACGTGAAAATTTTTGAAATCTAGTTGCACTCTCATCTCGGCGACAAGCAAATGTCAAAATGCAAGGAAATTAAAGGTATTTTTTATAGATTGAAACTTAGATCAGACTGTGAATGTACTTTTAAAGTGACGAGAATTACCCTCTGGGTCTGATATAAACCATTTAAGTTGGTATTGAATTATGCGCCTAACCATTATAGAAATGCAGTTCTTTATATAAAAATGACAGCTTAGTTCGGTACTAAGTTGTCACTTTTGTATTAAGAACTTTGACTTAACCTCAATAAAGTTCGAAATACAAATACATAATAATGATTAAACCAGCGGCATTATTTTGTAACAAAGCAATAGTGTAACACACTTTAGCAATTGCTTTCATTTTGACAGTTCAACAACATTCATTGCGTAATTTACATAGTTAAGCGGGCAAATTTTTCGAACTTATGAAACTATGGATGAGCAATTTTTTTCAAAGTGTGCAATTAGGGTGCAGGATGCTTACAATCATTATGATGGTACAGACGACTGCAGGTCAGGCCATAAACTGTCAAATATTCCCTATCAATCTTGAGCCTTAATACTTTAGCAAAAAAGTAGAAAATGTAATAAAGAAATATGACAGATTGTGGTAGTTTGACGTGCTGTCGTGTCGTCGGTACATCAGGCAATGCGAAATTATACACATAACAAATAGTGCAACTATTTTAAACGTAAGTGTAAATCTTCCTCCCAGTTGGTACAGTCACGCCACATTTTTTTTCATATTATTATTGTTATTGAAGTTTTGATTGTTCAGCATATGTTGTGGGGGTTCGTTGACCGGGCAGAGTCGCGCCCATGCCATTGGCTGGCCCCTATCCCGCGCTATACAATAATATTAAAGTCGCATGCTTTGTGCACTTTAGAACGCACCTTTGTTTGTATTACTATGAATATTTGGGCTAAGGGCGATGTTTGGACGGCCATAATAGCTAACCTAACAGTAGTTCTAAAATGTTCTGCTTCTTTTTTCTTTTTTGGCTTCGCACGGTTTGTGCATTTAGCCAATGTCACGTAATGAATTATTATGTCGAAAAAGACGGCCGCGTGAATCGTCTTACGAGGGAGTCTTGAGGCAAAGTCATGATGTGGCCACTATGCTGCGATATTTCACTGTTCTTTACGAATTATTTACTGAATGCACTTTTTACTACATAAATCACGCACTTTTATTTAGTAAGCAACAATATAAATAATTTAAAAAATCCAATGAAAAACAAGCGTGAAACTCAGCTTGACTTTCCCGCCAAAACTCTATGAAATGTTTATACATAATTCTTATATTAGTGTATTTTTATTTTCATGTAATTAAGTTAAATGTCTGAAAGGAGTTTGAAAGTAGGCATTTGTTTCTTTTCTGTTGTTTTTTCAAAGTTATTCCCCATTTTTTAAGTTTCATGTTTCACAAAAAGAACAATAAATCACTTTATTTTTAAAATATTGCTCTAATTAAATTTACAAAATCCTTTTAATGTAATTAAAATATAATCGTGTTGGAGTGCGTGTTATTAAGGGCAAGTTATAAAATTAAATATCATGCGTCATGCTTGACGACTTAACTGTTGTCCATGCGTGAAATTAAAATATGGTAATGGATTATAGCAAAAAAAGCGTGTGAATAATAAAAGATTGGTATTTATAACACGTTTGTGAATACTTTAATCTAGTTTCTTCATTATATATTGTTTTTTATTAATAAATCATTTAAGAAATTGTGGGTAACAAATTTGCTTTACAAAAGCAATTTAATCTCAATATTAAAATATCCGTGAAGAAGAATCAAGTATACAATATGTAAAGAAAACTCTGTTCGACCCATAAGGATAATAAAGGTTAGATAAACACATGACCTAATAAAATATGAAATTTAAATATAATCATCATAGTCATCATCATCCCAGTGTTAATCCCAGTCGCATCCGAAGCCTTTTCAGCTTTGGAGTCTGGGGTTCGCTTTACCAGTCCAACTGCTGATATGGCTAAACTTCGACATTTTCCGTGAAGCGACTGCCGTCTGACCTCCACAACCCGAAGGCGACATCGAAGCATTGCAGTTAGACCAACTGTTGGACTTTTGAGGGCTCCAACAACCCGTAACGACTGCCACTAGATGTTCGTATGGCAACCGGGACCAACGGCTTAACGTGCTTTCCGAGGCACGACCAGACCAGTACAAATATTCATATTCATGCATACAAATACTTGCACTGTGCGGGGATCGAACCCGCGCCACCTTGCGCAGCGGCCGCGTCCGCTACCGCTACGGCACGGAGGCTGTCATAATCTCATAATCATCATAGTAACAATACCTACTAATGAATTTTGAAATAATCTTTTTTTTCCTCTAATTAATTGAAATTTCCCCCAAAATTTGATATTTAAAAAAAAAGTGACAAAACCATTTTTGACGGTATTATTTTGAGCGATGCGAGCGCGTGCCACGTGTACTGCCCCCCTTCGCTCGCGGATGTTTTGCCTACCGCACATGTATTAAGTTACCTCCTTTTGCAAAATAATATTTATTTTTTAGGAGGATTTTTTTTAATAAACTTAAAAAATAACCCTATAAATAAATATAATTTCGTATTGCCTGTCTTTTTAGGCATTAGTAGAATCAGTTATCGCTGCCTAACAATACCTTCACGGATCGGACAGGGTTTTCTTTACATATTGTATATTAAACTAAAGGCACAATACTAGTTTTAGTATATATACTTGATTCTAGTATATACATACCTCAGCTAAGACCTACCCCTTTCTAAAACTGCATTAATTTCACTTAGCATGCTCTCTAGGAGACATAATTAGGTAATTAAGTACTTAGCCATACTTACCTTTGTGTCTCCCTTATAGAAACTCATAATGAAATAACTTTCCGCGAACTAACATTGACGCACGCGACTGTACTGCAGAATTAATAAAGCTTTAAAAAGAAGAAGTATGAAATATAATGTTGTTGGTAAAATATTTTCAGTTTAGGAAAAAAGTGGATAAGTGAAAGAATAGAGGATATTTACTTACCCAAGATAGGTAAAGGGTAAGTAAATATCTTGGGCAAGGGTAAACAAATATCGTGTTCCAGTTTGTTTTTCTAAAATTACCAAGGCAATTGCTTTACTATCCCATTTTAAGTTGATCTATTCTCGTTCACATTTCACTATCTGCCTGGTCTTTTTCCAACCATATTTTGGTAGGCTTCCAGTTTGGCCAGATGCAGGTGATATCAGTATTTTAGAATAGGAAAGAATACTCTTTATTATTTACACCATATAGATTACAGAACAACTATAAAGTTTTCACAAAGGGTGACAAAATGGGTGGTCTTATTGCTAAGAGCAACTGCTTCCCTGACATCCACAATCCAGTTACTGGGTAATGCGATATCCCTCGGTAAGATTGGTTGTCAGATGTTCGGGTTCCCCTAACGGCTACCCTGTCACGACAGTCAATGATCCAGGGATAATAGCCGCGACCAACGGCTTAACATACTTTCTCATCTACCCATAGAATCTGATAGATAGGCGCCCAGTGAGGGTTGGTAGTTGGTAGATATCATATGCCTTCGAAATTTGGTTTAAGAACATACATTAATACTACACTTTCCTTCCACATGCTTCTCATAACCAACCGGTTTCCTACGCCCTAAAATTTCTCTAGAAACTAAAAATGACCTTATCCAGAATTATTCTCGAATCTAAATAAAGCTTCGTCATAACTGATTATCGTCTTATCTCATCCAGAATGCTAATTTCGTATCTTTTCTTTACTCAACAACAAATTATCAGTTAAGAAAAATCGCGTGCAATTTCGTCAGTCTAATAACTCTTGGGAGACGGTATCTTGTACTAGATGGCAGTTAAATAAGCCAAATTGGACCATTCCTTCAACGAAGGCTCGTTTTTATGGTGTCTTATATCTTCAGGCTTTTTACTTCGCCACTGATAACATCTATTCATGATTATGCAGTTTTTCAAGTGTATTTGTTTATTTTCACTGTATTTATCACAACTAACTATTTACACTAGGTTTTACCAACGCCAGATTTGGCTAGCCCAGATTTTTTTGTCAGATTCTTCCATACTGAATCTGTTAGAGGTCTCTTAGATTTACTTGTTCGCATCACTGACATCGGGAAGCGTGTTCAAGAGACTGTCAGCATTACCATGAATAGCAATGCAAGTAAATTGTTATCCAAAGAATGCCCCAGCCTTCATGTCACATGAAGTATCTCACATAGTTTAATTACCTCTTTATAATATTAAAAAAGTATTAATTTACATCTTCTTTAGCTTACAATAGAGCTCCACTGCTGGAGAAAGGACTCCCCCAAGGCTTTCCACGATGACCGGTTCTGCTGCCGCTGCCCGCATCCATCGGCTTCCCACCTTGCCGCCGCGACCTTCACCAGGTCATCGGTCCACCTTGTTGGTGGCCTATATACCTACGCTGCGTCCACTCCAGAACCTTACTGACCCAGACCAGTCGATGAGATTATTTTTTAAACATTCACAAAACGGCTTAAAACTATACATAGTTTTCCAGCGGTTACAGGTATATGTACCGCTTGGTCTCAGAAGCCGCGCAACTGCGCAAGACATCCTAATGTGCTAGGAATATATCGTCACATCTGAGAAAAATGTCAGGTCTTAAAACTGGAAATTCGAAGACACCATCCTTCAACTGGCACTGGCTGGGCCCACGTAGTGGACTAGTGGATAGGCTGATTATGTTATGCTTATGTTGTTTTCCCTAAAAAATATGGGCCAGTTTGTTACGACTAAACCAGCTTTGCATTGTCACCAAATACTTATATCTACTTATCCAAATAAAGTGTACAATAAGTTCTCATTCACGTTTCGCTCCCATAAAAGGCTCCGTACTGATTGCAATGAGGTATTCACCTTTTTATACGAGTGGGAGGAGATTGTGCCGCTATGTGTACTTATTTAGATAATTTACATAACTTTAAGTTGATATAGATATAATGGGCCTCATACGAAGGCTCAGTCACACAAAGGGCGATGGAAAGGGCTATGCTCGGAGTTTCTCTGCGCAATCGAATCAGAAATAAAGAGATCCGCAGAAGAACCAAAGTCATCGACATAGCTCTTCGAGTCGCTATAATTAACGAACATTGGGTGGGGCACATTGCTTGTAGAACCGATGGCCGATGGGTCAGTAAGGTTCTGGAGTGGAGGCCACGTACCGGAAGACGCAGCGTAGGTAGGCCACCAACAAGGTGGACCGATGACCTGGTGAAGGCCGCGGGAAGCCGATGGATGCGGGCAGCGCAGAATCGGTCATCGTGGAAAGCCTTGGGGGAGGCCTTTCTCCAGCAGTGGAGCTCTATTATAAGCTAAAGAAGATGTAAATTAATACTTTTTTAATATTATAAAGAGGTACTTAAACTATGTGCGATTGAATGTAGGGGGTAATCCTTGTAACTCATCCCGATTGCAAAGGAAGGCGTATCGGTATTATTATGGTTGGTCACCCATTCACTAACCGACCTCAGTTCACGTTGCTTAACCTTGAAGATTGATCCGTGTGGCTGTTATAATTTAACCAAGAATGACAAACTCCATCTGTAAAGCAAATGTAAGCAGCGTATTTCTATGTAAGAGTTAGGATTAACATTCCTCGGATATAATTAAAATAAAGGCCCTAAACCTTTCTCGCGAAGAATTCCATCCTTATTTATAAGCAATGCAAAAGTTTTTTGAAAGAGGTATTTCGGCTAAATAGGAAAAGCCGCGGGTCGTTCGTTCAGGTTAAGCTACGCTTGACGCAGTTGGTCTGCGAATGGGTTTTTACATTACATACCGCCTTTGTGCCTCGGAAAGCGCGTTAAGCCGTTGGCCCCGACTGGCATTTGTGGATGTTTGACAGTTGCCTATTAGTTTCGTATATCCCAATAACTAGGTTATGAAGATCAAATAAGCAGTCGTTCCATATAAAAGCCGAAAGACGTCCAGTGCTGGACATAGACCTCCCCCATGGTTCTCCAAGACGACTGGTCCTGCGCATCCCGCATCCAGCGGTTTCCCGCGACCTTCACCAGGTCGTCGGTCCACCTTGTCCGGGGCCTACCCACGCTGCGTCTTCCGGTGCGTGGTTGCCACTGGAGAACCCTTCGGAACTATCGGGCATTGATCCTACAGGCAATGTGCCCGGCCCTCTGCCACTTCAGTTTTGCAATTCTTCGGGCTGTGCAGATTAGTCCCATATTAAAAACTGGTATTCTTCTGCATCCGGTTAGACTGGAAACAAACCCCAACAAAGTTAAAAAGACCTAGACAGGTAAAAAAAAATAACTAGGCAGATAATGAAAGCTTTTTTTAAAGATTGTTACTTTGTCCTTCGTCAGATCTTAACAGCCCCTTAATAACACTTATCTAAACTAGATTTCATTAATTAACATTTATTTTCAAGATAATTATAAGTTTTAATTAGCAATAAGTAGATAGAGAAGGTCTGGAGGTCATTATAAAAGCCAATAATTTTTAAAAGAATATCGTGGCGTTTCTTTCTGGCTATTGTAAAGACGACAGCACATCAAGCTACTACAATCTGTCAGATTTATTTATTACATTTTCCATTTAATGTATGAAGCATTAAGGCTCAAGGTTGATTGGGAACTTTTGACAGTTTCTCATCATTCATCATTTGGAACCGTGTTTCCAGCTTTTTTTTTTTTAATAGTTTTAAACTAGTGCTTGACTGCAATCCCGCCTGATGGTAAGCAGTGATGCAATCGTTGATGGTAAAGCGCACTAGCTTATTAAGCCTATTCACTCAAAAAAACTGAGTTAATAGGAAGGAAAACGGCAGTTGAGCGAGGTGATGCAATGTTTAACCCAACAACACGACCAACGATGCTGCGCAAGAGGATGATCTGGAGACCTTCCACGACCAAACTCCCGACACAACAACATTAGGCTCATCGTACCCGGCACACATCGCAACACAACTGCTCAGACCCGTCCACCGTACGGCTTCACCAGACATCATGCCGGAACACGACGAATCGCTTGGCGGCATGACTTTGTCTGGTGGGTGGTAACTTATGCCGGCGGCTGATGTTGTTGCCTACCACCGAGAAAGCTGGCGTTTCATAAGTGGCTAGTTTATGGTTAGGTTTATGTGATATGAAAGACTTTGATTGTTAATAAAAAAAATTGATCTAATTTGTTTCTGTATACTCAAAGCACATTATTTATTTTTTAATGATATAATCATCGTCATCATCATGATCATTCCAACCGAAATACGACCACTGCTAGACATAAGCCTCTCCCAAGGATCTCCATGACGACCGGTCCAGCGCCTCCCGCATCCAGCGGTTTCCCGCGACCTTCACCAGGTCGTCGGTCCACCTTGTCGGGGATCTACCCACTCGAGAACCCGTCGGCCACATTGGGCATCGGTCCTACAGGCAATGTGCCCGGCCCACTGCTACTTAAATGTTGCAATTCTTCGGGCTATGTCGGTTACTATCGTTCTTCTGCGGATCTCCGCATTTCTGATTTGATTTCGGAACGAAATCCCAAGCATAGCCCTCTCGATTACCCTTTGAGTGACCTGAATATAATCATTGATAGTAAAGCGCACTAGTTTATTAAGAGCCTATTCATTCTAGCTTTGCAGATACTTAAATTGTAATCAAAAGAGAAACTGCTGTAGGCAAATTAATCTAATCCTTTGATGTACGCGGTATCAAAGACGAGGCGAAACGCTTCAAAACCTGTTCACCTATCGAGTCATACACAAGTCCAGGTATAATTGAGAGTAGGACAGAGAATAGCACGTAGAAAATTGCGATAGGATGAAAATTATTCCAAACCTTCCAAACCATCGTTACAGAACATTTTCATTAAAACAGGGTAATTTTGGAGAAAGAATGCCTTTTAAATAGTAGCACTACGATCCGGTCGAACCGTTTCGGCTCCTCCTTTATACAGCGTACAACGAGGGACTGGAACAATTTGCCAGCGGCGGTGTTTCCGTAGAAATACAATTTGAATGTCTTCAAGGCTAGAGTGAATAGGCTCTTAATAAACTAGTGTGCTTTACCATCAACGATTGCTTCACTGCTTACCATCAGGCGGGATTACGGTCAAGCGCTAGTTTAAAATTTTATAAAAAAAAAAAACTTAAATATGTAACGTGTTTAACTTTAAACTTTTATAGTATTCCTTCTCCAAAATCTCCCTTGTTTTAGACGAGTTCTTATAAAAGGAGATGTTGAATTCGTATAGGTACAGAGAGGCATTCCGACATCGACTGGCAAACTGTCACCATGAATTTCGCAAGCGATTTAGACTCCTAACGCAGTTTACGACGCGATGTGAAAATTAATGGAATGTTTTTTATTAGTAATCGTTGAAAATTACAGTATCATTTACTGAATCCGAGAAAACAGGTTGGACAATGTTTCTGTTATCCAGTATTTATTTTTTCTCTAGAATCAGCTGTTCACTAGACAGAAATAAGAAAATATGATAATTTATTTACTAAATGGTTTTAAATGTGTATCTAATATACGTAATTGAATAAGGCTTAGCATTTACAAGCGAAGTCAAAGATATATGTACTATGTACTTACGTATTAAGGTTCACCTGTTCAGATATTCACCTACCAGCTACCACAGAGTAGGTTCTACAATTGCGGTAGCACTATAGTGCCGCGGTCGAAAGTATACATCGCTGGTTATAGATGTACTTAGGTATCTATCAAGCTAACATTCCTAGCTATGTACAGCGTAGGCCACAATTGAGTCGCTTCCAAACGAAATTCGGGGCCGAGCTCCGTAAGGGCCGAGATGGGACAGAATGTTAAACACAAGCCTGTGTTGGGTTGAACCTAATAATTTTATATCATTAATTAAATTGAAATTTGATTCTTTAAGTTAATATTGTAGCTTTTCATATTTATGACCTAGTAACTAATTCTAATTTGATTACCTCGTTCTTGCAAATTTGATTGAGCATATGAGGTTAGGATTTTAATCCCTCGTTCGAGCAATATTGACGTCATGAAACACTCATAATGATATATCAAACTCCAGTTACAGCTGCTTTCTCATTGTAAGTACCTACGAAAATCCTATAGATTTTGACGTGTGTGGCGTCATGTGTACTAACGAGAAAATACAATAGACAGCTAATTGGAAACCTTAAAATCTTCTATTTCAATGCAATAATTAAATAAATTACAACGCGGTTTTATTTAAACCAGGTCCCAAAACTCATCCTATCAGGGAAGTAATGTAGTCGCGTAAAATCGTCCCCAGAGTTAACAAGCCCCCTATCGGCCGCAGGCGGATCGCGAATGAAGATATTGTGCGTTTTCGTCACCTTACCCCCCTTCTCCCCACCACACCCACTCCTGCCACCGTCGTTTGCTCGCAATGACGTAATCTTTAAAGGCGATAACTAATCTTCTTAATTGATCTTTTCCTTGATGAGTTAAACAAATGAGAGAGTACGCGATAATGGGTATGAATTTCTTGTGCTTGTAGTTTATTTTTGGATATTAATATCTATGGGGTATTTTATTGGGTTTTGTTTGGCTTTTAATTATTTGGGGTAGGTTACTTAAATGACTGTTGACATGGACCGGCGGATGGATGAACATTTGCAAAGAATATTCTTTTGATACTAACTATTATTTCACTATAGGTATACTTTAAATAAACAAAATCGATCGATATTGTAGATGATATTATGAATACGACTTTATATTCATATTACCCATATGAAATATGCAGTCACTTGAATATAATCACGATCATAGTTGTGTCTTTATAAGAGGGTTCTAAACCTGTGCAATAGGTAAGTAGAGAACAGAAATACTTAAGCCATATAATCGTCAGCCACAACAGTTAATCAGAACTGTTCAAAGCTGCAGCTACGTCAATATTTAAGCTAGCCATTGTTAAACAAACATATCCAAACTACCGTTGGATACAGGCAAGAACGGTCAAATACAGACCTGGGGCTGGTTTGAGATGCCTTCAAAAGCTATGGAACTTCGGACTTAGAACTTCACCGTCTCCGAAACAACGAACCAACTCCGAAATGCGAAGTAACTGTAAACTTTCACTACGTGAATTTCGTGAAGCTGGCTCACTGAATAGATTCATTCTAGATTTTATAGCCTACGACGTGCCACAAGGAGACTATGCATGAAATAAACATATCTTTGATCAAATGTAGTGCTCCGTTCTGAATATTATGTGGGGGAACGGCGCTGTTACGGGAAAAATGTCGGATTTTATTGTTGCCTTTTTTATTACAATACTTTTTCAGCTGAGTCGGCAGTAAAGTGGGAGCTAAATAACAAATTTTGGTGTTGTCTTTGAGATAAGACGGTTTGATAAGTAAAATACTAGAGAAGCCCGTTTTAAGTAATTTGTTTGCCGAAAACAACGGCCAAAATACCGAAGGTGTTTAAATAGTTGGAATTGGTTTTCAGTCTAACCGAATGTAGTTGAATACAGTATTTTTTATTTATAATTATACACTAGCTTGACCGTCATCCCACCTGATGGTAAGCAGTGATGCAATTGTTGATGGTAAAGCACCTTAGTTTATTAAGAGCCTATTCACTAAGAAAAAAACTTGAGTGAATAGAAAGTTTAACACCCCACTACCACGTGCAGGAGACGAGGCCCGGACAGACCGGGCCAGCACGAGACGGTGGGGCCGTGGAAGAATTTAGACTCCCGCGGCCCCACGCGCGCTCGTGATAGAAGAGATACCGGGGTGGTTTTAGTCAGTAAAAGTCTGACAGACCCCGTCGCCCAACCCAGGGCGGCGGACATCCTATGAGGATTTCCACCCCGAAAAAAAAAAGAAAAAGGTGATGCAATGTTAAACTCAACAACGCGACCAACAATGCTGCGCCAGAGGGAGATTGATCTGGAGACTCTCCACGACCAAACTCCCAACACAACAACATTTGGCACATCGCAACACAACTCCTCAGATCCATCCTCCGTACGACTTCACCAGACATCATGCCGGAACACGCTTTGCGACAAGACTCACATCCACAACAAGTTGCTGGGTATTACGATACGCCTTGGTAAGACTATTTATCAGACTTTCAGCCAAGAGACGACTGTCAAAGATCCACAAAATATCAGCTGGGACCAAACGGCTTAACGTAAAGCACGTTAAGCCGTTTGGTCCCAGCTGTTATTTAAGACGATACTAAGGCACGAAGGGTGCCTTGTTATTGAAGATAATCACCTATCACCAGACTAGCCACAGCAAGGGCAGCGTAGCGGTATACATACGTATCAGTTTGCCAGCCAAAATGCTTTGATCACAACAAAGTACAGTTACGAACACAAACAAAAAGTTCCCAATCAGTTCACTGCTTACTAAAGAAATGGCGCCCAAACGTGCCAACCAAAGCCGTAGTTTTAAAAAGCATCAGTTTATTCGATTGTGTAGTTTTCCAACAAATTTCACCGTTTCGGATAGAGAAATAACTGACCCGCATAATTGGTTATCGTGTTCTATAATTTAAAAATTTTCGCCGGAGTAATAATTTGGTGGAAGTCAAGCGGTGTTTCATATCGCATGAGTTCTCTTCATTTATAATGGGTAGCTTTTTGCTTTTTCGTGCAATGAACGTCTGTCCGCTCAACTTATGAATAAAACTATAATAGCTTATGCCCCGACTTGGTTTGCGTGGTTTACGTGACTAACAAAAGTTTGCTGTGATGAACAGTGTGTTGAGCTTTTCCAGTAAAGTTGATTTTTAAAGAACATTCTGCAAATGTATTTTTGTGCATAATTCTAGCGCTGTAAATGTTTATTATCCCGTTTTGTTACCCCATGTGGCACCTGGCTTAGAATAGTACCAACCCGTGGATGTCGTAAGAGGCAACTAAGGAAACTCTCACCAGGGAAGCGGGCAGCAGCGCTTCTCCTGTGGAATATCAAATTACTGCAACCTCCCCCCCAAGCAATGAAAGCCTTAGGGGAGGCCTTTGCCCAGCAGTGGACTTCTACAGGCTGAAGAAGAAGAAGAAATGTTCGTTGGCAAAGTGACCATCACTTACCATAGGGCCTGACTAGTAATTGCGTAACACTTTAACAGTAGCAATGGCTTTCATATTGACAGTTCAACGCAATTCATTGCGTTGTTAACGTTGTTGAGCATATCTTTTTTCCAATATAAGAAATAATGGATTGGCTATGTCCTTGCATTTGATTCTGTTTGAATGCCTGTAACGTAATTAAGGTGCTGTACATCAGGGTGTTCTCCGTCGGATAAGGACCAGGCCCGGGTCGACGACACGTTGTGTTTCACGCGCGTCTCAAAGATATGTCAGCACATCGTGACAGAGTCCACAAAGACCGATGCCTCCTGGCTCAGGGTTACGGGTTGATTAACAAAGAAACCGTGGCCCTGGTACACATGCAAGTGAAGGAACACGGGTGGGTTTTAATTAGTAAAAGTCTGACACGCCCTTCCGCTCCGCCCAGAGCGGGAGAGGTCATTTGATGATTTCCCATCCAGAACGAAAATGGTGCTGTACATCATATACATAAAAAATAAACCCTCAATAACGTATTTGTTTGTACTGTTTAAACATGGTGAGCCGTACACACCAGTGTATATCTCACGCCTACACTACACCACTAAGGAGGAGGACATCGTGGAGTACGTACGCCAGAAGACAAGATACTCACCGAGGGTACAGTTACTGGAGTCGCGCCGCAACGTTAACTTCAAGGCTTTCGTGGTGCGCATACCGAATTGTTTTCTGCCCATTGTGATGGAGGAGACAAGACGTGGTTTTCCGTCGCTTCCGCGGACAAATACCACAGAACAGCATAAGAACATGCTAGTAGTAGCGAAGCACTATTTTATAATATAAAGATATGTATGTTTAGGTTAAGGTATTTATGTATGGGCCTGCGTCGCCTGAAATAAACAAATAAATAAATAAATAAATATGTACACACGTATTATAATTATCTTTGAACTCAAATTAACAAAATACAACTACAAATCCGTAGTCCATTATAATACAACTGTTCTACCATTTAATCTATCTAAACCTAACCATTCAAATATAGCAGTCAGTTAACTCATCGGTAATATGATCGAATCGAAATAATTTTAGCGTGTTTTAATTAAGCATATTTATTGCTTCGTTGAAGTAAGCTCGTTATGTGGTCGGTGAAATAAATCGCCATTATTTGCATTGTTGGTATTTTAATTGGCTATTGAGGTGTATTTAATGACTGATTGATGGAGAGAAGAGGTAATTTTATGTGCCCTACCCCTGCATTCATAAAGGTACGATGAAAATACATTTCCAACATTTTAGTGTACTTAATATGTACTAATGACATGAAATTAAATTGTGTGTGTGTGTGTGAGTATGTTTGATGAGCGAGTGTGTGGATTATTTATATGGTGTATAAACCATATGATTGTATACAGTACTAGGTATGTAATGTAATTAACATTACAATACATAGAGAGAAGGTTTTGGAGAGCCGCCTAAGGTGGTACGATCATGTCATGTGGCGACCAGCGGACCACATGACAAAAAAAGTACTTGATATTGGTACCCAGCCCAGAAGACGCGGAAGACCCCGCCTTACATGGATGTCCGTTATTGACAGAGACCTAAAAAGGACGCAATTATCCTCTCAGACGACCCAGGACAGACCGTCTTGGCGAAGATTGACCAGAAGGGCCGACCCCAAATAAATGGAATTAAGGCCAGACAGAGGAAGAAGATTTACCGTATTTCACTTAGCCACGTCAATATACCACGTTATTTTTTGTAAATGAAAAACCCGAAACACGTGTCTAGTATTTTTAAGTAAAGAATTTATGTATAAAATTTCAAAAAGATATCATGATAAATCATATAGTTATGAGCTTATTATTTTACCTGGTTGTACCAACAAAACTATGGTCAAAGCACCGCTCGCCCGGCCGCCCCTACAACGCGTTGCAACGGCGCGGCACGGGAGGCCCTGTCTCATGCGCCTAGTACTATGATCTTACGTCAATTGAGAATGATACACTTCGTACATATTTATTATACATATAATCTATGTAAATAGTACACTGTAGACTACCTACATTATTTCTCTCTCCTTTCCCTTACTATTTCATCCAAAGGTTGTCTGTGAAAGATCGCTCCGATAAGACCGCCCGTTGTAAAATCTTTATATTTATGTTTCTGTAATCTATATGGTGCACATAATAAAGAGTATTCTATCATATGCTCGGTAGGTACCCACACTGCAAGAATTTCTAAATGTATTTGGGAAAAAATATAACATGGTGTACATAAGTAGTAAAGAAAAAAAGAATAGGTATTCTATTGTTTTAATTGACTACCTCTGAGAAGAATTGGCGGGACAAATTCATAAATGAATAAGTATGAGATTAATTTCAACTGCCAAGCCTTATTCCGTCTATAACGCTTCCAGGCAGCATTAGGCTTCCAGTCTAATCGGCTTCAGCAGGATAATTGCGTAACACAATATCAGTAGCAATAGGTTTCATTTTGATAGTTCAACAACATTCATTGCGTTATTTATGAGCAGACACATTTTCGAGAAGGAGACAAATAGAAGGATCCAGCTGGGATGGGCAGCGTTTGGTAAACTTCGTCGGGTATTTTCGTCGCCCATACCCCAATGTTTGAAGACAAAAATCTTCAACCAGTGCGTCCTACCCGTCATGACTTACGGAGCCGAGACGTGGACACTAACGGTCAGACTAGTCCATAAGTTTAAAGTCGCTCAGCGAGCTATGGAGCGGGCTATGTTGGGCGTCTCTCTGAAGGACCGGATCAGAAATGAGGTGATCCGACAGAGGACCAAAGTCACCGACATAGCTGAGAGGATTAGCAAGCTGAAGTGGCAATGGGTTGGTCACATATGCCGCAGGACCGACAACCGTTGGGGTAAACGAGTCCTCGAGTGGAGACCGCGTCTTGGCAAACGTAGCGTGGGACGCCCTTGGGCGAGATGGAGCGACGACATCAAAAAGGTGGCTGGTAGTGACTGGCGGAGAACTGCTCAGGATCGAGCTTGTTGGCGTGCCATGAAGGAGGCCTATGTCCAGCAGTGGACGAGTAGGGGCTGATGATGATGACATTTTCGAACATAGGGAGCATTGGAATAGCAATAAGCTTCAGAATGATTCCAATTTACAGCACCCTAATATTGTAACTGATCTTCACAATCCAGTTATTGGGTAATACGATATTCGTTACAACAGATGAACAGATGTTACTCTAGATGTTCGTATGGCAACCGGGACCAACGGTTTAACGTGCTTTCCAAGGCACGACCAGACCAGTGCAAATATTCATATTCATGCATGCAAATATTTGCACTGCACGGGGATCGAAACCGCGCCTCCTTGCGCAGCGGCCGCGTTCACTACCGCTACGCCACTGAGGCTGTCTTATGAATCTTGTGATAATCAGTATCATTTACCCTATTTAAGGTTAAACGGTGCAACCAAGCCTTTTGAGTTTTTATAGGTACCGGCGAATGTTAATCACAAAAACTCATATTCATCATATAAAAAATAATATTCTTGACATTCCAATTCTCAAAACATTAATTAAAAATAAAAAAAGAACATCCGCAACACACCAATCTTGCCAATCACAAAAAGAACAAAGCAACAATTTTACAAACAATTGTTTAACCATTAACTGGCAACATTAACGCCATTGTTCTCCGAATTGCCATTTAAATAAAATTGACATCTCAATTCGAACTGTCAGGTTATCACTGTCGTCAAGAGCCGCGTTCACAAGCGAAATAATTATCAGTAACATATATAATGTATGACATACATGAGTTCGGGAAAAGAATTAATTTGGCGTAAAATAATAAGTGGGTATGTAAATGTACCTAGTAAGTTTGTGGGATTTATTCTTTTGTCTTCATTTTTTTCTACCATAAAAATGTGGTACTTGTTTTCCGATTTTTACGGGATGATATTGTTTGTCGTCAGATATACTTAATTGGAAGTTTGGTTTTTGGTTTGAAATTACTGATTAATCAAATTGAGTGAGTAGGTTTTGTTTGTGTACTTAGTATAATATTATCAACTTGAATCCATCTCTATAAAGTGCGTATGTTTGTATGTCTGTCTGTATGTATGTGCCCGAAGTTGCTCAAAACCCTCACCACTATAGATAATCATATAGATCTGGATGCACTGAGTTCAAAAAAAAAACACAAAAAAAAAAACAAAGAATTTTGTTTTTGTCTCATATCATATAATGTTTGCTTCTATCCAAGCACAAATTACTGAAAGGACTTGAATGAAATTTGGCTCACAAATGGTTTGTATGTAACTAGCTGTTACCCGCGACTCCGTTCGCGTGTTCATATAAAATAAGCGCCTGTTAAAATAATGGGAGCAATATGTACGTCCGCGTTTGCCCCCGTTTTCACAATATTTTTTGTTACTACTCTGCTCCTATTGGTCAAAGCGGGATGTTATATAGCCTATGTCCTTTCTCAGGCTCTAGACTATCTTTGTACCAAATTTCATTACAATCAGTAATTTTGCGTGAAAGCCGGACAGACAGACAAACAGAGATACTTTCGCATTTATAATATTATAGTATGGATTAGAAGTAAAATATAGGTTTCTCTTTGCGATTGTTTTTATTAAATTAGTTCGCTTTACCATCAACGATCGCATCACTGCACACCATCAGGCGACATCGCGGTCAAGTACTAAACAAAAAAGACATCAGCTGAGTATTCTATTATAAAATATCTGCATTACGCACACACATACACTACACAAATATCACACATACACACGTACCATATCATACCTGAAATTGCCTCTTCAGCCTCTACTCTGGAGTTCATACCAAGGAAATTCTATCTAAACTGGAATGTGAACTTCCATAAGTCTCTTATTTAAAAGAAGACTCTATCGCAAGAGCAATAAGGTCCATCGGAAATAAAACTTTATTTGAAGAGAACGCGGCCCGAGGGAGAAAGGGTCCCAGTAGCCCTCTGTCTCTTTCTACGTGTTACCCGTATTTATTTTTCGTAATTTTGTTTGAAACCAACAATTTCGATTAGAAAAAAGATGGTGAAAAGGATTCCATTAATGTCTACAATAGTGAGTCATACTCTGGATGAGGAAAATCATTCTTTAAGTAAGATTTTTGCGGTCATCATACCTATACAAGTTATTTTGTTTATAATAATAATAATAATATTTATTTGACACAAAAAAACATGTTACATTTGTACAGATTGCCACATTCAAATTTTCTTAATTTTTATTGAAGGCATCTGTGTCTGAACTAGATAAAGAAATATCTGTGTCTCAGACATCAGCGCTCTTCCTTAAGGTGATACATTAAAATACTAGCTTAATTAGACATATTCACAATAAAAGACATATCATTACACAGAGATAGAAAAATTAAACTTAAAACAAACAAAAGTTGTGTGGAGTGTTAACCTCTCGGTGAGTAGTTGTGAGAGTGCGTGAAAGAGTGTGAGAGGGTGAGTGTTAAAAGATACTTTATTTTAATATTTTCAGAAATCCTTCTGTTTCCTCATACGTATGTTCACTAATGTATTTAAATATTTTATCCTTACAATCTAGTCTATTTAACTGATATATATGCAAAGCGTCATTTATCTTATTGTATAAGTACGGTCCCAAGAAACAAAAGTAATTGTTTACATAAGCATGTCTGAAAGATGGTCGGTCATTATTACTAATAATATTTCTTCTTCTTCTTGTAAGATCACCTTTTGTGAATTTGAATAATGAGTGTTGCTTTAAGATCACACGAAAAATAAACAACTGCCGAACGGTGAGGACCTCACACGACTGATATAGAAGATGAGTTGGGTACAAATAAGGGCGAAAAGTGCTAACTTTTAGTACAGCCCTCTGTGCTATTTCCAAGGGCTTTAGGATAGTTTTATGTGCACCTCCCCAAATGGCGATACAGTATTGTAGAACAGACTGCACAAGCGCTAAATATATTTGCTTTAACAATTTCGGAGGTGCAGCATGCCTAAGGTTTTTGAAAACATAGATTAGTTTTCTTGTCCTCGAAGTAAGAAGATGAATATGGTCTTTGAAGGAAAGGTTACAGTCTAGTATAATTCCAAGATATTTAATTGACGATGTCATTATTAGTGTTGGGCATGAGCATACTAAGCTATTACAGCAACTATGTGCAGTAATCGAAGGGGTATAAGTAAGCTGCTATAAATGAGTACGCATCGAAAATAACATGCACTGGGTTTTATCCGGATTAAGGGTCAGAGAGTTACTCTGCAGCCAATGGGTCACCACATTGAAACCATCCTGCGCCTCCTGAAATACTTTGTCCCAGGTATCAGCCGAGAACAACAGTACTGTGTCGTCTGCATACGACACAAGTTTACCTCCTACAAGGTCCAGTTTACAGAGGTCATTTAAATACACAAGAAAGAGTGTCGGTCCCAAAATACTCCCCTGCGGAACTCCATGGGTTATTGGCAAATAACTGCTGATATTGTCATTAATCTTAACGCACTGGAAACGATTACTGAGGTAGTCCCTAAAAAGCTGAAGTTGATTACCTCTTATTCCGAGCCGTTCTAGTTTTAGTTTGTATGTGGGGTGACCATAAATTTCGGAATAATTAATAAATGTGCACTAAGTCATTGTGTGCAACATAAGTGACTTTTATTGGGTATTTACAATGACATTCAATTTTGCTTTCTTGTAGATATTTTATTTATCTAAAAGTAGAGTTTCGGATAGATTGACCTGCTGTCATCCGTACATGATCAATTTATTCATCCATTTTTAAAATTCAATAATGAAATTAAAAAGTTCGCTTCCATGCCTAAATGTTCATTAAAACTCAGGTAATATAAGTAAAAAAAAAAAATATTTTACGTACATTCCTTATAAATTCCATTATAATAGTCACCCTACACAACAAGGACAGAGGGCTACTGTGAAGCTATCTCCCTCGGATCGCGTTTTGATCGATAGTTCACACTCCAGTTTAATAGAAGTTCCTTGGTTCATACTCTTAATCTTAACCCCAAGATACAGACTGTCTAGTATGGGACTCAATAGAAAATACCATATTTTGAAATAGCTGTAGGTAATATTTTAAACCACTCATGTCGTCTTAAGCTGCTGTTCACCTATCTACCCGTAAGGTAATTGCGTAAAAAACTATCAGTAGCAATGGGTGTCATTTTGACAGTTCAACAACGTTCATTGCGTTAATTACGTTTTTGAGCAGACCAACATTTACGAACATATAAAGTAATGGATTGGCTTTGAAATGATTCCAACTAATAATGACGGCGCGTTACGCAATTAGGGTGCTACTTACTCTATCACTTATAGGGTAATTGCGTAACAACTATCAGAAGCAATTAGTTTAATATTGACAGGTCAACGCAATGTACAGTAAGGGTCAAAAGTGGAGTATCACTTTTGACCCTTATTGTTAATGCAATAAAGTTCAAAAGTGGTAATGCACTTTTGACAATTATCTGTAATTTACATTGCGTAATTTATGTTTTGGAGCAGACACACATTTTTCGAACACTTAAAGCAATAGATTAGCAAAATGATTGCAAAATAGTATGCTACGCAATTAGGGTGCTGGACAATAAAGAAACTGTGGCCATAGTGCACAGGCAAATGAAGGAACACGGGTGGGTTTTAGTCAGTAAAAGTCTGACACGCCCTTCCGCTCCGCCCAGAGTGGTCATGTCGCTAACAGAGCGGGCAGTCATTTGATGATTTCCCATCCAGAACAAAAAAAAAAGATTGGTGGACAATAGTTATTTTCCTTTTTTTAATGTAGGTACTCCTGGGGCTGCTGGGAATTTCCAGTCAAATCTATATTTGAAAACGATTTATATACCTACTCTATGGTACACTATATTAGGTAATAATCATTATAGCATCGATTCTATAGTAAAATTTACAATGAGTTTTATTTCGCCACGCCCTAACGCATAATTATCAACCCGTTGGCAGTAAGCTCAGTTAAAATATCTCTGTAAAATCTAATATCATTGCCGCGGCTAAACCGCAAACACAGTACTTACTCTAATACACTAATCGCTACATAATCAACTGTTAACTAAGTCAGTAAACCCTGACTAAACCAGTAAACTTAACTGTTCTGACCATTTGCGAGTATTTGCCTAGCATTTATTCCCATTGGTGTAGACAAAAGCTCATTAAAGCTTTTAGAAATTCGTAAACTGTGTTCATTAAAGGAATGGCTTAAAGTCCAAGTCGCAGGCTCGAGTCACGAATGTTGTTTTACCTGGAATATTGTCTCATTTGTTTTTTTATTGGGTAAATAGCCACTGACGCTGATTCTGTTGTTCACAAACTAAACTAATTTTAAGTTATGTACATCTTTTTCTTTCCATTTCAATAAGAAAAGGACAGAAGATAAAATGTCAGTTTAGACCTGTCAAATTAGTGCACTCCTGACGTAAACTAGCGTATTTTTAGTCGCCATGTTTATAATCGCGTCTAAATTGTCTATGGCGTATCTTAATTTGACAGGATTAAATTAAAATGTTATCTTCTATCCTTTTCTTAACGAAATGGAAAGAAAAACATGCACAAAACTTAAAATTAGTTTAGTTTGTGAACAACAAAATCGGCGCCATTGTTGAACTAAAGCCGTTCGATGACTGCTTTAGTTGTGATACCCCCTGAATTGCTCGCAGAATACCAATTTTCAATTTCATAGTGATCAAGTTGTATGTCAATCTAAATATTATTCGCGGCCGTAATTAATAATGTAGCAGCACCTACAAACGTCATATGCGAACAATGCCTCATATTGACGTCACACAGATTCTGCATCTCGCAAGTAAAGTTTACTATGCAATTAGCATTATAAACAACTTCTGATGCAACACCCGTCTGATCGAAGGATACGCCTTTTTCTTCATGCCTCTAAAATATTAATTAATTTACTAGATAGTAATAATAAATTTTTATTTATTCGAGTATTAGTGACTCATTTTGTTAGTACCAATTTTAAACTTACGCACTTACTTATGTTAGCTTACTAAATTCTACAACACATAAATAGGTACCTAAAACAAAATACATAAATACAAAAACATAGCACACACAAAACAATACAAATTATACAGTATGTTAAATAACAGAGGGCGTTCCCTTAAACTCGTTAATATATAGATATCATTAATAGATTAAAATAAAAATATCAGCATAGAAAAATAAGCATAAAAAATCCGAATAAAAAAAAATTATAATTGGAAATAAATTTGAAACCTCCTGTTTTAAATCAAAATAGTAGTCGTCACGTATAAATAAATTGCGACGTTGCCGTCTTTCATGTTCGCGTGTACAGTGTGTTTCTTTTACATGTCAATTTAAGTTTTCGAATGGAAATATTTTTTTTAGCATGTATGTATGCTATACTATTTCGGGTTAACGGGAACGCCCTCTGTTAGTTAACATACTGTATTATATTTTTAAGTTCATATATTATCATTACCAAGACATTCGTAAAAATAAAGACTGATTTACACTGTACAATTTAATTGCCTATGGCATACAATAAGATTGTTACAACCAATGACTTGCATCGTCTAAATAGTGTTTAGACAATGCAAATTTTATTGTTGCTTCAACTTATTGAAGTCATAGGCAATTAAATTGCACCGTGTAAATCAGTCTTAAACGTAAGAAAATTTAAATTTCAGGATGAATTTTTGACTTAGCGTCCACATTACATCCCCCATAAGGCTAACGCCAAATTGGACGGGTCATACAGTAATGCAAAAATCCTCCTATATAATTCTCGTTAATTTTTTTTGAACCATCGCTCAATAAAAGCGACGCGTGCCGCACTTTTTTAATAAAAATACGTGTCTTTCTGGCCCATTGTGGCTATAATGTGCGCTTGACTTTAATATGTATGTTGGATCTTTTATAAGTACAGACGACAGCACATCAAGCTACTGCAATCTGTCAGATTTTTTTATTAGATTTTCAACTATAACTCTAAATCATTAGGGCTCAATGTTGATTGGGATATACCTTATAATGTATGTAAAATCCCGGTACGGACGACAACATGTCAAGCTACCCTAAACTGTCAAAATTCCCAAACCAATATTGAGCCTTAAAGCTTTCATGATAAAGTTGAAAATTTAATAAAGAAATATGAAAGATTGTAGTAGCTTGACGTGCTGTCGTCTGTAAATACGATATTTATGATGATCAGTGAACACTATTACATATTTTGTACTGACTTGTAATTAAAAAAATAACTCGTACCGTGGTTAATAAGGTAACTTGTTTTAAAATCACCTTTCGATAAATTGGCTAATGATCCAAATAAAGGGGAACGTTACTCCCACGCCACTAGGCACTATACCGTAATCTCTGAATATTCAAATTTCGACAAAAGCTGACACATGTCTTGTTTGATAGTGCGCAGTAGGCCTCTAGTCTGACAACAACTGACAAGACCACAATAGGCCGACATGCCGATAGTCTGCGAGCCGCGATAACGCGCTTAAACAAAGAGCCTAGCATACCGTGGAGTAGTTAGTAAATGGAGTAACCCTAACGAATAGACGGTGATTGAAAATATAATGAATGATTGGCTGATTGATGGGTGAGTGTTAATCTCTATGAGTTAGTGGGCGTGGAATAAGGTGTCAAATGATTAGCAGAAGATTCAAACAATAATGTCTATTGTAATTTAGAGGTTTTACGTTGCGGAAAAATTTCTACGCCGAGTACCTACCTAATCCAAGAAGGCTTTAGGCTATATAACATCACGCTGCGACTAATAGGAGCGGAGCATATCGAAACCTACGCGGATGAAACCGCGTGGCGAAGCGAGTGTCTAATAAAATGTGTACGACTGTTATATCTGCATCGATATTAGCTCATAGCAGTTCATTGCTGGTAATGGGCTTATCCTATTGCAACCTATTTAACTCGATTTTTGGCAGCTCATGTCTGTCCCGCTGCCACTCCAGCCATCCAGCAAAGACGAATGTTACAATCAATAATTATTATTGATAACCAACTGAAAAGAGTTGGTGAGGTAGAAAACATGTAATTGGACTATCCCGAAACCAACTCACATATGGCAGTCGCAATGGATGATAGCGATACACAAAGGTAGCTGATATTGACCGCAACCCACCTTTCCCCGCAATCACCACTCCATCTACTTATGAATCTGCAAAGTAAACCAACACTCGTTTATATTTACGTGCAACTCGCAGTTAAGCTTGTACTCATCCTGTGGGACTGAAATGACTTTTGCGTTTGTTCCGCTGCTGTTTTGTGGTTAAAATTTGTTTAACGTGTAATAATGGTAACTGATGTTGTGTTGTTTTTGATATGCGCTTGTCTGGTGTAAGCGGGGTTTACTGGGAACTATGTGGTTATGTTTGAAGTGTAAAACTGACATTTGGGAGATTTTCATGAGAGTGGCAAATTGTAACCGTGAATTCCGCACATAATTCTAGATTCAGGTTTAAAATGATTTTTCGAGTGTCGGAAAAATCTGTTGTTTCATAGAGAAATGTAATTACTAATTACCTGTACGAGGTTATAGTGCATTTTTTTTAATATTCGCTAAAATTTTTAAAATAATTTGCTAAATGTAAGGAAGTTTTAGAATAATTGCTAAATGTAAGGTGACGGGCCAATAACCTTGCTCCCTGTATTACTACGACTAGCTTCATTGAGATTTGTTAACTTCAATTAGAAATGTTAAGTTAGGTTAGGGTAAGCAGGAATATATGAATACTGATACTGATAACTATTTGTGATTCCCTATTACAATGTTAATAAGCCCCAGATTTTAAAAAAATCATAATTTAGTTAGTAATCTTGTAACTGTTAGTTTGCATCATCTCATAGCTGGGTAAAGGCCTCTTGCCATTATTTTCAGCTCTTTCGATCCAGTAGCAGTCGATAAAGTAGACCACAGTAAATTGGTAATAGAACTAAATCTAAAGCGTATCTAATAAAATATTTTTAAGCTATTGCATAGCTTTGAGCGCGGGGACCGAATCAAGAAAGTCCGTAACGAAAATAAAACCTAACACCCCCCACTCCGACCGGAACAGTGGCGCGGCGTTGATAACCGTGCATCGTGTAACGTCGTTTCAGTTCGGCAGACTTCGGCAAGGCGCGAGTGTGCGTGCGACTAGTAGTATGCGTGTAGACCAGCTGCTAACTGCTCAAAAGTGATTCTATCTCTTTTAGACACGATGCTAGGTGTGACAATGTGCATTTTGGCCGCGTCCACGAGAAAATAAATAAATAATTACATATAATTGCATAAGTTGATAAAAAATGTAATGCTATAGTTTACCGCGGTAGTCCACGAGTGCCATACGCTTTTTTTTTGGTACAGGAGAGTTCGGTCGTAGGAACAAAATATCGAAAAACGTCCACAAGGTTTTACACTGTATTAACATATCACAGAAGAACGTGTATCATCTCTTTAAGTGATTAACAATAGATAATATTTACGAGCATTTACAACGGACTTACAAGTAATTAGTTACATTGAAAGTTGTAGAAGTAATGACAATATAAACACAAAATGAAAACAAAATACACACATTGGTGAGGATTTAAAATATCCATATCAAGTTTATTAAAAACGACTAGAAAAAGACTAAAATATCGTCCAAAAACCTGTTTCATTAATCATAGATCTTAAAATTGAGATTCAATTCCTCGTCCTATATGTAGGTACTTGATTTTTGATCAACATGCAAAATATAGAAAAAAAAAAAAATAGGGATGCGCATGTAGAGCATTATAAGTGTGTTTATAAACAAACAAAAATATAATTCGAATTTTTGAACAAACAATCGAATAATTGCTAACGCATTATTTACTTTGGTAATAATTTCGATAGTTCACTCGATCATTCGTTCAATTAAAATGGCGGTTCACAGTTGCAAGTTACGCGGCTTGTTAATTAAACTCATTTGTTATTCAACATTTTATATGTTGTCACACATTTAGTGCTCTTCGTTAACAACCCTTACTCAAATTCAGTATATTGTATATGAGTGGCAGTACTATTTTTTGGGATTAGCATTATTTATAAAGACATTAGTACAAGTGACAGTCTAGTTACTTTTGGCTTTTGCAAACAGTACTCGACTAAAGAATATTCAGATGTTTACACGGTTCAAGTCGAGTGTTTCACTAAACATTTAAAGCTTTTGTAGATAACTAAAGCTATCTTATTTAGATTACGCACCTGAAAATATATTCTTCAGTCTACCGACATTCAAAATAAACGTCAAATAAGCTTTGGTATAGTCTAATTATGAATTTATATTAGGCAAATATTTTGAGTGTAGTTTACCTTAGAAATGATAACAATAGACGTGTAACATGACTAAGAAAGATCACTTTTTACAAAAATGTATTTACACATCACTAGCTATCTTTCAAAGGGAAATTTGTGCTGATTTTTGACAGTAAAGAATTCTAAATTTCGTGTTACTATAGCCATTATTTCTACAACCAAGATAGTAATAACTAAAATATTAATCAATGCCAAGAAGAGATGGAGATATGTTCCTTTATGGGCACAAGCACAGGCTTCTCCACATGGACAGTATGGTGAATAGGTACATGCACAGTTTGTACCACAGGCAGTGTTTTGATGATCGGAACCTCTTTGATGATAGGTACCGTCTTGATGATTGGGACCTCCTTAATCACAGGAACTGTTTGCACATGGTGGTGGTTGATGGTGTGAACTTCATACGGCACGTGAATTCTCACGCTGTAACAGAAAATAGGAAAATTAATTATATGTAGTTACAGACGCGATGGGAACCTATTACTTTTGTGTTTTTTTTTTAAATCTTTGTGCTACTTATTCCTCCTGGCGGTCTACAAGATACGGGACCGGACAATTCGAATGAAGTTGAACCGTCAAAACGAGTGTTAATTCAATTTCAAATCGAACGGGCAATTAAGTATAGGTACAACTGTTAAAATCGTTTTAGAATTCATTCTTAGTTTAGACCCCAAACTAATTAATTATATGCCCGTGAATGACATGGCAAGTACCAATGTAACTTTTCTAAGTTATATGTACCTTCTAAGTAGATATATCTTGGACATCAATGGCTGATTACAAGGTGAAGGAAAAACATCTTGAGGAAAGCTGGAATTTGAGTTTGAAATCGCCAACCCGTATTGAGCAAACGTGGTGATTACGCTCAATCCTTCTCTGTATGAGAGGAGACCTGTGCCCAACAGTGGGACGATAAAAGGTTGATGATGATGATGATAAATGATATGGTATTTGAAGCGCTAACTTTAACCGTAACTTCGGATTGCACGTTTAGAAGCATACTCTATTTGTACGCAATGCTGGTAATTAACTAAAGATAAAAGAGAACAAATTATAACAATCTGTAGGTTCCATTAAAATTTGTGCATGTTTCATGCCAGAAGAAACTCGCTACAGCTAATTCGCCCAGCTATTGCGGAAATCATGCTGGCAACCAGCAATAGGTATAAGTACCATGATATGACTATCTCCAATTTTCTTGCCAACAATTGTATAACCCAACAATTAACAATAGGTGCACGCTTACATAATAGGTAACTATTATGTAAGCGTGCACCAATAATTGTGAAAACGTAAAACAAGTTCTAAGTTAACTATTTGTAAATATCAATCAGCCAATAATGTTCCAATTACACACACACCAATGCACCGCAATGTGGACACATGCTTACTCTTGGTGAGAAGGAGTGGGCCATATTCTACCACATATGCCCAGTGCGGGGTAACAGGAGCCACATGTCTTCGAATTTTTGATTTTAAGACTCGACGGTTATCTCAAGATGTTTTCGTCTATCGTTTTAAGACCAATGACGATAAAATAATTTAGGCAAAGTAAAGCGCATGTATAGGTTCTAACAACAGCTACTTGTAGGTCGTACAAATATTTATTCCGTGAGGGAATCGAACCCTTGACGCGCAGCGCAGCAGTCAATTAGCTTGACCACTGCGCTAACAGTGCAGTCAAATTTCTACGAAATTCTATAGAAGAGTTACTACATTAGATTATTATATACGTTTGGCTTTAATTCTATTCCCAATTTGATTGAAATCTTTAACAAGTTTTGAAGATTAAAAAACTGTAAACAAAATTTTGTCGCTGAATTTACAATTTGGAACTTTGTTATTGTTTGACAGATGAGTTAATTAAATGAAGACATTTTACTAAGTATTGTTGCGAGTTTGCTAGAAGAATATCATTACAAATAATCTGAATTACTGTGTACAAATTGCCAAACAGCCTCCGTGGCGTAGCGGTAGCGAACGCAGCCGCTGCGCAAGGAGGCGCGGTTTCGATCCCCGCGCAAATATTTGTATGCATGAATAAGAATATTCGCACTGGTCGTGCCTCGGAAAGGACGTTAAGCCGTTGGTCCCGGCTGCCATACGAACATCTAGTGGCAGTCGTTACGGGTTGTTGGAGCCCTCAAAAATCTAACAATTGGTCTAACTGCAATGCTTAGATATTGCCTACGGGTTGTGGAGGTCAGACGGCAGTCTCTTCACGGAAAATATTGAAGTTTAGCCAAAATCAGCAGTTAGACTGGTAAAGCGATGCGACTGGGATTAGCGCTGAGATGATGATGACTGTGTACTAATTAGTGCTGATGGGGTTTATTCTTAAACGATGTTTAAAGTTAAGTGTTGTTTAAACAGTCGCTAATCACTATTTAACTTTAAGCAACGTTTATGACTAGGGTTGCCAACTATACTGTTTTGAACAGTATTATACTGTTGTCACTAAATAGTCACTGTCACTAAATTATACTTTTTACTGTTGAACAAAAATCCATACTAATATTATAAATGCGAAAGTAACTCTGTCTGTCTGTCTTTCTGTCTATCTGTCTGTCTGTCTGTCTGTCTGTCTGTCTGTTACGCTTTACCGCTTAAACCTCTCAACCGATTTTGATGAAATTTGGCACAGACAACCTTTAGACCCTGAGAAAGAACATAGGCTACTTTTTTATCCCGGAAAAATTTGATGTTCCCGAAGGAAATCTAAAAAGCGCGATATAACCGAACTCCACGCGGGCGAAGCCGCGGGCGGAAAGCTAGTAAAGTATAAAAGATACTGTTTTCAGCATGCAAACACATTATGTGATATACTTATACGATATATTCAAAAACGATTTAAATTTAGTAAGTTGTGCGAGGAGTTCCAAAATAGATGTATGTAAAAAAATAAATAAATAAAATACTGTTCATTTTTCTAAAATACTGTTAAATATTCTTCACAGACCTGAATATACTTTATTCCTTGTAAAAAAAAAATGGCAACCCTATTTATGACTTACTTTACTTACGCTTACTTTAAGATTTTCTCATACGTTTATTTATTTTCGCTGTTTGAGTCTTCCCCCCAAAATTATGTATATACCCAATATATCATGACATCACCATTACGGCTCACCATAATAGCTACACATAGTTACATTACCACAACCAACAGTACATAACTCATGTCGCAGCTGCCATTAACAGTTATGTTAGTAATAAATCTGATAGATAGACAGCGCTTGATAATATCTGTGTTATCAGAGATCTCAAATCTATGGGGAGAGAATAATGACTAGGAAATGAGAAATGTATGGGAAATGAGGTAAATTGAGGCACAGTTAGAATCTTCCTTAGATCTATTAATAAACAACCAAACGTATGCTAGGTTTACAAGAAGCTAACAACATCTACCTAGCTTTTTCTTAAATATATTGGTTAGTGTCCATTCACCCGTCTACCTGACTTCGACATTCCATTTATTGGGTAGGTACTGGTTGTTAGGCTTCTACTACTCATTACAATAGGGATGATTCCTGGGTAAAAAAAAATATTCTATTTAGTCTATCATTCAGATTATAGAAAAATATAGGATAGGTACGTATATTTTGTTTTATCAAATCAATAAAAAATGACAAATATAAAAGGCATCAAAGATCAGGAGTAGGGGCTGGTGACGTCACTCGTTGCTAAAAAGTGGAGCAAGGTGTGACGTCACACGAGTTTTCAACTCGCTGTATCGTCTTCATTTTTTGATTATATGAAAAAAGAAAAAATACGTACGGACTAATTGGTTTTCTTTAGTCAACTACCCTATTGTCAAAGATCTATAAAAAATGACAGCTGGGACCAAACCGGCGTAGATTATTCTTCGTGCGCCTGTTATTTAAGTTTTTGATTACTAAATACAATGACAATGGAGCCGGTTCTCCTTTCTTCACAAACTAAACTTGGGGGGCGTTTTGGGGGGACTGTCTTATGTAATATTGACGTTCAAAAAGTGCTGATTCTCAGTCTAATTTGAATAAATGAGTTTTGATTTTGATTGAACTAAATTTATGTTCAGTCCGTTTCTTTCCATTTTATGAAGAAAAGGACTGAAGATAAAATGCTAGTTTAGTACTGTCAAATTAAGATATTCCATAGACAGTTTAGACAAAGACAAAGTCTTGCCGCCAAGCGATTCGTCGTGTTCCGGCATGATGTCTGATGAAGCCGTACGGAGGACGGGTCTGAGCAATTGTGTTGCGATGTGTGCCGGGTGCGATGCACCAAATGTTATTGTGTCGGGAGTTTGTTCGTGGAGAGTCTCCAGATCAGTCTCCCTGTGGCGCAGCATCGTTGGTCGTGCTGTTGGGTTTAACATTGCATCACCGTCCTCAACTGCCGTCTTCCTTCTTATTCACTAAGTTTTTTTTAAGTGAATAGGCTTAATTAACTAGCGCGCTTTACCAGCAACAATTGCATCACTGCTTACCATCAGGCGGGATTGCAGTCAAGCACTAGTTTATAATGATTAAAAAAAAAGACGCGATTAAAAACATGGCAACCAAAAATACGTCAATTTACCTCAGGCGCTGATTAAATTGACAGGAGTATACTAATTTTTATCTTCTGTCTTCTTCTGAACTAAATAGAAAGAAAAAGATGCACTCTACTTAAATTTAGTTTTATTTAATGAAACTTTTGAGCTGTAATTTAGTCATTGAGGACCTCTACTTCTTTTATGAAAGTGTTTGAACACAAGATTAGTCATTAGGTCTAATACAGTTAAGACGCTCACTAAAAAATATAATCCTACTTTTGCTTAATGAGAACTTATACAACGTGTAACATAAAGGGTATATACATACCAAGGGCATGGCATCTTTAGATGATATCAAACGATATCGGAAGGGTTTCAACTCAAAATAAAATACTTACTCAAAAAATTGATACCAAATTTTCGGTTTCGTGTGTTTCTTAAAATCAAATCATAATGAACGTGGCACTACACTACATACGTTAATAACTACTCGTTACACGTCACATTACTTGGCAAAATCCGATAAATGTCTTCAATAATTCTGTGCGCCTAGTATGGTAGTAGCCTATCACAGGCGGTGTTTTTCCTCATAACTTCCTAAAATAAAGAAATAGGATTAAAAAACCCTTCCAATATCGATTGATATTGTGTAAAGATGCCATGCCCTTGTTATGTATTTACCCTTTTTGTTACACGTTGTATAACAAAAGTAAATTAATTAGTACTTACTGTGTTCTGTGTGGGTCTGGCTCTGGAACTGGGTTCGCTAAGCACATATGGCTTGCAACCACAACGGCAAGGGTCAACTGCAAAGAGGCAGATGATAAGCTGATAGTTGGGACAGCATACTGGCACATTGGATATGCCTCTGTGGTTTACCAGTAATGAATAGTTTGTATTATTTATTGAGTTTCTAAATAAGTAAGTACCAACATTAGGTTCTAAGTCATGTGTATACCAACCAAGTGGAATATATCTACGGATAGGTCCAGAATAAAAAGGAATTACTTAGTTTTTTTATGATATAGTCTTTTATTAGTTAAATATAAATAATAAGGCAGAAAAATCGGACATTGATATTTTGGTCAATATTATTCAAACCCAAACCAATTTCTCGATGTTTGTTCTATGTGGCTATGTTGCTTATCAGATTTTCACCGAAACTCGTAGCGAACCAATGCACTATGAATTTTTTAAAATAAAATATTGGAATTTTCCAGAAATGCTTATTGTACTTTGGGAATATTTGCGAGAGCAAAACAATTTAAGCGTTTCCAGGAATCGGTGTTGTTCCCAAAAACAACTGAAATTGGCGGTACTGAAAGAATTTTAAACAAAAGAAAAATGTAACAATATCCGTTCTGAGTTTTACACCTATTCACAGGAATTTTTAACAAAAAAAAGTAGTTAAAAGAGTTTTTGGCTTTGTTTCAATTATCATCCCTTGCCTAGCCTTTCCCAACTATATTGGGGTCAGCTTCCCGTCTAACCAGATTCAGCTGAATCCTAGAATTATGCATATTCAAATTCAAAAATTTTATTTCGGTTTAAAAAAAAAACGTAAATATCCATATAGTGTTAGTACAAATAAAGCTTGGCCTAATGTTAGTAATAAATTAACTAAAGTGGGTCTGGACTCCCATCCACTTACGTAAGAGGGGAGTCTCACCGATCCAAAAACACTACACATAAAGCGACAACCTATCTGACTTGGTTTTATTTTAATACCTACATAGTACATACTATCAATAACAAATAAAATCTTCCGAACACAATACAAAAATGTCTTAGAGAGTCATTTTTTTTTTCTGATCGAACTATTTTCTATCAGTTAATATTTTACAGAAAAAAAAAAAAAAAACAGTATACAACTCACGGCAATGTTGCGATTCATGTTGGAGTAGCGTGTGGCGGGTCACTGTGATGGATGCGCGCGCGCAGGCGTTAATATGCACCGCGGTTGTGCAAGCTCCTGCCACCGTTACGGTTCCTGCTGGGTTACTATGACGTGTTGAAACCATCGTTTTTTCCAGTGCCAGACAAAGATGGAACTATACAGGATGAATAGCGGTATCCTTTTTTTACAACTGCACCATGATAGTACCTACTCATTTACCCAGATTTGACGAGATTGACTGTTGAGAGGGTTGTTGTTTAACAGATTTCAAATTGGGTGCGAATTTGGGTGGCATTGCATACATACTTAAACAAAACGTGAAAAATAAACAACATAGTATAAAAAAATAAGTTTATATGTTGTTTTATATTATAAGAGAGTTAAAGTATTTAAAAATATGTTAAAAATATTACGATAACTAAACTAAATCACTAAAAGAGGGAGTGATTCTAAAAAATAACGCATCAAATTTGCAAGCGAAGGTTACTTTTTTATTAATATTATTAAAAAAATGAAAAGAAAATATTTCAGTGATCCAAAAAGTATTGTGAAAATTATCATAATGTGACTACGTGGGGTTGTAAATGTGTTTAATTTAAAATAATAAATAAAGTAATAAGTACAAGTTACAAATGGCTACATACCTATCACTTACATAAGACAAAAACCCTTGATACAATACCTTTGCATCGCGTGTAAACTCACACGCACGTTTTTCATTCACAGTTTTTATGAATCATTTATCATTTAATTTCAATATATTAGGCCGGTTATGACTAATTTGTCTTAAAACACGAATAACTGCCAATGATCCAAACATGGGGGTTCCAAGGTGGGGGGGGGGGTCTCAGGTCGGGGAAAGCCCCCCCGGAAAACTCGCAGAACATGTATGAACTCCTCTAATTACTAATTTAAATATACACGGATACTTATACAGGATCGTTTTCGTCTAGTTGCCCTAATACCCAATATGCAAATGCCCAAATACCTAATATTCCACGTAGATCTGCTTGTATAGTTTGTAGAGAAAATAGCCGGGGATAATTCGACCCTAAAAATCTGATTTGAAGCACTGACTTAGGCCAGAAGCTAGGTACGCCCATGAATCCAAATTTGAATATGGAATGCAAACAATCCTATTTTTTTTTTATTACCCGACTACGGCAAAGCAAAAGGAGGGTTATGATTTTGACAGGCTATGTATGTATGTATGTATGTATGTATGTATGTATGTATGTATGTATGTATGTATGTATGTATGTATGTATGTATGTATGTTCATCTGTTCCTTCGTAATTTCTAAACTACTTATTCGAATTCGATAAATGACATATCATTAGAAGCGTCTTAATTGTCTGCTGGTTATAGGCTATATGGAGTTTCACAAAATCTAACGTGGCGCCCTCTAGCGGACAAAATATACAGAGTAAAAAAAAAAAGTTAAGATAAATATGCCGTGTTTGGTATCATATGAAAGGGCTTAACTTGTACATTTTGAATATATATATATTACTAGCATTTGCTTGTGACTTTACCTGTATTCATCGGCTGATTGCATATAATTCACATCTTTTCGTTCATAGATAGCTTCTTTACTCCTTATCAGAATAAGACCACTGCAGAACCATTAGAAGGGCCTTGATATTCTGTTGGTTATGAGCTATAAAGCTTGTCACCAAATTTAGTATTACGCCCTCTAGCGGACAAAAAGTTCTATGTTAATACAAAATTAAAATAAATATACCGTAGGTATTTGGTATCATCTAAAAGAGCTTCACGAGTACTTTATGTTTGGACATAATGCCTAGTAATGCTTCGTAGAAATTTGAATGTAAACCAGGGTTTGGTAAACGGAGCGATGGGAGTGGTGAAGGCCTTCGAATGGCCTGCTCTTCGGCGCGATCAGTTGTAACAGGAGAACAGCCAAGCGCTGTTCTCATACAATTTGACGACGCATCCATAAAAGCAGATACTAACGGACTTATCAAAATCGAGCCTTGCCTCACTGAATTTGACGGCTTGAGGGGTTCTGGGCAAATTCAGCGTAAAATGCTCCCGCTGATTCTTTCTTGGGGTTGTACTGTACATTCATCCGGACTTGAGTCGCTGTCGCGTACCCGTAACGGACGGTTGTTTTAATAGCCCGCTACCGTGTTGATAAGTTCGCGTAGTGACACTACACTACATTAACAATTATTTAATAAGCAATGGAGAGTGGAGAAGATGAAAGTGGAAGTGATGTGGATAGTTCGCCGAATTGCGAAAAAGATTGTGTTGTTTCGTTGGAACCTAAGATTGTGCGAGCCGTTATACAGCAGGAAAGTGTGAAAAAAACAGCGGAGAAGAGGAAGGAGAGGGACCCTGAAAGTAGTGAGGTTGATAATGATAATGATGAGGACTTTATTACTGTAAATAGGAGGAAACCTAAAAGATTAAATAGAAGCGATTCTGTGGAGTTACAAAATAAAATGCAGGTAGATCTAGAAAAAGATGATGAATTGAATAACAAAACAAAACACGAAGTGTGTGTAACTTCAACACAAAATATACCTAAACAGATGGCTTTGGCAAGATTATTGAGGTGTGAAAATGTCAAGAATATAATAAGAATTAAATACAAAAGTTTCAATAAAGTTTTAATTCAATTTCAAGATAAAGAAGATGCGATTAATTTTATGGAATGCCAAAAATTCAAAGATATGGGATGGAGATGCCAATTGCTAAATGAATTATCTTTAGCCTACGGTGTGGTAAGAGGAGTTGATCTAGATTTAAATGAAAAAGAGATATTGGAAATTTTGGAATGCACTACAGAGATAGTATCCATTAAGCGTCTGAGGCGAGTCAACTCGGAGATTAAGTGGGTTGACAGCGAGACAGTACGGGTCTGCTTTAAAGGTAACAAACTGCCATCTTATGTACATGCATATAATTGCCGTTTAAAGGTGGAGCCTTATGTGTTTCCCGTGACATAGTGTTCTGGATGTTGGCAATTTGGCCATATATTAAAGTACTGTCCAAAGAAAAAAAAAATATGTCCAAAATGTGGTGGTGACCATGAAAATTGTAATATTAATAAAATTACATGCCTAAATTGTAAAGGAAGTCACCTTGTTCTAGACAAAAACTGTCCCTTATACCTAAAGGAAAAAGATATAAGGAACATTATGAGTAGGCAGCAGGTTACATATAGAATAGCACTTCAACTATTGCTTGAGAAACAACGGGAACACGTTAACTCCCAAACTCATATGAAAGAAAACTCGTCATGTACTACAACTTCCCTAGAAGAATCCCAAACCTATAGAAATGTACTTATCAATCCCGTACACCACGGATCGGAATTAATAATACAGGAAGAAAATACCATTCAATCGGAACAAGATGGCATTAAAAAATCATTAAAAGAAAGAAAATGTAAAAACAATAGAAAGCAAGGAAACAAAGACCAACCTGTTTCAGGAAAATCGACAGAGGAAGAAAATTATATGAGTTTTTCATCTCAAAATACAGAAAAAGACGACCAAAAAGATGAACGATTATTATTCGATAGATTTGAATACAAGAAATTTCTATTGAAAATTAAGAAAATATGCACATTAGAGGGGACTTTTCAAGAAAAAGCCATATTGTTATTTAAAAGTATATATGAAGAATTGAAGAAGATTATTTTAAATTGTTTTTTAAAAGGGAATTTATTAGAAAATATTATTAATTTCATAAATGGATAATTCTGACAAAAATATGAGAATAAACATTGTTCAATGGAACTCACAGAGCATTCGGCCAAAAATAATTTCATTTACAGAAATACTAAATAAAGAAAACATTCACATAGCAATCGTGAGCGAAACATGGTTAGATATACAAATGGACTTTAATGTAAGTAGCTATAATATATACCGAAAAGACAGGTACGACTCCTATGGGGGGGTCGCTATTTTTGTACACAAGTCGATACGGTCACATTTTAATTCTTTTCAGATTTCAAATACAGGTATAGAAATAGTATGTGTTAAAATAATTAATTGCAAAGACTTAGAAAACATTGTTGCACTCTATTGCCCATCTTCAGTAAAAACGCAATCCTCAGACTGGGACGATATTTTCTCCCATTTTCCAAATAAAACCCTGATAGCTGGTGACTTCAATGGTCACCATACGAACTGGTCTGTTAAAATCGATACAAGAGGCACTCAAATTATGGATATGTCGCTTGAAAACTCCTTTATTTCCTTGAATAATTGTTCACCTACAAGAGTTAAATTAGTTAATGGGAATTTACAAAAAACTTCACCAGATATATCATTTGCTACTTCTGATATTGCTTTAAAAGTCGAATGGAAAGTGATCAACGAAAACCTCGGCAGTGATCATTTAATAATTAAAATGACGGTTAAAATTCCTGATGATTTTATTACAGTTAAGAAAAGAAATTACAAAAAGGCAAATTGGAAAGAATATCGTGATTTTTTATCTAAAAATGTATTTTTTTCTGTTGATGGCAATGTGCAAAAAATGTATGATTTTCTTCTACATAAAATAAATTTAGCTGCTGACAAATATATTCCGTATATTAAATGCTGTTCTAGACCTATTAAAAAATTTAAACCAAAAAATTATTGGAATCCTGAGTTATCCCACATAGTTGCACAGCGTAGATTATGTCTAGCAATGTTTCGACGTAATCCTACCCCTGATAATTTGTCCAAATTAGAAGAAAAAATTAAAGAATCTAGTATAGCAATTCAAAGAGCGAAATCCTTAGGGTGGCAGAGTTTTTGTGATTCCATTGATCAAGCAGTATCAGTTTATGACATGTGGCGACGTATGCGGTGGATAAAGGGTTATAAGCAGTCTACGAACTATCCTTCTATCACAAAGCAAAATGAGTTAATACGATCACTGACTCCTGACTATGTTGCAAACAGGAAACCCACGTTTGTATCGAAAAATGAGGCTTTAGAGCGTGATTTTAGTATCCAAGAACTAAAAACTGTTTAAAAAATACGGACTCTGCGCCGGGGGAGGACGGTATTTCTTATACGATGATTTATAATCTCCCTGATGTAGCCAAATCTTATTTACTTAACGTATACAATGGAATCTTCCATTCTGGTATTTTACCGACTCAGTGGCGTAATATACAGATAATTCCTATTCCCAAAACAAATAGCACTTCTGCTGATCCTAAATTACGACCCATATCATTAATTTCGTGCTTATGTAAAATATTTCATTTAATGTTGGTAAGACGTCTAGAATGGTATACAGAACAAAGAAAAATATTATCACCATACACTATTGGATTTAGAAAATCTATGTCTTGTTTAGATTCGCTGACTCGCTTAGTCACTTACATACAAAATGGCTTTTCTAAAAATATCCCTACAGTAGCATGTTTCCTTGACATTCGAAATGCATATAATAATGTGTCAGTTGATGCAGCAGTTAAAATTTTAGATGAACTTCAAATTGGGTCAACTCTTTGCAACTACATTTGGGCTTTTTTGAGTGAGAGACATCTAAGAATTAAGTCAGAAATCAGTGATGCGATATCAGATCGATGGACTAACCAAGGTTTAGCTCAAGGCGACCCTTTATCCCCCTTATTATTTAATTTAATTACATATAAGACTAGCCAACTTCCTCTGGATATAGTAGTATCACAATACGCAGACGATTTTGTTGTTTATGTTAAGGATAAGGATATTAAGAAATGTGAAAAAAACGTTCAAAATGCGTTAGACTGTATTGTTTTGTCGTTGACCGAACTTGGTCTAGAACTATCTCCATCTAAGTCTACATTTTGTGTTTTTAGTAGGGGTAGACGCAGAATACTTTCTGCTTTTAAAATCTATGGTCAACTATTAAGTTTTTCAGAATGTACCAAGTATTTAGGTATGTGGTTAGATCAAAGCTTGCGTTGGGGTAAACACATAAACGGAATAGTCTGTAAAAGCTCAAAATATTTAAATATATTAAAAGTATTAGCGGGTAGTTCTTGGGGTATTCATACAAAACACATACGTAAGCTTTACATATCCTTAATTAGAAGTAGATTAGATTATGGCTCTTTTATTTATGACTGTAGTGCTAAAACTCACTTATCGAAATTGGATAAGCTGCAAAATCAGGCCTTACGGTTAATAGGGGGTTATATTAAAAGCTCTCCTATTCATGTAATGGAATCAGATCTATGTATCCCACCTTTGTATCTGAGAAGAGAATATTTAGCATACAAATACTACCTAAAAATTAGATCGTGGTCGAATAATATTACAGTTGATCTAATTTCCGAGTTGAGCAATATTTGTCACATCTCTTATTGGCAAAAGAAAAAAAAGCCATTACTGGTTAATGTACATAATGTCGCAAAACATGAAAAAATTGTATCATCAGATTTTCTTAAAATTTTTAGTTTAGAAATTTGGACATCTTATATTCAAAAAAGTGTAATTAAAATCGAACTAGGATGTTTAAGCACCAGTAAATGTGACAATAATCTAAATCTGTTACTAAACGATGTCGTAGCTGAATTAAATACTACTTATTTTGGATGGCATAAAATTTATACCGATGGTTCTAAAAGCAACTCTGGACTAGGAGCAGGAATATTTGACCAGAGTTTAGGGTATAGTTTTGGATATAAAATAAATTGTAACATATCAATTATGACGCTGGAGCTCATTGCTATTTATCAAGCAATGAATTACACCGTGCAACAAAATTTAAATAAGGTAGTCATTTTTTCAGATAGTAGGAGCGCACTACAGCATATCGCTCGGTGCGCCTCTGGTTACAGCAGAGGTGCATCGATAGCGTATGATATTTTAAAATGTTTATTTTTTTTAGATAATAATAATATAAAACTTAGATTGCAATGGGTTCCAGCACATATTGGTTTAAGGGGAAACGAGAGGGCTGATCGCATATCAAAATCAGCGGTAGTGGATGGTACCCCTTTATGTTACGTCCCTGATTATTGGGAATATATATCGAAATATAAAATAATGAACTTTAAATGTTGGAGACAAAGTTTTTTCAAAATTTCACTTGATAAAGGCATCTGGTATAAAAGCATTCAAGGACAGCCGTCTCTTACACCCTGGTTCGATGATAGTACGTTAAGCAGAAGCGACATTAAGTTAATTTTAAGACTTCGTTCGGGACACTACCCGTCAGCAAAATTTGCATTTCTCATGAAAAAGACCGAGTCTCCTAACTGCTCAGCATGCAATCAAATTGAGGATGTGCAACATTTGTTGATGGAGTGTACAAGGAATAAAGATGAACGGGAGCTATACATAAGGGAATTTAACATAAATAAATTAGATATAGGTTTAATACAATCCATTTTGTCAGTACCATTATCGGAGATGACGAAAAAGTTGTGTTGTTTAATTAAGGTTCTATAAGAATAGCTCTAGTCTTTTTTTTTTTAATTTATTTGTTTATATTTATATTATTGGAGTTTATACTGTATTTAGTAAGTAAGATCAATGTAAAGGGAACAATGGGGCTGACATATCCCCATAAAAGCCCCAAAATAGAAACAGATTAAAAAAAAAACAACTTATTTTCGCTATATATCATTTATGGCACGACACAGAAATGTTACTCGTACAGTGTAAAATTTTAATCATTTTGAAGCATATTACTAAACAATTGCTCCATGTAATTAAAAACAGTGTCTGCTCAATAGCGCAAAGAGTGTTGTTAAGCTGTCAAAGTGAATCCCTTTGCTACTGATGGGGAATTACGCATTTACTCTGTAGACTTTAAACTCAATGACAGCTACAAATCAACATTGGTCTATTAATGTCAGCATCTCCCCGATAGGCCTAGCGCACACCGCTGGAGGCGCGGCGGAGCGTAATTGATGATAACTTTTTTTTTTTTTTCATAATTATTAAGTAGCGCTTGACTGCAATCCCACCTAATGGTAAGCAGTGATGCAATCTTTGATGGTAAAGCGCGCTAGTTTATTAAGCCCAATCACTTAAAAAAAACTTAGTGAATAGGAAGGAAGACGGCAGTTGAGCGAGGTGGTGCAACGTTAAACCCAACAACACGACCAACGATGCTGCGCCAGAGGGAGATTGATCTGGAGACCCTCCACGACCAAACTCCCGACACAACAACATTTGGCGCATCGTACTCGCCACACAACGCAACACAAAGTGCTCAGACGCGTCCTCCGTACGGCTTCACCAGACATCATGCTGGAACACGACGAATCGCTTGGCGGCAAGACTTTGTCTGGTGGGTGGTAACTTCTGCTGGCAGCCGATGTTATGGCCTACCACCGTTAGAAAAACATCCAATCTATTTATACTAACGGCCTCATCCACTAATTCATGACCCATTCGGTGCCATCGACGCAAATGTGCGTCGTTACTACGAAAAACCGGGAGCTTCATGCGGGAAAACCGTTGCTATACGCGCTACGCTCCAAGCGCTACGAAATAGTAAAATAGGACATCTCTACATATTACTATACGCCGATACATAAGTCAAAAGAGATGTCGTATGTTAACTACCTAGTTTTTAGTTCGTCAATTTAACTTTTATTAATATTATGCGCCACAAATACACTTTAACACAAAAATAGTACAAATAATAAAAAGTTAAAAAACTAAAACCCAACTACGACAAAAAACGACGCTGAAAAAGTATAAAACAAGATTTTCAGAATACTGAACTGAACAAAGTTGCTAATATAGTTGCAAGTAGGTAGTATTTAGAGATAAATTTTCATGTTTGGAAAGGCGTAGTCACACGTTACATATACCTACCGTAGCACTTTCATAACGTGTGACTGCGGTTTTCCAAACATAAAAATTTATCTCTAAATAGTGAATATTGCATACTTCAGAATAGTATCGTAAGACATTATTGTCAATTTACAACGAAGGTATCTTGGTAGAGTCTACTGTGTCCATTTACTTGCAACTATATTAGCAACTTTGTTCAGTTCAGTATTCTGAAAATCTTGTTTTATACTTTTTCAGCGTCGTTTTTTGTCGTAGTTGGGTTTTAGTTTTTTAACTTTTTATTATAAATGTGAGTGGTTGAATGTTTTATACTATTTTACGTAAAAATGGATTTACAGTTTTGAACGATGCTACTTTTCACTGGATTGCAGCAAATAGCTCGGGCAATATCCAGTTCAATAATATCGTAGTTATTATGAAATCCCCTAGAGTACTGACATACCCTGATATTCACACTCGACCGGCGATACATTAGTAATTCTTAGTTATTATTAATGAGTTTCAATATTGTGTTAATGTAAAACAAGCCAAGGACTCGCCAGCAATTAGTAAGAAAGTTTTTCATTATCTGTAACGATTGTTTTAAACGCAACGTCTTGGTTGATCGACAAGCGCGGGTGTTGTAAAGTGTGGTTAGGACGATTTTAATTGCGCTGTGTCGTGTAAATAATAATTATATAATTGTTTTACATCTGTTACTTACAATTAATTACAAGTAATCTCTACTTTAATACGATATATTAAAGTTGTATTTTGTGTGTCTAGTTAAGTGATTACATGTTGTTCTTAAAAATGCAACGAAGTTTTGATTAGAATATGTCCTTATTTAGGGAACATATTCCGGAGCATTACGTGCTATTAAAAATAGGATAATATTGAAATCTCCTTGTTTTTGAAGTTGTAAAAACCAAGCGATACTGAGGTGAGTCGCTCGTACAGATGCCAGCTCTACAATCAGTCAAATTTCTTTAGTAGATTTTAACTTTATCCCTGAAGCATTAGGTTCAAGGTTGATTGGAGAAATTTGACACTTTCATTTGGCAGCTTGATTTGCTGGCGTCTGTATTTAGTACAATTTAAACCTTTGGCGTTTTGCGAATTAATCATTAAAATTTTTTATTGAACACTTGGTAAGTAACATTACAATGCCATGCATAAACCCTCTTTATTTTCCAATTCACATGAAAAATACTGACTATTTAAAAATAACCCCTCCTGCCAAAGCGAATTCCTACAAATAAGAAGTGGCTCGAAATCAAAATGCATCGTGTGTGGAACGCGAACGGGTGCAATCAAGTATATTTCCCTTGGCACATCCCTAGCCAGCGTAGGTGAAACGACGCTCTGCAGTTTTGACTCTGTTGTTTTTCAAAGAACTCGCTTTGTGCCGTGATAGGTTTTAAAAATGTTAGTAAGGGTTGTTACAGCCTCCGTGGCGTAGCGGTAGCGGACGCGGCCGCTCCGCAACGTGGCGCGGGTTCGATCCCCGCACAGTGCAAGTACTTGTATGCATGAATATGAATATTTGCACTGCTCTGGTCGTGCCTCGGAAAGCACGTTAAGCCGTTGGTCCCAGTTGCCATACGAACATCTAGTGGCAGTCGTTACGGGTTGTTGGAGCCCTCAAAAGTCCAACAATTGGTCTAACTGCAATGCTTCGATGTCGTCTTCGGGTTGTGGAGGTCCGACGGCAGTCGCATCACGAAAAATGTCGAAGTTTAGCCATATCAGCAGTTGGACTAGTAAAGCGGACCCTAGACTCCAAAGCTCAAAAGGCTTCGGATGCGACTGGGATTAACGCTGGGATGATGAGTAAGGGTTGTTACATACCTATTATTGGAATCAATTGTAACAGTACATACCTACTTAGGACCCATTAACTTAATCAAATTTTATTCCGTGGTGCTTGGCAATCTGGGCTTCTCCCAGTTGCAATAATGTCCCTTTGTGCCGATTGGCCTAGTTCTGTTCTGTCTCCTGCTTGTTATGGAGAGAAGTGGAAAAAATATATTTTTTCTTACTCCTCCGCTATTCTTTTCTCATTAATTTCGTTGCGGGACCCAAGACAGTTGAATCGTTTCTCCGAGGCTCGTCGAGCTTCATTGCTCGGCGTTTTTCTGGCGGTCTCCACCGTTGATTCTGGCTTTCAGGAGTTGCGGTGGGTGGGAAATATATGGCGGGTTTTGTCCAAACAAAAAAATAAAAATGTGTTGTTATACACGGATTCAGCTGGGAAGTATTTTTGAACAACATCTACTCGTAACAATGATTGCATATATTCTATAGGCTTTCATTTTCGTGTCGGATGGCCACTTCTAACACCCGTTGAAGCATTTTCGGGTCGGCACAAACCGAGAACCATCTTTTAATTATACTTGTGATATTTATGACGTTTCATTTTTAATATGTAATCTGAAAGGGTACTTAACCAGCTATGTGAAGATATGTTTTTACTATTGTTACGGGCTTGGGGTACTGAAACGCCGGTTAAGGGTTGCGAAGTTTATTGGCAACGAAGGTACAGTCGATCGTAGGCAATGACAAGTAGAACGTAGCTGATGTCGCACCGAAGTCTTCCCTTACGTCCACGAAGTCCGTATCGTAAACACACAATAACACTACAGATGTTACTTAACACTATTGTAGAATAAATAGTTTTATCGATATTCACTGCAGTACATTTCCGAATAAAATAGCACCTAAGTGCTGAAACAACGCATGACAAATATCTAGTACTTATTTAAATTTATCGTTGTGGACTAGTAATTAAAACACCAGCCTCTCAAGTCTGAGTGTGCGGGTTCAATTTCAGGTCAGGCAAGTACCAATGTAACTTTTCTAAGTTATATGTACTTTCTAAGTATATCTTGGACACTAATGTCTGTTGACCAATGACTGTCTGTGAACGATTTGCCAGCGGCGGTCTTTCTGTCATACTACAATTTGAGTGCCTTTAAGGGTAGAGTGAATAGGCTCTTAATAAACTAGTGAGCTTTACCATCAACGATTGCATCGCTGCTTACCATCAGGCGGGATTGCGGTCAAAGAAAGAAAGAAGAAAGAAAAATGCGTTTATTGACATTACAGCATAAGATTTAACAATTAAAACCAAAAAAAAAAAATATATAAAACTTAGCTAATAATGCCAAAAGGGCCTCAGCTCAGCATATTGTCAGATGACAACACGAGATGTGCCATCTGACGCTGGTTTTCAGCTGCAACCCACGAGTGCCATACGCAAGAATTACAAAAACACAGATATACCATTTCTACAGTTTTCAGTCCGCAGTAATAAAATGATATATTTACATAGATAATAAAAGTAATCCAAACAATAGAAAAAACTGGAAACATGATGAAATAAAAATGTTGTTACATATATAAATATGTGTATATGTATGTTAAATATATTGTGTTTTTTTAAATATCCAATAAAATAAAATAAAGTACTCATTTTATAGACTAATAAGTTATATAAATATTAGTACAGCATTAAAATAAATAAACAAATCCAGAAAACAGAAAATATTCCAAGTCACAAAAAACAAGATAGCTTATATGGCAGATACGTCTGCGCGGGTATTTTCGAACTCCTTTTGATGACATAAAAGATATTCCTTTAATTTCAATTTGAAACTTGAGGAACTTCTACAATTCTTTATGGGAGGAGGGATATTGTTCCAGCATTTAGAAGCTGCATAGCGAAAGCTGCCTCTAAAAGCCGCCGACTTGTGCTGTGGGACGGAAAGTTGCTGAGAACATTTTCTTCCCTCACCAATTCTGTGCCTACTTGTCCACGATAGTTTATCATACAAGTAAGAGGGGGAGTGAGACTTAATGACACCAAATAGTAAGGTCGCCAAGTGGAGTTTACATCTAGCTTTCATTTTCAACATGTTGTGTTTATTGAGGAAAGGCGTAACATGTCCCCTAAAGGGAACTTTAAAACAGAAACGCGCACAAGCATTTTGAAGTCTTTGGACCATTCTTTTAGTTTTGGACAGTAGTCGTTGGCCATAGACCGTGTCCGCATAATTCAACTTCGATAAAACCAAAGACTCCACAAGCAATACTCGCAATTCTTCACTAAGATAGGGACGGGCTTTGTATAATATCTTAAGTCTATAAAAACAATTACCAACAACAAGCATAACATCAAGCGGTAGGTAGTTTATTATTTATAAAAAAAAACTGCTTTAAGTCAGTTTCCCTTTAAAATAATGCCATACTAATTGTATGGACTATCTGTAGAGCTCATAAAACCTTCATAGAGGTCTGTAAGTCCCGCTTTGAAGCCGCGATACTAGAGAGGCTTACAGGAGTAATCCCCTCACAGGTCACTCACGACGTCACCTCACGGATTTACTTTTTTATACAATGTCATATGCTGTGTTTGTACGGGCAGTGGAAAACAATTTTATGGGTTGAAGGGGAAAATGTCTGATCTTTTTGCTGTCAGCTTTCCCGGATCGAGGTTAAACTGTATCGCTTTCTCGATTTAAATGCTTTCAATATTCCTTTGATATATTAATAATATGTTATCAAATATAAGTTCTTTTAAGTCACGTGAATTTTAATTAAGCCTTGAAACCTTGAACTTCTTGCTGGCTGATATATAATTTTAGTTCTTTTTTAAAATTTCCGTTTTATTTAAAAAGTATATGTATCCATTTTAATAGGAGGTATTTTTAATAATTTTTTAATGTATAAAGTTTTATACGGATATTATGTATACTTTTTAACCGACTTCAAAAAGGAGGACGTTACTCAATTCGACCATATATATGCTTTTTTTATTTTTTATGTTTGTTCGCGCATAACTTCGTCGTTTATGAACCGATTTTGATAATTATTTTTTTGTTGGAAAGAAGACATTCCCAAGGTGGTCCCATGATAAGGACATCAGGATCTGATGATGGAAGACCAGAGAAATCTCGGAACTTTCAAAAATCGTAGAAGCGATTAGTGCATTTCTTAGTATTTTCATTAAGTATTTAAAGCACTACAATTTGATAAAGGTCTGGAGTAGATCTGATGATGGACCCGGAAGACAGTCGAAGGAACTCCTCAACAATTCACAGCAGCTACCTTGTGTTTGGGCTTGATTAATTTGTATTGATAAGAACTTTACACCTTTATGACAGTCACAACCCATCTAGATGGGTTGTGACTGTCATAGGAGCTCTGATGATGAAGACAAAGGCCAGTTTCAGGAACTCCTCAACGGTTTGCAGTACCTACTTTGTGTTTGGTTTTAATTTGTTTATATTGATGAGAACTTTGCACCCATTGGGTTAAAATAATGTTCTGCAGTACCTAAATCTGATGATTAAGACCTTAGGCAGTCGAGAGAATTCTTTAAAATTACTGGTAAAATTAAAGTAAACAAAATTACGTCATTTCCCAACTATATTTGCTTCAGCTTCCAGTCTGACCAGATGTAACTGAATACATAGTACCTACTTTTCACAACTAAAAAGTGTAAAATAAAAACTTTTTTACAAAAAAAAACAACCGACTTCTAAAAACCACTACAAAGTGAAAAATAACTAATTTCGGAAGTCGGTGTCAAAAACTAATACCTATACAAAAACCAAAGACACCGACTTCCGAAATTAGTTATTTTTCACTTTGTAGTGGTTTTTAGAAGTCGGTTGTTTTTTTGTAAAAAAGTTTTTATAATTTGAAGACTTATTTTCTTGTATCTGGTATCTTTTATTATTATTTCACAATTATTTGATAATGGTTTGTGGTGATTTAATAATTTCAATGCTCTGTTCAAAGCAGTCATTCCTTTTTAATACTTACTTCTAAATTTTACTTCAGAAGTAGGCTCTATATTTTTGCTACGTATATCACAATAATAAAAACTCAAAATTTGACATATTTTTGGTTGTTATCAGGAACATTAAGCGAGACAACAACATGAGACAATTTACAGATGGGATCCATATTTTACTTTTTAATTTAAATTGATCGACTGTGATGTAGCGGTGCTTTTAAACACCACAAATAAACAACGCGTCCTACTGACGTCACACGAATTCTAAATCTCGCAAGCAGAGTTAACTGTGCAACTAGCATACATACAACTTCCCATCATTAACCGTTGGGCAAGTAGGCAAGTACGGGCAGACATAACGCCCGTCTGGTCAGATGATTGTCGTATTTCTATGGATGATGAGTTAAATTTACATCCTGTTCCTCATGTCTCCAAAATGAAATTAGTAATTCGTTTATCATTGATTGATTATATGTAGTTCATATTATCTATATCTTTACCAGTTGTTAGATATGCGAATTTGGTACTTTTACTGAGTGAAGATGGAAAGTATTATATGTACCTATGTACCTAAAGTATCTATCAACCTATGTACATAAAGTACCTAAGTACCTATGTACTCCGTACCCGATGGTTAAAAATGGAAAACCTATTACTAAGACTGTCTGCCTCTCGGTGTGCCTGTTTTTTCTTTTGATTCCCAATTTTCTGAAGTGAAGTTAAAAATATTAAGCCACTAGCTTCGCTTAGCGGTTTCATCTGCCTAAATATCGATTTCGTGGGAAAATCGGAATAAAAAGTGTTATTCCCGGTTATAACCTATTTGTGTGCCAAATTTCATTAAATACCGTTCAGTAGTTTTTGCTTTAAAGAGTAAGAAACATCCAGCCATCTATCTATCGATGCATACATCCGCATAAACTTTCGCACATATAAAATTTGTATGACCAGGCCTGTGTCGATGGTGCATTGTGTTTCACGCGCCTCAAAGAGATGTCAGTACATCGTGACGGGGTCCACGAAGACTGATGCCTTCTGGGTCAGGGTTGCGGGTTGGTTAAACAAGAAACCGTGGCCCTGGCCTTTGCACAGGCAAGTGAAGACACCCGGGTGGGTTTTAGTCAGTAGAAGTCTGACACGCCCTTCCGCTCCGCCCAGAGTGGGAGAAGTCATTTGATGATTTCTCATCCACACACAAAAAAAAGGATTAGTACCTATGATAGTAGGATATGTTGCTAATCCATACTAATATTATAACTGCGAAAGTAACTCTGTCTGTCCGTCTGTCTGTCTGTTACGCTTTCCCGCTTAAACCTCTCAACCGATTTTGATGAAATTTGGCACAGACAATCTATAGACCCTGAGAAAGGACCTAGGCTACCTTTTATCCCGGAAAAATTGATGTTCCCGAGGGAAATCTAAAAAGCGCGATATAACCGAACACCACGCGGGCGAAGCCGCGGGCGGAAAGCTAATGTAAAATAATTTCTAACGAAAAAGTGAAAAGGAACATTATTAAATTACGTATTTATACAAGATTATTAAGATAATATAATAATACTCAATACTTTATTTACCTTTTCCGACATTAGTCACGACCACGGGTCACGAGATGAGTGGAGATCAGCAATAATTTATTTTTATATACGAAAATGCTGAATGAGCTGTAAATAAATCAATGTTTTTAACACTATTGCGTTCATATTTGGCGAGTACGCCACAAATCATTCTCGGCACATGCCATGTATCGGCTGGCATTCATCTCGCGCGCTTTTTGACAGTTCACTGCAGCTGCCATATTGTTGTGACAGGGGAGCGAATTTCAAAATTCGGTGTTGTAATATAAAAATTGGAATTGCTTTTTTTCCTTATGGGATTGATTTTTAAATATACAACATTGGCTATTGCGTTAATTACTTTGTATTATTAACTCTTTGGTATAATTACCTAATGGCCCGATGGATGAACGTAATCGAAGCTAAAAGGATATCTAAAGGGTCGTAGGTTGTGTAGTTTCTATCGTCCCCCACGGAAGAAGACGTAAATTTATGTATGTACCAGCTGCGCCCCGGGGTCCCGCATAATCGTGCGGTACGGGATAAAAAGTATCCCATATATTAATCTTGGTTATACCACCTGTATGCCAAATTCCTTCCAATGCCGTTGAGTTTCTTTTTGTGCTAGCAAGAGTCACAAACACAAATTCATTTAAACAAACTTTCAAATTTGCAATATTAAGCAGGATAATTTGAAAGATGGGCAATAAACTCTCTATCTATTCTTATTCCTTGTTATTTGCTATAAAGTAACTTGTTTTTTCGTAGTATACCCTTACCGAAGCTTTCAAGGAAAAATATTTGTGAAAATACAATATTTACTCAAGTTAGTTCCCTGTATTATACTACCGTCAATCAACTTGATGAACGCTTGACATTCTGAATACATATTTTTATTATGTTTATCCTCGTACCTCGAAATAAAGGTTTTCTAGGGAAAATGTTACATTTTACAATTCACACAGTAGTATTGTATAGTTTTATTTTAGAATATAATTTCAGTTCTGCTTCTAATTTACATAATCTATGGCTTGTTATTATCGTGTTAATATTGATTAAAAAAAGTTAATAATAATGTTCTGAAGATTACGACTTTTTTAAATAATATTTTTAGATTTTCCCATAACATACTACCTACTTCGTTCAAAATAAGTACCATTAAATCATTAGTAAACCATGGACTACTTGTCACCAAAAAAAAAAAAAATCCAATTATTATCTGCTATACTGCCCTGCCCTCTTTGTTTGTAAATTCTTTGTAATTATAGAGAACATACTGTATTTGCTTGTAAACCAACATCTGACTGATTCTCACAACCTTTAATAGGTAGTACACAGGTAATAACACACTTCAGTCTAGCTTTAGTTTTAACCACTGTTATTAACTTGACTTGCTTATGTCGTATGATCAGTAAGAGAATTCGCTATATCGAATTAAAGGAATTGAGTGAAACTTTTTTTTAAGCAATTATTCCCCTTATTCATAAACGATGTTTAAAGTTGACTAGTAATTAGCGATTCTTTAACCATACACTTATAACCTTTTAACGTCCTTTTACTTTAATCATCGTTTATGAGTAAAGCCCTTAAACACTGTGGTGTCTGTTCATAAACGATGACTAAATTTGATTAAATGTATGGTTATTAATTAAAAGAATCGCAAATCACTAGTTTAAACATCGTTTATGAATAAGGGGGAATATGTTTATTATCCAAATACTAGTCTGACACATAACTCATCGTTTAGAGAGAGAGAATAATAAAAAAAATATGAGCAACAGAATATTTTCTTGACATCTGTCAATATCATACAAAAAGCATTGAGTTTTGCGAATTTAAAATCTATTAGCTACTAAAGCAGTTATCAGAAATGCATTCTTTGTCGTCCAGAGTATAGACAAAAGACTTTTACTGCTGGCAATAGGCCAATGAATGGCACAAGGACTGATACTGGGAAGCCCGCATCCAGCGTATTCCCGTGGCCTACACTAAATAGTCTATTCCCCTTTTGGGAAACAAACTTTCCGGTATGTAGTCAGCACTCTGTGAAGATGGAAAATACATTTTTTAATAGCATTGCGATTAACGGCAACGATAATACAGCCAAAAAAAGTCATAAAATTAAACAAATTTTAACTGCGAAATTAGTTCGTTCTAGTTTACGTAGTGTTTATTCCGTCCAGTCATGCAAAGGTCTAATTTTGGCAATTTTAAGGGGTTAACCGGTTACCACAGTTCTTCACATTATAATGCATATCATTAAGGTACTCGAAGAGCATTTGATGTATAAAATGGCAACATCGTAATCGTAATATCCTGTATGCTGCGGACAGCATACAGCATATCATGTTTCCATTGCTTGGACACAGTGGGCAGTAATCCACCAAGCGCGCCCAGTATGGGCTGTAGATGTCACGTCTTCGAATTTTTATTTTAGATTCCTTACGACGTTTTCTATCACCGTTTTGAGAGCAGTAGAGATGAATTAATGATCATGGCAACCCCCCCATGGAATGATGCGGACCTCTATACGCTGAGAAGAAGAAGAGACGAAATCCATACTAATATTATAAATTCGAAAGTAACTTTGTCTGTCGGTCTGTCTGTCTGTCTGTTACGCTTTCCCGCTTAAACCTCTCAACCGATTTTGATGAAATTTGGCACAGACAATCTTTGGACCCTGAGAAAGAACATAGGCTACCTTTTATCCCGAAAAAATATGATGTTCCCGAGGGAAATCTAAAAAGCGCGATATAACCGAACTCCACGCGAGCGAAGCCGCGGGCGGAAAGCTAGTAATTCATATAGTTAATTGTATGATTGTTGATAATATATACCAACAATTAATATAGACACAAACAATCAACAAAATGTCTTCCATCTCGGCTGGTCCCCGCGGAAGACTTAGACCATTATCCTCTCATCATCATCATCCCAGCGTTAATCCCAGTCGCATCCGAAGCCTTTTCAGCTTTGGAGTCTGGAGTCCGCTTTACCAGTCCAACTGCAGATATGGCTAAACTTCGACATTTTCCGTGAAGCGACTGCCGTCTGACCTCCACAACCCAAAGGCGACATCGAAGCATTGCAGTTAGAGCAATTGTTGGACTTTTGAGGGCTCCAACAACCCGTAACGACTGCCACTAGATGTTCGTATGGCAACCGGGACCAACGGCTTAACGTGCTTTCCGAGGCACGACCAGACCAGTGCAAATATTCATATTCATGCATACAAATACTTGCACTGTGCGGGGATCGAAACCGCGCCACCCTGCGCAGCGGCCGCGTCCGCTACCGCTACGCCACGGAGGCTGTCCTCTAACAAGAATAAAAACAAAAGGAATGAAAACAAGTTATACATAGCAACTCTAAATACCAGAACTTTACGAACACCAGAATCCTTATCAGAACTTGAAGAACCATTGAAAAAAAATGTTAGAAAAGGCCTTTGCTAAGAGGCACAATGAACTCAGAGATTTTTCATAAACAAAGAGAAAACCACAATACACGGAAAGAAGAAAGCAGTTCAGGATAAGAGGCTTATTATTATTATTAATTTTATGCTTATGTTCGAACTCACGATCTATAAGAACTGGTATTGCGTCCATTACTTACTACTGTAAGTCATGGCCGTTAACACCAGGCCACTGCTGTTCCGCTTCATCATCATCATCAGCCCCTACTCGTCCACTGCTGGACATAGGCCTCCTTCATGGCACGCCAACAAGCTCGAGTTCTCCGCCAGCCACTACCAGCCACCTTTTTGATGTCGTCGCTCCATCTCGCCCAAGGGCGTCCCACGCTGCTCCGCTTAACAATAGGTAAATCCTTGATTCTACAACTATGTACTAAAGTGTTACAAATGGTATCTTGTACACAATACTACCAACTACTGCAATTAATTCACAGTATCGGCATAGTTTCAGAGTTCACGTTTAGTAATAGGTAGGTTATTACTAAACATGACATCCACGGACTCAATATAGAGTTATTGCTTCCAAGCATGTGTTGATTCGCATTGTAATTGAAATATAAACTGTAGTACAGTATTACAAGGCTTAAATTACAATGGGTTCAAGTTGTCAGATGACTCGATTGCTTTGTGACATTCTTGAGTCAATGAGCGAATGATATGATTGAGAAGTTAATAGCAATTTGTGATTAAACTAGTTTTGATTGATTTATTTTGTTTTGTTTATTTAGCTTCAGATCTTTTGAGTAAATATGCAAAGGATTTTTTGGAAAATCTACAAATTCTGAATAACACATACCTACCATTATAACTTCACAACTGTATCTATCATCTGAAGGGTTAGGTTAGCAGATGTTTCTCCAGTAGACGTCCTCCTCTCTGTGAAGGGAAGTGGTCCGTAATCTACCACGTGGACTCAATGCAGGTTGATAGATTTCACATGTCTTCGAATGTTTAGTTCTAGGAAATGCCGGTTTCCTCACTAAGTTTTCCTTTGCTATCTTAAGAGCAGTGGTGATGAAATAATTTATTCAAAGTAAAGCACTTTTTAGGGTTCAAACCCATACCCGCAACTCACTGTTGCTGCCGCTACAATTGAGTTAAGTACCAGTGCTCCAGACTCCATGTAATATGCAGAGATCCTATTTCTGGATACGGACCCTTACACCAAGTCTAATAGCACTATAATAACAATTCGCTAGACCCGGGAATTAAATCAGCAGTAGCAATTGCAATCACTTGTCTAACGAAACAGTTCAGTGTATAATTGCCACATTTTGTAATAGTATCATTTAAAGTTTATTTTACAAACTAGAACTGTATTTTAAAATGTATTTATGTGGTGCTATCACATACAGATTTACGACCTATAGTTAAGGTAGATTACCGATAGTGATTTATGGGAACGCGCGTTTGTCGATGCCAAATGTCACGCTGCACATTGTACAAACAAGGCTTTATGGCTTTGGATTGTACTATCGACCAACCGATAGGTGAAGTAATGCATAGGAAACATAGGAAAAACCCTACTTTTTCAGTTCGTTTACTGAAAAAAAAAGTGAATAAGTAAACATATAGAGAACTTTCAAGACATTAAAAAGGTTTGTCGAATGCATCCGTGATTTGTAATGTATGTATAATAGCCTTAATTACAATGAAAACGTTGAAACGATATAAGAAACTGCTCAAACTAATACTGCAATGATATGACACGAAGATATGTAGAATAAAATCAAAAGTTATTTATCCAAATTAGTCTGTTAATCAGCAATTTTAGAACATGAAAATTACAAAACCCTTTCACCACTTCCTGGTGAAGAAATGCTGTTTGTTCAGTAGAAAATACATGATTGTATACAGTACTAGTTATGTAAAGTATGTACATTACAATACATAGAACATTAAATTTAATTATTTACCGTATGTGACTTAGCCACGACATAATATGTATAGTATTTGAGAGAAGTCAACCCGACCCCAGACGCTACCGCAAGTAGTAACATCTAAGAGAGCATTAGAAACTTGCTGCCTGTTACTTAGGCAAGGATAATATGATCAATCGTCTAAGGTTCGTATTCCAGAAGGAAACTCAAGCATTGATATCAGTTAAAGCATTACTTAAAACTAGTTTCAACCAATCAAATGGCTTGATACGAGACTTAAGTAAAGATTAAGTTTTGAGTGACGTTCTGTAAAAAAAAAAATACACAAATTGCACACAACTCATTTAAAAACACATGAAATGTGTAGATTATGTCATTAATCGATTAAAATAATATTAAGCTGAATATATAAATACAAATCAAATCAAAGCAGTTATTTCAAATAAACCAGTTACAGGCACTTTTGAATTTTCAGAAAAGTGAAGCTAGTCGCCCATTCCGAAGAGTAGGTACCTATGGAGAAGAACGGGCAAGAAACTCCATGGACACTCTTTCACAGTCAAATAAATGAAACAATTAAGTATATCATTATTCTCCTGCCCTTATCCCAATTTATTTGGGGTCGGCGCAACATGTCTTTTTCTTCCATGCATCCCTATCAGAAGCCATCTCGGCAGTCACCCCCTTCTTAGCCATATCATCCTTCACACATTCCATCCATCGTTTCTTTGGTCTTCCCCTACTCTTATAGCCATCAACATTCATAATTAAGACTCTCCTCACGACATTCTCCTCAGTTCTCCGTAACACATGCCCGTACCATGACAACCGATTTCCACACAACTTTTCAGCTACCGGTGCCACTTTCAGACTTCCTCTTATGTACTCATTTCTTATTCTATCCATTCGTGTAATACCACACATCCCTCTTAGCATTCTCATCTCGGCTGCATGCAATTGCCTTTCATTCATCCCTTTCGTAGCCCAACATTCTGATCCATACAAGACAGCAGGTCGGATCATGGTTATATATATTTTCCCCTTAAGTTTAAGGGGAATGCGGGAGTCGCAGATTGTTCCCGTGACCTGCCGCCATTTCATCCAATTAAGTATATGAACTTTATAATCGAAACAATTAAGTATATGAACTTTATAATCTGCCTGTAAGCTATTTCTTCAGAAAGAGCATAAATATTTAATTAAGGCGACTAATTATTTTAATTGTTAAAGTAATCGTTGATGGCCTTTGAACAGGGGCTGGATTATTTATATGAAGTTACTTGTGCTTTAAAAGCATTAAATAATTAAATTTAAATTACATAAAATTTTGTATTACATTTTTTTTGGTTATAATACCAAGCTCAAAAAAATGATTTATGAACCTTATGAAATCGGAGAATAGGGGGTTCGTAGTTTGCCCTTATTTCTGGAGTTAGCATTTTAGTTTTTAGTATGACAAGTGTATATTTAGTCTAATATACAAAATGTTGATGAAGACTAATTGCGATGCAACCGCGAGAATACCAATTTCTAAAAAAGCAGTCTTGGGCTTGACCTGACCGACAGATGTGATGATAACTAAATCATAAGAAAAAAAAAACACTAGAACAAAAAAAAAAACAGATAAGCGGCGTCGATATCTATTACTACTACTATTGCATACACTGTACATACATAGTATACATAATTATGTATATCTCGCTGCAGCGATTTTGGTATCGGGTCTGTCACGTTGACCTGAATACAATGCTTTTTCCCTATCCAGCAAAAGTTCTCAATGTCGGTAAAGAAGTTTTCACTTCAAAAAATCTGACAGCTTATAAACGGCTCGGGTTTGAAGGATATATACAACGTTATTTTTTGTTTATGCGAAACCCGAAACATTTGTCCAGTATTTTTAAGTGAAGAATCTATGTACAAACTTTCAAAAAGATGTCGTGAAAAACCACAAAGTTATGAGCTTGTTATCTTGGTTGTTGCAACACAAATATGGTCCACGCACCGCATGCCCACCTGCGCCTGCAGCGGCGCGGCGCGGGGACGCTATATAGGTACAGCATTATTTTTTGTTTATGCGAAACCCGAAACACGTGTCCAGTATTTTTAAGTTAAGAATCTATGTACTAAATTTCAAAAAGATGTAATGAAAAACCACAAAGTTACGAGCTTGTTATCGTACTTGGTTGTCCCAACAAAAATGTGATCAACGCACCGTTCGCCCGCCCGCACCTGTAACTACTTTATACACTATGGTCTACTGTCAGCTGTATTCCGCGCTCGGTAACCATACTACAACAATTTCTAAACGTATTTGTTAAAAAATATAACATGGTGTAAATATGATTGGAATCGATTCATTTGCTTATTCTGAACAAACTATTTTCAGGTTTCGTATAGAGAAAAAATTACGTTGTATATTTTGTATATCTTCACCGAAGAATACGATAGGACATGGGAGACGGTCCTCTTCAGTTGATCACTGAACTTAATAGCGTCGTACTTCATACAATAGGCTTACCATAAATGCTTCTAAGTTATCGAATAATGATCGGTATACGGAATTTTCCCTGTAACCTGTTCGATAGCGTAGTATTCGATTACTTTCATCACCTACCTTCTGTGTTAATCGAGTGAAATACGACAATTCCTTTATTCGGTAATACTGGTTTTCTACTAGCATCTGTCTTCCTTCGCCATTCAATTATAGGCTTTATGTCTTTGGAATACACTTAGTAATCCTGTGCCTGTGTAATGGGTAAGGTTGGTTCAACTGTTCTACGATTGTGTAACCTACTGGTGCCATAAAAGATACGCAATAACAACTGTTTATAGAAGTAAAAACTAGTCATAGGTGCAACTGTTACAGCTTAGTTACATAATTAATGTACCAGGGGAACAAGGGTGTGTGGAAGTATGCCAACTAATTGAATCGCTAATTTTCTTGTTTTCACTTTTTAATAGCCATTTGTGGAATTAACAGAGATGGTTACTCATTGGGTTTTTCTATCTAGAATTTCTCGTGAAATATGGTTGAGCCTTAGAATAGAATATTCTTTATTGTGTACACCATATAGCTTACAGAACATAAATAAAAATATTTTACAAAGGGTGACACAATGGGCGGTCTTATCGCTAAGAGCGATCTTTTACAGACCACCTTTGGTTGGAATTCTAAGGGGAAGAATAAAGAAATAATGTAGGTAGTCTACAGTGTACTATTTACATAGATTATACTATAAATATATACGTTAAGTGTATCGTACTAGTTTAAATAAATTTATACATCTAATTAATAAATATTATACAAGAGCTATAACACAAATTTATTTTATTATTTATGTACACAATAAAATAGATAGAGATATGACAAAATTAAAATCTGCGTACAAAGATGCTGCTTATTTCTTAAGAAATTTCCTCTTGTAGACCTGCGAAAGGAGGAGTAAAACAGAAATGTAGACAATAATATGCAAGAATAGAAAAGTATGAATGTATTAAGTTAAAACTAAAAATATTAATACACTTACACATATCTCCGTGGTAGGCCATGATATCGGCTACGGCAGAATTTACCACCCACCAGACAAAGTGCTGCCGCCAAGCCATTCGTCGTGTAAAAAAGAAAATCCTGTTACTAAGTAACAGGAGCCAAGTCGTCAGTCAGACTATAAGCTTACCTCAACCTGATTGGGAAAATTTTAGGCAGATGATGATCATAAGACGATAAAGATTTAATTGATATTTGTGAACCATGAATAGGTACAGCAAACTGAAATATAGAAGAACAATAGCTCAATTATGGCACTTTCTGACATAGTAATAGAATAAAATAGAATAGATAAACTTTTATTTTAGACAAGAGACCTTAAGTTTAGTAACAATTTTACTTAACATCTAGTGTTGATAGATTACAAACACAGATGTACACACATGAAATTAATACTTAGCGTGGAGCTGCATACACCTCCGCAATATGGAGGAATTCCACCGATCCGTATACTGTTATAATGTCATCATCATCATCATCATCAACCTTTTTATCGTCCCACTGCTGGGCACAGGTCTCCTCTCATAGAGAGAAGGATTGAGCGTAATCACCACGCTTGCTTTGCTTGCGATTTCAGAATTAAAGTCCAGGTTTCCTCAAGATGTTTTCCTTCACCTTATAATCAGTCATTGGTGTCCAAGATATACTTAGAAAGTACATATAGCTTAGAAAAGTTACATTGGTACTTGCCTGACCTGGAATCGAACCCGCACAGTCATAGGTACTTGAGAGGCTAGTGTTTTAACCACTAGGCCACCACGACTTGTTATAATGTGTATAAGTGTATAAGTATAATGTCAGTAAAATCATTAATACTATTATCCGCAAACATCAACACAATAATGGTAACATTACACAATAATTGAAAGTATTCAAACATCGCTGTAAGGTAAATTAACAAGCGGTAATGAACAATTATCATGACAAAAATTTGGTACCATTTGGTGGTTCTGGCTGTAATCCAAACTCGCTTCTTAGCGCACTTGAAAGTGCAAGATAATAATTGTCGTTCCAACTTCGTAACTACTATAATTACAACTGTGTGTAGCATTTCTATAGTACAAGATTTTCTTTAACTGAACAGACAGATGTGTTGTTGGGGAGTTACGCTGTTGCTGTGGAGTACGCTGAGTGGGGGGTTACGCTGGTTTGCAGCTAAAACACTAGGAAGTGGTGCAGGGTTTGCGTTTTGGGGGACTGTCTTTAGTAATTATTGATTTTTCATCAAATGCCGTGGTGGCGTAGTGGTTAGAACACCAGCCTCTCAAGTATGAGTGCGCGGCGTCGATTTCAGGTTAGGTAAGTACCCATGTAACTTTTCTAAACTTATATGTACTTTCTAAGTATATCTTGGACACCAATGACTGAAGGTGGAGTATTATTGGTATTTTAACCACTAGGTTATTGATATTTACAAAGAACACATTCTGAAACGCATTTGAATCTTCTAACAATCTTCTCTTACTCTGTCCTTCACATACGTCTGACTTTGTTCATTCTTCATTTCATATTCAATCTATTCTTCTGTGGAATGCGCTTCCTCTTGATATCAGGATGGCCGCCAGTCGGTTTGAATTTAAGCGGAAATTGCAGAGTTATTTTCGCAACAGTTAGGGTAGAGTCATTTCAACACCTCTCTCCAAAATTTTTAGTTTTGTATGTATATAATTATTAAAAGTATATATTTTGGTAATAGTATGTATGTATATATAACTTAGCTAGCTCAGTGTTAAGAGTATGTTTTCATTATAAGGTTTTCAATTAAAGCACCTGCTACTATTCTCATCACCACTTATGGTTGACTGGTAGAGAATGCCTAAGGTATTAAGTCCGCCTCTGTACAATTTATGTGCGAAAGAATTAATATATAAATCAATGTTTGTTGTTTTCTATATCTGTAGTTTTGTTTAGTTTAGGTTACGATAAACGTAGTTAGAGAACAGTGGTAGGCTAGTGGTATTGGTAAGTATCGGCCGCGAGTTACAAGCTATGTATAGGTCGTAGGTTCGAACCCCGTCAGGCGCTTTACTTTGTATTGAAATATTACATTTGATTTAGTAATGTGATAGAAACTACGCCTACTACTTAATGAACCGCAATGCTGGCTGTATACAGAACCCTGTCACATTCAGAATTTGTATGACAACGTTCCATGACGGGTTTGTTTGGAATGTGTAAAAGTCAGTTGATCAAAAACAGTCTTGAAGAACGCCGAATAGATTCCTATGCACTTTTCTCCTAGTTTAACTGCAGTACATATATACCTTCAATACTTTGTTTAATAATTTCATCACCACTGTTCTCAAAACAGTGAAGGAAAACATACTGAGGAAACCGGAGGATATCCTGGAGGCAAATCTTTTAAGATATGTGACATCTACTAATATGCACTGGGCCCGCGTGGTAGAATACGGCCCACTCCCTCTTACCGAGAGGAAGCCTGTGTCCCAGGATTGAGGACATTATAGGCTGATTATGTTATGTTAAAGTGGTAATAGGTATTTTTGTAGAAAGTCTCATGGAAAGGCTATCTGTAATATCTTCGTTTTTCGGCATACGTTGGCAAAATCGTTTTCAGATATTATTGCAAAAAAGCCGGGATTTATTTTCGGAACAGACTTTGCTACTTGTTATAGTAACAGATTTGTTTTTCTGTATTTTCTTTTAATTCTGTTGTATCACATACCATTATTATGGTTTTTAATTATTTTTTAATCTATCAGTGTGAAGTGAGATGTAATATATTGATCCCTTTATACATAAACGTTGCTTAAGATTCTGTAATGATAAGCTACAGTTCAACCATACATTTATGTCGTCACTTAACGTTAATCAACGTTTATAAATATTTATTTATAAAGGACGATTAAAATTAAGTGACGTTAATAATGCATTTTTTTCACAGCCTCCGTGGCGTAGCGGTAGCGAACGCGGCCGTTGCGCAAGGAGGCGCAGGTTCGATCCCCGCACCGTGCAAATATTTGTATGCATGAATATGAATATTTGCACTGGTCTGGTCGTGCCTCGGAAAGCATGTTAAGCCGTTGGTCCCGGTTGCCATACGAACATCTAGTGGCAGTCGTTATGGGTTGTTGGAGCCCTCAAAAGTCCAACAATTGGTCTAACTGCAATGCTTCAATACCACCTTTGGGTTGTAGAGGTCAGACGGCAGTCGTTTCACGGAAAATATCGAAGTTTAGCCAAAATCAGCTGTTAAAGTGGACCCCAGACTCCAAAGCTGAAAAAGCTTCGGATGCGACTGGGATTACCGCTGGGATGATGATGAATAATGCATATTTAAAAAACTACACAAGTTTTTCCAAATTAAGTGAATTTAAAGCTTTTAATAATAAATAATGAAATTACTGCAAGGCGTCTTTAGCAACACTACTTTGGTAATTTAATTTAACTTCCTACGTTACTAGACAACGCCTCTTCTTTCTCAAACCACTTTTGTCTTGAAACTAATTTTTGCCCAACTTTCACCAGCAATTCCACCAACCTAACCCATTAACCAGAGCTTTATCCAAAAGTTAAGCCAGTTACGGCATGCATTATACCGCAGTACCGATCTCGGCATCTCGCCATTATCATATTATAATTTGGTGGGAGCTAGCAGGCGCGGGTAATATGATATTAAACACGCTCCTGACATGACGTGACTGCATTGCACGTTCATTACGGTTATTAAGGCTGAACAACTTACTGATGTCACTTACTCTTCATAAATCACGTCATTTGACAAGAGCGTGTTAAGGTATTGTACTCTGACTGAATTCTATCTCTTTCTATTATTCTGCAGCGGTAACGTTAGCAACAACTAGTATAGTTAATTCGATGGTGAAGTAATGATGAAGATGCGCCAAATATAATTAAATCTAACAATGTTAAACAAGTTCTTGCGATGATGTGACTGCATTGCATTGTAAGTTTATTACTGTTGATAAGCCTGGAGAACTTACAGTTTTTAAATGACGTCATATGACAGGAGCGTGTTAAGATATTAGATATTTTAAGATCTAATCATGAAACTATTCTTTTCGATTTTAGAGGCCCTAAAGTAGCCGGCTTATGTCTTCTTCTTCTTCTTCAGCCTATAGATGTCCACTGCTGGACAAAGGCCTCCCCCAAGGCTTTCCACGCTGACCGGTCTTGTGCTGCCCGCATCCATCGGCTTCCCGCGACCTTCACCAGGTCATCGGTCCACCTTGTTGGGGGCCTCCCTACGCTGCGTCTTCCAGTACGTGGCCGCTACTCCAGAACCTTACTGCCCCATCGGCCATCGGTTCTACGAGCAATGTGCCCTGCCCACTGCCACTTAAGTTTAGCGACTCGCAGAGCTATGTCGGTGACTTTGGTTCTTCTGCGGATCTCCTCATTTCTGATTCGATCACGCAGAGAAACTCCTAGCATAGCTCTTCCCATTGCCCTTTGTGTGACTCTGAGCCTTTGTATGAGGCCCATTGTGAGCGACCACGTTTCAGTTCCGTAAGTCATCACTGGCAACACACACTGGTCAAAGACTTTAGTCTTGAGACACTGTGGTATCTTGGACGACGAGAAGATGTAGCGTAGCTTCCCGAACGCTGCCCAACCGAGCTGGATTCGCCGATTGGCTTATGTCTGCTGTGGATTATATTATAGAAAAAGAATATTAAACACGCTTCTGTCATGTTGTCACGGCATTGCACGTTCATTGCAGTTATAATGGCTGAACATCTGAATGATGTCACTAGCTTTCACAAATCACTGTTATTGAAGGTGTGACGTCTTTTGACGCAACTGTAATTTCTAGTTATAGGTACCTTTATAAAATTGTAGTTGCGGGGAATGTTGCCAAGATAATGTACAGCAGTGGCGAAGAGTCCATACAAGCCGATTCCCACCGGGTTACCTTTCAAAAATCAGTTCCATATTCATACAAAAGTATTTACATTCTATTTCATTAACAAAGTATTATTAATCAAATGCCTGCGCGATTTACAATAGCAATAGTAACTCTTAGCAATACCCTAAGTATCACATTTCATTTTATAGTCGTAAATTAATCAGCGCTTAAATTTTTCGTACATTACATTGAAGGCAACTCGACGAATTACAGCCTACCTCGGTCAAACGTTTTACTATGAGGCGAAAAGAGACAGAGCGTGTCAGACATCTCTTTCTAATGATCGCTAACCGTCCGTAATTTTTGAGAAAAGATAGGCTGATGCCGACCGGCTTGCAGTTCTCTCCTCTCCTCTATTAGAATGAGACAAAGAAACGTTATAATGAAATCCTTCGCAAGTCATATTCTTTTTATTTTGGCATATTTTCGTGTTCCATTTCGTTTGGTTGAAAATAAATTATTGTTAGTATGTGACATGTGTTCGTTTTTCTTGTTTTTCGTTTGTTATATTTTAATATTTGTGGTATTTAAACTGTGACTGATTCTGTAACGTAATTTAATCGCAGATTTGGTTAAATACTGTGTATTTTGTTTGTTATTATGGCTTTAATTCATATAGTGCTGCTCAACTGACTACCTGCTGAATGAACTTAAAGTCTTACGTCAGCGTCGTTAAATAAATTGGACACCTATGAGCTTTTTTTACAGCTCCAGAATACGTCTTTGAAAGACGCATTTTCTCAAGTTTCGACTCTTTGCAGTTTAATTCTGACCCTCCCCATTTCAGTAGCTTCAGCTGAGCGGTCATTTTCTGCTTTAAAACGCATTCACACATATGTGCGAAACTGCCAAAAAGAGCAGAAATTGTCCGATTTGGCTATCATGTCAATTAAAAAAAATTTGCTTAATAAAATGAAAAGTAATCCGAATTTTTATAACATCATTTTAGCTCATTTTGTTAAAAAAAAAAAAACAGACGCATTGCATTACAATATAAATAACGTTGTGATTGTGTATAATTTGCTTTATTTTTGCTTAATTTTTTGTTGGTTTTGGATCGGTGTTTGTGTGGTTCGGTTTTTAACACTATTATTTTTGTAATTTTTTATTTTATTTTTTCTTGACTCTTATTCCCTAACAATTGGTACTTAACTTAGTACTTACTAACAAGCATGCATGTGTGGTATGGAGATGCACGTCGAAAAAGGCTTTTTTTTTCTTTTGCTGCCGCTTTTATCATACTTGAAAGACACTGTTATCAAATCATCAGTCCTTTTTGTATGGTGAAGGTGGGGCTTTTAATACTATTCTTATCTGAAGACCTCCTCCAAGATATCCTGCAGTAGGTAAGTGTTTAAGTGTTTATTTTTTGGACCGGCTTCCCTTTGTCAAAATTTCACCCTTCGCCACTGATGTACAGTGATATAAAATAAGTAAACCCAACCATGTAACCCAAGGTCAAGTTAATTAAATGCTAAAAAGCAATAAAACATTCTGTTTAAACAATAAAAAGAAATACTGTTTTTTTACAACGATGTAGAACACCTACCAAGAACCACCTACCAACCTTTATCATTTTTGTTACATTAAAGGACATTTATATTCTTATAATATAAGAAACTGGATAATATAAATGTTTATAGAAAGTCATAATAAAAGAAAATGTAAAATTTCTATTCTCTATAGCTTTAGTTTGAGCTTTTCAAAAGAAAGAAGAACTAAGAAACACAATTCGCAGGTTTTTTTTTCTAATTTCGTATTATCCTTGGTTTCTTTGTTAATGAAATGCATTGGATAGTCAACTTTTGTTCTAAGATAATAAAACTTTTAGAATCAAACATCGTAATAATGGTTTATCTTGTTTTAATGAGTTTTTGTTAGGCGACAGTTTTTTTTTTCGTGCGGATGAATGACCTACATGTGGCATGTTCGTTGTCAGTGGAATCGTGTTCTTCGTAATTCTTAACACATTGTTTTGTTCACGAAACTGTTTTATTTCGTTACTAGATTTCTTTAAATAAAGTCATTTTTAATATACAATATGTAAAGAAAACCCTGTCCGACCCTTATGGATAATAAAGATTAGGTAAACACTTGACCAAATATAATATAAAATTTTACATAATCATCATATTAACAATACTAATGAATTTTGAAATAATCCTTTTTTCCCGGGAATTAATTCCAATTTCCCCGAAATTTGGTAATTTTTATAAAAGTGACAACACCGGTATTATTATAAGCGAATAGCGACGCCACTACGTTACAGGAGCCGCGTGCCCTGCCCCCCGCCGCCCGCGGAAGGGGTTGCTAACCTCACATGTATTAAGTTACCTCTTTTTGCGAAATAATATTTATTTTTTTAGGGGGATTTTTTTTAAGTTTAGCCTGTCTTTGTAGGCATTAGTAGAATCAGTTATCGATACCTAACAATGCCTTCACGGATCGGACAGGGTTTTCTTTACATATTGTATATATATTTTTTTTAATTTCTAACCACTGTTTTTATGTTTTCTGTTCCTCAAAACCTTCGAGAACGGTAGGTTTTTAGAGGCCTAAAATATGACATTTACTTGTACATAATACATAATAATATTTACATTCTCTCACATTATTCTGTCCAAAAAATAATAAAATATTTACATAAGATATATAAAGTAAATTATTTACCCACCTAGAACGAAATCCCCCAAAAAATTTACCAAGAAATATAAATGCCGCGGCGTAATTCAGCTGAATTATCTAGTACATTATTTAGGCTTTAGACAGACTGAGGCGTGTCGGGTAATTCGATATTAAACACGCGGTTGACAGTGACGTGACTGGATGCTTTGTCAAGCGACTAGTGTGGATCGAGCCTTAGGGCTGCCATTGTCTAGTGTGGACAAAGAATGGAATTGATGTTCCTAATGATAATGGTTTCTCGTCAGAAATGGCACGGCTTTGTGGCGGAATCAGTCTTGATATTACAGATAGTTAGATTTTATAAACTATGGCTATGAATAGAACTCTATTTTAGATATACATTTGATAACAGCGATGGCGTAGCATTTTAGATTCCCAAAAAGCATTATTTTGATATTTAAAAAATTATTTAAATTCAATTACTTAGTTTTAAAGTCGTGGTGACCTGGTGGTCCAGACCATTCCAGGTCAGTCAGTAAAAGTCTGACACGCCCTTCCGCTCTGCCCAGATTGGGAGAGGTTATTTCAAAAAAAGGCATGTACCAATGTAACTTTTCTAAGTGATGTACTTTCTAAGCATATCTAATGACTTATTAAAAGGTGAAGGAAAACATCTTGAGGAAACCTGGACTTTAAGTTTGAAATCGCAAACCAACATTGAGCAAGCGTGGTGACTACGCTCAATCCTTCTCTGTATGAGGGGAGACCTGTGCCCAGCAGTGGGATTATAAAAAAGGTTGATGATGACGTAGTTTTACGCGTAACTTCTGTTTTTCTCACTTTAAGCCTCAACAGTATTCTATGCAGTAAGTATGATTTAAAGATAGACAAAGAAGGAGAGATAGTTGAAGAGAGAGAGAGAGAGAGATCTAAAAGCTTTGATATTATACTTAATACAATACTTTATTGTGTATTGACAACCTTGTGTAGGCGGTTGTATAAGATCAACTCAGGAAACGTATTTCCCTAAGGCGACCCTTAAAACCTGATCTGAATGGTAAGTATCCGATACAATTTCTATTTTAATACAAACATCAAATAAAATGGAAATAATCGACCATATAGATTTTTTCTTCCGTTTTTTACGTAAGTTATTTGGATATAAATATCCAAATAACTTTTTAACTTTAATGTTGGTATCTATATCTACTAATATATAAAGCTGAAGAGATTCTTTGTTTGTTTGTTTGAACGCGCTAATCTCAGGAACTACCAGCCCGATTTGAAAAATTATTTTTGCGTTGGTTAGTCCATTCATCCAGGAAGGCTTTAGGTTATATAACGTCGCGCTGCGATAAAAAAACGCGGACGATGTCGCGCGCGGCCGCTAGTACTTCATACATATAGTAGGTACCTAATGCTTGTGTTAGGTTAGCCTACCAGAAACCTATCTATTTTACTACCAAACAATTCGAAATACCGAATATCACGAATTTGTATTTCATGAAGTACCTACTGTAAAAATTAACTTATTTTTCTTTTTTTTTCTGTGTTAAAGATTTATAGATGCCTTTAAAATTAATTTTGACGGATAAAAAGTAGAAAATAGGCTTTCATAAATTATACAATGAGGTTGTTTAGCAACTTGGTTGTAAGGTTCGACAGCAGCAGGTGCAAAAAAAAAATCTCAAAAAATTCAGAAAAATAAGATTTTGTGAGCATTCATCCATTTTGGTAGAGTAAAATAATATATTATACAACACGTGTGTTTATTGGATTACCTACTGTATATTTATTTTGGAACTTAAACTTTATTTTTAGGCATCTCAGTAAAGAGTAACTATATTTTATTTGAAGGTAACATATTTTAATTGGTACGTCTACGGTAAATAATTTTTAGTTCCTGAGACTTAGTCTAAGCAACTAAAAATCATTTTGGTCAGAATTGTAGACACCCATTTGGAAACAACAAAAGTAGATTCGTGAACTCACCAGGCAGCAGATTTGTGGTTATTGCATAGAATATTTCCTTTACTGTGGCATTTATATTAAGTTTTGGAAAAATATTTTAAAATATTAATCCTGGTTCATGTATTTTAAGGTCTAGAATATTGCACGTGAATATTTCAGGGTTGACTGCCTTACTACCCAAAACTCCAGATATTTAAAGCATCGTTTTTAAAGCTTTATTCCTTACTAGCGACCCGCCCCGGCTTCGCATGGGTGCAATCATCATCAACCTTTTTATCGTCCCACTGCTGGGCACAGGTCTCCTCTCATCAAGAGAGGGATTGAGCGTAATCACCACGCTTGCTCAACGCGGGTTGGCGATTTCAGACTTAAAGTCCAGGTTTCCTTAAGATGTTTCCCTTCACCTTCAGTCATCGGTGTACAAGATATACTTAGAAAGTACCTACATATAACTTTAGAAAAGTTACATTGGTACTTAGCTGACTTGGAATCGAACCCGCGCACTCATACTTGAGAGGCTGGTGTTTTAACCACTAGGCCACCACGACTGGTACGGGTGCAATGCTGATAGTAAATACATTGTTAGGCTGACACTGAAAAACTGTGAACGTGGTATAAATACCGCCTCAAACGCCGCCTCGCGTACCGCCGCCAACGCAACACCCCGTAATTTTTAAATTTGTAATATATTCGAAAATGTTCATTCAAATCATATGTTACAGCAGGGCGAGATAGATCTATATTAAATCAACAATGTATTTAAGGTATTACATTGGATAAGGATTAATGCTGTATTGGTTAAAATCGCTTCGAAAATGAGCCGGTATTTGTCGTAAAAAGTAAATGACAAAAAACGTTATTGTGGGATATCCAAAAGAGATAGACATATACCATAGCGAACTATTTGCAGACCTTTTCAATGTGTACAGTATTATTTAGGACGTTATTTTGGTAAATCTTGCAGACTTCAGCCTGTGTTTCACTGCAAACGCGAAAAACAGTCAAAAATAATAGTATTTGTCCATAATTTAATAGATGTTATTATACATATAAACCTTCTTCTTTAATCACTCTATCTATTAAAACCGCATCAAAATCCGTTGCGAAGTTTTAATGGTTTAATCATACAAAGGGACATAGGGAAAGAGAATGTGACTTTGTTTTATAATATTTACTGATGTTTTTGATAGTCGGAGATCTAGATTAAAAGCACACAAGTAACCGTAATATATACTATTATATAATGTCTCTTAGTTATTCGTGATACATTATAGTATCGTATTTTATGTGGGTTCATCATCATCATCAACCTTTTTATCGTCTCACTGCTGGACACACGCCTCATCTCATACAGAGAAGGATTGAGCGTAATCACCACGCTTGCTCAATGCGGGTTGGCGATTTCAGACTTAGAGTCCAGGTTTCCTCAAAATGTTTTCCTTCATTTTCAGTCAATGGTGTCCAAGATATACTTAGAAAGTACATATAACTTTAGAAAAGTGGGTTATAGTGAAATTATCCTCGCTTGCTAGCCAAAATCCAAAGGAGGTACATGCATAATATTGTATGTCTCACCTTAATCTATAAAAACACACGTTTAAAGTTCAATTACTCTACCTCATAGGGCCCAAGGGATCTAGGTTTTATTAAGGAATTGATATAACTACCACTTTTATTTTAGTTGAGAAATAAAATGTCTTCTCCCGCTCTGGGCGGAGCGGAAGGGCGTGTCTCTGGCAACCCTTTATTTTATAACTTTACAGACATAGACATGCACATGAAACTACTACAATCTGTCAGATTTCTTTATTAGATTTTCAACTTTATTTCTAAAGCATTACGGCTCAAGGTTGATTGGGAATATTTGACAGTTTCGAGTAGCTTGACCTGCTGTCGTCCGGACATTTAATAATTGGTATTTTTAGTTTCCAAACCACAGTTTGTAGTTACGTGAATTCAGTTGTAGATATGAAAATAGTTAAACAAAGATACATATATGTATACAATATGTAAAGAAAACCCTGTCCGATCCGTGAAGGTATTGTTAGGAATCGATTACTGATTCTACTAATGCCGACAAAGCCCGACTAAAGTTTAAAAAAAATCCCCCAAAAAAAAATATTATTTTGCTAAAAGAGGTAACTTAATACATGTACGGTAGGACACCCTTCCGCGGGCGACGAGGGGTAGGGCACGCGATGCGTGGTCGAATCGCATAAGCGTACCGTCAAATTGGTGTTGTCACTTTTTAAAAATTACCAAATTTCGGGGAAGTTGGAATTAATTCGCGGGAAAAAAAGCTTATTTTAAAATTCATTAGTATTGTTACTATGGTGATTACGTAACATTTAATAATATATTTGGTCAGGTGTTTACCTAACTTTTATTATCTTTATGGGTCGGACAGGGTTTTCTTTACATATTGTACAGATACATATAAAAAATTACACGTTCATTTCGGTTGACGTGCCCTGTAAACTAGATCTGGGTTATCTAGATAATGCTGACCGTGATGAGCCAAGCATCGCGTGCAACAACCGATGCATTATGTAGATTTGTTACCGCGAGTTGGTGTACTATTTAGTGCTTGTAAATCCTTACTTACTATTATATTTTGGTATTTATTTACGGTAAAGAGGATTAAATTACAAAAGGTATTGTATGTATATTTTTTTTTTTTTCGTATTGATGTAGCCATAGCTTTAGTGTAATTCATGCTTAGATTTTGAAGTTTTGTTACTGTGTTAAATAGTATCGTTGTTTTTTTTTCTTTTTTAATAATTATAAACTAGTGCTTGACTGCAATCCCGCCTGATGGTAAGCAGTGATGCAATCGTTGATGGTAAAGCGCACTAGTTTATTAAGCCTATTCACTTAAAAAACTAAGGAATAGGAAGGATGACGGCAGTTGAGCGAGGTGATGCAATGTTAAACCCAAGATCAACACGACCAAACAAAGCTGCGCTAGAGGGAGATTGATCTGGAGACTCTCCACGACCAAACTCCCGACGCAACAACATTTGGTGCATCGTACCCGCCACACAACGCAACACAACTGGTCAGACCCGTCCTCCGTACGGTTTCGCCAAACATCATGCCGGAACACTACGAATCGCTTGGCGGCAAGACTTTGTCTGGTGGGTGGTAACTTTTGCCGGCAGCCGATGCTATGGCTTACCACCGAGCACCTGTTTTGTGCAGTGTCAATAGATTTGGATTAAATTTGGCCCATTTCTACGGGATTTAGATTTCGCATAATTCTGTCATCTCATCTCAGCGTTAATCCCAGTGCATCCGAAGCTTTTTCAGCTTTACTAGTCTAACTGCTTGTTTTGGCTAAACTTCGATATTTTCCGTGAAGCGACTATCGTCTGACCTCCAGAACCGGAAGGCGATATCGAAGCATTGCAGTTAGAGCAATTGTTGGATTTTTGAGGGCTCCAACAATCCGTAACGACTGCCGATGTTCGTAACGCAACCGGGACCAACGGCTTAACGTGCTTTCCGAAGCACGACCAGACCAGTGCAAATATTCATATTTATGCATACAAATATTTGGACTGCGTGGGGATCGCACCCGCGCCTTGCGCAGCTGCCACATTCATTCGTTTTGGTTTACATCTTCATTGATTTGATTTCGCAAATATACACTGCGTCCGCATGAAGTAGAATATGTCCATAGTTCGCATAATTCTCTATACCGTAGAAATAACGGAACGGCGAAATCACGGGGCGTAGCCTGTACATAATGTGTAGGTAATCCTCATTTCCTTTACTGAAAAAAATATAGATAGTGTTACCAAAGCTGTTAGGCCTCGTTTAATTCACTGTATTAAATCTCATGTCAAGGTATATTGTCTATATCCACTCATACCTAGTTGAAATCCAGCGTTTTAACAGAAATTTGCTGAGTAACCTAGCTTTCAAAATCCATTCTATGATTTTCACGGTACATACATCAAACGTCAGAGCGCGACTCATATTCTGACAGAATGGCCAGCCTTTATGTCTGTATATCCTATTAATTGAATCAAGGCAGTCGTTCTGTATAAAGCGAAGGCCAGACATGGGAAGCTGAAACTTACACAGTTTTCTGTACATACAATGCATCAAATCGCCTTTATCCATACTAATATTATAAATGCGAAAGGAACTCTGTCTGTCTGTCTGTTTGTTACGCTTTCCCCCTTAAACCTCGCAACTGATTTTGATGAAATTTGGCACAGACAATCTTTAGATCCTGAGAAAGGACACAGACTACCTTTTATTGAAATAATTGATATTCCCGAGGGAAATCTAAAAAGCGCGATATAACGGAATTCTACGCGGCCGAAGCCGCGGGCGGAAAGCTAGTTCGGAATATAAATGGAGGGCTAACAGCCCAATTCGTGGTGAGGTGCGGAGTGGTAGCAAAGACATTGTGACTTCATTCTTCACCCTTGTATACTAGACTTCAACATTAGGTTTGCTACTAATATCCAGGGTATGATATGCTTATTAACCTGACCAGGATGGATGAATAGGAATATGTAAAGTGTATAACATAATTGTAAGAAAAATCTTAAAAAAACCATTTGCGTTGTCTAAACGAAGGCATAACCTAATCAAGTCAACGACTCTACTCCACAATCCCATGAACCCTTCCACTCATAATATAATATTCAAATAACAAACCAGCGCGGTCTAGTGCATCCTCGTTCCATAATGACCTCAATTAACGTTCTCGTTCGTTCACTGGCTCATTCACTCGTTCATTCACTTGAATTTTTCTTCGCCATCTTAATTTGTACGTGACGCCAGTAGTTAATTAGTGCAATTAGAAGATCCTGGCGTTTTTGTTTTAGTACTCACACTGCGAAGCCATTGTTGAAAATTAAATTAGTCCTGAAATTGTTTTACGTCTATAGGGTATGTGTCTGTTTGTGTGCCAAGTGATGGGCTAATGAGAATGAAGCTAGAATGGCAGTGCTGTATGCGATACGTTCATCTACGTGCTTTTGAATTTGGAAGGCATATTTCTGAACTCTAATTATCGTAATTTACAAACGTTTTAAAACGTTCAAATTCTAATCGCAGTTTCCTACCATTTTTTTTAAATAATTATAAACTAGTGCTTGACGGCAGTCCCGCCTAATAGTAAGCAGTGGTGCAATCGTAAAGGGCGCTAGTTTATTAAGCCTATTCACTTAAGAAACTTAGTGAATCGGAAGTTAGACGGCAGTTAAGCGAGGTGATGCAATCTTAAATACAACAACACAACCAACGATGCTGCACCAGAGGGAGATTCATCATCCACTGCTAAACATAGGCCTCCACCAAAAAATTGCACGACGACCGAGCGCCTTCCGGTGTGTGGTCGCCACTCGAGAACCCGTCGGCTCCTTAGTGTTGCAATTCTTTGGGCTATTTCGGTTATACTTTCGTTCTTCTGCGGATGTTCTCATTACTGATATGATCACGCAGTGAAACTCTAAGCATAGCCCTTTCCTTTGCCCTATGAGTCACTTTTAAGAGTCTCATATTGGCGACAAATAATTGTCAAGTACTTGTCAAAATGTATGAGAATGCGAGGATTTTTTGACAGTTATTGCCAAAATTGTGGTGTCTCTTCCACAAGAGCTATTGATCAACAGTAGAAGTTGATTTTTTGGCAGATTAAGGCTGAAGTCAGATTGTGAACATTAGTAAAATTAAGCGAATCGACCCTCAGTTGTGTTTCATATCAAGTCGTCTTCGTGCAGCTGTCTTTCATGGATTTTTCATAGTTGTTATGGGTTGTTAGAATCCCGAAAGCCTGATCCAAAAGTCTGAAAAAGAAAATTCCACCTGCGGATCTGAGGATCATTTTAAACGTGGGCTTGTCTTATTCTTTATTTGATAAACATCTTGTTTAAAGTTTAATATAATCTGAAGTGGCAGTTAAAAAAGACAACAATTAGGTAATAAGAGGAGAAATTATTTATAGTTTAGGATCAATTAAATGTGCTTATAATTAATAGTTTTTGAATTGGAATCAAGATATAGAAATATTTGATACAACTGATCCATTAATATAACTTTCTGATATGAATGAAAGCTTGCAGCTAGCTTGCTCTGCATTTGTTTATACAAAATGACCCAATGATTGAGATTGATTGGCCAATTGATCACAATCAGTCTAATAGATTAATGATGAAAATATTACCGACATTACATGTAGAGCGTGTGGTCTAAAATCTATTGCAAACCGCTAATGTATCTTATCATAATTTCGTCACACCCTGACAGTAGCATGGCTTTCATTTTGGTAGTAAAACAACATTCATTACGTCATTTACGTTGTTGAGTAGACAAATGATTCACACGAATGCAGCATTGGATTAGCAGCATCCTTCAATATGAATAAGATTGTGATTGATAGGGTGTTACGTTATTAGGGTGCAAGTATAATAACTAGAAAACCCCATGACATTGCATATAATACTTTGCTTAGAACGTATGATACGAATATTATCATAATTAACATTACATTTATAGATTACCTAAATTATTAGAATTGCTCCAGTCTCCTGAGCATGTTTCCTGATGAGAGCGATGTGATACTAAATTGTTTTGGACGCCTAAGTCCTTAATATTTGTGTAGTTAGTAATTTTAATTACTAACTAGTGTGAATATTTCATTGTGTTAAATATGATAGAGGTATATAAGGCAGCTAATCAGAGCATGATCACATTAAGTGATGGATAAAGCCTTTATTGACTTTGAGATTGCAAATCTTAGTATTTGTGTAGTTAGTAATTTTAATTACTAACTAGTGTGAATATTTCATTGTGTTAAATATGGTAGAGATATATAAGGCAGCTAATCAGAGCATGATCACATAAAGTGATGGAGAAAGCCTTTATTGACTTTGAAATTGCAAATACGCATGACCTGTTTTGAAACAATGATATTTTCTTTATTGCTCTAGCAAACTAAACCGATGACATAGCTTTGCGAGGTTCAAATTATACACCCTGTACAATTAAGTAATTACAGAAATTGTGTCCATACATTTAAGTAATATGAATTAACTGAAATGATAGGTTGTTTGATCGACTTGTTTGCAAAGAGGTCTTCATTTGTTAATGGACCTTATTAATAGTTCTGGAATTAAACTTTAATTACGATGATTGATAATGAAATTGTGTTTGTTTGTATTTACATAATATATCATCACTCAGTTTATTTATTCATTGTAAGAAAAAGACTTTGTCAAATTTAATATGGCCATCATGTTTCATCGGCTATTTTTGTCGTAAACATTGGCTAATTCGTTATTACTATAGGCAATCTGTTTTAGTTTTTAATTTCATCTTCTATCTTCTCTATTAGCGTAATTAATTTTGAAAATGAATTAATTAATTAACTATAATCCTAAATCATGCTTCTAGATAGATGTGCCCAAGTCATAACACAATGGGTGCTTGAAGATGGGCGTCGCCACAGAGGCAGGCCTAAGAAATTCTGGCGTAATAATGCCAACACATTCCTAATTGATTAGACGGAGAAAGCACAGTACAAATAAATGTAGAGGTCTTTGCCCAGAGGTGGGAAACTAGGATGTTTGAAAACAAAAATGGAATTATGAAACTACAACACCGTTCGATCGATCATCATGAAAGTTTTTGGAAACTGAGCCAAACATGGTTGGTTAAAGAAAGAAATAAAATGTACTTCTTGTATAAAACATTATTTTTTCTTTATCCATATAATTTTAATGTCTTTAGTTTATCCGAAACCTGAAACACGTGCCCAGTATTTTTAACTAAACAATCTATGTACAAAATTTCAAACAGATATAATAAAAAACCACAAAATTATCAGCTTGGATAACAAGCCGATAATTATGTGGTTTTTTAGCCTGTCTTGGCTGTCCCAACAAAAATATGGTCCACGCTCGGCTCGGGCGGGCGATCGGTGCGTTGACCTGTGACGTCAGCTGTTGCGCGGGCGTTCGCAGTACTATGTTCTACCGTGCGTGCCCGGTAACCACACTGCAACAATTTCTAAATGTAGGTATTTGGGAAAAAATATAACATGATGTAAAAATGATTGGAATCGATTCAGTTGCTTATTCTGAACAAACTGTATTCAGGTTTCGCATAAACAAAAAATAACGTTGCATATAAAAAAGTAACAAAAATCAGAAAGTCTTACACTTGTCTAAAAGGCTCCTATCTCAGCATAATGCTTCGAAATTTGAAAAAGGTAAATGTTGCATAATGGAAAAGGCAGATGGTGATGATGATGACGATGATTTTTAAGGTGTTTTCTCGACATGCACGCGGGCAAAGTTGCGTTCCGGATATCTAAAGTTAACCGGATTAAAAAGAGAACCTGGTCATTTTACGCGCCGCGACGTCCATTTGCACGTTGTTTTTCAATAACAATAATTAGAACGAAAACAATACTTACCACAAACGAACCACGAAAGTGGTAAGTTATATTACGCAACTACTTTCATTATACCATTTCACATATTCCTGTTAGAAATAAAAGTTTCCCAGCTCGCGTGGCCATAAGTAATTATAATGCAACACCCGACCACTTGAAGTTATGTAGGTTAATTCCCAGTCTTTTGAACTGAACGCTTCTCAGCTACGTCAGAGTCTTTATTGAATTTTCTCGTGGAGAATACGTTACCTGCATGAAAGTAACACCTAAATGCTTAAGTGTGTTGGGTTGGCATAAGAAGGGTTAGAAGGTGTTGTCTTAAATTTGTCTCATGTGTTCGCGGGTTGTAGAGGTTTATGAGATTTGATGTTGTGAATTTTTCTCGGATGTTTTCTTAGTAAACTCTTAGATATCTCAGCCTTTACTTGTTTTAAATGTGTGGCCTTTTTGAAGCGGATGATCTTTATTATGTAATTTTGTGATTTGGTAAACATGACAATTACATATGTGTTTTTAAGGAAGTTATACCAATCCTAAATTTTATCTGTAAAAATCGCTCTTAGCTATATAGCCCATTATGTCACCCTTTGTAAAATCCTTATATTTATGTTCTGTAATATATATGGTGTACATAACAAAGAGTTCTCTTTCAGAAATTTCATTCCATTCTATCCTAAATGCAATTTCCTAATTAAAACGCGTAGGTACTTCAAAACGTATTATGAATGTGATAACAATACAGATGAATGTGTAACTAATTCCCTATAGGTAGTCCATGAGTATGTAAGAATTGAACATGAACAGCACCGTATATTCCTAACTAGGGTTGTAACGGAGCCTCGCCTCCGCCTCCGTTACTGCGGAAGTTCCGCAAGAAATCGTATCTACGCTTCCGCCTCCGCCTCCTCTATAACGGAGGTTTATTTACGTATTTATAAAATAAATAACGCGCAAGCTGCGACGCTCGACAACCGTCCGGCCGCGTTTGAGGGCGAAATGGTCAAGAATCAACTAGTGCGAGGCGGGAATGCGGCAAACACAATTTGTTTCTCCTTAATTTTCATTACAAGGAGATAATATTTTATTTTACCAAGTATACTACTATTAATGTACGTATTTAAAATAAACATTTTGTTTTAATTAACCATAAATTTATTTTTTTTCTATATGTAGGTACTTTCACCTCCGCCTCCGCCTCCGTTAACCTCCGCATCCGCGGAGGTGAGACTCGTCGCCTCCGCATCCGCCTCCGCCTCCGCTAACAAGCCTCCGTTACAACCCTATTCCTAACACACCAAAATCTTAATCTGATTTATTTAGTAGGATCCATTGCTTCTTACTTATCATAATCACACACACACGGGACACAGGCCTCCTCTCGGTGAGAGGGAGTGGGATGTAATCTACCACACGGGCCCAGTGCGAGTTGGTAGATGTCATATGTCTTCAAAGTTTTGCCTCTAGGACATGTCGGTTTCCTCGTGATGTTTTCCGTCACCTTTTTGAAAGCAGTGGTGATGAAATAATTTACATAAAGTAAAGCGCCTGATTAATCTGAATCCTTCTCTGTATGAGAGGAGACCTGTACCCAACAGCGGGACGATAAAAAGGTTGAAGATGATGATGAAAGCGCCTGATGGGGTTTAAACCTACAACTTGTTGTTGTGTGTTTGTTTATGTTTTCTCCAGATACTTTTGAAATAGATTATAATATTGTTGTAAAAAAACCAATATCTTTTTATGGTCTTTTATTTCTTCTTTTTTTATTGAAAGTTACTTACCAAAATATGTCTAGAAACACGATTATAGAAGTTCCAATATATAGAAAACTAGCTACGCGACTTTCGATGCCGAAAATTACTCTCCAGAGTACAATCTAATGTTTCTTTTCTCTGTTTCAGGTACATACAGTTTCCAACTTGCCGTACGGATCTCTTGCGAGACAAAGGAGAAACGAGTCTAGCTTTGTAGAAATTCTTCCGCGCCCCGTTTTCTCACACACTATTGTCTATGTCTGTTTGCTGCTTCATGTATTTTCGACGTGCCCTATAATTTTACTTTTGCTTATTTGCCCTTTGAGGTAAGTAATGGACATAGCTATTGATTTGGAGAATTGTGTCTTATTGAATTCGAAGATAAGCAGGTAGGATAAGTGACACAAAAAAAATTTTTTAGACATTTTGTGAACGAAGTTCTGCTATGAAGTTCTCTTTCTTAACTTTCACTATCAGCTTCTTCATATTAAGAAAAGCCAAAAGTACGTCATCGAATCATAATCGTACTTAAGTTGCTGAACGTACTGTTTTTAGTGTGTATTAGGTATGTTTTTTTTTTCTTTTTTAATAATTATAAACTAGCACTTGACTGCAATTCAGCCTGATGGTAAGCAGTGATGCAATCGTTGATGGTAAAGCGCGCTAGTTTATTAAGCCCATTCACTTAAAAAATCTTAGTGAATAGGAAGGAAGACGGCGGTTGAGCGAGGTGGTGCAATGTTAGACCCAATAACACGACCAACGATGCTGCGCCAGAGGGAGATTGATGTGGAGACCCTCCACGACCAAACTCCCGGCACAACAACATTTGACGCATCGTACCCAGCACACATCGCAACATAACTGCTCAGACCCGTCTTCCGTACGGCTTCACCAGACATCATGCCGGAACACGACGAATCGCTTGGCGGCCAGACTTTGTCTGGTGGGTGGTAACTGCTGCCGGCAGCCGATGATATGGCCTACCACCGAGTTACTACACATTCATTTTTTGTGCCTATTATAGGAATAGGCATTTGCCGTTTACCATCTTTTTAATAGTTATAATTATATACCTACTTTATTGTACACCAATAACATACATTCATTAAAAATACACTCAACACTACAAAATATACAATGGACGGCCTTTTCGCTAATGGAATCTCTTCCAGGCAACCAAAGAATGGACAGAGATTTTCCTAAACCATAAATGGGACTGTCTTACCACCTGTGCGCCATAATCGTTAATAAAACGTGCTAGTTTATTAGGAGCCTATTAACTCTAGCCTTAAAGAATTTAATTCTCGCATGTTGAATTTTACATAAATTATTTTTGTTGTCGACCACTAGCTGATGAGGGCTCTAATATATCTCATCATCACTGCCTCTTTACTCGACAGCCACCGTGGCGTAGCGGTAGCTGACGCGGCCGCTGCGCAAGGTGGCGCGGGTTCGATCCCCGCACAGTGCAAGTATTTGTATGCATGAATATGAATATTTGCACTGGTCTGGTCGTGCCTCGGAAAGCACGTTAAGCCGTTGGTCCCGGTTGCCATACGAACATCTAGTGGCAGTCGTTACGGGTTGTTGGAGCCCTCAAAAGTCCAACAATTGGTCTAACTGCAATGCTTCGATGTCGCCTTCGGGTTGTGGAGGTCAGACGGCAGTCGCTTCACGGAAAATGTCGAAGTTTAGCCATAGCAGCAGTTGGACTGGTAAAAGCGGACCCCAGACTCCAAAGCTGAAAAGACTTCGGATGCGACTGGGATTAACGCTGGGATGATGATGATGATGATCACTGCCTCTTTACTGTACTAGATATCGTCATCATGACAGTAACAGGAAGTCGACTGCTGGATATAGGCCTCCCCAAAGATTTCCAAAAAGATCGCTTGGTCGCGGCTTGCATACACTGCTTCCCTGCGATTTTGGTGAGGTCATCTGACCACCTAATCGATGGGTGGCCGACGATGAGCTTACCAATACGTGTTCGCCATTTGTAATACATATATGAAAAGTTAATTACGTCAGCTCAGCATACATTATAAGTTGCCATAATAAATCTCAAACGAACACGCGTTTAGTTGCACAGAACGCCGTTTAGGATAAGGCCATAAAGTTTATTGGCTTTATTACGCCTAAGGTTTCGCGCAAAAACCCTGGCTAACCCCTTACAAAATAACCCCTGTCAAAACGACACATGTCCTATAACCTGTATCAAAGAAATTTGTATCATATTCGTATACAACTAAAGTTTAAATTTGTGTGATGGATGCTAACTCAACAGCTTTGTGACGAATTCTTTGATGTGCACCCTCTCGCCTCTAGCGTTCAAAGTCTTTCATAGATAAAGTGCATTTCGATATTAGAAGTTTCAAACATAGTTTTAAAGTGAAATTTACGGTATGAAATTGTTTTCTTCTTTCAAAGCAGGACGTGGCGTAACGCGAGGAATGGGTGCAAGGTTTATAATAAGGCTACTGGGTTTTATTCCATATATAAAAGGAAATTCTTTGTGTAGTTTTTGGAGTTAGTTTGTAATTGGGGGAAATAAGATAGGTAGTCATTTGTTTAGTTAGGAACTCTTCATACTCATACAATATTTAAAGAAAATTCTGCCCGATCCGTGAAGGTATTGTTAGGTATCGATAACTGATTCTACTAATGCTTACAAAGCCGGGCTAAACTTAAAAAAATACCCCGTAAAAATAATGCCATTGCTTATGCCAATGCATAATTTGCCAGCGACGGTGTTTCTGTCACATTACAATTTGAGTGTCTTCAAGGCTAGAGTGAATAGGCTCTTAATAAACTAGCGCGCTTTACCATCAACGATCGCATCACTGCTTACCATCAGGCGGGATTACGGTCAAGCGCTAGTTTATAATTTACATAAAAAAAACATATATTATTTCACCAAACGAGGTAAGTTACATGGCATTATGGCAATACATACGAGGGCTAAGGGGGGAGGGTACGCGGTACGCGCGATCTTTGCTTGTAATATTACCGTCGAAACGGTGTTATCACTTTAAAAAAAAAACAAATTTTGGGGAAGTTGGGATTAATTCGCGGTAAAAAAAAAGGTTATTTCAAAATTCATTAGTATTGTTACATTAGTATTGTCATGTGTATACGTAACCTTTATTATCGTTATGGGTCGGACGGGGTTTTCTTTCCATATTGTATATCGAAAGGATTATTTTTAAAGGCTAAACCACTCCACAGCGCATGAGAATTAGTTTCCTTACCATTAAACAATGTATAATAAGTACACCTTATATAGGTAATATCAAATACAAATAACCTCAAAATAACAAGCCGATACCTACATTCCAACAATCACAATTTACATTACAGAATTAGTTTAACTTTACACAATGCCATATAAACTTCGCAAGATGGCGGCCAAATTATACAGCACTTGGGAACTGATTCGAACAATAGGATACCCACTTAGAAATTACTATAGGAATGTTTTAACAAGAAAATTGACCTGTTAACTATGTTGAGGGTCCTGTAAGGGTTTGGACACAAACTACGCAACTAGTTTACGATATTGTGATTACCCCTGGGACTGAATTTGGCCGTACGAATGTGAAAATGGATTCCAGTGTAACATTGGTACGTTATTGATTTGTTGTGTTGAACATTATGATTTATTGCCTTATTTTCATGCTCCCGTATGAATACTTGTTTTATTGAGGATTTAGGGAAAATAAAGGAAAAGGTGGTAGCCTTTTTTTTTTTTTGTTGGGATGGGAAATCATCACATGACTTCTTCCGCTCTGGGCGGAGCGGAAGGGCGTGTCAGACTTTTACTGACTAAAACCCACCCGTGTTTCTTCACTTGCCTGTGGGACGGCCAGGGCCACGGTTTCTTGTTTAACCAACCCGCAACCCTGACCCAGGAGGCATCGGTCTTCGTGGACCCCGTCACGATGTGCTGACATCTCTTTGAGGCGCGCGTGAAACACGACGCGCCGTCGACTCGGGCCTGGTCCTTACCGGGCGGCGAGCTGCCCATTGCTCACCGCCCGCAGGCCCGCGCCTACGGTGGCTGGGAGTTTGGTGTCATCTCCCGACCAGGGCGTCTCCTGCGGTGGCTAGTGGCGTGAGGGCGCTGGGATTCCCGTTGCCTCACGCGCTCCGCCTCCTCCTTTGCCAGCATTACTGCTTCGCAGAAGGAGGTGACGGCCTGCCATGCACTCTCGCTCCGGACCATGGCCTGGACCAGGGTCGGACGCGAGAGATCACCGCCGATCGCCGCTACGAGGACACGGCGGTGCTCTACCCAAGCCGGGCAGACCTCCACCGTATGCTCCACCGTGTCCTCAGGGCGATCCACACAATGGTGACACCCTGGCGTTTCCTCCCGCCTTATACGGAACAGGAACCTCCCGAAACAACCGTGTCCGGTGAGGACCTGCGCCAGGCGGAAGGTGAGGGCGCCGTGGCGCCTCTCTAGCCACTCCTCAAAGAGGGGACTTACCGCCGCTATTGTGGCGTGCCCAGCACTGGGTTGCGACAATCGCACTCTCCATGTTGCCATGAGATCCCGCCGGAGCTCTTTCCGCCGTACCGCAATATCTCGAGGCAGCGGAGTTATGCCCCGGCGTTTTGCCTCCTCTCGCCACTCCCACATGTGGGCGAGGACTTTGGCCTCCAGATCCCATGGCGCCAATCCGGCAAGAAGGCTCGCCGCCTCAGCGGAGACCGTACGGTGTCCCCGTATCAGCCGAACGGCCATGACCCTCTGGGACGCGGTCAGGCACCGGGCTGGTCGCTTCCTTAGCGACCGCGCCCACAAAGGTGGTAGCCTGAAATTGGACTGAAAAAAGATAAATGTAGACAGAAAAACGTAGGTACATACGGCTGCCAAAAACTTGTCAAGATAGGACAGGAGAATTTATGAAAAGATCTGTAGATAACTTTTAGCCTAGCATAATCAGTCTATAATGTTCCCACTGTTGGGATTCGCCTTCCCTTGGAGAGAGTTGACACCACAGCTGTTAATGTTAATCGTCTGCAACAATGATGACACTGACTCTCAAACGTTGTTTAGATTGTAATGAAAATATTATTCACTAGCGGCCGCCAGCGACTTCGTTCGCGTGGAGTTAGTTATATTCCGCTCCTATTGGTCGCAGCGTGATGTTATATAGCCTAAAGCCTTCCTGGGTTAATGGGCTATCCAACGCAAAAATAATTTTTCAAATCGGACCAGTATTTCCCGAGATTAGCGCGTTCAAACAAACAAACAAATAAACTCTTCAGCTTTATACATATATTAGTATAGATTAGCATAGATTACTTGAAATAATCATAACAGCTCCTAACAGTACAGGAATGCTCATTCTGAGGTCCAGGAATAAATGCAAATAAGCGTGAGAAGGTATGTACATTTAATTACAAAAACGCGTTCCGTTTCATTGAAAAGATTTTTGCACACAGTACATAATTTTGAATATCGTGGAAAACGGAAAGCATCATCTGAAAACTTCCTCGCTCGGTTTCCTCATCGGTTTACTGTTATGGAGTCAATTGCTTGGAATTGACTTCATAATATTCGTAATGGCGCATAAGTAATTAATGACATAGGGATCGGAGGGATTACTACATTTGAATTTGTAAATAACAACAACTCAACCGTGTTTAGCTCGTATTTGTTGCAATTTAGCATCCTAATTGCATAAAACACTCTCAGTAATAATCTGAATCATTTTGAAATATATTTCTTATCCATGGCTAGAACCTAATTTTTTACTTATCCTGTTCTGCCTCATTAGAGAGCAAAGCCAAATCCTTTTAAGTATGTAGATACTTTTTTTTTGGTATGGACGGGAAATCATCAAATGACCTCTCTCGCTCTGGGCGAAGCGGAAGGTCGTGTCAGACTTTTGCTGATTAAAACCCACCTGTATTCGTTCACTTGCTTGTGCGCCAGGGTCGTGGTTTCTCTTTCAACCTAACCGAACCCCGGTCCAGATATCTGTCTTCGTGGACCCCGTCGCGATATACTGACATTTCTTTAAGGCGTGCGTGAAACGCAATGCGCCAAGAGTTCGATGTTGTTACTTGACCATAAGCGACCAATGGGTATCTCCTGCGGCTGCTAGAGGCGTGAGGGCGTTGAGGTTCTTCCTCCCTCACGGGCTCCGTCTCCTCCCCCTACTATAACTGTTTTTTAAAGATTGAGGTGGCAGCCTGCCATGCACTCTCGCTCCGGACCATAACCTGCACCAGGGTCGGACGCGAGAGGTCGCCGCCGATCGCCGCCACGAGAGTACGACGAGCATTCAGATACCTTGCCTCCAGGCACAGGCAAAAAAGGAACAAGGTTGGGTTATGTCAGTAAAACTGACACCCCCTTCCGCTTCGCCCAGAGCGGGAAAAGTCATTTAATCATTTCCTACCCTAAAAAAACATGCTTTTCCAGACCCATCGCTATCATCATTCACGACTGCATGTTATCTAAAAGTTCTTAATGACTGTACGATGTATGTACCTTTGCCAAATCCTTGATAATCGCAGGCGCCGCTTTTTGAATTAAACATAGTGAAAATCGGCAACCGTTGAGAGCAACACCATGTGTGCATTTATCACATTAAGAAGTTCCATAATCTTAACACAGTCGTTTCTACGTAAGCAATGCATAATACTCTTATTCCATTGTGCTTATTATATGTAGCGAGCATCGAGAACTCGATTCCTTACGTGAATCGGATTATCCGATTATTTGTAAACGCGGATTTCAGAATGAATCCGATCCGTCGAGCTCACTCGTTACCTTACGTTGTTACTCTACATATTTTATATTTACATAATAAAGGATTTTATTAAGTAAGTAAATATAGGGAATAAGGACGATGTTTTGTCTCTCATGTTGTTCAGTTATTTCTTGTTTGAACGATGTTCTTTTGTTGTTTGTTTGGATAATATGATTGCTATGAGAAAAGCAGGATATTTTTTATGAATTACTAAGACTCATACGCTGTTTGAATAAATAATCTATTTCCTCGCAACTTATCCTTAAAGTTATTTGCACAAAAACATTTATATTTACATAATTTAAAAACTAACAGTCTTTAAAGTATAACTGTATCATTTAGTTGGAAATATTTGAAAGGGAGGGCAAATAATCAAAGGGCATCAGAATATAGGTCCGCATCGCTGTCTATAAGAAATGTCGCCCATAAAGGCTAGCAGAGATGTTATGTTAAATGGCAATGCATATTTTTTTTATAAAAGGTAATAAGATGGTGCTGCAGGGCATTGGTGAAATAAACCCAGCATATACTACTACTTAAAAAACTATTTTCACGTCACTAAACGAATCATGCACATATTTTATTCTACAAACGCGGAAACACAAATAAATATCTCTCGTCTGCAGTCATAAAAATTTAACAATACCAACTTTGGTAATGCCTTGGCGAATTGAAGTCGTATTCACCCAGTTTTTGTGAAAAACCTTTCTTTTACAATGTATACATAAATATACGTGAATATATAAGTGTGTAAAAACAATTTTTATTTTCGTGCTGTACCCGATGGAACTCTAACTCGTTTAATGTAAGGAGTTGTAACGAGTTGTGGGTTTACTCGCTTGAAATCGAAATTGGTTCCGTATTCGATTGAATCGATTTGCGAACAGCGCTTATCGTGCTTTATTTTCATGACTTTTTATTATATTACTGTATTTTTATGTTGATTTGATTTTAAAGCAGAATTTTGTGTTAAAATGGATGTGGGAGATAAAAAAGTATTAGCCATTAAACTTTTTTATGTGTTTTATCAATTTTATCACATCGTTTTCACGGTTTGTTTACTAGTTGAGTTAATAAGTCTTTTGAGAGTCGTTAAATTCAAACTCAAAGCCATTTATCACTACATAGTATAAAACAAAGTCGCTTTCTCTGTCCCTATATCACTATGTATGATTAAATCTAAAACTAAGCAACGGATTTTGATGCGGTTTTTTTAATAGATAGTGTGATAGAAGAGGAAGGTTTATATAAATAATAACATCCATTATACAACGTGTAACATAAAGGGTATATACATAACAAAGGCATGGTATCTTTACATGATATCAAACGATATTGGAAGGGTTTTTTAATCCTATCTCTTTATGTTAGGAAGTTATGAGGGAAAACACCGCCTGTGATAGGCTACTATCATACTAGGCGCACAGAGATATTGAAGACATTTATCGGATTTTGGCAAGTAACGTGACGGGTAACGAGTAGTTATTAACGTATGTAGTGTGCTGCCACGTTTGTTATGATTTGATTTTAAGAAACACACGAAACCGAAAATTTGGTACTAATTTTTTGAGTATTTTATTTTGAGTTGAAACCCTTCCGATATCGTTTGATATCATCTAAAGATGCCATGCCCTTGGTATGTATATACCCTTTTTGTTACACGTTGTATAGTGGAGCAATGCTGTTTGTTATTTTTAGATTTCTAATGTGATATCGTAAATAATTACATTGCAAACTCCACGAGATTTATCAAAATAATGTACCTTACTAAGTATTGTACACATTGAAAAGGTCTACAGAAAACTCCGCGATGCTATAATGTCTATCTCTTATGGATATTCCGCATTACCATTTTGTGTCATTTACTTTTTACGACAAATAATGGCTAATTTTCGTAGCGATTTTAACCAATACAGCATTAATCCTTATCCAATGAAATGCCTTAAATATATTATGGATTTAATATAGGTCTATAATATGGCCTTTACAGCATTTTAAATAAAATAAGAACAGTCTGTTGGAATTGTCAAGGTGTTAGTTAGAAAGATGAAGCTAGATAGATGCCTATCTACGGAGAAGAACGGGTGAGAAACTCTAGGACACTCTTCATAGCAGAGTTTTTTTTTTCGAAATATTTGCTACATCATTCAAGTTGACATTCTATATAAACGATGTGATCTATATATTGTAACAATTTTGATAGTATTTAGAATAACATCAACTTCATTAATAGTAAACCCTTGTATTATATTTTTCTACTAGCTTTCCGCCCGCGGCTTCGCCCGCGTGGAATTCGGTTATATCGCGCTTTTTAGATTTCCATCGGGAATATCAAATTTTTCAATAAAAGGTAGACAATTTCAGTCTGTGTCTGTGCCAAATTTCATCAAAATCGGTTGAGAGGTTTAAGCGGGAAAGCGTAACAGACAGACAGAGTTACTTTCGCATTTATAATATTAGTATGGATAAATAAACGTATACTATTTATTTCAATTTACAAGTCTCATTTTTGCACCCTAACAGCTGCTTATCTTTTGATTTCCCGAAGCTTTTAGTAACAAATCACACACACATAACTATCTGTTTTATGCACACGTATAAACAGATTACACAGTTTTCTTCTGATGGGCTTAGTTTAATGGATTCGCCTGTTTGCCGAACAACTTTCGTACTTCGTAGGAATCACTTAATCTACCACTCTAGGATATATTTTTATGTGATTTATGAACGAGTGACGCCATCGCGTCTAGACGAAAACATTTATTTGGATTTTCTCAAGTATTTTATGGGAAGAGGGCTGCCAGTTGTACGTTATCGTCTGTAACACGAGTTTCGGCAGTGGTCGGATATCTCCTTATTTACATGTACTGATGGTGGTACTTGTCTTGTCATATTGTTACATGGGTTCGTCGTGTACCTTATTTGTTCTTCTTTCCTCTCGTCGGGATCGTTGTGGAGGTCAATGAACTATTTCATGGGGACTTTTGTTTAAGAAAAATATATTTCTGTTAAATATCATAGAATATTAAATCTTTACACCTAAGTTAAACAAAATGTCGACTAGGTGACGTGTAGCGTATCGAAACATTTAAAAATACATAAAAATGTATGCGAACAACACTCATAAAACCTAATGATTTTTAAACACAACGTCAAACAAACTCTAAAAAATAATGTTAAGAAATACAATAGTACACAATTCTTCCCTCACAAATACAAACTCATTTAGGACCGGGACAGACAGGTTTGAACATTTAAAAATACATATAAGCCCCGCACGATGATATTGCGATTGGCGGCCATCTTGGTGACGTAGTCGAACTCGCACCGTCGGTACCGTTCGCAAATTCAGTCCGCGCTTACCCACTTACGCACATCGAATATTTTTGTTAGCTTTTTGTTTTTGTTATCCTGTTTTATTGTTGTTCTTGAGTTTTGTTGTTTAGTTTTGTTAACTGTTACTCGTTAAAATGAGTAAGAAATTAATTAATAGTCGTACTCGTGAAATTATAATTAAAGTGGACAATTATTTTGTTAAAGAGAAAGAGGATTGTAAGTTAGTTCTTGAAAGTATAAACCGTGCTTTAAGAAGTGCTTCGGACATTTTAATACCGAAGCAACTGCTTACAGTTATTAAAAATATTTTGCAAAATTCTATCAAAGTCACGGAGTGTGTGGCATGTGCCACAGGCGTTGCAAAAAATACTGTGACGAAATTGAGACGAGAGCATGAGTCAGCAACAGCCAGTGGCAGCAAAATGAGAACTCCTACTAAAGGAAAAAGACAAAAGAAGAAATATTTCGACGGGTTTTCCATAACAGCTTTAAGAAATATTATAGATTCAATGTGTACGGTGAGGAGAGAAATACCCACAATGCGCAAAATCTTGGCGGCTTCAAAAGTAGACCTTATACTGGTAGTGAAACTACATTAAGAAAAATAATTAAATGTGATTTAGGCTACTAATTTAAACGATGCTACCAAAAAAGACGCCCTAATTCAAAGACCCCAAATTCAAGCGTGGAGGGCTAAATATTTACGACGTATGAAAGAAAATGACTCGCTTGGTAATAACAAAAAACCCGTTATTTATCTCGACGAAACGTGGATACATGCACACTACACGGTAGAAAAATGTTGGCAAACAACAACCGATGGAGTGAGACGGAACGACAGTCCCGGCCGCCGATGGATGGTTCACGCGGGAAGTTAAAGCGGTTTTGTTGACAATGCCCTTTTAATGTTTAAAGCAGACACCAAAACGGGGGATTACTATGATCAAATGAATGCTGAGAATTTCACCAAGTGGCTTACAGAAAAAATAGTACCCAACATACCACGCAACTCCATAATTGTGATGGACAACGCCCCTTATCACAGTAGGGAAGAGAATAGGCCACTAAGTATGAACAATAAAAAGCAGTTGATTGTTGAGACTCTCCCAACGACACTACAAAACCTGAACTGTATTTATTAATTAAACGGCACAGACCGCCGAAAAATTATAAAATTGACAATTTATTAGCTGGCAATGGCCATGAAGTCGTTAGATTACCACCTTACAACTGCGACCTCAACCCCATTGAGTACATCTGGAACCTGGTAAAGATAAGGGTGTCAGAAAAGAATGTGGAGCAGTTGGAAAGTCGCATTGAAGCTCTGACGTTGGAGTCGTTGACGTCAATAACTCCAGATGACTGGCGAAAGGAAGTCAATCATGTTAAACGGCTTGAAGAGGAATAAATACTGGAATAAAGATCGAATAACTGACGAGTTATTTGTCATAAATACGGCGACGATAGTGAATCGGAAACGACAGACACAGAAAGCAGTTATGATTCGGAAGACTATATACATTTTTTTACATATTATCCTGGTTTTATTTATAAGCTGATAGATGTAGGTAGTAATTAAAACATGACTACTACACAGTGGACTCTGGTTCAATTCCCGCTCGCAAATTAACAGAAATGTAGTTAGAAAAAAATAGTATACATGTAAGAAAGATATACGAATAAGTATATTTTTCTTACGTCTACAAAAATTATTTCCTTGAAATTCTTAATAATGAAAGTTTATTTGTCAGAATATGGGTGAGTAGGTATACCTACGAAAGAATGTTAAATGCAAAATTAATATTAATTTTATTATACATACACTCTTTATAAAGAGTGTAATAAAATTATAAAATACAAATAAACCCTTAACCCTAAAATTAATTTATACATACACTCTTTATAAAGAGTGTAATAAAATTATAAAATACAAATAAACCCTTAACCCTAATATTAATTTTGCATTTAACATTCTTTTGCTAGCTGTCCTTTTGTGTGACAGATGACGTCACAACGCTGTTATTGTGACAAGGTTCCATCGCAATATCATCGTGCGGGGCTAGTAAAAATGTATGCGAACAACACTCATAAAACCTAATGATTTTTAAACACAACGTCAAACAAACTCTAAAAAATAATGTTAAGAAATACAATAGTACACAATTCTTCCCTCACAAATACAAACTCATTTAAGACCGGGACAGACAGGTTTGGTACACTTGAACGAGCTGAATCCTATTCTAATGCAGCTGTCGTGTGATTCTGCCGTATTGGCTTAACGCTTCTTGGACTTGACAGCCTAGAAATTAGGGAGCTGAGCAGTTTGGGACAGCTGAATTGTATTAATGTATCAAATTGTATTTTGTTGTATATTTGGTTAATATTCATGGGGATTATGGTAATTTGCTTCGATTAATAATTTAGTTTTGTTCATTTGAGTTTAGATCTTGAATTTGATTGGAATAATAACATTCGTCGTGGTGGCCGAGTGGTTAAAACACCAGCCTCTCAAATATGAGTGCGCGGGTTCGATTCCAGGTCAGGCAAGTACCAATGTAACTTTTCTAAAGTTATATGTACTTTCTAAGTGTATCTTGGACACCAATGGCTGAAGGTGAAGGAAAACATCTTGAGGAAACCTGGACTTTAAGTCTGAAATCGCCAACCCGCATTGAGCAAGCGTGGTGATTACGCTCAATCCTTCTCTGTATGAGAGGAGACCTGTGCCCAGCAGTGGGACGATAAAAGGTTGATGATGATGATGATGATGATGATGAATAACATTCTTTATTTTACCATTTTTTAAGACGATACGTGATACTATTACATGTGGTATTTCGGGTACCATATGCAAAGGGGCTAACTGGACATTATGATTTTTTTTTGCTGTACCTTCAAGTGGGAGTTCGACAAGCAATGGGTCGTTTTACTTTCTTTCTTTTCTTTTACTTTTTGTCGCTTTTTACTTCTTTGCCTTCCTAAAAATAATTGGTAAAAGGGCCTTCAGATGAAGGTTGTCATGTGTCAGTTTTGGTACAATCTTTGCTTGTATGTCATAACATGAGTTGTTTGCTTGAATATTATATCCATAACTATGTATTATGACGGGGTAGACTAATTATTTCAACATATTGCAGTGAGTAAATAAAATGTGATCAGTTGTGATTGAATTCCTGCAATTTTTTCCTGAATGACTCAATTGGCAATTTGCCATATATTTGCACACTTACCATGAGGAGGCCTGGTGGGAACATTATAGATTGATTACATACATAAATATTTTGCTGTGTATACATAAAATGATCTATTTGGCTTAAAAACTATACATTATGAAAAAAACGACTGAGACGACGAGCACTGAAACGACGTGTAGCGGTACCTACAACCGTCACATGTGAAGAAGGCGTCATACTGACGTCACCAGAAGTCTACATCTCGCAAACAAAGTTTACCGTGCAACTAGCATACATACATCTTGCCAATTTGAAGCATTGGGCAAGTGCCCCCCAGACATAACACCCGTCTGGTCGGAGGATCCTCCCTTTTGTATGGTAGATGAGTGAACTTTAATCCCTGTTCCTCATGATCACGATGATGATCACGTCGGGTTCTCTAGTTTGGAAGACGTGTGATTACGTGTGTCGCATGTTTTCCTCAACTATTTCTTATTTTTTTGTGTTTTTGTAGGCTTTTGGCTCATGTTTACCTTATTTACTTTGTTGTCCCAACAAAAATATGCTCAAAGTTATGCGCGGAAGGACGAGCGCAGTACGTTGACCTCTGGCGTCAGCTGTTGAGCGCGCGCAAGTATTATGATCTATCGTAAGCTGCGTGCGCGTATCCACACTGCAGCAATTTCTAAATGTATTTGGGAAAAAATACAACATGGTGTAAAAATGATTGGAATCGATTCAGTTGCTTATTCTGAACAAACTAAATTCAGGTTTTGCATAAACAAAAAATAACGTTGTATATATTTCTCTATTTTGCCGAATATCGATAGATACAAGACATGCTGAACTCTTGTTAACTTAACACACTTGTAGTACAAGCATGTTTATGTTAGCTGTCGGAGTTAACTGGAACAATATTGACGTAATGCACTCGTGCTTACATTGCATGCATGTACATTGTATAGGTCGGTTGGGTGTACTTGTAACGAATGTTCCTAATATTTATAAAAGTGATTTGCTTTCTTCCTACAATGTAGGTTATGTTTCTTTTATTCTGGAAGTCATTTTCTAGGGTTGGTTTCCAGTATAAGTCGATGGTTAGAAGCAGCAATTTACATTGAAAGACTACCTAACAGATCCTCACAACCCAATTACTATAAATAAATATATACGGACAAATCACACAGATTGAGCTAGCCCCAAAGTAAGTTCGAGACTTGTGTTATGCGATACTAACTCAACGATACTATATTTATAATAGATACATATATAGATAAACATCCAAGACGTGGAAGTGGATAACGCTTTAAAGGTTAAGACCTCTCGTGTTTTGAAAAAGAAAACAGCGGAATACGAAACGTCTTTTGGTCAAAGTTTTTGTAGGTAAAAACAGCCTGAGCTGCTACTCTCCCTTTTGCACTTTACAGGGACAGATTGGAATCGGTGCGACGGCAATAGTTTCTTCAAATACCTATTTTTCATATTCCTCGGCACTAGATTACCCTCTTAATAAACAGTTTTCTTTACTAGAAGACTATTAAGACGTGGTCTCGTAGGTACACAGACAATTCGTGACCATCATCATCATCAACCTTTTTTTTTATTGTCCCACTTCTGGGCACAGGTCTCCTCTCATACAGAGAAGGATTGAGCGTAATCACCACGCTTGCTCAACGCGGGTTGGCGATTTCAGACCCAAAGTCCAGGTTTCCTCAAGATGTTTTCCTTCATCTTCCGTCATTGATGTCCAAGATATACTTAGAAAGTACACATAACTTTAGAAAGGTTACATTGGTACTTGCCTGACCTGGAATCGAACCCGCGCACTCATGCTTGAGAGGGTGGTGTTTTAACCACTAGGCCACCACGACGCAATTCGTGATAATTCGTCCAAATAAATGAGTGTACCAACAAAACTATTAGTGGTGGTAATACAGCAATAAGTCCAGATAGTAAGGCGTCCATCTCAGCAGGCATGGCTAATTTGGCCTAATGCTTACCCTCGTCTGCATTAACCATTAAACATTAACTTGTGACATGGTTAATTCGCTAAGTGCCCTGGTCAGTCCTCGAGCAGCGGTCACACTGGGCGCGGGAGAAATAATTACTTTTGAATGCGAAGTTTGAAACGCGGTGTAGGTAGTTAAAGGAATTAAGCGGTATTAATTATCATTTTATGTTTTATTAGCTTTCCGCCCGCGGGTTCGCCAGCGTGGAATTCGGTTATATCGCGCTTTTTAGATTTCCCTCGGGAATAATAAATTTTTCTGGATAAAAAGTGGCCTATGTCTTTTCTCAGGGTCTAAAGATTGTCCTGTGCCAAATTTCACCAAAATCGGTTGCGAGGTTTAAGCGGGAAAGCGTAACAGACAGACAGACAGACAGAGTTACTTTCGCATTTATAATATTAGTATGGATGGTACTTACTTACTTATGGTTACTTTGTTCAGGGGTTTGGTTTTGTAATTTTACTTTAAACATGAAATTCTCAGAATACATTTTTCATTTACGTTATTTTTATTAACACTGTTAAAAAATGTTAAGTTTATGCACTGCCTTATTAAGATAATAATATGTATAATTATACAACATTAAGATAATAATATGTATAATTATACAACATTAAGATAATAATATGTATAATTATACAACATTAGGATAATAATATGTATAATTATATGACATTAAGATAATAATATGTATAATTATACAACATTAAGATAATAATATGTATAATTATACAACAATATTTTTTGTTTATGCGATACCCGAAACAGTTGTTGTTTGGGTTGTTGACATCAGCTAGTGTCGCAGGCGCATTACGATTGAATGACAGGCGGATTGAATTGTCAAATATTATGTGCTTTCTAATGTCTATGGCATGGAGGTGATAAGTACTACGTTGTACTTATTACATTAATACTTCCATGGTCTATGGTCTGTGGCCCTGGCTTTGACATCAAATCAACTTTAGTTTATAGTTTGGCAGTTTTGCATGCTTGGAGTAAGAGACTTTTGGTGATATTATTTTATCTTTTTTTTTGTATTTTGTTTGTTATTGTAATTTTATGGTATTTAGTTGTAAGGTGCGTTTTGTTTGTGCGGAATAAAAAATTTTTGTTTCTTTCTTTCTTTAAAAACACGTTTCCAGTATTTTTATGTAAAGAATCTATGTACAAAATTTCAAAAAGATATAATGAAAAACCACAAAGTTAAAAGCTTGTTATCCTACTTGTTTGCCCCAACAAAAATAAGGTCAACGCTTTGCTCGCCCGCCCGAACGGAGCGATGCCCATATTGGCGTCAGTTGTTGCGCGGGCATGATCTACCGTAAGCTGCGTCGCGCTGGTAACCACGCTGCAACAATGTCTAAATGTATTTTTTTTTTAAATATAACATGGTGTAAAAAAGATTGCAATCGATTCAGTTGCTTATTCTGAACAAACTATATTTAGGTTTCGTATAAAGAAAAAAATAATGTATACTATTAATTTCATAAAAATGTTTACAGAATTATATTGCCTAAAAACGAGCTAAAAGAAAAATATTTTTTATTACAAGTGCATGTAATGCTGGTTAGCTATTACAGTGTTAAGTAGCGACCCACCGAACTAGGTTTATCCAAACCTGTATTATTTCCTTAACCAAACCATACAAATTTCTACTATAGGGTGTCCAGAATTATTTGCTGAGCTCATGGGTACAGTTTACGCATCGATGTGTCAGCCGCCTATACCCTCACTTTCAAGAAAGTTCCAACATTAATTTAAACACACTCAATTAGTTTACCCGCTGCCAAAGCAGCCTCGCCCTCTAACGGATCGTAGAAATGACCAAAATATATTACCCTATTAACTGGACCACCTTTGTTTAACTAAATCTGGGGGCTTAAGTCGAGTTTAAATTATTTATTCAGCCGTTAAGGTCAGCAACAAATGTCTTTGGAAGTCTGGGACACGTTCCTTGAGCCTTCGTGGTTGCCAGTGACAATGTCGGAATTTTAAATGTGATGAGAGGCCGATGTGGCTTCTAATTGAATTGGCTAATTGATTTGGGGTTCTATATTATTTTGTATTCATGGAATTAGTATAAGGGTAGTTTGTTAATGAAATACTAATAGATGCGTTTTTTTTTCTATTAATGACATATCACACGTCATTAGATCTTCGCCGACTGTCTCTGAAAACCAGCGCTGGGGCTCTGTCTTGCATGGTCGCAGCATGTCGCTTAGCATTATGCTGAGCACATATGCCTCATGGCCGACAACCATTGGTTTAAACGAGTACTCGAGTGGAGACCGCGTCTCGGTAAACGTAGCGTGGGACACCCTTGGGCGAGGTTGAGCGACGACATCAGAAAGGTGGCTGGTAGTGGCAGGCGGAGAACTGCTCGGGATCGAGCTTGTTGGCTTGTCATGGAAGAGGCCTATTTCCAGCAGTGAAGGAGTAGAGGCTGATGATGATGATGACGATGACATGCTGTCGTCCGTACTACATATGTTCGTACGATTTGGGCAAGTGCCCGCCAGAGGTTGGTCGGAGGATCCTCCCTTTTCTATAGCGGATGAGTGAACTTTACACCCTATACGTCATGCCTCCAAATATGCCATAATACTAAAGCACCACAAAATATCATACCTCGTCTAAGTACCAGTCATTAAGAGGTAGCCTTCACTCCCGGGTACATGATAGCTTTTGTTCGGAAGCATGCACGTTACTATTTTTGGCAGGAGTACCTTCAAGGGGCGTCGATAACTCTCAAAGATTCTCCGCGAGGGGAAAGCCGTGCGACAATATACGTATAAGTAGGTAAGCGAGTGAAGGGAGATAATTGCTGGTAGATGCTGTTAAAAAAGGATTTCTCTTTTTATTGCGAAGAATGAAACGCTATTTATAAGGGTTTTCGGGAGTTTCATTTTTATCTCGAATTGGGTAGTATGTGAGTTTCTACGACTAATAGTCTATTACTATTAGTCGTAGAAACTCACTCGTAGTATCTAATATGGCAATAAATGAAAACACGGACAATGCTGGTTCATAGGAATAATCCTAAACCATAGAAAAAAACCTAGCATCAAAAATAAAAAAAAAAATGAAAATTTCAAACAAACTAAATCGCTTAAAATTATGAACGGGATAAAACATCCTTTAAAATATTGGTTCAATGACCTCCGATCGGCGGCAGCGTGATCCTATATAGACTTGCTTTTTTCGCGCCATTATTATTAAAGTTTAGTACCTACCGCTGGATGCGGCGGTCATCAACATGTAACCTAAACTGATAATGTGTTGAGGTACACGATGTTTAATTTATTGTCGTATTGTTGACAAAGTGGTGATCCACTTTGTATAAAGCTGAATAGTTTGTTTGTTTCAATGCGCAAATCGCAGGAAGTACAGGTCCGATTTAAAAAATTATTTTTGAGTTGGATAGCCCATTAAACCAGGAAGGCTTTTTTTTATAACATCACTCTGCGACCAACAGGAGCGGAACATTTAAAAAATAGCTCATAAAAATAGTATTCTGTTCGTAACAATGTTTATACAAAAATATGCTTAGTTATGTATCCAGAAAAGTCTGTTATAGCCTGTGCCATGTTCTAGTTTATGATACTTTTAATTAATTACCCAGACCCTGAAAACGTCATTAACATTTTTTGTATTAAAGTTAGCGTGGCCTAATTGAAAAAGTTTACAAGGTCAAAACACAATATTGATGAACGTTGTTAAAAAGTTACATTAATAAAGTAATTTGTTGGAAAAATCACGATGTTTTGTAGCTGGGCAAGGAAAATAGGTTGATGGGAGAGTCGAAAAGTCCATCCACCAGACAAAGTCTTGCCGCCAAGCGATTCGTCGTATTGAAGCCGTACGGATGACGGGTATAGGCAGTTGTGTTGCGATGTGTGCCGGGTACGATGCACTAAATGTTGTTGTGTCGGGAGTTTGGTAGTGGAGGGTCCACTACCAGACTCCAGATCAATCTTTCTCTGGCGCAGCGTGTTGTTGGGTTTAACATCGCATCACCTCGCTCAACAGCCGTCTTCCTTCCTATTCACGCGCTTTACCATTAGCTCTCAGCATACTCTCAGCATCATTGATAAAATATTAAACAGATACGATATATTCTAACAAACTGACCAAAAAAAATGTGCCGAACACAGCAGCAGCACACATGCATATTTTTATTCGGCATACATTGGTACAGTGTGAGTGAGATGGGGCGCAATCTAAAGCATAGAGAAGAAAAGATGGCTAGTGTTTGTCGTTTGCGCTGTTAGTGTTTGTCGTTTGTTTTTACGAGTGTATCGAGAGTGACTAAAGCGAGATACAGGACTTACTTCATTTTGTACGCTTCATTTTTAGTGCGCTAGTGACATATCTACCTTAGTTTAATATTTTATCAATGCTCAGCATCTTTACTTACGATCAGGCGGGATTACGATCAAGCACTACTTTATAATTTATAAATATTTAAATAATAATATAAAAAAGACCTCTATTTACGTTAGGCGCTGATTAATTTGACAAGACCTTCATCATCATCAACCTTTTTTACTGTCCCACTGCTGGGCACAGGTCTCCTCTCATACAGATAAGGATTGAGTGTAATTACCATGCTTGCTCAATGCGGGTTGGCGATTTCAGACTTAAAGTCCAGGTTTCCTCAAGATGTTTTCCTTCACCTTCACTCATTGGTGTCCAAGATATACTTAGAAAGTACATATATCTTTAGAAAACTTACATTGGTACTTGCTTGACCTGGAATCGAACCCGCGCACTCATACTTGAGAGGTTGGTGTTTTAACCACTAGGCCACCACGACAGGACCTTACTTCTTGCCAATGTCTGTGAAAAAAAACAGTTACCTTTAGGTACACCCCAACACCCATCCTATTAATACTTCCTTGTCTATTATTCAAGACAGCTACAGAGGTGCGAACTAGTAAACTAGATAAGTTTTAAAAGGATCAAGTTAGATGAATCTTGACTGCATAATGACGAAAATTAAAAGTTGTTGATTGTGAAAATTCAAAGAGTTTCGGCTCGGACCGCGGTAGCTATTCATATAATGTCTTTTATGAAGTTACGGTAGACTTCATAAATAAGGATTACGTTGATGTGAGCCCATTTAAGTGTTCGTTCGATAAGCTAAGCTCGTAGGAAGAAGCGATTATTAACGATTTCGGAAATGGGACTAATAGTGCTGTCGACGGTTGGAATAATTTGCGCGCGAACTTTTTTGAGCTGTCATCCATAACTTTTTTCGTCATTATCTTTTCAGAGTTAGGCAGAGTATACATCAGAGGCAAAACAGTTTAGTCTAGTGTAAAAAGAGTTTTAAATTTCATTACGAAACCGCTTTGTTGCTACTGTAAATGATGACGTCCTTCGTGGCGCAGCGGGCAACACGCCTGCCTGCGACGTGGAGGCCTGGTTCGGTGAGGCTGGGTTCTATCTCCGGCCAGATCATGATGGAAAACGAACTTTTCCTGATTGGCCTGGGTCTTGAATGTTTATCTATTATAAATGTAGTATCATTGAGTTAGTATACCATAACACAAGTCTCGAACTTACTTTGGGGCTAACTCAATCTGTGTGATTTGTCCGTATATATTTATTTTTTTAATTGAGTCAAGTGTGTCTGTGAGTTCTGTCTAAAGTCCGTTTCACTCAGGTCTGCTTATTACTGGGAAACTAAAAACCACTTTTTTTCATATGAAAAACCGCATCTTTTAGATCATGTAGCTATATTTTTGGTCGTAGAAGGAGTTTTTACTGTATTTTACCAAAAAGTGTGCCACTTGTAAAATAACAGCCTCCGAATTGGGTCAGGAATACTTTTAGTGTCAGGAGCGTCACACTCACACACACACAACCAAGCGGCCGAACCAAGGGGCGTAATTAACACGGTCTGCCCTCTATCAATAACAGATTAGCATGTTAAAGCGAATGGCCTAATGGTTGGTGTGTGCCGGTAATTGGTCCATAAATTCTATCTGAACAAGGCTTTATTTTGTTGTCTGTGTATTTTTTTTTTTTTAAATAGAATGTATTGAAGTGTAACTTTTTGATGACTTTAGGTTGATGTTTTTTTTTTATAAATTATCAAGTAGTGCTTGACCGCATTTGGAATTTATGAACCAACAAATTCTTCAGCTTTATACATATGTATACATTTATTGGCTGATCTCTTACATTATGTTTTATGTATTACTTGTTATTGTTATACCTGTATGCTCCGTTATTGAACGCCGGCAATTTTTACGTTAGAAGTTAAATTTTATGTAGGTAAGTGACCCGTGTTATGCTCGTTTTTGAGAAATAAAGTTTTTTTAAACTATTATTGTTATTATTATTTATTATAATATAAAACCAACTCCATTTATTTTAACGTCCGTAAGTCTATACCTGCGATGTTAGAACATTTAAACTTAATATTACAAGTAAAATAGCCTAGCCATACCATTTTTTTATATTTTCGTACCTACATAACATAAATAAATAAAATTAAACTATTTGATTTGAACTGTGTAATAGTTCTTTTTTTTTCTTTTTTTAAAAACGTTGCCCCACGCTAAATTTCTCCCGTATCGTGGGTGCGATTCCAGACTTAAAGTCTAGGTCTCCTCAAAGTGTTTTCTTTCACCTTATAATCAGTCATTGGTGTCCAAGATATACCTACTTAAAAAGTACATATAACTTAGATAAGTTACATTGGTACTTGCCTGACCTGGAATCGAACCCGCACACTCATACTTTCGAGGCTGCTGTTTTAACCTCTAGGCCAGCACGACTTTTTTAATTTTAATAATTATAATATAGTGCTTGACTGCAATCCCGCCTGATGGTAAGCAGTGATGCAATCGTTGATGATATTAAAAGCGCACTATTCACTTAAAAAACTTAGGAATAGGAAGGATGACGGCAGTTGAGCGAGGTGATGCAATGTCAAACCCAAGACCAACATGACTAAACGATGCTGCGCTAGAGGGAGATTGATCTGGAGACTCTCCACGACCAAACTCCCGACACAACAACATTTGGCGCATCGTACCCCCCACACATCGCAACGCAACTGCTCAGACCCGTCCTCCGTACGGCTTCACCAGACATCATGCCGGAACACGACGAATCGCTTGGCGGCAAGACTTTGTCTGGTGTGTGGTAACTTCTGCCGGCAGCCGTTGTTATGGCCTACCAACTTTTAGCAACGTTTAAGTACTATAAGTTCTGTATTCATAAACTTTGCTTGAACGGACTTACAATGCAGTAAATCCATCGCACATCAATGGCAATAAATTAACTTGACAACGCCTTGTCGCAAGGGCGATTTTCGAAGTGCAAGTTCCGGTAAAGAAATAAAGTAGGTACATTTATTTAGCACAGATTAAAAAAATACAGATCAGATGACGATTAGACAGGATCAGGCTAGAGTGAATAGACTCTTAATAAACTAGTGCGCTTTACCATCAACGATTGCGTTACTGCTTACCATCAGGCAGGATTGCTGTCAAGCGCTGGTTTATAATTTATAAAAAAAAAAAAAAAAAGATTAGGTACGACGAAGAAACTCTCTATTATGTACAGACGACAGCAGGTCAAGCTATCCCAAGCTACCAAATCTTCCCAATCAACCTTGAGCCTTAATGCTTTATAAATAAAGTTGAAACTCTAATAAAGAAATCAGACAGATTGTAGTAGCTTGATGTGTCGTCTGTACACCATATAAATTGCAGATCTATACTAATATATAAAGCTGAAGAGTTTGTTTGTTTGAACGCAGTAATCTCAGGAACTACTGGTCCGATTAGAAAAATTCTTTTAGCGTTGGATAGCCCGTTAATCCAGAAAGACTTTAGGCTATATAACATTACGCTGCGACCAATAGGAGCGGAGCATATCGAAACATACGTGGGTGAAACAGCGGCACGCAGCTAATTGTAAATATGAAGATTTTACAAAGGATGGCCTTATCGCTAAGAGCGGTCTTTTACAGACAACCTTATCTACGCTTGGACGAAAATTAGATTACAATTCCTCCACACACTAAAGTAGCTAAACCAAGCGTATATTACAACTATACTACTATAGCGTTGCTATTACATTAGTACCTTTTCACCAAGTATTAATAATTTAATACATTTAGTGCATGCAGGGCTAATGCCAGGTGTTCTCAAAGGACTTCCCAAGTCGACTGCAACTTGGGCACAGTCAATGGACCAAATTGCCTGGTAAAACAGGCAGGGCACGTCCAATACAGCTACTGATTAGACTGGCTGACTTGTTAATGAATTTGTTGGTATTGATCTAAATTTCGTTATAAGAACGTTATGTTTGGTTTAAATTCATAATTTGTCAGAGTTTTTGATAGTTCAACGTTTTTTTTTTAATAATTATAAACTAGTGCTCGACTGCCATCCGACCTGATGGTAAGCAGTGATGCAATGGTTGATGGTAAAGCGCGCTAGTTTGTTAAGAGCCTATTCACTCAAAAAAAAAAAACTGAGTGAATAGGAAGGAAGATGGCAGTTGAGCGGGGTGATGCAATGTTAAACCCAAAACATGACTAACAAGCCTGCCAGCTGAGCGCCTGAGAGAGATTGATCTGGAGACCCTCCACGACCAAACTCCCGACACAACAACATTTGGCGCATCGTACCCGGCACACATCGCAACACAACTGTCCAGACCCGTCCTCCGTATGGCTTCACTTGACATTCGTTCATTTTCTGCCAATCGTTTGACGGCAAGACTTTGCCTGGTGGGTTGGAGTACCTAACTTCTGCCGGCAGCCGAGAAGTTAAAACTTCTTAGCGATGTTGAACATTTTTGTTGGATAGGAGAAAAGCATTGAATTCGAGTGAGCGGGGCCGATCCGACACCGTGGCCGCCACAGCATGATAATACATGGTACGTATATACAATGGTATAGATTGAGTCACAGCTATAACTTCTTTGTTCTTTTTTTGTTAATATAATAATGAATACAGTTGTCACTTCTGTCGGTCCGTCGCAAGACTGCCTTTTCTAAATTGTGTGGTAGTTATTATAAAGGTCTTTTTTTCTTTTTTTTTTCAAAGTGAGATTCAACCTCGACTCTTGATCAATGGCCTCTGTGGAATAGATACAACAATTTTGCCAATAACACGTGTAACAAATTATAGAAATTCTTTGAAAATTTTATTTCACAATACTAATGGCGGATATCGCCAATGACAGTTGAAAAAGACGGCCGCGTGAACCGTCTATGAGGGAGGTTTGAGGCAAAGTCATGATGTGGCCACTATGCTGCGATATTTCAATGTTCTTTATGAATTTATTTACCTACTGAATGTACTTTTTACTACATAAATTACGCGCTTTTATTTAGTAAACGACACTAAATAATTTTTCATTGGACTTTTGTCGTCAGAACTCCATTATAAAGGTCAGTTTGGTATTCTTAATTGACTTTAATTTAGATAGAGTGATACAGTCTGTTCACAGTCATATGACCTCTGACAGCGGTAACCTAACAGCAAGTGTAACAAGAATAAAAATCATAATGATTTTGAGAGCTATATCAGAGGCAGCAACCTAACAGAAACCTTATTAGAATGAAAATAAAGAACACTATTATTTGCACAGTGATGCAAAATGTGGTTTGATTGAAAGTAAATATTTGTGAAATCGTATTGACAAAATATGATGGCTATATTAGTTCCAACACACAACTTTATCGTTACAGCATTAAGGCTGAAGGTTGTTGAAAGGGAATATTTTACAGTTTAGGGTAAAATATTCCCTTTGACAGCCTCCGTGGCGCAGCGGTAGCGAACGCGGCCGCTGCGCAAGGAGGCGCGGGTTCGATCCCCGCGCAGTGCTAATATTTGTATGCATGAATATGAATATTGGCACTGGTCTGGTCGTGCCTCGGAAAGCACGTTAAGCCGTTGGTCCCGTTTGCCATACGAACATCTAATGGCAGTCGTTACGGGTTGTTGGAGCCCTCAAAAGTCCAACAATTGGTCTAGCTGCAATGCTTCGATATCGCCTTCGGGTTGTGGAGGTCAGACGGCAGTCGCTTTACGGAAAATGTCGAAGTTTCGCCAAAATCAGCAGTTAGACTGGTAAAAGCGGACCTCAGACTCCAGAGCTGTAAAAGGCTTCGGATGCGACTGGGATTAACGCTGTGATGATGATGATGATTAGTTCCAATTTTGGCCATGCGACAAAAATTACTGAAGTGTTGAATCTACTGAATAGTTTGAAAAAACATATTAATAGTACATAAATAAAATAAAACTAGAAATAAAACTTGTAAGTATGTACAGGCGTCAGCACATGAAGCTACTATAGTCTGTCAAATTACTTTATTAGATTTTCAACTTTATCGTTACAGCATTAAGGCTGAAGGTTGTTGAAAGGGAATATTTTACAGTTTAGGGTAGCTTGAAATGCTGTCGTGAGTACATAAAACATTTACCTTGTCTTGGGACACATTTCAAAGATAGACGTGTGTAAATGGTAACCTAATTTGCCTGTGTCAGTCAATATAGGAAAAGTACGAAGAAACTTCAAGGTCACTCTCTGTCGGTACCCGCTGGGTATCGATTCTGTCTCGTAACCAGTTAGCTAGCGTATACCCAAAATTTATTTGGTTACCATCCAGTGAACCGGGTCTAACCACGTATCCTTTGTACCCATTATTTACTCAATAAACTCTGCTTTAATATTTAATAAGTTAGTTACAAAATTCGACTACAAAATAGAATCTTTGAACATTTTGGCCCTGGTTGAAGAGTTTTGTTGTTTGGCTTAAAAGACGAAGTCTCTATTTAGAAGTGTTGACCTGGTAATTTCTGAACTGGATATTGTTTAATTATTACGTCGTATGTTTTAAACAATTGTCTGTTCAACGACGTAAATAACGCAATGAATGTTGTTGAACTTCCAAAATTAAAGACATTTCTTTCATTCATTCATTTCATTTGTGTTACGCAATTACCCCGCAAATTGTATGTGAATTTATAGAAATTTTAGGTCTTTGTTTTTAATTTCAATGTCGGACACTATTAGATTAGATATACAACGTAATTTTTTGTTTATGCGAAACCTGAATATGGTTTGTTCAGAATAAGCAACTAAATCGATAACTGTCAATTTTACACCATGTTATATTTTTTCCCAAATACATTTAGAAATTGTTGCAGTGTGGTTACCAAGCACCAAGCAGCTCACGATAGATCATAGTACTGGGCACAGCTGATGCGAGAGGTCGATGCACCGGTCGCCCGAGCGGAGCGTTGACCGTATTTTTGTTCGAACGACCAAGTACGATAACAAACTCATAACTCTGTGGCTTTGCATAGTTCTTTTTTTGAAATTTTGTATATAGATTCTTTACTTAAAAATACTGGACACGTGTTTCGGGTTCCGCATAAATAAAAAATTATGTTGTATATAGAAAACATGATAAGAAAACTTATTATGACAACAATTTCTTGAACAGCATGATCTAGAATACGAATGAGCAAGTTTTCAATTAAGTTTAATGTGTCAACATTAAATGTTAATTGTATTTTGTTTCTATTAATTTTAAATTAATTATACTGTTTATTTTATACGTTTTATTATTATTTTATACCTCACCACGTTACACGTTCGAATAAAATATGTATATGTGTATGGTTTTTTGTAAACCAGTTTATAAGTCTATGATTTTTTTTTATTAGTGCTGACACGAACGACACACTTTTTTTCTCGAATGTTCTGGATTTTTTAGTTTTTAATATTTTTCTGTAAACCATTTACCAAACCAAATAAAAAAGTATTGTTTTTAACTCATTAAATATTAAATTATACCCAGTAGGTAAATCAACCACAGTAGGTAAAACCCATACGGTTTATTATTCCATTTGCATGAATTTATACGCCCAAAACGTGCGAAACGTCACTTCAAATAATATTTACTTTTTCTAGCAACTCGTATAAAGTTAATTAAGTTAATTCGCACGTTTCAGGTCAATTGACTAATAAACCACCCATACTGTCTGATGTCTGATGGACTTATGTCCATTTATTAGTCCCCCTAAATTACTTATGGTAGCCTTAATTAGTAAAACACGTTTACTTACACTCAATATCATAGAACTTAGGTATACAATATGTAAAGAAAACCCTGTCCGATCCGTGAAGGTATTGTTAGGTATCGATAACTCATTCTACGAATGCCCACAAAGTCAGGCTAAACTTAAAAAAAAATCCCCTAAAAAATAAATATTATTTCGTAAAAAGAGGTAACTTAATACATGTGCGGTAAGCAACCCCTTCCGCGGGCGGCGGGGGACCGGGCACGCGGCACCTGTGACGCGTGTGGTCGCGTCGCTATTCGCGTATAATAATACCGGTGTTGTCACTTTTTTTAAAATCACCAAATTTCGGGGAAATTTGAATTAGTTCCCGGGAAAAAAGGATTATTTCAAAATTCAATAGTATTGTTGCTATGATGATTATGTAAAATTTTATATTATATTTGATCAAGTGTTTACCTAACCTTTATTATCCTTATGGGTCGGACAGGGTTTTCTTTACATATTGTATAAAGCTAGAACACTGTAATCAGGGTGACACTGAAGAAAGATAGAGTTTCAAATGTAATTAGTTTCGTACTAGCTTCATACTATGTTGGAATACGCTACAGTGTCAGACGATAATACAAGGAAAATGATATATTGGACTGAATAAATATCGTATTACTTCTTACAAGCTTTGAGTGTAGCCATCTTGCTAAGTCTTGATTGAAATATCTAAGACTAGCGCCAGCGACTTCGTTCGCGTGGAATTAGTTATGTTCCGCTGCTAATGGTCGCAGCGTGATGTTATATAACCTAAAGCGTTCCTGGATTAATGGGCTATCCAACGCAAAAATAATTTTTCAAGTCGGACCCGTACTTCCTGAGATTAGCGCGTTCAAACAAACAAACAAACTCTTCAGCTTTGTATATTAGTATAGACATAATAGGGTTTTTCCAAAGTAGTAGTTTATTTTTTTCTTTTTAACCGGTTATGTGCGATCTGATCTGAACGTTTTCGGGGCCAACAACACTGGAGATAGCACAAGAGGGCAAGTTTGGAATGGAAAAAAAGCTGTTGAAGCGATGACATAATAGGATTACTTTTATTTTTAACTATGTATGTTTAGTGTCCTGCAAAGTGTAATAGACTATTCTTCTTTTTTTTAACGTAATTTCTCGAACAAGTTTTACTTCTGCATCGCGGGTAATACACATTTAAACTCAGATACATCAACAGCCAAACCAGAAACAACTACAACTACCTGTGGGTCATACAAATATTTGTTCCGTGCGGGCATCGATACCGCGACACATAGCGTAGCGGTCAGTCGCTTAGCCGCTGCAACAATCATGTTGTCAATTATCTACTTCTTCTTTTTCATCTTGAGCCTATAGACGTCCACTGCTGGACAATGGCCTCTCCCAAGGGTTTCCACGATGACCATTCTTGTGCTGCCCGCATCCATCGGCTTCCCGCGACCTTCACCAGGTCATCGGTCCACCTTGTTAGGGGCATGCCTACACTGCGTCTTCCAATACGTGGCCATCACTCCAGAACCTTACTGCCCCGTCGGCCATCGGTTCTACGAGCAATGTGCCCTGCCCACTGCCACTTAAGTTTAGCGACTCACGACCCACCACGCCACTTTAAATAGATTGCCGATTATGAGCTTGAAGTTTACGGTGGTGAGTGCTGGATGCGGGAAATGCAAAACCAGTTGTTATTGCGATGGCTGGGACTATAGCATTTAAATCTGCCCACAACGTTCCCTTGCTGGATCACAGGTTTCCTCTCTTCAGGACACAGAGGGCTGAAACTTACCACGCGGGATGTTAGATGGTATATGTGAATACATATACCATCTAACATCCCGGAATAAACGGTTAAAGTTGTTGACTGTTACCTATACTATTATATAAAGCTGAAGAGTTTCTTTGATTGTTTGTTTGTTTGTTTAAACGCGGTACTCTCAGGAACTACTGGTCCGATTGGAAAAAAATCTTTTTGCGTTGGATAGCACATTGTTTGCTCATTGTTTGCATTAATCTAGGAAGGTTTTAGGCTATATAATATCACGCTGTGACTAATAGGAGCGGAGCATATAAAAAAATATCGAAACCTACGAGGGAGAAACCGCGGCGCGCAGCTAGTCAGTGATAATTGACAAGACAAACTATCAATGGTTACATCGTCACATATAACTTAACTTGGGGACCATGTCGTGTGTTTCGGATGAAATTTTGACAAAAAGTCAGTACTTATTCAAACTAAACCGTACCAAAAAAGGATAGCAAAAAAAGCCGCTAAAAGCCTCCTTACACGGCGATAACACGGCAAATAATTTAACCAAGGACATAAATAAGGAGAGGGAAAGAAATTATGAACCCGACAAAATTCGAAGAAAATAAAAACAAATAAGGGGTTCCTTAGTCGGCCATTTAATTTCATGAAAGCAGACGCGTATTCTAATAAGCCAGGGAACATTACTTGGTTTTATTGCGCATTTTCACTTAACTTCGAGTCGGTATTTCTCTTTGGTAGTCATTTCGAGCCATAGTCTGAGCAGTGTGAATTATTTAGAATACGCTTTCCGAAGATACCGCATTAAAGATTCAGCGGCGCAGACCTTACGCTTCTGACTGTACGTTTCACGAAACTAACGCGGTGCGGACTCAACTACACGTCATCGAGCCCTCGGGAACCAATCGATAAGGCCTGTTGTTTGATTGAATTTAAATAAATAAACACGTACTGTTGCTTTGTGTTCATGGTGGGTAAATTGTTGCTTCAATGTATATTTCTGCTACTTATTGTGTATGGTGCATTGTTTAGGCTTAATTTGGTCATAATGGCCCCAATTCCCTAGTTAAATTTTTATTTAAGTTCAGTTCATCATTTCCTTTCTATTTAACGTAGCCAACCTACTGGGGATAAACGATAATATTAAAAAAAAAAAGAACTAAGAGAACCATTGACACAAAAGTAAAAAAAAGGAAATTTAGTTCTGCGTGTTTCAAATAATTTTGTCTGTTATTATTTCAACTGTTTGATTAAACCAATAAATTGTATCTGATAGACTTTTGTACCTACTTGGATAACAGGAATTGAAGTATGATAACGAACGCGTACGAACTTTTTGGTGAACTATCGACCTGTAGTTCGTTCGTTATCACCCTCCGATGTCACTTCGTGAACAATAGTGTGGATTATACGTTCTCGACTATAATATAACTACTTTTGTAAATGCTGTAATGTATAACTGTTTTCCCTCATAAATAAATCTTCTTCAGCCTATAAATGTCCACTACTGGACAAAGGCCTCCCCCAAGGCTTTCCACGCTGACCGGTCTTGTGCTGCCCGCATCCATCGGCTTCTCGTGACCTTCACCAGGTCCTCGGTCCATCTTGTTAGGGGCCACCCTACACTGCGTCTTCCAGTACATGGACGCCACTCCAGAATCTTACTGCCCCATCGGCCATCGGTTCTACGAGCAATGTGCCCTGCCCACTGCCACTTAAGTTTAGCGACTTTGGTTCTCTCCGGATCTCCTCATTTCTGATTCGATCACGCAGAGAAACTCCGAACATAGCTCTTTCCATTGCCCTTTGTGTGACTGTGAGCCTTCATATGAAGCCCATTGTGAGCGACCACGTTTCAGTTCCGTAAGTCATCACTGGCAACACACACTGGTCAAAGAAAATATAATAAAATTCAAATACCTATCAACACATTTCCACGAGCCAATAGCACAATCCATACTAATATCCATACTAATATTATAAATGCGAAAGTATCTCTGTCTGTCTGCCTGACCGGCTTTCACGCCAAAAGTACTGAACCGATTGTAATGAAAATTGGTACAGTCAATTGGTAGTCTAGAGCCAGAGATAGGACATAGGCAGTAAAACATCCCGCTATGACCAATAGGAGCAGAGCAGGAGCAAAAAATGTTGCGGAAACGGGAGCAAACGCAGATGTACCACATATTGCTCCCATTATTTTAACAGGCACTTATTTTATATCAACCGAGCTCATTCGGCTAGAAGGTTACGCGGGTGAAACCGCGGGGCACAGATAGTAGCTTATAATTGCCTAAACTCACAGAGATAACAATACTTGAACTAAAACTTTGTTGTGCCTATTCTAGACTATATTATTCTAAGTCTATCCCAATATGCTATAGGCTAATAAACTTTATATCAGTGATTTACTTCAGCCATTATTTATACCCCAGATAATTTTAAGGGACTGTGGACCTTTATAATCAAATTAACTTTATTGGACGGTAGCGTTAAATAAAAGTGGATTACTAATTAATTGTCGTATAATAGATATTAATCGTGTGAGACAATTTTAGACGAATAAAAATTAAGGTAATTTTCTTTGAGCTGTTATCTTCGTTTAAATTGGGGAGGTCGTGACTTCCCCAATGACCGTATTTTCCATTTCACGTAGGTAGGTACCTATATTATAGTAAGACAGTCATAATAAGATAATTGAACCTTGTACAAAATTTAAGAAATTATTCCCGTATTCACAGTGTTTTTAATATGGGAATCGTTTAATAATTTAGTACCCTCGCACTTTTTACAATTCTAAGTCCAAGTTTAGTAGTTTCCAAGTCAAATAAAGTATAGAAAAATAAGTAACTGTTCAGAATAAACTCTGTATAGTTACCTAATCATTGATTTTTAAGAATCCATACTAATATTATAAATCCGAAAGTAACTTTGTCTGTCTGTTACGCTTTCCCGCTTAAACCTCTCTACCGATTTTGATGAAATTTGGTACAGACAATCTTTAGACCCTGAGAAAGAACATAGGCTACCTTTTATACCGGAAAAATTTGATGTTCCCGAGGGAAATCTAAAAAGCGCGATATAACCGAACACCACGCGGGCGAAGCCGCGGGCGGAAAGCTATTATCTTATAATTTTGGTTATCTTAACTTTGTATCCATGTCTATTAAACGGTAAGACTAATTGAAAGCTGTCATAGAATGTAAAATGGTTGTTTAAAATATCAACAGGCCTATTTTTACTTCTGCCTAGGTATGCAGAAAATAGGGCAATGTGGATGTCCTAATAGGTATTCGGACATCCACATTGCCCTATTTACACTTGAATCCCATGTAATTGAGGGCCAGTCATGAACAGGCAAACGGGCGCAAATCTCCGAGCTGCTACATAACTGTCTCATCAGTGCGAGCACCTTGGCTCACAAACCCGAGGCCGTGGGGCATGACCTGGTGACATGACTGGATAGGGCAGAAGCACGTTGGCCTGTGTGCGTGTGGCCAGCAGGAAGAATTATTATCAATAATTAATTATTCTATTCTGGCTGCGCTAGCGCGTTTTCGCATGCATAAGTCTTGATCCCGTGAGAATATCGAGAAATAGGTATGCTGTGTATTAAACCTGGTTGTAAACAACCTGAGTGCCAAATTTCATCCAAATCTGTTTAGTAGTTTATGCGTGGATGAGTAACAAACATCTAAATATCCATAAAAACTTTCATGTTAGTTCGATAAGAAAAACACTAGATTGACAAAAATTTATCTACAAGACAAACTGTTCCTACACATATTGTGGCGAAAACTAAACGTTTCTCTGTTCTCCAATTGCCAAGGAAACTCACCCTGTTTAACCTTTGTCTCGAGATCGTAACATTTCGACACAAAGACACCAACGTCTTAACGATTACTGAGAACTTGTTTCTTGTATCGATTCTATTGTTGTCAAGGTAACCATTTTGTTGACATAATAATCTATTACTAAACATTTAGCTAAGCTAACACTAGTGGAGGTCCAGTGGTAAGGGATTCGACTAAAGATTTTTATATTATGTAAATATTTTCATCACGATTGCATTCAAAGCTTACAAAGAAAAAATCGTGAGGAAACTGGTATGTCTTAAATCGTTTTTTTTTTACTTTTATTTGTTTTTATTTTTATTTTATTTAATTATTTGGTTTTTTGTTTTATGTTTTTTATTATTTTTTTGTTGCTACCCGATATGTTTTTATGCTAGATGTATTGTATTGTGTGTCTAGTCTGTGCTGAATAAATGTATTTTCTTTCTTTCTTTCTGTCTTTCTTACTAACTAGCACAGGACCCGCGTGGTCGATGATTGTCCACTCGTTCTTGAAGAGAGGACGCCTGTGACACAGCTGTGATAACATTACAAGTTGATTATTTTGAACCATAAATCTATATTCTCGCCTCGTTATCTATCATAGGTATCCTATGTGGAAATATACCTACAGAGTGGTGCTGACAATACGACAATAAATTAAACATCGTGTACCTCAACACATTCTCAGTCTACCCCTAAAAACTCATATAAATATGTCCATTAATGTTGTAACAGGAAATCATTTTTAATTTTTCACATTTTCTACATGATGTACATGTTGATAAGGAAGCGCTTACAGGTTAATGACCGCCGCATCCAGTAGTACTAAACTTTAATAACAATGGCGCCAAAAAGCAAGTCGAAACAGGACCGCGCTGTCGCTCGCTGATCGGAAGTCATTGAACCAATATTTTAAAAGATTTTCTATTCCGTTTGCAATTCTATGCGATTTAGTTTGTTTGAAATTTTAAGTTTTTTATTTTTGATGCTAGGTTTTTTTTCTATGGTTTAGGATTTTTCCTATGAACCAGCATAATCTGTGTTTTCATTTATTGTCGTATTGTCAGCACCACTCTGTATAGTATAGTATAAACATTATAACTAAGATCATTTCATCTAACAAATAAGTAAAAACAGACAGAAAAAAATAAAATCTTTATCTTTCCATTTTACATTCATGTCTTTCCCTGTATGAGAACCCATAAAAAGTGGTTGTTGGTTCACTATAAATGTTTTACATACCTAGTATAGGGTAGTGGATTGAGGTTGGCTGTCGTTCCCATGTAAAATACTGTTATATTTTGCCTACAATACAGGTGATGATGGTATTGAAATAAGTAGGGTAACTATATTAGCGTGTCTGTAAAAGAACGCTCTTAGCGACAAGGCCGCTCCTAGTCTCGCTTTGTAAAATCTTCATATTTATAATCTGTAATTTATATGGTGTAGTCTATAAGGAATATTCTGTTCTATTCTTAAATTTAAAATCAAAAAGTCTAAAATACGTTAAATTTTTCTAAACTTTTTGTTGCCAGTTTCACCATACTGTTCCTATCATAATTTCACAACAAAAAACTACGAAAATGAACTGTTTTTCGTTGGTAGTTTTTTGTTTTTGTCTGGCAACACGTAACTGGCACGGCATGCCAGTTATGACATCGACTTGGCAACACCACTATTTAATGTGTGGCATGTATTCAATGTGCTCTGTTGTTATGTTATACTGGGGTTGTTGAGCAAGAAATTTACTTTTTTTTGGCCTTAAAATATGGTTAAAGTAATATGTTCAGGGAGTTTGATTGAGCTTTATAAACGGCATCAGTGATCACTTATTTACCAAAATATACGTATTTGAGAACTAAGAACTTATTCCAGTGTCCCAACTATAACACGCACAAGTATACACTAGACTAATAAAATATATGGAATACAGTTATCAAGAAAATAAATCTGCCAAATAGATCACCCGGATTATATGGAGGAGATGAGACTTGTTAGCTTCTTAAGTAATATACCTATATTACTTGAACAGCTAAGTAAATCCAATCGTGACGAATATTTTAGTGACAATATTAAAGTTAGATACGGATGTGACCCAATTTTCGCTCATATAAAAAAAATACCCATGTGTATTTGCCTACAGTCTTCATCATAACCATAAATAAACAAAGTTCCGATACGATACACAAAACAACATCTTAAGGAATCCTTATTTTATTTGGCTCGAAATCGAAAGCGCAGGCGTAACCCGGACGCGAATCGAGATTATCCATTTCCTTTCGATAAGTGAGAAGTTTTCCTCGACAAGATTAAATATTGCATCCCCTTGGTACCCCGTGGCGTGAGTAATGTAGTGTCAGAATCTAGACGTGTATGGTAAGAGCCGAGAAAACTTCCTCGGATCCGTTTTTAAGTAGAACTAGGAGGAACCAATTTGTAATGTAACTTCTCATTTATGGATGGTACGTTCTGTTTGTTTAAATTGTGTTAGTCTTGCTGGATGATTGGGTTTAGTGTTTTGTTTATTTATATAATTTTAAACTAGTGCTTGACCGCAATCCCACCTGATGGTAAGGAGTGATGCAATCGTTGATGGTAAATCGCGCTAGTTTATTAAAAGCCTATTCACTCAAACAATCTGAGTGAATAGGAAGGAACATGGCAGGCGACCGAGGTGATGCAATGTTAAACCTGACAACACGACCAACGATGCTGCGCCAGAGGGAGATTGATCTGGAGACCCTCCACGACCAAACTCCCGACACAACAACATTTGGCGCATCGTACCCGGCACACATTGCAACACAAATGCTCAGACCCGTCCTACGCACTGCTTCACCAGACATGTTGCCGGAACACGACGAATCGATTGGCGGCAAGATTTTGTTGTTACTTTGGTTGCTTCTGCCGGCAGCCGATGCTATGGCCTACCACCGATATCACTGTTTCTTGTTTTTTAATTCTTGGGTTTTATTTGTTAGTTAGAGTTGGTACCTACTAAAATTATAACAGGAACAGACTCCTGCCTCTATTTGAATGAATATTATACTATGGCAATTAACTTAACACATTAATTGGAACCACGCATTTTTCTAAATTAAGTAATTTAAACATACATAATCAAAATAGTTAATAATAATTAACATTCCAGTCGTTTTTAATTTTAGTGTTTAACAATATTAAACTTAATTTGTGAATATTTGGTAACTATATTATCATTTAAAGTTTTTGTTGAATTATATTGATACCATCGACTCACACAAAATGTGAGGGTCCTATGTACTTTTCAAAGACGAAGAAAAATAAGCAAGACTTTTACTTGACAATGAATTTAGTAGGTAGTTTTTTTTTTATTCAAAAGTAGTTTTTTTTTAACTCAATTAAGTCCTTCTTTATCGAGAACCCGTTCATTAATACTTTTAAGCTTTCTTAAATCAGCGTTACGGAAAATCTTCGCGACTTTAACAACAACTATATTATATTCAAAAATAAAAATACGTCCCTAAACTTAATATCCATGTAGAAAAGCATTCAATATATCTGACGCCCCTCGCTGATATATTTTTACGGTGGAGCTGCGACTCCACAATGATCGCGCTCCATTACTCACTCCAATGTGACGACATCCTGCCGATTTGTACCACAACATTCAATTATTTTTACATTTCGATTCGATTTGGTAGCGTTCTAAGTTTTGATAGATCGAGCAGAATATTGCATTATGGCGGCGAAGAAGAATAAAGTCAGTAAGAAAAAATCATGTGCATATCGGTCGTACACGCAGAGTTCACTATACAACAGTTAACACTAACCCCTTCAAATCTATACTTTATGGTCCAAAAGATACAGCCCTTTTTTGAGAGCTTCAGTAAAAGGGTCCTTTTGGCACCCTCTGGGTATGAAACCTTAAATTAACAATGAAATAAATGTAAAAGCTGATTGTCTGTTTCTCTATTGTTTGTTACTTTCTCAGGCTATCTACCTACTGCAAAAAACAATAAAATCTTTACTTATCGTTTTAACAAATTTACTTTTCCCTCATTTACTTAGGAACTAGCCACATAAGTTCTAAAAACATATTCATAAACAAGAAAACATCTTGTAATCCATCCACAGAGCATAACAGAATTCATAAGAGGCCCGGACTGGTGCCATTTGTTATCAAAATGCCAGAGGCCGATATATGGCACGGGCGTACGACGATATTATAGATGCTTGGCTGGCAGCACGAGGTCTGCCTGGCAGCGTGCCACGTGGCTGTAACACCATACTCGGGGCTATAAACCGCTCGCAAGTTTGGATTAAGAAAGATTAATTGTGGCATGTGAGGAATTTTACTTTAGCTGTTACGGGTTGCGATTTCTAGAATAGCTTAGTGTTGTGAATGTCGAGCTAAGAGCCGAACACGATTATACATAAATAGACACATGGCTAATTAGGAACAGCCGCCCAGATAAAAAAAAAAAAAAACTATTATCCAGCTGAATCTGGTTAGACTGGCTGGAAGCTGACTTTAAATGTTTGAGAAAAGGTTGAAAAGAAGACCTGCTCACACAAATAATAAAGAATTCAAAATATCATCAAATTTTGAAATAGGAAATTCCTGTTCTTCAAACAAAACGAATGAATCGTTCGAAATCCGTAACTCAACCAAAAACGAACTCTTAGCTCGTTTGAATACCGAAAAATGTTTAAAACATACTTTACACAAAGCACAACGCATGACTGGCACAAAATAAATAAAAAGAAAAATAAATACCATTCGAATAGCCATTGGATTCCACGTAAGTTGGTTATACGGGTATACGGCCTGCTTTAATCCAAATAGCCTAGTCCAAATAGTTTTACAGGCAAATCTTTATTGCACCCGCTTAATTTCGCGCAAGTATGCCGGACGGCTCTAAATGAATTTATTATGCTGCACTCTGTAAACGATGCTATATTTTTGGTGCCTTTCCTTTCGCATCAGAGTTCAAAGAGAATATTCTCTTTGTTATTGAATTACTCCTTAAAGTTCTGTTCTTATCTCTGTAAAGTTTGAATATACTTGTTGGCATTGGATGTAGATTGTTGCTCGTGATGTTTTCCTTTTCGAGTTAATTCGAATTTTGAATGCCAACAGATGTTGCTTCGAGTGTTTTCTTAATTTGAATGTTTTGGTAATGTTTGGTTAGTTCTGGTAACTTGGATATCTTTTAGGGCTGTTTTTAAGCGACAGATAGTTAACATGTCGCTTGAAAACAGCCAAATGATAGAAACCTCATATCATTTATAATTTCAAGATACTCTAAAGATAAATAGCTATATAACTATAAATAGTAAATTATACGCCATAATTAGTACTTCGTATAATTGAGCCGTTGTACTGAGGCTTTGTGGTTGCAATAGCGAGCTGCTGGCTGCTGAGCGTGAGGACCTAGTTTTAATTTTTAGGCTGAAATAAGTAGACAAACAACTTCCAAATAATTTTGGCATTGCAACATGTTTTGCATGCTTGCATCCTTTTCTCTTTTCGTAAAATACAACCAAAATTGGATCAGAAAATATCCACTATTTTTTGATACTTGCCCAAACATTTACTCACATGCTAAACTTTGAAGCCGATCGTACATAACATGGCATTGTACCAACATATTCCAAGACAAACATACGAAGTGCATTTGCCACATCGAATATAGAACTGTGGCGTTCGATATTGAACAACGACGTCAACGTCTCGAGTTATGAAATATTCACACCGCCGTACATATGTTGGCGCCCTAATACCTACATACATATCGAGACAGTTTGTGCACCTACATGTTCTAGCTTTTCGCTCAGAAATCTAATCCACAATGTCTTCCATTTAATATCATCATCATAATCAGCCTAAAATGTTCCCACTGTTGGGTCTCTCACAGGCCTCCTGCCCAGCCTCCTCTCGGTGAGAGGGACTTTCCATTCAATATACCGGGCTCGATTTCACCTACAATAAATATTATCACGTATCGTTTTGAAGCGTTAACAACTATTTGTATGTACATACTGACATAGCAAATATGATTCTAACACCATTTGTTTTCGATTAACGCTCGATTCGCTCACAAAGCGAATCAATCCGTACGTTTTGCACACATGACTACTGCCATAGAGCTTGATTTTGACGTGTACCAAGATGTCCTAAGACTAAACACGTCTGGCAGAGCGCAGATACTGACTAGTCACTGTGCCGAGTGGACGTGTAGACATCTATTCAATAAAGTCGGGCAAATGCGCTGGGTTTATTCAATGCAGATAAGCTTGAATGAGATTGCATGGGTGTAATCTTGTATGGACTAGAAACATCTTCGTTTGAAATTCTGAATGGATTTGATGCGACTTTCTTTGTATTGGTTTTCTTAGTCACTGTTTGTTTATACGTCGGTAGTGGGACAGGAGACATTAGCATAGGTGATAGGAATGTAACAACTAGTGCTTTGTTTGAAATTGGAATAAGATTTTCGCGTTGTTTTGAATATATGGTTTAAGAAATTTATTTCTCAAAACAATACAATGATTCACTTACAATGAGAAACACTGATTACAAAAGTAAACGTTCCTTGAAACGAGAAACGGAACGGCATATTTTTAAAGTTAGGCAAGTTCATTATACAGTTTTACATAATTATTATTTTTTAATAGATGTAGGTAACCTGTAAAAGTGAAATTATGAGTCCCTATTACGTATCGAAACGCAGTTTCTATCAAAGTTAATAGGGAATATTGCAGTTACAGCATAACAGTTTCATTGATTTTGTGAAAATCCACCGTTCTCCGTAATTCCTTGCCTTTGTTAGAGGTTCACTATTTATTTTATAGCTGGCTTTGTACGACAGTCAAGGATACAGAAAAATAAAGAAAATTCTTTATTCCAAAGGACGGGCACAAACATCGCAATATTAACATTATTAATTAAGGACTTCTAGCTAATATAAAAATATTTGTCCTCTTATTTCCTTTGTAACATTTTAATCAAATCTAGTGTTGTGTGGAAACGTAAATGTATTACAGTAATTACTTGTGTGCCAGTGGTTGGCAAGCTGGCATGGCCAGATGCCAGTAACTGCCTTTAGTAACAGCTTATCTTAGTTCTGCTACTTTATGTAGGCCTTGCTTTGTTCTAGCTTGGTTTATTTTTATGTACGTCGTTTAGGCAAGCTGTGCAGTGCCTAGAGACTGTCCAGTGTTATCAAGAATGGTTATGGTGGATGAATTTCATTGTAGAATAGTTGCCGTACGTGTTGTGGTGTGATATTATATGTCGGTTGGGCAAAATTAATGAACACAGTTATACTTTGATTTAGGTAATCTACAAAGATCAACGTTACAAAGTTTATTGGAAATATTTCTTAATTTTGTGACTTTATTTAAAAATTAGTATACATATATTATTTATTTATTTATTTATTAAAACTTCATGCACAATGAAAAAATTGCACAATGGCGGACTTAATGCCTTAGGCATTTTCTACCAGTCTACCTTAAGGTGGCTAATGATAAATTATTAAATTATTAGGTGATTAAATTATATTTTTAAACATTTCAATATAAAAATACATGAAAAACATTTAAAAATCAGCAGGGTCCAAGCTACCGGTAGTTGGGGCTCCAGGACAGGAACTTCCTCACGATGTGGTCCATATCGAGGAGTACTGTCTTTTAGTAGACCCTTGATCTAACTGCCTAACGAGAGCCTCAATAAATGTTGGGCGAGGCTATCAAACCATTGGCCGATAGGACAATCGGTACAGTGACAGCTGAGTTCACATTCCACATGTCAACAATCTCATGTGCTAAGTCGAGATATTTAATTTGTTTCCCTTTCTCAGATTTGACGATATTCCCGTCATGTGGAATGGTAACTACGACAATCTTTGCGAGGCACGCTACTTGATCTATCACTACTATATCAGGCTAATTATCAACAATAGTCCTGTCAGTGATGATACACCGATCCCAGTATAACGTGACATGTATGGATCATTTTCATAAACTGGGTCGGATACATACTTATAATACGGTACCTCAGAATCCACTAGTTTATATTTCAAAGCAAGTTGCTGGTGAATAATCCTAGCTACTTGGTTATGCCTGTGCAAAAATTCGCCGTTACCCAGACGAGAGCAACCAGAGATAATATGTCTGATGGACTCACTGGAATAGTAACATGGCCGACACATGTCCATCGTCCCATTCTTCATAATTACACAGATTTAATTAATCCATAATTGCACAAATGAAACCTTCAGTTTCCCCGAAATGGTCACCAAATCATAGCTAGGCGACGGAGGCTAAGAAGTCTACATGGGGCTCATGAGGTGCCCGATAAAATCTTCTGTGAAGTTCCTTGCTTGAAGGTGATCCTAACATCATTCAAGAAGGGTAGGCAGATGAGTAGTAGTTGCAGATGGTAGTTGTGTTACCTACAATTAAATTTGGAAAACATGACAGAAAGATGTCGTTTATTCTTAATGTTACTTTTATGTATATATTGTAAAATTATACTTTTCACTAAACTGAAATAATTCAAAAAATAAATTTGTTTGTGCTAGTTAAGGCGCACAATAATCACGTAAAACAGCTACCTACTATTTTAGATAAGCATATAAGACAGTTTGTCGTGGTGGCCTAGTGATTAAAACACCAGCCTCTCAAGCATGAGTGCGCGGGTTCGATTCCAGGTCAGGCAAGTTCCAATGTAACTTTTCTAAAGTTATATGTACTTTCTAAGTATATCATGGACACCAATGACTGAAGGTGAAGGAAAACATCTTGAGGAAACCTGGACTTTAAGTCTGAAATCGCCAACCCGCATTGAGCAAGCGTGGTGATTACCCTCAATCCTTCTCTGTATGAGAGGAGACCTGTGCCCAGCAGTGGGTCGATAAAAAGGTTGATGATGATGATGATATAAGACAAAATAAAAATATGGAATTTTAGGTACTTAAATTAGTGATGAAAATTTAACTGTAGCAATAAGCTGACCTAAAAAAAGTTACGAAAACCCTATAAAAAATAGAGGAAAATTGCTCGAAAGATAGTGAAACGTGTCTTAGCGAAACTTCAAGGCTCTGCTAAATTATTCACACACAAGTAGGTGTAGCAAAAACAGAGACAAAGTGAGTCTCCGGGCGTTCATTACGAGCTCTGCTGCTGACACGCCCTCTATGTGTGGACTGAGGAGTTTCCTTGAATTTTGACTAGAAAATATAGTGATGCGTGTTAATGAAATATGTAGTGTGTTTGTGAGTATTTTTGAGGTTGGTTACTGTTACTTGGCTTTGTGTGTACTAGTAGTTTATTTCTCATCATCGTCATTTAGCGTTTATACGAGTCGCATGCAAAGCTTTTTCAGCTTTGGAGTCTGAGGTCCGCTTTTACCAGTGTAACTGCTGATTTTGGCTAAACTTCGATATTTTCCGTGAAGCCACTGCCGTCTGACCTCCACAACCCGAAGGCGATATCGAAGCATTGCAGTTAGACCAATCGTTGGACTTTTGAGGGCTCCAACAACCTTTAACGACTGCCATTAGATGTTCGTATGGCAACTGGGACCAACTGTTTAACGTGCTTTCCGAGGCACGACCAGACCAGTGCAAGTATTCATATTCATGCATACAAATATTAGCACTGCGCGGGGATTGAACCCGCGCCTCCTTGCGCAGCGGCTGCGTTCGCTACCGCTATGCCATGGAGGCTGTCAGTAGTTTATTTCTATATTTATATATTATTTAATATATTTTCTGCAAGTGTTTCGCTTTATAAAAACGTTCCCTTATCAAATAGTGCGCGTCTATGTAGCTCAAATTGGTTATTTTGAAGTCTTCGAGATTTAGGACGTTCGGTGTTATTCAAAATCAAAATTGTTTATTTCAAATTAACCATCCGTTGGTGCTTTTGTCAATGTCGGTCAGTCCAAGAAAATTGAAGCTAAATTGCACGTTACAAAGCGAAGATCTCTATGGAGAAGAACGTGCAAGAAACTCCATGGACACTATTATCATGCATAGGTAGAATATGCAGGTATGCAGAAAAGCTACCTGTTAGTTCTAAGGCTACTAAAATGTCCATATTAGTTGTCAATTTATATGAAATGTAAGTAATAGTGCTAGTGATGTGATAATTATATAGAATATAATAGAAATATATGTATATTAAAGGATGTCACACTGTAAATGTTTATGACCGATTTTGAGAATAATAGCTTGGCTGAATTTTCGTGAAATCACTAGCATAAAGATTGATTTACACGGTGCAATTAAATTGCCTATGGCTTGAAATAAGTTGAAGCAACAATAAAAGTTGCATTGTCTAAACACCATTTAAACGATGCAAGTCATTTGTAGCAAGAATTTTATTGTAGGCAATGAAATTGCACCGTGTAAATCAGCCTTAAATATTGGACACGAAATATTATATACCAAGATTTGGAATAGCTTGTTGTAGCTTGAGATTTTTCTGTTGTTGAGCGTATTAGGAAGTATGAGATCTTGTCATTATTGGACATAGGTGACTCAAAAAGTGTTATCAAAAAGTGTTATACATAGCTCAATTCAGTCTTACTTAGGGGTTTCGGGTTGCCAGTAACTAGGTTAGGGAGGTCAAAAAGGAATTCGACGGATTGTAGTAGCTTGATGTGCTGTATAAATAATATCAATATCTAATTACACTTTATTTGACTAAAATTAAAGATATTATTTACATACTTATTACTAAATAAACGGCACATTATTTAAAAAAAATAGTAATAATCTAACCTGTTTTTTATAGTAGTTTTAGTTAACCTGATTAACTTAACATTACATTATAATACTTATAGTAACAAACTAAGGTAGGTTTGTTTATACTTTTAGTAAGGGTAAGTTATTTTTAATACTTTTTTTGTATCAGAAGTTTGTAGATAAAAAGTTCTGTCTTAGTAGTTTCGTAGCGTAACGTCCTTTTTTTTTTTGCTGTATAAGTAATTTTTATATACATTTTTTGTCACGATTTCTTGTGTAAAAAAGGATCGCTTAAGTTGTGACTTAAGCGATCCTTTGACTTAAGTGTGGGTTTTCACACAGTCCTATAAAAGACTTTCGAATATATATATTTTTTATCGCCAAAAAACAAAGTTTATTCCTAAAATATCTTCATTTTCGATCCAGTTAACATTTACTTCTGATATCCCCTAATCCCGGAATCCGCGTCTTTTACACCCTAAAGATCCGGACGGTTGTTATCTCTAAATCTTTTGTTCTTGTCACAGACACCCGCATACATATTCCGAGTCCCCGCAGTCGCCTATTTCCATATCCCTCAAATATATCATTGCGTTGGGAATATTTTATGCTGTCGGTATCTAACCGGCGTTTTGTGGTAATGTCTTCGTTTGATGTATAGCAGTCAAGAACACTCGTGGTCTAAATATCTTGCCATTATGTATATTGTGGCCACATTAAGATGTAACGTCGCAGAAGGGAGCCTCTTAGTGTTTTTTTCTCTGCGTAATCACGACCCAGATTGCTCTGTCGCGAAACATAATGCCGCATCGGGCAAGAAATTTGTTAAAATTATAGACGCACATTTATTTCTTTAGTCGAAATATCGAATATGGGCTCGACTTCCTTTTACTAAAAGGCCGATGAAATTACTGAGTAAATGGCGCCTCGTTTGTGCTTAATTAGTACATTTGTTTGTCCAATCTTTTTTCGACGAGATACGAGGGCAGAAAATAATTGAATCAACCATTTTTCTCGGTACGGGAAATTAGCGCCGAGATTGTTCTTTGTTAAATTTAATTGGATCAGATTATAGACAATGAGTGACGTTTTTGCGCGCCACATATGTACATAATAACCAGAGCAAAAGTGAAATATAAAAGCGTAATAAAATGGGGGAACGGAGTGCAAAGAATTTTATATGAATTACAAATGAATTTTCTGGAGTCGTTCAAAAACTCGCACAGCGAAATCTCCTTCCGCGGCTACTTCGTTAAATAATGTAAGGAACTGTGGAGGTGCGCGAATTGCGGGAACCGACTCGAACAAAACGCGCTGGAGCCGCTTGAATTTGCAATTTCAAGGCGTTCGTTCTCTCACAATTTGCTTATACCGAGCCCCGCGTTGGGCGCCATTCCATGTAATTCGGTCCACAGCCGCACTAAAGTTAAGTAATCGCACACCGTCGCGCGCTCCCAGGCCCTCCTTATTTTTTGGCATCGTTTCAAATTAAAAACGATTAGAGTGAACCTGCTTTTGTTACAGACCTCTATGAACACGTCGAACCAAAGCCAGCTAATTACAACCTTACACTATTACTAACTTCTTTTCCAAGCTTTTTCTTCTTCTTATCTATTTATCACCCATTTTTGGAAGAGCGTCAGAAATGACTGTACCTAAACAATGAAATTATAACTAATGACGTTTCCCGCTTTCCCTCTTTATATCGTTCCAATATAATTTCGGTTCACTTCACAAGCGAAGTTGAACTCATCCGCGCATAATGCGACATGGGAGTTGAAACTAAATTAATATACAAAATTTTATGAGCAATAACATGAACTAAACCGGGATCCTCGATGGAGGTCGAGCTCGCCTTTCATTTTCTCTTCAATAATGAACAAGTGCTGACCCCCGCAAGCTGCGCGAAATTTAATTTTAATACGTTACTGGCTACTATCTCGGCGATGTCGCCTAACAAAACACGCCTGGCTCGCGTAGATTAGAACTCGCTTACTACATGTTTGTTCATGGCTAATGTTTTTGACGCCGTTATACCTACGTGTTAGGGCATATTAATCTTAATTGTGGTGGTCTGGTGGCAAGCCATTCTTAACGAAATTATAATGGAGCATCCAACATTCTTCGGCGTGTACAATTGAGGCAAAATTCGCTGCAGTTTCATGAATTGTCGCCGGCAGTTATTATTCGGCGTGTAAGCGGGAATTTGTCTCTTCAGGACATAGCTGGTTTTGTCCTGGAGTTTCCCGTAAATTCGCATGGTTCGCTGGTTCCTTTGAAAAGTCGCGGTTGGTTTTACGCTTTTGGCGGTATTGTTCGTGGCGTTTTGACTTTGAATTTTAACCATCCTTGTTCAGAAATTGTGGCAAGATGAATAATGTTTTGCTGTGCAGTTTGCGCTTGAGTAGTAATTGTGCATTTGGGCTGGAGTTAGTTTCGATTTGTTTGTGATCTCTTCTGTCTTAACCAGATCTTGGATCAAAGAGGGTAACTTAGTTGTTCTCATATTAAGTCACTTTACTCTCTGAGCAACAGAACGTTTAATTTAATTTATCGCAACTTATTCTTAAGATGTCTTTTCATAATAAAACGTCTGCACCGACGAGGAGTAAAAAAGATTTGCGGAATCCGTCCCACTTTTTTGCCGTGAACAGATCTTGAGTGGAAATAACTGTGTACAGATGCATTCGACGTGCTTAATCTCTTAAATCCTTTCGATATCTCTCCCCATTGCTCATTCAGAACATGGGAATGCCGGGCAAACCATTTTGAAACCAAAATATGAGAAGAATGTCTGTATAAGTTGTATTGGGTGATATTTGTACTTAGGTAAAAATATTTCGTTTGATATTGAAATTTAAAAGTGGTGATTTTTATTGTACTGGAAGAACCAGAAGCGAGCTATCGTGAGCAAGACATCAGATCATTTAACTAGACATTAAATTTAATTTCTAATCCAGATATTTTAATTTAATATACAACGTGGCGCGATAATGGCGACATTAACTAAAAACACATATAATTTGTTACATTTTGGCGTCATGAAGAGATTTTATTTTCATAAAATGTTATTATTAACGAAGTTACTTAAATTTTTAGAAACTACCATTTAGAGCAACCTGTATTTAGAGAGCGTCAGCTGTCGCGCAGCGGTCATTTGCCGAGGTCATGGATCATAGGTTACAGGTACATTCGTGCGGAAGAGAGATGCAAAACATTATCTTTGTCGACGGCGCTCGCGCAAGCGACATGCGGCCCACCTCCCCTCGACCCACCCTACCGCGCCTCCGCAAATTATTAAATATTTATTTTTTGTTCCTTACTTCCTTAGTATGCTAGACGAACGCGTGTCTGCGTGTCCTTGACACGCATAATACCGGCTGTGCATAATTTCGTTAAATACAAGTTCTGTGAATGTTTTTGTGGAAAAGACGCTTAGTCTATTGTTTTATTAATTATTTTTGTGTAATTAGAATAGTAATTAGATTATGGTACCGCGATAAAGACGCTTTGTTTTATTTTAGTTCGGTCGTTTTATTTCTCGTGTTACGAAAGTTATTTGTGTTATCTTATCTAATAGTACTTGTGTAAACTTGTGTCTAGGATGGCGAGTACACATCCCAACTATACAGCAGCTGAATATGCGGACATGATTCTAATTTACGGAGAATGTCATCAAAATGCTGCCCTTGCAATAAGGACATATCGCGAGAGATATGGCAATTCCAGACAATGCCCTACTAATCCTCGCACTATTGTAGGAGCTCTTCAGCGCATCCGTGAAAACCGGCCAGTGGATCCTAGGTCTCAACGCCCTGATCGGCCGCCTACACGTCAAACCCCGATTCGACTAACTGAAAATGTGCTACAACATTTTGAAAACCAACCAAAAACTAGCCTTCGCCAGAGCGCTAGGCATTTTCAGGTTCATCACAGAACCATACACCGGGTTTTAAAGCGGGAAAAGTGGCACCCGTTTAAATTTCGAAAAGTGCATTCTCTATTATCGCGTGATAAATTAATTAGAGTGGAATATTGTCAGTGGTTACTGCGTAAAGTTGAAGAGGACAGTGACTTTCTTTCCCAAATTTGTTGGACTGACGAAAGCACGTTTACGAGAAACGGCATGTGGAACCAGCACAATCTGCACCATTGGGCACCCAAAAGCCAAAACCCACGCGTTTGGCGGGAGACAGCCCATCAGTACAGATTTTCAGTAAATGTTTGGGCAGCTATTCACGGTGATAACATCATCGGACCCGTGTTCATTGATGGGACTTTAAACGGCGAAAGGTTTGTTAATTTATTAAATGATACGGTGTCAGAATACACCAACAACTTAAGCGTCCGTCAATACCAACGAATGTGGTATCAATTAGATGGCGCGCCAGCCCACTCCGTAACAGCAGCCAGGCAGTGGCTAAATAACACGTTTGGCGCCCAATGGATCGGCAGATTCGGACCTCGTAGGTGGCCAGCAAGATCGCCAGACCTCACGCCACTCGATTTTTTTTTGTGGGGGTGCATCAAAGACCATGTTTACGCGGAGAACGTGGATTCGGTCGAACAATTACGCCATCGAATAACAATCGCGTTTGAAAAAGTGAGGGAAATGGCTTTACACGATAATTTATTATCAAACTTGCGGGAAAACATGAAACGTCGTTTAGCTCTCTGTGTCCGCCAACAAGGTGAACTCATTGAACATAAGAAAATTTAAAATAAAAGCAGTGACTAGTGATGAACTGATGATAGTTACTTATAAGTAATAATAACAGTTAAGTGGGATGTGATTAGTGTTTGACTATAACTAGTTCCGCTGTAGGTACCATTAGAGCAAACAGCGCGCGCGCCGCCGGATTCATTGATAAAAGCCGACAAAGAATCTTATTACCGATTATGAATACGTAGGTACGGACGACAGCAGGTCAAGCCGCCCAAAACCGTCAGATATTATCAATCAACCTTGAGCCTTAATGCTTTAGTGATAAAGTTGAAAATCGGATAAAGACATCTGACTGATTGTAACCTTAGCTTGATGTGCTGTCGTCCGTACGATTTACGCTTGTGTGCTAGCCCGCTAACTAGGTCTGTACGCGAAGCGACGCGTTCTAGCTCCGAGCACCTCCGAGGTAAGTAATTGCATGAATGAATTTTTGCAAGGGTGATCCCAATTTTGGTTACTTTTATATTATTTATTTTGTTTGAAAAATTTTTTTTTTCTTTTTTCGAGTTATTTTAAAATATCAAATGTCATATGATTAATGGGCACTAGCACTACTCGTGTGTTAATTTAATGTCACCATTATGGCGCCACGCTGTATTTTATGTATGCCTGCTACAGTTGTACCAGTAGAAGGAATATTTTCTATTATGAACGAATTATGGACATATTTTGCTGTATCTACATACATATTATGATGTTTCTTTTGTATTTTAATCCATACTTATTGATTGATGATTGGTGGATAAATTTTCGTTGAGATTTCAAAAACGCAAACAGCAATTTTTAAGTGAGTCTTAAAACAATAGAACCCCGTCAAAAATGTCATGCACAAATGGACATGCGCAGACAGTGGCACTTCAACTGTAAATAGAGTAGCAGTACCTCATTATACCTTCATCTCACTCTTCGTTACTGATGGATGTGAAATAGAAAGAGACAAAAAACAAAGTGTATCAGCTGTTTATATTATAAAATTCCCTTAGTAGAAGAATCGGGTTACGTTGCTCCCAGACGTTGAGTTAACGACCTCAGAACGATATTAAACTTGACAATTTATTTCTATACGTGTCAAGTACCTCCGATATGATATTGGTGCTTTAGAAAGCCTGGCTCAACTTGAGTTAGTGTTATGAGTAATACTTGTCATGATAAATTGGGTGTTCTTTGTAAGCAGGGTATATAACAGTTACTACGCTGTTTTAAAAAGTTTTCCACAGTATAGTTTATAGCATACTTTTTATGGTACGTTAGGTATACAAAATCTGTTGGGTAATTGCGAAACACACTAACAGAAGCGTGATCTTAAAGGAGATGTTTCATTTTGGGCCACACCACTATGTACGTATATAGATAAAAAGGAAAAAAATAGAAGATTTTCATAAAAATACAAGTAAATTAACTTGAATAAAAATACAAGTATATATAATTAGTTATTTAAGGTAAGGTAGATAAGGTAGCCATGACACTTTTTATGACGTTTGATTGGCGACTTTGAAAGTTCTATTTTCCCGTAGTGTTCGTGTCAAGTGTTGATTTGAGCTGTTTGTGTTTATTTAATAGGCCATATGTTCGGAATTCATGTTTTGCTTTTTCTCAGTCATATGGTAAATAATATAGATACGATAGCCTTAGATATATGACACGTCAATCAAATGTCACTGTCAAAATCTTATTTCGCTTATTGCTGACCACCATATTTATTAGTAGTTGTGTTGCACTCCTTGGCCGAATTAAATTGAATCTGTATAAAAACTAAGCCAAAATATAGGAAATCAATACTAAAAACAGTTAACTATAGCGTAAATCCACCTAGCATTAAGTGTGCTGGCCCAGGCTCCATACATTTCTGAAACATCTCCTTTTGACAGTTCAGCCATGTTCATTGCGTTATTTATGTTTTTGAACATATACATTTGCGAACATAATTATGAAGCTATGGATTAGCTTCATCATCATCATGATTACATCATTATTATCATCATTATTGATGTACATTCGCTTATTCTCTTGAAAGTCCACTACGTTAGCCAAATCAAGGTTAAACTGTTAGACAACGGAATTGATCCTGTTCAATGTATGGACTAAGCTCGAAGTAAACTCTTTTTATTTCACTCGTTTTAAAATCAAAATCAATATTCATATATATACAATATGTAAAGAATACCCTGTCCGATCCGTGAAGGTATTGTTAGGTATCGATAACTGATTCTACTAATGCCCACAAAGACAAGCTAAACTTTAAAAAAAAACCCCTAAAAAATTAATATTATTTCGCAAAAAGAGGTAACTTAATACATGTGCGGTAAGCAACCCTTTCCGCGGGCGGCGGGAGGCAGGGCACGCGGCACCTGTGAAGTCGTCGCGTCGCTATTCGCTTATAAAAATACCGATGTTGTCACTTTTTTTAAAAAATTCCAATTTCGGGGAAATTGGAATTAATTCCCCGGAAAAAAGGATTATTTCAAAATTCATTAGTATTGTTACTATGATGATTATGTAAAATTTTATATTATATTTGGTCAAGTGTTTACCTAAACTTTATTATCCTAATGGGTCGGACAGGGTTTTCTTTACATATTGTATTTAAACTATTTTAAAGTCCCCAAAGCGCGTTGATAATAGCAGTTACTCAGCTAAATTTCTAAGAAATTGTTAAGTCTTTAAAATTCTAATCCAAATGTATCAAATTCTACGCATTAGAACATCTATTTTCATTTGACATTAGCAAATCTCTTAGTATTCTTTTTACTGAGCCAGTCCTCAGTCTTGTCGACTAGAACAAATTGAAATTAATCAAAGAGTTACTTTGGGAATTCAGTCTAGCTATAATTGCTTTGTCTGAGAATTTTATTTATATTTCCTATCGATATTGATCAGTTCCTAGTGAAGTGCGGTAGTAAAATGCGGATATTTTAATTGATTTGCTAACCATAAGCCTGACAAGATTCACGCCACATACTTATATTCTATATTTGCCCGATATGTTATTCATTTTTGGCCACAAAAGTTATTTGATTATTTTATTTTTTTATTAGTTTTATTCCCTTTCGCTTCGTTTTTGTTTCAATAACTAATTGATATGTGTGTATTTCCTTCATGCTAATAAACTTACATGTTGAAACATCATCAAACTCACATGTTACATGTTGTTGTCAGAAATCATAGTGTAAGATGAACATATGTAATTTGGATGCACGCAGCGAGCACGTGATAGCTAGGCCCATTTATTATTGTGATTACTTCATAACTCTGAAATAACTTACACAATAAGTTTCTGCGTATAACAAAAATTAATGCCAATTGTCAACTATTGTCCGGCCGATGGATAGTGAAAATCAACCCACTACATTAACTATTAGATCTGTCGCTGACGGGTATCAGGGTCGCAATCTCTCGACGCCCGTACTATATACAATATGTAAAGAAAACCCTGTCCGACCCAAAAGGATAATAAAAGTTAGGTAAACACTTGACCAAATATAATATAAAATTTTACATAATCATCATAGTAACAATACTAATGAATTTTGAAATAATCCTTTTTTTCGGGGAATTAATTCCAATTTCCCCGAAATTTGGTAATTTTTAAAAAAATGACAACACCGGTATTATTATAAGCGAATAGCGACGCGACCACGTCACAGGTGCCGCGTGCCCTGCCCCCCGCCGCACGCGGAATGGGGATGCTTACCGCACATGTATTAACTTACCTCTTTTTGCGAAATAATATTTATTGTTTTAGGGGGATTTTTTTTAAAGTTTTGCCTGTCTTTGTGGGCATTATTAGAATCAGTTATCGATACCTAACAATACCTTCACGGATCGGACAGGGTTTTCTTTACATATTGTATATAAAAATATGCTTACGGGTAAATAATTATACACATTTACCAAAAATACAGGAACTGTCTCTAAGCATTTAAATGCGAAAAAATGTAACCTAACAATGTGTCCACAGTTCAAGACCTAATTTCTTGTAAAGTTTTCGCCGTGCTCGATAGATGGCGTTAGTGTAGATTTAGAAGTCGCTATGGTTTCGTTACCGTGTGTAGGATATAACTAAAGTTTTTTTTTTTTATAAATGAGAGAGATCGAGCTATCGAGAGCAATCAAGTCAGATCAGTACACAGTGGTTTTATTTATAACTCTCACTAGTGTACCAACAGGTCAACCTCCCTAAATACTGTTACGGGCTAGGGGTACTTAAACGCCGGTTAAGGGTTACGAAGTTTATTGGCAACGAAGGTACAGTCGATTGTAGGCAGTGACAAGTAGAACGTAGCTGATGTCGTACCGAAGTCTTCTCTTACGTCTACGAAGTCCGTGTTGTAAACACACAATAACAGTACAGATGTTACTCCACGTAGTACTCACAGTTCTTGTTGCAGTTGTCGCAGTAGGTATTCTCGAAGATCGCTTCTTAACTGTCGCTGTTTTCGTATCGCTAGTCGAGTGTAGACTGACTCTGCGTCGGCGTCGCGGCGCCTTATATAGGCCAGCTGATCGAACATTCCAGAATCCTCTAGGCGTAATAATAATAGCACATAAGTTCGAGGTCACTCGGAAGTACCTACGGTAATTCCCGGAAACGGGTTTCTAGAAATTTCGATGTCGACACTTTGTTGACAAAACTGTTGAGACCTGTACCATTCGATAGGCCGTCCTAAGTCTAGTAATGCGTTTTATTATTGTACCTAGAAAATGTCTAGATCTGGAGGAATAGGACTTAAAAGTGACACACTGCATGTCACGCGATATTGAACCTTATGCCATCGACATAAGGTCCATTCGTAACATTGCCCCTTCTTAGTCATGCTCGTCCCGAGCATGATTTGATCCATAATAGCGAGCTAGGCGGTCTACGTGTACGATCTTCAGCTTCCCTCTAGGCCCTTTCTTAATCCTGTAGGTGACATCGTTTATTCTGGTTACTATCGTGTACGGACCCTCCCATTTGGCTTGAAATTTCGGACTCTTTCCTTTTCTCCTTATGGGATTATGTAACCATACCAAAGTTCCCTCTTCAAATCCGGGCACGTTAGCTTTGCGGTCGTATCGGATTTTCATTTTCTCACTGGTTTTCAGACCATTCTTTCTCACTAGCTCATGTATTCCATCTAATTTACGCCGTAGGTCGGCCACATAGTCGACGGCTAGGATAGGAGTATCGGGAGGTGTTCCGGTTAGTGCATCTATGGGTAGCCTAATTTCTCGGCCGAAGTTGACTTTCGCCGGTGTGCAGTTTGTGCTGTCATGTGTTGCTGAGCGGTATGACATTAAAAAGAGTGGAATGTATTGGTCCCAATCCCTTTGATGTTCTTCCACTACTTTGGCCAAATGATTCTCCAACGTCTGATTGAATCTTTCGACCATTCCATCTGACTGTGGGTGATATGGTGTTGTACGAGTCTTGTGTATCCCGAGCAGTTGGCAAACCTCTCGAAATAGTGAAGACTCGAAGTTTCTACCCTGGTCAGAGTGTAACTCCAAAGGAATGCCAAATCGACAGAACACCTCGTGAACTAGCTTTTTGGCGACTGTATGGGCTTCTTGGTTAGGTACTGCAAAAGCTTCTGGCCATTTGCTGAAATAGTCTTGCATGACGATGATATACCTATTCCCTTCTTCAGTAACAGGGAATGGCCCAGCTATATCGACAGCAACTCTTTCCCATGGTGCACCAACATTGTACACTTTCAGCCGACCTCTGGCCCTCGTTTGCGGTCCCTTTACTGAGGAGCAGGCTACACATTTTCTACACCAGTCCTCTACGTCTTCGCGGCAATGTACCCAATAGAATCTTTTCCTCACCTTCTCCAGGGTTTTCTTTACTCCTAGATGTCCTCCGGATACTCCGTCGTGCACCTGTCTTAGCACTGACGCGACTTTATCGCAGGGGACAACTATCTGTAAGGTGACCTCCTGTCCACTGGGTGATTCCCATTTCCTCTTGAGAACTCCATTATCAATTATCAGGCTGTCCCACTGAGCCCAGTAACTTTTTACTGTTGGGCTAAGCGCTGATATTTCACTCCAAGCGGGCCTCTGGCCATGGTTCTTCCATTTGATTACTGCCTTCAGGTCACTGTCTTCCTTTTGTGCGTCTTCCAATGATTGATTATCCCAGTCTTCATCCAAAGCGTTCACCTGGATAATCCGTACGTTCTCTTCCTGTTTGTCACAATGTAGGCCGTTACTTCCTGAAGTAACCTGGCGACGGCGGTCCTTTTGTCTTGCCTTTTTCTCGAGGCGCTTCTTCTTACGCGCCTCATCCTCGACTTCCTTGTCCCGCCTTGCGTCTGCCTCACTCCACGACCTTCCGCGCGACTGCTCGCGCTCTTGTTCTCGCTTGCCGGAACATTCGCGTTCCCGGTCTCGGTCTCGCTCCAGGTCCTTGACGCGTTCCCGCTCTCGTACAGCGGGTCGCTCGCGGTGCCCGCTCCGGTCGCTCCGCTCACGCCACTCGACTCGCTCGCACGGGCGCTCGGGCTGGACCTTCGCATCGCGCTTGCGCCACGCCATCACCGGGACCTCCTCACGTGACCAAGAAGTTCTTCTTCCCTTGGCCTTCCTGGGACAATCAATTCGAATGTGCCCCTTTTCGCCATACTCATAGCAAGTTGGTCCTCGTCGGGCTTTTATTTGTGCGGTCACTTCTCGAATACGGTCGTATTGTGGGCCATCCTGACGTACAGCTTCCACCTCCAGAGCATGCGTCAAAGCGGCCTTCAGGGTCTGATGGTGCCCCAGACGAACCGCAGCCCTGACTTCCGCATCTCGAATCCCATCGGTAAATAATCGTAGAGTAGTAGCGCCAATCAATCCCGGTGTTGATGCATACGCCTTCCGAACCATACGTTCAATTTCCGTGGCCCATTGTTGCAAACCCTCGCTGCTCTTCTGTGTGCGGTCGCGGAGTTGAGCCCTGTAGACATGTTCGAGGTGTTTCTCCCCGTATCTAGACTCCAACGCTTCTAGCAGACAGGCTAGGGTATTGCAATCGCCGGAAATATTTTCGAGAATTTGTACCGCATCACCACGCAGAGCAAGCGTAAGAGCGGTTACCGCTTGATCGTCGTCCCAGTTGTTGCCTTTTGCGACCTTTTCGAATTGAAGACGGAAGGCCACCCAAGATGTTGTTCCGTCAAAATGAGGTACCTTGAAGGTCGGCAAAGCACTGGGTATAGGTACCACACCTTTAATGCCTCCTTTCTGCACCGTTTTATGGAGAAACTGTATTTCTTTCTCACACTCCATGATGGTATTGTCTAGTTTCTCCATACGCGCATCTTGTTTGTCTATACGCATGTCTTGCTGGTCCATACGGGCATCTTGTTGTGCTGTTTTTATTTTAAGCTCATTAACCTCTTCTTTGGTTTCTTTCCACTGTTTATTTAGTTCTAATACTAGTTGCTGGGATTTTGCCTGGGATTCATCTATTTTTGCTTGGGTTTCCACCTGGGATTGTTTTATTTGAGCCTGGGTTGCTGCCTGGGATTGTTCTATACTCAGCTTTATTTGCGCCGTCAAGTGAGCCAGTAACGCCGAAAAATCGGGTCCGCTGGCTCCGGCAGTGGTGGTGGTAGTAGGCGCACTCACATTCGTCGGTGTTACGACGGCCGCATCTTCTACGGGTGCAGGGACACCAAGTGATACTTCCTCTTGACGCGCCAAATCCATCGCTGCTTGTCGTCGCGTGCGAACTCTTTCGTCTTCCCTTGGCGTGACCGGCATGCCGCTTCTGACACCAATTGTTACGGGCTAGGGGTACTTAAACGCCGGTTAAGAGTTACGAACTTTATTGGCAACGAAGGTACAGTCGATTGTAGGCAGTGACAAGTAGAACGTAGCTGATGTCGTACCGAAGTCTTCTCTTACGTCTACGAAGTCCGTGTTGTAAACACACAATAACAGTACAGATGTTACTCCACGTAGTACTCACAGTTCTTGTTGCAGTTGTCGCAGTAGGTATTCTCGAAGATCGCTTCTTAACTGTCGCTGTTTTCGTATCGCTAGTCGAGTGTAGACTGACTGTGCGTCGGCGTTGCGGCGCCTTATATAGGCCAGCTGATCGAACATTCCAGAATCCTCTAGGCGTAATAATAATAGCACATAAGTTCGAGGTCACTCGGAAGTACCTACGGTAATTCCCGGAAACGGGTTTCTAGAAATTTCGATGTCGACACTTTGTTGACAAAACTGTTGAGACCTGTACCATTCGATAGGCCGTCCTAAGTCTAGTAATGCGTTTTATTATTGTACCTAGAAAATGTCTAGATCTGGAGGAATAGGACTTAAAAGTGACACACTGCATGTCACGCGATATTGAACCTTATGCCATCGACATAAGGTCCATTCGTAACAATACCATCGGAATATTTAACACCACTATATGAACCAACGATTGGAACAACACAATGAATAGTCCCAATTTCCTGTGTTATATAGAAAATTCATTGAAAACGTTTTCATTGTGTCTTTATATATTTAAATTTCGCTATAAACCGGAATAAAGTAGATCCAATGTAATTTAATTTGTAGACATGTTACATTCCATTTACTTCGAGAATGTTCACAGCTGATGCGTTTACCACAGATCTCTTTTCTTTAAAACGATTTTAGTGGAAGTAACCTCCATACATTTTTGTTATACATATCGTACCAAGTGCAAGAGGATTTTTTTTGTGTTCTGGATGAGAAATCATCAAATGACCTCTCCCGCTCTGGGCGGCGCGGAAGGGCGTGTCAGACAATCCTTAGGTTGCCCAATTTGTTGAAGTCGGCTCTAAATACCTTTTTATTAAACATCTCTATTAGTTGTCATTACAGTGTTTTTACAATTTAGCCACATCAACCTTCTTCAAAGCGTATCGTATTCACATGTGTCACGTAATTAAATGAAACCCATTTCAAAGTCAAAATCACAAAAAGCAGTCTCTCAAAACGCCTTTCACCACTTCCCAATGCTTTCGTTGGGAAGAATAAGTGGCGTATCATATTCCCCAGCAGCACAGCTGTCTGTTCGTTCCTATCAGTTTTACCAAAAAGAAGCATCTACTTCTTCTTCAGCCTAGGGTCCACTTCTGGACAAAGGCCTCCCCCAAAGCTTTAATTGCATTGGGGTTTGCCATAATCCCCACGCTTGGCAGGCGGGTTGGCGATCGCAGTATTTTGATATTCCACGGTAGAAGCGCTGTTCTCCGCTACCTTGGTGAGAATTCCCTTAGTCGCCTCTTACGACACCCACGGGAGGATATGGGTTGGTCCTCATCAGGTGTTTTTAAGTCCGGTACCACATGGGTTAAGTTAAAAAGACCATATCATGAACATAACCAGTCTACAAAGTTATTACATTTAGACGAGCACAGTACGGGTTGGTAAATGTTACAAGAATTAATTTAAACAAATTATTTCCCCATGACGTTTTCCCCCACTGTTTTTATACAATAACTGAAATGTAAAATGCTAAAAAGACGAAAAAAGAGCTCGCAATATTCGATTATGGAATGACAATATTTTTTAAATAATACTTAAGTAAAATGACGCAAAGGAAGTACATTTAAAATGCTTGACCGCATCAGAATCCCTGATTGTGCTTCATTGACGCAATAAATTTTATATTAACATCGAGCAACATCTGGAGTTCTTTAGAAGTTAATTTATATTTTTTATTATTTTTCAATTTATAAATTCGAAAGCATTTAATGCAATAAGTATCTGTTTTGCATGTTGTCAATAAGGACTTAGTAATGCAATGGCAACTTCAAATTTATTCATTCATTTTGTGAACGTGGGGTAGAATTATAAAGCGTCTTGAGATCAGTAGTGATGAAATAATTTACAAAAAGTAAGGCTCTTGTTTTTCTTCCGTCAATTATTAATTATTATGTTTAGATATTAATAGCTATAAGATCTGCTGAGTTCCGTTAGCTGATTTAACTTGATCTTACATATCTTCCTTATGAAGCGACTCGTGGCTGAATAATAACTCCACACAACAATTTATCCAAATCTGTATATGCCGAGACCCTTTCATGTGTAGGTTGTTCGTCCCGGCCATTAGTGGCACTAATGGCCGGGACCAACAGCCTTTCACTAAATCTGTGACAATCGTTTTATTAGAAGAATTGGGTTCTTTAGAAGTTTGTCAACTTAAACTTACCAAGGGGTAGATAGGCAGTGACACCAGGGAAAGCGGCACAGTGGACATGTGCTGCCTTGCATAGTTAGGTTCGACCCCTTTACAGTCTTCTCAGAGATGTGCCTTGACAGGCGTTGCACAGAAGGGGTTCCGGATTGGTCTTTTGAGAGGTAACGGTAACTTCCTTATGCAGATAATGACAAACCGGGATGGTTTTAGTTAGGTAAAGAGCCCACACTCCCTGGTCTTATCCCCAAAGACCAGGGCCTTTTGAAGGTTTCCCACCGAAAAAAGGACATGTAGGTAATACGGGTTGGTGTCATAAACACCTATTTTGCGTAATTTTCTAAGGATTATAAAGGGTGCACCTGTCATCGACACACAAACGAGTACCATGGATCCAGTACATGATTCTGAAACCCCCCAGTGGTGGAATTTTTCGTCGGCTTTTTCATGATTTAAAAAAAATGTAGATTTTTTCACTTTAGACCGTTCATAATTGTTATACTTTTATAAACCAATAAGATTTTAAAATAAAAAATATTTAATTCTGTAATTACATAAAAAGAGCAATGAAAACAAAACTGGAAAAACTATCTTATCAGCTGATTTAATTGAGTTCACATCAGGGATCAACGTCATACCTACAAACCAGCACGGCGACACGCTTGCAACGTTCAAAGGCCAAGCCGACACTTTTATAAAACACTGTGAATTTTGTAACCGATCATTAATGACATAAATGACTATCATAATTTTATAAGTGGCGTGCGGTCTAGCCTTTTCGCGAAGTTTGCGTTACGATGTCAGATACACCCTGTATACAGTATAATCCAGCAACTGGGTTCTGATGGTCAGTTAATCATCAGAACCCAGTTATCCATCATTCAGGCTGAGCAGATGATACCAAGGACCTTATGTCTAACAAAACTCGTAACTCAAATGGCATGGCACATTGAAATATTCCTCAAATTACCTGCCAGTCGAGTACATAAAGTAAATGAAGTGTCCACAGGCGCTGTTTGTAGAGGCTGCCATAAAAAAGGTTTCAGACGAAAGTAAATAATGTCTCTGTAATTAATGAACAACGAAATTAACTTTTTTAAATCATTTCACATTCACTCTTTTTGGTTTTTAATATTTGACCTACAGTCCTTTTTCAGTTTTTCTAGTCGTCCTGACAGTGGCAATCCAATAGAAAGCTTATGCTGGTGGAAATAAAAATCAATGTGAACTAGACTAACTTATCAATGGCGGCAACCCAAGAGCAACTCACCATGATTTTGGTATTGATATGCCTGGCTGTCCATACATGTGAATGGATTTAAGTTAATTTTTTGTTAAAATATTATTCTTAAAAATGGCATTTACCTTTTTAAAATATAATCATTTTATGATTACTGAAGACTTCCTTAATTTGATAATAATACAGGGTTATTAGTAGAACAATATTTCCTGAGTTTCGCATTAGGAACAAGGAGGTTCTGAGAGTACTGGTCGTCTGACGTGAATAAGGCTAGTAGTCCAGATAGTATACCAGCGATTGTTCTTAAGGCATGTGCGCCCGAGTTGTCTCCTGTATTGACGCGCTTGTGTCGCCTCTTATTTAGGACTGGTATAGTGCCCAAGTCCTGGAAGCTTGCCAACGCGCAGCCTGTTCCCAAAAAGGATAGTCGTGCCGATCCTACCAACTATCGGCCGATTTCGATAATACATAAACTAATAACACACAAACTTAAACACTTGTTTTAAAGCGTGTCTTGTGTCAGCGTCACGTCAAAGTCCATATATTAAAAAAATAAGAAACTTAAACACTTATTTAACGCGACGTGACGTCAAAGTTCATATTATAGGTAATTTTCAAAGGTTTATGGTGTGTCTGTAAACCGAACCAAGCTTATAAACTGTTTTGTAGTAAAAGGGTAATTATTTCAGGGGTGTTTAGTCTAATAACTGATAAACACGATTTTTAGTAAGTTAACAATCTTGCAAGACTGGATTACTAACAGTTTTTGGAAATAAACTCATCGAAAAGAAACTTTTATGAATTCTTTATTATATGTAATGTAATGCCTGTTTGCTCTCTGAATGGGGAAAACATTGAATTTTGTACTGGATACGGCCATTTATCTAACTAAGGCTTTATTTCGTTTCGCTTAGAAACAGAAGATCAGATATTTCAATTAGTAGATTTAAATTCTGCGAATTCTGGTAAATTAATAAAAGCCATACAAAAAAAAAGTTATTTTTTATATAGATTCTAGTAATATGGTCTTGAGAGGTTATTAATATTTTACCATATTCAGCCTATAATGCTTCCACTCTTGGGACACATGCCTCCTCTCGGTCGGTGTGTGTTGGTAAACGTCACATGTCTCTGAAGTTTTAGCTCTAGGATATGCCGGTTTCCTCACGGTGTTGTACTGCACCGTTTTGAGAGCAGCGGTGATGAAATAATTTAAACAAGGTGAACCGATGACCTAGTGAAGGGCGCGGGAAGCCGATGTATGCGGGCAGCACAAGACCGGTCAGCGTGGAAAGCCTTGGGCAGGCCTTTATCCAGCAGTGGACTTTATCCAACAGTCGATAGGCTGAAGGAGAAGAAGCGCCTGATGACTGAAAACTTTTTCTAAGCCGATGCAACTAGTCCACCGCTGCGCTACCTTCCAAAAATGTTTTAATGTTAATATTGAACCCTGTATAACAGACTTATGCCATGCTCATAGTTAAAAGCCATGTCTAAAATGTGCTTTCTTCAAAGACACGGCGGCGCCATGATAAACTAAATGAATATAAATTGATCATGTAAGCACGCCAAAGTAATCTTCTACGCAGCAACCTAAACGTACGGACGACAGTAGGTCAACCTACCCAAAACTGCCTAAAATTCCCAATCAACCTTGAGCCTTAATGCTTTGTAGGTACCGTTGAAAATCTAATAAAGAAATCTGACAGATTGTAATAGCTTAATGTCTTTCGTCTGTACCTCTATTATTCACGTGTGCAAAATTTCATTCGGTCACTGCCCTAAAATAAATTAAACCTTTTGAGCCTAATATCACCTTTTCATTACTATTCATCTCTTTTCATCGTCCAATGTGACATTGGGCCGACTTTTTGACTGCCAATGACATTGTCAGTTATTCAATTTGGTTAGCCCGCAATCAGCTTGCCCGATCTCTTATTTCCGATCTATTATAATTCGATTACTGAAAAGGACGAAGCCAGAATTTATATACTTGTGAAATTATGTAATATTGAAATCAACCTTTTCATTTCGGTATTAAAATAATTTACCTATGCCCGGGCAAAGTCGCTAGCTTAAGTAGAAAATAAAGTTTAAAAAGAAAAAGAGATGAAATAAGTTTATTGGCGGAAATATGTATATGTATGTATACAGACCAATAACACAGATTGAGCTAGCCCCAAAGTAAGTTCGAGACTTGTGTTATGGGATACTAACTCAGCGATACTATATTTATAATAGATAAATATATAGATAAACAGCTAAGACCCAGGTCAATCAGGAAAAGATCGTTATCCATCATGACCTGGCCGGGGATTGAGACCGGGGCCTCCACGTCGCAGGCTGGCGTGTTGACCGCTGCGCCACGGAGGACGACAACAACGGATTGGAAATGTGATGCATAAAATAAATATGCATTACTTAGTTCTAAAATTCAATTTCTTTATTGTTTTTTTTTTTGTTTTCGTTTACTTTTGATTATTTGTTGTTGTTGCTATAATTATAAAGATTTGGCAATAATTAAAGGCCACACCAAAGCACGTGTCTCATTGTAGCACCCTAATTACGTAACTCACAATCAATCTCTCAATAATTTTCACACACAATAATCTCAGTCTCAATCTCAATAATTCAGTAGGATATTGCTAATCTATTGCTTAATATGTTCGAGAAATTTGTTTGATCAAGACCGTCGTAATGAATGTTGTAGGTCTATCATAATGACATTGCCATTTGTAGTGTATTACGCTGTTATATAAAACAATAGCAGCCGCCAGCGACTTCGTTCGCGTGGAGTTAGTTATGCTCCGCTCCTATTGGTCGCAGCGTGATGTTATATAGCCTAAAGCCTTCCTGGATTAATGGGCTATCCAACGCAAAAATAATTTTTCAAATCGGACCAGTAGTTCCCGAGATTAGCGCGAACAAACAAACGTACAAACAAACTCTTCAGCTTTATATATTAGTATAGATTTACATCAAAAAATCGTCGAATTCCTGTAATGATTACGTCACGTATTCGTGCTAGGGCTTCTGACCCTGGTTCGTCTAGTAAATCACTAACCTCTCCACCTAGAAACTACTAGAACCAACCAGTATGCGTCACGCGTAATTGTCACTAGCATAGTTGGCTTTGCTAGGCGTCACATCGTACCTTGAATACTAATATCAAGTGTTTGTAATTTGCCGACACAACTCATATACTACATGAAGTAGGTACTAAGCGCCTAGTATAGGTAAACGGATGTCGACAGGAATGGATCTAAGGAAAACAATTGAACATCGAAAACCGTAAGCTATTCCGTTCCCATCTTCTAAATTTATCGATAAGTACCCATTCAAGAATAAAAGCGGACTTTGACACACTTAAAATAGGAATAGGTACTTTTCATATTGGCAGTTCATTCATTGTATTTTTGATATTGCTGAGAGAACAATGTTTCTGAACATTTAAAGCAATGGTTTACCAATAAATCACCTTACCATCAGGCGGTTTTGCGGGTTTATAACATGTAAAAAAAAATGTATACGTATATACTATAAAATAGTTCAGATTCTGATTCTATGTCGCTTATTAAGGGAACAAAATTCATATAATTAATATACATGTACCTGATAATGGACACGGAAGGTTTAGTTTTTGTCATTCTAGCTATTGTTATGATTGTTTAGCACATCATCATCAACCTTTTATCGTCCCACTGCTGGGCACAGGTCTCCTCTCATACATAGAAGGACTGAGCGTAAGCACCACGCTTGCTCAATGCGGGTTGGCGATTTCAGACTTATAAAGTCCAGGTTTCCTCAAGATGTTTTCCTTCACCTTCAGTCATTGGTGTCCAAGATATACTTAGAAAGTACATTACACACAGTAACATTCATATAGTATAGTACATGATAACATACATGATATATACAGTAACTTCAGAAAAGTTACATTGGTACTTGCCTGACCTGGAATCGAACCCGCGCACTCATACTTGAGAGGCTGGTGTTTTAACCACTAGGCCACCACGACATCCTCCATCATCCAGTTTAGCACATGTTTCATGTTTAATACTATCAAAAAAATACCAAACAACCAAGTAAAATGAATATTTTTTAACGTGTTCTGATATAGTCATTTTAATCTATGTGCATCGAATTTACATTTTTTTATGCAAAAATCATTGCTGCACATTAGAAATTACTTCTGTGTCGCATTACTATGTTCTGGTTGGAGTCCAATCTAACCCAATGCAACTGAATATCTATTAATATTTTACAACACAACCACAACCCAGTACAACAATTGGGTACAACAATAACCTTACTATAAGTATAATATATGTAATTACAAAATATTTCGAAAGAGCAACTCTTCTCCAAGCACAGTCACCTTTTGGAAAAGTAAATTACAGAATCAATCAAATCTTGCTTTCGGCGTTCCAAAGTGCCTCATATCAAAGTGCCTTATATATTAGATAAATATGTATACTAATATATAAAGCTGAAGAGTGATTTGAAAGATCTTTTTACGTTGCATATCACATTAATTCAAGAAGGTTTTAGGCTATATAACATTACGCTGCAAAAAATAGGAGCGGAGCATATCAAAAATTTTAAATGTATGCTGTATATTATATTCTAGAAGTGTAATAATGTATCTTCAGAAATCGACTCTTCTGGGGTTCAAATAAAATGTTCAAATAACTAACTCCACACGGGCGAACTCGCGGGCGGCTGCTAGTATGGAATAAATGTTAAGCTTTTGACGCAGACGCTTTTTTCAAGCGTGCTAATGACTCACAATCAGTCACACTGTTGAAGAAATGCTTACACCGTCTCAATTCAAGCATCAATTTATAGGCTGTAGAAGTGTATGTAGTTGGCAAGTGTAATTAATTGCCATCGGCTCAGCAGATGGGTGTCACTTGCGAGACTTCGCGATTATAAACGGTTCGCTTCGTTTTGTATGTACACCAGTGTGAGTGTGTTATACCAGTGTTTGATGAACTGTGAATGCCAAAGCCAGGGTGTTGTCAAGTTAAGATGTATTGGAGTATGTTTTGCTGCGGTATTTAGTACATAGGATATTCTATAGTTATAGTCTATTCTAGGAAATATGGCAATAAGTTTATGGTTCTCCCTAAAACGTCTTTTTCGTGCAAAATATTAGCGATGTCAATAGGGTTTATTGAGTTGAATTTGTATTCTTTTAAACAAACCTGCCACAATCTTACGCCTCTCACTTTTCAATTAAAATCGTTTAGATTTTAGAGGATCATGACCTGGCTAGCCTTTTCCCGGTTCGATTTTTAGTCTAACCGAATGTACTTGTATTTTACGTAAAATAATGCCTATCCTATCTTCACAATCTACTTACTGAGGTAGTACCAAACACCCCTTTTAAAATTATAAACTAGTGCTTTACCACAATCCCGCCTGATGGCAAAGCGCGCTAGTTTATTGAGAGCCTATTCACTCAAAAAACTTAGTGAATAGGAACGAAAACTGCAGTTGAGAGAGGTGATGCAATGTTAAATCCAACAACACGACCAACGATTCTGCGCCAGAGGGAGATTGTTCTGGAGACCCTCCACGATCAAACTCCCGACACAACAATATTTGGCGCATCGTACCAGGCATATGTACATCGCAATACAACTACTCAGGCTCGCCTTACGTACGGCTTCAACAGACATCATGCCGGAACACGACGAATCGTTTGGCGGCAAGAGTTTGTCTGGTGGGTGGTAACTTTTGCCGGCAGATGTTGTTATGGCCTACCACCAAGAAGTGGAGGTATTACCTTGGCAAGACTCTTAGCTCTCAAAGATCCACGTTGGTTTCAAAGTTCAAGCTTAACGTGCGTTCATTCCTGTATAAGTTAAAACTCGTAGTATCTCTCTCAGCGGTACATAGACCTAGGACTATGCACCGATATAGTTACCACCACCATTCTTGACCAACAGCTTCAATCTGGCTTCGCCTTTTAAGTTTTGAAAATGTATTTTAGTAAAAGTGGTTCTCCACAGCATTCTAGACTTCCGCATTGCAATGGCAATCCGAACATTTCACTTCTGTCTTTATCGCTTCGAAGAAAATGTATTCCTAGATCTTATTTTGTATCAAATTCTAAGATTTGCCATTTTAAACCCGCATATGTCGTTAAAAGGCGAAAGTTAGCGTCGAACAGATGTTCAGAAAAGCATTGCTCAGTTTGCTAAATACAATTAAAAGTATTTTTCTCTCTATCGACTTGCTGTTCAGAGAATTAATTTTCATTATGGGTTTAGAGGCTACAATAATATGAATGAAATGAAAATAAAAGGTAATCACTTTCCTAAAGTATGATATAGGTATATAAAGTATCTTGACAGTTATTTTGCGACTGAATTTCATTGGTCCAACCTAGATTTATCCTAACACAGAGAATGAAACCCCATCAAGCTTAACACGAGTGAAACACCGAAGAGGAATTAAAACTATCCAACGAATTCCTAAACTACAAATCGAATCGAGTCCAATTATGTATCAAAAACGTAACACACATAGAAACTTCTATTTTAATGACCAACGTTACAGGACATTCGCTGGTCGGCTTACAAACAACACAAAGTAATCTCAGGCGCACCCTCCCATATATCACCACTTGTGACATTTCTAGCTAATAATTCAACTCAGACAATGTTAGCGAAATAGTGTAATTAGGGACTACCAACTAAACTCAACCCCTCGTTTCGCGAAATTTATAGGAACAGAGAGCTCAATGTGAACTAGACATAACTCCATAATTGGTCAGATTACAATGATTTAAATAATAATAATAATAATAATAATAATAATAATAATAATAATGTTTATTGGTGCAAAACCTTACAGAGAAGCTTAATATCTAGCTAAAATTAAAGGCGCACAAAAGTTGAAACCCTGACTCCCAAACTAGGAATTACCTGTGACTTAGGAGTCAGTGTTCTGCCACTAGAATGAGATGCTGGTAAGCTGATATTGTTCAGGAAAATATATTACTATACTTATTGCATCTGAAAACATAGTAAAAGAAAAAGTGATAAACAAAAAGTAAAAATAGTAGAAAAAAACAAACTAAAAAAAAAAAAAGTAAGTATAAAATGACTGTGTCGTAGATTGATAATGTGTGTGTGTGACTGAGAATCGTGTGTGTTGTTTGCATTGTCTGATGGGCGTGTGTGTGCGTGCGTGCGTGTGTGCCCGTGTGTGTGTTTGAGCGGGAGGGTGTGTTTGCGTGTGTATATGGATGAATGTGCATGTGTATGTGTATGTGTGTGTGATATGAAAGATGAGAAGCCTAAGTATATACATATGTGAATACGGTTGTGTCAAGTGTGCTTGACTTATTACGAGCTTATTGCATATTGTTAAACTAAAGGTGTCGTCAATTGTATTACGTGATTGTTATAAAATTTTGCTACTTATGTCAGAGTAGTCAGTAGTTCCTCAGTTTGGGCGTAGTTTAGGGTGTATAGAATATCCTTCAGCTTAATCTTGGCTTCGTGTTTGCTCGATCCTGCAATTAGAGTGGACTTACTAATATTTTTGTAAACAAGAGAGCTCAACACATACAGCTGTCTTCGAGCGAAGGTAGTTCTATGAGTAGGGGTTGGGCAGACTAATCTTTGTCCGCGCTTATTTGAGTCTGGGGGAGGTACTTGAGTATGTTTCCAGAGAGTGGTTCTAAGTACGAATAATTGTCGCACAGTTAACAGTTTGAGCTCGGTGTATAGCTGATTAGTGGGATAACGAAAGGGTTTTTGAGACATTACCTTAAGTACTGCCCTTTGCGCACGCTCCAACTCGAGGAATTTAGTTTTGCCCGATCCACCCCAAACTAAAATGCAATAACCAATGATAGACTGGCAAAGGGCAGTGTAAACCATTTTTAATGTCTCGAGGTCCCCAGAATGCCTTAATGCCTTAAACAGATGAATCGTTTTCCTGACCTTATTGGCAGTAAACTCTATATGCGAGTTCCACTTCAGTCCATCATCGATCATCACGCCCAAATACTTGACAGATGTTACAGACGGAAGCGGCAAGCAAGAGCAAGTTGAGGTGTCCGGACAGGTGTGAGCTCTAATCGAGTATGTGTTTGGGGGTTTCGTACTGGTATGAATAGAGAACGGGATGCAGTTTGTTTTTTGAAGGTTTAGAGAAAGAAGATTAATGTGTAGCCATTCCATGACAGTTCGCAGGGATTCTTCAGCATTATTTTTCACTTCAGCCCAATTCTTCCCATGTACTACAATGGCTGTATCGTCGGCATAGGTAAATATGTTTGCAGATGATAGAGGAAGGGTGCACAAGTCATTGATGTAGATAAGGAAAAATGTTGGGCCGAGTACACTGCCCTGCGGGACGCCATATGACATTTTCTCATCAGCACTAATATGAGATCCTATCTTCACACAGATTTTACGGTCCATCAGGTAACTCTTGAAGAGATCATGAACTATGCCTCGTATACCGATGCTATGTAGCTTTGATAGAAGGGTGGGAACAGAGACTGTATCAAAGGCTTTTGTTAAGTCAAGGAATAGACCCAGGCATTTTTGTTGATTATCTAGTTTCCTAGCTATAAGTTCGGTCAGGTCTATTACTGCGTCTTCTGTGGATATTCCTTTTTTGAAGCCATATTGATTTTTTGCTATTATGTTGTTTTTGTGTAGATAGTTGACAAGTTGCTTATTGATTATTTTCTCCATTATCTTCGAGATGACAGGAAGCACAGCAATGGGTCTATAATTATCTACACAATCTCTGTTCCCACTCTTATGTATTGGATGGATTACAGCTTTTTTCCATGCATTAGGGAATATACCCGAGGCTATAGAACAGTTTACAATGTGTGTGATAAGTGGTCCGAAAACATGTCGACATAGTTTTATTAGTTTGGCGGGAATACCATCCCAGCCAGTAGCACTGTCCTGTCTTAGGCTAGAGATAATGGAGTCCACATCAGCATTATCCACTTCGAGAAGAACGAAGGAGCCTGGAGGATTAGAGCTTTTGGAGGGGTGTGATGGGGAAGGTTGAGCTGCAGTACTTATCACGGATGCCAACTTTTGACCGATGTTTGCAAAGTAGTTACAGACGAGATTAGCTGCATCACTTTTATCAGAAACAGTACTCAATAACTCATAGGGGGGGCTTTTTTGCTTATTTGTGTACGTAATTTCTTTAATTTTATTCCATAGTCGTTTAGGGTCATTTTTTGCTTTGTGTAGTTCAGTTTGTTCGTGTAACCTTTTAAGTTTTTTGAGCAGATTGTTACAGTAGTTTCTATAACGTTTGTATGTGGTTTGAATTATTAGATTGTCGGGGGATTTCCTTGCCTTTTTGTGAAGTTTATCACGGTGCCGAATGCATCGCAGTAAACCGGGTGTAATCCAGGGTCTAATCACTCTGTTTTTCTTAGGAATGGTTACAATTTTTGTGTGATCAATCAAAGCGGTGTTTATTAGTGCAGTAAGCGTGTCAGATGCTATGTTAGGATCGCTCGCATTCAAAACATCGGAGAAATCTTGGGCCTCGATGTGGCTTGTTAAATTGGTGTAATCAATTTTAGGTATTTTGCTGGCCGGCACAGATTTTCTGGAGAGTTGGACATTATTAATGGCTAGTAGAATTGGGAGGTGGTCAGTAATATGTGAGTCAATCACAAGTACTGTGGCTGTTTTGTCCGTTTTGAGCATCACATGGTCTATGCAGCTATTAATTCTTGTGGGTATCTGGTGGGCGGGTAGCAGGCCATGCATGGCGTTCAGTGTTAAATATTCGGTAGCACGTTCCTCTATACTAATAGGTCGGATATCTATGTTTGTGTCCCCTATCAGGCAGACATTTTTATAGTTTCTTAAGGACAAGAGAATATTGTCTATGCTATTCAAAAAGTTATCGAACTCTGCTCTTGTATTATATGACGGGGAACGATAAATAGCCACAAACGCGAGTTTATTAGAGATTTCACATGTTAGGCAATTTCCATTTAGAAAACTAGGTTCTTTAATAGTGCAACTAATATCATCTCTCACATAGATTACAATACCGTCATTCTGGTTTGCTGTCCGCTTTGTAAAATGCGATTTATAGCCGTTCAACACAGGGAGATTCACCACTTTGCTTAACCAGCACTCGGTAAGCACCAGTACATCACAAGTAACATTGAGTAAATCTATCAACACTAGTATCTCGTCAAAGTTTTTATTTATACTTCGTATATTGATATGGAGGATTTTAATACGACTTGTTGACCCCACTAAATAGTTTGAGCAGTCCGACGGTAAACATTTATATGATTTTGCTATTTCAAATTCATCTAAGTCGGCTGTAATAATAGAATGAAGAGTATTAGCCATTTGTAATAAATGATACACTATTAAACGACACTGTCCAGAGCTCCAGAGTGTATGGCATATATGCTATGTTAAGGTAATAGAAACTAGTGTAATGTGATATATGAGACCAATATGGGGTGGTATGTGTGTATGTGATGTGTGTGTGTGTGTGAGACCAATTTGTGAGAGTGTGAATTGAACTTTTGTTTAACACTTCCCTTTTGATTGCGCTTAGATTCTGTAACATATTGCTAAATGTTCCTGTAAATCTTTTTCCTTCAACCTTAATATGCTAACCGCGTCTCTCGTTCCTATTAAAATGTATATTTATGTAGGCACATTTTACTTGGAGCACTTAGTAAAACGCCTCTCTTGTGAATTCACTAAGGCGTAAGAGTATGTAAACTGTACTTTTCAGCCTAAATTAAGTCTCGAAATGTACCTGCAATCATAAAAAGGAAGGGAACTGCTGATATAAGAAATGGTTATGTATTTAAATGCTTAAGCGACATTGCAAGCGAGTTGATACATTGAAAAGTTTACAGCAAGCGCTAAAAGTAACAAAAAACATATTTCCCTCAACACAAACCAAAATTATTCCTACTTAAACTCACAATGCATCTCAAAAACGCATAGAACAATAGCATTTTTAAACAATAAACAATGAAAACGAGGTTTTATTCTACCATAACAATAAAACGCACCTCGCTCCTTTACTTTTTTTCTTTAAAAATTCAAGCGTTAATCTGTACTGCCTGGCCCCTTAGACTGAAAGGGTCGTAATAGTTGCATGCCTAATGACTCTCGAAGGCGAATTAGATTTAATTTTTGATTCTGTTTGTTTGACGGCAGTTGTGAAATATTAAAGTGTAATCGAGAGGCATACATAGGTTAGATTTTGTTAGAAATATAATGCTTGGAGAACAGTTGTATTAAGACGAAGCTATTTGTTTATGAACCATAATTTGTACGTGATGATGATAGGCTGGTTGGGTTTGAGTTAACTTTGATTTATAATACTGAATATATTTTCTAGGGCCTGAAGTTATCGTATTGCATAATTCGAATGTCCTTAACTTTATATAATTCATGAAAATTGTCAGTCAGAAAAAACTACTTTCAAAATAAAAAAAAAAAAAAAAAAAAGGAAAAGGAAAATAAAGGTAAATAAAGGTTGGAAATATCCCAATTCCCTAATTTGGAAAAACACAACTTTAAAATAATCTAACATATAAAAGCTGTTCACAGGAGATGTAGGTATTTTGTTGGACTATAACTTCGCTATTTTTATGGTATTGTTGGTGAGCGCAGAGATGGCAGAGGATAGAAGGAGGAAGGAGGAGATGTGAAACTATGTAGCAAACTATGCTTCACTACTATCCTCAAAAGATGTAGTCAAAGTGACATCTGTATCGCCTACGATATCGTCGAGGTAACGAGGCTAACTAAATGTAATTTACTTTAATCCCCTTCACTGAAACCGTCCATAAACAGCAACACAGTTCAAAAATGAACAGTTTTCAAATAATAGTGCATTAAACAGCAGCATCATCGTTTGGTCGTGTTGGTCTTGGGTTTAACATTGCTTCACCTCGCTCAACTGCCGTCATCCTTCCTATTCCTAAGTTTTTTAAGCGAATAGGCTTAATAAACTAGTGCGCTTTACCATCAACGATTGCATCACTGCTTACCATCAGGCGGGATTGCAGTCAAGTACTTCTGTAATTATAAAAAAAAAACAATTTATCAGCATAGCTCCCAATGCCCGAAAGACTCCCACATCGTTATATGGCACTGCAAAAATAAATATGTAATGATTTTAAAGCTTTTATCAAGTTTTTCCACTTAAAGGAACCATTTACTTACATATTCTGTTTGCTAGATCGCTTTGATCAAGTATTAAAACTCAGGCTTTCATTAATCGCCTTATACGGTCCACTTAATGCAATGCACATATAAACAGCGACTATTCTTAGAATCTAGAAAGTAGAGCGAAACCGTTTTCAACAATTTTATTATTTAAGTTCTATTGGTATTTGCCATGTGGCTCATCAACAAGACTTTTAACAGTGTAAATGGTATTAATCAGTAATTATTACTGTATTTCTACATATAAAAATAGCGTTTTTAATTTACTTAGAGTTAATTATCTACGGTTAAGTTCTAATTAAATAACAAATTGGAAGGCGTCAGCGAGGTGCACCTTGGGGAGTCTTATGTCCTTCAGTGGACGTTATTCGGCTGAAATGATAATGATCATGGTAGGTATATACAAATTCTGTTCGTTTATTTTACGTTTTTGGGGAAGTAGAAGCTATTCAGACACTAAAGAACATGCTGTAAGATTAGTACTAATACACGTTCATATAAACAAACATTGTGCATTAATGTTATAAACAGAAAGGTTGTTAAAACGTCCTCTTGCTAAAACTACATCGTAAACTAACTCCGTACAACTTTGTCGACACTTCCTTCAAAGTCAATTCTAAAATTATCGTGCGCTTTACTCGCTGAACGTACTTAAAATATCGGATCAGGAATACGTTGCTTTCTTCCAGTGAACTGTTTTCATTAGTAGTACACGCGACGTCCGTAGGCAATTTTCTTTAATTTGCTTTATCCATCATTGATTCACTCCCTGACGTTTGACGGCTCAAGAAATTACTTTGGGCTCGTTCCATTTAAGAACCCGTGTGCTGTTTGTGTTCTTGGGTAAATAGAGGTATGTAATTTTTTTGCTTTTGTTTGTAAAAATGTGTTGGGCCTGTAAAAACTTTGAACATTTTGAGTAAGTTCTTGACTAACCGCATTCTGAGGGCTCGTAAAATGTAACCTTTTGCAGAAATATGAATGTATGTCATGTAGAAAAGAGAGCAGTAGCCTAGTGGTTGTGAGTTACAAGTTTTAGGTCGTAGGTTAGAACCCCGTCAGTTACTTTACTTTGTGTAAATTATTTCATCACCACTGCTCTCAAAACGGTGAAGGAAAACATCACGAGGAAACCGGCATGTCCTAGAGCCAAAAACTTCGAAGACAAGAACTCGTACTTTGCCAGCGTGGTAGATTATGGCCCACTCCCTCTCACCGAGAGGAGGCCAGAATCCCAACAGTGGGAACAATGTAGGCCAATTATATTGTATTACGTTACTGATTACATTAATCGGCGGTAGGCCATCCTTCCTATTCACCAAGATTTTTAAGTGAATAGATAAAATAAACTAGCGCTCTTTACCATCAACGAATGCATCACTGCTTACCATCATGCTGGATTGCGGTCAAGCACTAGTTTATGTTATAAAAAAAAGTTATGTGTGCCGAAATAATAAAAATTGTTTATGTGTTTCATATTTTTTGATGTAGATCATTATGATTTGAAAGGTATATGATCAAATTAGTATTTAAAACCTAAACCCGTACTTACATATGTCACGTTTATCTATTACTAGCGGCCGCCAGTTTTATTGGCAAATTGTGGTATCTATTCCACAGAGGCCATCGATTAAGAGTTGAGGTTAAATCTCACATTGAAAAAAAAAACCTGGGTAATGACATCAGGAAAACTTTGTTTTTAATTTCTTCATCTTTGAATACGAGGCTTTTTATTATGTTTTTATTACTATCATGTGTTTATTATTATTCTAGTGTTTTGTTTTTTTTTTTTTTGTTATTATTGTAATGTGCGTTTTGTTTGTGCGGAATAAACAATTTTTCTTTCATTCTTTCTTTCTATTAGTAAGGCAGTCACTACATGTGATATTCAGCAGTTGAGAAAATGCTAGGCAGATGATCTTCTAAGACACTTATACTTGTATTATTGTTGGTCTTTTTTTTTTAAAGTTGCACTCTGATTATTTCGTCAGCATGTAATACAGTTTCAATGATAGGTATTGGGTATGTTGTAGGTAGATTAATCCACTGCTGGACATAGGCTTCCCCCCAAGGATCTGCACGACGACTGGTCCGGCGCCTCCCGCATCCAGCGGTTTCCCGCGACCTTCACCAGGAGACATACCTACGCTGTATCTTCCGTTGAGTGGTCGCCATTCGAGAACCCGTCGATGGGGTCATCGGGCATCGGTTCTACGTGCAATATGCCCAGCCCACTGCCACTTAAGTGTTGCAATTCTTCGGGCTATGTCGAAGACTCTCGTTCTTCTGCCGATAAACAATATGTATGCGATAAACACATCATCATCAACATCACAGCGTTAATCCCAGTCGCATCCGTAGCTTTTCAGCTTTGGAGTCTGGGGTCTGCTTTACCAGTCTAACTGCTGATTTTTGGCTAAACTTCGACATTTTCCATGAAGCGACTGCCGTCTGACCTCCACAACCCGAAGGCGATGTCAATGCAATGCAGTTAGACCAATTTAGAGATCAATTGTTAGACTTTTGAGGGCTCCAACAACCCGTAACGACTGCCACTAGATGTTCGTTTGGCAACCGGGACCAACGGCTTAACGTGCTTTCCGAGGCACGACCAGACCAGTGCAAATATTCATATTCATGCATACTAATATTTGCACTGTGCGGGGATCGAAACCGCGCCTCCTTGCACAATATACAGTAGCGAACGCGGCCGCGTTCGCTACCGCTACGCCACGGAGTCTGTCGTATGCGTTAAACACAATATGTAACTAATATTACCATCATCCTTCATCTTTGAGTTTAACCTTAAAGTATTCTAGCACATCTTACCAACAAACCGTCATCCAAAACCTAGAGATACATATAACCATGTAACAGCACCAGGTAGCAATTGTCTTTACTATATTATTCATCTTAACCGTATTTCCTAGCACATTAATAGCAGTAAATGCCGGATATGCTGAAAATTATAACACCCATCTTCCGGCTATGGGCCCTGCTTATACGTAATATATAAAGGGGATATATAATCACTTGGTATAGGATTCATTGTGTTAAGTCAAACGGTGAGATTTATATGTAGACATGGGACTATAAAACGGTTTTACGGATATATTTTCTTTGAAATAATGTTCTATAGATGTCCTTTAAAAAACTTCGTATGTTCTATATTTCGTCTTTACTTTGATAATTTAGAAAAGGAAAAGTTTCAGAGGGTCCTGCATTAGTTATAAGTCCAGAAATTTCGTAGATATACTATTCAGTTTTTGTTGAATCTTTATGATTTCAAGTAACTACGTTAAGTATATATGTAAGTTCCAACAGGTTCAAAGAAAACTCTTTTTACATAATCGTATGAGCAATATTTGAATAAAGTACCGAAGATATAAAAGCTTTAGGGGAGAACTAAAAAAATATATACATACCATTCATAAATTTATTATTAGTGAAGATGAAAAGTTATATAATGTTATATTCGCGCGAAGCTGGCCTTATTAAAGATTCATTCGGAGGCTTTGGACCGGATCAAGGTGGGCAGACGGCCGCAGGTTCTCATCCCACTTTCAAATGAAGTGCGAACGGTGCTTTTTCTCAACAAATATATATCCTTGTATCATTGCTTTTAGGATTAATATGGATGAATAGTTTATGTAAATGGGCCGATGGCTTGAGTAATAACGGCTTTAGAGGTCGATCGATCAGGTTTTTTTTAATATTTATAAACTATTGCTTGACCGCAATCCCGCCTGATTGTAAGCAGTGATGCAGTCGTTGATGGTAAAGCGCGCTAGTTTATTAAGGCTATTTACTCAAAAAAAAAAAAAACTGAGTGAATAGGAAGGAAGACGGCAGTTGAGCGAAGTGATGCAATGTTAAACCCAACAACACGACCCACGATGCTGCGCCAGAGGGAGATTGATCTGGACACCCTCCACGACCAACTCCCGACACAACAACATTTGGCCGTCGCATCCGGCACATATCGCAACTCAACTGCTCAGACCCCGTTTAACCCGTCCTTCGTACGGCTAAAGTACGAAGGACTTAAACTATGCTTGCCGAAGCTAGTCAGTGGATGAGTGTCCCTCTTCGCTGTAGATACAGCTCGAATTTCTGAGTAAACGACGGCTATTATTAATACGAAAGCGATTACCTATCTTACTGAGATTACTTTGTATGTAGGTGGTGAAAGTAAGATAAGCAGTCAGTCCATTTAAAATACTTGTTAGTATTCAACTTCATCCCGCTAGAAGCTGGAAGCACACCTCTTATGGAGCTTGAATGAAATCTCCATATTTTCCATTTTTATTTGGTTTTATATATGGAATGTTCTACGATACATACGTAAACCAGCAAGCAGCTTTGATATATTTCAATATAATATCGTAGACTGATATTCAAAGCAAGATATCACGCTAAAAACAACACTGCTCCTACAAAAATAAACTTCTCCGAAAAGCAAATAACGGAAGCGCTAGAATACATATTAAAGTTCGCCAAAAACCAATATCTTCGGCGATATTTGCAGCCGCTCTCATATGTGTTCTATTCATGGCTTGCAATAGAGGCCTAGATCCCTATAGGAATTGCAATTAGGCCTCAATTTACGCATAGTTTGGAGTGGAATTTCATTCGTGGGGCCACCTCAGTCTTCGTTGAGAATTTCTCTACTTTCCTTTACGGGCTTACCGAGATGTTGGGATGCCCGTTACCGCGGTCAGGAATCCGCACGACACTTGTATTTGTTGCCATTGCTGTGGAATAGCTATTGTAAGTGGATCGGTGTGGTTTTGTCACGATGATCTGATTCATATTTAGAATATTTAGTAAATTGGTGTGTTGAGTTGTTAAGAGATTAGGCATAGAACTTCCTTCTATACATGGTGGAGGAACACGGTGCGGGAACTGCACCGCTGACACTCTGTATTTTAAAATGTAACGTGAAAAAGTAGTACCAGTTCTGTTGTTTTAATGCCGAAATAAAACCTACATTGTTTCCACATTATTTGCACACATTTGGTCAAAAAGGTGCAACAGTATACGGTATTTCATTTATTCCAAAAGGGACAAAGGCGAGCACGTAAATTCTGAATTTCAATTGCCGCGAAAAGTTACAAAAAATGTTCCATTCATATTGTAGAACAAAAAACCGCGCATTATTTATGCACGGAAAAGTAAGAAACAGAACGGTAACCACTTTTCTATACATAATACAAGCAGGCCTGAAAAACTTTCGGTGTCTGATAGAACTCATAAATTTTAATAATGAAGTTCGTATCTTGTTGGCGTCATGTCCCACGCGCGGTGTTTATGTAAAAGTTGTAACACACTGCAATACAAGCCAGCAATAAATGTCTCGGCCAAGTAATAAGTTTATTTTTCTATTTCGGTCATGGAACATACTAAGTTTCGGAGACCGTAACGCGTTCGATATATTCGAGTCACTTGTAAGTTGTAGCGTTTATGAGTTATCAACAATGGAGGAAGGACGTGGTATATCGATATCCTTTATATAATGAAGACCGAGTGAGTTTTTCTCCAAATTGAATGGTCGCGACAATCAGAGTTTCGTCCGCAGATCATATTTCAGCGAACGAGATAAACTCGGACAAAAGAAAGGAATCCCCGTTTACCCAATTGGGTAATGGCCCAGCTCTGTCGTTATCTCTTCCCATTATTTCTGTTTGAAGGAGGCTGTGGTGTTCTACTTAATACTAAGGGTGAAATCTTTACAAAGATCTTTGATAAAGTTCCCCGGTACTTGATCTTGTTGTGAGGAGTAATGTTCGGATAAATTGCTTTTGCGGTCGCTCAATAGGTTTATGTTACATGCAGGCTACCTTGTAAAAGAGAAAAATATATTAAAAAGAAAAACTTTTACACCAGCCATTTTAATATTTTGTAACGCAAAGTAATTTTATCCTTTTCTTAATAAACTGGTTTGGGTGGTTAAAGGTTTGTGTGGCTCGTTTAATATTTCAAAGCTTTAACACAGTTTGGTAAATTATTAAGACCTGAAATTAGTACCTTTGTAAGTATTGATCAAAGTTATAAATTACTTTGACTAATAGCTCAAGTACTAAGTGAATCAAAGAAAATGAGAATGGCTGAATTATTGAACAAGAATTTTAATTAGACGGCCACGGCTTTTGTATATTAATTGCGGCCAGACTTAATTTGACAAACAAACTCTGTATGTCGTTTTGGAATTCAGTTTCTCATTTTTCCGTTGGCCTTAATCCATACTAATATTATAAATGCGAAAGTAACTCAGTCTGTCTGTCTATCTGTCTGTCTGTCTGTCTGTCTGTTACGCTTTCCCGCTTAAACCTCTCAACCGATTTTGATGAAATTTGGCACAGACAATCTTTAGACCCTGAGAAAGAACATAGGCTACCTTTTATCCCGGAAAAATTTGATGTTCCCGAGGGAAATCTAAAAAGCGTGATATAACCGAACTCCACGCAGGCGAAGCCGCGGGCGGAAAGCTAGTTAGTTATATTTGACTTCCTGAACTTAAAAGATGCCAAGTTAGCATCTGACCAAAACAAAAAAACGTTAAGAGCAGATATTTGAATGTTTTTCAAATAGTAAGAGACACTGACCTTTCTTCATCTGTTTTCACCATTTTTGAAGTTCTTTAGGATCACGGATATGGGTAGCTACTAAGCTCCACGCATCGATAGAAAGTTAGTAACCAACTATTCCCGATTATAACCGTAATTCAGTCCAGCTATAGGGACTTAGAAATGTAGGTCGGATTACATCAGATCTGCCGGCTGAAGACGAAAAGTCGCTGTCAAAGGGAGAGGGAAACTTCGCAAACAACTTGAGCTTGATAACCGATGGCGTTTGGTGAGACTCGCGTTTTGATGTTAATGACTTTTTGGAACATTCGCCAGATGTTAGCCTGTTAATATTGTATAGGAGGTTTCAAGGGCTCAGGATTTTAGTGGTGTTTCAGGGAATATTGCGAATTTCTAGATGAGCTGAAAAGGTCTGCTTTTGTTTTAGCCTTAAAAAAAAGTTTACACTTCACGATCGTCCGTGAGAAATATGATATGACTAGAAAGGGGCTAGAAATAACATAGTTGTTATTTCTAGTTCCTTTCTAGTCATATATGGGTATTAGAATTAAAATTATTGTAATACTGAGTATGTGCTGACTTTTATTAGTACAAAGTACAGTAAAAACAGTATAAATTAACCTCGAATTGTATAGGTTTGTTTGTAAGATTAGCATATATCATCACTACATATTATAAAACAAAGTCACTTTTTCTTTCACTATGTCCTTTTGTATGATTAAATCTTTAAACTACGCAACGGATTTTGATGCTTCTTTTTTTAATAGATAGAGGGATTAAAGAGGAAGGTTTATATGTATAAAAACATCCATTAACTAGTGGACTATAATTTTTGAAATTTCTAATGCTATGTCGTAAATAATTACATTTTTTCCGCGTTTGCGGTGAAACGCAGGCTGAACCCTACGAGATTTATCAAAGTAATGTACTAAATATTTAACACATTGAAAAAGTCTACAGAAAAATCCGCGATGGTATATGTCTATCTCTTATAAATGGAAGCGATTTTAACCAATACAGCATTATTCCCTATCCAAATTAATACCTTAAATAAATTGTTGATTTAATTTAAGATCTATATCGCCCTTTACAGCATATGATTTAAATGAATATTTTCGAAGATATTACAGACTAAAAAAAAATTTCGAGGCGTCGCGTTTGCGGGTACCGGCTGGGGCGGCGGGCCGCTATGTTTTTTAGATAACGTTCATAGTTTTTCTGTAGTGTATTTAGTATCAGAATTGAGTCGCTAGTAATATGTATAATAGAAACAAATATTTGAAGTTGGCCGTACCCTAAACATGATTGTGCAAGTTATGGTCAAAAATAGTTTGAATAGCTGACTCCTAAGAAAAACATATATCTGGAGAGATAAAAAGCGCCGACACATACTGTACTAAATAAATAGGGACAAGAAGGTAACGAAAAGAAAATAATATTCCAAGCGAAATTGACTACTAGTGCCATGTAATGAAGAAACACATTTGAATTGGCAGTTTTATTTGCCAACATCGTTTCTTTCGACAAAATGAATAGTTTTGACATATTTTTAGACAACCAGTACTGACAAAAACGACAAAGTATTCTCGATAATATGAAACTGGCACATAATATAATGCTCGACCATTTTAAAAGAAAAGCAGAAAACACTTGTTTGCTTTTAGAACACTTTAAACTGCTGAAGAACATCCTTGGAAGTTTTTCACTCCCATATTTCCTGGCGAAGCTTGTATTTTAAAATGTCCGGTACCCAACTTTGCTCTTATTTGTTCCCTCGTGCATTTGGCCATAATTCACTGCTATTTAACGCGGTAACTCGAAGACATTTTTAAAAACTGCAGTTAAGAGTGATTTACCTTTTTTTGCTAATTATTTTGGTGATACTTTTTAAAGAAGTTTTATTTAATTAAGTTAATCTGCTAGCTTGCTTTTTCTTTTGCAAGTTTTACTTAGTCGTTTGTATGAGACTTGAGACTCTTTGTATGTTGTTTTTTATGGCAGATGATAATTATGTTAATTGTGAGAAGCTATAACAGCTGATTTGTAAAATGTAGATGAAGTGAGTTTGAAGTGAACTATTCTAGTAATCAAGAGTCATTTATTCATATTAGTCTAAGAATAAACACTTTTTGAATGAACCCTAGAATGCCCGTCCTTCGCCACTTCCTAGTAGCTTTCGCTGGAAAAAAGAGGCGTAACTAACTCCCCAGCAACACAGCTAATAGATAACTGTATTGCTGGGGCGTTTGTTACACAGTGAAAACATTTGACTGTATAAATCTAAAGTAACTAAGATTACAATACACAGAACTTTATTGAGAGGTCATTAAACTTGTTTTCGAAGTGAGATGTTTAAAAAACCGGCCAAGTGCGAGTCGGACTCGCGCACGAAGGGTTCCGTACCATTATCTTTAAAAACGAAAAAAAAAACACGTTAGTTGTATGGGAGCCCCCCTAATTTTTTTTTTTAAACTGAACATTGAACATTTGAACTGTCTAGCTATTACGGTTCATGAATAGGGTGTCAGCCTGGTGACAGACGGACGGACGGACAAACGGAAAGCGTAGTCTCATGAATAGGGTTCCGTTTTACCTTTTAGGTAGCAAGTAACACTATGTATCTAAAAATACTAAAAAAAAAAACCAAGAATCAACTAAAGAAACATCTATTGATGTAATCAAAAGTGTACTTCAATCCTAAAATGACGGATGCTCTTCCCTCTCCGTTTAAACTTCCCCGTGGTGTATCGACTGCGGCCCAAGTGTTATGAAGCGTATTCATATGAAACGCTAAGTTTTCGCGAAAACATCCTTCTTTGCAATTGACGAAAGCCACATTACTTTTTAATTTGAACCGTTGGCCTTTGCAAAGAGAGACTTTATTACACTCCGAGGTATCTCGCTTTTGACCCGTACGCTCTTTGTGCGAGCAATTTTTTATTCATTTCAACGGATTCATACGGGAGTTAGAGCCCTCGACCTTCCCTTTTCGATGTTATGTGTTTTGACTCTCGGTTTTTAGTCTAGGAATAAATAATCCCGGCATTTTCTTCGAAAGTGTATTTTGGTATGGTAGCATTTTATTTTTTTGTCAGTGCTTTAGTTGCTTTTTCATAAACAATGCTACTTTTGGTAGGGTTGTACATACCCCATGTATGTACAACCCTACCAAATGTAGCATTGTTCTCTCTCTAGTTTAATTTATGTTCCATTTGTATGTATTCTACTCTTACAGATTCAAATAGTACAGAAATTTTTATTAACAACTAGCTTTCCGCCTGCGGCTTAGCCCGCGTGGAATTCGGTTATATCGCGCTTTTTAAATTTCCCTCGGGAATATCAATTTTTTTTTCAATAAAAGGTAGCCTATGTCCTTTCTCCGGGTCTAAAGATTGTCTGTGCCAATCGGTTGAGAGGTTTAAGCGGGAAAGCGTAATAGACAGACAGACAGACAGAGTTAATTTCGCATTTATAATATTAGTATGGATAAGTCACACACACACATATATATATATATAATATGTTGGACGATACGGAAAAAAAACACAGTTTGATTTATCTAAAATAGAAAGTTTAATGTTAGTATAACTTAAATATCACAATCAAATGAAAAACACATGTTTAAACGTACGATGTACTAACCTAAAATAGAAAAATCGACAATCAAGGTTTTTACTTCCAGTATATTAGTAGATCGACACTGAAAATTCTCTCACATCTTTTGACGTGGGCTGTCCTGTTCGTATGGAGTGTCATACTCTTAGGCGACGTACACATAAATAATAAAGTTAATACTAAGCTATGTACACACATACAGTATTACACACATATATAATTAAGCTTACATATATTTATCCAACATAAAATCATATTGTAATTTCTATAGTGGTAGACTATCAATAATAATTTCATTTCCTTTTGTTTCAGGTATGCAGCCGACCTCCCCGAGAAATACAAATATTTAACTTATCACTAAGAGGAAAAAGTACTGGTTATCATTACCATTAACTTTAATATGCATGTAAAAACTTTTTCTTTGTTAGAAGTGCTCTTGAGAATCCTTTATAAAGAAAAGATATAATATAAATAAAATAGTACGGTTTACTGCGAGAAAGGAATCAAGGAAGCTAATGCAATGTTCGTAGTAAGAATGTTCCAGTTTGTAATGGTTGTGTGATGTCTGGTTACTATTGCGTTTCTATTGTCAGTTCATTAAAGCAGCTTGGGACTGAGTTGCTCGCTCTGCTAAGCATTCTTATTAAACAATATGCGTAATTATGTTACAATTATGACACTTCGATCACTGTTTTTTTTATGTCTCGTAAATTGTAACAAAGCAAACACATATTTTCATTTTTAATGTCACAGTGTCACACAGTTTTTTTTTTTAAATCACGTACATTATTGTAAACATTTTCATTTTTAATGTATGGACTTGAAAAAAGACGATGATCCCTGAGTGTGCCCAGAGGTAGTCAGAAAATGCCGGCTCCATATAGTTTAAAAAAATATGACGTGTTAAAGTGATCAGTGATCCGACTTGCTTTATAAATGATTTCATTTCAACTATCGCGCACCTTTTTTATAGTACAAAAGAACAAGAATAATCATGCATGGTACCTATTGTACTTACGAGGATATTTCATGATATAAATGTCTAGAATAGATTAATTTCTCTTTATACATACTGTCTTAATGTGAAGTCAGCTAAAACTGTATATAATATTTCGTCATGTAAAGTAGCAACGTTGCGAACAAGGATAGAGCAGACAGTCAAAGGAAGCCCTGTTATCTTTAGATGGCAAGTTAACAAGACGGCTACCACCTTTAAATAGGAAAGGCCACCGTCTGGTGACGGAAACCATCATGGGACATAGTTCGCTAAACAAACACTTCACACCATGAATAAAATTACACAAAGTACATATAGTGCATTAAAAAAGTCGTGGTGGCCTAATGGTTAAAACACCAGCCTGTCAAGTATGAGTGCGCAGGTTCGATTCCAAATCAGGCAAGTACCAATGTAACTTTTCTAAAGTTATATATATTTTCTAAGTATATCTTGGACACCAATGACTGAAAGTGAAGGAAAACATCTTTGGGAAATCTGGACTTTAAGTCTGAAATCGCCACCCAGCATTGAGCAAACATGGTAATTAAATAAATAAATATATACGGACAAATCACACAGATGGAGCTAGCCCCAAAGTAACTTCGAGACTTCTGTTATGGGATACTAACTCAACGATACTATATCTTTATTATATACATATATAGATAAACATCCAAGACCCAGGCCAATCAGGAAAAGATTGTTTTCCATCATGACCTGACCGGGGTTCGAACCCGGGGCCTCCACGTCGCAGGCAGGCGTGTTGCCTTCTCTATATGAGAGGAGACCTATGCCCAGCAGTGGGACGATAAAAAAAAGGTTGGTGATGAAGATGATATATAGCGCCAGACTGGGTTCGTACTTAAAACTACAATCAGGGCATTAGGGCCTTTTGCAAGAAAGACTACGTAAGCTTTTACTTTTATGGCTTGCCTGTAACCATAGACACGTCATGAGCCTCTGTAAAACCCTTTGATAAGTAAGCACAATTCAAGTAGTATTATATTCCCTTCGTTCAAGTATCTCTGTTTGTTGCTAGGCAGCGTTTTTTGCCGTGTGCTCATTAGCTACCGCATGACCTAGTTTAGACGTCCCTATCATTGTGATATTTTGGTTTGCTTTTTTGTGGTACAAAATAATTTGCTTAGTTAACAATATTAGTGGATGTAAATCATTGAGGGATTTAGATTAGAGGATGGGTAATGGAATATAGTGCACTCTGTAGTCTTCTGATGGATATATCTAAATAAGATTTGATTTTTTTATCTTTAATTGTTGCGTCGGTTGTCAACAGGACATTCGAAACTTATCTATTACTAGCGGCAGTCAGCGACTTCGTTTGCGTGGAGTTAGTTATGCTCCGCTCCTATTGGTCGCAGCGTGATGTTAAGTAGCCTAAAGCCTTCACGGATTAATGCGCTATCCAATGCAAAAATAATTTTTCAAATCGGACCAGTAGTTTCTGAGATTAGCGCGCACAAACAAACAAACATACAAACAAACAAACTCTTCAGCTTTATATATTAGTATAGATAAGATTTAAAAACTGTATTAAGAAATAAATATATAATAATAGAAGAAAATAAAGCTTGGGATTGAGCTGTTCGCTTTGCTAAGCATTTGAAAAAAAATGTCATTAAGCAATATCCGTAATTATGCTACAATTATGACATTTTGATCACTGTTTTTTTTTTTTAATCATGTGAATTGTAACAACCAATTTATACAAACCAAACACATATTCTCATTTTCATTTTTAATGTCTGGGCTTGAAAAAAGACGATGATGCTGAGCTTGTTTCGGCTTTTCTTCTCAGAGGTAGTCAGTTAGGAAATGTCGGCTAGTGATCCTACAGTTTCGTTTTGTTTTATTTCTAAATGTACAAGCACATCGTTACTAACACGATCAGTCTTGTTACTCCAAATACTAAAATTGGTAAATAATCATTTCAAAATAACAGTTTTTACTAAACGCATGTGAGAGTCTGCCGGTCTACTGGTCGTGCCTCGGAAAGCACGCTAAGCCGTTGGTCCCGGTTACCATACGAACATCTAATGGCAATCGTTACGGGTTGTTGGAGCCCTCAAAAATCCAACAATTGGTCTAACTGCAATGCTTCGATGTCGCCTTCGGGTTGTGGAGGTCAGACGGCAGTCGCTTCTCGGAAAATGTCGAAGTTTAGCCATATCAGCAGTTGGACTGGTAAAGCGGACCCCAGACTCCAAAGCTGAAAAGGCTTGAAATGCGACTGGGATTAACGCTGGAATGATGATGACTAAACGCATATGAGAGTATATTATGAGTAACCGGTATTGGCTACAAAATAAAAGTTTTTCATTTTTTGTCTGTTTATTGCGGCTTATCTCTAACACGGCTTGATCGATTTTAACAAGTTTTTCACTGACTGGTGGCTAATATATTTTTCTTGTGTATTTTTGTTTGAGAGACATAGTATTGTTTTCCGAAATTCACGCGAACGCGAGCACAATTGGTACATACAAAAATAAAGCCGACAAACTATCGCCTGACCATTTAGTCCAACTAAGCCTTTCACAACTATGTTGCTTCTCTTAACAGATGCGGCAAAACGTTAGTAGATTATACTCTGTAAGCGTAAACAAACTTTTAATTAGAACTAGGTTAATCAAGTCTAGTAGAAAGTAGTTCACTTAATTCCATACATTATTTAATACCCCGCCGACATGGTAATTGGAGTAATCTATTAAGCTGCATTTTAATTAATTAATGCATTTGTGCCACCTAGTTGAGTGCAGATGACTTTGAACAAAGGCTTCTTGTACATTATTCGCAAAAGGACGTTTTTTACTAGCAAAAGTCGCGGAATCCATGGACTGAAAGTGAATATACATTATGTAAAGAAAACTCTGTCCGACCCATAAGGATAATAAAGGTTAGGTGCATACGTGACCATGATATAAAATTTTACGTAATCATAGTAACAATAGTAATGAATTTTGAAATAATCTTTTTTTCCCGAGAATTAATTCAAACATCCTCGAAATTTGGTAATTTTTAAAAAAGTGACAACAGCATTTTGACGGTATTATTATAAGCGATGCGACCAAGTGGCGCGTGCCCTAGCCCCGTCTCCATCCATGCATTGCCTACCGCACATGTATTAAGTTACCTCTTTTTGCGAAATAATATTTATTTTTTAGGGCGATTTTTTTTAAGTTTAGCTTGGGTTTGTGGGCATTAGTAGAATCAGTTATCGATACCTAACAATACCTTCACGGATCGGACAGGGTTTTCTTTACATATTGTATATATAAGCCCAGTGTATACTGAAAAAAGAGCTGATATGTATTATAGGTACATGCAAAATATACTATGATGGAAGCTAGCGTAGCCTGGGAATTTCAAATTTCCTTAACTTTTTGCAATTTGCTGGTTACTGTGGTTTTATGTTGAACAAAATAATTTTATGGTCGCGAATTAAATTTCAATCGCTGACTTCCCAGTGCATCCCTCTTTATTTTTAAGAGCGTTTTTATGACGCACTTAAAATAGCAAATCCTGTTTCATTTTATTCAATTATTGGAACAACTTTAAGAAACAGACCAGACAGACAAAACCAAATTTTTGAAACAGTAAATATGCATTTACTACACACCTGTTAAAAATATTATTAAAAATGATCGGAGACTGTTTTCTAGTTATCTAAAATCTTCAGTTTCTATTTACACACAAACAGCTAAATAACCCACGCCTATTACAATACCATTGAATCAGGAACCTCGTCAAGAATTCAGAACAACATTTCCGCAAGAAAATCTTATCTGAACCACATTATTCCGTAAGGATTGCTATCAATCCGGTTACAATGCAAGAAAGTCGTGTCACCGCATGCGGGTCAGTGAGGAACGTCTGGCTTTAATTTTCCGCCTCTCCGGCCACGGACGCAAGTCAGACTCAGTTTTGTTATACTCGTGCTTTTGTGCTTGGGGCGTGTTTAGATTTGGTGATGCGCTGGTTGAGGGGAGAGTGCTGGAATAATTACTGGTGTGATTTGAACGTAGTTTAAGCAGTGTAACCGTCTTTTAAACCTATTTTGTATTTCAGGAAATTACGGGTGTATTTTTTTTTTCCAAAATTACAGTTTTTTTTTCTAAGATTTCTTTTGTTGAGTTACAACTGATCTAATAGTTCAGAGTACACTATTAGTGTAAATTGTACTACAAGCCAATTCAAAAGACGCTGGAAATTTGAATGAATAAATCACCGACATAGCTCTTTGAGACACAAAAATTAAGTGGCAGTGGGCAGGGCACATTGCTCGTAGAACCGATGGCCGATGGGGAAGTAAGGTTCTGGCGTGGCGGCCACCTACCGGAAGACACAGCATAGGGAAGCCCCCAACAAAGTGGACCGAAGACTTAGTGAAGGTCGGGAAGTCGGTGGATGCAGCCAGCACAAAACTAGTCATTACGGAAAGCCTCGGGGAGGCCTTTGTCAAGCAGTGTACCTCTATAGGCTGAAGAAGAAAAAGATTATTCAGATTTTCAACCTCTGCTTTATAATTGCAAATGATGTGAACTTGTCTTTATAGTCTAGGACTCAAGAGAGGACAAATCGACCAGCCGCTGTATGTTTATTTTTTCATATATTTATGTGAATATGTGTTGTTACTCTGTGGCTTAATAGTAACACAATACAATAATAAATACAATACAACGCATAATGTAGTACAATATAATGCGATACACACAGAAAACATGTTGAAAATGTTGTTGCGCAAATAATCTAATTTCGCATTGTTTTTCAGTATACATTAGTTTTACGATAGGGTTATAGCTATATTCGAAGGGAACTATTCAGAGTATTAACTTTATAGTAAACGATAGTTGTACCTACCATTTCACTCATTAAGAAAATATATACCTATACGACATCAGAAATACATATACGAGCATAAAGATCACATAATTATAATAATATGAAGCATGCCCGCTTTTTTTTTGTTCAGGATGGGTAATCATCAAGTGACCCTGGCCTTTTGAGTAAGCTTCCAGCGTACGGCGTTTCCGCTGGCCTGACTGGCTGGGTTAAAGACTTCCTGACTGAACGGTCCCTCCGAGTTGTTGTCGACGGATGCTCATCGGAGCCCATGTCGACCAATGCCGGTGTTCCTCAGGGGTCTGTTCTCTCTGCAACTCTGTTCCTGCTGCATATAAATGATCTGCTGATGCCCGGTATCTATGGGTATGCAGATGACAGCACAGTTGTGGAGAGATATCTGCCGGAAGCTCGGGCTAGTAAGGAAGCAATCTGGTCCGAAAGAGAGGCTATGGTAGAGCGTACGAGTGCTGCACTACAGGCAGTCTCCGAATGGGGCAAAGCCAATCTTGTAGCATTCAATGCCGCCAAAACACAGGCGTGTCTTTTCACCGCCAAAAGGAGCCCGTTCACCTTGGCTCCTACTTTTCGAAATGTGTCCTTGGAGTGTACCGACCGCCTTCAGCTTTTGGGAGTTGAAATTTCCTCGAACCTTAACTTTGGGCGGTTCATTGAGTCCAAGGCCAGGGTGGCTGCTAGAAAACTTGGCGTTATCGCAAAGGTCCGGCGGTACTTCACACCGGGGCAGCTTCTAATGTTGTACAAAGCACAGGTCCGCTCGTGTGTGGAGTACTGCAGCCACATTTGGGCTGGTGCTGCGAAATGTCACCTGGATACTTTGGATTCAGTGGAGAGGCGTGCGAAGAGGCTGATTGGCGACCCAGACTTAACTCGAAACGGTCTCCAAAGCCTGGAGCACAGGCGTAGAGTAGCCAGCCTTTCGGTCTTCTATAGGTTGCATTCTGGTGAGTGTGCAAGGGAATTGCATGATTTAATACCCCCATCACCGTTCCACCATCGGACGACCCGTCGTACGGCGAGTTTCCACCCTTACGTTGTTGATACCACTGCGACCCGGACGAAGCGTTTCGCTTCCTCTTTTATACCGCGTACATCGAGGGACTGGAACAATTTGCCAGCGACGGTGTTTCCGTCACATTACAATTTGAGTGTCTTCAAGGCTAGAATGAATAGGTTCTTAATAAACTAGCGCGCTTTACCATCAATGATCGCATCACTGCTTACCATCAGGCGGGATTGCGGTCAAGCGCTTGTTTATAACTTATATATAAAAAAAAAAATGACCTCTCTCGCTTTGGGCGGACCGAAAGGGCACTTCAGACTTTTACTGACTAAAACCCACCTGTGTTTCTTCACTTGCCTGTGCGACGGCCAGGGCCACGGTTTCTTGTTTAACCAATCCGCAACCCTCACCCAGGAGGCATCGTTCTTCGTGGACCCCGTCACGATGTGCTGACATCTCTTTGAGCCGTGCGTGAAACACAACGTGTCATCGACTCGGGCCTGGTCCTTACAGCGCAAGCCCGCGCCTACGGTGGCCGAGAGTTCGATATTGTCTCCCAACCAGGTCGCCTCCTCCTTTGCCAGCATCACTGCTTCACAGAAGGAGTTGACGGCCTTCCATGCACTCTCGCTCCGGATCATGGCCTGGACCAGGGCCAGACGCGAAGCAAACCCTTAGATTGTTAGTATGTAGGTACTACTTTCACAAATCAGAGTTCACATTAGAATTCAAGTTAATTCCTCGAATAATCAATATTCATAAGAATATTTTATGAATTAATAAACTGCCTAATAAATAAACATGAACGACCTACTCAAAAGTCGTTAGCTTAAAAATAAAAAATAAAACAATTTTCACTTACCACTATAAATTGCAACTCTATTTTGTAGAGAGCATAAATTAAGTTGTACATAAATATCGATATAGGCCTGCTATTAATATCGATAAAGCATTATATCGATACATTAAGTGCTGTCCATAACAGTAAACAAAGGTGTAAAATCGGCCGTAAAATGTTAGGTATAGGAAAATGGTTCAATGTTGCTTTGTTAGGCTGTTTAGTTCAGTTTACGAGTTAGCTACCTTCTACTGGCTGCCAGATTGTCAGTGGAGTACTAAAAATGCCTAGGAGTCCTAAAAATCTGGTTTATATTGCTGTGTAGGCTTGGCTGGTAGTTTCGTGTCTATCTGTGTAGTCAGTACTTGTTTGGTCATATTTTAGAGGTTTTATTATATGCCTACTGCTACGGTTAGGTCGAGCTGAATATTTCATTCCGAAAATGGATAATTCTCAGAATCCATCCATTACTAAGCGTTCGCAAAATTACCGTCTATAAATGCCCATTTTTTATAAGGAGCCGTACTGAGAAAATAAACCAACTAATTTAGAAGTCTAATGAATAAAACTAATTTGTTCCCCATCACTGGTAAAGTTTTGACGTGACCATTTACGGCAACAATTACTCCAACTAAACTAGCTAATTATATGGTGATGTCAGAAGAGGAATTAGGCAACAAAATAATACTTATAATTTACTTTCCTGGAGTTATATTTTGAAGTTGCTCTAATTTTTCATGCTCATAAAATAACTTTATTAACTGAATGCTACAAAGAATAATGTACCTAATTACCATACATATAATTATATAAATTTCACGGTAATGTAGAAAATATTCAGATTAACTTTTAGTTACAATAATAACTGACCATCATAGTACAACCCAATACTTTGGCAAATTAGGTTTACTAAAGCAATAACGAAATGGGGGAATACAACACATTAACGTTGGTAATTACGGCTTCACCAAGGACTACAGTAATATCTATATTACTCTAGCATCGATAATGTCTACTCCAATTACCGAGGTCATGAATATTATACTTTCAATTCATTTGTCTATAATATCACATTGCACTTACTCAGGGAAACACATGAATTTTCGGCATTATTTATTTAGTGTTGGAGCGAGTTGGGTGTATAGAATAGGGTTGTGTGTGAAAGGGATGGCTGGAAGAATTTCTAATGAACGTAACATGAGTACGAGTCGGGTGAAGGGTCATCGACCTTTTCTTTAGGGTGGATCCCCTCGGACTAGGCTCAGGAAGCGCGACGGGCGGTTTATTTTGATGCATTTTCTAATTGAAACGTTCATTTGGCTATTTTACTAGTGTAAGCAAAGTTTGTTTTCCATGTTTTTGTTGCTGAACACACCCTCCTTCGTACCTGTGGGATGTCTCAGTTAATGATTGTAAATATTTTGATAGATATGAGTGTATTTGAAGTCTGAATAGCGCAGTGGATGTAAATGTTTGGAATTATTTGCAATGATAATATCCCGTTTCCTAATGGATTTCTTTGATCTTGTATCAATGCATACTATTTGTGCAAATATGTAGAGAAGCATTCAAATGTTTTGCAGATGATACATGGAAATAAAATACCATTTAGGGAATAATTTATTGAAAACCTTTTTAAGGAATTATTATGACTAAAAGCTGATTTTTCATTATTCATATAACTTTTATATAGATTGATATGTTTTCTACAGAAAAGTTTTTAAACGCCACGATTAATTCTTCAATTAATAGATAATTGATCATAATTAAAATAACATATGCATAACTAATTCAGTTTTATATTCATTTGTTTATTTAAAACTCCGCGGTTTCACCGGCATAAGTATCAGTCCTATTGAACTATTGCGATTAAGAGTATAGTGTGTTCTAATCCAGATCATGGTGTACCCATGTGCCAAATTTTATCAAAATTGGTTAGGCCGTATCAGCATGAAAACGTAACAAACAAACATACAAATATTAATGTGGAATTTCGATTCATAATGACGCTTTATGTACTGAAGGTATTCAATTATGTTACATTCATCCACGAATTTGCGGGAGTTTTTTTTTTTTTATATTTTATGTAAAACTAACAGAGTCGGTGAATAAATTATGATATACACATAATGTATTCACATATACTACACGTCAAAACATGACCACCCTTAATTTACACCACCATAGTTTTACTATACAAAGTGTACACAAGTTACCGAGGTAAACATTCACTTGTTTATCCAATTGGTTCGGATGCAGACCCTTTATGTCCAGGCCAGTCCCGTCCAGTCCAAACTGGGGTCCATTGGTGCGTGAAAAACGCGTGCAATCGCCACCGACACGCCGCATGCGGGCTGCCGGGAATTCTTTTTTTAAATTTAAAATACTGGACGAAAATAAAGTTTGGTGTTCAATTAGGGTTTTTTATTTTTTTTTTTAGTTTGAATGTACTTTGGTAATGGAAACTTGTCTGTTTGCTTGTTTGCGATTGATATTAACACTATTTTTATAACGTTATTTGGCTTGCGCATGTGTGTAGTATTTATGGAGTAAAATCTACCGCGAAAATTCTTTGTTGTATCTATACACGGCAAAAATTACCTTTAAATGAAAATACAATGACTGAAAGAAAATACATTTACTTTGTACAGAGTTTAAGACACGCAATACACTGATAGCTTAGATTAGATGGTTCATTTCATCAATATATTAAATTCATAACTGGCTGCTTCATTGCACAAAACAAACAAAAGCACGAAAAGCAAGGAACTGGGCATTAAGCAAAGCACTATCCTGAGTTCTATCGCCAAAACTATGCACAACACAACTTAGTTACAAAACTGTGCACGCATAAATAACTTTGTGCTCACAACAATAAAACTGCCAGCATTGTGAAAACAACACAGAAAATTATATTCCACAGAATTAAAATTTTGAACGAATATTTCATATACATACTAGACGCGAAAATATTTCATTGTGATTCTAGCGTTAACAAAATAATTCCCCAAAAATATTTGAATTAAAATTAAAAGCTGGAAACATCGTCAGAGCAATCGTAGAGTGAATGGAATGAATGAGTGAACGTAAACGGTTTTCTTTTAACATGTAAGAACGTGTTGTAGTTGAACAACTTGTGCCCCGTTACACAGTCAGCAAGTTTGATAACAAAAAACAAAAATAACTATACCGGGTTTCTACCTGAGAGATAAAAATTTTAATAATTAATTTTTAACCGACTTCAAAAAGGAGGAGGTTACTCAATTCGACCGTATATATGTTTTTTTTTTATGTTGTTCGCGCATAACTTCGTCGTTTATGAACCGATGAAGAACGATTTCGGAAGTTGGTGTCAAAACAATGATACAAAACCAAAGACACCGACTTCCAAAATTAGTTATTTTTCAATTTGTAGTGGTTTTTGGAAGTCGGTTGTTTCTTTTTTTTTTGTAAAAAAGTTTTTTAATAAACAGGATTAGGATTAGCATTATTTTTCTTTATTTCATCATCACTTCAATCAGAAAACGATCAGTGTGGACATAGGCCTCTCTCAAGACCTTTTTTTCGACCTACCTGTTCAGTTCTTCTCACGTCCACCGGATTCCTGCGTCCGATTCGATTGCGATTTCTCCGTATTGAGTGTCATAAAATCGATACCTAGGTAAACTATGTGAATCGAATCATAACAATATAATGATCACAATATGATTCCTACGCCGTAGCTAAAGTGATGATGTCATCGCTACACCGCCTACGCTGTGTAGCCATCCGCTACGCGGAGAGAATCAATTAGACATTTACGTTGCTGTGAATAACACTGTATTCTGATCAAAGTTTTTCTTTATTATGTACTTTTATTTTTTGTTTCTTAAATAGTGAGCCATAGAGTGAATGGCAGACAACACAGTCTCACAGAAAAATGAGGCCATAATTTTGTATTTTTTCTTTTTATTATTGGAAACCATTAGTGCTTGATCCCGCCTGAGGGTAAGCAGTGAAACAATCGTTGTGGTAAAGCGCATTAGTTTATTAAGAGCCTTTTCACTCAAAAAAACAACTGAGTGAATAGGAAGGAAGACAGAAGTTGAGCGAGGTGATGCAATTTTAAACCCAACAACACGATCAACGATGCTGAGCCAGAGGGAGATTGATCTTGAGACCTTCCGGATATTAAGACCCTCCACAACCAAACTCCCGACACCCGGTACCCGGCAGACAACTGCTCAAACCCGTCCTCCGTACGCTTCACCAGACATCATGTCGGAACACGACAAATCGCTTGGCGGCCAGACTTTGTCTGGTGGGTGGTAAAAGCCAATGTTATAGACACATGTTTTTATAGGGAAATTAAAGTTTTTACGTGGACTAAAATAGTTAGTTTTTAAATATACCCAATTATCTGTATACACGTAATAATTACCAAAATATTTGGAGAATTTTCGTTCTCCACGTACGCATTTATTATGTTACTATATCCTCGCTTAAAGGATTTAGTGGTGGGTGTTAGTAGGCCATCCTCCGTGAAATAGATGGCCCGCGAAACCAGGCCAGCGAATATTTTTAGATAGCAACGCACGTAAAAAATGTGCCCCATAAACAAGGTTATAATGAGGGCTACGTAATGGGCTATGTTATGGCCTGTTTACGTCTGGTGGTATATTAAGACATCAAGCACTCGTTGGAGTAAGGAATTCTTTGAATTAATAGGCGAAGGTGATTGTTCATTTAGTTGAATAACGGTCCCGATTTTCTTCCTCACACACTAAACTAATTTTAAGTTATGTGTTTTTTTCAAATTCATTAAGAAAAGGACAGAAGATAAAATGTCACTTTAGACCTGTCATTAATCCGCTACTGCCGTATTTTTAGTCGCCATGTTTATAATCGCGTCTATACTGTCTATGGAGCGAGGTTTGGCGGGAATGTCAAGATGAGTGTCACGCTCATTTTTCATTGGACTTTTAAAATTATTTGTAGTGTCGTTTACTAAATAAAAACGCGTGATTTATGTAGAAAAAAGTGCATTCAATGAATAATTCAAGAAGAACAGTGAAATATTGTAGCATAGTTGCCGCATCATGTCTTTACGCTAAACCGCTCCTTATCGTCCAAACGTGGGAAACGAAAGGAGTTAGTTTAGGTTAAGTTATGTTAGGATAAGTTAGGATTAATTAGGATAAGTTAGGATAGAAGTTTACTCAAGAATATATTTACTGAAGACTAGGCTGTATGGCGTACTATGCCTTTGCCTTTTCCGTTCAGAAGAACGGAAAGAATTGAACCAAAAAGACTCTTTGCTGCGTTTTTGGCGGGAATGTCAAGATGAGTGTCACGCTCATTTTTCATTGGACTTTTAAAATTATTTATAGTGTCGTTTACTAAATAAAAACGCGTGATTTATGTAGTAAAAAGTGCATTCAGTGAATAATTCAAAAAGAACAGTGAAATATTGTAGCTTAGTGGCCTCATCATGTATTTACGCTAAACCGCTCCTTATCGTCCAAACGCGTAAAACGAAAGGAGTTAGTTTAGGTTAAGTTATGTTAGGATAAGTTAGGATAAATTAGGATAAGTTAGGATAGATATTTAATGAAAAAAAAATTACTGAAGACTTGGCTGTATGGCGTACTATGCCTTTGCCTTTTCCATTCGCCCGAACGGAAAGAAACGAACCAAAAAAAAAAGAAATGAACAAAAAAAAAGTCTATGGAGCACCTTAATTTGACAGGATTAAACTAAAATGTTATCTTCTATCCTTTTCTCAATGAAATACAAAGAAAAAGATGCACATAACTTAAAATTCGCGTAAGCCGATGGATGCGGGCAGCACAAGACCGGTCAGCGTGGAAAGCCTTGGGGGAGCCCTTTGTCCAGCAGTGGACATCTATAGACTGAAGAAGAAGAACTTAAAATTTGTTTAGTTCGTGAACAAGAGAATCAGCGTCATTGTATCAATTATTAAGCGATATCATGAACTGAATGGTTTTAGCAGTTACTATATTATTTAAATTCTAGCTGGTGTTTTCTAGGAATTTCATTATAGTCCGATTAGATATTGTATCTTTTGCTTTCCAACAAACAAATAAGGTCTTGCCGTCAAGCAATTCGTCGTGTTCCGGAATGATGTCTGGTGAAGCCGTATGGAGGACGGGCCTGAGCAGTTATATTGCGATGAGTGCCTTAATATTCATCACCTTGCTCAACTGCCACCTTTCATTCCTATTCACTCAGTTTTTTTTGAGTGGACAGGCTCTTAATAAACTAGCGCACTTTACCATCAACGATTGCGTCACCGCTTACCATCAGGCGGGATTGCGGTCAAGCACTAGTTTATAATTAAAAAAAAAATGTTACGATGAATTGTTCGTGGTTGGCTTTTTTGGCACTTTCTTATCCTTCAAAAATAAGGTTCAATTTCAGAAGATACAATGGCCAGAACCATGATTTCCCATGACGTCATGCCCACCCCAAAATGAGGTCTCGCGTATCCGAAATCGTAGTTCAATAACACCAAAGAGTCTGCTTCAAACTCGATATCGTTAAAGGGCGCTTCACACGAGCTGAGGCCGCCGCGAAGTAATTTTGTTAGATCAATTGCAAAACTTTGCTGCCGTTTACACAACACGGCGGTTATAGTTGAGGATATCGGGCCGTAAGCACGCATCCACATGGACCTCCACAGTACACCTAAATGTATAGCTCAGCTGCGTTATACATATATACATTTTGATTCCCTAAATATATGACGTAACGTTTAATACACCGGTATTCATTTACTATTTTCGCCGTATTTTTAACCGACTTCAAAAAAAGGAGGTTATAAATTCGATCCGTATGTATGTAAGCCAAATTTCAAGTGTATGTATGTATGTATGTTTTTATGTTTGTGCGCGCATATTTCCGGAACTACAAGTCCGATTTGAGTCATTCTTTTTTTGTTGTACTATGTATTGTTCAACTTAAGGAATACTTTAAGTTTAATCAAAATCAGTTCAGCAGTTTTTGAGATAGGGATTTTTTTTGCATTGCTGAGAACTTATTCTAACATGGGTTATGGCTGCCACTATTGTTATGAGGTGAAAATGTAATTTTCGAATTTCGACTTGTCTTAGTCGAAAAAGCATGTGAGTGTCTCGAGGTTTCTGTTGTTTAGCTCGCCACCGACTTCTAGAGCCACGACAAAAGTAAAATTATTTTTTCCTTTCAAGTGTTTTTTTGAAGTCGGTTTCTATTTTTTTGTAAAAAGTTTTTATTGAACACGAACTTAAAAAATATTTCATCTATACATTCGAAATATTAATCAAATCAAATCAAAATAATTTATTTGAATACAACATGGTGGAAATCATTACAAAAGATCTCTCATATGAAATTCAGTACAGATACATTCCGCCCTTTATGCAAATCACATTTCCATTCAATAAAAAGGATTTTTTGTTGTTAATATAGTGAAATTTATTATATTGAATAAAATCAGTATGTAAAAACTGATTTGCATTTTAGATGCCAAAAATATAGTAACAGAAATGCGGTTGATGGCAAAGAGAAAACCTCCTTTATATCAGACTCTTTACCTAATAAAAAAATCCAAGTTTAACTTATACATAGCCAAGTCCATATATTCCAAAACTGAGTCCAGCCTCTACCCACATCCTTACAAACCGGACGCAAACAGCGCACAAACATAGCTCAACTTGGCCCGCACGTAATTTGCCCGTAAACTTTATTACTGTTATAAGTTTCCAAAATAATATTATCTCCAGTTCGACGTCATCACGTCATCCACTCACCTGATCGAATTTCAGTAATAACTCACTAGAACCCCATATTTATTTGGCAACAAAGTTGTACAACATTGTTTTTGCAACATGTTTTTCAACATGTATTGCTTTGGCTGGACTTATTTAATGGGAAAACAAATAAGTGAACATTGGGGAAATCGCGCTAAAATAATTCAAGCAAAACAGAATTGCATCGCAAACAAACCAAAACTATTAGTTGTGTTTCGTATAGCGCTAATCTTTTGACAGAAGGTTTAACCATAACTGGATCACAATTGGAACGTAATCGCAGTCAAATGAAAAAGTTGAAACAAAGCTAACTTTTTCTGTGCCATTTGTCAAACTTACATCAAAACGATTGGATTTACCTATCTATACTAATATATAAAGCTGAAGAGTTTGTTTGTTTGTTTGAACGCTCTAATCTCTGGAACTACTGGACCGATTTGAAAAGTTCTTTTTGCGTTAGATAGCCCATTGACTCAGGAAGGCTTTAGGCTATATAACATACCCTAACATAACAAACACGCTGTGACTAATAGGAGCGGAGCATTTTATTTCAATCGAATTTAAAACTTTAGCGCAATACGAAATGGGACCAAAACAAAACCACAACTTTAACTGGATTAGATACGAACAAGAGTTTAACTTCTACTGTTTTATTTGGCGCGATTACCCCTAGTACATTAATGACAATTGCGTTGGGCGCACGACTTCTAATAATAATATAATAATAAAAATATTTATTGACCAAAAAGTAATTATACAGATAAGACATAAAGTGGTAGGTCATACATACAAATTATTTAACTAAATCTATATAAACAAAAATTATAAACCCTGCCTCTTAAACTAGGGGACCTGTGTCTTAAGAGACAGACTTCTGACATCGCCTTCAATATTTTCGGGAAAGTGGAAAGTATTGACAAGGTTGTGGTTGGAAAGTGGCAAGTATTGGAAAGTATGGACAACAGCTGCGGTCGAGGCGTCTCCATGCTTTGTATTGACAATGGTAAACTTTATATTGTAAGTTTGTAGAGGTGTGAAGAAGCCGGCGAAAAGTTTTGCTCGAAGATTGATGTCTAGATGTTGTATACGTACGTATAGTGCGCTAGTTGCGCTTTAAACTCTGCGTTTGTGTTTCATGATTTACCACGACATCAGTGTTCTGAGTATTTGACGATACCATGACGATACAGGTAGATGCCAGGGAAGCGGGCAGCAGCGCTTCTTCTGTGGAATATCAAAATCAACCCGTATGCCAAGCCCACGCTTGGCATACGGGTTGGGGATCGCAGTAATTTTAACCACGGATTATGGCAAACCTACCCAATGCAATGAAAGCCTTGGGGGAGGCCTTTGTCCAGCAGTGGATCTCTATAGGCTGAAGAAGTAGAAGAAGTTCTAGATACAACACCATTAAAAGGGGACTCTAGTGCCAAGGAATTTGGAAAACAGGTATTTGAAGAAACTATTGCCGTCGCGCTGCCTCTAACCTCTCCCGGTAAAGAGCGAAAAGGACAGCTGCAGCTCAGGCTGATTTTACCTACAAAAACGTTGACCAAAAGACGTTTCGTATTCCTCTGTTTTCTTTTTCAAACCACAAAATCACGTTTGTCTAATAGTCATCTGAACATCACGGTAAAAATGGGTTATTTTTCGCGATTTTGAAGTATCGTATTTCTTTTATTAATTAAGTTTCAGAACAAATCAAATAGGGGGCATCAATAGTAAGGGCACGTATAATCACGGTGTAAGCTTGTAGAAAAAAAAATGCTTTAAAGGCATTATCCACGAAGAATGGATGGAATTTATTTTATTTATTATGTAGCGCGTATTGAACTCGCGCCTCTTGGCATACCTGGAAGGTAACGATCTCCTCAGTGACCGACAGTACGAGTTTCGCCGCAATCAATCAACTGGGGACCTACTAGTGTATGCCACTTACTTGTGGGGCGAGGCCCTCGAGAAGAATGGGGAAGCGATTGCTGTCTCCCTTGATGTCTCGAAGGCCTTCGACCGGGTGTGGCACGCTGGCCTTTTGAGTAAGCTTCCAGCGTACGGCATTTCCCCTAGCCTGACTGGCTGGGTAAAAGACTTCCTGACTGAACGGTCCCTCCGAGTTGTTGTCGATGGATGCTCTTCTGAGCCCATGTCAACTAATGCCGGTGTTCCTCAGGGGTCTGTTCTCTCTGCAACTCTGTTCCTGCTGCATATTAACGATCTGCTGATGCCTGGTATCTATGGATATGCAGATGACAGCACAGTTGTAGAGAGATACCTGCCGGGTGCTCGGGCTAGTAGGGAATCAATCCGGTCCGAAAGAGAGGCCATGGTTGAGCGAACGAGTGTTGCACTACAGGCAGTCTCCGAATGGGGCAATGCCAATCTTGTAGCATTCAATGCCGCCAAAACACAGGCGTGTCTTTTCACCGCCAAAAGGAGCCCGTTCACCTTGGCTCCTACTTTTCGGAATGTGTCCTTGGAGTGTTCCGACCGCCTTCAGCTTTTGGGAGTTGAGATTTCCTCGGACCTTAACTTTGGGCGGTTCATTGAGTCCAAGGCTAAGGTGGCTGCCAGGAAACTTGGCGTTATCGCAAAGGTCCGGCAGTACTTCACACCTGGGCAGCTTCTAATGTTATACAAAGCACAGGTCCGTTCGTGTGTGGAGTACTGCAGCCACATTTGGGCTGGTGCTGCCAAGTGTCACCTGGCCACTTTGGATTCAGTGGAGAGACGTGCAAAGAGGCTGATTGGTGACCCTGATCTAACTCGAGTTGGTCTCCAAAGCCTAGAGCACAGGCGTAGAGTAGCCAGCCTTTCGGTGTTCTATAGGATGCATTTCGGGGAGTGTGCGATGGAATTGCATGATTTAATTCCCCATCTCCGTTCCACCAGCGGACGACCCGTCGTACGGCTGGTTTCCACCCTTACGTTGTTAACACCTCTACGATCCGGACGAAGCGTTTCGCCTCCTCCTTTATACCGCGTACATCGAGGGACTGGAATAATTTGCCAGCGGCGGTGTTTCCGTCGGACTACAATTTGAGTGTCTTCAAGGCTAGAGTGAATAGGCTCTTAATAAACTAGTGCGCTTTACCATCAACGATGGCGTCACTGCTTACCATCAGGCAGGATTGCGGTCAAGCGCTAGTTTATAATATATAAAAAAAAAAACAGCGGAATACGTTTGCATAGAGAAATCAACACTAGAGTTCCCTCTTAACTTATAAGCAAAAAATTGCTGTCATTGTGGCACTGTCTGACAGAAGTGAAAACTGAAATCATTAAAAAACACGAATACACTAAAAGAAAAAAATAAATATGAAGGAGTCGGGTTGGTCTCGCTCACGCGAATTCAATGCTTTTTCCGCATCCCTCTAAATCGCTCAATATAGCTAAAGAATAAATAAAAATAGTTTATTTTCAAGCAACAAGACTCATACAAACATATACGAAAAAGGTAAACATACAAAATAACAAGCACAGACAAAAAACGAACACCAACAAACACAGACTTCAATTACATAAAGCAGCAATATGTCTGCCATATTGTCAGATATAAGATCAATGCAGTCTGATAGAGATCACGGCGAGGGTAGAGTTGGCGCTGCCCTTTCTCTACACACCATAAATAACAGATTTTCACGTCTAAATTATTTTAAAAGCTAGATGGTGGCGGTGTCTCCTAGCTGGCTACTGCTGAGAAAAGACACAAAGAAAAGTGAGTTCTCGTACTAATCCAGTTCAGTTCAAAATGTGTTGCGCAAAATTGTTTCATGTAACATTTGTTATTGTGGAAAACAATGTTTGGCAAATGTTACATAACTTTGTTTCCGAATGAATACAGGGCTTCTACCTCACACACTGACGTCATGTTCGTTGAACATTTATGCATTATAACTTAACTTTGAGTGTTGAGAAAGATTTGTTAAGTTCGAAATTAATTTTGGTGGTAGAGTGGTGAATTGTTGCTGAAAGTTTTTTTGCTTATGAGTAAACCTTGCTAGCAAAAACTTAATTATCTTGTTTCGCCTAAATTGCTTACAGGATATTAAAATCTATACTAATATATAAAGCTGAAGAGTTTGTTTGTTTGAACGCGCTAATCTCAGGAACTACTGGTCCGATTTGAAAAATATTTTTTGCCTTGGATAGCCTATTAATCCAGAAAGGTTTTAGGCTATATAGCATCACGCTGCGACCAATAGGAGCGGAGCATAACAAACTCCACGCGAACGAAGTCGCTGGCGGCCGCTAGTTATTTATATTAATGAAAAGTCGAAGCGATTCGTCGTGTTCCGGCATGATGTCTGGTGAAGCCGTACGGAGGATGGGTCTGAGCAGTTGTGTTGCGATGTGTGGCGGGTACGATGCGCCAAATGTTGTTGTGTCGGGAGTTTGGTTGTGGAGAGTCTCCAGATCAATCTCCCTCTAGCGCAGCTTCGTTTGGTCGTGTTGGTTTTGGGTTTAACATTGCATCACCTCGCTCAACTACCGTCTTCCTTCCTATTCACTAACGCGCTTTACCATCAACGATTGAATCGCTGCTTACCATTAGGCGGGATTGCAGTCAAGCACTAGTTTATGATTATTAAAAAAAAGTATAAAAGCCAAAATCAGCATTTAGTTAGCAGCATTTTTTAGCAGCATTGACGCTGGAGTCTGGGGTCCGCTTTATCAGTCTAATTGCTGATTTTGGCTTTTAAACCTCGCATCCGAAGTTTTCAGCTGTGGAGCTGAAAAGCTTCGGATACGACTGGGATTGTAGAAACTAGAACTAATTTCCGTGCGTTCAGGCGCTTTCGCCATACCTATTATTGGAATCAATTGTAACAACAAATACCTACTTAGGACCCATTAACTTAATCAAATGTTATTCCGTGGTGCTTGGCAATCTGGGCTTCTCCCAGTTGCAATAATGTCCCTTTGTGCCGATTGGCCTAGTTCTGTTCTGTCTCCTGCTTATTATGGAGGGAAGTGGAAAAAATATCTTTTTTCTTACTCCTCCGCTATTCTTTTCTGATTAATTTCGTTGCGGGACCCAAGACAGTTGAATCGTTTCTCCGGGACTCGTCGAGCTTCATTGCTCGGCGTTTTTCTGGCGGTCTCCACTGTTGATTCTGGCTTTCAGGAGTTGCAGTGGGTTGGGAACAGTGTGGCGGGTTTTGTCCCATAAAAAAAATACGACTGGGATTACGCTGAGATGATGATGATGATGGAATGAAAAGTTTAAAAGAAAACCTGCTAGAAATAGGTTTTTTTTTTAAATATTGCCTCACACTGTAAATTTCTCCTGTATGGTGGGCGCTTTTACAAACAGTTAAACTCACGTACACAAACTGTCAGACCCGGAACAAGTACTTGTAGGTGATACGTATATTTGCGGAAATTTAATCCTCGACACGCAGCGCAGCAGTCAATCGCTTAACTACGATGCCAAATGTGCGGCTCATTGGCATATAATCTATACTTTAATATATAAAGCTGTAAAGTTTGTTTAGAGAGTTTTGACGGGAAAGCTAAGATGAGTGTCACGCGCATTTTTCATTGGACATATAAAATTATTTATAGTGTCATTTAATAAATAAAAGCGCGTGATTTATGTAGTAAAAAGTGCATTCAGTAAATAATTCATAAAGAACATTGAAATATCGCAGCACAGTGACCAAATCATGACGTTACCTCAAACCTCCCTCATAGACGGTCCACGCGGCCGTCTTTTTCAACTGTCATTGGCGATATCTGCCATTATTGTCAAATATTTTTTTTAAGAATTTCTATAATTTGTTACACGTGTTATTCTCAAAATTGTGGTATCTATTCCACAGACCATTGATCAAGAGTTGAGGTTGAATCTCACCTTGAAAAAAGAAGAAGAAGAGTTTGTTTGTTTGAACGCGATAATCTCAGGACCACCGGTTCGATTTGGAAAATTCTTTATGCCTTGAATACCCTATTAATTCAGGAAGGCTTTAGGCTTTTTAGCATCACGCTGCAATAGGAGAGGAGCATATAAAAAAACAAAAGCTACTCCTTATCCAAATAAATTAAAAGTATTTTTGTGGAAGCCGACAGCAACATCTATACTAATGTATAAAGCTGAAGAGTTTGTTTGTTTGTTTGTTTGTTTGTTTGAACGCGCTAATCTCAGGAACTACTGGTCCGATATTAAAAATTCTTGCGTTGGATAGCCCATTAATCCAGGAAAGCTTTAGTCTATATAACATCACGCTACAACCAAAAGGAGCAGAGCGTAACTACCACCACGCGAACCAAGTCGCTGTAAAATAGAAAAAAAAAGATACACTGAGCTTAAATTTGTGAACGAGAGATACAGCAAAACTGCTCCTAAAATAATAGCAAAACTACACAACGACGATTCTATAAAACAAAACTGCTCCTAAAATAATAGCAAAACTACACAACGACGATTCTATAAAACAAAACTGCTCCTAAAATAATAGCAAAACTACACAACGACGATTATATAAAACAAAACTGCTCCTAAAATAATAGCAAAACTACAAAACGACGATTCTATAAAACAAAACTGCTCCTAAAATAATAGCAAAACTACAAAACGACGATTCTATAAAACAAAACTGCTCCTAAAATAATAGCAAAACTACACAACGACGATTCTATAAAACTTTTCTCGGCCCACCGAACAAATTGTCCCACCAACAAGCCCGTGTGTATCATTATAACACCTCTGATCATGTTTTGTAAACAAAGTTGAAAGAGCTACATATTAAATAGCGTTACACTAAAAGCGTAGCCGTGTTCGCCAAATTGATTCAATTTGCAAATAATCCGACAATATTGTTGGCGCCTATCGGAGCCGTGCGATCCGTTCTGAAACGTTACCGGTCGGTAATTGATGCGTGAATCAGCGTTACCGAACGTTTTCTTGATTTCTATTGAGTGTGAATCGGTGATCATTGAGGTGATTTATTGTTCATTACAATGAAATATTCTATTGGGTTGAGAGTGATTCTGTGTCGTTCAATCGAAAAATTTGCGAATAACCACGGGGTTGGTGGTGCTTAAAATGGAATAGGTGCTGGAATTTAGGGTTCCATATCCAAAAGGACCCTTCAACTAAGCTTTTGCCGTTCGTACATCCGTTAATGCATCCGTCTCTCTGTCAACGGGCTGTATTTCATGAACAGTAAAGGAAAAGCACACTTAAACGACTCTGCTCCAACACCGCTCCCACACCTCGCGACCCTTAAACTAAGACTTCTGCTCGCGGTCTATGCGATGACAGCTAGCAAGCACCCAGCAGTCCATGCGGCGACAGCTAGCAGACAGCCAGCTATCCACCCATCGACCGCTCTCGCTTTTCGCGATAGACATAATCCACGATCAGTTCCCATTAAAGCAACTCGTATTTTGTACTACCTGTGTCTCAATTCACAACGTACGAATTAGTAATTATTGCCATTGCGTTTGAAGATAAAGAGAGAAGCGCTAGGAATAAAAGACGATGATTTTGGGTGCATAAAATGCTGAAAAAAACCGACTGAGCGATCAATTATTGGTCAGCCGTCTCGTAATGCAATGGTGATGGAATGACATTGCCATATTGTTATTACTACAAAACCCGTTAGTAGAATAGTTATTTATGCCACCGTCAAGCAATGATAGTCATTGTAATATGAGTGATAGTTAACAATGGCGTGAAAATAGCGCAGCGCGCGCAATGTTGTTATAATCCCACAAATGAAAGGCAAAGGCAATTCATCCATACAGCCTAATAACATGCGCTGTTTAGTCGTGACGCAAATACGAGCGCTTTTTGGCATAATCATATGTTGAATTTTTGATGTCATAGCCATAAAGAAAATCATTGTAGTACGGTTTACCCGTCTGAAAATGGTCATTGTAACACGACTTGGCAGGAGTGAGTACTATTGAGATTTTACTTATGGTTATGTATTAAGCAAATTACCAAATGGTCGTAGAAAAATGTTTTTTTTTTAAACTGCTTACGACACTACTCTCACACCACTACACCCTACTCTCGAGACCACTGATCTACCATTCTAATACTATAGTAATAGCAGACTAAGGCCCCAGAATGTATTTCACTCGAGACCACTGATCTACCATTCTAACACTATAGTAATAGCAGACTAAGGCCCCAGAATGTATTTCATGAACTGTGATAGCTAAACGGTGGAAATATGTATTCTCCGTTGTGTACCTATGTCTGTTACCGCTATAGATAAAGCCAAATCATCATCATCATCATCCGCCTCTACACGTCCACTGCTAGACATAGGCCTCTTCCATGGCATGCCAACAAGCTCGATCCTGAGCAGTTCTCCGCCAGCCACTACCAGAAACTTTTTTGATGTCGTCGCTCCATCTCGCCCAAGGGCGTTTCTCGCTACGTTTGCCGAGACGCGGTCTCCACTCGAGGACTCTTTTACCCCAGCGGTTGTCGGTCCGGCGGCATATATGACCAGCCCATTGCCACTAAATACCTACTAATAATAGCTATTATTATTTTATTTTCTATAGATAATGGGTTTACATTTCGTTTGCGAATCCGACTGGTACTTGTTTTCTTCAGGTTAAAATACATATTGTTGTACTCTTGTGTAAACATTTTTTGTGACCATTTTAATTAAAGTTTTGACTTTGTTGACAAATTCCAATTGGATACCTACTCTTATTCTATGAATATAAATTAAATTTTTATAATATGCTAGCTGTGCCCCGCGGTTTCACCCGCGTAACCTTCTAGCCGAATGAGCAGAGATTGTGGCATTACTGTTGGGCCACGCCTCGATAGATAGAATTTCATATAAAGGAATGAAAAAAATATAATGGAGAATAAAACGACAGTTAACCTTGTGACCTCTTGGACTTAAAAACTTGGATGAATGTACATCTCACTGCTATATTTGAAACTAGCTGTGCCCCGCGGTTATACCCGCGTAAGCTTCGAGCCGAATGAGCTCAGTTGATATAAAATAAGTGCCTGTTAAAATAATGGGAGCAATATGTAGTACATCTGCGTTTGCTCCCGTTTCCGCAACATTTTTTGTTCCTGCTCTGCTCCTATTGGTTATAGCGGAATGTTTTATAGCCTATGTCCTTTCTCAGGCTCTAGACTATCTGTGTACCAAATTTCATTACAATCGGTTCAGTAGTTTTGGCGTGAAAGCCGGACATACAGACAGAGATACTTTCGCATTTATAATATTAGTATGGATTAAACTTCAGTTAAATATAAATTTACAATTCATGTTGTTTCTCAGACGATGACTAATTGAATACGTATTTTCAGTTAAGCTGAACTTTGTTTCTACAGGTCTCCTTTTGCAATTGCGAATCATTAAAGAAAAAAAAACTAGTCGACTCACTTGTCACTTCGTAAAAGCATCGCAATTAATTCTAAATAACCCCTACGTTGCGAACTTATTAAAAAAGTGATGAGTCAAACGGTTGCTTCGCTTGATATTATAATAAACGCCCTAAGTCGGTAGGCCGGTGAATTTCGCATGACAAAAGACCTGTCAGTCATTTCATTTTGGGCAATATTTGCTGAGCCATTGTACACGTAAGTCTTGGCTTTGCTTGTGTGATTATTTTGCTTATTCTCTGTTCATGTCTGTTAGTTATATCAATGTGCATTGTTCATTAATATGACTTTATTCAAATAACTATAAAAGTCCTAGACAATTTAATTTTAAAACTGCTTGAAAAGTTATCATAAAATTGCTTAGTTTATCTACAATTCAAATTTTCACAAAATAATGCTAAACTCAAGAAACAAAGAAATAAATGTGTTTGTATGTACAAACACGTGTGTTTGTTCGCTGTAAAACTTTCGTTTGTCACAATATGGAGACGTGTTCCCGGAAAAATCGAATCGAAATGTTGGAAGCCGGCGAGCGTTCAGCATACAAAACTGAGCAAAATCGCTATCGGAAAATACCGAAATATGATAGCAATGCAGCACAATGCAGGACGTTGTCACTGTTCCGAGTATCTCCCTCGCTGGCCAAAGCCGATTATAATCACGATAAAAACGCCGAGAGCGCCCCCTCGGAGACCACCCTAGCCTTATCCGATGTGCTGTCAAAAGTCTTTCCAATTTATGTATTGCAGCCAACACCCCGCGGTATTATTTATTGCTACGTACAACTTTTCTTTTTACCCGCGATCGCCACTCGAATCAAGATGTATGGTTTTCGATTCGATACGCTATCGCGGCAGAATAACGATGGATAGTTTTAAAATTTTCGATAGCACAAAGAGCTGTTTTTGTACGATCATTTGTACAATGTTTTAGGACGGAGGACGGTAACCGCTAAGCTTTTAGCGGTAACTCGGTATAACAAACAAAAAACTCGCGGTGTGTCATTTAGACGCGACGGATCGCAATGAAAAAAAAAAACAATTTCGTTTTTACGCGGAAACTAAAACCGACCGTACATATAGGAGACAAATGAATATTGCAGTTTCATTTGATTATGAAGAGTGTGGTTGCACTTTAGCCGTCAAAGATTCAAGTATTCGTGTTTATGGTATGCGCTCTGGTCTTAAATACACTATCATACTACCTATACTTCAGAATATACGGGGTTTTTGATAATAAAGGTTAAGTAAACACATGACTAAATCCATACTAATATTATAAATGCGAAAGTATCTTTGTCTGTCCGTCTGTCTATCCGGCTTTCAGGCCATACCTACTGAACCGATAGTAATTAAATTTGGTACACAGATTGTCTAGAGCCTGAGAAAGGACATAGGCTATATAACATCCCGCTATGACTAATAGGAGCAGAGCAGTAATAAAAAATGTTGCGAAAACGGGAGCAAACGCGGATGTACTACATATTGCTCCCATTATTTTAACAGGCGCTTATTTTATATCAACTGAGCTCATTCGGCTAGAAGGTTACGCGGGTGAAACCGCGGGGCACAGCTAGTATATTATACGCAAAACGCGGACGTATATATTGCTTCCATTATTTTAACAGGCGCTTATTTTGTATCAAAACGCGGACGGAGTCGCGGGCAACAGCTAGTAAAATATAATTTATAAAATCGTCATAGTAACAATAGTAATGAATTTTGAAATAATCTTTTTTTTCCACGAATTAATTCAAACTGCCCCAAAATTTGGTATTTTTTTTTTTAAAGTGACATGACCATTTTCGACGATATTGTTATGAGCGATGCGAACACGTGCCGCGAGGACTGCCCCTTTCGCCCGCGCGTGCATTGCCTACCGCACATGTATTAAGTTACCTCCATTTGCGAAAAAATATTTATTTCTTTAGGGGGTTTTATTTTTAAGTTTAGCCCGACTTTGTAGGCATTAGTAGAATCAGTTATCGATACCCAATAATACCTTCACGGATCGGACAGGGCTTTCTTTATACATATATTGTACTAGCTGCCGCCAGCGACTTCGTTCGCGTGGAGTTAGTTATGCCCGCTCCTGTTGGTCGCAGCGTGATGTTATATAGCCTAAAGCCTTCCTGGATTAATGGACTATCCAACGCAAAAAGAATTTTTCAGTTAGGATCCGTAGTTCCTGAATTCTGCGCGTTCAAACAAACAAACATACAAACAATCTCTTCAGCTTTATGTATTAGTATAGATAATAGATAAGATTTTTCTCAAAATTTCATAGTTTGGATGGCAGTTATACTGTTACATGTAATAGAACTAATCGCTAAACTTCTTTCATAAGCACACGAGCACCTTTTTCCTTTACAACATTGTAGAGATGAGCTCGGCGCCAACCCTAACTGTTCTAAAACTTCTCACATTTTCATAGTTTTCTCATGCACACACCACATAATAGCCAGAGATTATGAAATTTCTCTCTAGATATTTATAACTAACAATATCAACGTTAGTATACAGATGAAGTTCTTCAGTATTTAATTCTCCAGAGTCGTGACGTTGACATTGCAAATAAATTGAACGAAACAAAGGAACAAACTTTTAATTACTTAAGTAAAGAGATTCTGTTTATAGGTGGATTATGATTTATTGGAGATGTTTCGCTTTGTGTTTTGTGTATCGGTGTTTTTGTTTTAGGTGACTTTTGACGGTCTAAGTAAACTCAGTAATGAATGCGCGGTGATGTAATTTAATTTTTGTTTTAGAACTGGTTTAGAGAGGATCCCTGAAAAGAGAGACTTGATAGGGCAGTAATGGTACGTTTTAAACTTTATTATCAATGTCAGTTCTCGAGCTCTGAGAGTACTCTTAGCGGTGGACACGCTTTAACAGCCTAATAATCGTAACATTTTGTACTAACCTCATAGAAATGAAACTAATAACGTCTTTAGATACACCCAGTACTGTTCAACTAATGCTACTACCTCAGAAAAATCAATTATTGCTTTCCAGAAAAGTAAATTCTCGGTGCCCCTTCAACATAACTTGGAAACGTAAAAGCGTTGTAAAACAAGTACTTATGGGAAAAATAGTAAATATAAATTGGAAAAACGCATTTTATTAAGTGCCTCCCGTGGCGCCCATCATGGGTCATAAGTACCCACCCACGGAGACAAGGGTGGCTGATATTTATTATGAAGATTAATGACATAGTAAGAAGTACATAAGCAGATTTATGTAATGCTTTATTTCGCATGTTTTCGATGTTTATTGCCGTTGTAAAGACACCTAATACCATACCTAGATACATAAATGTACCATCCATACTAATATTATAAATGCGAAAGTATCTCTGTCTGTCTGTCCGGCTTTCACGCCAAAACTACTGAACTGATTGTAATGAAATTTGGTACACAAATAGTCTAGAGCCTGAGAAAGGACATAGGCTATAAAACATCCCGCTATGATCAGTAGTAGCAGAGCAGGAACAAAAAATGTTGCGAAAACGGGAGCAAACGCGGACGTACTATATATTGCACCCATTATTTTATCAGGCGCTTATTTTATATCAACTGAGCTTATTCGGCTAGAAGCTTACGCGGGTGTAACCGCGGGGCACAGCTAGTTTCAAATACAGCAGTGAGATGAACCAATACTTATCTGTCGTTTTATTCTCCATTATATTTTTTTCATTCCTTTATATGGAATTCTATCTATCGAGGCGTGGTCCAACAGTAATGCCACAATATTGACACCGGGACAAACTCATGTCGTACCAATTTCTTGACTTTGACATATGGACGGGACCACTTTGAACAATGACCGTGATTTTGGTAACTTTGCGTTATATTGTAATTGAAGGCGGTAGTTTTTTGTTATTACTACCAGCCTTTTGCCCTTGCTTTACACGGGTATAATCTGATGTGGTAACATGTCAAAACAGTGCTATCTCTATGTTGTTGCTACCTATACTCCATTTATTATAACATTAGAAAAAAGAGGCTCGCAGAAGCAGGAGTACAAAACCTTTTATTTTGAAGTCAAGTTCGAACAATTTTAACAAATAATGTATGTGATTTTAATGTAAGTGTATGACTTCTATGTATGGCAAAGCGTATTCTATGTATCTACTCATGACGATGCTTGGAATAGATACATGAAATGAAAAAAAAATAGTAACAATCAGTTTATTAAAAACTATTAATTAAGGCTATTAAATAAGGGAAAAGGTTTTGCCACCTTAATGATATAATTAATGGATGTGATAGATATGTGAATTCTTTATTCATCATCCTCTGATGATGATGAAGAAGATTCACCAACGTTAATAATGAATCTTTCTACAACATTATCCATTATACCATCAAGTTGGCAAAATCTTTCCTCTTCTTTAATCGTATGAGCAATGCAAGATTGCCATTTCTCTGCAGTTATATTTGTGAGTGCTTGAGGGAGCAACTGCTTCACTTCCTCTAATTTAAAACATTTATTGTTTTGTGCTACATATCCCTTCACTTGAGCCCATACTAATTCGATTGGGTTGAGCTCGCAGTGGTAAGGTGGGAGGCGCAACACTAACACATTTTTTTCTTTAGCCATCTCATCTACTACAAACTTTTGGTACAAATGTTTTACTTGTTTCACTTTCTCTAATAAAGTGGCCCTAAGGTCTTTTTCCTCAAAAGGAATACTTTTGTTTTTCAGCCACTCCTGAATATCTGCCTTTCGTGTGGCTGTAGTTGGCAGCTTCTCCACTTTTCTTGAATGATATGGCGCATTATCCATAACAATAACTGAACCACTCTCGATTTTAGATAATATTAGTTTGAACCACTTTTCAAAATTGTGTGCATCCATTTCAGAATGGTAGTCTCCATCACACTTTTTGGCTTCAAATATTAGTTCACCATCCATTAAAAACCCATCTGTTGATCCTGTGAAATGAAATAAAAACAAATCAATAATTGTGTACCGGTGGCATAGAATACTTGATTGCTGGAAATAGATTTTAACCTTTAAATAGCAACCGAAATTAATTGCATCATTAATGTCCTTGAACAGATGATTCTAAAACCATAAACATCTTTCTCCGAGGGAAAGTATTAAGACTTAACCAGTTTTAGTGACCGAAAATGCAGTGGTCATTTTATTAATGTTTTGGTAATGTGACAATTGTTAATGAATTAAAAATAAAATAAAAGTTTTACCAATATGGCCAATGATAAGACGTTTCCCTTTTCCAGTTGGGTTCTTTAAACCAGTTGATAAGCCTGCTCGGTGTGCTTCCTTTGAAGACTTAATAGTGGTGTCTTGCCATACCTTGCTTTTTGTGTGTCCTGTTTGTTTAATTAAAGTTGTAGATGTAAATGCAATATTAATTCAACTTATGTTGAACTAATAATACTTCACTGTATTGTTTTGCATAAAGGAGGTTTTACATAACTTGATAAGCTATTTACCGAGTTATGTAAAGCCACCTTCTTCCAGACTTCATAAATATTAGCAGCACTGTACCTTCATTTAGCCAAGTCTCATCTAAATAATATATTTTTTTTCCTTCATTCCTTAATTTCTTAATTTCATGAAGATATTTCACCCTCCATAACACAATCTCTTGTTTGTCGATAATGGCACTTTTTCTACTTCTTTTAATATATGTAAATTTTAATTTGTTCTTAATTAAATTATATAAAGTGCTTCTTTTAAAATCGGGTAGAGACTCATCACTATTTACGGCTTCCAGAATCTTATCCAATGTTGGTAATTCATTATCAAAGAAAAAAGAATGAATTTTTCTTCATATTCCACTTAATGTTATATCATCATATTCATCAGATTTTGAGTATTTCCGTTGGCGAGGAGGGGGTGATTGCAGGCGACCTTTTATATTGTACTCTTTGAGGATATTATAGACCGTTGCACGAGATATGCCTATAAAATGATTAATAGTGTATATTAGTACCTCACAAAGCATGCTATTTTCAAATATATTTATTTTTTATAGTAAAATCCTTAAATTCCTGCAATTTCTGCATTGGATATGATCTTTACCTGCAATTTCTGCAGTTTTATTAATTAACTGCGTCTTATAAGCAGGGGTACCTTCTGGCATGGATCCCTTGACGTCTTTATGAATATTTATAACTGTTGTTTTTTCTGCAGAACAAAGAGGACTTTGCTTTGATCGCTTTTTCTTGGGAGACAATATTTTAACCTCATGATCAACGTTGGGGCCACGTTTTTTTCGCTGTTGACGTTGCTCAGCTTTACCAGCAGTTTCAGAACGTACATGTTGTGCTTGCAAGCCACTTGGACCTGCACCGAGATAGTCCGTGTTCATAATTCAACAAAACGTACTGTTTTGTATGTACAACACAAAACTAACACTAATAACAATAACAAAACAATAACAAACAGAAAAACAGTAACAAATGACAACTAAACCACGAATATTCAACAATAACAACGAGAGAAGGCGTAGCATTCACAAGTATCCACAAGCGAATAACGGTATGTCAATATTGACAATTGCAGATAGATGATATTATAAACCAACAAAATTAAAAAACACGTGCTGCCACAACTTAGGAAGGGAATAGGTAACATTTTAGATTTGGTTGAGTTATAGTTACATGAAAAAACGTTTCGGGCGTTGTCTGCCTCTGCTTCTTTTAGATTTTAAGCATTGACACGACATTATTTTATTTAAAAAATAAATAATATTAAATGAAGGACATGTAATTTAAGAACGTAGATGGCTTAAATAAGTACAAATTAGGTGTGACAGTTGCTATTTAAATTGATAATATTTAACTCTACATCAATCTTGACTGTAATAGTGTTTATTGTATTTTTTTGCAAACTGTGCACTTAAAAGAGCCTTTTTTAACTTCTGTCTAATGCTATAATAAATGGAGTATAGACTTATTATAGTTATTTTACAGAGTGGTGATGACAATACGACAATAAATTAAACATCGTGTACCTCAACACATTCTCGGCCTACCCATAAAAAATCATATAAATATATGCATTAGTTTAGTCACAGGAAATTATTTTTCTTTTTTCAAATTTTCTACATGATGTACATGTTGATGCTAGCTTGATGACCGCCGCATCCAGCGGTAGGTACCTACTAAACTTTAATAATAATGGCGCGAAAAAAGCAAGTCGATACAAAACCGCGCTGTCGGCGATCGGAGGTCAGTGAACCAATATTTTAAAGAATGTTCCATTCCGTTTGCAATTTTATGCGATTCAGTTTGTTCGAAATTTTCATTTTTTTATTTTTGATGCTAGGTTTTTTTCCATGGTTTAGAATTATTCCTAAGAACCAGCATTGTTCGTGTTTTCATTTATTGTCGCATTATCAGCACGACTCTGTATATCAGAAAAAAAAAAAAAGATTTTTGTATGTTTATTTATTTCCCTTTAACCTTAAAACTGTGTAACAGATTTTAATATTATTTGGCACATCAGTAGACGTGTTGTTCGCAATAGTAGTAGTGATCTATACTGGGACAGGATACGTTTTATTCCGATATTCCAACGGGATTGAGACTTATGCTTGTGAAACTCGAGGATGCGATTCTCGGTTAGTGCAGTGGCTGAGCAATCGATCGCTGCGCTGCGTATAGCGGGTCCAATCCCCGCACTGAACAATTTTTTGTATGGTCTACAGGTAGTTGTTTTGGGTCTGGATGTTTGGGTATGTGAATTTATATGTTTGTAAACGCACCCACTATACTGGAGAAATTTCTAGAGAGGGGAAAAGTTATTAAAAAAATATATAAATATGGTGAAGACCGCACAATGAAATCCATTACTTAAGTACTTTTTACTTTAAAAGTCAAGTAAGCGATTATACAGAGTGACACGAAAAGCGACTTTGTTATATACTACATAATATATATTTTTGAATATTCCGAAACCGAATCCAAGATTAATAAAGTCTTAGGATATGTTTAGTTCACATTACTTCCTTGCCTTTAGGGGTTAGTCTAAGTTTTGTTCCAAATACCTTCCCAAGTTCCACCCCATTTCCCAAGAGAGGCAGAAAGGTCTTCCTGTCGACCTGAATTCGTGTTTGAAATATGAGAGATGCTGATAAATGATCCGTGTCAATTCATATTGGTTGGTATGAATTGATACATGAACGACGTATTTTATCGATGCGAAACCTTATGGCACTGAGATGTGGCTTGCTTAGAGCCTAGAGCTTAACAAGTCAACTCACGAGTAGTGAAATGAAGTTAACGTTCTAGAATTTTTGCAACCGCCCACATTGCGCCCTTCGTGTCTTGGCGAGTCGGCTATCGTGAATCAGATGCCAGTAGGTTCTAGGCGTTAAGGCCTTCTTCCAGTGTGTCTGTAGTCTTAGGCTCTGTGTGAAAACCTACGATAATTATTGTCAAACTAAAAATCTCGTTGTTTTAATTTTCAATTAAAAAAATGATGATTTTAATCAAATAATTACGATTACGTATTACTTGACGTGCGCATTTTAAATTGATCAACCGTTTGAAACAACATCCATACAGTGTTAGTACAAAATGAGTTTCAGACTTACGGCCAGACCCAGTATTAACTTGGTCTATTCGCGTAAGTTTAAGAAAATTTTAGCCAGATCTCTGTCTCGATGTGTCAAAAAATTTTCAACATTTGTCTATCGTCGAGATGAGACAACGACTAGAATTTTAATATATCAAGTTTGGTAATATTCTAGTAAGCTACAAGTGCCGCAACTTATTTATGACAATGCAGCATTATGTTGCTCACACTTGTGTACTTTACGTAAAATCTATCAAAGTGTATTTAAACAAAAAGACAAAGTCTCCCCAAGCTTAAACTCCATCCATTCATGTCGACCTAAAAAGTATATACTGAAAAATGTATGATACATTTTATCAACTGCTTACCATCCGCAAGTTTTCCCCCACTAAAATTTTATTTGCAACAGTAACGTTTAATCGGTTGGTTACTGTCGACTAACTATGAGTTCAACCGTTGCGCTAACTACTTATCTCTTTGCACCATTGATCTTTAAACCAGTAGTAAAAGGTGTATACGCATCGTTGCGAGGAGCTATAAATAAACAAAGTAAATTATTGCTCGTTTCCGTGTTTTCGAAAAGGAAAAATTGGCATATATCTTGGTTCTTATGTTAGTGGTTGTAAAACTGAAGGGTTTATAGTTTAGCATGATCCTGTTTGTATGTGTTTTTTTAAATAATTGTAAACTAGTGCTTGGCTGCAATCCCGCCTGATGGTAAGCAGTGATGCAATCGTTTATAGAAAAGCGCGCTAGTTTATTAATAGCCCATTCACTCAAAAAAAAACTGAGTCAATAGGAAAGAACACGGCAGTTGAGCGAGGTGATGCAATGTTAAACCCTACAACACGACCAACGTTGCTGCGCCAGAGGGTGATTTATCTGGAGACCCTCCACGACCAAACTTCCAACACAACAACATTTGACGCATAGTACCCGGCACACTTAGCAACACAACTACTCAGACCCGTCCTCCGTACAGCTTCACCAGACATCATACCGGAACATGACGAATCGCTTGGCGGCAAGACTTTGTCTGGTGGGTGGTAACTTCTACCGGCAGCCGGTGTTACGGCCGGCAACCTAGAAATTTGCCTATTTATATTTATTTATTATTTCTAGGACACAAGAGATGGTCTTAATGACATAGACATTTCTACTAGTTAAATTGTAAATGATGCAAAGACAGGTGATGAAAACAGTGATAGGAGCAATCATAAAAATTTAGAAATAAATATTATATTTCGCAGGTCTGCTGGAAGAAATTTCTTAAAAAATAAGCAGCACCTATGTACTCAGATCTTAATTTTGTAGTATCTTTATGTATTTTATTGTGTGTACATAAATAATAAAATAAATAAATAAAATATTAAACAAAAAGACAGTTACCCTAAGTGCCCGCCCGCAACGACTTTTTAAAGTATGTTTTCAATCTGAAGTGTGTTTCCCCACTCACAGGTGAACAGTCTAAGGTTGCACAGGTTTAATATGTGTTTAGTCTGTTATCAAAAATAGAATATAGTATAGTAGCGTACATTAACTATATATGTAACATAATATTCATATCTATAGATAAACAAATATTAATTTACGACCACGCCGAAATACGTGTCTGGCTAATATAGAGATTGACAAACTCGATGATACAGCTCATAATTCCAGAGAGTAGAATTTGGCTGTTATAAAAAAAGTCAACTATTTCATAGATGAGTGCAACGTACTCGTTCAAAATGTGTCTCAGTAATAGAGAATAAGGTTTACGAACTTTTTGTCTTAAATCCCACACATAGTCCAGCTCATATAGTCCAAAATAACCACACCAGTTATGTGATCACAGATCACCACAAATCTGAGAAGCTTCACAAAATATGTCGAATCAAATCCAAAGCAGCGATAAAGGCACGAGGTGCGCTGTAAAACACAAATATTCCGTCGAGAAGGGAAACTTCCACGGAATTTGTTCACAGAATGAAGTCGATCGGATAATATAGCTATTTATGGTATTTCGCTCGCCTTTTTTTCTATATCGACAGATTTGCCGGCGCGATTCCTTTGGATGGTGGAAAAGTCGGTTTAGTCGCCATAAATTAGGGTTGTTGCGTTACTATCGTAATGTATAGTGTCAACAACACGTGCCCTGGGGACGGGATGCCAATATTTATTCTGTTGGGTAGTACCTAACTATTCTGAGTTTATGTTAGGCTGTGGCTGTTCTTTTTGGTTTTGATAGGGAGGGTTGGGTTATGTTTATTCGTTTTTCGAATTGTTGTCTTGTAGGACACATTGGTTACGCGAATTTGCAAGGCTTATACGTTCGATAAAAGATCTTTTTCACTACTTGCTTTAAAAAAGTTTCCTTTAAGGGTTTGATGCCATCTATGTCCATATAGTAAGGCGTTACTTCTTCTCTTGAACAATTGTAACATATAGAATCGCTGGTAAACTGTAAATTATACATAACATGGTTATGATAACTATCGTTTTTTTCGGTAAAGTTATTGGTAAAACTTTCCGGAAGAAATGATATTTTTTTATAATTTACTTTGTCCGTGTGCCTGACCCCCATTACCACAACAAAAACGCACGTGTTGCTTCTACGGTTGCTAATTGATTGAAAATGGAATAGTTTCAAATATCCGTTACTAATAACCAGTCAATCTGTATATGTCTATCAACTCAAAATCAATTACTAAAATCTCCAGACATGATCTACTGACCCGCACCAATAACTGCATCGACATGCCCAAACAAATCGCTCCACACAGCAGTATTTGCGCGATTCTGTTGTGGTAGAACTCGGGGTAATGAATAGCCCAATTTTCCGCATTTTCCGCCATTAACAACATCCGCCGGCCACGGGTGACGCGGCCGCAAATAATGGACGCCCCTATAACCGTTCGTTTGTTTGATATGAGAGCCTTTTTTTATGAAATAGGAGGTTTTAGGCTTCGTACGGCCACGTGGACTTTTGTTACCCATTTTTTATGGCTTCAAGTGCTTGGAGTGGTCCATGTTCGGAATATGATTTCTGGTTTGTGTAGAATTGTATGAATATTTTTGTTTGGTGGTTTGAATCGAGTAACATGCAGTGTTACTCAAAGAGTATAATAATGTAATAGGGTTACTACTGCAGATGAAAAATATGTATGTAGTTACAAAACTATAAAATATGTAATATATGATGGATTAGATACGTAAAGAAAACCCTGTCCGATCCGTGAAGGTATTGTTAGGTATCGTTAACTGATTCTAATAATGCCTACAAAGACGGGCTAAGTATAAAAAAATAAATTAAAAAAATATTATTTCGAAAAAGCGAGGTAACTTAATGCATTTGCGGTAGGCAACACGTTAAGAATACATGCGCGGGTGAAGGGGAACAGGGCAGGCGGCACGTGGTCGCATCGCTATTCGCTCCGTCACGAATGGTGTTGTCACTTTTTCAAAAAATACCAAATTTTGGGGAAGTTGGAATTAATTCGCGAAAAAACAGATAATTTCAAAATTCATTAGTATTGTCACTATAATGATTAGGAAAATTTCATATTTTATTTGGTCATGTGGATACCTAACATTTATTATCCTTTTGGGTCGGACGGGATTTTCTTTACATATTGTATAATGGTCACAACATCGCATATGATGAAATCTCCCTTTTGTTTGCAATTATTGGAATAAAAAATAGTATAATTAATCACCAAAAGAGATATTTAGCACTCCAATAAAGGGACTTTTATGTATTGTATATACCTGTTTGTATATAGATTTTTTATTTAATATTGGCTTCGGACAACCACGTCAACTTCTGTTTCCCATTTTTTTTCGCATGAATTGATTCCATATAGGGATATGATTTTTGGTTTGTGTGGAATTGTATGAATAGTTTTTTTGCGCGGTTTTAATTGAGTAACGTGTGCAGGTAGACGCGTGTCTGCAATTCGATAAGCGTGTTTCAGAAATGAATGTACAAAATATACAGCTAGAGAAACAACACTAAAAACTTACGGTTTAAAAACTTTTTTATTTCCCATTAACAATTAACACCAATTCACTTACTGAGAAACTAAATTACTACTAATAACTTGAGATGGCAAATCCGTGCCCCAATAATGGTGATTATGCCAATATTTAATAAAGTAGTGTAGGTATACTACCCGTCACTTGTCGCAGAAGGTTCATTGGAAAATCAGCTTCAGGCAGCATCTGCCTGGATTTGACTTTGAATTGAACCTTTTTGACATAGCCATGAAGTACCACACTATTTTTATTTGTAACAATATTTTTATTTTGTGTTTCTTTCTTTACGTATTGTCCTTTTTTTATAAATTATAAACAAGCGCTTGACCGCAATTTCAACATTCCAACCTTTTTTCCAATTTCGTCTCTGTCATTTTTATATAGCATTTTATATTACGTTATTTTTTGTATTTGCGAAACCCGGAACACGTGTCTAGTATTTTTAAGTAGATCTAGGTACAAAATTTCAAAAACATATCATGAAAAATCACAAAGATATGAGCTTGTTATCAACATTGTACAACCAGGTATTGGTTGTCTCAACAAAAAATATGGTCAACGCAACGCTCGCCGACACGCGCCTGCAGCGGAGCGGCTCGGGGACGTGTAGGGGCTGTCTAGCTATGCGCACGCGTTTAGTGTACTTGGTAACCACACTGCAACTATTTCTTGTAAAGTATTTGGGAAAAATATAACATGGTGTAAAAATTATTGGAATCGTTTCGGTTGCTTTTTCTGAACAAACTATATTCAGGTTTCATATAAAGGAAAATAACATTGTATAGTCTGAAGGAAACATTTACAGCCTCCCTGACGTAGCGGTAGCGAACGCGGCCGTTGCGCAAGGAGGCGCGGGTTCGATCCCCGCACGAAGCAAATATTTGTATGCATGAATATGAATATTTGCACTGGTCTGGTCGTGCTTCGGAAAGCACGTTAAGCCGTTGGTCCCGGTTGCCATACGAACATCTAGTGGCAGTCGTTACGGGTTGTTAGAGCCCTCAAAAGTCTATCAATTGGTCTAACTGCAATGCTTAGATATCGCCTGCGGGTTGTGGAGGTCAGACGGCAGTCGCTTCACGGAAAATATGGAAGTTTAGCCAAAATCAGCAGTTACACTGGCAAAGCGGACCCCAGACTCCAAAGCTGAAAAAAGCTACGGTTGCGACTGGGATTAACGCTGAGATGATGATGATGACTCTGAAGGAAACATTTTTGGTGGGTACTTCGCAATTAAACCGGGACAAATTATACTAATATATAAAGCTGAAGAGTTTATTTGTTTGATTGTTTGTTTGTTTATTTGAACGCGCTAATCTCAGGAACTACTGGTCCGATTAGAAAAAAAAACAGAACACACAGAACAAAAACAGCTAGTAAAACTATATAAAGCAAAAAAACTTCTAAAGTTCCAATCACCACAACAGTACCAACAACTGGGATATATTTACTGTATTTAGTTAACTTTATAGTCTCTTAAACCTCACTTAATAACTGCAATAAAAGCTTAACCGCTAACTTGAATAAAATAGAGGACATTGTCTCTGGCTCATAAACTTCGCGGTTCTTAGGGCGTGGTTACAGTGAGCTCGCCAAATCCAGCTTATGTACTAAGAACACGTAAAGTCGAATTACTAGCGTGGGATTGTCGTATTTTCTAGACTCTTGTGTATTATCTGCTTAATATAGCTTTTTTTACATGCTTTTTATTAGCTTCACTTGTAGGTTTGCTTGCTTGTTTGTTTGCTTGCTTGCTTGTTTGTCTGCTTGTCCGTCTCTAACTCTTTGGACTATGTGTGAGCGGCTCATTACTGTAAAATATCTCACCGTTTTCAATACGTTCGTTCGCTCGTTTTTTTTTTTTTTTTTTTAAAGAATATCGAACTAGAAAGTTGTAAATAACTATAATTTAAAGACCTAAAAAACATGCTTTTAAAAAATATCAAACTAAAAAGTTAAAAATAATTTTAAAAAAGCGTGAGGCGCTTAATATACAAAAATTATGGTACAAAGCGCCTCACGTTTTTTTTTTTAATTATTTTTGACTTTTTAGTTTAATATTTTTTAAAAGCGTGTTTTTTTAGTTTTTTAAACTATATTTTTTAGGACACGTTTTTTTTAAAAAAAACTTTGCCCCGGAGTTTCTCCTGTATGGTGGATGCGTTTACAAACATATAACTCACATACACAAATACCCAGACCCAGAACAATTGTTTGTAGGTCTTACGAATATTTATTCCGGGCGGGAATGGAACCCGCAACACGCAGCGCAGCAGTCAAACATTTAACCATTACGCCAACCGTGCCGTCAGATATCATCCCCAAATTTCAGTCTTTTTGCAATAATACAGTCTTTACAAAGTTAGTGGAATGCCCATTGTGTCACCCTTTGTAAAATCTTTTTATTTGTGTTTTGTAATCTTTAAGGTATCCTTACTAGCGCGATCTAACCGACTTCCACGCGGGCGAAGCCGCGGGCGGAAAGCTCGTACATAATAAAGAGTATTCTATTCTACTCTATTATCTGCTTAATATAGCTAGTTTATTCGAAGACAGATATTTTCTAGTCTCGAAAATATCTTGTATAAATTGTATCATCATCAACCTTTTTATCGTCCCACTGCTGGGCACAGGTCTCCTCTCATACAGAAGGATTGAGTGTAAATTGTATGAGTTATGTTATTATGTTTAAACGTCAAAAATGTATGGTTAAACAGTAGTTACCTAAGTTTTGTTTATCTTAGGATGAATTTCATCATCATCATCAGCCTCTACTCGTCCTCCGCTGGATATAGGCCCCTTCCATGGCACGCCAACAAGCTCAATCCTGAGCAGTTCTCCGCCAGCCACTACCGGCCACCTTTTTGAAGTCGTCGCTCCATCTCAGCCAAGGGCGTCCTACGCTACGTTTGCCGAGTCGCGGTCTCCACTCGAGGACTCGTTTACCCCAACGGTTGTCGGTCCTGCGGCATATGTAACCAGCGCATTGCCACTTCATCTTGCTAATCCTCTCAGCTATGTCAGTGACTTTAGAATGAATTTCACCAAATCTTTAGAGAGTAAGTTTTTTAATTATGAAAATAAATTAAAGTTTAATACGTTTTTTTACACGCAAACTTCAATTGATTTCCAACGATGAGATATATCTTGAATCAGGTGAAATCAGTCCTAATTTTCCTGCATGAGTAGTTATCACAGAGATAAACAAACATAACCTCAACATATCATCCAGCACTCTGATAGCACAATCCATCACATCACATAACATCTACAACTCTGACAATATCCTCCACTTTTATCTCCCATCCTTAAAGCCAGTGAACCACCATTCATAGCGAGGCGAGGCTAACGATTTCCGATATAAACGGTAACCGTTAACGACAGCAGTTACCGACAAACGGCTCGCGATACACAGGCGGCGCGGTATCGCCACGGTAATGAATTTCCTCTTTTCATTTAGTGTCGACCGGGCTTACCTCCAGACCGTTTGGCGAAGCACTTTTACCGGATTTTGTTGTTGAAATCAGTGGAGGACGGGCATAAAATACGGGTGAATTAAACGGCTTTCGTTGATTCGAGTGGCCCTGTGTTATCTGTTGAGTTTTATTGGAGACAAATCTGAGGAGTTACTTTTGTTTTGTGTAGATCGTAATGTCGCATTGTAGAAGGAACCTCCTTGAACGATGTGATTTGAGGGTTTGATTGACGGTGTGCTTGTAATTTTGTCGTCCTCCGTGGCGCAGCGGTCAACACGCCTGCCTGCGACGTGAGAGGCCCCGGGTTCGATCCCCGGCCAGGTCATGATGGAAAAAATGATCTTTTCCTGATTGGCCTGGGTCTTGGATGTTTATCTATATATGTATGTACTATAAATAATTATAGTATCGTTGAGTTAGTATCCCATAACACAAGTCTCGAACTTACTTTGGGGCTGGCTCAATCTGTGTGATTTGTACGTAAAAAAAAAAAAAATGTGAGAAATCAAAAAGTTTTGTTTTGGCTCTTATAACGTCATCACATCTGGTTTCTTCGAAAAGTTGGGCAGACGTGTGGTCACTATAATATTGCACCCACATTACGACGCAACGTGAGTAGGCCCCCGACAACCGAACGGTGAACCGACGACTTACCGTTGGCATAGAATAAAGAGAGGGAAGTACGTTATCTTCATACAAACGGACCGCGCGCGGCTTGTATGTGTGCGCCATAGTATCTATGCGTCGCCGCACGCACACCTAAACACAATATTAGAGTGTCTATGACTGCGCTAGTCGCGGCTAGCACGGAACGAGGTTCGCTCGTCACGGCTTTTCGGCACATTAGCTTTTAAAAAATGATCACATAAACTGCAAAGTTGGTATGTCTATTTATGAACAAATAAAAGACTTATATTTTTCAAATTATATTTCTAAAAGTTATTTACAAGGATACGGATATATTACACATTAAAGTTTAATAACAACGCGTTTCGTAATAGTCGAAACCGAAGAAAGTAGGTATTTTTCTGTAGCTAATTTGTAATTTTGTATTAAATGTGTGATTCAATAGATGTTATGTTTGTATTATTTATATTTGTATTCATTAAAAATAAAAATAAATATGGTTCTTTATGTGTACAAAACTAAAAATAAAAATTACAAAAAAAAAACTGACTAGTATATGTAAAGTAAATACTAAGCAAATAATTTAAACATAAGCTCTTAGTCTATAAATATTTGTTAGCGGTTTGGGCGACAACCGTAACCGACGAAGCGCGGACAGTCGTCAACCCTAAGACAGTAGGCAATTAAATCGCGGATTGGGTCGCAGATAACCTACTTCCCCTCTTTATTCTATGCCGTTGGCGTACCGAAAACCGTTGGTTACGGGAGGCGCAGGACCGATCGTCGTGGAAATCCTTGGGGGAAGTCTATGTCCAGCAGTGGTCGTCTTTCGGCTGAAATGATGTTGATGATGATGATTTCGAAAGTTATGTTTTATGATAGCCATTTAAAAAAAATACGTATTCGTAAAATATATGATAAACTTGATAAAAAATTACATTCATTGCATTTAATTACTAAACACTGACTAATAGGGGAAAATCTGTAAAATAAAATATAAACAATATTTTACTATGATTCGATTGTAGTTGACAAAATTCTCATAAGTTTGTTGCATCTACATTGATATTTTTTCATATCTATGTAACGTATAATGTAACACCTAAAGTATAACTATTAAAGTATATAGGTAATCGAAAAAAAAAGAACATTCAAAAAGTCACGAGAATTGAAAACCAAAAGTATGTTCCTATCTTTATATTGTTTGTCAGGGCTTACGTTTTAACGAGTAATAAAGATTTGACTGTTTCTCTTAGTAGGTTGGCTGATTTGATCGTCCTTAAGTACTCATTGATAGCTTGTGATTAAGACGTTATAGCTAAAGTTGCTAACTTAAACCCGAATCAATAAAACGTAATCGGGGTTTTTGTTGACAACGATTTCACCTACATAAGGCACGACCCAGTGGGAATATTTAGATAAAAACTATATATAAGTCTAAACTATAACTATGTCTAAGTCCTACATGTTGTAATGGTACATAAAAACGCCAAAAATAAACAACGCGTCAAACAGACGTCACACGAATTCTACATCTCGCAATCAGAGTTTACCGTGCAACTAGCATATATACCTACAATTTCCCAATTTCAACCATTGGGTAAGTGCCCGCCAAACGTAACACCCGTCTGGTCGGAGGATCCTCCCTTTTCTATGGAGGATGAGTGAACTTTATTCCCTGTTCCTCATGCCTCACTGCTTATCTTGGTTATAAACCTTATGTGTGACAAATTTTATCCAAATCCGTCCAATAGTTTATGCGTGAAAGAGTAACAAATATACATCCATACTAACTTCCACTTTTACAAAATTAGTAAGATAGAATAATTAGTAAGATAAAATCAATAAGAGAAGAAACCTTATTCACAAATATCTACGTATAATTGAATTGTTGGTGTTTTATAGGATGCATTTTGGAGAGTGTGCAAGGGAATTGCATGACTTAATTCCCCCTTCTTCGTTCCATCATCGGACGACCCGTCGTACGGCAAGTAACCACTCATACGTTGTTAACACCACTACGATCAGGACGAATCGTTTCGCCTCGTCTTTTATACTGCAAACATCGAGGGACTGGAATAATTTGCCAGCGGCAGTGTTTCCGTCTGACTACAATTTAAGTGTGAATAGGCTCTTAATAAACTAGCGCACTTTACCCTCAAAGATTGCATCACTGCTTACCATCAGGTGGGATTAGGGTCAAGCTCTAGTTTATAATTATAAAAAAAAAACTGTTAAGACAGTTCAAAGCAGTCATTTGTTACTTAAATTCTATTGTGTGCCATAAGCAAGCAACTTGCATCTTGTAAACTGCACTTTTTAAGCTAGCCTATACTATACCGCTTCTGATCATAGGCTTCAAATCCTTCCTGACATCCGAGGCACCTCTATCCAATCATGTGATATCGCCAATAGATTGTGGTTATAGTTTGTTGTTTGTATCACTTTAATTACTTATTAAATCATTTAAGCAAACTACGCAAGTGCTGTGCACACCTTTAATTGATATGTTCACTGTAGTACTTTATTTAATACTAGCGGCCGCCAGCGATTTTCTTCGCATGGAGTTAGTTATGCTCAGCTCCTATTGGCTGCTGTGTGATGTTATATAGCCTAAAGCCTTCCTGGATTAATGGGCTATCCAACGCAAAAAGAATTTTTCAAATCGGACCCGTAGTTCCTGAGATTAGCGCGCGGGTAGTATAGATACTAATATATAAAGCTGAAGAGTTTGTTTGTTTGTCTGTTTGTTTGTTTGTTCGCGCTAATCTCGAGAACTACTGGTCCGATTTGAAAAATTATTTTTGCTTTGGATAGCCCATTAATCCAGGAAGATTTTAGGCTACATAACATCACGGTGCGATCAATAGGAGCTGAGCATAACTAATTCCACGCGAACGAAGTCGCTGGCGGCCGCTAGTAGATAATAAAACTAAACTGTACTTACCGAAAGACGCAGCGTAGGAAGGCTCCCAACAAGGTGGACCGATGACCTGGTGAAGGTCACGGGAAGCCGATAAATGCGGGCAGCACAAGACCGGTCATCGTGGAAAGCCTCGGGGGAGGCCTTTAAAGCTTTTTAGACCTCTATAGGCTGAGGAAGAAGAAGAAGAAACGTAATGTAATTACGTATAAGTGAATTAATCGTTGTGCCAAATAAAAATAAGTAAATAAAGAGGTCGGTTGGCTATCTCTTTCTGGACCAGCCTGGCGGCGCCGTCCATGCTGAGGTATCCATCCACCGTATTATATTTAGAGACTATTGCCCAGCGGTCACTAAAGCTGACGTGATCCACAAAACAGCGCTTTATTCGGACAATTAAAACGATTAATGATGTAATTATAACTATACAAGTCCATACTTGTATAGTTATAATTACATCATTAGTCGTACCCATGTACGACTTGTATATTTGAATTTACATCATTAGTTAATTACGAGAAAGTTAATCAAAAATGTATTGAAACAGTTTCCATAAATTAAACGCCAATCAATTGTCAATATTTGATACGTTATTAAAAAGTTATTATACACACATCACTTGGTGTCTACTAATGGCATCATAACTGTGACGGCCAATTTTAAAACTTAAAACATCTAGTCGCGGGATCATATATTTTATATATTAACGTATCTCCTCTGCTATTCCTTTCTGATTAATTTCGTTGCGGGACCCAAGACAGTTGAATCGTTTCGCCGAGACTCTTTCTGCGAGAGTTTTTCTAGCGGTCTCCACTGTTGATTCTGGCTTTCAGGAGTTGCAGTGGGTGGGATAATGTGTGGCGGGTTTTTGTTATTGCCGAGATGATTCTGCGACTAGACGTTTTACGCTTGGCGCTGATTCACTTGTTCACATCGATCACTTATTACACTAGATACAGTAGATACACAATCTCGAACAAAACTCTTATCAAAAATGGTGACAAGTATTAAGCAGTCAAAATAAATCAACATTAATTTAAAACCAGCCTTAAGTGCAGTGTATAAAGTTCTTATCACAAAGCTGTACAAAAAGCCATTATTTTTTACGACCGAGTCTTACATCAAACCAAATTCAACCTTTTTTTTTTTTGTAGTGTGGCACTAGTTATGACTTTGTGCCAATTTCAAGTAAAATAAAAATCTTCAAAAGCTCTTCTTTCTTTCTCTTATGGCTTCGCACGGTTTGTGCATTTAGCCAACGTCACGTAATAAATTATTCATGTCGAAAAAGACGGCCGCGGGTACCGAACACTCAAGAGGAAGTTTTGGTAGAAAGCCATGATGTGGCCACTATGCTACAATATTTCACTGTTCTTTAAGAATTATTCACTGAATGCACTTTTTACTACATAAATCACGCGTTTTTATTTAGTAAACGACACTATAATTAATTTAAAAGTCCAATGAAAAATGAGCGTGGCACTCATCTTAGATTCCCGCCAAAACCACCAAAGTCAGAATTATTAAGTAGTAAATGAAAGAAACACCCAAGTGCTGCGTTGTGCGCTTGTTTAGTTCAACCTTTTTTAAGCCGATTGTGAATCTAAAGTGATCGATGCTTGTTCACAAACTAAATTAAGTTTAAGTTAAGTACATCTTATTCTTTCTATTTCGTTAAGACAAGGACAGAAGATAAATATTAGTCCTGTCAAATTAGTCAGCGCCTGGCGTAATTTTAGCAGCAATGTTTTTAATCGCTTTCTATCCTTTTTAAAATAACATTTTAGTTTACTTATCAAATCAAGATACTTCATAGACAGTTAAGAGGGGCCTTTAATGGCGTTTTCTCCATACAAACGTATTCCGCTATTTTCTTCGTCGATAACACTTTTAGATCAATGATTTTTTTCTTCAATTTTACACCTTGATTAAACGCGTGCTCCTATTATTTGATTTTTTCGGAAACTTAATTAATAAAAGAAATATGATGTTTCAAAATCCCGAAAAATAATCCATTTTTACCGCGTTGTTCAGACGACTATTACACTAATGTGATAAGTTTTTGACAAAAAAGAAAATAATAGAGGGATAGGTATACTTTTCTACTAATCCTCTAAATTTTGATATAAAAGTAATAGAGATCTGTCGTATTTTGAAAAAGAAAACAGCGGAATACGAAACTTCTTTTGGTTAACGTTTTTGTAGGTCAAATCAGCCTGAGTTGCAACTGTCCCTTTCGCACTTTACGGGGAAAGGTTGAAAGCGGCGCGACGGCATAGTTTCTTCAAATACCTATTTCTCAAATTCCTCGGCACTAGAGTCCATTCTTAAGACGCGATTATAAATATTAATTTGATAGTTCTTAAACTAAGATTTTATCTTCTGTCCTTTTCTTATTGAAATATAAAGATACACTGGACTTAAATTTAATTTAGTTTGTGAACAAGGGCTAGGGGGGCTAGGGGGGGGGGGGATATCGGGGCTATTGTCAACATTAATAGAAATTTTAGGTTTGACAGATTGACATTGAGATTAGACTATGAATATTCATAAAATTACAAGAATTCTCCTCTGTACAGTATTTTGACAAATTCTGAGAAAATAAAATAAATTATATAATGACAACGGTACGTTATGATTATTTGATATTAATGTTTATCCCCGTCCTCAAATCCAAGAGCAAACATAACTTTGTAGTTGAAAAATAATCCTACCGTACTATATAATTGTGTTAAGCTCAATTTTTTAACCGCAAAAGTATATTTGTAATTTATCCGTCGTGTGATTTAACTTAATTATAACAATTTTCAGTTCTTTTTCCTTTACTTACGCTGTGACACCTTCCTCCTTAAAAAAATAAAAAAGTAATCATGATTCTAGGTCAATAGGAAATACTCTGGCTTTTGATTTATTTGAAAGTAAAAAATAATTATAGTTACGCACATTATTCTGTTTCTACTTAGGAAAACATGAATCAAATATGGTAAAAACAAACATGGTCGTATTTTTAATTGTGTTGATTGATAACCTTGTTTGTAGAATTACGTATTTGTTATTATTTTCAAACTGTTGCCCGCGACTCCGTCCGCGTGGACTGCAGAAAGAGCTCAGTTGATATAAAATAAGCGCCTGTTAAAATAATGGGAGCAATATGTACGTTCGCGTTTTTTCCCGTTTTTGCAACATTTTTTGTTACTGCTCTGCTCCCATTGTTCATAGTGGGATGTTCTATAACCTATATCCTTTCTCAGGTTCCAGACTATCTCTGTACCAAATTTAATTGTAATCGTTTCAGTAGTTTTGGCGTGAAAGCCGGACAGACAGACAGAGATAAAAGGTTCGTTCTTGAGATAAAGAGTCTTGACAGACAGCCTGTAATGTTCTCACTACTGGAACACAAATATTTTCTCTGTGGATGGAAGTGGGCTGTATATCAATCCTACCATCTTCATTTTGAAGTACAGAAATCTGAAAACTATTTTGTTTATAATTACAAACAAGTGCTTGACCGCAATCCCGCCTGATGGTAAGCAGTGCTGCAATCGTTGCAGTGCTGCGTCGTAAAGCGCGCTGGTTTATTATGAGCCTATTCACTTAAAAAACTTAGTGAATATGAAGGAAGATGGCAGTTGAGCGAAAAAAAAAAGGTGATGCAATGTTAACCCTACAACACGCGCGCCAGAGGGAGAGTGATCTGGAGACCCACCACGACCAAACTCCCACAACATTGGCGCATCGTACCCGGCACACGTCTCAACACAATTGCTCAGACCCGTCCTCCGTACGGCTTCACCAGACATCAATGCATTATGAATCGCTTGGCGGCAAGACTGTCTGGTGGGTGGTAATTTCTGCCGGCAGTAAATGTTATGGCATACCACCGATTAAATGGTAATCACATTATTAATTCAATATTCGCCCCAAATTATACAATCACAAATATGGTAGAAGGTTACCAAACAGAAATAATAGACACACATTATGATAGTAGTTTCCCAAACAAAAAATGTACCAAATAGATTAGTTTTTATATCCATCGCATCAGTTCAACCCGCTGCTGCCGCCTCTTTGATTTTCCGCTGGTCCGGCCACGGGGTATTGATTCGCATTGATTTCGGGGGACGCTGGTCTTTCCGTTGTAATAGCGAGGGTCATGGTTATGTAAGGGTGACTATGGTCAGAATGTATATCGTGGGAGTAAGTATTTTTATACGAAGTAAAGGAAGGGGAACAATGCTAGAACCTGATGCTTCAGGTTCTAGCATATAATATAATATGTGTGTTGTGTTTTAAAATATTTGTAATGCTTTACAAATATTATAATTGCGCCGTACGCGCGGTAGTCCCAACGCCATCCAGGCCGCACTGGTGGACTGGTGGGATTATCCGATGTTGGCACGGTGGATACGGCTGCACGCTGTTAAATAGCGACTGATAGCATCATCGGGGAGTCCTTCTAGTCTAAATAATAATACCTTTATTTTTTTTAAATTTAATTACTAATTTTTAAGTTCGCAAATGTATGTATGTACTAACAAATAAGGATGAAGAAACTGAAATAAATGATTACTCTTATATTATTATAATAAATCATTTAGCCAGTGTTTGCGAAATCAACTGAAAAAAAAAAGCATTTGGCCTGGCTTTAAAGCGTATGTTGGATTTTCAGCCCTCGACTCAGCACCGTTAGTCGAAAATCCAACAAGGTCCTGCTATTTGGGCATACAAAAGACGTTATCAAGATTTAGTGTAAACGGCAATTACAATGGAATACTTACCCTTTATTATGTACGCAGCAGATCAAGCTACCCAAAACTCATAAATTTTCTCAATAACCTTGAACCTTAATGCTTTCGCGATAAAGGTGATAATCTATTAAAGAAATTTGACAGGTTGTTATAGCTTGATAACAGATATTAATGTAGAAATTTTACTGGGAGTGACACAATGGGCGGCCTGTGTGGCTACCGTGAGTTTTCATTACTAAGACTCGATCATCGATATCAACCGCGTTTGACTCATCGATTGGCCATCTTCAAGGTTGTAAGAACTGTTGTAAAAGCCACACAGATGTTAATTGGTATTCGTGATATCTTGTTTATAACGTAGACAACAATGTTTCGATTAATTTGTTGATAGTAACACGCTAAGGTGTTTCCTCTCACACCGGAAGCATTCGCATGTAATGTAATATTTACCTGGCCACCTATACAAAAATTACGACATACCTATTCGCCAAAATGTAAGGAAATCAATGGAAAAATAACGTTAATACATTCACAATTCAGTTTGCACTACAACTTGATACATTTTTTATAACTTTTTCAAAAATACTAGTCACTCTGAAATCATTTTAAATGTCATTAATTTAAAGTTGATATTTGGTTAACTTGAAATAGGGTGGGACTCTGCATCACCAGTGTGGCTACCATGAGCTTTCATTACGAGACTCGATCATTTAAATCGAGCGCGTTTGCCGCTCTCATTGGTTGAGAGTTCTCACAACCTTGAAGTGAATCGACAAGTCTAACGCGATTGATATCGATAATTAATCGAGTCTTCGTAATGAAAACTCATGTTAGCCACACTGATGTCTTTCACTCGATTATACCTTAGCCGTGTTTGTTGTGTATTCTAGCTATTCAATTATATTATGTTCTATTTATTCTCCTGATTTCAATTTTAGACACCACATACGTGTGTACACAAATGATTAAAAACATGGCTGCTAGAATTACGTCAGAGGCTGACTAATTTGACAGGACTAAATTATTATTTATCTTCTGTCCTTTTCTTAATGAAATAGAAAGTAAAAGATGCACGGCACTTAAATTTAGTTTTTTTTTTTTTTTTTTATTAAATATGAACAATGCTTGACCGCAATCCCGTCTGGTTGTAAGCAGTGATGCAATCGTTGATAGTAAAGCGCGCTAGTTTTTTTTTTTTTTTTTTACATATTATAAACCAGCGCTTGACCGCAATCCTGCCTCATGGTAAGCAGTGACGCAATCGTTGATGGTAAAGCGCACTAGTTTATTAAGAGCCTATTCACTCTAGCCTTGAAGACACTCAAATTGTAGTCCGACGGAAACACCGCCGCCGGCGAATTGTTCCAGTCCCTCGATGCACGCGGTATAAAGGAGGAGGCGAAACGCTTCGTCCGGATCGTAGTGGTGTTAACAACGTAAGGGTGGAAACCAGCCGTACGACGGGTCGTCCGCTGGTGGAACGGAGATGGGGGAATTAAATCATGCAATTCCCTCGCACACTCCCCGAAATGCATCCTATAGAACACCGCAAGGCTGGCTACTCTACGCCTGTGCTCTAGGCTTTGGAGATCAACTCGTTAGATCAACAACCTACGTAACCTAACTAGTTCGAACAGCCTATATTCACTCAAAAGAACTGAGTGAATAGGTAGGAAAGAAGACGGCAGTTGAGCGAAGTGAAGCAATGTTGGTCGTGATGTTGGAACACGACCAATGATGCTGCGCCATAGGGAGATTGATCTGGAGACCCGCCACGACCAAACTCCCGACACAAAAACATTTGGTGCATCGTACCCGGCACACATCGCAACAAAACTGCTCAGACGATGGATATTAGCTACTCTTTCGCGCAAAAAACTGAGTGAATAGCCTTAGTTTCTGAATAAGCAAATCGGCCTCATTGCTATATCATGTTTAAAAAGATTCACGTACATAATTCTGAATATGTATGAGCTAAACATTTTCGTCAACTATGTATTTACTTAATTAACCCAACTACTCGCAATCATTTGACAAAAATGTGTTCGCCGATTAGGGGGCAGCACCCAGCATTTTGAAGCTTATTGCCAATTTATTGCTCTATAGGTTGGTAAATTAATTAAGAAATTACTTTTCAGTAGGTACATTTTGACCACATTGGTATTGAACATCCTATCTCTCTGTATCTGTGAAACGGACAGATTTTGTTGTTTCATCATCATTTCAGCCGAAAGACGTCCACTCACTGCTGGACATAGGCCTCCCCCAAGGATCTCCACGACGAGCGTTGCTGCGCCTACCGCATCCAGCGGAATTGTTATTGATTGATTTTTGTTATTCAAACCCAAGAAAAATTTGTACGACAATTTCATCCATCAGGGTCAATATCCGTGTCACCCTGTGTAATTGTTCAATGTTACTAAAATAAATGCTGGCGACCCGCTATTCTGATTGGCGAGATGAGCAAACTGAATACAGCTCATTTGATATTATTTCAATGCAGGCTAATAATGAAAACCACACTAATTATATTAACAACTGTTTTGAATTGCTCTGTTTTGGTCAGTTCACGGTGGTATATGAATGTATTTTACTGTTATTTAGATCACGCACTGTATATATGTCATTTCCAATTTTATAACAATAAAAAGTAACTATCAATTATTAATCCATACTAATATTATAGATGCGAAAGTAACTCTGTCTGTCTGTCTGTTACGCTTTCCCGCTTAAACCGATTTTGATGAAATTTGGCATATACAATCTTTAGACCCTGAGAAAAAACATAGGCTACCTTTTATCCCGGAAAAATTTGATATTCCCTAGGGAAATCTAAAAAGCGCGATATAACCGAACTCCACGCGGGCGAAGCCGCGGGCGGAAAGCTAGTATTATGTAATAAAACTGGAAAATATAAAAATATATTAGGTAAAATTTGTTTTTTTTAAGGTTATAATGAAACTGGTATGAATATGGATGTTTTGCCGATCACATAAGTAACTTCTTTTTCAATGTCAAATGTATGAACGGAAAAAGGTAAAAGCAGTGGGTAAAGACCAAAGCATATGGCTTTTTGTAGTCTCAGCCCCTCTAATTATGACGAAAGCATGAGTTTGTGTATGCTAAAAGACAGCAATAAACAGAATCACTCAATGAAACCGATCCCTCACTTTACATGCCTCTAAAAATATAAATTTTTCAGTATTTGAGTCCATAATATTTTTATGAGCCGTTCTCTTGACTAGCCCTATTTATGAGCCGTTCTCTTGACTAGCCCTATTTACGATACCACTTTCCTTTTTAATATGCTCCTGAATATAAATTGGAGTCAATCCATTTTATACGTTCCATGGTCTAGCGGTTGGAAGTTTAACTGCTGTTTTTCTTTTCGTGTCGATGGTTCGCTTCCTTGTTGTTTTAGGGTCCCGTACCTACCCAAAGGGCAAAAAACCCGACTAAGTACGAGTCGGATTCCCGTATTTAATTCTGCTACTATTTCTTGTTCTAGCGGAAACAGAAATACATGAAGCGATCAAGCGTACTTCATGAACCTCGTCTATCAAAGTTTAAGAAAGTATTTGAACAACATCTACAATATATAAAATGATTTTGACAGCCTCTGTTGCGTAGCGGTAGCAAACGCGACCGTTGCGCAAGGAGGCGCGGGTTCGATCCCCGCACAGTGATATTTGTATGCATGAATATGAATATTTGCACTGGTCTGGTCGTGCCTCGGAAAGCACGTTAAGCCGTTGGTCCCAGTTGCCATACGAACATCTAGTGGCAGTCGTTACGCGTTGTTGGAGCCCTCAAAAGTCTAACAATTGGTCTAACTGCAATGCCGCCTGTTAGATATCGCCTTCGGGTTGTGGAGGTCAGACGGCAGTCGCTTCACGGAAAATATCGAAGTTTAGCGAAACTCAGCAGTTAAACTGGTAAAGCGGATCCCAGACTCCAAAGCTGAAGGGGCTGCGGATGCGACTGGGATTAACGCTGAGATGATGATGATGATGACTCTTTAAACGAATGGACACAAGACAATTAAATATGTATTTTGTGTGAGATTGCATGGCGCCGATTCTTGTTCACAAGCTAAACTATTTTTAAGCTAAATGCATCCTTTTCTTTCTATTTATTTTTCTTTTTATTAATTAACTAGCAGCCGCCAGCGACTTCGTCCGCGTGGAGTTAGTTATGCTCCGCTCCTATTGGTCGTAGCGTGATGTTATATAGCCTAAAGCCTTCCTGGATTAATGGGCTATCCAACGCTAAAAGAATTTTTCAAATCGGACCAGTAGTTCCCGAGGTTAGCGCGAACAAAGAAATAAACAAACAAACAAACATACAAACTCTTCAGCTTTATATATTAGTATAGATATAGATATAGATATACTCCATGGACAGTTTAAACGCGATTTTAAACATGGCGACCAAAAATACGTCGATTTATGTCGGGAGCGGACTAATTTGACAGGTCTAAACTAACACTTCTTCTTTTGTCCTTTTCTTCAAGAATTTGTCGTCATTGTCTACTTTAAAAAATTTTTGATTTTGTATTTGTATTATACTGTAGGTCTTTAACCAGTTACATTAGTATTGACATTCACGCCGAATTCCAGAGACATTGTAAATAAATATATGAATAATATTCAATTCTAAATCCGTTTCTATCTCTTTGTAAGAGAAAATAAACTCCACATATCATACCTAAATAAATTATGTAGGTAATATGACTAACCATCGCTTGTAATCATACTTTAAATTTGAAGAAATTAATTTAAATTTGAAGAAATGAATTTGAATAATTTGAGAAAATTTCAACTGTCTCGCTATCACGGTTTATGAAATACAGACTGGTGACGGAACACAAAATAATAATATCTCACCTTTCATGAGCGCGCCTCGCAAAGTAGATCGACTTAGTCCGCCTTAGTTGCAAATAAATCCTTTGCTATGAACACAGGCGTAATAAAACTATTTGCATAAATAACTCATGTCGTAAAAGTACACCAAGTGTTTCAGAAAAACGTCGTCGCAAAATGAATTTTTCCTCCCGACTTCGCTTTTTAAACATTAAGTATCGCTACCCTAACGGTGTCTGGCGGTACATATTTTTATTTCATCTCCATTTTTCTCTGTAGAAGGTATTCTTTTTATATGTTTACAAGGAGATGTTATCAGTTAATTTCAGTAATTTTATGGACAAGGTTGGTGATTTTAATTGTAATGCTGTTATGGAAAATACTTTTCCATGCGTTTCTGCATGTAAAATTTCTGCCTATAAAAACTTGTACGTACCTACTACACAGGTGAAATCCTTTATTTAGAGCAATATGGCCATAACCCCATCGTAAAATAAATCAATCTGACTAACCGTTTCCCAATAAATTGGAGTAGGTTTCCAGTCTCAATAAAAGCAGCAGAACACCAACTTTTTTACATGAAGCAACCGCTCGTGTGGCTTTCACAAACCGATTACTAACTGATTCTTCTTCTTCTTCAGCCTATAGATGTCCACTGCTGGACAAAGGCCTCCCCCAAGGCTTTCCACGCTGACCGGTCTTGTGCTGCCCGCATCCATCGACTTCCCGCGACCTTCACCAGGTCATCGGTCCACCTTGTTGAGGGCCTCCCTACGCTGCGTCTTCCAGTACGTGGCCGCCAATCCAGAACCTTACTGCCCCATCGGCCATCGGTTCTACGAGCAATGTGCTCTGCCCACTGCCACTTAAGTTTAGCGACTCGAAGAGCTATGCCGGTGACTCGGATCTCCTCATTTCTGATTCGATAACGCAGAGAAACTCCGAGCATAGCTCTTTCCATTGCCCTTTGTGTGACTCTGAGCCTTCGTATGAGGTCCATTGTGAGCGACCATATTTCAGTTCTGAAAGTCATCACTGGCAACACATACTGGTCAAAGACTTTAGTCTTGAGACACTGTGGTCTCTTGGACGACGAGAAGATGCAGCGTAGCTTTCCGAACGCTGCACAGCCGAGCTGGATTCGACGAGACACTAACTGATGATCAGGCTTAAACTCCTTCACTTAATAAAAACGAACAAATTAATACTAACTCTAACGAGCGACAACATTCCCCCACTTAAAACTACACAAGCAAATAAATTCCTTATTCATCAAGCAACATAATCCTTAAAACAAGTTACATCGTACTTGTAATTAAAGTAATCGGAGCGCGGTCCTTTGTGATAACTTTCGAACAATTTCCACAAAATGAAATCGTCATTTTGGATCGTGGAGGTTTTTTGCTCTTTGAATACAAGATGAAGGGTAGAACTGGAGATAAGGAGCATGGTATCACCCGTATCTATAGAGATCTATATAATGTCTAGATAAAGTTAATTGTTCGTATCATAATACTTCTTTATTAAAATTTTCTTTCGCTGAGAAAGTTTCTGTTATCTTTTGCCGTCTTCTCCCTTCGTTTATAAATGAAGTTATTGAATCATATTAAGTATTATACTTTGGCATAAAGATTCTAAAAGAAGAAAGTTTTGAATTCTCACTTATTTTATACTTGTAAAATATAAAGCGGTGTTTTCATTGTGGTTGGTCAGCGTGTAGTATTATGGTACAACTATATTGAGAGAATACGATATTTGATTTCGTGAATATCTTTTAAGAGACATTAAAAGGAAAGAAAAATGCGTTCATTAGCATAACAGAAAAATTAATACACCTTATAGAAAGAGAAAACAAATATTATATTCAAACAAATATTATTTTGAGATGACTACACAAGGTATCTTTCGCTGAATTTCAACTATAAGTCACGAGCGCCATACACTGGAATAAGAAATATACAATATGTAAAGAAAACCCTGTCCGACCTGTAAGGATAATAAAGGTTAGGTAAACACTTGACCAAATATAATATAAAATTTTACATAATCATCATAGTAACAATACTAATGAATTTTGAAATAATCCTGTTTTCCCAGGAATTAATTCCAATTTCCCAGAAATTTGGTAATTTTTAAAAAAGTGACAACACCGGTATTATTATAAGCGAATAGCGACGCGACCACGTCACAGGTGCCGCGTGCCCTGCCCCCCGCCGCCCGCGGAATGGGGTTGCTTACCGCACATATATTAAATTACCTCTTTTTGCGAAATAATATTTATTTTTTTAGGGGGATTTTTTTTTTTAAGTGTTGCCTGTCTTTGTGGGCATTAGTAGAATTAGTTATCGATACCTAACAATGCCTTCACGGATCGGACAGGGTTTTCTTTACATATTGTATAGGGTCACTACCCTATGTATTTCTGTTCGGTATGATAAAATGAGAGAATTAATTAAATGCTAGAATTGATAAAAATGCTATATTGTAATCAAAGAAAAACTAAAATTAATACTCAAATGTGCCAGGCACTCTTTCCCGAAATATTTTTTTCCCAGACATCGAAAAAGGCAAAGGAATTTTTAGTCTCTGCCATGGACCAAACTTCATTAAAACGGTCTAGTAACGGTTGACACTACAAATACCTCAGCATTATAAAGGTTGATTACAGATATTACACTAAGCTTGATATAAACCTATGTACATGGAACTCAGTGAAGCTCGATCGATGAGAGAACTATTCCATAGCTAAACGAATCTAATGCTGAATTTAAAATTCAGCATTAGGTTTAAAAAAGTCTGAATTAAAAGTTCCGCTCTCGGGCTATAAATCCATCATTCTAACCCCCTGTGTTAAAGTCGCCCGGCTAATTGGATTGGATCAAAGCAGTTGCACTTTCCGTTTTCCAGCTAGTGTCCGGTAAAAACTGCATTTTTGCTTCGAAAACTTTCCGGATAAAGTTTTTCGGCAATCAATCGTTAATGCCCCCGTTTTATTTATGAGTGTTGTTGTTTCTTAGTTAATGATCGGTGTAAAAATGCTATGATTAGTTTTCTTTTATCAAAAGAATATTACTGCAAGTTAGACCCACCATTACGAAAAGAACAATAACTTTCGAAACGTCTCATCAAAACTTCTTTATCAAAATCAAACAAAAAAAAATCACCACCTTTTCCTTGTTTCCAAAACAAAAAACAATCCGACACGCGATGCAGAAAAATAAGGGCGAAACTACATCAATCTTCGTCGGCCATCGGCGACTCATCGGCTACGGACGAAAAAAAAAATCGAAAAGCTAACCGGTCGACGACCGAGGAATACAGATGCCTTTTTAAGATTCCCGCCGAAAAGACGCGCTATTATCGACTCATCCTAAGAAGGGAGGGTAAAATGCTGGCAAACTTGGAATAGTGCAAGTTCTGACGTCATCGCTTGTTTGTAGTAGCATTTGAGTGTTGAATTCGTAAATATTGACTCGTTTTTGAGGGACGATAGTGAAACGGTACTCTTAAATAGAGTCATTTGTATTGTAAGGGGAGGGTTGAGTTACATAGTTGTAAGTGTGGCGTTTATTGACCACTTTGTGGGAAAACGTGTGGGTTACCGATTGCTTTGTCAGCTCAATGCGCTCCGAATACAAATTCGTTCTTCTCACTGTTATGGCTTGGTTCTGGTCAAAGTGAAAATGTTTAACAGTTCTTTTACAATTATTGTCATCCTTTATTTTATTTGCACGGTAATAGTAAAAGAAAAGACTTTTTTTTTAATTTTTCTCAGTATTTTATAAACTTATAAATATTTCGCTCTGGTCCGGATCGGTTTTCGGAGAAGAAGAAATGGTATTCTTTGTGATTATTACACTAAATTGAATTAAATTAACATTACATCTAACTAAATTAAATGAACATTTATCATATTTTAATCTAGATATGATGTAGACACTAAGTAATCAACTCTCGCTCAACAAGAAATATATTTCTTAATCCAAAACGAAGCATTAATCTTGTCTACGCCACATCTCAACTACTTGATGTAGGGAATTCCCAGGATACATCAAAAATTCTATCCGTCGGTTGTATTCAAGTATTCTCCATACACATAGGTGTAATATGTTAAGATAATTTCCTTTTTAACTAGAAGATCACTTACGTAGACGAAGAAAACACTTGAAATTTCTTCCAAGAATTAACAAACATAACGTTATGAAATAAAAATAAAAATAAAATTTAATAAATTCATTAAAAATAAAATAATAAATTTTAATAAATTCAAATGTTTGCCTAATTTGTGAAGAGACTGGGCCCCAGTATACAGAGAATCCTAGTATGGGGTCTAGGGCATTAACAAAATTCTAGCACTAAACCTTTATTCTGACCTAAATTAAGTTTACTTTAATTGGAATATTTTCAAATGAAACAAATAATATAATTAGACAATGACGCATTCTTTTCTATAGTGTAAGAGTATAATTTGGTAATACTCACTGTCTTATAGAACCTTATAAACTTACCTATTTCCCATTCACATTTCATTTACAAGAATCTATATTTAAAAAATATCGAGAAACTACAAAGTAAATAATAAAAATTTCGTGTTTTGTTTGCAAAGAGAATAACAAACCTAAACTTACTTATAGCTATGAACTACACCAGAAAATAAACTAATACACTCCATTCCTCTTTTGTTCTCAGTCTTTCTTTTCACTAAAAATATATTTGGAGTTCTCAATCATGTCAAGCACAAAGAAATCTAATAAATAGTGTGTATTCATCTTATATTTGTATGTAGGTCAAATCGTAATAAATATCACTTTTTCCAGTGTCATTTGCATTATCAACCGAAGTCGACATCTGCGAATAATGGCGCCTCTAAGTCGTATATTATTATCATTTTATTGAATTTATCAAACCATAAAATACTGCTGTGAAAAACAGACTCACATTTCGAATAATTACCGGGTTTTCCGGAACAAAAGCTACTTTTAAAGGACTTCAAATGTTTTTCAAATTGTAAAAACATAACAGAAAACCTATAATTAACGTGGTCTTAAAACAATGGTGCATACCTACTAATGTAATATCACACTAATAAACATGGAAACATTTCACATAATAATTAATTTTAATTGGAAATAGCACCCCCACCCTCAAAAGCCATATTCAGAACAAAAACTAGAATAATGTTTCTCGCAAAATTACATTTATATTCCGGTGACCACAATTCTCTAAAGGCCGCTGCCGGAAAAGATCATTTTGCAGAAAGCAATTAGACTTTTAAGTTCATTAATGAAAACACCTTATTTTCTTTCGTTCAAATAATAGGTCGGCCATATTGTTGGAGGCCAAGTCGGGCCTCCATTGTGTCTCGAACAATAAAAGGCGTATTTCACTCTTCGGGGCAATTGTACGGGGGTCGCGTCACAGTTCTTTTTTTTTTACTTTTAATTGGAGCACGTCACAAATATTAAGTGCCTGTGAGGCTTTGAATACAGCGGGAAAACTATGTACTTAGGTCTGCTTTCTTTAAAAACAATCTTACTTTTTAAACGCTGTAAATATTCAGTTATGGGTCAAAAATATTAGTTACACTGACTCTGAAATATAAGGGGTTAATTTATAAACGTTGCTTCAAGTAATTCGTTTAAAAGTCGAAAATGTGTTGTTGAACAGTCGCTTATCGCTATTTAACTTTTAAGCAACGTTAATAAATTAAGCTTTAAACTCACAAACTCACGACTGAATGTAAAAGTAATCTAACAAGTAAAAATCCTAACGTATCACTGTGTCTAAATAAAACCTTATATTTTTTCGCCTGTGACACTGATTCGGTTACTTCAAAAAAGGGGTTGTCCGCACCCTTTTTTCAGTTAGAGTACCTAGTCATTGAGCTGAAAGACCCATCCAACTCGATTCTCTTTTTCGTGTGCAAGCGCGAACTCTCAATCAGGCGGAGCTGTGAGGTATTTTTGACACATTCAAACTAAAATGATTGTATGGGATAGTGATGAGTGTAGTCCGTAAAATTTGTAAAGATAAAATCTATATTTAAACTAATAATAAAGCTGAAAGGTTTGTCTAAATGGGGGGTTTAAACAAAACTTCCAGCTTTATTCTTAGTTTAGATATAGTTTTTATCTCATCTCTGGAACTAACAGTCGGATTTAAAAATCTATTTCGCCTATGGTAAACCAATTCTTGAGAAACATTAGGCCTTTTCGACTCTTAAGCGATAAGCAAAAACTTCTAATGAACGCCAATAATTCGCTAAACGTTACAAGCACCTTTCAAGACCGGGATCAACGAACTCTTCAGTTTTAAATCATAAAATTATCCATTAAAATATAGTGTTACTACCTTAATTCCCCAGCCAACAGTTCACCTTTCACTATCGAGTATTTCCAAATACTTAAAGAAGTCAGCGTTACTTTTCTCCAGCGAAAGAGCCGTAACAACTCAGATGACTCACGCGGGTCCCCATGTTCTCCGCACATTTGTTTTAAACATTTTCCGCTGTTTTCAGGTCCCCACCCCATATCCCATTACATTTTATGGCACACCGTTGTACGACGAATAAGATCTTAGTTTTTCCATTACTTTTATTGCTTTTCAGCGTGTCTTCCTAATCACTTGAATCAGTAATTAGAATCACGGTTAATGGCTTAAACTAGTATCATTAACCGTTTAGTAGAGGAAACTAAATTAGATTTAATACTCTGGTCATCAGGTGCGTCTCTTGTTTGTGAAACTGAATAATATGGAGTAGAGTATTGGCTTTGTGTTTATCGTTAATTTAACCTCAAGCTGTGCGGAGTATTTTTTTTTTTTTAATTTTAACAGTATTTTGCTGTTCATTTCTATAGATTTCTTTTTCTACCATCTACCTTAATAACAACGTGTTTTTTTTTTAAATATCAACCTCTCAGCTCTATTTGAATAGTTTGAAGGATATTGCTAATTGTTTGCTATATTACGTCAACTTTATTACTTCTTCTTTTCTACAAAAATGTGTATGCTTAGCAACGTATTTATGCAACGAAAGTTAATATGACTGATAATGTGTTACGCAGAAGAACGAGAGTAATCGACATAGCCCGAAGAATTACAGGCCTAAAGTGGCTGTGGGCTGGACACATTGCCCGTAGGACCGATGCCCGATGGGGCCGACGGGTTCTCGAGAGGCCACCCCGCACCGGAAGACGTAGTGGGTCGGCCCCCCGACAAGCTGGACCGACGCGACGATCTGGTGAAGGTCGCGGAAACCGCTGGATGCGGGGGGCGCAGGACCGATCGTCGTGGAGAACTTTTTTTGGGACATAGCCCGCCACATTTCCCACCCACTGCAACTCCTGAAAGCCAGAATCAACAGTGGAGACCGCCAGAAAAACGCCGAGCAATGAAGCTCGACGAGTCCCGGAGAAACGATTCAACTGTCTTGGGTCCCGCAACGAAATTAATCAGAAAAGAATAGCGGAGGAGTAAGAAAAAATATATTTTTTGGAGAACCATGGGGGAGGCCTATGTCCAGCAGTGGACGTCTTTCGGCTGAAATGATGATGATGATGATGAATGTGTTACGCACATCGATCACATATTCAATATATGCTCGATGGTTACGTAACATTAACAATCCCGCTGGAAGATGCATTTGCAAATAATTGATAAGTCAAGCAAGTTTTTCTTTATATTTCCATCACTTGTTCTGGTAAAGTATTTGCATTTGCTTCGACGTAGATACATACTACCCACAACCTACACTACAACCAATACAAAACAGTGTACTAAACCCCAACTATTCACCAAAAAAAAACAAGAATAATAAAAGAGACCCGACGACATACGAATGTTATTTCAAAGTAGACATAGACAACACAGGTGCAACCACAGAATATTTATTCGAACAGCAACGTGGCGCCAGACGTATTGCTTGTATGAATTCAAACATACCTGCAAGACTTGCTATCATATTTTGATGTCAAGTAACAGCGCTAGTATTCTGGAGGGAGGCGTAAACGTCGGCCATGCTGGAAGTTATGGCCTTGTACACAGTGGGTGGTGTTGGCTGTAGTATTGTTACTGTGTGCTTTTGGTTTCATGGTTTTGACAGACGAGACGTTATGTGGGTAAATCGGCCGCGACTTCTATTGTCAAATCAAATTAAATTTATTTCAAATAAACGAGTTTCAGGCACTTTTGAATTGTCAGAAGGTCGGTCAGTCAGTAAGATGAAGCTAGTCGCCCATTCCAAAGAATATATTGAGTATATATTGAGTATTCCTATGTAGAAGAATAGGCAAGAAACTCCATAGACACTTTTAAATTATCAAGCTATTGATACCAATATTTGATTACATCATTCATGTTGAAATCAACTGTCTGAGAACGATGCATAAATATATTGGACGCTAAGAGCGTCAATGGAAAACACATAAAAACGAAGTCCGTGAAGTCCGAGTACAACGATTTTAAGACCCAAACATTCATGGTACGGACGACAACACATCAAGTTACCCGAAAAGTTCAAATATTCCCAATCAATCTTGAGCCTTAATGCTTTAGTGTTAAAGTAAGTGATTTCTAAATATTAAAGTCATCTGAAATCATCACAGAATAGATAAAATGTCTTTTATGTGTTCTGTGCTAATGATTAGTAACACATTTTTAACATTTAGACGTCTTTTAACTTTCAATAATCCTTCATGTTAATATTTTTGTGGTATACTTTATTTCCCAAATGCGTCTGCATGATAATGTCCCGATTCAAGGAAGTGGGGTTAACAGAAGAAGTCTACAAGTCTCATAGTTTCGTATACTAAGCACCAATAAATCAAATAAATCGTACAAAAATAACTGTGTTTTTCAAAGTCAGTCGTCAAAGCATATTTCACCACAAAAGAAACAATATAGGACTCCATATTTTATTAAGAATTACAGCATTTCTGATTTCCGTTTTTTCAGCAATGTAATTTATCTAAAAAGCCGTAAAACTAGACGGTTGGAGGCAGACACGTCCGTCTCCGTATAAGTACCCTGGCGAAATGCCAAGGGTGAGGGAATGGCCTTCAGGTCATCGACGTAAGCACCCATGGAACTGTAAATAGAAATATCCCTTAGTGCCTGCCAATAATGCTCAATTTCCTTTGACTCTATGTTACTTTTTAAACCGTTTGGAATCACCTAAAGTCACCTCAGGCTATCGGCACATCTGGATTGAAATAGAGGTTTGGGATTATGCTTTATTATGGGGTGAATAAGGTCTATATTTGATTGTGCTCTACCTGATATTGCATCAAACTGGTAGTCTGCTGTGTTCTCATTTTTGACGTTATTATACGTAGATGGCGTTCTCATCAATTTTAGCACTTCTTTACCCCATTGCGGTATTTTTTCACTTTGTTTATAACAAACAGTGATTTTTGTAGAGTTTAATGCCAACAATCGTATGTAACGTAATACTTTTGTATTTGTTTGGGATTATTTAATATGTAAACAGTAGTGAAATATTGTACATAAATAATAAAATAAATAAATAAGATAAAACTTAAATAATAATAAGCTGAAATGTAAATAATAAATTGGTTTTTATTAATATTACTTTATCATATCTCAGTTTTACAACGTTTGAGACTCCATTAAAAGACATGTTCTATTTTCAATCCAAACCTTCAAGCTCGTTATTGTATTATAAACTTCATTCAAAGCAGCGTAAAGTTCTTAATACAAAATTGACAACTTAGCTTCGTGTTTGGCATTAATTTTTTGGAACTAAAACATTATTATTCTCGAAATAGATTAATTTTTGTAAATAAATCACTAATTTTCTCGATAAAGATTCAAAATCGAATTTCAATAATTGCTTAATGGTATAAAGATAATTCCATTTTTTTAAACAGTTGGTATTTATATTCAGCAGGCTATTAAAATGGGCTATAATTATATAATCTGCCTTGCCTTTTTATAAACTACTAGCGGTCGCCAGCGACTTCGTTCGCGTGGAGTTAGTAATTTGAACATGTCATACTCCGCTCCTGTTGGTCACAGCATGATGTTATATAGCTCAAAGCCTTCCTGGATTAATGGGCTATCCAACGCAAAAAGAATTTTTCAAATCGGACCAGCAGTTCCCGAGATTAGCGCGCACAAACAAACAAACAAACTCTTCAGCTTTATATATTAGTATAGAATAGCTTTCCGGCCGCGGCTTCGCCCGCGTGGAGTTCGGTTATATCGCGGTTTTTAGATTTCCCTCGGGAATATCAAATTTTTCCGGGATAAAAGGTAGCCTATGTTTTTTCTCAGGGTCTAAAGATTGTCTGTGCCAAATTTCATTAAAATTTGTTGATAGGTTTAAGCGGGAATGCGTAACAGACAGACAGAGTTACTTTCGCATTTATATGGATGTTAGAGTCACCTTCTAGTCAAACTCGATGCAGTTCAATATCAATATTTTACATAGAGAAACCCGACATTCACAATTTAGTTACAGGATAATGTGATAACCCTTAGTAAGACTGTTTCTAAACTTTCGGGCTACTGATGATTTCCAAAGGCTCTACCAATACTGACAAGCATCCCTATTCAAAGACAGAACACCTCGCTAATTTAAAAAATGCTAACCTAAAACAAAAAAAAAACCGCACAGGAGCAAAACCAGCCAGTCTCAAACATAGAAAAAAAAAAAATTACCACCGTAATGACTTTACAAGATTTTCCTAGCACACACAACTAGTTCTCGCTTAAAAGCTCGCCTAGAATAGTTAAAAGTCTTTAGTAATTTTGCACCAAGCAACCATGCCTTTGAGCACAAGTCTTTGTAAGGCTGGCGGTAATTAGAACGAGGGAACCAAAGACTTTCGTTGGGAAAGGTCTTTTCTTTAAACCGGACACCCTCGATTTGCACCCTTTATCTCTTATTGTTCGGGGTCAACGGACGGCGAAAGTGTGGCTTGGTTGGAGTCAGCAGTTTTAAATGTTGTGATTTGAAATTCGTGTTTGTACTGTCTTTGTAAGTGGATCTGAATCCTGAGTATACAGTCTTTCGTCAGTTATCAGAATGCAAATGCGTGCAGAACTTCTCATTATCACTCTAAGAAATTATTTATTTATTAAAACTTTATGCACAAACATTGCACAATGGCGGACTTAATTATATATATGCCTTAGGCATTTTCTACCAGTCTTAAGTGATGTAAAGACAAAACATAGTAGGTGCAAATACATTGAACTTAAAAGAGAAAAAAAAAATATATTATAATCCATACTAATATTATAAATGCGAAAGTAAATCTGTCTGTCTGTTAAGCGTAACAGACAGACAGATTTACTTTCGCTTTCGCATAAGCGGGATAGCGATCCCGCTAATACCTCTCAACCGATTTTGATGAAATTTGGCACAGACAATCTTTAGACCCTGAGAAAGGACATAGGCTACCTTTTATTGAAAAAAATGATGTTCCCGAGGGAAATCTTAAAAGCGCGATATAACCGAATTCCACGCGGGCGGAAAGCTAGTAAATACATAAATACATACACACAAAATTACACCATTTTGACGCCTACTTATACCTAATAAAATTACAAAAATGAAATTTTGAAAGTGTGACTTACAAGTTAGGAGAAAAAGTGAAGAAACTTTTGAGTGTGAATTCGGATGAGAAAAGACAAATAAAGATGGATATATTGGGTGAAAGATGATATGGATTTAATAGGGATGACTATCGAAATGAGAGCAATGGTGGCCTAGTGGTAAAGGCTGCGACTTACAAGTTATAGGTCGTAGGTTCGAACCCCATAAGGCGCTTTACTTTGTGTATATTATTGCATCACCACTGCTCTCAAAATGGTGGAGGAAAACATAGTGAGTAAACCGGAATGTCCAAGAGCCAAAAAAATATCTAAGACATTTGACATCTACCAACCTACACTGGGCCAGTGTGGTAGATTACGGCCCATTCCCTCACCGAGAGAAGGTCTGTGTCCCAGGAGTAGAAACATTATGGGCTGGTTATAATCGAATTTTTTTTATTCAAGTTTTAAAAATTATTTAAATATCTAGTTTCGACTTAGTTTACCTAGATGGAAAGCTTCAAGATAATAGAGATTTCATGAATCCATGCATAATACCTGAGTGAATTTTGTATCAGAAAGTCATTACATTGAAAATCCCTCTTTCCAATACTGCTGACTTTATGAATTCCACGTGTAATGACGTCACACAATACCTCCCAAACTGAAAATTACTTTTCAGTATTAAAATGTTTTACCTTAAACAGTTTACTGATCCTCATTGAATCTGAATTGTTATTGGAGGTTAATGGAAACAATCTAAAACTCTTGCGCGTCCTAACCAAATATGTTGAGAGAGCTTATGTATGTAAAAACATTGTGTTGGTACACCTGCATGGTCATCATACACCGGTATTCTGGAAAATCGGGCTTATTTCGCTCAGGCCATTTCACTTTATTGATATAGAATATTGGAAACACAGCGGCATCAGCGACACATTTGAATTCGAAATGTTTTCTGTTACAAGATGTTGGGTGAATAAATTTGAACTCTATTGCTTTTGTGTTGGGTTTAAATTCATGTGGGGTGTTTCGTTATAGGGCGAGAGAACAGACGTCGATTTGTGAGGCTGGTCTGGTAGTTGGAGCAGTGCCAAGGTAGCCGTGGTGCAGCGTGGGCCCGGACGGTGGTACTCCCGCAACGTTTTATCTATTCAGAATTGAAAGCATTGATAATAAAATTGTCTGAACACGTTTACAACGCCTGTAGATCGTAACTACATAACGCTAATTGCTTTCCTAACTATTTAGATTGTTTCTTTTGGTTGATAAAGAAAATGTCAAATGGATTTTTTGGGTAATAGAACTGAATTTGTGGTTGTTTCAAATCTTAGTTGGAAAGCAAAATAAGTACTTAATGTTACTAGCATTGTAACTACAGTACATAATATACACAGGCCATCTGACAGTAAAAGAGAGCCGGATGTAATAAATAATAGTAATAAATAAATATATACGGACAAATCACACAGATTGAGCTAGCCCCAAAGTAAGTTCGAGACTTGTGTTATGGGATACTAACTCAACGATACTATGTTTTATAATAGATACATATATAGATAAACATCCAAGACCCAGGACAATCAGGAAATTACCGTTTTCCATCATGACCAGGCTGGGGATCGAACCCGGGACCTCCACGTCGCAGGCAGGCGTGTTGATCGCTGCTCCACGGAGGTCGACGATAATCTACCACGCGGACCCAGTGCGGGTTGGTAGATGTCACATGCCTTCGAAGTTTTGTCTCTAGAAAATGCTGGTTTCCTCATGATGTTCTGAGATGTTCTCAGTGGTGATGAAATAATTTACACAAAGTAAAGCGCCTGATGGGATTTAAACCCACAAGTTGTAAGTCACGGACAATACCAGCACGCCACCGCTACCCTCTCAATAAACCACAGTAACTTCAGAAGCAAATTCTCTCATCATCATTAACCTTTTTATCGTCCCACTGCTGGGCACAGGTCTCCTCTCATACAGAGAAGGATTGAGCGTAATCATCACGCTTGCTCAATGCGAGTTGGCGATTTCAGACTTAAAGTACAGGTTTCCTCGAGATGTTTTCCTTCACCTTGTAATCAGTCATTGGTGTCCAAGATAAACTTAGAAAGTACAAATAACGTAGAAAAGTTACATCGGTCCTTGTCTGACCTGGAATCCAACTCGCACACTACTTACATACTTGGGAGGCTGGTGTTTTAACCACTAGGCCACCACGACTTCTAATTCTCTCATAAAGATTTGAATTACTGCTTAAATGATTCCTAAATATTCATCTAAAACATCTTATCCGCAAACACACTTCATAGATTAGATCTACACTATTATGTCTTGTCACCCGACACATCACCTCCCCAGGATATCCCTTCGTTGATACGTGAAGCTTTTTTCTTGTGCCTCGGCTTCTAAGGATCATAGCGTCAAGTTAAATAAAAATTCAAAACTTTCCCAAAATTGTATTATTAAATAGAATATTTAAAATATTTTTTCAAAGAGATAACACAAAAACAACCTAACTCTTCAGATCTATTGTCACCTATCTCTTTACAGGCAAACTACAAAATCAATATACCACATGCTTATCAGTAACATATCAGCTTTAGAACGTATAGACGTTTTCACACTATATTAGAAATCCCTGTAAGCGAACTACGAAAGCACGACACAGACAGAAAAGGCACATGAACAAAAAAGAAAAGAAAACTAAGTGATACAGCATTTTTCCTATTACGAAGCACCATACACCAGCAGCTTTTATTAAAATAGGGCCAAGTCGCATTTGTAACATAATCTAATCAGCTAAAAGGTTCTGTGAGAGCTCTGATTTATACTGTAATCAATCCTGATATTAGTATAGGGATGTGAACACTTTTTACATACATATGAGTTTAATACGTCTGGCTCGGTAACTGTAATCTATAACGTGTTATGCCTCTGGCTAATTGGCAATATTCAGCTGCGAATGGTCGAAAAAATATTTTTTTTTTTTTGCTAATAACCGACATTGATACACCATTAGCAAAAAAAAAAAAAATGTTTATTTGGGAAGTGCCAATAGATTTTTACAGTTGTCTAAAATTAGGCTGAAGTGATGTTACCTGACTTTACATCAACTGTCAAAACATTTGACACATAGGCTGTATGGTTTTAGGACCTTTGCCTGCTATTCTTTCATCACCAATAACTTGATAGAATAAAATTCAGTTTGAATGTTCGCTGAAGAGCTTTGATTTATACTCTAATTAATCCCGATATTATTAAATAGATTTGAAAGCATCTTCCATCTATGAGTCTCGTAATTAACACAAATGTAAAACACGTGAAAATCTCAACCAACATAAATGTTGGTAGAAAAATAGGTTGAACACCTTTGCCTTACGTAAAAAAAATTTGAGTCACAGGCTGTATAGGCTGTATATTCGCCTGCTTTTCTTTCATCAGAATAAAAAGCCAAGAAAATATTAGTATTGTACTTGACTTTAATTAGGAATTTATGTATTCCTAAATTTAATAGAAAATAATATAAAAGAAATTCTTTTCGAAAAATTTTATAATCTATTTCAAGAATTATGAATATATTATGATTTAATTCAGTTTTAATCTTCTGGGTGCATTGCCTGATATTTTATTAAAGCGAACTGTATTCTGGAGCCAAAGGTATATTTCAACGACCTGCATTGCACCTCTGAGAGTAGCCGGGTTGGTTTTGAATTTTAGGAATAATATTTGGGTCTTACTTTTGTTTCAAAACTTGCTAGAATTTGCTGAAAGATTCAACTTTTCTTCAAGTCATATATACTACATATACTTATACGTATACATGTATCTTGAAGATAAGTTGAATCTTTATCAAAAAGATATTTTTGGCTGAACAAAATCCTTGTAGTATTGTGAAAGGCTTACTTGAAATGTATGTGAATTTATACACATTAATATTTAAAAAAAAATGATGAGTTACTGAAATTGATTTAATAGCCGATTCTGAACATATTAAACACACACATGCATACACATATATTATTTATTATGTTACCTAGAATTGCGGTATCTTTTTTAAAAATTATAAACGAGTGCTTGAACGCAAACCCGCCTGATGGTAAATAGTGATGCAGTCGTTGATGGTTTAAAGCGCGCTAGTTTATTAAAAGCCTTGAAGACACTCAAATTGTAGCCCGATGGAAACATCGCCGCTGGCAAATTGTTCCAGTCCCTCGGTGTACGCAGTATAAAAGACGAGGCGAAACGCTTCGTTCGCATCGTTATGGTGTCAACAACGTAAAGGTGGAAACTTGCCGTACGATGGGTTGTCCGATGATGGAACGGAAATGCGGGAATTAAATCATGCCATTAACTCGTACACTCACCAAAATGCATCCTATACAACACTGACAGGCTGGCTACTTTCGCCTTCTAATCTTAACTAACATACCTATAAAGCTTAAGAGTTTGCTTGTTTGAACGAACTAATCTCAGGAACTACAGGTCCGATTTGAAAAATTCTTTTTGCATAATCCAGGAATGCTTTAGGTTATATAACATCACGCTGTGACCAATAAGAGCTGAGCATATAAATAAAAACATATCGAAACCTACGCGGGTGAAACCGCGAGGCGCAACTAGTTATAAACATTTGTGCCATCAGAATATCAAGGTATTCTCTACGTGCTAAAATAAAGTTGTCAAATATATTCAACACTCAACTTCAACTTTTGATCAATGGCCCCTGTGGATAGATACCACAATTTTGCCAATATCACGTGTAACAAATTATAGAAATTCTTTTAAAAAAATATTTCACAATAATAGCGAATATCGCCAATGACAGTTAAAAAACGGCCGCGTGAGCCTTCTACGAGGGAGAATTGTGACAAAGTCATGATGTGGCCACTATGCTACGATATTTCAATTTTCTTTATGAATTATTTACTGAATGCACTTTTTACTACATAAATCAGGCGCTTTAATTTAGTAAACGACACTAAAAATAATGTAGGAGTCCAATGAAAAATGAGCATGACACTGATCTTGGCAAAAAAAAAAACCTATTCAAAACTCTTACCACAAAAGCAATCCATCTGACGCCCTCATTGTTTGACATAAATACCGCTATAATATACAAAAAAGGTTTAATATGAATGATCTCATTACCACAGACCACAAATTGCACCTCACATAATTTGTTGGAATGCATGGTTACCAGTATTAATGCACCCCAGGGACGAGGGCGCGTACACTTATTACGTGCCCTGTATTTTAATTCCAACAAAACACGCACTGAAATTTAATTTCCGTAGTACAATTATTTTTGTGGTCAACGTATTGGTGGTCAGGCCACGATATTGGATTCCGTATTAAGTGTAGGATGAAAATTGGTGCCCTGCATACGTAATAAGTTTTTTATTAAAAAAGTAATTATAGAGCGCAGAAATTTGAATAGCGCCCATATCACCATAAGGGATATGAATGTTTTTTAATATTACCAGAAAAATTCAAAGAAGGGAGGCCTTTTTGTGAACAATTTTGAAGCATACCTATTGCTAATTCATTGCTCCATATTTTAAAAAAATATGTTTTCTCAACAACGTAATAAACGCAATGAATGTTGTTGAACTGTCAAAATTGCTAGTGGGTTAGGCAATTACCCTGCAGGCTAATTATTATTATGCTTTATAACGCTACAATCCACTCGCCCAATAGGGCGGCTTCTAGAATGTTCTGGAAGCCGTTGTGGAAAACAGACGACGTGCGCCCTTCTTTACGACATTAGCAGTGTGACGTCAGCCGCACCGAAAAGGGAAAGTCCCTTTTTATACGATTTACAAAATTTTATCGTCGCCCCGAACCAATTGTTTCGATAAATAGGTACAATTAAATATTTGTTACAGGAATTGTAACACTTATAGTAGATACAAACAAAAAAGTAGAAATGTGTTTTGTTTTATAATTTAAAAAAGTAAATGCTAAACGTCAAAGTTTTATCACAACTTTTTACCCGAAATCCTAAATTATCCTAATAAAAAACTAACTACAAACAACACAATCAGCAAAATGAATATAATTTTAAAGTGTACTATGTCAAGGGAAAACAATCAATGTGTATCGAATCAATTTGTAGCGGGTTTGGGCACAGTGGGTACTGGGCACGGGGCACTGTCCAGCCCGGACCGAGATAAACGGATTATGTCAGCCGCTGTCAGCCCAATGGCTGACCCGCTGAGACAAAATAGATTAGGAATGGAAAGAGTTTGTTTTGTTCCACTGTTAAATGGTAAAAGTGTTATTTTGTTTACTATAATACTTATTAGTGTTTCCGTCTGACTACATTTTCAGTGACTTCAAGGCTAGAGTAAATAGGCTCTTAATAAACTAGCGCGCATCAACGATTGTATCACTGCTTACCACCAGGTGGAATTGCGGTCAAGCACTACTTTATAATTACTAAAAAAAAAAAAAATTGCTGCCGCGATAGGTACCTACGTGCCTATATGTAGCTGTAAAAAGATCTTTTGACACGTGGCCAAATTCGGAACTAACGCTACCAACTTGTTTTTCAATACGTTTTCACAAATGTTTATAGACAGCGCTGCCTGCTAAGGTCTTTCAATCACCAAAAAGTTTTCGTAATAATGTTTAACTCTGGCAAGAGAGAGGAAAAGAGACCTCTATTTCTCGAAAAGTTAGCTCACTGGGCATTTTTATGTACAAACGCCCTTATTCATAAACGCTGCTTAAAGTTAACTAGTGATTAGTGACTGCTTAAACATTCAGTTTTGACGTTTGCACGGCACTTAACTTTAATCATCGTTTACAAACACCATAGTGTATATGGAGTTTTATTCATAAACGCTAATTAAAGTGACGTTAAAATGTTAAAATAGTATGGTTAAACAGTCACTAATGACTAGTTAACTTTTAGCAATGTTTATGAATAGAGGGGCATATGCTCAGGGGCATATGACATCGAACTCCCAGCCACCGTAGGCGCGGCCCTGCGGGCGGTAAGCAGTGGGCTGCTCGCCGCCCGGTAAGAACCAGGAACGAGTCGACGGCGCGGCGTGTTTCAAGCTGGCCTCAAAGAGATGTCAGCATATTGTGACGGGGTCCACAAAGACCGATGTCTCATGGGTCAGGGTTGCGGGTTGGTTAAACAAGAAACCGTCGCCCTGGCCGTCGCACATGCCAGTGAAAAAAGACAGGTGGGTTTTAGTCAGTACAAGTCTAACACGCCCTTCTGCTCCGCCCAGAGCGGGAGAAGTCATTTGATGATTTCCCATCCCAACAAAAAAAAGGGCCATACGTTCATAATATTAATCGTACTAAGTTAGGCTTTAAATACACCCCTACAAGATAACAACCCTATAAAAAGCTTGGTTTTAAAGTTTTATACGGCTAGGATTAGTTAAGTTACAAATTTGTGCTCTAAAAACTTCCTGAGAAACCCTAGAACTAGAAATGTGACATATATGTACCACGTGATGGGTTACGGCCTACTGCCTTTCACAGTGAAGAGGCTTAAAGCCCAAAAGTGGGAACATCATATGATAATTTTGCTGGGCTTATGCTGTGTGAACTTCACTTCGATTTTCTTTTGGTCTCTTCTGTCCCAAATGCAACTAAGTAATCTAACTTATAGCTTTACGTTTTAATATAGCAGTCGGCTCGAAGAAACATACACCCGCTAAAAACCCGCTAGTGGTATCCACTAGCGGGTAAATTGCAGATCAGTTGCCTGAATAAATTCACAACTACCATGTATTTTAAAATATAAACAAAATTTTATTTCATAACTTGATGTATGCTGAACGTTAGAAATAGCTCCACTTTGCGTAAAATGTTGGGTAAATGCATTGTATTATGCTAAATTCTGTCTGGAGGTGTTAAGAAGAATAAACTGGGGATCACTATAATGCCCAAAGATTTTGAAGAAGAATGGCTGTCGGGCTAGTGCAGGCTACAGTGCATTCTTTCAATCTTTGTAATTTAATTTACGAAATGGAAATACTAGAATGAAGGGGAGATAGGATATTCTAGAAGAGTTGCCAGAGTATTTATCAAGATTTCCCTTTATAAGAGAATTGTTGGATAGAAGTACAATGTTGAGATTTTTAAGACGTATGCCCCGTTTTCTTGGAAACTAAAAGAGATATTACTTTTGTTTATTTTTATAGTTTAGTTCTGCTAAGCTGAGGGATGTTTCCACAATAGGATCTCAGTAAATACTCGACTGTTTGTTAAGAATTCAAAACAAGTACAGCTTATTTTGATGAAGCTAGCAAGAGATTTATGGAAGTTAGAGGTAAAACATAATCAGGTATTTTGAATTTTATTTTTATTACTACTGAAAGTAAAAACACTTACGGTGACTTGGCCTTCGTGGAAATATACTAAACCAAAATAATTTACACAAAACGGTTAATAAAAAAAGCCCACATTTTCCTGGGACCTCAAGGCCTTTAAAAAGCGACACCAAAGTCGTTTAATCCTACCCAGAGCAAAGTATGCACGGGACAAAAGAAAACAAAAACCTGCGAAATACATTACAGAGCACGGTCTTAAGTTCGGTTCCCGGGTAGGCCGCAATAATGCAACGCCCATTTGTCAGGATAAACACTGAGGAAAGAAAAACTGGCTTCGTTACCCGCAAATATTTTGGCAAACTTGTTGGTTTCAGAAAAGTGTTTTCTTGGGGAATTTAATTTACGTAGTGGCACAATGATGTTACGGTGGATTTTAGCGGTGGCACTGGTCAGTCTTTTATTTTATTTAATCAGGGACAATAAGCACCGACAATAAGTGTTATAAAAGAGCAAATGTAATAAATACCTAATAATAACAATATTTTAGCCTACTTCGTTATCCAAACATATTAACGAAAGGAAATATGAACTGACTGTGGCTTAATGAGTGCCACTAGATAGGTAATAACTAATTAAATACATCAAATTTATAATAATTATATATACAACAATAGGGTACTTGACTAAAAACAACTAATTAGTCCGTCAGTCAGATTTCCATAAAAATACTAGACACGTTTTTTTTCTTTTTTCATATAAACAAAAAATGAAGACGACACAGTGCGTTGAAAACTCCTGTGACGTCACTACACGCTACACTTTTTAGCGAGCAGTGACGTCACCAGCCACCACTCCTGGGCCTGCAGCTAATGTAACATCGCTTTGTAGCGAAGCGATGTTACATTGGCTACAGGCCAGGGCCTGTGGACCAGGGTCTTTGATGCCTTTTATATTTGTCAATTAGTATTGATTTGATAAAACAAAATATACGTATCCAATATTTTTCTATAATCTGAATAACGGACTAAATATAATCTTTTTTTTTTTACCCAGGAAACATCCCTATTCGCAAATTCGATTATTTAAGTAAGATCCTTGGTATGGCGCAAATCTTTTACCCATACTATTTTGTCCTTATTAGATCTACGTGTCTTGGTTTTGCTACGATCTAGATCTTTTCTCAGTTTTCAGCCATAACCTTTTCTTATAGACTTGATATAGGTTCTTAGTCTGGGGAGACCTTTAACGCCCAGAAGTTGTCCTCATTAGATCTTAGGTACGGAGATCTAGTTGTTTCTGTTCAAGATCTTTTCTGAGTTTTCTATGAACCTTTTTTCTGTTGTCTTGTCTACAAAGGTATACATTGATATAAAACTGAAATTCTAAAGCCATTTGTGAAAGGAATATTAAACGGAATACTAAACATTCTGTAATGAAGTCATTTAAAGTTAGCATTTACTTAACAAAGCATTGCACAAATTATACCATAATATATGCATAACAGTGGCGGCAAAATGCACTTTTTGCTTCCAATGCTCACGGCTCAAAATGGCGGCGGACTTTTAAATTTCCCATTATTGCTGTAAAAGGGTGAAGCTTCAGTTTTTTAGAAAACTGACACGACCACTCGGCGTAAATTACACGCTATAGTCCCAAAGTTGACCGTACGGTGGCGCTGCAATCCGAAAATGTTCAACTACCTCCCGACGACGAATAATTATACATATTTCGACGTGGGCATTCAAAACGTCGTTGTTTTAACAACTCAGGACGAATTAAAATACAATGCAATAAACCGCTGTTATAAAATAAGGATTTTTAATAAATGGTCTCATTAAAATTTTAATTATTTAAAACAGTGACCGCTACTCGTACGAAATCCTTCCGTAATCCGTTTACAATAATACAAATTTCGCAGCATCAACATATTTTCGCACTTATCATTTCTGTGGTAAGTGTTTTAATGCTTAACATTCAACGTATCTCGACCATTGAAGCCAATAACAGTAGAAATATTAGTAATACTTATACGAATTTTCTCCCGATATTTCTGGAGTGGTAGGAAATGTATTCATTGTATATAGGAAAGCGGGGATTATTTCCGTCCATGGAATGGGAAAATAACGGGTTGATATTCGTTGCCTAGCAACAAGGAAGATTTTGCTTGAGTAGATGTTCAGGGGTCGGAAATCACGTCTCCATTTTCTGTTGCAAAAAGAACATGACCACAGCAATTAATGTGTTCTCATAACTTTTTTACGAAATTAAATAAAATTCTCTATTACGATATTGGAGTCACATTTACAAGTCAAAGATTAGGCTAGATAATCTAGCATGCATGTTAATTAGAGTCTGAAATGGTATTGAAGGGTTTTTTTTTAAAAAAAACCCCATAGTTTTGAGTCCTATCTAGTCATTGCAATTTTTTTTTTGTCAAAAATTTTTTAGCTGTAATCTAAACTAGAAGCGCTCCACATAAGTAGTCTTAGTTATTTCCGACCCTTTCTATTAGGTACTCTATATTGTATAGGTACAGTACATAGTCAGCCTTCATTTAAGACCTGAATACGTGTGTCATTTGCGTAATAATAGTAACCCGATTTCAAGCAATTCGTATATAAAAAGAATTCATTCTATGTAACAAATTTTTCAAGAAAGAAAATTCATGAAATTTTAGGCTTACACGCTTACTTTATCACGCAAGACGTGTGACGAATTAATGACCTAAAAGGGTCTATTTTTAAACCTTAGCACCCATATTTCAAAACTAAATCTAACTTTAATTCCAGACTTAACCTTTGAGTCAGTATTTGTATTTCGAACTTTGTTGAGGTTAAGTCAAAGTTAAAGTTCTTAATACAAAAGTGACAACTTAGTAACGAACTAAGCTAACATTTTTATATAAAGAGCTACATTTCTATGATAGTTAGATGCTTAATTCAATAAACATTTAGGTGGTTGTTTTTGTATATATTGTCAAAAAATAAAAATACTTAAAAACCAGACAAAATAAAAAAAAATATTTATGAAAGAACAAGCGAAGTAGAAGAAGTAATAGGGCGCAAAGTAGACGAAGTAATAGGGCGCAAAGAAGAAATTTGTTTGTTTCTGTTTTTTTTTTTTTTATTAAAAGCGTTGCCTCACACTGGAAATTTCTCCTGTATTGTGGATGATTTTCTTGTTCTTCTTCAGCCTATAGATGTCCACTGCCCTCCCCTATGGCTTTCCACGATGACCGGTCTTGTGCTGCCCGCATCCATCGGCTTCCCGTGACCTTCGCCACGTTATCGGTCCACATTGTTGGGGGCCACCCTACGCTGCGTCTTCCAGTACGTGAACTCCAGAACCTTACTACCCCATCGGCCATCGGTTCTACGAACAATGTGCCCTGCCCACTGCCACTTAAGTTTAGCGACTCGAAGAGCTATGTCGGTGACTTTGCTTCTTCTGCGGATCTCCTCATTTCTGATTCGATCACGCAGAGAGACTCCGAGGATAGCTCTTTCCATTGCCCTTTGTGTGATTCTGAGCCTTTGTATGAGGCCCATTGTGAGCGACCACGTTTCAGTTCCGTAAGTCATCACTGGTCAAAGACTTTAGTCTTGAGACACCGTGGTATTTTGGACGACGAGAAGATGTGGCGTAGCTTCCCGAACGCTGCCCAGCCGAGCTTGATTCGACGAGACACCTCTTTCTCGAAGTTGGACCTACCTAGTTGGACTGTTTGTCCCAGGTATATTTCACTCGCCCCGCGAGACCGCGTCTCGGCAAACGTAGCGTGGGACGCCCTTGGGCTAGATGGAGCGGCGACATCAAAAAGGTGGCTGGTAGTGACTGGCGGAGAACTGCTCAGGATCGAGCTTGTTGGCGTGCCATGAAGGAGGCCTATGTCCAGCAGTGGACGAGTAGGGGCTGATGATGATGATGATGATGATATTTCACTCATCAACAACTTCGAGTTTTTGGATACTTTTACAAACATATAAACTCACATACACAAACAGTTGCATGAGCTATGAGATGCGACGCGATAGACCGGAATTTCATGCGGACGGAATAGCGAGCAAAAGCTATAAATATAATAATCATTTCCTTGTTTTTGTTTACTTTGTTTGTAATAATGATTTATAATGTAAATACCTAAATTATCTGGGCTTTACTGGCCCGGGCTTATGAAATTGAAGAGATATTGTTTAAAGTCGATATTTTTATGTTTATCCAGCTCTTTCCTACGTTTAGTCAAGAGATACAAAGAGAATATAAAGTGAATGAACCTCTTATCTTTAGATTCGTGAAACTTTTAACAAAAGTCCAGTGTCCAGTGTCTGCATACTTTTGAAACTATCCTTTTATAGTAAGACATTTTTCAGTGGCGCTTCCAGTAGTTGTAGATATTTTCTGGAATGAATCTGTTTCTGTGTTTGTGTTATAGATAAAAATATTTCATGTAATTTACTATAGTCGGTGGTATGTTATTCACATTAAGATCCAGCCTATCAGCTAATAAGTAGTAATACGGACGACAGCAGGTCAAGCTACCCGAAGCTCTCATATATTCCCAATCAACCTTCAGCCTTAATGCTTTAGAGATAAAACTGAAAATCTAATAAAGAAATCTGACTGATTCTTTACTCTTACTTGTCACATCATTGACACAGAGGGGTGCTGATACTCATTGACAAGTAATTAAGGGTATGTCTCGCGTGTATTAAAATATCTATTACCTTAGGTATTTATTTATTACTGTAATTTCCCGTAACATCACAGCGGATATATTTATTTCTTAAATATCGAAGGATCATGCTGAGATATGAACGTTTTGACCTCTTATGCGATTTTTTTTTAATTTTTGTTACTTTTTTTATATAATCAGTTTTTTTTTCTGATTGTGTTTAGTTTAGTTTTATAATCTTGTTTTTTGATACGGGTCAGAAAAAATCCTTTTTTTATCTGCAATCGCCACTTTTCGCCAGAAATATAAACAAATAAAATCTAAGGAAAAATAACTTTTAACTCCTACTTAATTAAGTTCTGATTACGCAAAAATTTCAAAGAGTTTTAAAACTTTTTAAAGAGTACTTATCATTCTGAAATAATATCAATTTCAATCAAATGTGAACTAACTTTACATTTATTTCATCAATTCTTTGGTATCCCCATATTTTAGCATAGCTTTTGTCACCCCACCAACATAATTCTAAAACATATTATACAGGAGCTAAACTTTCCACAGATTCGGGAACACTGTTGGAGCTGCTGAACCTTGGACAAAACTATCTTAGCATTGTGTAGATTCAATTTCTTAGTATTGTATAATTGCATGGCAAACGTGTGAGCACAATGTACGAATGTGCTGTAAGGCATTTATTTGTTGGGTTAGTCTTTTTTATTGACTTAATTGTGCTCTGGCTGTTGAGAGTATGTCATGCTCACTCAAATGTCTCGCTGATGGTGGCGTGTGTGTTGGGTCATCGGGTTCCCTTCGATATGGTTGAGCTGAATGATGCTGATCCATACGTCATGTTCGTGAACGGACGCCGTCAGAGGGGACTGGTCATCTCTTAGCTGCCAGGCGTATTTTAATTTCTGAATTGATTTTTGTGTGTTTTCCATAATGGACGCTCTCAGCGTACAATATATTTCTGCATCGTTCTCACGCGGTTGATTTCAACATGAATGATGTAATCAAATATTTGTAACAGTAGCTTAAAAATTTAAAAGAGTGTCCATGGAGTTTCTTGCCCGTTCTTCTCCATAGGTACCTACTCTTTGGAATGGGCGACTAGCTTCACCTTACTGACTGACCGACCTTCTGACAATTCAAAAGTGCCTGTAACTGGTTTATTTGAAATAAATGATTTGATTTGATTTGTAATAACATCATTCCTGCCATTCCCGAAGGGTTAAGCAAAAATATACCTATATATACTATACCCACATTTCTCCAAATATCTTTAAGTCCAATGGGACAGACAGATATACGACATAGATTTAATGTATCTAATTCTATGTAGTATATTTGTCTGAGACTTTCTCTTTCTTAATCAATACTCAGGGTCATCCATCACCGCAACATCGGGGCATTCCACTGATCAACAAACACACTTAGAATTCTGATGGTACCGCCATGAACCTACGTCATCGTGGATGCGCATCTACATATTTCTAACTAGCGGCCGCCAGTGACTTCGTTCGCGTAGAGCTAGTTATGCTCCGCTTCTATTGGTCGGAGCGTGATGTTATACAGCCTAAAGCCTTCCTCGATTAATGGGCTATCCAACGCAAAAAGAATTTTTCAAATCGGACCAGTAGTTCCCGAGATTAGCGCGAACAAACAAACAAACATACAAACAAACTTTTCAGCTTTATATATTAGTATAGATAATGGCATCAAAACCATTTATAATTATTATCATCCGCATTCATCCCTGACGCACTACAACGCCACGGAAACCACAACTGTACTCTCAGTCCATTATTATATTGAACGCGTAGAGCGCCTATTGCCACCAATACGGCACAAATCTAGATTCCAGTTTCTACTGAGAACGTCCACATCGGAAAATACAATAACACTCAGCAGTAACAATAGCGACCACCAAACCAACGAGGCAGTAAGGAACACAAAAGCCACATACCCATCCATATTACAGTGGGGCCTCACATACGTCTTGATCCAGCGATTTCCACGTTAATTGTATTTGTTTTCTTTATTTACTTTACTTGTTTACCTACGTAATCATATTAGCTATCTACAGAATGCTTGACAGTGTTAGTGATTGTTGTATTTACTGGGTAATCTTAGTGTTTGGCGTTTTGTTTTGAGCTGAGGTATTTTGCGCTGAGACTTTTTTGTAAGGCGTTTTTGTGACATACAATGCTTAATAGCTGCCATGGTCTTAGTGATCACAAGCGCTACTACAGTATTATTGCTTTGCTGGTATTTTGGCGTGGCTAGCTGGCATATGATAAATACTTTCATTGTTGTTGTATTTTCTTGTGTTCATTATTGTACCTACATAGTATTGCATAAAGTCATGTATTTTCTTTAAATGAACAAACAGCTCTGCTGCTGGGAAGTTTGTTCCGCTACTTCTTCTTTCCAGCGAAAGCACTAGGAAGTGGCGAAGGGCGGGCGTTATGGGGGTCTTTCTTATGTAATATTGATGTTCAAAAAGTGCTGATTACGAGCCCAATTTGAATAAAGGATTTTGATTTTGAGTATGAGCTCCTGTATTATATGTTTTATTATTGTATATGTTTGGGTGGGAAGGATTATTGAGTTATACTAGACGTTGATGGCAATACGCTCCTTGTTACGTAGAACTTAAATATAATTGGCTTTCGGTATACTATAAGTACACTTTTGACATACCCTACGTGTATTACAGGCGTGATGTTATACAGAGTGGTGCTAACAATACGACAATAAATGAAAACATGAACAATGCTGGTTCATAGGAATAATCTTAAACCATAGAAAAAAACCTAGCATCAAATATAAAAAAAAAATGAAAATTTCAAACAAACTAAATTGCATAAAATTGCAAACGGAATAGAACATCCTTTAAAAATATTGGGTCACTGACCTCCGATCGGCGACAGCACGATCCAGTATCGACTTGCTTTTTTCGCGCCATTATTACTAAAGTTTGGTACCGCAGGATGCGGCGGTAAGCGCTTCCTTATCAACATGTACATCATGTAGAAAACGTGAAAAATGAAAAATAATTTCCTGTGACTAAACTAATGGACATACTTATATGATTTTTTATGGGTAGACTGAGAATGTGTTGAGGTATACTATGTTTAATTTATTGTCGTATTGTCCGCACCACTCTGTAATTATATACTAGATTCGTCAGTGAAGCTTGTGTTTCATATCTTCCTATTTAGTAACGGATAGGTCTGTTTAACATTGTAATTGTCAATGTAACATTTACACTACTTAATCAAAACGTAGCCACCATTAATTCCTCACGGGAAAACCGACTATTAATAAAAATCGCTGATAAGATCGACTCTAAAATAATGCAGTGTTTCATGCGGGTCCCAGTTAGATAGTATGGAGTGTCTGGCTGAGCTCGCAATTAAATAAAATATATTGTTTTTACTTATTATTACTACTAACATAGGGTTAAGATTTTTGTAGTACTAACCGAATAGGGATACTGTCCGAAATGAATTATTATTATACAACGTTATTTTTAATTTATGTGAAACCTAAATACAGTTTGTTCAAAATAAGCAACTGAATCGATTCCAATTTATTTTTATACCATATTATATTTTTTTCCAAATACATTTAGAAATTGTTGCAGTATGGTTACCGAGTGCGCTATGCAGCTTACGATAGCGCACGCCCGTTAATGCACCGCTCGCCCACCCGAGCGGAGTGTGGATCATATTTTTCTTGGGAGAGCCAAGTAGGATAACAAGCTTATAACTTTGTGGTTTTACATATCTTTTTGAAATTTTGTACATAGATTCTTTTCTTAAAAATACTGGACACGTGTTTCAGGTTTCACATGAACAAATAATAATCTATACTAATATATAAAGCTAAAGAGTTTGTTTGTTTGTTTGTTCGCCCTAATCTCGGGAACTACTGATCCGATTTAAAAAAATATTTTTGCGTTGGATAGCCCATTAATCCAGGAAGGCTTTGGGTAATATAACATCACGCTGCGACCAATGGGAGCGGAGCATAACTAACTCCACGCGAAAGAAGTCGCTGGCGGCAGCTAGTGTTGTATATTAGGAGTTGCTCATTTATCGAATAACAGAAATTGGTAATAAAGAGTTAGTCAACAATTATTTAATTACATAACACACAAGCTATGCATATATGCTACCACTGAAGAGCGACCTACACTATAGATAAGTACGTAGGCACACATATGTATGTACATATGTAGACCAACTACCCTTTTCTCAAACAAAACAGAGCAAACAGAGGCCGACCACGTAACCTCTACATACAGCGTGTCACAATCCTACACGAATTTTCACAAAATAACACGTGATATTTAGATGAATCCGTAATAATTATGTTTGTACTGAGACTGGCATTATTTATTCAAATCGTGTTGGATCTACGCGCGTAAGAGATTTTAATGTTGCTAATTAATTTCATTAACTGCTTCGCGAACGTGCGTGTTGATAGCATCCCGTGACGTCGTTTTGTCGCGTCAATTTGTGGGTGAGATTACATATGACTTATTGGAGAATCAGAGGGAGAAGTGGAGGTGTAAACAATCGAGAAATGTTTCTTTAATTGGTCCGACCATAGGTTGTCAATATAGCGGTAGCGGCGTTGAGGACCTAGTGGGCGTTTGAGACTTTCAAGGGGTAATAGAGAGGGTAGGTTATCTGTAAAAGAGCGCTCTTAGCGATAAAATCGCCCATGTAAAATATAACACCCTTTGTAAAATATTTGTATTTATGTTCTATAATCTATATGGTGTACATAATAAAGAGTATTCTATTCTATTCTAATAGAAGAGCCGTGTCCACATCTTTGGGCGATAAATATTTACTTGTAATAAAATTCGACTACCACAAAAAAGACTTTTCATTTTTCAGGTTAATATGCTTTTGTTACGTGCAAATAACGTAGCTTTTTTAAAAACTTGGATGACATGTGACATCTACCAACCCGCACTACGGCCAGCGTGGTAGATTACGAAGATTTGTTAATAGCATATCCCATTAAATAATATACCATTTTCCTATATACAACTCATATAGTATTTTCAGTGAAATAACCCTATCTGATACGAAATTCGATTTTCGAACAAATTAAACGATTGGTTTACCAGAAAACAGGTTTACATCGATACGAGGCGACGCAAGCACGGGCCGTTGTGTGAAAGCCTTTATAACCCAATTCCTATACTAATTTGGTGAGCCCCGATGACCCGATTTGTGTACTAGAACTGGCAAGCTATGTTTTTGAAAATGTGATATTAATGTTGGTTTTTTTCCTTTTTGCAGGTAATATTTTTGTCTACTAAGCTGTAGCTGCGTTACGAGAAAAAGAATCATAGAGCAATCATGAACCGTAAGACCTTTTTTGTCTTTAAATCTTTCCCTACCCTTATAGCATTATTTATACCATAAATCGTTGATAATAAAAATGATATGAACATTTTTAACATTGATGTATAAAATAACTAGTTGCGACCCGTGGTTTTACCCGGATATCGGAATATCGGGATAAAAAGTATTCTATATGTTTTTCCTGGTTATTAACTATCTGTATGCCAAATTTCATCTAATTTCGTTTAGGAATTTAGGCGTGAAAACAGAACAAACAATCTCACTTTCACATTTATAATATTAGATTAGAATTTTCTCAGGTGACACTTGTAATTAGTATAATCAAATTATTATTCAAAACTCAAAACAGCGCCGCGCGGTTCACGCGAAGGTTCGATATGTTTTTTTATATGCTCCACTCCTATCGGTCGCAGCTTGATGTTTTATAGCCTAATGGGACCAATCGATCCAGAGATTAGCGCATTCAAACAAACAAACTCTTCTTAAACAAACGCTTTAAATATTAAGTATAGATTAGTAGGCACTTTTTGCGTCTCAGTATAAAAACGTTAGACAAAAATAATTGTAATTACGTAGTTATTCTGTACGAGAATTTAAATACAATCTAGTTCCAGCAAAAAAGCAGTTGTAACTACTTACATGTGTATATAAAATAGATACGTACATATAAAACCTCCGCTTGGTTCCCAAGAAACAAAAACGACCCACTTCCATCATCAAAGCTCGTAATCCTCCATCAAAGAATAAATTAAACACAGAGGTGACAACCCAGTCAAATGGATAACACAGCTAAAGGGCATTCTCTGACGAGGCAAATTTAATGAAACGGAAAAGTGAATAAAAAGGTAAAAAAGGACAGGAAAGACTCCTTGACCCTCGATAAGGAAAAATTGCTTAAGTTATTTTTCTTTAATTATTACAGACTAAAAGGTATTGAGTATCGCCAATTACAGTTGGTCTTTAATTACGCATCTTCGAGCGATGAATGGAAATGGGAAGCAATTAGAAATTTCGTTGGTTATTTAATGTAGTGGCAGCTGTTTCGTTAATGGCTGGTTGATGATCGTTTGTTAACTGTTTACTTGGCTTAAGTCTAAGTAATTTATTAGTCTATCGAGCATTGATTTACAGCTGGTTTTTTCGTAGAAAACTTCTGTCGGTATATGTACTATATACTGCTGAAAAGTTTTGCGGTAATCTTTGGAACTTAATTTTTTAATCGAAGTAAAATTAGTTTTTGTATTTGATAGCCTTCTAAGAAATCGTGAGGAAGGTTGTAGCCTATTTTATATCATGCCGAGGCTCTTAGGAGTCCAGCAAATAGAAGGAAAAACATTAAGAACTCTTGGCGAAAACGGCAGGCAATACGATGCGAATGTAACGGAGTTTGGTCGGGAGAAACCTAGAAAATCGCGGACGGAAATAAAACAGAAAAAGTACCTTTAATGTTATAATGTGAAAGTTATAAATGATTCTAAACTAACACCGTAGAAACCGTTATCAAACTGGAATCAGATAAAAAGTAAAGAATAACACAACACAAACGGACCAAAACCGAGGTATCAAAAGTCATGATTCCCTAGAGTCATAGGTGCAAATCTTATTGCGTAAGACTTTATCACTGGCTGCCAACGCGCGTATCTTGACAAATGTTCCCGGGCCTTATACTCAGCCTCTACAAACAACAATAAGACATTTGTTCAGACAATGCGTTACACTTTTATTTGTGTCCTGGTACTAGATTTTGCATGGGTGACGGTTTGCGATTTAGTGCTGGGAAACGAAATATACCTGTCTTTGCATATAGGATGATTATGTTGTGTGATCTACAGACTGCTCTTTGTTTTTTGTCAGTGTAGGTTAATCTATCTATACTAATATATAAAGCTGAAGAGTTTGTTTGTTTGCTTGAACGCGCTAATCTCAGGAACTACTGGTCCGATTTGAAAAATTCTTTTAGCGTTTTTGCTTATAGCATCACGCTGTGACCAATAGGAGCGGAGCATAACTAACTCCACGCGAACGAAGTCGCTGGCGGCCGCTTGTCATTTATAGGACAGTGAACACATGCGCCTTATAAGAAGGTTCAAGGTCACTCAAAGGGCAATAGTGGGCTATGCTTGAGGTTTCACTGCGTGATCAAATCAGGAATGAGGAGATCCGCAGAAGAATGCGAGTAACCGACATAGCCCGAAGAATTGCAACACTAAAGATGCAGTGGGCCGGGCACATTGCCCGTAGGCCGACGGGTTCTCGAATGGCCACCACGCACCGGAAGACGCAGCGTGGGTAGGCCTCGACAAGGTGGACCGACGACCTAGTGAAGGTCGCAGGAAACCGCTGAATGCGGGAGGCGCAGGACCGGTCGTCGACACCAACAGGGTAATTGCGTAACATACTATTAGTGGCAATGGGTTTCATTTTGACAGTTCAACAAAATTCATTGCGTTATTTGCGTTTTAGAGCTGACACATTTTCGAACATAAGAAGCAATGGGTTGACAATTAGCTTCAAAATGATTCCAACTGATGATAATAAATCATAGATTGATACCATTAGAAGCTCAATTAGATACTTTATTAAATTATAACCGGCTTTTTTATTACTGTATTATTTTTTAAATCTGAATTTCAAAATAAATATTCATTAGGTATTCCTTTTTTATTTATTTAATTATTGTATTTCATCTTCGAGCCGATGAACTGCCAATGGTATGTATGCCATTATTGTCACATGCATCAAGCCATAAATTAAGTAGTTTATGTTATTATAAATGTTAAATGTTTGTGACGTGGCAGTACTTTTTAAATAAATATATAAATTAGATCTATCAAAAATAACTTTAATTTTCCCATATTTTCGAAAAGCTTTTGATTAATTGTCGCTGAGATCAGATTGTAATTATATTTATACGTTTTGAGTTACGAGAATTCGTCTTCTAACCTCCCATATTTCCAAAAACTCAACGCGCAAATAGAAGTCTAACATATGTATATACAGGCGGATTTAGGAAATACAAACACAATATTGTACCTACAAAGCTCCTCTATTGTAAACATAATCATTTTGAGAGACGTTAATCTATTTCAGTATAACGCACGCAAAATTACGTTTACAACTTCATGAAAATGGAACGTCGGATCGATATGACCTTGACAATGAATAAAACTAAATTTTTCTTTTTATGTTGATAGGGAAACGGGTTAAAACGGTTTTGTTTATAATAAGATAGAGTTTATTCAATGGTTATATATGCATTTCGGGGACCGTGTCATGTTCGTGTTGTTAGTACTGATTCTCGGATTAATTTTAATAAAAAAATTGTGATTTTTTTTATAAAATTACCGTTATTGAAAAGCACGTATTCAACTGAGGAATCTATCGACAGCATAAAGAGGTCCTAGTGAAGATCGCGGGAACCGCTGGATGCGAGAGGCGCTGGACCGGTCGTCGAGGAGATCCCTTGGGAAGGGCTATGTCCACCAGTGGACGTCTTTTGACTGAAATGATAATGATAAAGTAGATCTGTATATATTATTACTTAATGAAATTATTACCTCGAAATAACTATGAAAGGAATTGCATGGTTATTTTTCAAATACCTATAGAAATTCGTGAAACTATGCTCCATATCTAAAGTCTGCTGCTGGTATTGATCGTAGGTATTAGTCCATCGGCAGCTCTAATCAGTGTCTTACTACGACCAACAAACACCTAATGAAGATTCCATCCCATAATTGCTCGACGTCAAACGCATATTAGCCTAAGAGCATATTCATATTTATGCATATATGATTGACTCATCATTGCTATGCATTTGCGTAAGCCTACACATACACACCTATAGCTGTAAATGCATAAGATGCATGTTATAATTTATGGGTGCCGCTGTAGCGTGTGTGGTCTGATAGCGCTAAATTACTGTTGCTCAGTGATTGACGCAGACAAATATCTTCGGATTAATTAGTGGTTCTATGCTTAATATTGGCTAATTAACTGGGTAAATATAGTCTGCATAGAATAGCGTATAGTATATTTATGATTATCAGACCAATTAAGTTAAATTGTTAAAAGTGACTACGGAGACATGAAAAGTAAAGGAAGCTGGCGGAGAACTGCTCAGGATCGAGCTTGTTGGCGTGCCATGGAAGAGGCCTATGTCCAGCAGTGGATGAGTCGAGGCTGATGATGAAGACTACGGAGACATAGTTTGTTTTAACTAGAATAACCAAGGGCGTTGCCCATGTGGTACCGGGCATAGAATAGTACCATCCCATATCTTCCCGTAGGTGTCGTAAGAGGCTATTAAGGGAACTCTCACCAAGGAAGCGGGCAGCAGCGCTTCTCCTGTGGAATAACAAATTACTGCGAACCCCAACCCGCTTGCCAAGCATGGGGATTATGGCAATGCCCCCCAATGAAATGAAAGCCTTGAGGGACGCCTCTGCCCAGCAGTGGACCATTATAGGCGGAGACGTTGCAGCATCGATCCACATTGTGGGAGACTACGTCACCCGATGCGTGGTCACCGCTCACTCACACACACCACTCTCTCACGTTCAGGGTCATGTTCACCACCACTTAAGTTTGTCAATTCTTCTGACTACGTTGGTAACCTTGGTTCTCCTACGGATCTCATATAGGGCACAATGGGAGTTTTGGCGGGAAAGTCCTCTCAACCGATTTTGATGAAATTTGGCACAGACAATCTTTAGACCCTAAGAAAGGACGTAGGTTACCGTTTATCCCGGAAAAAAATGATATTCCCGAGGGAAATCTAAAAAGCACGATATAACCGAACTCCACGAGGGCGAAGCCGCGGGCGGAAAGCTAGTAATTCATAAAGAACAGTGAAATATCGCAGCATAGTGGCCATATCATGACTTTGCTTCAAACCTCACTCGTAACGTCTTACGAGTGAGGTTTGGAGACGGCCGCTTGAACCGTCGTTCAAGCGGCCGTCTTTTTCGACATGAATAATTCATTACGTGATATTGGTTAAATGCGCAAACCGTGCGAAGCCAAAAAAAAGTAGGGCTCAATGTTAGTGACGACATTTCAGTGCCATTGGTCATCACTGGCAACACGCACTTGTCAATGCCACAGCGGTATATTATACGAGAAGATAGCCTGGAATCTCTATCTCGCAAAGCCACAAAATATTTAATCAATGGCTGAGCTACTATGAAGAATATATGAGGGTCTAAAAGCATACCCTTAACTTTCATTAACAAAATAATTGATACACATATCAGAAATAATTCCAACTAAATATTAGTGCTGGATAACAAAATTACACACCTAACATAATTTCAGAAATTCACGGATAACTCATTTTATGACAAAATGTGTTGTTTTGTCTTTGGTCGATTTACGAGGGTCGAACTAGAAGGTATTGTAAACTCTGCACTGTGAAGTCAATCTAAACGTTATGATACAAGGTTGAATTTTCAATGTGCTGAAATCTGATGTTATTGTCACATTTCATAACTTAGTTTCGGCTTTAATGTTTGGTCAATATAGATACGGATATGAATGAATATTAAAAGTGCTCGTATTTTGAATAGAAAGGTTGTAATAATACAAATTAGATAATTAAAAATTTCCTTGTTACACGTAACCATGCAAGCAGTGTGGACGCGCAACCATGCTTGCACAGCTTGCATGCCTTCAACCATTAATTATATTCATTTCTCTAATTTCAGCTCCTCAATAATAATTATATGAGTTGAATTTAAAGTTATTTTGAATAATTTTACATGAACGTTTCTTTGTTTTTCGCATTTTCAAAGGCACAAAATGATTGAGTTTGTTAACCATAACAACCAATTCTATTTTATACGTCCAGGCGAAAGCAAAAAATCTAAGTCCCTAAACGGAAAATGTTTTCAACGTAAAATAAATTGATCACTTAAATCAGTTGGAACATTGGATAACTTGATGACTTACTGGAAACTCGCGGGGGAATTCATTCACAAAAATAAAAACTTCAGGAAACTTGGAACAATCGGAATTTTTCTGACATAAGGTAGGTGCAATAGGAACTTTGACAGAGGATTGTTTAATTTTATTAAAAAAATGATATTACAATTAGTTTTCTTAAAATATAGTTAACTAGCTGTGCCCCGCGGTTTCGCCCGCGTAAGCTTCGAACCGAAAGAGCTCAGTTGATATAAAATAAGCGCCTGTTAAAATATTGGGAGCAATATGTACGTCCGCGTTAGCTCCCGTTTTCGCAACATTTTTTGTTCCTGCTCTGCTCGCATTGTTCATAGTGGGATGTTTTATAGCCTATGTCCTTTCTCAGACTCTAGACTATGTGTGTGCCAAATTTCATTATAGTCGGTTCAGTAGTTTTGGCGCGAAAGCCGGACAGACAGACAGACAGAGATACTTTCGCATTTATAATATTAGTATGGATTATAACTAATTGAAAGTATTAACAAAAGTATTGTTTTAATTAACTTTTTATTTCATAATTTGCTTCCTTGACAGCTTATTAATCTCAGAACTGATATTTCCGTTACCTGATAACTTTAATCAGCGAACGAAATTTTTGCTGTTTCACCGAACCAAACGTCCAAAATATTCCTCGAATAAAAGTTAGAAGAAAAAAAAGAAGAAATAGGTAAACTTGTCGAACTTACCTAATTAAGTATTAATATTATTGCGAGATATTTTTTTTTAAGATTGTACAGTATGCGATTTTCTTTTTAATCATGCCAGAACAAACACCGCCGCTGGCAAAATGTTCCAGTCCCTCGATGTACGCGGTATAAAAGACTAAGCGAAACGCTTTGTTCGGATCGTTGTGGTGTCAACAAGGTAAGGGTGCTCGCTCTACGACGGGTCTTCCGTAGATGGAACGGACATGGGGGAATCAATTGGTCCAGTATTTTTAAGTAAAGAATTTAAGTACAAAATTTCTAAAATATGTCATGGAAAACCACAAAGTTATGAGCTTGTTATCCTACTTGGCTGTCCCAACAAAAATATAGTCCACCCTCGGTTTAGGCGGGCGATCCGGGAGCATTGACCTGAGCGTCAGCTGAGCGCGGGCATGCGCACGCGTTAACTGTGTAGCGCGCTCAGTAACCACACCGCAACAACTTCTAAATGTATTTGTTAAAAAATATAACATGGTGTAAAAATGATTGGAATCGATTCAGTTGCTTATTCTGCACAAAATATATTCAGGTTTCCCATAAACAATAAATAAAGATGTATATATGGATGAGGAATGAAGGAAGCACGAAGGAGGATAGAATCATAGAATTTTTTTCCATCATACTCGCGCAATAAATATAGCGTTATTCTATCCCTTTTTCCTCTAAAAACACTAAGAAGACAGACTACAACTGCCGACATAAATAAAAGCCTGAAAGCCACAACCTTCGCCCTTGGGACCTAAGAGGGGTATTAAGTATCACTTTTGTCCAAATTATATATTTTTCACTCGTCGCCGCCCCGACAATGAGGGACTCTTAATGTTATAAATTACCTAATTAAGACGTAAAATGGAAACAGAACAGAAACTAAGTACCTTACGGTAGTTTACGAAATATTTCAAGGCTTTTCCTTTTTGGGTAGAATTTTCTTACTAAGAAAAGTTTAATTATTAAAGTGCTGTTGGCAAGGGCTTTGATAAGACTTGAACGATTCAATCTAAATAAAATCTTGGCAAGTTTTCGTTAGGAGTATAATAATCTTTGTTAATAAAGTTTTTTTTAATTAGCTTATTGTTGAGGAGAAAGCTATCATTGAGTGACTAAATCACAAAAATGAACAACAAAGTGAAGTCCCTGTGGCTGCTAATATATTTTACAATCAAAAACTTAACCTCTCTCACATACATATATAGTCAAAAGACGAAGAGAACTACGATTCTCATTAATTGTGACACAAATCTTTCGCTCTTATAGCTGACTCTGCCCCGTTCAACCACTCCACCCACTCGACTAAGACTCTCACAAATTACTAGAACATGCACAATCTAACCCTGCGAATGTCTGCAGAAAACACTGGGGCAACATATCACTAGAAAACTAGCGGTATTCGCCGCATCGCCCGTATCTAGCAGTGCTCGGCACTGGCCGTGCACCAATTCGCTGGAGCAAGGCCGGCTTTGAATAATTTCGGTGTAACCATGTCCCCGGTGCCAGGCTGGTACGACCACCGCTTGGCAGAATGGCCCCTTGTAATAAATCTACATGTTTGGCCGAGATTGGCTGTAGACATGCTAGGGTTAATCTCGTATGTCACATATTCAGGTTTATTATGTAAGCGGAATGGGTTTTGCGAAAAAAACTGGCGACTTTATTATATTTGATTTTGGCATGCTATTTGACATTTATATCCGCGTTTCTTGGTGATCACTATGAATAAACGATTAAGGACTTAGGAATTTAAGTTTTAAGGTCGTTAACCTACAGGCAAGTAAAGTAAATTATCAGCCTATAATGGTGCATTACACAGGCCGTCTTTCAACGAAAGGGTGTCTAGTAGACGTAGGGACTATAATCTACCACGCGAGCCGAGTGCGGGTTAGTTGATGTCACATCATCATCAAACTTTTTATCGTCCCACTGCTGGGCATAGGTCTCCTCACATACAGAGAGGGATTAAGCGTAATCACCACGCTTGCTCAATGCAAAAGATATACTTAGAAAGTACATATAACTTTAGAAAAATTTCATTGGTACTTGCCTGACCTGGAATCGAACCCGTGGACTCATACTTGAGAGGCTGGCGTTTTAACCACTAGGCCACCACGACATATGTGTTCGAATAAAAACAAACCAAACTAAATTAGAATTAGATAGTCTTTATTGTTATAATAATAAGGTTTTATTATAACAAGAATACTAACAATATGTGTAGTCTTCTGAAATGCCAACAACACTCCTTTGATATTAGAAAACCTGATATTAGAGATGCTGATGCCTTCCACTAGTTTCTATGATAAATCCTTTACTGTACAAGCAGTTCGGCTATGGAATGACTTACCCGTGTCCGTAAGGCGTGCTCAACCTCTGTCCACTTTTAAAACTATGATAAAAAAGCACTTCCTCTCTCTTTAAACATATCATTATATTTTATTTGCTCTTGTATGATATTTATTAATTAGATGTATAAATTTATTTAAACTAGTATGATACACTTAACCTACATATTTATTGTAAAATCTATGTTAATAGTACACTGTAGACTACCTACATTATTTCTCTCTCCTTCCTCTTAGTATTCCATCCAAAGGTTGTCTGTAAAAGATCGCTCTTAGCGATAAGACCGCCCATTGTGTCACCCTTTGTAAAATCTTTTTATTTATGTTCTGTAATCTAAATGGTGTACAATTATACTAATATATGTATAAAGCTGAAGAGTTTGTTTATTGGAACGCGCTAATCTCAGAAACTACGGGTCCGATTTAAAAAATTCTTTCTTCGTTGGATAGCCCATTAATCTGTGACCAATAGGACGGAGCATAACTAACTCCACGCGAAGTCGCTGGCAGCCGCTAGTAATAAATAATGTCGTATTCTATTCTATTTTTATCAAGCGTACTAGTAAAGATTTCATTACAAATGACTCAATATTGCCGCCAATTCCAAGATCCGGTAAAATAATGAGTAAGGTCAATGACTGACAGTTGCTTATGGGTGAAGGAAGCCAACATCCTTATGAGCTGACACTAGGATTTCAAAATCTACCCAAGGTATACAATGTATTAATGTATCCGCTTAGTCGAACTATAAATTAAATAGATAAGTAACAATAATTTACGTAATTAACTGCTGCTAGTTTCTAAGGTGTTGAAACTGTACTGCCATGGTTCATTTGCTTGCTCGGTCATACAATGAATAACAATGTTCTGTTATAAACTTAGTGTTAAATACCGAACACCGTCAAGGTACCCAGTATTTAATATGTACTTCTTAAAATTCCAAAGGACCCAACCAAATCGTTGTCATACAACGCTTGCGACTTCTATTTCGACGTCAACGCCATCTAGTTGCATTTTGTGTAAACTTTTAAACTTGATGAACGCATTTTGTGTAAACTTTTATACTTGTTGAAAGGCTTTGATCAAGCATGATAATTAACATACAGCCCACCAAGAACATTATTGACGGAATGTCTTTCTAGAAATGGTTATGAGTCTGAATAAACTGTTAAAAATTTGACAACTTATTTGTGATCTACACCAAGTAACACACAAAACTGTATCAAGAGCTAGATTTTTTTAATAGTTATAAACTAGTGCTTGACTGCAATCCTGCCTGATGGTAAGCAGTTATGCAATCGTTGATGGTAAAGCGCACTAGCTTATTAAGCCTATTCACTCAAAAAAACTGAGTGAAAGGAAGGAAGACGGCAGTTGAGCGAGGTGATGCAATGTTTAACCCAACAACACGACCAACGATGCTGCGCCAGAGGATGATCTGGAAACCCTCCACGACCAAACTCCCGACACAACAACATTAGGCACATCGTACCCGGCACACATCGCAACACAACTGCTCAGACCCGTCCACCGTACGGCTTCACCAGACATCATGCCGGAACACGACGAATCGCTTGGCGGCATGACTTTGTCTGGAGGGTGGTAACTTATGCCGGCGGCTGATGTTGTTGCCTACCACCGAGAAAATTAATTGATAAAGCAACAACAGAAAAGTGTAGAAACCTAATTAATTTATCACACCAATTTAGAAAATCCAGGTACAGTGATGGGCGATTAAGAACCAAATGGAGCAGCTAAAATCTCAACAAATATCCATTTCAAGCGCTCTATTTTAACACACACAATCAAATAAAAATCCTAAATTTATCCCGAAATCGCTTTATCCGCATCATTAACGTATTGTAAGGGTCTTCGGTCATTAAAACGGTCGGGTATGCATGTAAGGGTCGCTGCACACGATGCCGAATCATGAATACAATTACACGGGCCGACCGTTCGACTCGGATTAAATTCTCTCGACCGATGAATCTCAAATTCTGAACCTTCGGATGTATGGAGTCCAATTTAATGATAATAAACTGTTTCTATTGGATTTGGTTTGCTTGTAGTAGTAATAACGGTATGATGGAAGGGGTTCATAATAACAATGAAGTGTCCTCATCAATATGAAGTGATTGAATGAGTGAGTGGTTTGTTTTCATTCGGTCTGATTTCATACTTAGGTAAACGTATAAATTTTATAACTGGTTTGTATCCTAAAAAATAAATTTAAAGTCCATCAGATAGATTTATAAAAAAATACTAGCTTTCTGCCCGCGGCTTCGCCTGCGTGGTGTTCGGTTATATCGCGTTTTTTAGATTTCCCTCGGAAACATCAATCTTTTCCGGGATAAAAGGTAGCCTATGTTTTTTCTCAGGGTCTAAAGATTGTCTGTGACAAATTTCATCAAAATCGGTTGAGAGGTTTAAGCGAGAAAGCGTAACAGACAGACAGACAGACAGACACATAGACAGACAGACAGAGTTACTTTCGCATTTATAATATTAGTATGGATTGAACACGTATTTCTCATTTTTTCTTTCATTCAAATACTTAAGAAGATATATTGATTTTAAATGTCGCATGACGTTACGCCGTGGTACAAAACATTCCACGGCGTGACGTAATTAGCTCCTATTCCGTAACTTTAATTTTTATATCTCAGTAGTTTTTGGTCATTTCGACAAAATAAAAAACTCGGGTCCTAATTTTTTTTATTATCTGTAAGATGGACTAATTATTTTTTTTTAATATGTTACCTTGGTTACATCCCTATTGTACCTGTAATGGTCTTGAGTTGGTGAGAATATCTGTAATGCGATGTAGATTGAACCAAACTTTATGTCATAAAGACCGTAAAGATCAGTTCGCACTATAACTTTGAAAAGCGGTAACATTATTTCCTTAATAAACTTAATTTACACTTTGTTTTTTGCCTAACTGGTAATAACATTTTTTCAAACAATGTTTTAAATAGCTAAGAGATAGACGACGCACTGTCGTCTAGTACAGTCAATCTGTCGAAAATTAAAGCCCCTCGTGGATAAAAGTGCCACAAGATTAAGTGTTGGTTTTTTATTGTAAAATGACGTCACAAAGCTACTCTGAAGATGGACATCTTGAACTCTTAGCGGTTTTTTTAAAACTCAAAAAAAAATTTTGAAGCGCATTTTTCTCAATTTTTATGCATTTTTGAACATTTTTTTTTATAGAATTGTAGAGGGCGCTGCGCTCTACAATTTATGTCATTATTGCAATGTCGTAAAACAAAAAACGCGCGATGTAGGTGGCGCCAAAGTATCAAAAAAAGTGTTTTTTCACTTTTTCACCCTCAAAATATCATTTTAACGGAAAACTTTGAATTTAAAAGTTGTTTCTTACAATATTATGAACAACTTTTGTAATTCAAATAATTCGTGTAAAACAATAAATTCAATGCTCTAATTGTTGATATTTCATGTCATTAACGAATGAAAATTCTTACAATGATAATAAAAATAAAACATTGTACAATGTACATTAAAATCTGCACTGTAAATGTGTACTTATACTGCACAACACCGCACCATTGGATTTGTCATACTTGCACAACCTACAAATTGAAAACAAAAAAGTGATAATTTTTTTTTTTTTTTTAGTTTTTTTGAGTTTTTCAAAAAGGATGACTTATCATCATATTATAGTAACTAAAAAGAAAATTCTCCAATAATTATAAAATAAATAACAAAATTACAACTTAGTACTAATCTATACTAATATATAAAGCTGAAGAGTTTGTTTGTTTGTTTGAACGCGCTAATCTCGGGAACAACTGGTCCGATTTGAAAAATTCTTTTTGCATTGGATAGCCCATTAATCCAGGAAGGCTTTACTTTTGTTTTGGCTTTTGTTTTGGCTTTGCTTTGCTTTTGTTTTTTTACATCACCCTGCGACCAATAGGAGCACAGCATAACAAACTCCACGCGAACGAAGTCGCTGGCGGCCGCTAGTTTTTCTATAAAGAATAGCGTTTCTATAACAGTTCTTAATTCAACTGACTCGGTGGTTCCAAACTGATCTTAAGAAAAACTTTGTTTAGTAATACCAGTAGTTTTCGTGGTATAGATCCCTGGCCATTCTTTTTTACCACATCTCAGTTTTTCCTAAACCTTCAGCTCACCTTCACATATTGAGTAAACCCTTAGAATACGTGAGAGTATTGGTCTCGTCTAATATATTTCAGCCACGGCTCATTGACTGACAGGGGTAGCTTTAACAAAAGGTACTGTTCAATGAAACCTGTAGACACGTGTCCGTATTGAATCCTGGCATTGGTTAACAGGTAAGCAAGTGCGTTGCGCAGAGGTAGCAGTTTCGTTTCTGCTTCAAGCGACAACTGCTAACTTTTCAAAAAATTTCCGCTAACGTTTACCAGTTGCCGCAAAGTCTAGGTGTATGCGGTTTCATAAAATCATACAAATGTAGTTACAGGTTACCTGTTGCAGGTACACAAGGATCTAAATTGATCGATCTGTGTAGCAACTTAAGGTACATAGCTGAAATTACTTACAAATGCTAAGGATGAATGATGGGACCACCTTGTTATATTGTCACATAGTTATAAGCATTATACTATGATACAAAGAGAGAAAAGCAAGAAAAACAAGGGCTCTGACAATGTCAGAGGACACACAGGCGAATTATAATAAAAAAAAAAGAATGAATGATGAGCTTTGGCAGTCGTTACGGTTAATCAGAAACATTAATGTTTGGAAAGTAGTCTTTAGAGCGCTAATTCGATTTAGCATAGGTACAAAATTGCAAGAACCGCGGAGTATTGATGTACACTACAATGGTCAGTCAGTGTGCGTGAGTCCGAAACTAGGAAAGAATCGTTTTGATACTTTTATCCTGTAATGTATGATTTTAAATTTAATGTTCATTATTGTATAATATTTTTGAATTTTGTTTTAACTTTACCTTTTCGAATGTGTTATTGATCCAGCAAGGGCAAAGAGTATCCGATTCAGCATGGAAACAAATGAGCAAGGGGGCCGGCGTTTCCCAGATACTGTGTTTTGGAAGCAGTCACCTCATTTAACATACTGATATTCCGTAATATCCAGTTGAATTGGAAACTAACTTGGGAAAAGGCTAGATATATTTATGAAACATGGAAATTAAATTTATGTATTTTAGTATTTTTAAGTATTGTTAAACGTAAGCCTCCTAGTGATAGATGCAATTGTTGGTTGTAGTGAAATATAACCACTATAGGCAATATATAAGCAAACTAGCTTCCCGCCCGCGGCTTCGCCCACGTGAGTTTGGTTATAACGCGCTTTTTAGATTTCCCTCGGGAATATCAAATTTTTCCGGGATAAAAGGTAGCCTATGTTCTTTCTCTAAAGGGTGGGTCTAAAGATTGTCTGTGCCAAATTTCATCAAAATCGTTTGAGAGGTTAAAGCGGGAAAGCGTAACAGACAGACAGAGTTACTTTCGCATTTATAATATTAGTATTGATTAGTTAGGTAATGCCCCATTTCTACATAACTCGAATGGGATATTGCTAATCCATTATTATATATAATAGAAAAAAAAATACCGCTCAACAACGTAAGTAACGCAATGAATGCTGTGCAACTTTAAAAAGTTATTGATACTATTAGTGTCTTGAGCAATAACCCTGCTGGTTAGTTTTGTAACTGCAGGGTACTTGCCTCATCACTTCAATGCTAAACAGTTCGTTGTACCTAACATTAAAGACGACATTGCTATAAAATCAACCACCAATAAGTATGATATATTCAACTTACCAATGAATCACAAATCAGAAAAAGTAAATGACTATAAAACGTTCATAACGACGGCAATCAGCTCCAAATGGCCGATACTTACGGAGGCCACATTAGCCAAGCTATGCTTATATTTTATCTTTGTATTCACTGCCAACAGTTCAGTACTGTAATGAATATTTAGCATGCCAGTTATTGGCGATTATATTGCATAAAGAAAATTGTATTTACAGTGTTTTTTTGATACATACTTATTATCTTCATTGACGTCTTAGGTACGTAAACTTTATGTAGTGGTATCTACAAACGCCACACACGAATAGCGTTTCATGCTGACGTCCCAGAGTTTACCGTGCAACTAGCATACAACTTCCTAACATCAACCGTTGGGCAAGTACCCACTAGACTCAACACCCTTCTGGTCAGAGGATCCTCCCTTTTCTATGGAGGATGAGTAAACTTTACACCCTCATATCTCCAAATTTTGATGTTTACAGACTAAGGATCTGACTGTTTTCCACAGGTACTATGTCACAATATCTAGATTACCTTGTTATCGGTAATTAACTCTGCCTACTTATGTCCATAACTGGATATAGGCCTCTTCCAAGCTACGCCATACTGACCTGACCTTCATCTCCCGCATCCAGTCTGTCCCAGCCCGCTGCTTTGATCGTCCGTCCATCTAGCATGACCTACACTTCGCTTCATCATCATCATCAGCCTTTACTCGTCCACTGCTGGACATAGGCCTCTTCCACGGCACGCCAACAAGCTTGATCCTGAGTAGTTCTCCGCCAGCCACTATCAGCCACCTTTTTGATGTCGTCGCTCCACCCGCCCAAGGACGTCCTACGTTACGTTTTCCGAGACACGGTCTCCACTCGAGGACTCGTTTACCCCAACGGTTGTCAGTCCTGCGGCATATGTGACCAGCCCATTGCCACTTCAGCTAATCCTCTCAGCTATGTCGATGACTTTGGTCCTCTGTCGGATCACCTCATTTCTGATGCGGTCTTTTAGAGAAACGCCCAACATAGCCCGCTCCATAGCTCGCTCAGCAGCTTTAAACTTATGGACTGGTCTGACCGTTAGTGTCCACACTTCGCGTACGATACGCGATCTCATCCAGGACTCATTTGCTCCACCGGTCCTTCTATAATCATGACCAGCCCACTAGCATTTCAGTTTGCTTACTCTGCAAACTACGTCGTTAAATCCTGTTCTTTAAAAAATTGTTCGTGCTATATCAAAGTCAGTACTGTAAAACGGGCCGGTTTCTATATCGTGTTCCAGGTCAAAATATATATTTTGAATGTCTGCTGGAGGCAATAAAGTCGTTTATTTTTTTTAAATGATCTTATTAGTGTAATATAATAAATAGATTATATACCATCCAATGAGCGTTTCGCTTTGCATTGTGTGTTATATTTTTTCATCTGTGTTGTTATAAATAAATGATTTAAAAATAGATAAATAAATAAAAATGTTTATTTCATATCATTTTGACTTACGTTGCATGTCAAGGAGCCTCCATATTAGGCATAGAAATGCCTGTAGCTGAAGACTTCCCGTACTTTATAAATATGTAAGCCAACAAGAAGAGAAATGAGAGAAAACATAACAAAATGCTATTAATTGTGTGTGTGTGTGTGTGTGTGTGTGTGTGTGTGTGTGTGTGTGTGTGTGTGTGTGTGTGTGTGTGTGTGTGTGTGTGTGTGTGTGATAGATATAGATATACATATATATCATTTATTTGGCAAAATTTATCTAGCTATATGCTTTTCTACTTTTAAGTACATTAAACTATTTCAATCTCCCAGATTGCTTCTGGAAATATCTTATCATAGTAAGTTTCTGTATTTGTTAGTAACATGGCCAAACTTCAAAGGATTTCTGGAAATCAAATCGATTTTCCTTCCGTGTGTTTGTTGGCAGCGCATGTTACGTCTTGATTAAGTATAGAAAATGATAATATGTCGCCTACGTTTAAAATCGAAATACTAATTAAAATTCTGGCGCGTGGGGGTGATTTTTACTCCTACCTTGTGACCTATCTCTTCTATTAAAAAAGGGAATGTAAAAAACCTGTAAGTACTACTATTACTACGGAATATAATGCTGTTGACTGAAATTAAGTGTTGTATAACAAATCTAAAAGACAAACTAGGAATTCATATAAGTAGTGTCAATATACCTATGGTATTTTTTTTACAAAAACAGTTTTAGATCCCGAAGCAATATGTTCGTAGTTAACTAAGTAAGAATGTAACAATAATATATTCAACATTTATCTAAATAAAAGAAACTTTTGAAGAAACTTTTTCCAAAAAACAACCGCACAATCTCCCTAAAACAGTCGCCACGACCATTTTCTTGGACAGCTATCTCGCCTGTGATTACCTTGCTTCTAGTGCGCCTTTGTTCTTAGCAAATCAAACATGGCGGCTGGTTTTGTAGATCACCACTAGGGTTGTACGAAAAGATACTAGACTTAGTTTCGATTTGCTTGTAATTTTGAATGATTTCATTTCGCGGTTTTGTTGTGTTAGATAAAAATTGTGAATCTACCTAACCTTTTGCCAAATATGTAAGGATCGGCTTTCAGTGTAACCGGATATAACTAGAATACCAGTACTTTATGTAAATCGAATGCCTGTTTGACCTTCCCTACCCAGTTATTGGATACCCTTTACTTTTCTTTTAAATAGAAAATACCACCCGTGTTCCATCATTTGCCTGTGCAAACAATTCACGGCCCTGGCATCCATCGGCCCTCGCGGACTCACCTCTTTTAGGCGCCCGTGGAGCTCAACGTATCGTCAACACGGGGCATGGTCATAGAATAAAGAGAGGGAAGTACGTTATCTTCATACAAACGGACCGCGCGCGGCTTGTATGTGTGCGCCATAGTATCTATGCGTCGCCGCACGCACACCTAAACACAATATTAGAGTGCCTATGACTGCGCTAGTCGCGGCTAGCACGGAACGAGGTTCGCGCGTCACGGCTTTTCGGCACATTAGCTTTTAAAAAATGATCACATAAACTGCAAAGTTGGTATGTCTATTTATGAACAAATAAAAGACTTATATTTTTCAAATTATATTTCTAAAAGTTATTTACAAGGATACGGATATATTACACATTAAAGTTTAATAACAACGCGTTTCGTAATAGTCGAAACCGAAGAAAGTAGGTATTTTTCTGTAGCTAATTTGTAATTTTGTATTAAATGTGTGATTCAATAGATGTTATGTTTGTATTATTTATATTTGTATTAATTAAAAATAAAAATAAATATGGTTCTTTATGTGTACAAAACTAAAAATAAATATTACAAAAAAAAAAAAAACTGACTAGTATATGTAAACTAAATACTAAGCAAATAATTTAAACATAAGCTCTTAGTCTATAAATATTTGTTAGCGGTTTGGGCGACAACCGTAACCGACGAAGCGCGGACAGTCGTCAACCCTAAGACAGTAGGCAATTAAATCGCGGATTGGGTCGCAGATAACCTACTTCCTCTCTTTATTTTATGGCATGGTCCTTACCGGGTGACCTACCCATTAGGACCGCGCTTATGGTGACTGCGAGTCGTCTACTGACTCCCAAATTCCTTTACGTATCCTGCTGCGCTTTGGAATGGTTTACCGTGACTCACATATTGGTGACACCCTGGAGTTTCCTCCCGTCTTACCGTAAACAGGAACCTCCCTTGTGATCAACGCCTTTCAGTCTTTTCCGAGACACAAGATCTTGGTAAAAAGAGATCCATCGACCGGTCGCGGCATGCGTAGCCATAGTCTTACATAGCCATGAGCTACTTTGCGATAGTATATTACTGGATTCAGATGTATTATTAAAAAAAAAAAATTGATATGAATATTCACTGAATAATTAACACAATGTATTTTAGTACAAAATATAACGCCATATTGGACTTCTTATCTTAAACCAGGTAAGTCAACAAAATTTCGTTGTTCAGAAAATTAACTGCCAACTTTAATTGTCCTTAAATTCAAATCACAACTTGAGAATTGTAAGGTAATGCTTAACAATTAATTTAAATGATTGTTCCAACATCAACTTTGTGGGTGTAATTTAATATATGATCGCACATTATCAGTTTATTTTTCCGGAAATGTTTTATGGTGTGTCTCGGCTAAAGTTGTGTGCGAATGTCGGCAAATATTGTATCTCGGTCCTTCTAAAATCAAATATAGCTTCCATTGTTATCTACCCCATGGTTACGGTCGAAAAGTTACACAATGAGAAAATGTTGTATTGTTTCATATTTTTGTAAGGTATCCCAATTTTCGAAAGGAGTTAAATTAAATTTACGTTAAACGTGAAATTCGATTTAAATTTTGGGTCCGTTTTAATTTTTTTATTTTTTTTTTCCTTTTTTTACTCATAACTAGTTGTACTATGATTTCATATCGTTTTTTTTTTGTCTTAATATTTCCTGAAGACTGAGAATCAGTTTGGAGAAAATTTCAAGAAAAAAATGATTTCTTACTTCGCTTTTTTTTCAATGAAACTTACAGCATTAGCCGATAATAAAGAACCGATTATAACTAATACCTACACATTTTTCCTTTCTTTATTACTGAAATAGTGCCAATCTGTACGAGACGTCTCTAGAAATGAAAATATTTAAAAGTGACAATTCGCCCGTTTCTGGCGATAAAATTCGTGTAAATGATCACGAGCACAGTATAAAAAAGTGAGCTCCGATTTTTTTTTAATATTATGCACTACTAACACATTTTGGTCGCCGATTGTAATCTATTTTAATTTTTATTTCTATTCGAGTGATCTTATATTCACGATATTGTATTTACATGAGTCTGTAACAAATAAACCTACTTTAATATCTTTCTTAGGGCTAATTTTTCCAATACTAGATAATTTTATCAGAGGGATATTTTTCTCGGCCATTCTTCTATACAGAATCTGTAAATTTTGTTCCGCGAATAAACATTATCTACAGATAAAAAATGAGACTTACTTACATTACTGATTTAATTATTTATGCCTTGAAAGCATAAAACAACCCTTTTCAAAACCTAAATAAAAATAAGGAAAAAGTCTAGTTCATTTTTGAAGTGAAGTGCTTGCCAGCCCTGCCACAAGCGATTCTTAAAGCGAAACTTTAGCATTTCGGCTATGCCTCTTTGTATTTTTCGTACGCGGGCATAAAATTACTAAGTAATTAACGCGGAAGTATGCATGCCGCGGATAACCGCCTAACAAAGTACGTGAACATTTTGTTTATTAATTTATTTATTGTATTATACTACTTACTAAGTATATCTTGGACACCAACATCTTGAGGTAACCTGGACTTTAAGTCTGAAATCGCCAACCCGCATTGTGCAATTGTGGTGATTACGCTTAATTCTTCTCTGTATGCGAGGAGGCCTGTGCCCAGCAGTCATCATCATCATCCCAGCGTTAATCCTGTCTGGGGTCCGCTTTACCAGTCCAACTGCTGATATGGCTAAACTTCGACATTTTCCGTGAAGCGACTGCCGTCTGACCTCCACAACCCGAAGGCGACATCGAAGCATTGCAGTTAGACCAATTGTTGGATTTTTGAGGGCTCCAACAACCCGTAACGACTGCCACTAGATGTTCGTATGGCAACCGGGACCAACGGCTTAACGTGCTTTCCGAGGCACGACCAGATCAGTGCCATGACCATTCATATTCATGCATACAAATACTTGCACTGTGCGGGGATCGAACCCGCGCCACCTTGCGCAGCGGCCGCGTCCGCTACCGCTACGCCACGGAGGCTGTGCCCAGCAGTGAGACCATAAAAATGTTGATGATGATGATTATACTTCTGAACATTTTTGGTTGGTACAGTGAGTTTGGAGATTTAATTTTCCGTTAGCTTTTGCCCACGGCTTTGCCCGCGAGCTTAGAAATTATCTCACAGGAGCAGGATAAAGTATTCTACATACGTCATGAATGAAGTATTCAGGTCATGTACTAAATTTAATCGCGTAAAACGTGGTAAAAAATAAAGAAAAGAAAGGATACCTGTGCCCAGCAGTGGGGCGATAAGAAGGTCGATGATGATAATAAGCAAACGAACAAACTCATGCATATTTATAATTTTAAAACCTTACTTGTGAGACTAGAATGAGCTGGCTTATGGCAAAACTTCTTAAAAAAATTAGTCTGCCCCAAATATCAAATAAGACAATTCATATAATTTCTCAAACATAATTATAACGTTAGCATATCCATCCCACCCCTAATTAAATTACATCAAAACAATTCTTTCCACAGCATCTCAATCCAATTAGAGACGTTACCGCAACGTACAGTTATCCGAAGAAATTCGCTAGAGTGGTGCAATCTCAGCTGAGATCGCACCGAGCTCATTTACACTGGTGTACTAATTCAGTAAGGATAGGTACGCAATTTTTCGCCCGTTAGCCCTCCTTCCCCGCTCTCCTGCACCCTATTTACCCCCTCTAAGGCGCCCCAACGGACGTGATTTGGAAACAAATACGTACATTCGCAGAATACAACATTTGTTGGTGCTAACTTGCCCGTTGTTCCGTCTTGAATACTACGGACAACGTTATTTCCAATGGAATCTTGTTACGTTATAATAAATGTGTTGGTTTACTCGAGTGTTAGTAACGTGTGAACGTGAATATGGCACATCTAGTCCTGGAAAAATATCGATACTTAGTGGTTCTACATATCTTTTTGATTCATCTCTAATTTAAAATTTATTTTCCAATAATCATATATTGATCTATATAAGAGGAGGCCTGTGTCCAGCAGTGGGACGATAAAAAAAGGTTGATGATGATGATAATGACATATTAATAAAATAGAATACCCTTTATTCTATACGCCATATAAATTACAGAATATAAATAATATGATGATTTTATAAAGGGCTACACAATGGACGGTCTTATCATTAAGAGCGATCTTTAACATACTACCTTTTTTATTGATTTTATTTTACTAAATTCAACTTGAGGAAACTGGAATGTCCTAGAGCCAAAAACTTCAAAGACATGTGACATCTAGCAACCCGTGCTGGGCTAGCGTGGTAGATTACAGCCCACTCCCTCTCACCGAGAGCAGGCTGGTGTCCCAACAGTCGGGACATTATAGGCTGATTATGTAGATTGAACGGTGACCCCCAAGCTAAGCATTTGGCTGTACCTCAGCCTATACAAATTATAAATTTAATTTGCTTACCATTGCCGCTTGTGTGACCGCGTTGTTTTTTAAAAACGATTTTTGATACCATGCATTCTGGTGAGTGTGCAAGGGAATTGCATGATTTAATTCCCCCATCTCCACCATCGGACCCGTCGTACGGCGACTTTCCACCCTTACGTTGTTAACACCACTACGATCCGGACGAAGCGTTTCGCTTCTTCTTTTATACCGCGTACATCGAGAGACTGGAACAATTTGCCAGCGGCGGTTTTTCCGTTACACTACAATTTGAGTGTCTTCAAGGCTAGAGTGAATAGGCTCGTAATAAACTAGCGCGCTTTATCATCAAGGATCGCATCACTGCTTACCATCAGGCGGGATTGCGGTCAAGCGCTAGTCTATAATTTGTAAAAAAAAAATTGCGAAATAATTTCGGGAAGTTTTAGTGTAAACTAAGTGTATCTTCTTAAAACCTTGCTTGGCGGGGGCAGGTCGCTAGTAACTGTCTAAAAGTTCCTGCAAAGCCTCGATGTGTCAGATAAACATCGAGGGTTTGAAGTAACTTTACAAGAATAAAACTAAAGAAATTCTCTGAATATTTTAACGCGCTTATCGTCAGATTTGGACATATTTTTTGTCTTTATATTTGATAGCTGAAAACGTGAACAAGGTTTTCAAATTTAATTAATTAGAAAGACGCTATGTGTAAACCCTTAGGAGCCGAACAAAAAAAAAGGCAAAAAGATTATTTAATTAAAACGATGTAATAATTTCGGAGAACAGCGATGCCCAGCAGCCCATCAGGCTCTATACTTTCACCAGGAAAACTGAGAAACCGGCATCTCCTAGAGGCAAAACTTAGAAGACTATGATTAGTAGATTACGACCCATTCCCTCTCATCGAGGCCTGAGTCCCAGTTGCAGGAACATTACAGGCTGTTATAATACGGCCACATGATGCAATGCGGCAGAACCGGTCGAAGTTAAGCGTAGAAGTTGGTATGTGATATCTATACTAATATATAAAACTGAAGAGTTTGTATGTTTGTTTGTTTGTGCGCGCTAATCTCAGGAACTACTGGTCCGATTTGAAAAATTATTTTTGCGTTGGATAGCCCATTAATCCAGGAAGGCTTTAGGCTATATAACATCACGCAGCGACCAACAGGAAGGGAGCATAACTAAACCACGCGAACGAAGTCGCTGGCGGCCGCTAGTATACAATATGTAAAGAAAACCTCGTCCGATCCATAAGGATAATAAAGGTTAGGTAAACACATGACCAAATAAAATATGAAATTTTACATAATCAACATAGTAACAATACTAATAAATTTTGAAATAATCCTTTTTTTTTCCGCGAATAAATTCCAACTTCCCCAAAACTTGGTAATTTTTTAAAGTGACTACACCATTTCGACGATATTATTATAAGCGATGCAACTACGTGCCGGGTGAACTGCACCCTTCGCCCGCGCATGTATTGCCTACCGCAAATTTATTTGTTAGGGTTTTTTTTTTTAAATATCCCAGCTTTGTTGGCATTAGTAAAATCAGTTATCAATACCTAAAAATTCCTTCATGGATCGCACAGGGTTTCCTTTATATATGTATATTCGTTGGTTATTTCAGTTCTGGTCAAGAAACATTTAGCTTATGGCGTGGCACTTTGTAATTCACTTCCTTACTTTGTCGCTCTGTACGTAATATTAATAAAGTTTTGCGGCAAAAGTCGATGAAGTTTGTCTTTTCTTTTTAGGAACTAAAACAGGAACTTTAGCTAGATCGCTATAGTACCTATTTCAAGTTTTTGAAATTGAAAACAGTATGCGATATGAATAATTGAACTTTTTGCTTTTCTAACTTTTGAAATCTTTTTTTTGTAGCATAATTTTTCTATTTTATATTTTTAATGTTGTACAGTGTTTTGAGACTTTTCTTTTAATTACTCCTATATTATCAGTGTCATCATCATCCCAGCATTAATCCCAGTCGCATCCGAAGCCTTTTCAGCTTTGGAGTCTGGGGTCCGCTTTACCAGTCCAACTGCTGATATGGCTAAACTTCGACATTTTCCGTGAAGCGACTGCCGTCTGACCTCCACAACCCGAAGGCGACATCGAAGCATTGCAGTTAGACCAATTGTTGGACTTTTGAGGGCTCCAACAACCCGTAACTACTGCCACTAGATGTTTGTATGGCAACCGGGACCAACGGCTTAACGTGCTTTCCGAAGCACGACCAGACCAGTGCAAATATTCATATTCATGCATACAAATACTAGCACTGTGCGGGGATCGAACCTGCACCACCTAGGGCAGCGGCCGCGTCAGCTTCCGCTACGCCACGGAGGCTGTCAACTCCTATATTATCAGTGTGTTTACAAATATTTAAACTCGCATATACAAACAGCCAGACCCGAAAAAACTATCCATAGGTCATACAAATCTGTTATGTGCGGGAATTGACCCGACGTTAATTTACTGTAAGATCACTTTTTAAAAACTCTTAATCAAAAACTGTCTAAATTTAGTCGCAATCTCATTTCAGTGACAATAAATGTCAATACTTCTCTTCTTCTTCTTTTTTCAAAGTGAGATTCAACCTCAACTCTTGATCAATGGCCTCTGTGGAATAGATACCACAATTTTCCCAATAACACGTGTAACAAATTATAGAAATTCTTTGAAATTTTTATTTTACTATAATGGCGGATATCGCCAATAACAGTTGAAGAAGACGGCCGCGTGAACCGTCTATGAGGGAGGTTTGAGGCAAAGTCATGATCTGGCCACTATGCTGCGATATTTCAATGTTCTTTGTGAATTATTTACTGAATGCACGTTTTGCTACATAAATCACGCGCTTTTATTTAGTAAACGACACTATAAATAATTTTAAAAGTCCAATGAAAAATGCGCATGACACTCATCTTAGCCTTCCCGTCAAATATCCACAAAACTTCTCAAAAATGTGGTAAAATTAGACGTATTTTGACAGACTGTCACAGAGATCAGACGAGCAGCTGTGCCTAGTGGTATCGGCCGCAACTTACAAGTTGTAGGTCGCAGGTTCGAACCCCAACAGGCGCTTTACTTTATGTAAATTACTTCATCACCGCTGCTCCCAAAACGGTGAAGGAAAAGGTGAAATGAGGAAACCGGCATATCCTAGACACCAAAATATTTGAGACATGTGACATCTACCAACTCGCACTAGACCAGCGTGGTAGATTTCGGCCCACTCCCTCTCACCGAGAGGAAGCCTGTGTCCCAATTGTGGGAACATTATAGGCAGATTATGCTATGAGACTGAGATCAAAAATGAGACTGTGAAAGTTCTTAAAATTAAGAGATTTGACCCTCAGAATGAACTTACAGTAAGGGTCAAAAGCGGGGCACCACTTTTGACAGTGCAATAAAGTACACTATTTTTGTTAGTGCAATAAAGTTCAAAAGCGATGCACTTTTGACACTTACTGTACAAACGACAGCTCACCAAGCTACTACAATGTGTCAGATATTTTTTATTAGATTTTCAACTTTATCGCTAAAATGTTAAGGTTCAAGGTTGATTTGGGTATATTTGACAGTTTTGGTTAGCTTGACCTGCTGTCGTCCGTACGTAAAGTTATAGAATCATCCCTCTGACTTCGGTAAATCAACCCTTAGCAAAGGTGTACATCTTAAGTGCGAAAATAGAGGATGCTACATTTTACTCACGAAATACATTCTATCCCTAGAATACAAATTGATCAAGGTCGCCCTCCGCTAGATATATGCAAAACAGAACCATCAAATCATTCTGGCCCAAACATAAAGCCTTCTATGTTATAGCCTCGCACTAGTTTATATCACGCCCTCTCACACAAAATCAAGCACATCCCATCCTAGTAATCCAATTACTAAGCAAGTTACTCGGCGTTTTCGCCATTTTCCTACCGAGACCCCATTTCATATCTGTATGGAGTAATTATTATTACTACGGCCATTGTTTCGGTAGTAACAGTAAACAAGGGACCAAAGTGAAATATGCGTTTACTGCCCACGTCCCCAGATAATATCAAATCACATTGCAATATCAGCTATATCTTCAATGACATAAGGTTCTTAGTCACTTTCATTATCGCACGTCTTTCATATCTCTCGGCTGTGTATGTCACCCTAATTTGAACTCTAATTTGTGAGTGATAACGTCGGTGTACGCGTCTGTCTGATTCAAGATGTTAAGATCCCTACTAAGATTTCGTGTCAAATCTTCATCTCGAAGACGTCTAGTACGAGAATAGATGACATATCCAATTTAGATGTCTGGCTCTAAGTTACTCGAAAGATTGTAGATAATTATATTGTATCTAGCTGCGCCTCGTGGTTTCTCCTGTGTAAGTCTCGAGCCCGTGAGAATATCCAGATAAACACAATCCTATACGCAAATCCTGGTTATAAACCAACCGTTTCCTAAAAACTGAATAAAATCAACATTTAAAAGGGCTCCCATACAACAAACGTGTTTTTTTTTTCTTGGTATTAATTACAGCAACAGACAGATGCTTGAAATGTTCGTAGGTGAAAGCCGTTTTTTACTTTATTTCGATACTAATACACAGACGTTACAGCGATCTAACAGACATTCAATAATTGGATGTGAATGTTTTACATTTTCAATCCTATAATGACGCCTATGGAAAACTAATATCGAATTTGGAAAACCAATCACACTATTGACATACATGATTTCCTATTATCTATACATGCAATTAGAACTGTTATTTATACCAAAGCATGTTTGACAGCCTCCGTGGCGTAGCGGTAGCGGACGCGATCGCTGCGCAAGGTGGCGCGGGTTCGATCCCCGCACAGTGCAAGTATTTGTATGCATGAATATGAACACTTGCATTGATCTGGTCGCGCCTCGGAAAGCACGTTAAGCCGTTGGTCCCGGTTGCCATACAAACATCTAGTGACAGTCGTTACTGGTTGTTGGAGCCCTCAAAAGTCCATCAATTGGTCTAACTGCAATGTTTCGATGTCGCCTTCGGGTTGTGGAGGTCAGACGGCAGTCGCTTCACGGAAAATTTCGAAGTTTAGCCATTTCAGCAGTTGGACTGGTAAAGCGGACCCTAGACTCCAAAGCTGAAAAGGCTTCGGATGCGACTGGGATTAACGCTGTGATGATGATGATGATTTATACCAAAGCATGTGATTCCGTAACACACTATTAATAGCAATGACATTTCATTTAGACAGTTAAACAACATTAATTGCGTTATTTACGTTGATAAGTGGAAACATTTTGATTGATAGTGTATTACGCTATTAAGGTGTGGGCGTTATCCACGTCATGTATACCTAATCTATTCCATCTATGTATAAAAATAAATAAAATAAAATAAATATATACTGGCAAATCACACAGATTGAGCTAGCTCCAAAGTAAGTTCGAGACTTGTGTTATGGGATACTAACTCAACGATACTATATTTATAATAGATACATATATAGATAAACATTCAAGACCCAGGCTAATCAGGAAAAAATCGTTTTCCATCATGACCTGGCCGGGTATCGAACCCGAGGCCTCAACGTCGCAGGAAGGCGTGTAGACCACTGCGCCACGGAAGAAAAGAAATAAAATTAGACCCTTAGTCTGTACAAAAATTTACACTCTCCTACCGTAGCAAATAGTGAGAACAAATAGTAAGGGTTCCGTACATAAGATGTATAGCTAGGGGTCAGTAAAATAACGAACTGCCGAAACCCAATACCAGGTTCAGGATTTATTAGTTCTAATTCAAAATACAGAGGCGGAAACCATTTGTCAAGGGGCTCCTTATCTACGACGTAATTGTAGGTATGGAGAAACTAAAAATATTTTTCTCGTTGAAACATGGCTGTGTGTATATTTTTGGTGGGTTAAAGTAAATTTATTTGTAATGCAAATGATAAATATCTTAACGTTTTGTGGTAGAATTAATAGAGCCATTAAAAATATATTTTGCAAGTTTTTACTGCATACAGCTGTCAAATGTGTATTTAGCCATTGCCTTATTAGAATTTCATCATCAACAAACTTTTTATTGGCCCACTGCGGGTTGGCGATTTCAGACTTCAAGTCCAGGTTTCCTCAAGATATCTTCCTTCACCTTATAATCGATCATTGGTGTCCAAGATATACTTAAAGACAGACTTGTACTGACTAAAACCCACCCATGTTACTTTACTTGCCTGTGCGCCAGGGCCACGGTTTCTTTTTTAACCAATCCGCAACTCTGACCCAGGAGGCATCGGTCTTCGTGGACCCCGTCACAATGTGCAGACATCTCTTTGAGGCGCGCGTGAATCACAACGCGCCATCAACTCGAGCCTAGTCCTAGTCCTTACCGGGCGTCGAGCTGAGTCTCTTTTAAGCCTCAAATAATTTTTTGCTTGTATGTCATCACCTAGAAACTGGCGCCGTAAAAGTAGGACTTGAAGCAAGTCAAACATAATGCGGAATCTCTCAACACTTCTCAGATACATAAACAAAACAAGATCCCGCATAACATCCACAGACATTCACAAACATCCTCAACATCCAAACATCCAAATTTGGCGAATGTTTAACGCGTGATAAACCAACACTAAATTTAAGTTTGTGGCAAGTTTACTGGAAGTGCCACAACTGTCTGCTAAGTTTCTATGCTGACAGGACAGGTAAAGCGACCGACATTAAGATTATATCAAAGAGCATTTGTGGAAACAAACATGTTTGCCACCCGGCCAATGAAGTGCGACGAGATATGAATGCTGGAAGTGACTTCAGTGAGGTTCAGTAGACCTACAGCTAGCGAAAGATCACAAAAGCATTTGTTCAGTTAACACGTGTTAGAAGTGAAACTTTCAAACATTTCGGTTTCAAGATTGTAAAATATTAGCCTGTGGGCTAGATATACCCAACGGTCGTACAGCGCCCTTCGTGTCCAATATAACAATGCCTTCAGGTTCTTCTTGTGGCTGCCCCATTTTTGTAGCGCATCGGGGATGTGCGCGGACGCACATATTGATGGTTTTTACGCAACGATGCGAATGAGATGTGCATCCCTGGTGCGCAGATCTCGGGACAGCTCCAACAATATCCTGAAAATGATAGCAGGCGCGATTGTTTATATATGAATCACTACATTTTCATCTCTCACGGGATGAAATTAATCGTTATCCTTACTAATATTATAAATGGGAAAGTGAGTTTGTTTGTTCCGCTTTTACGCCGTAACTACTAAACCGATTGAAATTTTGCAGACGTAAAGTTAGAAGTTCTGATTAAATAATAAGGCAATGATGGGGTTTTTATCCCAGAGATTCCCGAGGGAAATCTAAAAAGCGCGATATAATCGAACACCACGCGTTCGAGGCCGCGGGCGGATAGCTAGTTTAAATATAAAGTAAATGACTAACATAATTTTTAAGTATTACTAACAATATGAGTCTAGGTTACTTGAATAAAGATATTATTATTATTTTATTATTATTACTCTGCCTTTTTAATTTCATCGACTTCATCACATAAAGAAGTTTTTTCACTTCGAAACCAGTAAATGAAATTACTGGTTATTTGACACAGTTTAACCTGTTGAATGCTGTAGTTCTCTCGGTGGTAGGCAACGACATCAGCCGCCGGCATAAGTTACCACCCACCAGATAAAGTCTTACCGCCAAGCGATCCGTCGTGATCCGGCATGATGTCTGGTGAAGCCGTACGGAGGACGGGTCTGAGCAGTTGTGTTGCGATGTGTGCCGGGTACGATGTGCCTAATGTTGTTGTGTCGGGAGTTTGGTCGTGGAGGGTCTCCAGATCATCCTCTGGCGCAGTATCGTTGGTCGTGTTATTGGGTTAAACAATGCATCACCTCGCTTAACTGCCGTCTTCCTTCCTATTCACTCAGTTTTTTTTAGTAAATAGGCTTAATAAGCTAGTGCGCTTTACCATCAACGATTGCATCACTGCTTACCATCAGGCGGGGTGGCAGTCAAGCACTAGTTTATAACTAATAAAAAAAAAAGTTACTGAAACAGACTCAATAGCATTAGAGCTATTGAGTCTCGAATAGGTCCATATTCCGGTCATATTTAGGTTTAAAATCTTCGTAGGAGAATAACAATATAATATGTTGCTTCATTACATTTAACAAAAGGTAAAATGGCACTGAAAACAGGCAAGACAACAAAGATGCTACAAAATTATTTTTGACTCAGTTTAAACACACCTACATACAAACATATATAGCATAAATATATGTAGAGCAAAATCAAAATATATAACATGAAAATAGAGTTCGAGGCGAGAGTAAAGTTTCTTAAATTATGTAACAGAGAATCCCTTTTCGGTGCGCAGCCTAGTTGATGTCACACGGCTAATGTCAAAAGAAGGTTGCGTATTGTATGGTTATAAGGAAGCTTCTGGAATATTCTAGAAACTTCAACTGGCCCTCATTGGCCGAGCGGGAACGAGTTTTTTCCGCCAAATGCGAACGGATTGGGAACACCTAGAAATAGTTTTGCGCTACAAATTCTATTACAAATAATTCTAATATGCTAATAAACCTTCCAGTATTTCATTCTTTAGCTTCGGCTGCATTTGTCATGCGTTGTAACTACCGAATAAGATTGTCTTTGTTAAACTTGTAGGTATACGTTATATACTATATAACTTTTACATTCAAAATTGAACTAAGTACCTACTACTAGATCTAACAATCTTTTGTTTTTGTTTCAGGTACGTTACTTCGCTTTTGTAAACAACAATATAAAAGTTGTAAAGTGGATTTTTAATGGACCATAATGAGATACAACCTGTAACTATGCATTTATAAATTTTTAATTACACAAGCGATTTCATTTGTTTGCAAAGAACTGGTTTAGATTCCAGTAACAGTGTTCTCTATTAGATTATGCTCATAGCCACATACATAAAAAATGCTACGAGCGTTCCGTAGCTGTGCTACGATTGTATGTGCTACGAGATGTGCTACGGGTGGTGCTACGAGAAGTGCTACGAGAATTGCTACTAATGCTACGAGGATGTATTGGATATTATTTTCATTGTTTCTTTCTTATTTTTTTTTTTGTATGGCTAGAAATAAATTTAATTACATCTAAAACACAACATCATAGTAATGACTTGTAAGATTCATAAGTAAATAAGTAGTAATCCATTTAATATTTCTAATTAATGTTACCTTACTATTTTTGTCAGATCTCAGTTACTTTAAATATCTCTATCATCCCCAAGGACGCATCAACAATACGAAACAGCCTTATAACTAAAACATACTTAACTCGATTCTTTTTTAATTTTATAACCTAGCGCTTGACCGCAATCCCGCCTGATGGTAAGCAGTGACGCAATCTTTGATGGTAAAGCGCACTAGTTTATTAAGAGCCTATTCACTCTAGCCTTGAAGACACTCAAATTGTAGTCCGACTGAAACACCGCCGCTGGCAAACTGTTCCAGTCCCTCGATGTACACGGTATAAAAGAGGAGGCGAAACGCTTCGTCCGGATCGTAGTGGTGTTAACAACATAAGGGTGGAAACTTGCCGTACGACGGGTCGTTCGATGGTGGAACGGAGATAGCGGAATTAAATTATGTAATTCTCTCTCACACTCCCCAAAATGAAGATAAATAATCAACAAAGAGTCTCCAATGGAGACACCTAGCAAATTCTCTTGGCAAACATACCGGGGTGTGACACTCCACTGTGATCACTCACACTTTCGCCCCGGACACAAATTAACGACTGTCTGCAATTAGGACCCGGTACTCGAAAATGGCTGGAGCTTTAATATTTTAAGGACGTCATTTAATGAGATATAATATTGTTGTTCACGCCCTAAAGTTGATTTGAGCACGTTTCTCTAATTATTTGATCAATGTTGTCAGAAATTATATGTTATGAGAGCATGTTTGTATTTAAATTTTAGCGTTTCTGTTTGCAGAGTAAGCAAAACTTGGCTTATGCAAATATTGTAGTTGTTTGCGAGTAGTTTTATTAAATAGTGGCTCTTTGCGTATTCAAGAGTTTGTATAAGTTTTTGGTATGTGCGGCTTATTGTTAAATGGGCCTACAGATATTCAAGAGACAGTTTTTGTTGTATTTTATTCTCTTATGATTCAATACTAGCAATCTGGGTAACTTTGACAGTTAAATGCGGTATTTTACACATCGTCATAATCATCTCAGCCACATGAATTCCACTGCTGGACATAGGCCTCCCGCAAGGATTTCCAGAAAGAATGGTTGGACGCGGCCTGCATCCAGCGTTTCCCTGCGATTTTGGTCAGATCATCCGACCACCTAGTCGGTGGGTGTCCGACGCCGCGCTTGCCGGTACGTGGTCGCCATTCAAGAGCCTTTCTGCTCCATCGGCTGTTTGTTTGTTTGAACGCGCTAAGCTCAGGAACTCCTGGTCCAGGAAGGTTTTAGGCTATATAACAAGTCGCGGGCGGCCCCTAGTGTTCATTTAAAAGTCAGGGTGGAACAGTATACCCGTTGAGTTCACAGTGAACAACTTCTGATTCCTGATAATGATTTTTTTTTTCAAAATTAAGCTCTACATACATTTATTACTTTATTGATAAATCCGATTACCACGGATTTCAAATAATACATCCCGGATTTTTATTTATTCGTTTATTTAACAAAAATACAGAATCAACGTTCCGTCTATTATTCCAGTAATGTAAATAATATAATACATATAAGTACATGTAATAAAGGGTAAAAAATGGCCGATCAAATGAAATTAGTTCGTTTTTGTACAATGTCAATTTCTGGCTAGAATATGTTTGCAATGTTTAAATTGGCATGATGTCTGGCGAAGTCGTACGAGTACGGGTCTGAGCAGTTGTGTTGCGATATGTGCCGGGTATGATGCGTCAAATGTTGTTGTGTCGAGAGTTTAGTTATGGAGGGTCTCCAGAGCAATCTCCCTTTGGGCAGCATCGTTGGTCGTGTTGTTGGGCTTAACATTGCACCACCTCGCTCAACTGCCGTCTTCCTTCCTATTCACCCAGTTTTTTTGAGTGAATAGTAACGATAGCATCGCTGCTTACCAGCAGGTGGGATAGGGTAGTTGACTAAAAAAAACTAATTAGTCCGTTAGTCAGATTTCCAAAAAATACTAGACACGTATTTTTTCTTTTTTCATATAAACATAAAATGAAGACGACACAGTGCGTTGAAAACTCGTGTGACGCTACTGCACGCTACACTTTTTAACGAGCAGTGATGTCACCAGCCACCACTCCATCTTTGATGCCTTTTTTGGTAAATTATGAACTAGCGCTTGACCGCAATCCCGCCTGATGGTAAGCAGTGATGCAATCGTTGAGTGTAAAGCGCACTAGTTTATTAAGAGCCTATTCACTGTTTTATATTTGTCATTTTTTATTGCTTTGATAAAACAAAATATACGTATCCAATATTTTTCTATAATCTGAATGACGAACTAATGAGAATCATTGTTTTTACCCAAGAAACATCCCTATTGCTGTCAAGTACTAGTTTATAATCATAAAAAAAAAGTTGTGTTATCGTATTCTGAGTTTTACACAAAAAATGTGTATTGCAATTCCACTGTTAGTTAAAATTATGTACTCTGATTACCCGCGACATCACACCAGCCCCTTATAAGAATACCAGCGCTTTGACATTTATCTACTTTTTAAATATCGAAGCATTATGCTGATATAGGAGCATTTTGGCCTAATAAAGGACTTCCTGATTTTTTTTTTACTTTTTTATAAATATTATATATTTTTTAATAAATTGTTTAGTTGTCATCCTTACTAGTATTAAAAATCGAAAAATGTGTTTGTTTGTTCTGCTTTCACGCCGTAACTACTAAACCGATTGCTTTGAAATTTTGCAAACTTAAAGTTAGAAGTCCGGATTAAATAATAGGGTACTTTTTATCCCTGAAAAAAATGATATTCACGAGGGATATCTAAAAAGTGCGATATAACCGAATTCCACGCGGGCAAGCCGCAGGCGGAAAGCTAGTTATAAATATTTAGTTTTTGTTTTTAGTTGTTTTAAATTAAGTTTAGTACAATATTCCTATATTAGGCACAATAAATACGTTTGATTCTTTCTTTTTTCTAATATTCAACAATTTTTACCAATTGTTTTACAGACAGCATCAATGGAATTTATCTCTAGGACTTCTCCGTAGGAAACGACCAATACCACTTTCATAAGTGCCCATGTACCATACAGACAGGTACAGAGTTTATACATCAGGAAAATCACGGAAGTAACCCTGACTCTGGACTTGTACAGTTGTACCCAGTTAATAACAATATGTTCGCTCCTTATTATATGAGACGTCGAGTGATCGGTTAATTCCATCAATCCCTTGCAATAGTTGAAATGAGAACTCACTTTTTTTAAACATTATAAACTAGTGCTTGTCCGTGGTACTGACGGTAAGCAGTGATGCAATTGTTGATGATATAGCACACTAGTTTATTAAGAACTGCATTGAAGACACTTAAATTGTAATCAGATGGGAATACCGTTGCAGGCAATTTTTTTTTAATTAATTATAAACTAGTGCTTCACTGCAATCCCGCCTGATGGTAAGCAGTGATGCAATCGTTGGATGTAAAGCGCACTAGTTTATTAAGCCTATTCACTTAAAAACTTAGGAATAGGAAGGATGACGGCAGTTGAGCGAGGTGATGCAATGTTAAACCCAAGACTAATACGACCAAACGATGCTGCGCTAGAGGGAGATTGATCTGAAAACTCTCCACGACCAAATTCCCGAGACAACAACATTTAACGCATCGTACCCGCCACACATCGCAACACAACTGCTCAGACCCGTCCTCCGTACGGCTTCACCAGACATCATGCCGGAACACGACGAATCGCTTGGCGGCAAGACTTTGTCTGGTGGGTGGTAACTTCCGCCGGCAGCCGATGTTATGGCCTACCACCGAGATCCTCGATGTATGCGGTATAAAAGACGAGGCGAAACGCTTCGTCCGGATGACACTGACACAGAACTAGAGAACCGTGAGTGTACTTATCACTTCTGTTTAGCTCTTATTTGTAGGTTGTCAATACCATATCTTCTTGTTATTTTTTAATCAATACACAGAATAAGGAATAGACTCTAATCCCATCATGTCAGTTTTCCGGGTCACAAGTAGTACTGTTACTTAAAACAAATATTTGCATGGCCCTCAACCCTAGATCCCACTTATAGGAACACGAGGTTCGTGTAAACAAACCCTCTGCAAGCTAGAACATTGCGTTTATTAGAAACTTTTTCAAACTACAGAATAAACTGAAAGTTAGTGTTTTACTAAAGATATCTTAGCAGCGAGAGCTAAGTGTCGTAGTCTCCATTAGATATTTTAATCTATTAAGTATTTTAGTTTAAAACTCGCATTTGCGTTCGCTACATAAGTCTCATTTAGTGTCCTTACAACTATAACCATTACAATTTAATCGCGCCCCCAAGAAGCATACTTTGAACATGTTCATGACTACAATCTTGTACTTTCAACTTGTTCAAGCACAAACGATATTAAATAGAGACAAAGTACAGTCATCAAAAAATATCTCCAGCCCAACAACACAACTTTATTTGGTACCAGATAGATGGGATCCTACTTCGGTCTTTTTTTTTTTTTTGCTTTTTACCAGCCGCAAGGAAATCGTTTAAGTTAACTCGTTTACTCATGAAACTTGCCTTGTGGTGCGGATTACGGAGATAAAACTTAGTTCGGGTGCTTCTATTAAAATGGTTTCGAAAAGTATTTTAATAATTCGCTGACTGTACTTTATCTGCTTGTGGGAGTTTGATTGAGTCTTTAGAAGCGTTTGTACTTTTTGATTTTCGATAATGATTAAGCCGTTTTAGTATGTTAATTGAATGAATGGTTTGTTATGTAAATTTTAACAAATAAACATAATTAAGGGCTGAATTTTTTATCGCCAGGTAGCTTTTGTTCGAGGAATTATAAAAATGGCGTTTTGACAGTTTTTTTAATGAATTATCTGCCGAAGTTTTAAACTGTTTCATCGAATAAGCTTGTCAGATGATTAAAATTTCATCCCGAAGTGTTTTAGTCTGGATTTTCATTTGAGTGATAAGGTTTTGTTATTGACTAATTCATATATTACCTCTAATTAGTTGGTAGTTAATGAAGATAGGATAATTGTATTAATTTTTCGTATATTTACTGAAATACTAGCTTTCCGCCCGCGATTTAGACCGCGTGGAGCTCGGTTATATCGCGTTTCCAAGAGAACTCTTGAAAAATCCGGAATCAAAACTATCCTATGTTATTTCTCAAGGTCAACTCTATCTTTGCAGCAAATTTCAATCAAATCAGTTCAGTGGTTTAGACGTTAAAGCGTAACAGACAGACAGAGTTACTTTCGCATTTATAATATTACTAGCTTTCCGCCCGCGGCTTCGCCCGCGTAGAGTTCGGTTATATCGCGCTTTTGAGATTTTCCTCGGGAACATCAAATTTTTCCGGGATAAAAGGTAGCCTATGTTCTTTCTCAGGGTCTAAAGATTGTCTGTGCCAAATTTCATCGAAATCGGTTGAGAGGTTTAAGCGGGAAAGCGTAACAGACAGACAGACAGAGTTACTTTCGCATTTATAATATTAGTATGGAAGTATGGATTAGGGATTATAAATATCCACATAGCCTCTACCAATACACAGCAGTATTTGGCTAGCCACGTTAGTTGAAGGACTAAAGGCCGCTGGAAGAGACGAGTTCTGGACTAAAAATCATAATTATATCGACCACCGCGGTGTTACGATCTACCTAGCTACGACCTTTATAGGGCTCAATTCGGCCTGTGGAGGGCCCTAAGTGCACCTACAATCTTAAAAAGGTTTTTGGAGCAGACGACACAGTTTTGTGGTGCACTTTGGAAGCGTAATATTGTAATTTCGATTTTATATGTAACCAGAATCAAAAAAAGAATGTCGTGTAAAAGTGACCAGTTATCAGTGATCCTACTTGCTTAATAAACGATTTTATTTCATTTCGATTAAAAATCAAAATATTCACAAATCAAAATCCACAACAAAGTAAAAGTTATAAATAAACTCGGAAAGTAATAAACACATAACGCCATTCATAAATAAGCTGCGTTTCCGAATATATCGACACGCGATCCCAAAGACCTCGTGATTTATATTCAGCGGCAATTTGCTCAGACTTTTATATCTGTTACTAGCTTTCCGCCCACGGCTTCGCCCGCGTAGAGTTCGGTTATATCGCGCTTTTTAGATTTTCCTCGGGAACATCAATTTTTTCCGGGATAAAAGGTAGCCTATGTTCTTTCTCAGGGTCTAAAGATTGTCTGTGCCAAATTTCATCAAAATCGGTTGAGAAGTTTAAGCGGGAAAGCGTAACAGACAGACAGGCAGACAGACAGACAGACAGACAGACCGACAGACAGACAGACAGACAGAGTTACTTTCGCATTTATAATATTAGTTTGGATCATATAGATGTGCTGTCGCTACGAGTCGTCTGACAACTGAACCCTAATTACGTAACAAACTATTACATACATACACACATTTATATAGTACATACATTTCAAAGCATATTCCTAATCCACTGCTCCATTTGTTCAAAAACGTGTCTACTCAACAACGTAAATAACGCAATGAATAAAATAAATAAATAAATAAATATGTACCGACAAATCACACAGATTGAGCTAGCCCCAAAGTAAGTTCGAGACTTGTGTTATGGGATACTAACTCAACGATACTATATTTATAATAAATACATATATAGATAAACATCCAAGACCCAGGTCAATCAGGAAAAGATCGTTTTCCATCATGACCTGGCCGGGGATCGAACCCGGGGCCTCCGCATCGCAGGCAGGCGTGTTGACCGCTGCGCCACGGAGGTCGAATGTTGTTGAACTGTCAAAATGAAACTGATCGCTACTGATAATGTGTTACGCAATTACCCTGTTGGTCTTACTAGGGGTTTAGTATTTCCCAGGAATAAGGTTGGGTAGGTTAGATAGACAGTCTCTCCATGTAAAGTATTGGAAATCATCAGTCTGACTTCGTTCCTTAAGAGGGAACTCTAGTGGTGCTTTCTCTATACAAACTTATTCCACTGTTTTCTTCGTGTATAATGCTTTTCATCATCATCATCATCAACCTTTTATCCTGCCACTGCTGGACACAGGTCTCCTCTCAGACAGAGAAGGATTGAGCGTAATCACCACGCTTGCTTAATGCGGGTTGGCCATTTCAGATAATGCTTTTAGCGCATTTTTTTTTTTCGTCCAATTTTACACCGTGATTATACGTGTCCCTATCATTTATTTTTTTGCGAAACTTAATTAATGAAAGAAATACGATACCTAGGTCCCTCAAAATCGCGATAAATAACCCATTTTTAACGTGATGTTCTGATGACAATTAGAGAAACGTGATAAGTTTTTGACAAAAAAGAATATAATAGAAGCATAGTTATACTTTTCCTCTAAATTTTTAAAATATAAATAATTAAGATCTGTCGTGTTTAAAAAGAAAACAGCGGAATACGAAACGTCTTTTGGTCAACGTTTTTGTAGGTAAAATCAGCCTGAGCTGCAACTGTCCGTGTCGCACTTTACCGGTTGAGTCTGGAAGCAGCGCGACGGCAATAGTTTCTTCAAATACCTCTTTTCCAAATTCCTCGGCACTAGAGTCCCTTCTTAATATAACATCTTAATAAAAATATCTCGGTTGGGAATCCCTATTGCTTTCAATAAAGTTTTAAAGCAATTGAGGTATACATTAAAGATAGGATTAAAAAAGACCATCAATAACAAAGGACGAATGAATGCTAACATTATTAAAACTAAATTTCACAACATGACAACATTACATTAAAAGACTAGGCTGAAGGATAGGCAGTTTTTTAAATTACACGTAATTTGGTTCGAACCTAGGTATACACAAAACTGACTCCGGACTATTAATGATTACTTTCTAGTAAAAGAACAAAGGACAATAATGATGTTCGTAATAAGAATAATAAGAATAGTCGTGGTGGCCTAGTGGTTAAAACACCAGCCCTTCAAGTATGAGTGTGCGGCTTTGATTCCAGGTCAAGCAAGTGCCAATGTAACTTTTCTAAATTATATGTACTCTCTAAGTATATCTTGGACACCAATGACTGAAGGTGAAGGAAAACATCTTGATGAAACCTGGACTTTAAGTCTGAAATCGTCAACCCACATTGAGCAAGCGTGATGATTACGCTCAATCCTTCTCTGTTTGAGAGGAGACTTGTGCCCAGCAGTGGGACGATAAAAAAGTTGATGATGATGATAAATAATAATGTTAATTCAATTTTTTACACATAGCTGGAGTAATTAATGGAACAACATAGAGCATAAATCAAATGAAAATAAAATTTCTCTCCTACACATGATCCCTAACGCTCGCGCGGAAATAATCGTTCGATATTCAAAACGAAGGGCTTCGCTTTTCGCGCAATTAACCGCCGAGTTTAGTCCCTCTGCTTCCGGTCGGGTACTTCCGGTTCGCCCCCTAGCTGATGACTCGCAGTATATTGATTAATGAAAAAAATTATTCTAGAATATTCATTGCAAAGTAGAAGTGGCGAGTCATTGGAGTGACAAGTTTTGAAGATAAATATTTTGGTGATAGATAAGAAGTGTTCTTCTGACGTTTGTTAAGTGCCCGTGTAGAATTATGTGTTGGTCATTAAATATCTTGACTTTGATCAATTAAAATTCAAGTACAAAATTGATACTTATATATTTTCTTGGGAGTCAAAAAACTGTTTCAACTACTTTTCAGCTTGCACTATTAGGTCACCTTGCGACTTCCAAATTTCCTGCTAATGCTGGTGGACCATGGAGCTGTCCTTTCCAGTTGCTTCCATCAGAATGAACCTGCGGAGCGCAGTTGGAAAAATGTTTATGTGATGACTTAGTATCAGATTTCATGACAAATGAAACGAAAATAAAAAAATGGAGCAGTGAGCACGCTTTCGACTGACTTATTTAACTTTAACTGTTACATTTGACATTAATATTTTGTCATTAAATCTGACATTAGTTTATATATCTATTGACATACCTATAATTGAATAACTTAGTATATCTAATTTAAATTTTAATTCAACATTTTTCTTTTTCTTTTTGTATGTGGCTATTCAATTTAAATTTATAATTTTACTAGCTTTCCGCCCGCAGCTTTGCCCGCGTGGAGTTCGGTTATATCGCGCTTTTTAGATTTCCCTCGGGAATGTAAAATTTTTCCGGGATAAAAAGTAGCCTATGTTCTTTCTCAGGGTCTAAAGATTGTCTGTGCCAAATTTCATCAAAATCGGTTGAGAGGTTTAGGTGGGAAAGCGTAACAGAGAGGCAGACAGAGTTACTTTCGCATTTATAATATTAGTATGGATATGTAATCTTCAACACAATCTTAATTGTTATAAGTAAATAAATGAATGAATTATTTAGATACGCAGACAATATCCTCAGAAAAGGTTCACCAATGGTTTTTATCAAGCCAACAACGCTAGTATAGAATATACCCAAATAAAATATAAGGAACCAGGTGCAACCAGGCCAACGAATTACACACTCCAGCTCCCCACAACACTATGCGAAAATAAGCGAGAAAAAAAACTTTTAAATTTCTTGGAAAAATACCCAGGCGTTTCAAGCGGATTCGTATTGTTTTCCAACACCCTGGATACCGGCACGAGTGCGGAAAACGATAATGAGGGAGCAGTTTTCCCGTCTACCCTCTCTCTGCTTGAAATGAGGTCGAATTACGATTTGTGTGCTCACTCATAAAAAAATTACTCCGACCACGATTGTGCCTGCCGCGGCAAATTAATGATACAGGTATTTTTGCACAATAAAATGTGTATTGTTAAAGTATGTACTGTGTTTAAGATTTTCTTGGAAAATTGGGTTGTGAAGTACTCATTGATTTGAATATTAAGGTCGACAGTACAAGGAAAAAGCGAACAGCTAATTCACATTCAATTATTGTTATAAACCTATGGAAATAACTTTATTTTCTTACAAAGATATGATCAATAAAAGAGGAGTCGAGACAGATGTATGTACCTATTCCTTGTTATTTATTAATCTATTTTAGTGTAGTGACACATTTGCGAAACGTACGGCGCCGAAAGCTCAGCGGCTGAAGTGTCAGTCGCAATATTCAGTTGTTATGACACACCAAACGGTCAAAACGCGGCGTCTTGTTCAGCGCGCTACGCGACGGAAAGTTACGTGGCGTCATCGTCAGTCTGTCTGGGTCGACACTTTATGGTGTGCGGTTTTTGTGACGTACCTACCTGAATTGCCCAGAAAAATGGATTTAAATAGAATATTAGCTATTATAGAGGTCTTAGAAGACTTGCCGCTCTTCGTCACCGCCACGCGCGCGATGCACAACACACGCCGAACGTTCAGCTACGCCCGCCGAACTTTCGGCCGCGCAACGCATCGCGTTATGTGTAGCTTGCTATGCAAAATACATTAAATGCGTTTTAGCTGAAAAACCGCCCGAAGGAAGGTTAGGCCCTACGCCGAACGCGGCGTAATTGGGGCTGATGTGTCATAGAGTACTTGAAATAAATTGCGAGCGTATTTAGCCGAACTTTCGGCGCCGTGCGTTCCGCAGATGTGTCGCGACACTTAATCGTTTCTTTAGTGTTCGTAGTTTTCATTCTGTTAACTGAAAAAAAGAATAGCATGTCTAAATTACTATTAGTGTTACTTTTTCATTCTTTTACCTTATTCTACCTTAAGTCAGTTTCATAATTTTTAATTATGTTTGTTTACTATGAAGACTCGTCCAACATTCGTCTATGTATATTAATAATAGTCGGGTTGTTTACACAATGTATAATTTAGGAACAGCTCGACCGATTTTTGTGATCTTCAATTTTTGGTATTTGTCGCCGCATAAATGGCAGAATAAATGTAAAAACACCGGAAAATTCAAGGAAAAAAGATGAAGACAATTAATTTCTCCATAAAATCGTTCTAATTATTTCTGTGGCGTCACCTATTTATCAATCAAGACATTTTTTTCTCTATATTCGGAGGTAAATAACAAAACTTTATTGTGTTTAATTTCTTTTTATAAATTAGTGATGACCGCGTTTCCACGTGATAGTTAGCAGTGATTCATGCAGCAGTCGTTGATGGTAAAACGCACTAGCTTATAAAGAGCCTATTCACTGTAGCCTTGAAAACACTTAAATAGTAATTAGACGGGACACCGCTGCAGGCAAATTGTTCCAGTCCTTGGATGTACGCGTAGAGTGTGTGTAGAGGTGTCGTGTTTTTGTACGTTAACCGATATGTCTAACAAACTCCCACGTTATCCAAAGCTGTAACATATTACTCTTCAAACCTCAATCATTTTCAAACACATACGAGTGTAGAAGACTTCATATCAAAAGGTAAAACCTTCACGGCGCTCCTGAAAAAGGAACCTTTGCAAATAATACGAGACCAAAATAATCACTTGAACACAGTTCAAAGTACCCGGATCCCAAGCGCTTTGTAACATCCGACAGAAAAAGAGGTCCACAGACAGACGCGCTTTATATCCACATAAAAAAATTATGACGGTCCCTGCAAACGCCAAATTGAATGTGAAATCAGCTCGATGAACTTTGAGTCTAAATTTAATGAAGTCAATTGGGCACGTGTCCTGAAGTAGCTTACATTTTAAGCGTTTTTTTATTTAAATTGTGTGTACGCTGAAAATATTTGAAGTCTTATTTGAAAACGAGGAAATATTAAAGAATAACAATACAGCGTTATGAGGTCAAGTAAGGGGTGGCGGGTTCGAATCCGGGCAAGTATCAATATAGCAATGTTCTCACTGCTAAGGTACAGACCTCCTCTCGGTGAGAGGCTGTAATCTATCAGGTCGATCAGTGATCTCATAATAATCGATTTTAACAATTTTCGTAATCTACTAACAAAATGGCGTCATTATGTCTTTCCAGTGGCCAAACACTGACACTTCACTCCATATTAATAAATATTTAAATTGAGCAGTCGTTATTATAAAATCACTAGCTTTTCGCCCGCGTGGAATTCGGTTATATTTTTTTTTTTACATATTTCAAAACCAGCGCTTGACCGCAATCCTGCCTGATGGTAAGTATATCGCGCTTTTTAGATTTATTTTTTTTTTTTTCAATAAAATGTAGCATATGTCCTTTCTCAGGATCTAAAGATTGTCTGTGCCAAATTTCATCAAAATCGGTTCAGTGGTTTAAGCGGGAAAGCGTAACAGACAGACAGACAGAGTTACTTTCGCATTTATAATATTAGTATGGATTTCTACTACCGGGTTTTATAATAATGACGATACGCCAATGTCATTCTATCACCATTCCATTACTGGATCGACCCAAAATTCATAATAATTTAGTAGATTACGAACTTTTAGTACAATGACAATGGAATCGTGTTGGAATGACTAAACTTATATAAATAGCAGACTAGAACCCCAGAACAGTAAATAAGATTTTTTTAGTCCAAAAACATACTTGAACTTACAAAACCGCATTTAATTCAATTAACAAAATACCTCGTCTCCGCCGCTATCACTAAAACCAAGTTTAATGAATCTTAATACCTATCTGTGAAGGATATATTTCAAGATGTTGGAGCTTTCGGACTTAATGTACCGGCTAAGATGAACGGCATGATTATAACGCGAAGATCGCGAGATACTTGATATTTATGATCGCTTAACCCTTCAAAAGTAATGTGTGATTTTTCTTTTGTTTTTTAACACTCTTTTTACTTATGTTTATTGCATTCATTTGTCGTTGGTTTAGTTTTTACCTAAAAAGTTGATATTGAGAGGATAATTCAGAGCATTTTTATTGCTAATACTGTAGGCCTAGGCCTACAGTATTAGCAATAAAAGTGCTCTGAATTATCCTCATAAACCCATACTAGGTAATTACCCTCATTAAACTCATACTAGGTATGAGTTTTTATTACGAGACTCAATCGTCGATATCGAGCGCGTTTGGCGCTCTCATTGGTTGAGAGTTCTTACAACCTTGAAGCGGGCCAATCGATGAGTCAAACGCGCTCGATATCGACGATCGAATCTCGTAATGAAAACTTATACTAGGCCTACAGTTGTGTTTACTAATCCGTTTACTAAAAATGGTAATAAGAAACCCCCCCTTGTTCGCAAACTAAACTACATTTAAGTTCAGTGTTTCTTTTCTATCCATTTTATTAAGAGAAGGACAAAAGATAAATGTTAATTTATTTTGGACAAGCGGCCGCCAGCGACTCCGTTCGCGTGGAGTTAGTTATGCTCCGCTCCTATTGGTCGCTGCGTGATGTTATATGGCCCTGGCGCACAGGCAAGTGAAGGAACACGGCTGGGTTTTAGTCAGATACATTATTTCTCAAGTGACAGCCTCCGTAGCGTAGCGGTAGCGGACGCAGCCGCTGCGCAAGGTGGCGCGGGTTCGATCCCCGCACAGTGCAAGTATTTGTATGCATGAATATGAATATTTGTACTGGTCTGGTCGTGCTTCGGAATGCACGTTAAGCCGTTGGTCCCGGTTGCCCTACGAACATCTAGTGGCAGTCGTTACGGGTTGTTGGAGCCCTCAAAAGTCCTACAATTGGTCTAACTGCAATGCTTCGATGTCGCCTTCTGGTTGTGGAGGTCAGACGGCAGTCGCTTCATGGAAAATGTCGAAGTTTAGCCATATCAGCAGTTGGACTGGTAAAGCGAACCCCAGACTCCAAAGCTGAAAAGGCTTCAGATGCGACTGGGATTAACGCTGGGATGATTATGATGATGACATTATTTCTCAAGTTATAACTTCCTTCATACTTTATCAATATACATTAACTAGCTGCGCCACGCGGTTTCATCTGTGTAAGTCGATATGCTCCGCTCCTATTGGTCGCAGAGTGATATTATATAATATATTTTAATACATAATATATAATATATTATTATATAATCTTTATTATATAATATATTATTTGGATTGGATAGTCCATTAATCCAGGAAGGCTTGCTCGTCTTCCTGGATTAATGGACTATCCAATCCAAAAATAATTTTCCGAATTGGACCAGTAGTTCCTGGGATTAGCGCGTTTAAACAAACAAACATACAAACAATCTCTTCAGCTTTATATATTAGTATAGATTGAATTTTATATTGATACTTGGCTGTATATTAAGTGAATGTTTGCCTGTCTAATTATGTGTTCTAACATTAGGTGGCGACACTGTTTTATCTAACTACTTCTGTTACAGAGGTCGGCTTACTTACTGTCTATTTGTATCATTTACTGAATAAATAATATTATTCAGTTAAAGAGAATTCTTGTTTATAATCCTAATCCCAATAGTTTAGTATTATTTAACAATGGCGTTGATTTTTTTTTTATTAGTTATAAACTAGTGCTTGACTGCAATCCCGCCTGATGGTAAGCAGTGATGCAATCGTTGATGGTAAAACGCACTAGCTTATTAAGCCTATTCACTCAAAAAACTGAGTGAATAGGAAGGAAGACGGCAGTTGAGCGAGGTGATGCAATGTTTAACCCAACAACATGACCAACGATGCTGCGCCAGAGGATGATCTGGAGACCCTCCACGACCAAACTCCCGACACAACAACATTAGGCACATCGTACCCGGTACACATCGCAATACAACTGCTCAGACCCGTCCTCCGTACGGCTTCACCAGACATCATGCCGGAACACGACGAATCGCTTGGCGGCAAGACTTTGTCTGGTGGGTGGTAATTTACGCCGGCGGCTGATGTTGTGGCCTACCACCGAGAAACTCCTAATGTGCGGCAATGTATTTAAAAATTAAATTCAAAGCCACACAATAAATAGGCACGGATTTATATTTATTACTAAAACATTTTGATCTTATTTATTCAGCTAATTGAGTCCTTTCCGTGTTTAGCTATGAAAAATAAATGCAAAATGTTTCATTTACCTTTTAACTGAGCGCTGTTTAAATTTGGTGAAAATAATGTTTTTACTGCAGTTTTGTATTTATGTTTTTCCAAATGTATTAAAATATCAAAATTCAATATCACTATATTATTGTATACCTATTAATTAAACCAAACTTTGCAAAAAGGGGTATTATAAAATCACAGATTATTTACAAGACAAAAAAGCTTGGGACTGAGCTGCTCGCTCTGTTAAGCATTGTTATTAAGCAATATGCGTAATTATAAGGTAAATTATTGTAAACATTTTCATTTTTAATGTCTGGACTTGAAAAAAGACGATGATCCCTGAGTTTGTTTCGGCTATTTCTTCTCAGAGGTAGTCAGTTAGGAAATGCCGGCATGTAAAAGTGATCAGTGATCCTACTTGCTTAATAAACAATTTCATTTCATTTCATTTTCATTTCAATTTTCAACTTACAAAAATAACTGAAAACCAAACTCAAAGTTATAAACAACCTAACTGAAAAGATTTTACGGTCTAATCCCACTTTGTTTTTACGGTTTTTTTCATCTTAACAGCTTTGTCAAACACATAAGAAGTACCTGAATCCCTAAACACTATGTCAGTTCATTTTACGCATACCTCATAAAAGCACATTCTACTCTTAGCCTAGCCATCAAACAATTTCCAACGCATATTCATTCTGTATGCGAACGTAGTCATTATCTCAACATGCATTAACATAGTACCCAGGGTATCATCGCAGGGTTAATTCTACTTCCAGGAAATCTGCTGAAATGTATGTAATAAAGCCGGCTTACGACCCAACACTGCGGTTGGATGAAGCACAATTCCAAAATAATATGAAATTATTATCATTTCGCCTCTAGTTCGCTACGCCTCTGTCTGAATTTCACGACACAGTAAACATGGTGACACAAACAATTTTCCATTCTATTTCTTGAGGAATAGGGACGGGTTTTGATTGTTATTACAAGAAGTGTTTGGATTATAAAAATGTAACGACAAGCTTTTGATCACCGATTGGTACGATTTTAACCAACCGTCGTATTGGAGTGATTGTTGGAATAGCTTTTGTTTATCACTTTAGAATTTGTTGGTGGTTACAGTATAAAGGTTAAAAGAAATTGTATTTGGTTCTTTCTTTAGCTTGACAAATAAGATACTTCTTTATCGCATTCTTTTAAGCAGAAGTAGCGGAACAAATTCCCCAGCAGAACAGCTGTCTGTTCATATATAAAAAAACACAATAATTTCCCAATCATCCCTTAGAGTACCATATTTTTGGTCGCATCTAATAGAAAGTATTTAGATAAGCCATCAAAAATTATTAAAAAGCCGCCTACAAAGATTAGATGATCTACATGGCCCATCAGAACCCCCATAAACAATTAAATATTTACTATTAAAGCTACCTCCCGTTAACGTAGCTCCTCTTTTATAGCCATAAATATTGTTAAAACCTCATTAATCTTTTAATATTCCAGCGGACCATCGTAGTGACTACCTAACTTAGTTACTACGCTCGTCTGGACACGAGTGTACGTCAAAATACGTTTATTTAAACATAGACGAGTCATAGGATGACAAAGAACTGGAATTATGCTTTAGATATTGGCACAATGATATTTGTTTAATAAGCGACAGAAATTGTTCATGTGAAGGAATATAAATAACCAGGGTCTTAAAAGATTTTTAAGAGAATTTTTGAGAAAACACAACAGTCTTAGTTTTTTTTTTATAAATTATAAACTAGCGCTTGACCGCAACCCCGCCTGATGGTAAGCAGTGACGCAATCGTTAAGCGAAAGCGCACTAGTTTATTAAGAGCCTATTCACTCTAGCCTTGAATATACTCAAATTGTAGACCGACGAAAACAGCGCTGCTGGCAAATTCTTCCAGTCCCTCGATGTACGCGGTATAAATGAGGAGGCGAAACGCTTCGTCCGGATCGTAGTGGTATTAACAACGTAAAGGTGGAAACTCGCCGTACGACGGGTAGTCTGATGGAGGCTTTATGCGTTTTAACTCAATACTGTAATTGTGATTATAAGGGTAATTAAGTTACATATTATCCAGGTACCATAATATCCTCAATTAATGAAATCATTTTAGTAATCTAAACTGCATTTCGTTACAAACTACAAGTACATACGTTACACAAAAATAGTCAGTAAAATGCATAACTCTCCCTTTCAACTTTCCAGTAATCGGATTAAAAAGGCTGAAGAGTTGTTAACTGAAAAGGCAACTTGAAACTTGGTAAATATAAAACGGCTATCGAGGCAATCTAAACAGATTGCAGTCAGACGCATAGTGTCAGCAGTCGGCGGCATGTCGCGTCGGCGTCTGCACAAGACCGCGTCATCGCAACACTCACACTTTTGTTGCCTACCACTTGACCCACATCCACTCCACATGTCTCCTGTAACAGGAAACTCACCCCTCCCCACACTACACCACCCAAACTCCACACAATTATAGACCTTACCAAACTAGAAACAGCACTTAAACTTCCTCAACACACTGCCAGCTCAAAAGCGACTCCCCACGCAATTTAACACTTTGTTTTTCCTTCAAACATGGCAGAATATTCAATGTCGGCGGAAAATGAGTTGGATGTTGCTATTTAGCGATTTGCCACTCAACAGCTCATGTAATAAGTTTCATATTCAAACAGCAACGAGGTGCGTTCTTATGAATTTTTTATCCAGTTTCGGCCTACACTAACAGCAATAATACATGTAATCCGAACCTTACTGGCATCGCGATCTGTATATTTACAAACGGAATATTTTAAAAATTCATAAAAGGGTTATAGACATACCTATTTTTTATTTGAGAAAAAGGATGAAAGCGTAAATTCGTAACAAATATTGTTTTGAAATACAGTACGTACCTAGCTGTTTTATGTTGATGCTAACATAATATGAGATTCGTTATTACTTGTTGCTTTTGAAAGGGAAATAAGGGTCGAGGAAGGGTTAAATTATAAATAGGTAACATAAAGAAATAATCAATTTATTTTTTCGAAACAGGCATGTAACTTTATTTTAAGGTTTTCCCCTAAATAAATTATATTATTTCTAACGTGATTTGCCTTCCAAAGCAAATCTTTTAAAGGGTACATAAAATCGTTTTCTACCTGTTTCCATCCCTATTCTTTTTATTCGTAATCAAAACTTTACGGCAATTTTATACGTATCGAAAAGGGTCCATATCAAATAAAATCGGGTCTATAGGCTGGCAACTTCTGTGCGAATTTGTTGTGCGTTGAATCAGTTAATGTTGCCAAGTTTTAATTGGTTTAATAACTCGCGTTTTCTGATCTCTGCGTAGGTATAAAGTTTTAACTTTTTCAATTAACGTTAGAGAAGTTCCCTATGCTATGATTGACGCTAACTCCGCAGCTAAGTCGATGTTTCTATTAATTAACGTTTATCATTCGGATTTTAATTTGAATGTTTGGATTCAATGTTTCTATAAATGACGATGTTGGGGTCTGTCAAATGAAATAATTGACTTGCTTGGTTTTAAAAGTTACGAGTTTTGCTGAAAATATATCGTAATATAAATCCAGTTAATTATAAGGATGGCAGATATTTACAAAGATAAAATGTAAGTATACCTTTACAATACCTCTGCCTACTTTGTATTTTTGCATTTTCACGCTAAAACGGCAAAACGGTTTTTTGATGATACTAGGTATAAGGTTAGACCCTGACCTAGATTTGGATATAGAATACGTTTTATCTCGATATTCCTACAGGTGATCCTGTTGGTGATTGGTGCAGGTGAAACCGCGGACTAGAGGTAGTATGAAATAAATACATATTTGAACAATACACAGCAAAACATGTAAACAACACAAATCCTCGGTAATATAGAGGAAAAAAACATACAAAAGTAAAAATAGTTGTTCCCCGACGTTGGCACTAAGGCGTATAATCCCCTTATTATACCCAATTTATATGAAAAACGACATCGGGAGAAACAAAGGTTGTCCTGACCTAAGGAATTCAAGCATCAGCTACAAGCTGTTCGATATAATAGACTTGTGTTTGTTATTTGATTTAATGTGTGTGTTTTGTGAGTTGCGGAGTTGTCTTAATGTATTTGTTTTAGTTCTATGTTTAGAGTTATATGTAAATGGAAACATATTTTATTAAAAAATAGGCCATATTAAATTTGTTATGTTTAATTCCGGATTGTAGTCTTAAAAAAGAATGTGATAGTTTTTCTTAAATATAGGAAGACACAGGAATTACTTCTGTATCTTGGGTGCAAAAACGCAACAAATACACACATTTAAACTCACATACACATTCAGCCAGACGACAAATATTTGTTCCGTACGGTAATCGAACCCGCGATACGCCGATCAGCACTCGAACGTTCAGCCACTGTACCAATTGCGGCGACCAATTCTGCATATTTATTCCTCATATATTTGAATATTGCGTGGATTCGGTTATTTTTTTTTTTCAGATGGTTTTTCTCTGAAAAATCAAATCAATTATTTTAAATAGGCACATAAATATTAATCAATTCTATTTAATGCTGTGTTCAAACACAGCATTAAATAGAATTGATTCTAGTGGCCCCTTCTGAAAGGTACTGAAACTCTTTTCAAAACCTTAATATTACTTTGAATACATTTATTATACAATTATACAATATGTAAAGAAAACCCTGTCCGATCCGTGAAGGTATTATTAGGTATCGATAACTGATTCTACTAATGCCCACAAAGACAGGCTAAACTTAAAAAAAAATCCCCTTAAAAAAATAAATATTATTTCGCAAAAAGAGGTAACTTAATACATGGGCGCTAAGCAACCCCTTCCGCGGGCGGCGGGGGGCAGGGCACGCGGCACCTGTGACGTGGTCGCGTGGCTATTCGCTTATAATACTACCGTTGTTGTCACTTTTTTAAAAATTACCAAATTTCGGGGAAATTGGAATTAATTCCCGGGAAAAAAGGATTATTTCAAAATTCATTAGTATTGTTACTATGATGATTATGTAAAATTTTATATCATATTTGGTCAAGTGTTTACCTAACCTTTATTATCCTTATGGGTCGGACAGGGTTTTCTTTACATATTATATATGAAGAAAAAATACCAAGAAAATAACTATTACGCTATAAGTAATAGTAAAAGAATTACAAAGTGAAGCTGTAGCGGTACCTATAAACGCCACAAATGAAAAACGCGTTATACTGACGTCACACGACTTCTACATCTCGCAAGCAGAGTTTATAACTAGCATACATACAACTTCCTAACATTAACCGTTGGACAAGTGCCCGCCAGACATAACACCCGTCCGGTCGGAGGATCCTCCATATCACTATCCTTTCCTTCTTGTGCTTATTACATATATATATAGTCACAGATATAGCCTGCTTAGCACGGATAGGAATCCGTGCTAAGCAGGCTACATCTGTGACTAATGATGTCAATAAACATTCTAGAACACAATAGTGTTGTCGTCCTACGTGACGCAACGATTAACACGCCTAACTGCGACGTGGACGTCCCGGGCTCGATCCCCGGGCAGGTTATGATGGAAAACGATCTTTACCTGATTGGCCTGGGTCTTGGATATTTATCTATATATGTATGTATTATAAATATAGTATCGTTGAGTTAGTATCCCATAACACAAGTCTCGAGCTAACTTTGGGGTTAGCTCAATTTGTGCGATTTGTCCGTATATATTTATTTATTTGGTGTTGATCCATAGTGCTCAAATATATACAAAGACAAGAGGTAAAACATTAAACTAAATATTCACGTTTTACATTTACGACTAATAAATAAAATCCCATATCCCGCAATATTCCAAACTAAAAGCGATAAAATATTCTCCCTATTATTCCAGTTTGGTCACTCCTCGTTAGGCAACACACATGTTAGAGATTTATCAAGCAAGTTTACTAGTGTGGCCCTTTGTTGGTCTAAATTAAACCGTAATTAGTCAGGGCTGGCGCGCTAGTGATTTATACCGGTTTTTACGGAAAACCGGCAAACTAATGTTATCATCCACGCAACGGACCTTGTTATAACTGCGGCCAACGTTGGCCAAACGTTTGCTGTGATTTGTTGGCTGTTAGTTATTCGTGTGTGTATGATTTAGGTGCTGTGTTGTTGTTTGTTTTTGTTGGCACTTGTGAAGAATTGTTTTCCAATACCACGAATTTATGGAAATAATTCTGTGTTATTTTCAAACAAGCTCTGTTCAAAATTCCGTTATGTATGGACAAATTAATAACTTATTTCTATATGTATATACAACGTTATTTTTTGTTTGTGCGAAACTTAAATATAATTTGTTCAGAATAAGCTACTGAATCGATTCCAATCATTTTTAAACCAAGGTCATATTTTTCCCAAAAACGTTAAGAAATTGTTGCAGTGTGTTTACCGAGCGCGCCACGCAGTTCACGACTGTATACGCCCGCGCAACAGCTGACGCCTCAGGTCAAATTACCGCTGGCCCGCCCGAGCGGAGCGTGGCATATTTTTGTTGGGACAGCCAAGTAGGATAACAAGCTCATAAGTTTGTGGTTTTTCATGATATCTTTTTGAAATTTTGTACTTAGATTCTTTACTTAAAAATACTGGAAACGTGTTTCCCATAAAAAAAAATTGTATATATAAAAATAAACATAAATGACATATTTTTTATTACCTAATACTTACTTACCTACATACCTGCTTACCATCAGGCTGGATTGCAGTCAAGCACTAGTTTATAAATATTATAAAAAATAAATTTAAAAAAAAATTGTCGAAAATCGAACTTGATACACACGACACGATACAATTATAATTGAACCCATATTGAAAAAAAAATACTGAAACAATTATTGCACGACCCCGATTGAAAAAAATAAACAGTGAAACAAATATTGCATTAGGGTTGCCCATAACGTAATTTGACTAAACGTCAACAACTATTACCCCCAGTGACCGATCAGAGCCGACAGCGTTCAATATGTCCCTTTCATATTGAGCGATTCATTCGCGAAATTAAACTGTCAGCTGACTGGTTTGTTGTTTGTTTGTTATTAACTAATGCACACAAGGGAGTTTTTCGACCTTTTACAGAACATTTATTAGAACCGACACATGTGATCGTTCGGAAATGTTTTATTGGATATGTGTATTTATAAAACTGAGTATAGTTTTCTTTTCTGATATTACAAACTATCGCAATATATCCATTATAATCGTGTTTTTGTGAGTTTATATTTTAAAAAAAGCTGTCCGAATGGCGCAGAATGGTAAACGGACAAGTACGCGAGTTTGAGGAGCAGCGCAAAGCTGACCTCGATGCCAAACGCGACCAATTAAAGGCCCGCCCACCTGCTGCCATCACATACAACTACGTCGACGGCGTGCTTACGTGCCCTCACTGTGCACGAAGTTTCGCCGTCAAGATAAGCTACTTATACCATCTTCGGGCGCATGAGCGCCAAATCATCGGCTACGAGTCGAAGTGGTCGCCGTGGCCGAAATCGGTCGGGAACATCATTAAAAAGTTTTTTAGGAGCCTATAAAAAATCGCTCATATGATTTACGGCTTATTTATTTATTTATTCTTTCGCACAAAGAAATGTAGAAGCAGACTTAGGCTTTAGGCTTATGTAAGTATAATTTTATCCTTAATAATATTATAAATGGGAAAGTGAATTTGTTCGTTCCGCTTTCACGCCGTAACTACTGAACAGAATGCTTTGAAATTTTGCAGACTTAAAGTTAAAATTCCGGATTAAATAATAGGGTATTTTTAATCCCCGATAAATTTTATATTCCAGAAGGAAATCTAAAAAGCGCGATGTAACCGAATTCCACGCGGGCGAAGCCGCGGGCAGAAAGCTAGTCTAAAATATAACATTGTATTTTTGCTCAGTTAACATGACTGACTCTCAAACATACAGCTCATTCGATCGTTATAAATGTAATTGTAGACGCGACGTAGCCCGCCTCGTAGACGCTCGTAGCATGGCGTAGACATTTCGTAGAACACGCTGCCCGTCGTAGCATCCATGTAGATCACATTTATTTATTCAAAAAAAAAAGTTAAAAACTAAAACCCAACTACGACAAAAAACGACGCTGAAAAAGTATAAAACAAGATTTTCAGAATACTGAACTGAACAAAGTTGCTAATGTAGTTGCAAGTAAATGGACACAGTAGTAATGTCATACAATACTATTCTGAAGTATGCAATATTCACTATGTAGAGATAAATTTTCATGTTTGGAAAGGCGTAGTCACACGTTACATATACCTACCGTAGCACTTTGACAACGTGTGACTGCGGTTTTCCAAACATGAAAACTAGCAACTTTGTTTAGTGCAGTATTCTGAAAATCTTGTTTTATACTTTTTCAGCGTCGTTTTTTGTCGTAGTTGGGTTTTAGTTTTTAACTTTTTTTTATTTGTACTATTTTGGTGTTAAAGTGTATTTGTGGCGCATATTATTAACAAAAGTTAAACTGATGAACTAAAAACTAGGTACTTGACATATTACATCTACATGCACATATGACAACATAAGCCCGAAGACATATAGTGCAGAGGCCTTTTTATGGGAGATTTAGCCAGTTATCAAACTGTTTCCGCCTTCACCGCGTGTTACTCCCAGCTTATGTCGTTTTCATTAGTGCATTACATATTCTAATAATGTTCACACTGCTCTACATTGCATAAAGCGATTCACAGTTCCCGTGATCCGCGCTTTACTCTTATTGCTCATATTTAATATCATTAAAGCATTCTTGTAATTATGTACAAGCATAAAGCACTCGTGAAGCTCTTTCACGTGATACGAAACACGGTATATTTACTTTAATTTTATATTAACATAGAACTTTTTGTCCGCTAGAGGGCGCAATACTAAATTTGGTGACAAGCTTTATAGCTCATAACTAACAGAATATCAAGGTCCTTCTAATGGTACTGCAGTGGTCTTATTCTAATAAGTAGTAAAGAAGCTATGAACGAAAAGATGTGAATTATATGCAACCAGCCCATGAATACAGGTAAAGTCACACGCAAATGCTAGCAATATATATATATTCAAAATGTACAAGTAAAGCGCTTTCAAATGATACCAAACACAGCATATTTATCTTAACTTTATTTTTTTACTCTATACGTTTTGTCCGCTAGAGGGCGCCACAGTAGATTTTGTGAAACCCCATATAGCCTATAACCAGCGGACAATTAAGACGCTTCTAATGATATATCATTTGTCGAATTCTGATCAGTAGTTTAGAAGTTATGAGGGAACAGATGAACATACATACATACATACATACATACATACATACATACATACATACATACATACATACATACATACATACATACATAGCCTGTCAAAATCATAACCCTCCTTTTGCTTTGCCGTAGTCGGGTAAAAAAGCTTCTCGTACTAGCTACTTTTAACTTTTGCACTAGTCGTAACTTCACTTTTTTGACACTTTTTATTTAAATACTATTTATGTAGATACACACAATTTACTTTACATACATAAATTTACTGTGTGTATATTTTAATGTTGTTATATCCCTACGTAGAAGGATAAAGACGCTGAGATTTTTTTTTACTTATGTCATACTAGCTTTCCGCCCGCGGCTTCGCCCACGTGGAATTCGGTGATATCGCGCTTTTTAGATTTCCCACGGGAATATATATTTTTTTTTTCGGGATAAAAAGTGCCCTATTACTTAATATGAACTTCTAACTTTACATCTGCAAAATTTCAATGCAATCGGTTCAGTAGTTACGGCGTCAAAGCGGAACAAACAAATAAACTCACTTTCCGAGATTTATAGTATTAGTAAGGATTAAAAGTAAAAGAATGTTTTAAGTTTTAAAATACAAGGCAGAACTTACAGCTTATATGCCTTACTTAAACTAACTTGTACATGCATTTTGACTCATCAAGCAAGGGACAAAAAGTTAGATCTCAATATGTTAAAAACACCTTTAATTTCTCTGCATAAGACAGAGACTAGATATTGAGAGTTTTAAAATTAATTGAATTGGTTTTTTTTGAGAGCAAATCACGGTCAGTTTATTTAAAGTTGAACTTAAAAAATGCATAAAATATAACAAATCTCTTCAGTACATGTAAACCATACTAAAACTTAATTCGCATAAAATCTCTAGCCGCCATATTTCACAAATCCCTTCTCAAATTCCAAACTAGCAACACAAACTAATTAACCCGCAAACAAACACTAATTAATCCACATTTGCAATTTCTATACAATATCTACGTACATAAATCAGACAGAACCAAAAGGTTCAAAGTGAAAATTAAAATTTCCTCCATTAATACTGTTCAGGTCATTAGGGGCACGTGAGCGGACTAGTATACAGGGTGTTTATTAAGCGATACAATCTCCGGTACGCTATGAATATTCAGCGGGCGTAACGCCTCGCCCTAGTGTATGTACTTTTTTTAAATCAGGAATATTTTGTGTATGTGTTGTGTCCTTTTTAAATTGTAGAATTTTATGAAGAGCTTTAAGTGTGTTTTTCTATAATTGGATCAGCCTGTATATTTGTTGTCTAATGTGATTGGTTAGTCATTTTTAATAATAATAATAATTAACTATGGTTGCCAATAAGCCTGATATAGTGATGGTGCAGCGATCAGAGCGGCGTGCAATGATTGTTGACATAACCATCCCGCATGATGAGAACCTCGTGAAAGCCGAGAAAGATAAACAAATCAAGTATCTTGACTTGGCACACGAGGTTGTTGACATGTGGAAAGTGGATTTAGCAATCATTGTACCGATAGTCGTGACAGCCAATGGCTTAATAGCCAAGAGCCTCGACTAACACCTCAGGAGGCTCTCGTTAGGCGGCTGGATCAAGGGCTTGATTCAGAAAGCGGTACTGCTGGACACGGCTCGCATCGTCAGGAAATTCCTCTCTCTGGAGCCCTGACCGCCGGTAGCTTGGACCCTGTTCCCGATACGGGTGGGCTACTATTTTTTATATTTTTAAATGTTTTTGTTTTTTATACAAATATTTTTTATAAAAATGTAAATTATATGTAAGTAAAATAAATAAACGAAATAATAATAAATCGTTTACTTGCATTAAAAATGGTATACAAAGGTGTTGAATAAGAATACAGTAGGTACAAGCATGTTGAGAGCCACCTGAGATGAGATAGCACGCAAAAATTTTAAGGTAAACTAAACTAAACTAAACTACTTAAGGCATTAAGATTTATGATCCATAAATTCTTTTAAACTATAAAAATTACATTCATTTAACCATTTATATAATGCAGTTGCACACATCTTGCAATACATTTTTTATTATATTTGGTCAGTCTTGGTAGATCACTCTGTACTAATCTAAGAGAATGATGTTTTTAAGATGGGTTCAATTGTCTAATAAACAAAACCTAATAAAGTTTTCTTATCCAAGCTTTTTGTAATTACATGGTACAAGATAAGATGAAAACAAAGAAAGACATTATATTCTGCCACTATAAATTAGTATCACTATTACACACAGCATCTCCCACTTTGCTAATAAAACCTGTTTCATTGTTCTTATAAAATCTTCTAAGAACTGAAAATCCATTTGTACATAGAAGTCGAACAAGATTGAGAAACAGTAAAACTGTATTAAAGGTTTTTTCACGTCTTTTACAATTCATGTTATGTAAAGTTCAATTATTAACTTTATTGCAGTCGTAATTAAGTTGATTTCAGATATTGTAAAAGTTATAAAAAGGTTTGTAGTTGTAGCGGAAATTAGACTTTATTGTGGAGGAATTAGTATTATTTTTCCATAAACTCATGTTTACTGTACCTATACATTTTTGGCGATTATGTCGCAAATGCAGATTAGCATAACTGGTTATTAGTGACTGATACTTAAACACTTCTTCTTCAGCCTATAGAGGTGCTGGACAAATGTATTTAAAGTGAGGTGCAGTGCTGGACAAAGGCCTCCCCCAAGGCTTTCCACAATGACCAGTCTTGTGCTGCCCACATCCATCGCTTTCCCGCGACCTTCACCAGGTCATCGGTCTACCTTGTTGAGGCCTCCCAAGAAGATATGATAATCTCAACATGTCAAAGATGCTCCAATATTTTTACACTATTATTACATACATTTTGGATATCGAATGTAGTGACATTCACTAAGATAATGACTTGACTTTGAACATTTTCTTAATCATTTTAGGAGTGAATTTCAAAAATCATTCTGGAGGCTTCCGTTAACAATCACTAAATGAATCAAACATTAATAATGTTTAGATTCAGGGCAAATTAAGGTTGTGCTACAAGTTAGAAAACACACGATCAAAATAATGTCCCACTGGACATTATTTTGTCACTACAAGCTAGCTCCACTATGACAGTGCACAGAGCCACTCTGCTAATAGAGACTATTCATTGCAGGTTCTATGACAGAACGCAGACGTTTGCAAAAACATACGGACTTTGTTAATCACTTTAGATGGTTGTATTGTGCAGAAATAACGGAGCAAATTTATAAGATATTTTGGGTGCATTTGGTTTGAAGAAGCTGATAGAAGTCTATGCAGTTAATAGTTCGCTTTTTTTTTAAATATAATTAACTCTTTGCTTACTCCGTGCTTCAAAAATTTAAACTGTCAACTTTTCGATACAAAGGCTAGCCATCGCCATCCAGCGTGGCGATGCGGCAAGTGTTGCGGGCACCTTTATATCGGGAACAGTTAGGTGCGGAATCATCATCAACATTTTTATCGTCCCACTGCTGGGCACAGGTCTCCTCTCATACAGAGAAGGAATGATGCGGGTTTGCGATTTCAGATTTATAAAGTCCAGGTTTCCTCAGGATGTTTTCCTTCACCTTCAGTCATTGGTGTCCAAGATATACTTAGAAAGTACATATAACTTTAGAAAAGTCACATTGGTACTTGCCTGACCTGGAATCGAACCCGCACACTCATAGTTGAGAGGCTGGTGTTTTACCACTAGGCCACCACGGCTTGTTTTAAAGTAAATAAATATACTTTAATAAATATAACATTAGCAATGTTTAATAGTGCCAGTAACATTGTTTATCTATAACATTTACGATGCCTCGCGGTCACCTAGAACGTGCCCTCACGTAATTGCATTGCGTTGAAATTCTGACGCGAGATAACTGAATAATTGAAATAACAATTTTAGAATCTTATAACATTACTTACTATTTTACTTCAACAAACAAAAAGTACATTTAACGTAAATTGTATCTTTTTTTTTTGTCATAAATACAGCTTTCTTATCGCATTTTGTTTAGGCATTTGCTATAAACAACATAAGAATCACGTACAAAAATTTGTGAATATTATCTACGAAAAGAGTATTTATAATTATTAAACCGTTAGAAATAATGTTACCGTTACTCCATTTGGTCATGCCTAAAGACAACAGACACACATCGAAGATTTAGCTTCTCATGCTGCGTTCGGTTCGTGGATCAGTGTTTTAGCCCAGTCATTTTAGTGGTTTCACCTCGGAATGAAAGATAATAAGCTGTTCATTGGTATAAACCTTTGTTTTGTCGTTCTGAATGTTGTCTCAAAAGTCACAAATGCTATCGTGTCCGCGTCTTAAGATATTGAAGGACAAAGGTCATAAAAATTGGTTTTTCGCGAATATCTCGCTTTCTATTGCTTAAATGATAATTTCACCCATAATGAAAGTTATAGAGTATAAAATTCTCTAGGTACAACTTTTGTTTTAATTTTTTTTTTTTCATACGATTAACCGTTTTTGAGGTAGAGTGCGCACTGCGCAGCTCACAGTCATATATGGTCTAATGCAAGGTCAAGGGTGAGTTACGGTATTATATATTCCCGAGGGCAATCTAAAAAACGCGATATAACCGAACTAAACGCGGGTGAAAAGTTAGTTTAAAATAATTACATTTTCCAGTGGCATGATTACAAAATTTTAAATTTTGGCTTAATGACATTCTGCGAGGTTTCTTGAGAAATCCTCGTTGAGCAGTGGGCAGTTGACGGAAACAGTATAATTTGTAGACTCCTATATTAGTAGCTTCTTTATTCCAATAAAGAAGAGCCTCCAGAGCCAGGCCTCCAAGCTTCCAGAGCCTCCTCCGGTTGTCTGCGGCTGCGGCTATTCTCTCGGCGGCTCTTCTGCAGCCTCTCGGTCTCCAGAGGCCATTACTGACGTCTTCTCTACCCTCCTGCGATCCCCGAGTGAGGCCATTGCTGACGTCGTCTCTACCCTCCTACGGCCCCCAAGGGAGGCCATTGCTAACTTCAAACCCTGCTGTTGCTGTTTGTGTCTCTGTTATCACCCTCATATCGTTCAGTACCTCATTTCATTCATTTTTATATATTTTAAATATTCTTACAAAAAAACTATCAACAAATCAATCAACTAGATAAATAAATTCTTTTTTTTTTTTTTTTTTTGTTTGAATCTTATCGTTTATAAGATAGTTTAATAATTAATTCACTGTAAGAAGCAATCAGTTTATTTTCTTGCCTTCAACTAAACTTTAGGCTACTAATTATCCATTTGCGTTAAAGTTTACATAAGCCTTCTCATTGTTACTATAAGACAGACTTGGAAGACCCTTGCGGAGGAATCCAAAACTATTTGTTGTTCATTTTAACTTCGAAATAACTGCTTTATTATTACTCGGTACTGGCTAGCTGTTTCGTGGAACCAGAACTTATAGCTAATACAGGTTTTAACTGCAGCTTTGTCCATTATTATACCCCAGAACGTAGTACCGGGACAAGACCTGTATTCTTTCCCATGGTATCATTACTTTTGCACTTAAATGGTTAATCGGTTTGTCCTTTTTTTGATGTTGGAAAATCATCAAATGATCACTCTCGCTCTGAGCGGAGCGAAAAGGTGTGTCAGGCTTTTACTGACTAAAACCCACCCGTGTTCCTTCACTTGCCTGTACGCCAGAGGCCGCGATGTCTCTTGTGATCATCATCATCATCATCAGCCTCCACTCGTCCACTGCTGGACATAGGCCTCTTCCATGGCACGCCAACAAGCTCGATCCTGAGCAGTTCTCCGCCAGCCACTACCAGCCACCTTTATTTTGTCCATCTCCCGCTCCATCTCGCCCAAGGGCGTCCTACGCTAGGTTTGCCGAGACGCGGTCTCCACTCGAGGACTCTTGTAATCAACCCGTGACAACTACGGATTTGTCTTAGCAGGCAAATCGATAAGCAAATGGTAGGTACCATGAATTTAGTTAATGATTCCAGACCCCTGTCGACCCCCGTCGTAGATATTCGTTAGTTACCAAAGAAATAATCTGCTGGAGCTAAGTATATTCTATTGTTATATCTGTCTAGACTGTTACTATGTATATCATATTCCTAATGCCTCGCAGCCATTTTGTCTGCCAAAAATCTTGTCTCGCAGATTATAATGAGCGATAAGACTCAAGATTTCAAGTCATCAATTGTAATATTCTAAAGTGATAATAATGGATGTTTGAAGATTATGTTTTTAATCAAAACTGTGTTTTAATAACTCAAGACGAGTGATTAATAGTGTTTGTTTTAGGTCAAATTAAATAGTCGTTTTAATGTAATGACTTTGTCCTTGTTTTGAAGCAAATGGTTTTTTGGTAGAAAAATCATACCACGATACGTCGTGGTGGCCTAGTGGTTAAAACACCAGCCTCTCAAGTATGAGTGCACGGGTTCGATTCCAGGTCAGACAAGTATCAATGTAACTTTTCTAAAGTTATATGTACTTCCTAAGTATATCTTGGACACCAATGACTGACGGTGAAGGAAAACATCTTGAGGAAACCTGGATTTAGGGTCTGAAATCGCCAACCCGCATTGAGCAAGCGTGGTGATTACGCTCAATCCTACTCTGTATGAGAGGAGACCTGTGCCCAGCAGTGGGCCGATAACAAGGTTGATGATGATGATGATGAAATCATACATAAGACTCAAAGAGATGTCAGCACATCGTGACGGGGTTCAGGAAATCGATGCCTGGGTCAGGGTTGCGGGTTGCTCAAAAGAGAAACGATGGCCCTGGCGGACAGGCAAGTGAAGGAACAGGTTCCTTCCTCCAAGTGGAGGAAGGAACACGGGTGGGTTTTAGTCAGATACATTATTTCTCAAGTCATACCTACCTTCCTTCATACTGTATCAATACACATTAATTAGCTGCGCCACGCGGTTTCACCCGCGTAAGTCGATAAATCAAAATCAAAAGTCATTTATTCAAACTAGGCCGAGAATCAGCACTTTTTGAACGTCACTATTACATAAGACAGTCCCCCAAAACGCCCACCCATCGACATCGATATGCTCCGCTCCTATTCACAGCGTGATCGCAGCGTGATGTTATATAGCCTAAAGCCTTCCTGGATTAAGGGGCTATCCAACGCACAAAGAATTTTTCAAATCGAACCAGTAGTCCCTGAGATTAGCGCGTTCAAACAAACAAACTCTTCATCTTTATATATTAGTATAGATGAGGCATCATTTTAAAGCTTTTCTGAACCGGTATACCGAAAAAATATACAAGTTACTTACATTTGACTAGTTTTCGAAAATGTACGATTGAAAATCAAGGATTCTTCAAAACCCGTCCTCGACCTATCGTTCCTCAATCTTGAACATCGAGCGTGAGAATGTGTGAATACTTAGAAACTTGGAACAGGTCACCTTGTAGTAATAATGATGGAGATCTTTACATTTTAATTTTTAAATAATTTCGGCCGAAAATACAAATCAAGTCAAAATACGTTTTCATTTCTCTTTAGGTTTATTACAAAAACTTGTACAACTTTTACATCTTACATTAGGACATCCTTATGAGAGCAGAGACACTTGTGCTAGGAGGCCCCGCTCTTCAATAGCGCAGTGGTCAAGCTATTGACTGCTGCGCTGCGTGTCGCGGTTTCGATTCCCACACGGAACAAACATTTGTATGACCTACTAGTAGTTGTTCCGGGTCTAGATGTTTGTGTATGTGAGTTTATATATTTGTAAACGCACCTACTATACAGAAATTCCTAGTGTGGGGCAGGGTTATTCAAACAAAAAGAAAAAGAAAGAATTGCCTAACAAATGGACAAAAATGTACCCAACTGTATCCGAGGACACCCGATTTAGTGATCTATCAACAGGAGCCGAGTATTCCCTACACTGCATAATTAACCCGAGCATAAAGGTTCAATTTCCTTCACTGTTCAGAAAAGACGCCTATATAGAAGTTTTCACTTGTAAAATGACCAAAATGCAAACAAGTACAGTCATGTTTATGATAACACTAAGGGTCACAAAAAGGCTCTAAAGTTTACTCTGTGGTCAGTAAATAACCGATAGGCAGCCTTATCAGTAGTAGGCAGCGACGGGCGGACTTTTAAAATATAACCCTCTAGCCCTGGCCGGGTAAAAATGACCCCGGTTTATGTACTGTAAAGATAAACACCTACATTGTTCGTGAAAACGTGAAATATGTGAAAATAACTTTTGTACCACGGTTTTGGGTTTCTTTGAAGGCACGACGCAATATTGCCACGCGATTCTGATAGAAGAATACCCATCTATTTTTCATAGAAATTGTTACATTATAACCACGCGCTATCGAGTCACGCTTGCCAACAGGAGCCAAAACATGGTTTAACGTTTGCTATGGAGCTGTCGAAGCATGACTGAATAGGACTCTTGAGAGGAATTCACTTACATTCAGCAAGACCAGTGGCTTTGTTTTCAATCACTCTCAGCTAGAGCTTCTGCGCTAACACTTTAAAACATAATCTTCACTGAATGTACCTATATTATTGTACATTTACTAAAATATTGTTTCAGTTTTGTAACGCTGATCCCTATATTGGCAATATTTCGTTATGTACTAGCATTTGCAACGCTTCGCACGCGTGGATTTTAAAAAATATCCCATAAAAGTACTCCTTGTGATAATCCAAGGTATAAACTAACTGTCTGCCAAATGCCATCAAAATCAGGTCAGACATTTTGTGCCAAATCGAGATATAAAGGAATAAACAAAAATTTGGCTGATAATAAACTAGCACGCTTTACCATCAACGATAGCATCACTGCTTACCATCAGGCGGGATTGCGGTCAAGCACTAGTTTATCATTATTAAAAATAACTAATTTACAATATCAGATTTATTCTCACACCGCGTAGAAATTACAGTACAGTCTTTGTAGTCTTTCAGAAATATTCAATACTAGCTTTCCGCCCGCGGCTACGCCCGCGTAAATTCCGGCTATATCGCGCTTTTTAGATTTCCCTCGGGAACATCAGATTTTTCCAGGATAAAAGGTAGCCTATGTCCTTTCTCAGGGTCTAAAGATTGTGTGCTTTCCGCCCGTGTCTTCGCCCGCGTGGAGTTCGGTTATATCGCGCTTTTTATTTTTCCCTCGGGAACATCATATTTTTCCGGGATTAAAGGTAGCCTATGTTCTTTCTCAGGGTCCAAAGAGTGTGCCAAATTTCATCCAAATCGGTTGAGAGGTTTAAGCAGGAAAGCGTAACAGACAGACAGACAGACAGACAGAGTTACTTTCGCATTTATAATATTAGTATGGATTAGTATGGATACAGTTTTGACTTCGTAACTATGTATTTTATTATAATAAAATAGCAACAAAGTAAAAACTATGTATGTGTCGTATGTGTGTGTCGTGTTCCGGCATGATGTCTGGTGAAGCCGTACGGAGGACGGGTCTGAGCAGTTGTGTTGCGATGTGTGGCGGGTACGATGCGCCAAATGTTGTTGTGTCGGGAGTTTGGTCGTGGAGAGTCTCCAGATCAATCTCCCTCTAGCGCAGCTTCGTTTGGTCGTGTTGGTCTTGAGTTTAACATTGCATCACCTCGCTCAACTGCCGTCATCCTTCCTATTCCTTAGTTTTTTAAGTGAATAGGCTTAATAAACTAGTGTGCTTTACCATCAACGATTGCATCACTGCTTACCATCAGGTGGGATTGCAGTCAAACACTAGTTTATAATAATTAGAAAAAAAATGTATGTATATGGATACCGATAGTGTTATGTATATCTTTATAAGCTTTCTCTTATTTATTTAAGACCTGTACAAGCGATCGGGTCTGCATAAATATTACAGAGAAAAGGTGGCAAATGAGCTGTCATTAGTAATTAATTGAAATTCCAATAACACCACATTCACTTTATCCAACTTTTCATTGTGAAATAATTACAAAATAGGGCTATATTTTTCACAAATTACTCTGTTCTGTTTACCTAGGTATATAAAATCCAGCCAGATACTTAATTATTTACAACAATTCCAACCCCACATCACACAATTACTCTTTTTGGTAAGATTTACCTACCTTCAATCAAATTGATCCCCGGTGTGATTGACTAAGAAGAAAGACAATGCTTCTTTTTGGATCTCAAGGGACTTACCTGGCTGAGATGAAAATAGCCACTATATCTCGTGACATAAGTCTCCTATGTCCGACGGATGGTACTCGTTTCGTATCTTGATATGTGATTGAATAAATAAATATACCTACTCATAAATACTGACGTATGTTTCGGTAGGGAAGGTCACTGTGACTGTGGGGTATAGTGACATATTTATGTGTTTGTGTGTGAGTGTAATATCACATCCATGAGAGAAAGAAAGAGAGGAAAAACATTTTGAAGGAATGCTCACAGTTCAGACCTCACATCTGTGGTATTAAAAGTATATAATATGTATCTACATGTACATATGTATCACGAGAGCAGTGGTAGCCTAGTGGTATCGGCAGCGACTTACAAGTTGTAGATCGTAGGTTCAAAGCGCTTTACCTTAAGTATTTTTTTTTTATCACCACTACTCTCAAATCGAGGTAACCAGCATATCTAGAGCTAAACATTTCGAAAACATGTGATATCTACCAACCCGCACTGGGCCAGCATGGTATGCACATTACGGCCTACTCCCTCTCATCGAGAGAAGGCCTGTGTTCCAAACACTGGAAACAATATAGGCTGATTATGTACTTCTACACGAGGCTAGCTAAAAGTCAAAATAATGTGAGCAATATACATATATCTGTAAGCATTTGGTAAAAGATTTATGTTTGCCAAACACGTGGCAATACTAATATACAGTATGTTAAATAACAGAGGGCGTTCCCTTAAACTCGTTAATATATATCATTAATAGATTAAAATAAAAATATCAGCATAGAAAAATAAGCATAAAAAAATCCGAATAAAAAAAATTCTAATTGGAAATAAATTTGAAACCTCCTGTTTTAAATCAAAATAGTAGTCGTCATGTATAAATAAATTGCGACGTTGCCGTCTTTCATGTTTGCGTGTACAGTGTGTTTCTTTTACATGTCAATTTAAAATTTTTATTGAATATTTTCTTATTGGAAAAAATTTTAAAACATTTTGTTTTCGAATGGAAATATTTTTTTTAGCATGTATGTATGCTATACTATTTCGGGTTAACGGGAACGCCCTCTGTTAGTTAACATACTGTATAAAAAAGAAACAATAATAGAGAATATACGTACCTACTTCGTTGATAATGATAAAATTGCAGTAGACTCTCAAATGTGCTACTGGAGCTTATTGAATATAAGCTCCAGTAGCACACTTGAGACTGAGAAATGTTTAGGTGGGGGTGTGTATAGTGCGTTGGGTGTGAGTGGTGTGTGTATGTACCACAGAAATCGTAATAACAAGTCAATAGAAGGGCTGTCTACTGAGTTTTACACTAGAACGCATGTCGCCGGTCGGCTGCCACAACCACATAAACAATCAATAAATACACTCGAACACTTACATGGTCATTTTGCATTATTGATACAAAATTAAACCCTTGAACAATAGCATAACGTATTATTTTCTAACAACTGACAATCTCAGAAGGCGCGGCTCTTTTAACCAATAATAAACGTGCGCGAAAAGCAGAGAAACATATCGCGCGCTCGCTTTCACTGAGAAAAAGTGCAGTGCATAGGTTGTAATGTTTATGTACGGTTTACGGTTTGAATTCATTTATTTCTAAAGATTACAAATCACTTTACAGAAATAAATACTTAATATGACTAAATTAGGTACATTTTAGTAGTCCAGGGAGTAGCACAAACTTACGATCAACATTACATTTAACACTAGATCATTTAGCATTACAATTAATATTTTGGTAACAATATTTGTGGTAAGAAGGTAGTTTCTATAAGTTTTGTTATATCGCGCTCGCTGTCCAATGAAGTAGGTAACTTTATGATTCTCAATCTAAAGGCACGTTTACACTTAGAGCAAATAAATGTTTTTAATTATTAATCATTTGATGACTTTTTAAGATGTGGCATTTTAGTAATTTTTTGAATAATAATAAAGACTGTGTATCTTTAATATCTTTTGGTAGTGAGTTATAAAGTTTTGCTCCCTCATGTATAACTGTTTTTTTTCCATAGTTGGTTCTAGTACTAGGAATGTGCAAGTCTTGTGCTCGTCTCAGATGACGTTTTCGCACCTGTATATTTTTTGAGAGTGTGATTTGTGTGTGTAAGTCTCTGGAAAGAATTTTACGAACTAAAATACATGTATTATAGAAATATATGTCAGAAATGTTGAAGAGCTTTGTTTCTTTGTAAATTTTCTATGTAGGGGTCAAATAGTGATAATGGAATAGAACTTTTATAATATTTTTTTTGCGCTCTTTGTAGCTTTTCTAGATTAGTTTTAGCTGCTGAACCCCACAGTCCTATAAGGTATTCGATGTGGGGTTTCACCAGTGCATTGTAAATAGTGTGGCGGACTTTTAGAGGGAAGCATCTCACAATTCGACGTAATGCCCCCGTTAGTCTCAGTATTTTAGAACGGGTTTTTTCTATATGTGGTTTCCATGTAAGTTGATTATCTAGAATAAGACCGAGATATTTCTCTTCATTTACTTTGTTTAAATTTACTCCATTAATACTAAGAGGTTTGTGATCTGGGATTTTTTTGTTTTTAGCTGCAAATATTATATAGTTAGTTTTAGATATGTTAATTGTTAACAGGTTATTTAGAAACCACTTCTCCAAGATTGTGAGATCTTCTTGTGCATCTTGTATTATTGAGTCAATTGAGTGACCATAATAAAAAAGGCAAGTGTCATCAGCATATAAAGAAATATGGCCCTTCAAGCCTATCTTGTCTATATTGTTAATATAGATGAGGAATAAAAGAGGACCACAAATTGAGCCTTGAGGCACGCCGTAGTTGATTATCCTAGGCGTGCTAACATTGTCACCGATTTTGGTAACCTGTCGGCGCCCTTGGAGGTATGATTCAAAAATTTTTAAAGCATTTCCAGTTATACCGATCGAGGCTAGTTTATTTATCAACAATCTATGACTAACAGTATCGAACGCCTTTTTTAGGTCGATGAAGATCCCTAAGGCAATGTGTCTTTTATCTATGTTAGTTTTAAGATTTGTGATTAAGTCCGTTGCAGCTGAAAGAGTATTAGACTTTGATCTGAAGCCATACTGTCGTTGAGAAAGATAGTTTTGTGAATTTAAATATAGACTAAGCCGATTATGCAATAGCTTTTCAAAAACTTTAGACAGCACAGGCAAGACCGATATAGGTCTATAATTGTCCGGGGAGAGTTTAGAACCAGCTTTAAAGATAGGGGTAACTTTGGCATACTTTAATGAGTCAGGGAAGTGACCTTCACTCAAGCATTTGTTGATACATTGAGTAAGACTAGGTATTATGAGATTTCTTACATATTTGAGTGATTTGACACTAATACCATCTAAGCCTGTGCTGGTGTTTGCATTCAGGTTATCAATTATTTTCCTAATTTCGTCAACAGTCGCTGGTGTTATCTGAGAAAGTGAAGCTGCATCCACAGCTTTATTTGGCGTGATAGTGCTGGCCTGAGTGTCATGATATTTAGCGGGTATCTGATTAGCTAGAAGTGTACCTATACTAGAGAAGTAATCGTTAAAGCACTCACATATTTCCTTTACATCAGTAACTATCTGTGTGGATGATTGTAATTTAGAGGGAGCAACACTTTTCTTTAATTTATTGTTAGATAAGCTATTTATTAACTGCCACATCTTGAGGGGTTTTCGCTCGCATTCTTTAAAAGATTTATGGTAAAAGTTACTTTTAGTCGCCTGGATATTTTCAAAAACTCTGTTTCTCTCTTTTTTGAATGCCTCTTCAGATTCTTGGTTATTTGGGTTTCTCTTATAAATTTGCCACAGTTCATTTCTATTGTCTATTTGTTTTACTATGTCCTTATTTATCCAGTCTCTCCTCGGAGGGTTAAGTATTTTAGTTTTAACTGTTTTGTTGCTGATGATTGCTGACCGGATCGCTTCCTCTAATTTGATAAATTCTTCGCCGATACTATTATAGTCTAGGTCTTCTAGAGTTTTATACAAGTTTGTGTACGATATAGCTTGGAATTTTACTTTTCTTATAGGCTCGGGCTTATACCTCTCGACTTCTACGAAAATCTGCTTATGATCTGACATGCCAGATTCTATAATGGCTAGACGTATTTTATGATCTTTGAGGCTGGTACATACGTGATCCAATATACTCTTTGTGGACGAAGTTTCTCTTGTGCAGTGTTTAGTATCAATTTTATTCAATATGGTGTATCCCTGTTCTAAGAGCGTATCTTTATATTCCAAGGTAGATCGGTTGGGCACAAGCAGGTTGTAATTAAAATCTCCAAATACAATTGTTCGTTTCCGTTTCTGGAGTTCATCTGAAAAGGTCTCGAGGAACTGTTTCGAATTGGTTCTTTCAGGTTTGTATATTGCGCCAATGTCGAGAGAAAATTTTTCTAGATGTACCCATATAAAGTGGTTATCGTCTTGGCATTTATCACTTATAAACTCATGTTTTATGTTTTTGTGAACAAATATTGACACTCCGCCTCCTCTTGATTGTGTTCTGAAGTTATAGTAATGTTCGTAGTTGGGTAATTGTAGGCTTTCAGCTTCTGTTTCGTTTTTAATCCATGTCTCTACTAGTACGACTATGTGAATGTTTTTAATTGTTGCCAGTATGCAGTTAAGTTCGTCTATCTTTCCAGGTTTTACCAAGCTACGAATATTTGCATATAAAAATCTTAATGATGTTCGACTTGAGCCTAAGTTATCGTAGTTGCTAGCAATTTCGTATGTAATTTTATCTTGTCCAGTGTTCGATTCTAGTTGTGTGGTTTCAATTAGTTTTTTGATGGCTTGTGTATTATTTTAGGTGTATTATTAACATATTTTATTATGAGATCTTTCTCACCATTTTGTATTCTTTGTTGTAGTTCTTGTGTCAAATTTTTCATGAACTTTTGTTGGTTTTTTATAGATTGATATTTTTAGATTGATTTATTACGAAGTATCACTTTCGCATTTTCTTGAGATGGTAAGTAGACCTTTGTATGACGAACCTTTTCTGATTTAAAGTAGCCAAGTCGATGAATTTTAATGGGCACTGGGCATTCAGGAAAAATAGTTTTTATGATTTTCATCACCTCAGCACTATCAGAAGCAGCTCGTGCCTCCTTACTGTCCGTTTTTGCCTCAGGTATACCCACTATAATTATATTTTTACTCCTAAGTTCTCTTTCATGCAGCTCGGAAACGACATCTTCACAGGTGAGACACTCAAATTCTAGCTCTGCTGGTGGAGCAGTTTTTAGATTTTTCAAGTCAATTTCAATATTATCAATTTTTGTATTCGTAGCAGCACTAGCAAGTTTCAGGTCTACTATATCCGATTTTATGCGATTTTGTTCTGACACAAGTTCTCGCGTAATAGACTGGAGGCTTTTCATTTCGTCCTTGATAGTTGTTACGTCATCGGATATTTTGTTGAGGATTTCCTTTTGTGTCTCAACAAAACCACTAAGAGTGTCCATCATTTCCTTTCGGAAGTCGGCGAAATCCGCTTTTAAGTCCTCCAGTTCGGGTTCTTTCCTCTTCCGTAAAGTAATCTGTGACATTCTAGATTCTTCAGAATTAAGAGAAAGATCCAGCTGGCTTCCTCCACGGTTAAGTGATTTTGTTGGTGATCGCATCATATTTATTGTGGATGAGTAGAATTCTATGTACTAAATGTAAATTCAACCAGTGTGTAAGCGCCCTTATAATTCTACGTACTTGTTGAGTGAAGTAGTCAGCTGGTCAACTCTGCTATGTACGCGTAGAGTAGGATGAATTATTGGAGCCTGTCTCTTTCACACCACGGGTATGAAGGGCGGGTGGGCTCGCTTCTACCTTGCGCCGGCGACCGAATCACTGCGCTCAGTGACGTAACGTACACACGTATTATGGAAAAATGTAATTTTACTCGTTAAGTTTGAGTTTAAAATCAGTTAGCAGTATATTAAATTTTTAGAATAAGTTAGTAAAAATATTAACACGACCACTCGCGACCGCTTTCTCTGGACGAAAAAAATCGATATCGATAATTTTCCAATAAGCGTTAATTAAAGTGTTTTTATTCCTCAACGCACTTTAAGGCGATTTACATTATTTATGAGATAAGGGAATGGAATAAAAAATTAAGTAGGTATAAGTTATATTTTTTTATTAAAAGTCAATCATAATACCAGCATTTATTTCAAATAAAGCAATTACAGGCACTTGAATTGTCAAAGGGTTGGTCAGTCAGTAAGTTGAAGGTAGTCGCCCATTCCAAAGAACAATCGAATAGAATACTCTAATTCTATTATGTACATCATATAAAATAAACAACATGAATATGAAGACAATCAGTCTGCAGAATCGGACGCAGCTCAAGCCCAAGTCATTTTGTCCTCATTATAATATTTTAACATTATAAAAGGCTTTCTAGCACAACTTACGTTTAATGAAAGACTTGAATTTATTAAGGTGTAGATTTTAAACCAGGTAAGGTATTGTAAAAACGTATACATTGGCATCTGAACGAGTCACATATTTTTTCAGCCTTGTTGTAGGTACAACATTATTATGGATATCACTGTATTTTTTTATTTATTTATTTTTATTTCTTAAGAAAACTTAGTTTTTTTTATATTTATGGGAATAAATAGATCCAGAGGTCAAAGTGACCCTTTCACTATAAAAGATTTATAGTGAAAGGGTCACTTTGAACAGTATTAAGCAAACTATTTGTAAAAATTAAAACACATAGGATTTATTATGTTGATTAAACAACTCGCCAATAGAATTCACTGCCCCGAAAAATGTAAAAATTTATTCAATAGTTGCCTTTTAGGGATTAACTGTACTGAATTTTTGGCAAAATGATTCAGGCGAATATCCATATATTTTTCTAAAACACATTTAATTAACTGAGTGACATGATTGTCAATTGGAGACTGGTCATATTGGTGAAAATCAATTTCTTCAAATAAATTTAGTCCAATAAAATGACGCATGGCTTTCGTGACAAATTCACGTTTAAACTTTTTATTTGCTATGACCTTGTTATCAAAGATAATAGTTTTGAGTAGAACTTCTGTCTTTTTGCATATCAATATCACATCTTTGCTAGGAAAAAGAAGACCTCCTTTGTCTTTTAGTTTAATGAATCTTGTATTTTCATTGGAACTCTCAGGCTCTATCAATACAGAAATACAAGTTTCACATTGAATTTTATTTGTTAAATAATGGATCACTGATCCTGCAATATAAGTGATGACTTCTGATGCAAAATCAGACAAATCACTGATGTTGCAATGTCCATCCTCATCGCCGACAACATCTTCATCATCTTCATGGTAAGAAAATGGCACCAATGTTGTCAGATTAGTTTTCTCAACAGCTGACGTACAGCTCAAAATTGACACGTTTTCTAACACCATGCAGTTGCCACTGTCAAAATCTTTAAGCTCAATGTGTACAATAAGTTTCTTATATATAGACATAAACTGACGAGCCGTGGGGTTATTATTACAACCACCATGAGCTCTTATGTGGCCAAAAGTCAGCTCTAAGTGGTCTTGAGAAAATTTATAAGCAGGCAAATACTTTAACGTTTTTTCATTTTCTATAATATTAATATAAATCTGTTTAAAACTTTCGATGCAAACTAGAAAACCGATAAATCCTGTTTTTTAATAGACTTCACCACTTCTTGCCCGTCGATAAATTTTAGTTTTTTTATATAAATTACTACTGTGTCGAGAAATGAAAATATTAAATCTTTATTTCTAAAATAAATAGGTTTTTTAAAATACAATTGTTTCATATTTCGTGAGTTTAAAATGTCAAATAATTTATTAAAGTTTTTTAAAAAGTTTGATGTACCATTAATGTCAGTAAAGTCCGGATGTTTTAGTTGAGAGCAAAAGTCTAAGGCAAAAGCAACACTATCACTCATAAGTTGAGTCGCTAAACGAACTTTCATTTTTTGATTTTGGAAAAAAATATGGCGACGCCTGAATTTATTTGCCAAATGTAAGTGTTCCTTCTCTTGCAATTTGTTAAGGTTTACCAAATTTGACCACTTTACTAAATTTTTCTTATCGTCTATAAATACCTTACTAGACTCAAAAGAATTTCTCACTAGCTTCATCATGTGGCAAACGTCTAGAAAAATAAATACTGGATTTTTTGTTACGGGGTGCGGAAAGTGTGTAACCATTTGTTCCAAATCAAATGAACAGCCTAGCTTTTTGGCCATGGAAATGTGTGCAGGACAGCCGTCAAACGTTAAAGATATGATTACCATACCTGTGTTGTGCAGTAACTCTAGACACTGCAAAACTAAATTTGATTTTTGCTCTCCAGATAATCCGTCTACAAGAAAATACCCAACAGGAATTTTCCATGACCCGTTAATGGCAGTAACTAAGAATACAAGGGCCTCTTTAGCAATCGTCATGTTCTCATTATTGTTGTTACTATTGCCTATATCTACGTAACCATGCATGCGTTTACCATCCCATTCGATACGTTGCCGAATGGCCATCTCATCTAAAACCAAGTTTCCAACTAGGTCACATTTACTAGCTTCAACCTTAGCTTTGATGGCAGAAAGAGATTCTGTAGTGAAACCGGGTTCTGCATTAATGGACTGATACCATTTTTTTAAAGTTCTAACATGAGGTAAGCAAGTATTAAATTTTTGTCGCACAAACTCATAGGCTTTAGGCGAATAAAAATGTAACGTCATAGCGAAACTTCTTAAGTTTGGCGAATATTTAGTACGTGTATTTTTACCGGATTTAAATTTTTGTTTATACTTTCCTAACAAATCTTGCATTGTAATGTTCATATTTTCTAAGCAGCAACCTTGATCTCCCGTAATTAATCTTTTATCTTCTAAATTTTTGATGAGGTCTTTTAGTTTCAAAATTTGTTTGCTGTATCGTCTGGCTTTACATTGTAGACGTTTTATTTTTAACCGCTGGTCTGAAATAACGACACGACTTCTAATAATTTCCGAGCGTAATCTTTTTTTTCTCGGTGTGTCAGCTTGCTCAGTTTCACTATTCTGGGCCGCCAATTGCTGGTTACCTGTGGACTAAACACAGAAATTACTTACATGATAATATCTAATGCTATAGGCCTAAAAACAGGTAGTATTTTTATTTTGCATTACCGAGTAACATATCTAAAATTAGTTACAAAAAAAATATATATATATAAAATATCAATATCGATGTTTTTACTTACATCTGTCTCCGGAAATAAACGTTTACGTGAAGGTATTGAAGGCGTCACCGTCGGCTGCAAATCATCTGTTGTCTGAAATTTTTGTTTATTAATATTTACATCCGATTTTTATGTACTTTTCTTCCCCAAAATTAATAGATACAAGAAAAGTAGGTAGGTGGGTAGTAGGTATAATACATTTTTATTCTCACCGTAATGAATTTCCATATATCAACTGTCGGTACAGCTGTTTTGGTCAAAGTCCTTCTTTTCGTGGAAGAGTTAAATTGTTCATTTGTGAAATGAACAGAACAAATTCTGCTATATTTAGTCGGGAACCAATTCCTTCTTCCAGAAGCAGATATCCATTTATCCTTGATGTCTGGATCTATTGGAAACCTGTAATAATATCAATATCATTGGATAAAGTAAACAGATGCATAAATAATATAAAAACGTATTGATTCAATGCCACTTAATCCATTATCCTTACGATATAATAATAATATGAACACTTAATTATTTTGACATAAAAAAGTATTTTATAAATACTGAAAACTTCAATTGTACAAGGATACCCAACGCAGACTAGTTTACCTACTGCCTAGTAGACCTACCCATGTACATACCCATGTACGTGTAATAATAAGCATAATTCTTATTAATTTTAATAATGAAAAAGTAGTTTAAATATGTAGTACGGATTACCACATAATCGTTGAAAAACTACATTATATAAACTATAATTATGTAGGAAGAAAACATGCATAATGAAAATACAATCATCTCATATATATTTAACGTTAATTCATAAATACTTCATTATTTCGTTCCCATTTCGGTAAAGCTAATAAAAAGTAAACGTAATAACTTATCGATACAAAATAATAGTGACACATCACTATTTCATGCGGCATATTCCTGGAATTTACGTAAACGGCGATATTGTTAATTTCGTATGACTATAATTTCATTGCTGCTTTTAGCAGTTTTCATAGTAAACATGAACAAGCTAAGTATCAATGGTTATTGATTTGAAAAAAAAAATCGTTTTCTATGATAATCGTAGTAGGGGTGGTGAAAATATTTAAATTGTCTATATTTATTAAAAACGACATTATTTCAAAAATTAAGTACTTACATATGAAATGTTATCCCTTTATTTGCATAGTTACATGTTTTGGAAGAGTTTCCGCAGTTGGATATGCTGCAAATCACCATGTTTATCGCTCTCCGTCCCAAACAACACAAATGACCGCAACAAACGCTCCACGCGCTCTTGTGTGTCACAACCATGGAGCAAATATTTGCTCCATGGTCACAACACATATGGATGGCGACAAGGTCACGCGTCTTTGCCACTTCTATTGACTTGTTATTACGATTTCTGTGGTATGTACACACATATGTACATGTGTGTGTGTTTGTACATGCACTATATATTTTTTTTACTATAGGCCTATATGTGAGCGCCTGAAATACAGGCAACCTAGCTCGGGCATGTCGCTAATTTTACATGATTCTATGTATAATAATACGTTCTGTATGACCTTATGTATATTTTTAGTCACACATAAGACCTAGCTGTTATTTAGGTAATAAGATATACATGTATTTGTATAAGAATATTTTTTTTGTAGCTTTTATTTTACAATGTTGTGTAAGTTTTTTTTTTAATATATATTATTATTATATAAAAATACTTAGTGCCAAAATATTTCAAAATCAATAAACTAAATAGAAAACTGTATGGAAGAACCGGTACCAGTAAAACCGTTACTTTTCCCGTAACGTTGGGAGAGTACTGACTCAGTAATTGAATCTGCATCCTCAAGTATACTCGCTCCTTTAATTTGAGTAAGTGTTGCGGTACCGTCCGCAAACACCGCAACGAACCGCATCTAACCGGTTATAACTCGATGTAACTGGTGTAGGGAAGTTTGAAGTGGTTTTTGGGAATAAAATTAGGCTGTAGAGTAATATTGACTAAACAGACGAACACGTATAATATTTTGTTTTGTATATGTATGGACGCTATGGAATAATATTATGTGGCGTGTGTGTGGTTGTGAACATAAAGGAATGTGATGCAAAACTCAAAGAAAATTTATCAAAAGCATAATTTTATGAAATCTTTCAGGAAAAAGGAACCCATTTCAAAACAAAAGGTACAACATATATCATGTATCATTTCACACAACATGTTTGTCAAAAGGCATCAATACAACGAAACGTCCACTAAACATCGACAGACAAAAATAAAACACTTGACTTTCCTCAATCGAACGTCTTATTTTGCTGACCGTAAATAAATTTCGGAGGCGCAGCACGTTTCTTCGGACCGTACTTCAGATAGATTATGTTCCCTTTGTCGTAAATTTTACGACTTCAAAAATTAGTCGTCGTGAGCTGACTGGACTTGCCTGAACACGTAATACCAAATTGTTTTACGTTGGTTTTGTGGCTGCATGGGATAATTTTGCTGGTCTTCTACATGACTTTTGATTACACCGCTCTTGTGTGTTCTGAATTTTGTGGCAGAATCTAGAAAATATGTGAGAGAAATATTTCGAAGATTTGAGTGACGGATTTTCGGGCGGTTAGAGAATTTTTGATTTATATACGGGCGACGGCAGGTCAAGCTATCCCAAACTGTCAGATATTCCCAATCAACCATGAGTCTTAATGCTTTAGAGATAAAGTTGAAAATCTAATAAGGAAATCTGAGAGATTTTAGTAGCTTGATGTGCTTTCAGATGACACACACAATTAATAAAAGAAATATTTTTATTTTAAAATGACACGTACTAAAATTAAATCGATTTTCAAAAATTGCTTTATTTTTTAATAATAAACAGAGCTACAAATATGTACAGCAACGCTGCGAAAAACGAGTATATCATAGAAGAATATCTTAGTCTCCGTGGTGTAGCGGTTGCGAACGCGGCCGCTTTGGAATTAGGCGCGGGTTCAATCCCTGCGCAGTACGAATATTTGTATATTTGTAGGCATGAATATGAATATCTGCACTGGTCTGGTCGTGCCTCGGAAAGCACGTTAAGCCGTTGGTCCCAGTTACCATACGAACTTCTAGTGGCAGTCGTTACGGGTTGTCGGAGCCTTCAAAATCCAGCAATTGGCATAACTGCAATGCTTCGATATCGCCTTCGGGTATTGGAGGTCAGACGGCAGTCGCTTCATGGAAAATATCGAAGTTTAACCATAATCAGCAGTTGGACTGGTAAAGAGGACCCCAGACTCCAAAGCTGAAAAGCTTCGGAAGCGACTGGGATTAAAGCTGAGATGATGATTATCATAGAAGAATATCTATCATTATATAAAATTACATTTTTTCTTCACTACGAAGGAAAATGAATGTATTCACCCACATTTCCACAGGTAAAAACCGTACCAGGCTAATCAGAATATTTACCGTACGTATAGTTTGTAAATTCTTATTTATGACCAATTTTTGCTGTTGCTTAATAATGCAGCAGTAAATTAAGGCTTTAATATAACGCGAAGCCGACGCGGCGGACTGTTCGCTTAGCTTCAGTTCACTTTCACGTGGTACAAGGCATAAGCAGAGCGAGCAGCCAAGCGATTGAGCAGTGTATGATAACCGTGACAATTACTCACCTGGCCATGACAGTCTCAGTATTGAGCTCCTGAAATATCTAGGTATGCCGTATGAATTTGTCTAGGCTACTGGCTTTTCACGTCTATATCTGTCACTCGTACTTGCCAATAAATGTGATGAAAACAATGGTAGTCACCGTTGTTAAGAACAGAACTAGTGATATCCTTGATCCATCCAATTACAGACCTACATATATTGTTTGCCAATGTAATATTGAAAGTATTGAACAGTTTACTTGATAAAGAATTAGGTAATTTCTTACAGAACATGACGCACAGTTTGAGTTTAGGCCCAAGCGCCGAAAACCCATTTTTTTGGTCTCGAGCAAGGTAGGTATCTGGTACTATCCGGATAGAAATATATTTCTATCCGGATAGTACCAGATGAAAATGTATTTTTTTTGCCAATAAATGTTTTTATTTATAAATAAAAACATTTATTGGCAAAAAAAAATACATTTTTTTAATTTTTGTGTACATTAATACTGCATTACAATAGGTACCTAGGGACAATAGGTTTATCCCTGTCCCCTAAACTAGGCTAGGCAAAATACATCCATATATACGGCATCCTTGGTCTTTCCAAGGCATTTGACCCTGTCGCCTGTGAAATTTTGTCGCCTATGTTTTTTTTTTTTAGAATAAGCTGATGGAAACGAAAAAATAAATCCAACCCCTTGAGATCTTTAAATATTGGTACACCAGCTTAATTATATTCGTTGGGGCGGATTTGTAGCGGGTTATTTGAAAGAGAAACCGTGACCCCTAGCGCACATGTAAGTGAAGGAACGCGGACGTATTATAGTCAGTAGAAATCTGACACGCCTTTACACTCCGCTCAGACTGGGAGGTCATTTGATAAGTTCCTATCCGAAAAAAAAATGGGAAGGATTTCTGTCCGAAATGTACAAGTCGACAAAATTTAATTTGTTTGTATTAATTTGTTTAAATTAAAACAAATAAATTATTTTATTAACAGATAAAATACGAAGATTAGACCCATTACAAGTTTAATAGCACCTTCACACCGACGCTCCCTATTTTAAAAGTGAACTATTACTCCATTGCGGGTCTTATTCTCATAATTACTTGTTATGATCACTTTTACGGCGCAATAATCCATTTAGGTTTATTATGGGCACTTTAATTACATATGCGATAGTATTAGTATTGCTTACGAAGTCCTTTATCCATAATTTCGAAGTTTATGTTATAACTTACGACGCGATATTGACGTGCCTGAAAATTATATCATATTTACATAAAATACTAGCATAACAAGAACAGAAAGAATTCTTTGGGTTACATGATATTGGCAAAAAGATGGGAGGCTTGGAAAAGCAACTAGGTTTTTGTTGTTGTCTTAAAACGGTGTTGTTGAATAATGCTTTTAGAACAGCTACCAATCATCATCAACAACCTTCTTATCGTACCACTGCTGGGCACAAGTCTCCTCTGATACAGAGAAGGATTGAGCGTAATCACCACGTTGGCGATTTCATACTTAAGGTCCAGGTTTTCTCAAGATGTTTTCCTTCACCTTTTAATCAGTCATTAGTGTCCAACATATACTTAGAAAGTAAATATAACTTAGAAAAGTCACATTGGTACTTGCCTAACCTGTAAACGAACCAGCATACTCATACTTGAGAGGCTGGTGTTTTAACCACTAGGCCACCACGCTAGGCTACCACCATTATATAAAACAAAAGGAAAGCATAAATTTTACTACAGTGTAACTACCAGCTCCGTACAGAGTGACATATAATTTTCAAATGAGCATACTGGATGTTGTTAGACTGTGGCTTAGTCAACCCGCTGGCCGCTTACACCTCAGACCAAAAGTACCAGTTACATCGCTGCGTGATTTATCGTCCGCTACACCACGCTAACTTATTACCAACGTTTATGTTGAGCGAATATGTACGAGATCATGTATTTTGTATATACCAAGTATATGACTTAAGATACATAGGTACTGGTACATATATGGCCGCCATTACTTTTATCGTGACTCGTTAGCTGAGAGGCACTTTTGGTCTCAGATTAAACACAAATATTAGGTTAGTGTTTATTTCTTAAACCAATGAGTAACACTAACCTAATATTTATGTTTAAAATAATGTAAATAACAGTTAACCTTTATAAGTTCACTTTTATTTTCATCACTGTCTTCGGTATAAGAACAGCAGTGCGTTCCTTTAATCGTCAAAAAAAGAATAATTCTGGTTCACATTTTTAGTCTAAAGGCAAGTTGCTGTAGTTAAAAACGTACAAAATCTAGTCACGATTTCATATCAATGTATGAAAAGTTTGTAAATATTTTCACAAATCGAAACATAGATCAGACTGTGTGAATTATTAAAATTACTAGAATATCTCCTCTGATCTTAGGCTCAATCTGTCAAAAATGCCATTAAAATTAATCAAATGTCATTTATTCAAAGTAGACTGAGAATCAGCACTTTTTGAACGTCAATATTACATAAGATAGTAACCCCAAAACGCCCGCTCTTGGGCACTTGCTAGTGCTTTCGCTGCCTAGTGTTTTCGTTAAGTGAAAACTTAGATGAGGGAGCGTGGAGAGAGCTGACATTCCAATGCTAGTGCCACTATTAACAGGACTATCTGAATTCACTTCACCGATGATATGTTTACAGAATTGATCGACATTGAAGGCCTAGTGGTAAATGCAAAGACTTGGAGTTGTAGGTTGTAGATTCGGACATAGACAGACGTTTCACTTTGTGTAAATTATTTCATCAGTACTGCTCCCGAAATGGCTAAAGAAAACACTAGAAGAAAATCGGTATGACCTAGAACCGAAAGTTGGAAGACATATGATTTCTGCCAACCAGCCCTGGGCCCCACCGAGAAGAAGCTTGTGTCCTAACAGGCTTCTTCGCGGCAAGGAACATTATAGATTGATTGTGCCGTGCAATTTAGACGTATGAATAACTCGTAGCAACTATGTACATGCAATTTCTGAGGCGAATTTAAGTGAAACTAAAGAAAACCAAACTAAACTGTATAACGCTCTCATTTCAGTATAAATTCAAATGCGGAAACATTCAATATGAGTTATCCCATTGCACAACGTTTCATAATCCTAATAAACTCTTGATACCTGCCAAACCAATTCCTCACCCTGTAACCATTTCTCAGCATCTCAGCCAGAATACACAGAAAAAAAAAATACAAAAAATAAATACTCGTAGAAAAAACTGATTACTCAAAAAGAGGCAAAGCTACAGTCCGTTCATGCTCATTTTCATCACTGTCCAAATTACAGTGGACTTTATTCTCTTTCAAGTAAGGTTACGGTTGGCTTACTGCTACTGACAGGTCAGTCAATATTATTGTGATTTTTATTCTCGTCACAACAAGGTTGCCATTGGATCGCCACTGTCAGACGTATAATAACTGTGTAGGTACGTATTTTTAGGTTCTCAAATAAAAAGATAAAGGTCATACACTTCTCCATTTCAATCTGTGTACGCAACGTCGATGATTAAAGAGCCATCTTTCGAAGATTCCTTTCATCATAGTTTCTGAGGTTTTCGGAATAACATCAGATTGAATGGGTTAAGGCTGTAAAAGCCTCTGTATGTGTGTGTGTGTAACTATTTGTAGATTGTTATGTTATAGCGTTCCCTTAAAATGTTGAGGTCAAGATTTGAGCTAGTAGTTTCGTAGATATTCGGATTGAATTGTGTCATTTTTTACTTGTATCTATGTAATGATATCCATGTCATACTTCGTCGTTAAAAGATGCCTATTCATAGATAACACCATCTTTCCACTACAATGCTTGTTCCGGGATGCATATCTAGTATGGCTCTACTAAAATCCACCCATTTCGTACGGGCACCGCTAGTCTATTCCTTGATATGCAATGGTCGCTATACCACCACCACCATGACGCTACAGGAGCTAGACCCAGTCTTGAGAATCATTCGATTAATCAAGTTTGGTCAAACCACACTGAGATCGGTGCAATTCATTCATTTTTATCCGTGTTTTGATCACAATTTTAACGTATAACACATTCAATCGTACTAATTATTTGTTTTCTTTTTTTCAGGTAAGCATCTATAACTATTTAAATATACAATAGTTACTCCCGATCATAAAGGGTAAGCCTATTCAGATAAATGTCTGAGCTTTAGTCGTATAGTTGCGGAGCCCATTACAATATAAGATAAATATTTATCTGTTATACATGACAGCCTTCTTGGCGTAGCGGTAGCGGACGCGGCCGCTGCGCAAGGTGGCGCGGGTTCGAACCCGCACAGTGCAAATATTTGTATGCATGAATATGAATATTTGCACTGGTCTGGTCGTGCCTCGGAAAGCACGTTAAGCTCCCGTTAAGTCCCGGTTGCCATACGAACATCCAGTGGCAGTCGTTAAAGGGTTGTTGGAACCCTCAAAAAGTCCAACAATTGGTCAGCTGCAATGCTTCGATGACGCCTTCGAGTTGTGGAGGTCAGACGGCAGTCACTTCACGGAAAATGTCGAAGTTTAGCCATATCCGCAGTTAGACTAGTAAAAGCGGACCTCAGACTCCAAAGCTGAAAAAGCTTCGGATGCGACTGGGATAAATGCTGAGATGATGATTTATCTGTTATACGATTTACCAGCCTATTATTGTCCATCTGCAGGGCAAAGGCCTCTTTTCATTCAAAGAAAGCAAGGGCATTGGTCTCTTGCTCAAAATGGTTTGGCGATATCAGATTGAGTCCCATCCGGTTCGCTTTCTTCGCGATATTTTCCTTCACCGATGTCAGTAATGTCCAAGATAAACTTAGAATATACACCACGTACCGGAAAACGCAGAGTCAGACGCTCACCGACTACGTGGTCGGATGATCTGATCAAAATCGCAGGGAAGCGCTGGATGCGGCCGCGTCCAACCGTGCTTTTTGGAAATCCTTGGGGGAAGCCTAGGTCCAGCAGTAGAATTCTAGTGACTGGATGATACACATGGATTTTGATCCATGTGTATATTCGGAATTTAAAAAAAGATATTTTATTAAGTCAGTTTTATTACACTATGCACATGATATTAAAAATCTCTGTGGTCGACCTAACAATTTAGAATGGGTTCTTTCATGACCATTTAATTCACACATACTTACACAAAAATGAGTTTTTTTTTAAGTAAAACAGTGTAATTCAAAATAAAGACTAAAATTATGTAGACAATGGACTCAAAGATAAAAAAGTTAATTTAGCAGTTATTAAATTTGGCCCAAACAAATAAATAAACAGAGCAAGCTAAATTAAACCATTAAAAAATGATGGCTTCGTAATTGTAATTATTTGACCTACTTTACGCTGGTCAATATCATCAATTTTTTTTGTCCCTTTGCTGGGTACAGGTCTCCTCTCATATAGAGAAGGATTAAGCGTAGTCACCACGCTTGCTCAATGCGGGTTGGCGATTTCAGACTTAAAGTCCAGGTTTTCTCAAGATGTTTGCATGTTTGTTACCTTGTAATCAGTCATTGGTGTGCAAAATATATGTACTTAGAAAGTACATATAACTTTAGAAAAGTTACATTGGTACTTACCTGACCTGGAAACGAACCCGCGCACTCATGCTTGAGAGGCTAGTGTTTTAACCACTAGGCCACCACAACTTATTTGTCAACCATTTCAAAAAACTGGGCATTTAAATACTCGAGGATAGATTTCAACAATAGAACTGCGTAGAAGGTCAGACGTATCTGACACTGGATGCTCTTTAATGAGCTTTAGATGTGCCGATCGGATTGTTTCATGAGTGAAATTCAACCTTAGCAACTTAACAGAATCTGACAATAGAAACAAGATGGCAAGTGTAACCGTGCCCTAAGTAGAATATTTAATATTCATTTATGCTAACAACAGCGACATCTGTCGGAGAACAAAGAAGCTATTATCTTCAGTACAAATTGCTTCCTGGGAGTTATATTATGTACCTTAGATTTAAATTATTGCAGCAGGTAGGTTTGAATAGAATCAATCGAATCCAACCGTAAATATTTTGCGTGATGCAAAATCGGAAACCGATATTCTTTTAAACATTTAATTTTTGAAAGAAAAAGTAATGTTTTTTGACATAAATTAGGCAAAAAACGTCTTCTCAAACTAGAAACTTGGAATGAGAATCCTATAAAGAAATATATTTCTTTTTTAATTTTATTTTATTTTTTAAATTTTAGTTACAGGGTCTTTAAAACATGTTTTAAGCAATCAAAATCATAATTTACTACCATCACATTAAAGATTAAATTCCATTGGATATCCCATATAAAAGAAGCAAATACTATGTATTACAATACGACATCTAAACTTTACTCAAATCAACTTATTATATTCGCAAGTTTCCCAGTATTTATAAGAGCAATACATTATTCCCTAAACTCAAAACCGTTACGAATAAGCGTTACTATAAGCAATAATCCATAAAATCCCGGATGTATGTACCCGGCAGTTTGACGGGAGCCACCCCTAAATAATGGGCGGAATTTCGCGCCATAGACCAGAGCATAAACTATTAAAGAGATGCCAACAACCGGCTATAGTACGATTTTATGACTCGCTTTTGCATATTGAACGGTACGAAGGCACTTCAGATTGGCAAATAACCACTTCTTTTTTTTCGTTTTATACTCGTACTTTAAAACGTTTGCCAAGTGCTCTTAGATTAGTTAAAATACCTAACCTTTTTATGATAATTTCGTTGAGACACAATTTTTTTAATCCATACTGTATATACTATATTTTACTATATCCATACTAATATTATAATGCAGAAGTAACTCTGTCTGTCTGTTACGTTTTCCCGCTTAAACCTCTCAACCGATTTTGATTAAATTTGGCACAGACAATCTTTAGAGCCTGAGAAAGGACATAGGCTACTTTTTGTTGAAAAATTTGATATTCCCGAGGGAAATCTAAAAACCGCGATATAACCGAGTTCCACGCGTGCGAAGCCGCGGGCGGAAAGCTAGTTTATTATATGTCTTTCTGCTCAGGTCTCCCAAATCTCTCTTCCCACCGCTCTCTGTTCAGGGCTACAAGGACAAATCTTTATTAAAGGAATCCAGCTCAACCCGCCATATTCTATACTAAAACTTCTGTAACTTAAATTGGTTGTAATTCGCAGGTGGTGGGTTGATTAGTTATGCTCGCTTTATTAATGTTATCATTACCATAGTAAACCTATTCACACAAAAAATAGACAGGACATCCGGATTATTAATTTCAGATCAATAACCATACCTATATTTTACTTACAATCCATAAAATATTGCTTAATTTCCGCTATGTTTGGGGTATGAAAACTCAATTATAAAGGTATAAGTCGTTGTGTCATAGTGCGTAGCAAAAAAATTGGTTCACTTGGGCAAAACTATAAATAAGAATAAACAAGCAGACAATCCTACAAATATAAACATGTAAACATGAAATATTATATGGATAAATGGATGTTTGTTCTCGTTCACGCAAAAACAATACTTAGAACTTATTCGGATGAAACCGCGGCAAACTGCCAGAAATCAATAAATTGTCTGTAGAATAATATAGTTTATGTTTTATTAATAGTTACTGAAACCAATAAACGTTATAGTATTAACCAAAATATAAGTAAATATCATCATTATAGTCTAGAAATAATTAGAACGAAATAATAAACGAACGTCAATTAATAAAAAATCTTATTGCAACGCATTTCATCCTCCTCTTTTATTTATTATCCCTCTACCGCGGCGAACTCAGCTGGCACTTCACCCTCAGTAGCACCTTTAGCGGTCTCTGCAGCCTCAGCAGGTGGTTCGCCCTTGACTGGCGTTCCACCCTCGGCTGTCGCTTCGCCTTCAGCTGGCGGTTCGCCCTCGGCTGGCGTTCCACCCTCGGCTGTTGCTTCGCCTTCAGCTGGCGGTTCGCCGTCAGCTGGCTCTTCGCTCTCAGCTGCTGATGTTACACCTTCTTCTGGGTGTGTTTCACCTTCTGCTGCCTCTGCTACAACTTCATCACGTGCTATCTTTTCAGTGGCTGGCGCTGCAGTGCCTGTATCTTCTATCTTTTTGGGTTCAGGTGTCGCTTCAATGCTCTTCCTCTGTATTGTCTGCGACTTGCGGGGCTCTGGCGTTTCATCACCTGGTGGAGCTGCTGCTACTGCAGGAGTAGGTGGAGCTGCTTCTGCCTTTTTACCCTTTTCTTTTTTCGGTTTTCGCTCCAAAGGCAGATAAAGTTTGTAATCTTGTGGCAACTCTTCTTCAGTATATAGCTTCTCACTAAAGTAAATTCGTCTTAATCTTGCATTAGCATGTATTTGAACACGTAAAGTTTCTATAAATTGTGTCCCATACGCCCTTCTCGTAAAATCGGCAAGATTAAATTGTATTTGATTCCAACCACCTGCTAAACCGAGAGGCATAGTTGTACAAAAAGGTTTGATCTTCGTAGTAGATTGGAAATTGGAAATTCTGAAGCGCCTCCTCATGTTTTTATCATCAAGTATAGTTATCTCGAAAGAGAAATAACGCTTCAAGTTCTTTACAATCATGATAAGAAAGGGTAGTTTTATTCCTAACACTTGGTTGTTTTTTGGACATGTTATATACGTAGTTGCAACATTTGTACTCACGATTTCGAGGACTATAGAATTGACTTCACTGTCAGTGAGCCGTTTTATGTGGCCATTTCTCACTTCCATATCCCAAATGGCCAAAGGGTTGGCCCCACAACTGTAAAATATGGACAACAATCCATTTTGGTATGTATTTTTGAACATCGTCTATTGGCTAGCTAAACAATAGCAAAAATGAGGTAATAATAATCAGTTTAAGACACGTATTGCAATTATTGTATACTCAGATTGTTTATCATTTCTACATACTGTTTGACGTTTGCTTTATGACATGAATTGGCAGATATCAGTTTATAAAAATCAAAGGCAAATGGCTTAATTATACAAAAAGGATTTTAACAAAAAGTTTTGGACCCAGACCTACTACTACAAACTACTACACAATTTTCAATACAATATTTTCATTGAAAAAATTACTTTATCTGATAATAAAGAGAATTAGCTTTATGGAACTGATAGATAATAAAAACAGGAAACGTTATTGAATTATGCAATATGTAAAGAAAACCCTGTCCGACCCATAAGGATAATAAAGGTTAGGTAAACACATGACCAAATATAATATAAAATTTTACATAATCATCATAGTAACAATACTAATGAATGTTAAAATATATTTTTTCCCGCGAATTGGTTCCAACTTCCCAGAAATTTGGTAATTCCCCGTCGCCCGCGGAAGGGTGCCCTACCGCAGATGTATTAAGTTACCTCTTTTTCAAAATAATATTTATTTTTTTAGGGTGATTTTTTTTTTTAAACTTTAGTCCGGCTTTGTCGGCATTAGTAGAATCAGTTATCGATTCCTAACAATACCTTCACGGATCGGACAGGGTTTTCTTTACATATTGTATATTACTTTATTGATAACCTGAGCAACTGGACTTCTTCCACTCATCAAAGAAAAGCAAAATATAATTTTCGGAAAACGATTACAAGATGTCCTGTCACGGCCTACAACAAACTTGAATTGCACTTGGCTAAACCTACCAACTCTCCGTTCGCTCCGAAGCGACCAAAACATTGTTGATCGAAGTTTCTGCGGCCAAGATTACGCCCACTACAACAGGTCATAGTCATCCTATGGATGGATTACTGCATAACATCACTGCTTACCCTCAGGCGGGATTGCGGTCAAGCGCTAGTTTATAACAAAAATAACACACTATCAGCAGCAATGGGTTTCATCTTGACAGTTCAACAACATTCATTGCGTTATTTACATTGTTAAGCAAACACATTTTTCGAATAATAAAATTGCTCAAAATGGTTTTAGTAATAGTGTATTACATAATGCGGACGCAAGGCTGTTACTCTTAAGTTTAACACCTTGGTTATAATAATGTTATTTAATCAACATAACTCTCGTTTCGTCTTCCAAAAACTATAAATGAAATCTATCTTTAAAAAAAATATAGTGAACTGTATGAAATTAATCTTAAAAAAAAGTATTGAACTGTAAATAAATTAAATTAATCTTAAAAAACAGCCAAGAGTCGAACTCGCACACGAAGAATTCCGTTTATGTGTATTACCACTCTCTTCTAGAATTTTAACTGATATCATGGTACAGCTTGGCAACAGACAGACAGACAAGCAGTGGAGACTGAGTAATAGGCTCCAGTTTTTTTTACCGTTTGGATACATAATCCTAAAAAACAAGTCGAATAGTAAACGGTTATGTTATACCTAACGTTTATTTTTAATATTTCGTAATTAAACATTAGTAATATTTCAATACACATAATTATTGTATATAGTTTAGTAATCATCTAATTGTTTCCATAAAATACGAAAATAAACTATACTAATTAAATTCTAAAACCAGATGATCATGGGAACCATCTGCTTATTGGGTCAACACAAACATACTATTAATTATTATTTCTCCTCAGTCGGTTGCTATGGGTTTCTGAGACTTTTTTTTTTTGTTTATGTTGCCACCTCTTCAACAGGTGCATCGACTACTGTCACTACTCCTTCCGTCTGCACTGCGCCGTCTACAGATGTTTCTTTTACTAGATCAACAGTTTCTGCAGTAGCTTCTTTTGTTTCTGGAGCTTTTTCTGTCCGAGCTTCTGCTGCTGCTATTATTTTTGCTTCTGGTGCACTCTCAGGACCGCTTTCCACCACAGCACCTAGTTCTTTAGCTGGAGCAACCGCAACTTCAGCTACCACATTACTCTGATCAGGACTTCCTTCTCCCATAGCAACAGCTTCAGTCGGTGGTTTAATAAATACTTCATCACCTTCTGTAACCTTAGAAGGCCTTTTCTCAATTGCTTGTGCTGATTTGGTAATTTTTGAAGCTGAAGCTGACTTAGAGTTTCTCTTCTTCAGTTCAGCACTTTCTTCCTTTTGAGGTTCTGCAATTTCTTCCTCTGTTTTTGGTTTAGATTTAAATGCTGTTTTTTTCAAAGGGATAAACAGTTTATATTCCGCCGGCAGTTGATCATCTGGAAGAATTCTGTCTGCAAAATATATACGTCTTATTCGAATATTAGCGTTTATTTTAAATTTTTGAACTTCTACGAACTGCTTCTTGTATGCTCTTCTACAGAAATCGGACATATTGAATTGAATTTGATTCCAGCCCTCAGATAGAGCAATGGGCATCACTGTACATAGTGGTAAGATCTGCGTTGTGCTCTGGAAGTTCGATACGCGAAATCTTCTTCTAGTTTTAGTATCATCCAATACAGTAACTTCAAATGAAAAATATTTCTTCAAATTCTTAACAACCATCACCAGAAACGGCATCGTTATTCCGAGTACCATTTTGCCTTTAGGACATATCATGTATGTTGTACTTACATTAGTTCCTCCTATTTCTATAACTGTAGACTTTATATCCTCATCCAAAAGCTTAGTTATGTACCCATCTCGGGTGTATGTGTCCCAGATGTTCAGAGGTTTAGAACCGCAGCTAAAAAATATAGTAAGCAAACCATGTTGATAAGATTCCCTATACATTTTAAAATAATATCAATTACAATATTCTGTGATAATAAAAACCAGTTTCTCATAAGATCTGTCATTCGCTGATTCTATCAAAGAGATGACAAATAAGAATATTATAAAAATATTTTTTTTCTGTAAGGAGGATTTGCTGATATTATTATATAATTATCTACCTTATTACCCATTGACTTATCCCCTCATATTATGATAATAGTCAAGAGTTATCTAGTTATGTACGAAACTTAACTGCATTGAAAATTGAGTTCTCACTGAAAGTACTTCATCTCGCAACAGTTAAAGTTCAATTTTACTTGAACTAAGCATATTTATACTTGTTTTATAGTCACAAGTTCTATCTAACTTGTGGCATTGTTATGAAGAGGTGAAAGACTAAATTCAAACTCTTAAGTACTTTAGAAGCGGCGCCGGCGGAAATTTGCGTTTTTGCGAACCCTAGGTACGTTGCCACCCTTTATCGTGATTCGTCTATAGCAGTATTTACCGTAAATTCGCCCCAAAGCGCTATTATCAAAAGTCTTTGAAGACCACTGTAGGTAAGGAGAAAAAAATACCTTTCTCGTCGGTACAGAGCTGGAAGGAAATACCTAACCGCATGGATCGATCAAAGTTAAGTAACGCTTCCTGAGGTTAATCTGTGGATGAGTGATTATCGATTTCATACCAAACCCTTTAAACCATGGAAAGCGTTGATCCGTGTCATTGCTACCTTTGGCAGTTTTTTACAAAAAAAAAAAACCAGTAGAAAGTCAGACCACTCTTTTTCTTTTTTATTTGGATGGGAAATCATCAATTAACTTCGTGAGTGTTAGACTTTTACTTACTAAGACCTACCCGTGTCCCTTCACTTGCCTGTGTAACAGGGGCACGGTTTCTCTTTCAGCCAACCCGTAGCCTAAGACCTACCCGTGTCCCTTCACTTGCCTGTGTAACAGGGGCACGGTTTCTCTTTCAACCAACCCGTAGCCCTGGCAGGAAGTCAGATCATGACCTTACCATGGGATATCGTGTAACCCGGTAACTGTTCTGTGAAGATCAAATAAGCAGTGGCTCCATCTAAGATGTTGGTATTCAGCTGGATCCTGTTTGGCTAGGAACCAACTCCAATATTGTTTGATAGAGGACTAAGCACATGATTTGCACTGGTCTGGTCGTGCCTCGGAGAGCACACATCTAGTGATAGTCGTTACGGGTTGTTAGAGCCCTCAAAAGTCCAACAAATAATCTAACTACAATGCTTCGATGTCGCCTTCGGGTTGTAGAGGTCTGACGGCAGTCGCTTCACAGAAAATATCGAAGTTTAGCCAAAATCAGCAGTTAAACTGGTAAAGTGGACCCCAGACTCCAAAGCTGATAAAGCTACGAATGCAACTGGGATTAACGCTGAGATGATGATGATGACTAAGCTCACATGGGCCAATAGAAAAAAAAACATTGTGAAGAAATGTTTTAATATTCAATTCTCACGCAAATAAGACTCAATTGTAGCAAATAGGTTACCCTTGGCTGTGGGCGACGATACACAATTTGTTGCCACATATGCATTATACCAATCTTGACATCCAATATCAATCACGTTTGGAAGGCATCAAATTGGCTTCAGTTGACGTTGGTACAAACTATAAAAATTTCGCTTTTTCATATCTGTCGTGTAATTTAAAATTGGAAATAATTTTAATTTTCAATCATGGCAACCAAAGAGGTGCCTTATCAAAGATTACATTACAATATTTAAATTTCGACCTGGCTTTTAAATAGACCTTTTTAAAGTAATTAACAACCCAGAATCAAAGAAAAAACTGTTTTTGCATTTGATTCTGGAATTTATAATCACGTAATTTATATTTGCACACGTTATTTTAAAAAAAAAAAACCATATTTGCCTTGGCCGTAATTAAGCGTTGCTCCACATATTATCTTTCGTTCGTAATGTACTGAAAGCTTATGCAGTGGCCTGCAAAAGAGGCATTGGTGGACGGACGATAATATGTGGACCGGAGCACACACGTTAGTCCATCAATACCTCTTTGCAAAGGCACTGTTTCCACACATATAATCCAAAAATAATTAGATAAATATACTTAAATAAATATATAATACTAAAATATATAAATATGAATATCAAATCCTCACATTATAAAAGAAAAGTAATAAATAATCGACGTTTAAATATAAAAATATTGTTTAAATCACGATATTAGGCGGAAGTGAGTTCCACAATCTTATAGCATGTACAGAGAAGCAATAGTAGTAATCTACAGGGTGCGCCGCTAGAGCGCGCTTACGAAAAACGCTCACGCTGGTAGGAAGGATAAGTCGTGTTGTGTAAGATGGTGAAAAGGAGACATAAAATCCTAGTGTTCCTGCGCAGACAGATTGGGAGCCACTTCAGTTCCTGTTGAAGGTGAGAACCATGGTCATATTCTCGAAGGCCGAAAACAAAGCGATTGCACAGGTTTTGCAAACGCTGAAGTATTTTAATACTTACGTTTTTTTCGTGTGATCGAAGCATATAATTCTGCATTATTACCGGTTTTTTTTATTTAAATTTGGTCTTCCCTATATGTAATTAAGAGATGGGAGAATATATGCGTCTTCGGTCTTGCAAATGCTGATAAAAATTTGTACCGCTTGTGGTACACATGTAAACAAGCGCGTCCTAACAAAGATACTCCTCAATTGATTATTTTAACTGCGCTTGGTTGTAGACTGCAATAAATTAAAACTTCTGCCAAAAGTAAGACACATTGTTAACGTAACTTTCAACAGCAGACAGCCAGAACGTCATAATAAATGAGGCGTTCAGACGTAAACACAAAAACTTGTAACATATACGAAGAAATAAAAGTTTTAAAAGAAAACCTCGCTCTCTGTGATTTATCTAGCCATTTGTCATCCTCGACACCAAGAAAATATGTCACGCAAAGCCACAAGTAACGCACACAGACATGCTCTGTAACGAATATAACATTTTTGTCGTCTCTAAATCACATGACTTTTCCACTATGCCGGCTGCCCTTAGAGACAGTCGCGCACACTAACAAAAAACACGAGTAGCGGGGAACAAAAGAAAAATGAAAAAGTGCCTTTCGACTGTCATGATAAGGAGTGCAAGGGCGTGTTCCCGTTGTTATTGTGACTACACTGATGCTACATAGCTTTGCTGCTTTTTTGCTCGCGAAACGCGCTCGGAACACTGTGCTTTATGTTAGGGGAACCCAGTTAAGATATCATGCCAGTACTTTTTTAACGAAATTAATGGCGCAGAAAACGTGGAGCCGATAGCGTTAACGGATGCCGATGAGAAATGAATGAATTAGATTTGTTTACGTATTTTCTATTCGAGAAAACGATTTAATGTGGATCAGGACATGATAGATGGTATTCTAATCGATATTTAACGTTCGTGTTGTAATTCGATTCCTGATTCGGCAACATAAGCACAGAGAAACACAATATAATATACGTATAATGTATATGGAAGCCAGTGTGTACATAATATTCTGTATCTTACGCATTTCATTTCTCGGTAGCGTTACAGGATTGACGCAATGGAAATACGTAGCTTTGCTCTGACCTAATTTATTGTTATGCCGACGTACTTCATACTTTGGATAACTTTAAGCGTGATTTCATATTTAGTAGAACTAATAGAAAATTAACCTAGTTTATTTATTCAAAATTACCAAATTTTCAGCTTACTGTCTTCATAAACGAAAAGAGTAGCGCAGTTTAGTAAACGACCCAAAAAAGCGGACAATTCAAAAATAAAATAAGTGCCTACAGAAAAAAATCCAATACACGACTTTTTAACTGCACAATGGCGAGAAAATTCTAAATTAGAATATCGAAAACTGCAAAAAAAGGAAATAGAAAAAAAAAAGCAACGATTCAGATGTGCCTGGTATATTTACAGAGCTCATTGAGCGGCGCAACGGAGCGTGGTCTGCATAATGTATCGAACGGTGCGCGATTCCGGCAAAGCTTTGTCTGCGTTATTTACAACCGACCCGTGTATTCACGCGGAAATTGGATTTGTAAAATAAGACACTGTATAAATAATCTTTATCTAAAACATATCTCAGCGGAGCCATTCGCCGCCCAAGTTTCTCGCCGTGAGCTCTGATTCCCAGCGACCGTTTGTCAGATTACGGAACGGAAATATCTGTGACGCTAATAGAGAGAATAAACGCTTCTTTATGTGCGAACTTGTTCTATGCTAAATTCCCCCCCGGTACCATGAAATATGGTGCGATTTTTTGCCGTGTTGCCGTCAGCACTGTAACTTCAAGCTAGCCTCTCGTTTGGAAATAATCGCCGTCGCTTCACTGCCCTGGTCCTGGGACAATGTATCGAAATTAATATCCGGGGACGAAGCGGGCGAACAATTTGTCCACCCGGAATGCGGATAATTAAACCGGCCTGCAGCCGTTTCCTAGCTTACATGAAGCTGAAAATATATGACGCCGTCTAACCGGAATTTAGTTTATCTGGAAAAATGTACAGATCTCACCAAAAAACGAGAAAATACATGGTTGCTTCAGAGGTACCAAAATAATATAATTAGTATTCGGTTTTGTAACAATTGCAAACCATTTTTTGTACTGGCAACTGGTAGCACTCCACTACACTGGTAACAAAACACAACTGTAAATAAATTACACTTTATATGACATTTGATATCCGCATTTAAAATTAAAATAATAGACCAGTATAATAGTAACATTATTAACCTCTATACTGAAATAAATACAACACCAAATGTCAGTAATAGTCATTTATTTAAATGAGAGTAGTTAACTTTTATGCTGATTACTGTAAAAGGCACTTCTATTCAGCATAATATACGTAGCAAGTTAACAGTGAACCCAGACCAATCCTTTACTGTTTGTAATGAAATATCACTGAAAGTAAAGTTCTCAACATATTTCAACCTAAAACTAAATGATCGCATAGAAAACGTAGACCTATAAATTAGTCCTGCAGTGCAAAAAATACGAGCTAATAGTAATCTTTGTCTCAAACTGCACATTTATCACGATCCCTAATGTAAAAAAAACATCCTAATACTTAGATGCTGGGGCAAACAGCGCATCACATACATTTCCCGCGCGGCCATTTTAATCCGTCGTCCGGAATCGCATCGTAAATCCGTAACGTCGATTAGACCACTGTTTGTCCGAGCCGAGGCAAATAAATATCAAAAGACATCTTGACTGTACGATGTTGTGCTCGACGATACAATAATGCGATATAAGCTGCGATTTGCGATCGGTAATAGGCTTAATTTTTTATTAGTGAAGCACTTTTATTGGCGATAGTAACTGATGTTCGGTTGGGAAAGCCGGTTTGACGGTTTTGTTTTCTTTGTGGAGTTTATCGTAACGTCGAGAAGTTTGTCTTGAATTTCATCAGGCCATTACATCGGCTGTCGGCCAAAGTTACCACCAGCCAGACAAAGTCTTGCCGCCAAGCAATTTGTCGTGTTCCGGCATGATGTCTGGTGAAGCCGTACGGAGGATGGGTCTGAGCAGTTGTGTTGCGATGTGAGCTGGGTACGATGTACCAAATGTTGTTGTGTCTGGAGTTTGGTCGTGGAGAATCTTCAGATCAATCTCCCTCAGACGTAGCATCGTTGGTCGTGTTGCTGGGTTTAACATTCCATCACCTCGCTCAACTGCCGTCATCCCTCTTCACTCAGTTTTTTGCATGAATAGGCTCTTAATAAACTAGTGCGGATTACCACTGACGATTGCATCACTGCTTACCATCAAGCGGGATTGCAATTAAGCACTAGTTTATAATTATATAAAAAAAAGGCAGAATTTTTTTGTTTTGACAATGTACCAATTGGGCTTAAACAAACAAAAGAACAACAAAATAAAAAGTTTACAAAAATAATCTACAAGCAAAGAAGTGTTCATTTATCCATACTAATATTATAAATGCGAAAGTAACTCTGTCTGTCTGTCTGTCGGTCTGTCTGTCTGTCTGTCTGTCTGTCTGTTACGCTTTCCCGCTTAAACCTCTCAACCGATTTTGATGAAATTTGGCACAGACAATCTTTAGACCCTGAGAAAGAACATAGGCTGCCTTTTATCCCGGAAAAATTTGATATTCCCGAGGGAAATCTAAAAAGCGCGATATAACCGAACTCCACGCGGGCGAAGCCGCGGTCGGAAAGCTAGTATATTACTATTTTTGAACAGACGACAGCACAACAAGCTACTACAATCTGTCAGATTTCCTTATTAGATTTTTAACTTTATCTCTAAAGTATTAAGGCTCAAGGTTGATTGGCAATATCTGACTGTTTGGGGTAGCTTGACCCGCTATCCTCTGTACACTAAGATTGTTCTACCTTCTAATTTATATTTAAAATAGAATATAAAAAATAGAGTAGAATACTCTTTATTATGCACACCATATAGATTACAGAACTTAAATATAAAGATTTTACAAAGGGTGACACAATGGACGGCCTGATCGCTAATAGCGACAACCATGACATTAACCAATAAATTTAATGAATATATTTCTGTAAGTTAGTTACTACAAACACTTTTTCACTATTATTGAACAATTACAAATACATACATAACGTACAACATATTTTTTAAACTAGTTGAGAAGGGCGTTTCCTCTCTGACATTTCTGAGAAAAAAGCCCGAAATAAACTCAGAGGTCGTAGTCTCTTTTAAAGTCCAGGCTTTGGTAATCTTGGTCAGATCTTGTGGTGACCATTAGGGCCCAATAATCGTACAGCTCAACTCAAAACTAAAGGAGCTCAACTATATGTCAAATCATTAGAAATTTATTTCTGAACTAAAAACATAAATTAGTTGATGATTGGACCCCATGCTAAGCAAGTAATGCCTGTGTTAGAAGACTTAGCTTTTCTACAAAAGTACCTATATAGTTATTTTTAGTACCTTAGAAATACTTATGCTACATGTGCATGTGTGTATGCATTTGTATCTACTTATAAATAAATAAATATACATATACGGACAAATTACACAGATTGAGCGAGCCCCAAAGTAAGCTCGAGACTTGTGTTATGGGAAACTAACTCAGCGATACTATATTTATAATAGGTACATGTATAGATAAACATCCAAGACCCAGGCTAATCAGGAAAATATCGTTTTCCATCATGTATAATATGATAAACTATTTCACTAAGTAAAAAACAACAGTTCTCATATATACTAGAGACATTAAATTTGGTTCACGTATCAGATATTTTATGCAGTGTAAATAAAGATTCTGCCAAGAGGCCGTGCCAAGGCTGCCAGCTAGGCTCTATCGCGTGCCAATGCCAGATATAAACAAAGTACCTCAAAAATATTGCCAAGTTTTAAATTACATTTTAGAACTAAATAGCTTTGCATTTTAACCAAGCCTTAGGTTAGAAGATAAAAAAATGTTGTAAAACATATTCGGAGTAATCAGCCTATTAATTTCATCGTGCTTGGCCGCGATAAGTCGTGGTGGCCTAGTGGTTAAAACACCAGCCTCCCCAGTATGAGTTTGCGGATTCGATTCCAGGTCAGGCAAGTACCAATGTAACTTTTCAGTTATATGTACTTTCTAAGTATATCTTGGACATCAAGCACTGATTACAAGGCGAAGGAAAACATCTTGAGGAATCCTGGAATAAAGGTCTGAAATCGCCAACCCGCATTGTGCAAACGTGGTGATTGCGCTCAATCCTTCTCTGTATGAGAGGAGACCTGTGCACGGCAGTGGGACGATAAAAGGTTGATGATGATGATAAGGATATAGCCGGACGGTTCTGTGAAAAATCAAGTGTAAAGTGAGCTTAAAGTGATCTATCAATCCCTTAGCTTTAGTTGGAATGGTAGCATAATAGACTTACAACAATAGACAATAGACCAATAGAATTGCACTGCATCTCACACGGGCCTTCTCCGTAAGAGAGCTACAAATTTACTTTCTTAACTTTTCACATACACATATTATGTACATATAAGCTTCCGCCTTCTCTCGGTGGTGGTACGTAGAAAACCTACTACAATCACTCCTTCTGCTTCAATTACTCTCACACAACTGTAGGATTAATTACGCAACACTCTATCAGTAGCGATGGCTTTTATTTTGACAGTTCAATAACATTCATTGCGTTATTTACGTTGTTGAGGAGACACGTTTTTTGAGCATTAATGTCAATGGATTAGTTTGAAACAATGATGAACAATAGCCCCGATGCCCTAGTTTACAAGCTAATCAAAATTTATGTTCAGTCCAACTTTTTATTTTTATTTCTTTAAGAAAAGGATAGATGATAATATGTTAGTTGAGACCTGTCTAATTAATCCGCACCTGACGTAAATTGGTGTATTATTGGTCGCCATGTTTATAATGACGGCTAAACTGTCTATGATCTGATCTTAATTTGACTGGATTAAACTAAACTAAAAAGTTATCTTTTATCCTTTTCTTAATTATATAGAAAAAAATATGCACTTAACTTAAAGTTAGTTTTGTGGACAAGAGGATCGGCGCCAAGGGCTCCTTTATTTTTAAGGATATTGAGATAAATCGTGTCACGATAGCATAATTAGGGTTCATGTCATACACACTCGAATCGCATTCTACGCATCTGCCTTTTTAAAGAAAATCACAAATAAAGTCATTATTATGTCCTTTACTAACGAGGAAACACTGGGAGTAGGTCGATTTCCACTAACCATTCTATGCTTTTCTTTTCTGGCGTGTACTTGATCATCAATAATAATGTTTTCCTTTATCATGCCTACACCAATTCGTCACCAAAGAACGGATAACCCTTTAATGCCTAAGTGTACAAAAGGAAACCACTGACGTACCCTTAATCTGAAACGTCCATCATTTGCCAGTGTAAAATAAATTTGTTAGGCGCGTCGCACTGTAAAAAGTTAATGGTATGTGAAGGACCCTAGGAAATCCTTCGTTTAATTGTTAGTAAATTAAATGGTTCGTGCAGGGTCGGCTGAGAAATTAAATAGGACAAATTTTGATGTGATCCGCAACAGTACCCTAAGTAGATTTAGATATATTGAGAATTTTATCATTGCTATTTGTGATATTAATGTCAGGCGAGGATACAGTTGATTTCGAAGGTAAATTAATTGGAAAAGGTTGGCTCATTTGTATCCTCATTTATAACAAAATAAATATACAATTCAAAACCTCCTTTGTTTAATTAAATTCTTCTCTTTTCAAAGAGTAAATACAAATAAGTTCTAATGAAACACCTCTTAAACTAAGAAGCATCTTTACAATCCCCATAAGGCCGCACACTCACTGGCACCACCACTTAAAACTGCAGTAAGCAGGCTTTCAATAAACTTAAGTGTGAATATAAAACTACTTTATAGTCTCTGGTAGTGTTTACAGCCACCACTTACTATCTCTAATGGGCCATGTGCACTTTATTGTCGAAAATTGCATTTTGCCCGAGCGAAAATTCCAACACCTATTTTGTCTTTAGTACTTGCCTTTGTGACGGCATTTGGGTTGGTAAAAAAGTTGCCCCCCGATTCCCATTGAGCATCGTTATGCAGATATGTGGTGCCCATTGTGCGTTTAGGGTGTAGGAGGTTTTAAAGGATTTTCGTAGGTATTGTTTGAATAGATTAGTTGGTTTCGTTTCGTACACCAACTAATCTCTTAAAAGAATTGAGAGTGTTTTCACAATATCGATTTTGGAACTATAAAATATGTGGTGCCCAATGTGCGTTTAGGGTCTTAGAGGTGTTAGTTGGTGCTTTTTATCACAGTATCGGTTACTGTGATAAAACTCTCGACTCTTTTAATAGATTAGTTGGTGTACGTGACAGCCTCCGTGGCGTAGCGGTAGCGAACGCGGCCATTGCGAAAGGAAGCGCGGGTTCGATTCCCGCAAAGTGAAAATATTTGTATGCATGAATATGAATATTTGCACTGGTCTAGTCGTGCCTCGGAAAGCACGTTAAGCCGTTGGTCCCGGTTGCCATACGAACATCTAGTGGCAGTCGTTACGGGTTGTTGGAACCCTCAAAAGTCTTAACAATTAGTCTAACTGCACTGCTTAGATATCGCCTTCGGGTTGTGAAGGTCAGAGGGCAGTCGCTTCACGGAAAATATCGAAGTTTAGCCAAAATCAGCAGTTGGACTGGTAAAGCGGACCCCGGACTCCAAAGCTGAAAAGCTACGGATGCGACTGGGATTAACGCTGAGATGATGATGATGAGAAGACTAAGCCCACAAGGGCCTAATGCCCGGGCCAGGATGATGAGTTGGTGTACGAAACATTTTGAAGCTTTCGTACATAGAAATGCAATATGAAAGTACAAGGAAATGTAAAGGTTGTCTGCATGGGACGATTCCCTATAGCCGTAGCGCCGAATGGCGGTAAAACAACTCTAGATGCATTGGAAAAATCGAAGTAGAATGAGCATTTAAATTTCTGTATTGAGATTTATTTTGGAAAAACAATGTTAGTAAATATTGAACGTCTGTGTTAATTTTTTCGCTTGGATCAAGGAACAAACAAAATGCTCATTAAAAAAAACATAAAATACAACGTACTCAAAAGCCTCGTACTACACTGCACCCGTACAATATTTAGTTACGAAAAAAAATTTTGCATGTTCTTAAAAAAGTGGAAATCCTGCAACGTCACAATATACACAAAATTGTTTTTTTCCTATAATAACGCATTAAACATTTTATCACCGCATTGACATTGTCAAAAGTCAGAACGAAAAGTTTATAATCATACAGTGCTGAGTTTACGGCAGTCAATATGCCAGAGTAATAAAAAAACCATTTTGAATATCAACATGAACGAGAAAACGTATATTTTCCTTTAGTCTAAAACGCCTACGAAACCATCGGCGAAGCTTTCTAAAAGACTGTTATTGAATAATAAAAGAGAGTGTTTTTCATTTGCTCTAACGGTGATTAAGATATACAATCGGGGTTCGCAAAATGGAAATCTATCGGATTGCTCAAAGACATCCCTTACTTCACGTCGCACTTATCTTCGGGATTATCCCTAGTAATGACCATCTCATGTATTTTAGTTAGACCTAACGCACCAATGAATGTGTTGGGTCACAACCAAGATTAGACATGACGCTACAAATTACATAGGTATTTTATTCATCCCTTCTTAATACCTAATATTTAATCACGGATTCGGGAAATTTGCAATATTCAGTAGAAAGTTCGTCGGCCATTTTGTTTTTAAGGAAATAAGAGCAGCCAGAAATTCATTAAAAGGCCCAATGGGCATTAAACATTTCAAATTAAAGCAATCTTCAATAAATATATATGCATTAATAACTAGCCTAAGTATACAGAACAAAAAGAACAAACAAAATGTGTATTGTATAAAAAACAGTAGGTACGTTCAATTTAACTGTATACACAAGATATTTACATTTAATGTAAACAGAAATAAATAAATGTTCGTCAATTTCGTTGAAATATTTACGTACCAGCTTCGTTTAATTTAAATATTGGATATTCGTATATTGTAACTATTTTAATCGTTTTATAAACTAAAAACCTACACACTTTAGAAAAAAAAAACGTATTAAAATAAAAGCCGTAACGAAATATTACAGTGTCGATTTACATACTTTATTAAAAAATAAAATACATTTTGATACCTCGAACATAAAAAAGTAGTAAATCCCTATACAGATAAAAAAAATCATTCCAATCCGAACCGAACACGAATATTACTAGATAAAAGAAATTCCATATATGGCGGACATGGTACCGAAATATAATGATGTCTGACTCAAAAAGGCCGCCGGGTGTCCTCGTAAAAAGTCGTCGGTAAAAAATTCCGTTACGCTTTATCATCGCTAATGGGTTGCAAATAGCTCCACCAATCGTCTTACACTCTTATATCATTCGCAGTTCACCCGCTGCATTATTCAGTATTTTGCTTTTTAATATTCAGACGACATATTTGAGTCTCCTTTCAATTTTTTCCCGTGCCTCTCTCGTGTACCGGTGTGCGCGGAATTTTGGAAGCTACTTATTGATGTTCCTTGCTTAATCCCAACATATCACGCCCAAGACGGGTGGCACCATTTATATTTTTTATCGATACCGCGATGGGCCCCTCTTGTTCTCCCGTTCCACTCATTTTTTATAACCTATAGAGTATAGGCGTTCGATTTATCGTGGTTGATTTTCGCCGATATCGATGAAGTCTCTATTGGGGCGGCGCCAGTAATTTATACAGGAAAGGAATGGATTCATAGCCGGACGGATTAAAAAGAAAATGAAAGCAAAATATATGGGTCTGTCGATCGAGCGCTGAAATAGCGAGCTGCAGGTTGCTTTAATTATCGACATTCCTACAGCGGGGCCGACAAATTGTTTTTGTCGGACGGCGTACGTCGGACGATATTTCATTATTATAACCGCGATATCGAGGTCGCATATGATACGACACCTATTTACGACACTATTTATAGCTGAACGATTAATTTTGTCGTGGTGATTATAATATTAAATTGGCTTTAATATTATCGTTCATTTGTTATCGTTGTGTGACGAATGCATTACTATGTTGCTAATAAATTTATGGTATTATGTATGCAGGAAGCTCTGTGGCACAACTGTTTCGATATGGATACAAATTATCTATTGGGAGAATATTTTGGATCTGACTATTATGTTTCTGTTACATCATTTATTATAAAATGTAAAATACAGATTATCATAGATTAAAGATGGAACTTTTTAGGGTTTCGTAGTCAGCTAGGAACCCTTAATAGTTTCGCCAAGTCTGTCTGTCTGTCGGTCCGTCCGCGAATAATTTCAGTCACCGTTAGCATTAGAGAGCTGAAACCAATATCTTAATCAATCACGGCGATAATGAAGAAAAAAATGTTTTATTAGGGTAGGTATCTACCCCCCATACACGTAAAGTGGAGAATGATTTTTTTTCATATCCGGCGTAACGTGTGATATATTGTTGGATAGGTGATAAAGTGATTTTCTTGATATTTAAAATGCATATTATTAGAATAGATTTATTTAGATTAGAAAAATAAAAAAGTTCTACTCTTGTTTTTTTTTTTTTTTTCATAATATGTTTTAAACTTATGGTTCAAACATTAGAGGGAGGTCTAACTTTTAAACCATAACTTTCTAGAAAAATTGTTTTGAACTTGATAGGTTGAATGGATTTTGAAAAATAATACATATTTTGTACAATTACTGAAGTACTTTATCCGTAAATGCAAGCATATTTAGTATCTTAGTTGACGTATTTTATTATCCTAAACGTATATTCTTTCAAGTGCAAAAAAAAATTAAAATCAATTCAGTCAAACCAAAATTACCACCATAAATCTGACATACATACATAGCCCGTCTAATTTTTATAAATTAGTAACGCAATTTCCCGAGCGATGGCGCTGTACATACTTTGCGATGTTAGTAAAATGGTTGGAAGTAACAAGAAGTCTTTCTTACGCCGTTCTTTGTAGGCCTGTTTTTAGAATTCTGTACTTAGTAAGTATATCAATTTAATGTAACAAATAGCCTATTTTTTAACCCAACACTGAGCGTGGCCCGATACACTCTTGGCCGGTTTTTTAATACTCAAAGCACTTACCGACAGTATTGGCTCTCGACAAACCCATTGAACTCTTCAAAACTGTAATATCATCGAAACTTATAAAAGTGAACCACTCAACTTTGCGGTCAGCCAACGCAGCGCTGATGGTCCGTAGACGAACGGAGCGCTGGGGCATAGATAACTATTGGAGCTACGCTATAGACAATCGTTCGAGCTAATATATCCAGTTGCTGGCTCTGATACCGAAACGCAGGCACTTTACAAGCGCCACGATATTGTCAATGATGATACTCCCCTAGATGTGCCAAGAGGTAACGATTTTTTGCGAAACACATTTCTTTCTTTTCAAGCAATAGTAGATATAACTGTGAAGTGTTATGTAACTATTATTCTACTTCTTCTTGTAATTAACTTTCTACAAGAATGTTATCCAACCTAATTCTTCGAGTATTCTTAAGTCACTATAGGTAGTGACTTAAGAGAGATGAACTAGTGGTGAGCTAGTGGTAGTGACTTTAGAGAGAGATTAATTTTAGCTGACATTTTGTTGTCATAGTAGGCTATGACAACAAAATGTTAGCTAAAATTAATCTACTAAAACTTACATACCTTTTTTTTTTTTTTTTTTTGGGGTAGGCTCTTTACCTCCGACGAAACTTAAATACCTGATAGTTAAACCCCGGACTTCATGTTCACATAATTAAATATTTCCATTTATGGAGAACATCTTTATCAAACATAATAAAATTAAAAACCTATTATACAGACGCTAGCATCTCAAGCTATTACGATTTGTCAAATTTGTTTAATTTTTTTATAAATTTTATCGCTAAGGCATTAAAATTTTAAGTTAAAGGGAAAATTTCACAGTTTCGGCTAGCTTGACCTGTACTTCGCTAGTAATTAACGCAAGCTACTTCCATAAAGTTATCCAGCCACAAAACTATATTTGTCACATTTCTAACACTGTTACCCCCTAACTAAACTAAAAGTGAGGGACATCAATCAGCGTTGCAATCAATCATTTAGTATAACTTCCATGACAGTGCGAAAAGAAATGACTGACATGGTAGTAATTATACAGGTAACAAATGTCCAGGATGTGACGAATCACACAAGGTATGGTCAATACCACACTATTGTATTCCCTTCTGTGACTTATTTTTTTTATTAATTATAATCTAGCGCTTGACCGCAATCCCGCCTGATGGTAAGCAGTGACGCAATCGTCGCTGGTAAAGCGAACTAGTTTATTAAGAGCCTATTCACTCTAGCCTTGAAGACACTCAAATTGTAGTCTGACAGAAATCCGCCGCTGGCAAATTGTTCCGGTCCCTCGATGTACGCGGTATAAAGGAGGAGGCGAAACACTTCGTCCGGATCGTAGTGGTGTTAACAACGTAAGATTGGACCATAACGCTATGCTTTTGAGTAGTTTATAACTGTCATAATCCCAACTCCGCAATCTAATTGCTGAAATGTTTAAGCAATTAGAAATATTAGAATCGTTCTGAAGGATTACTGCTAAAATCCATTATTTCGTATTTTCGAACAATTTGTCTGTTAAACAACCTAAATAACGCAATGAATATTGTTGAACTGTCATAATGAATGTCATTGCTACTGTTTGTGTGTTACGCATTTACCCTAGTGACAGATTATGTACAATCTAAACGCATTTCTTCTCGTCACCATAAAAACGATCTTTGCATTTGACATTATATTATTATAAACTACATAAGTACATATGTCCTCCAATCTTCACCTACACCAATAACTTACAAACAATATAACAAAGGCGACACTTCCAGCATCCATTACCCATTTATAAATCAGTGCTGAGTCCATTCCGGCGGATTGCCTGCAGTAACGGTTGCACTTATTGCCGATTCTCCTCTCAACCCCCGACCCTAGAACACTTCGTCCTGTGACCATGCTTTGTCCCCTGTCTCCCCCTGGTATCCCTGATCGTTAACATGGACACTTCATTTGTTCGAAGGCCAATGAACTTAGGCAGCATTAAAGTACGTTGTACGTTAAATGGATTTTGAGTTAGTATAAAAACAAAAAATGTTTTGCTACAGGGTTGTTTATTGGTTTTTCTGTTAGTGGAAAATTTTCAATGTTTTTTTCCCTTTAAAATAAAATTGTGTATATACCTACTATGTCCCAATTTCTGGGACACAATTCTTCTAATTTTAACAACGTTCACTGAGACAGATGTCAGTGTCAATTCTGTCAAAAAATAATATACGTCTAATTTTACTACATTTTGAAGTTTTTGATAATTATATGTAATGAAGATTTTGAGTGTTTTAAATGAGGAGTTTTGACGGGAAAGCTAAGAAGTGTCACGCGCATTTTTCATTGGACTTTTAAAATTATTTATAGTGTCGTTTACTAAATAAAAGTACGTGATTTATGTAGTAAAAAAGTGCATTCAGTAAATAATTTATAAAGAACATTGAAATATCGCAGCATAGTGGCCACATCATGACTTTGCCTCAAACTTCTCTCATAGACCGTTCACGCGGCCGTCTTTTTCAACTGTCATTGGCGATATCCGCCATTATTGTGAAATAAAACTTTCATAGAATTTCTATAATTTGTTACACGTGTTATTGGCAAAATTGTGGTATATATTCCACAGAGGCCATTGATCAAGACTTGAGGTTGAATCTCCCCTTGAAAAAAGAAGAAGGAGAAGAGTGTTTTAAACTACGTGAAATTATGTTCTGAGAGAAGTCGTGGTAGCCTAGTGATTAAAACACCAGCCTTTCAAGTATGAGTGCGCGGGTTCGATTTCAGGTCAGGCAAGTACCAATGCAACTTTCCAAAAGTTATATGTACTTTCGAAGTCTATCTTGGACACCAATGACTGAAGCTGAAGGAAAACATCTTGAGGAAACCTGGACTTTGGATTTAGTGGAGAGACGTGCAAAGAGGCTGATTGGTGACCCTGATCTAACTCGAGTTGGTCTCCAAAGCCTAGAGCACAGGCGTAGAGTAGCCAGCCTTTCGGTGTTCTATAGGATGCATTTCGGGGAGTGTGCGATGGAATTGCATGATTTAATTCCCCATCTCCGTTCCACCAGCGGACGACCCGTCGTACGGCTGGTTTCCACCCTTACGTTGTTAACACCACTACGATCCGGACGAAGCGTTTCGCCTCCTCCTTTATACCGCGAACATCGAGGGACTGGAACAATTTGCCAGCGGCGGTGTTTCCGTCGGACTACAATTTGAGTGTCTTCAAGGCTAGAGTGAATAGGGTCTTAATAAACTAGTGCGCTTTACCATCAACGATTGCGTCACTGCTTACCATCAGGCAGGATTGCGGTCAAGCGCTGGTTTATAGTGTGTAAAAAAAAAAAAAAAAAAACTTTAAGTCTGAAATCGCCAACCCGCATTGAGCAAGCGTGGCGCTTACGCTCAATCCTTCTCTTTAAGAGAAGAGACCTGTGCCCAGCAGTGGGACGATAAAAAGGTTGATGATGATACAGGTTCTGCGAGATTTCCAATTTTCTTTTTTACGCCCATGCCTATGTGTGTACTTTAATTACGGTAAAGTATTATTTTTCGTAGTTGTGCCAATTAGTAAACATGTGGGCTGAAGGAAAATAAGAACACAATATGATTATTTTGGAACCGAAATCTATTTCTTCACATAAACGGAAACATATCAAAGAACTCGGTTCTTGTGTGGTTTCGACTTAGTGTATTTTGAGTTTCCCTATTAATTTGTACCAAAACGAGCATTTTTTTCCTGGTCTCACCCAATTACCCAATTAAACACCTACTAGGGTAACCGATATAATTTTTTCCCGTGTAATTGGGCAATTTTTCCATTCTAGCTGTTGCCACTCAAGTAAATATGACCATTACCCGGAGCCACCCATTTCACGCTACTTACTTTCAGATGACGGTTAATTTTAAGAAAATTTCTACTAAATTGTTTAGTTGATCGATAAGTTATTAAAGAGAGGGTGGGGTTTAGGGAAGCTTAGCTGTTATCGCTAATGATAGGTAATTTAGTTAATAAAGTTTATTTAGAAGATCAATTTTATATTCTTTCTAAATATTAGACCTTTTTGGTGCCACAGTGAGGCACACTTTCATACTATTATCTTATATCATAATAAATTTATTTATTACTGTATGTCGTCGTGGCCTAGTGGTTAAAACACCAGCCTCTCAAATAACGTAACTTTTCTATGTTATATGTACTTTCTAAGTATATCTTGGACACAAATGACTGATTGTAAGGTGAAGAAAAACATCTTGAGGAAACTTGGACTTTAAGTCTGAAATCGCCAACCCGCATTGAGCATGGTGATTACGCTCAATCCTTCTCTATATGAGAGGAGACCTGTGCCCAGCAGTGGGACGATAAAAAGGTTGATGATGATGATTGCTGTCTGGTGTATGTATCTGATGTATTGTGTTAACAATACGGTTAGCGCATTGGCTCAGCGATCGACTGCTGCTTTCGATTTCGAAGACTTTGATTCTCTCACGGAACAAATTCTGTATATCAGTTTCCGGATCGGGCTATTTGTGTACGAGCTTAAATATTTTGAAACCAACCCACGATACAGGATTCATTCCTAGTATGGGGCTACGTTGTAACAAAAACTTCAAAAGCACTAGCCGTTCCTACAATTTTTGAAAGTTCCCCTTGATTTCTCTGGTCTTCCACCATCAAACCCTAATGTCTTTATCATGTGACCACCTTGGCAGTGTCTTCTTTTTAACAAAAAAAGAATTATCAAAATCGGTTCATAAACGACGAAGTTATGCGTGAACCACCTTAAAATAAACATATATTCGGTCGAATTGAGTAAACTCCTCCCTTTTGCAGTCGGTTATAAATGTTAGTTTGTGCTTAATGAAAGTAGGTATCTCTTTTTATTTTTTACTAGCTTTCCGCCCGCGGCTTTGCCCGCGTAGAATTCGGGTATATCGTGCTTTTTAGATTTCCCTTAGGAATATCAAATTTTTCAATAAAAAATAGCCTATGTCCTTCCTCAGGGTCTAAAGATTGTCTGTGCCAAATTTCATCAAAATCGGTTGAGAGGTTTAAGCGGGAAAGCGTAGCAGACAGACAGACAGAGTTACTTTCGCATTTATAATATTAGTATGGATTCATAAAGCAAATAGGCAGGGAGAACTGTTAAAAAAAAACCATCAAGCATAAGAAAAAAGTCCATTAAAACTCAGTTCGCGCAACTATCGAATTAGTCTTCAACATTTTGGCACCGGCTCTAAGTGAGACAAATAGCCGACCAGTTTTTATTCACAGCCAGAAACCCGTCGGATTCAGATATATAGCTAATTACATTATCATTAGGTTCGGCACACTGGGCCGTTCAGTTATGGCAACCCTTTTGGCTTGAGATGAAATATTCGGGCAGACCGTGCACTGTGATAGCTTCGCCTCGTTTTGTTAGGGTTGATCGTATTGAAATAGCAAAAGTTATTACAGGGTTAGAGATTAATAAACGAGATTGGATTTAGTGGGTGAAGTTTTGAGAACAGAAATTCAAATTCCGTGAGCTGTAATAGTAGTGAAGCACATGTAAAGTTGGATAGACTGCAAACGTCTTTTAAAGGAAGCCGATAAATCAGTTCGCTCGTTGATATCTTATAGTAGCTTTTTAACCTATAGTAAATAAATTATAGCAGACATCACAAACTATCTTCAAAATTTTTTCGCCATCTCACTTAATCCATCCAAATGTCGTTTTGAAAAGATAAGCCGTCAGTTGCAATTTATATATTTATATCTGCATCCCGCACAACACACTTTTAGTAGCAATGGGTTTTGACAGTGCAACAACCTCTATTGCCTTATTTATGTCATTGACACTTTTTTTGAACATTTCGAGCAATGGATTAGCAATATGCTTCAAAATGATTCCAATTGATACTAATAGTCATCATCATCATCCCAGCGTTAATCCCAGTCGCATCCGAAGCCTTTTCAGCTTTGGAGTCTGGGGTCCGCTTTACCAGTCCAACTGCTGATATGGCTAAACTTCGACATTTTCCGTGAAGCGACTGCCGTCTGACCTCCACAACCCGAAGGCGACATCGAAGTATTGAAGATGGAACAATTGTTGGACTTTTGAGGGCTCCAACAACCCGTAACGACTGCCACTAGATGTTCTGTGATGGCAACCGGAACCAACGGCTTATCGTGCTTTCCGAGGCACGACCAGACCGGTGCAAATATTCATATTCATGCATACAAATACTTGCACTGTGCGGGGATCGAACCCCCGCCACCCGCACGGCGCAGCGGCCGCGTCCGCTACCGCTACGCTACGGAGGCTGTCCAATTGATGCTAATAGTGTTCCAATTGATGATAAAAGGTGTTGGCTATAAACCAGTGTGCCAATTTTCATCCAAATCCGTTCAGAAGTTTTTACATAAAATAGTAACAAACATCGGGCCACCCTTCCATCCATTCCTAGAAACTTTAAGTTTTTATAATACTAGCTGTGCCACATGGTTTCACCGCGTTTTTATTTAAAATATTCCCCGCTCCTATTGGTCACAGCGTAATCTATACTCTATACTAATATATAAAGCTGAAGAGTTTGTTTGTATGGTTCTTTGTTCGCACTAATCTCGGAAACTACTTGTCCGATTTGAAAAATTCTTTTTGCGTTGGATAGCCCATTAATCCAGGAAGGCTTTCGGCTAATATAACATCACTCTGCGACCAATAGGAGCGGAGCATAATTAATTCTGCTAGTGTTATATATAGCATAAACCCTTCCTGGATTGATGGGCTATCCAACGCAAAAACATTTTTTGAAATCGGACCAGTAGATCTTGAGATTAGCGCGTTCAAACAAACAAACTCTTCAGCTTTATATATTAGTATAGATTAAGTATCTGTTCTGTCTGTAATTTTTATGGTGTACATAATAATTTTATCTATCATCTTACACATGCCACAGACGTGAGCCTATAATCCTAGAACATTGGGTGTACTAAACTACACCTATGCATTAGTACACCCACCTTTTGGCAGAAACGTTTAAATACGTACGTACGTACGTTTAAGGGTCGAACCTTACCATCAATCGGGCACAAATGTCAACTCCGGGTTGCTGCTGTATTCTTGATGGAAACAACCTAATGACACTTTTCCCGGCCTGGAAATCAAATATGTATTGTCGTATAATCTCACCAGCAGCATTGCGATTGGATGAGATGCAATGAGAGACACAAAGTAGAAGATGCTGGTATATTCCATACAATTCATCATCATCATCAGAAAGCACGTTAAGCCGTTGGTTCCAGTTGCCATACGAACGTCTAATGGCAGTCGTTACGGGTAGTTGGAGCCCTAAAAACAATTGGTCTAACTACAATGCTTCGATATCGCCTTCGGGTTGTGGAGGTCAGACGGCGGTCGCTTCACGGAAAATATCGAAGTTTAGCCAAAATCAGCAGTTAGACTGGTAAAACAGACCCCAAACTCCAAAGCAGAAAAAGCTTCGGATGTGACTAGGATTAACGCTGAGATGATGATTATCATCATCAACATTTTTATCGTCCCACTGCTGGACACAGGTCTCTCATACAGAGAAGGACACACATAATATATCCCAATATATCCATACAATTCTATCCCAATCAAATGGTGACGATTTTTTTTTTTTTTTTTTAATATTTATAAACTAGTGCTTGACTGCAATCCCACCTGCTGGTAAGCAGTAATGCAATCGTTGATGGTAAAGCGCACTAGCTTATTAAGCCTATTCACTCAAAAAAACTGAGTGAATAGGAAGGAAGACGGCAGTTGAGCGAGGTGATGCAATGTTTAACCCAACAACACGACCAACGATGCTGCGCCAGAGGATGATCTGGAGACCCTCCACGACCAAACTCCCGACACAACATTAGGCACATCGTACCCGGCACACATCGCAACACAACTGCTCAGACCCGTCCACTGTACGGCTTCACCAGACATCATGCCGGAATACGACGAATCGCTTGGCGGCAAGACTATCTGGTGGGTGGTAACTTATGCCGGCGGCTGATGTTGTTGCCTACCACGATGCGAAAGGTTTGTTCAAATTCATAGCCCACGTGTTGTGAGAGTGCAATTACGATGGAAAATAGCTCTAAATTTCGCAGGACCATAATACCTTCCTTCCTCGGTGGTAGGCCATAACATCGGCTGCCAGCAGAAGTAACCACCCACCAGACAAAGTCTTGCCGCCAAGCTATTCGTCGTGTCCCGGCATGATGTCTGGTGAAGCCGTATGGAGGACGAGTCTGAGCAGTTGTGTTGCGATGTACGAGTACGATGCGCCAAATGTTTTTGTGTCGGGAGTTTGATCGTGGACGGTCTCCGGATAAACCAATAAAAAAAATAAAATGCTGTGTCTATTTACTAAATAACCACTTCGCCAACAACAACAATTGTAGATACAAAGTTTTCGTACTTCGTACGTAAAGTTATTACGTATTCCGAAACAATTTACTTTTGAATTACACACCAAGTTTGACGTCCCCATTCATTGAGCGCAGATCAATATCCGTCGTCTTTTTTCATTACTACGGGATTAGAATGTTCTGTATCCTAACAGTAATGTGGTCTTGCTCTACCGTACGTGTCTCGAATTACAATACAAGAAACGATTTCCCTTAATACAATTTAGAATCAAATCTGGTCTGCTTTTTACTCGTAAATACAAAATTACGTTGTACCCAGACGCATAAAATAGGAATGTTCGGAAAATATTGACTAAGTTTTGGCGACCCTAGTACTGAAAACAATTCTAATTCTATTTATAGTATTCACTTATTTCTCTCCTTTTTATAGATGTAATAAGATTTTATTTAATTTATAGATACTACAGAATTGGCTGTGTATTCAAGCGTTTTATGTTTCTATTTTCTTATACAGTTTCCAGTACAAAGCCTGCTGCTTATATACAAATTTTGTATTGAGTTTGTTATATTTTCATAAACAAATTCACCCCAGAATAGAACTAGACAGTTTTTAAAGTCGAATGTCTAAAACTGAAATTGCTTCTATGAAAATTTCATCAGTTTCACCACTATTTAGACAATCACTATTCCTCTACTTGTGCAATTCACTACGAAATCTTACACAAAGTTTGCACAAAATCGTCGGGAGAAATTAACTTTTTTATTACAATTGTTTGTAGCAAACGAGATTGTGCAGTCTGGGCGCGCATGTAAACTCAACATCGACGGGTAGACGTAGCAATTTCCTTGCCAAATCGAGTGTGAACGAGAAACCACCAGTTTAAAGCGGTTTCCCCGTGATTTTTTTCTTATATATTGACCGGTTGTTTACAACCGCCAGGGGAGAAAAACATTAAAAATACACTAGAGCAGCGTGTTTTGGTTTTGGTCTGAATATCTTTGTGTTCCATTTTTTACTTGTTTGGTGTGATTTTGTAGGTAAATACTGCATTTTATTTTATGTGGAAGCACTAACATGTTCATACGCATTGTGCAATGCGAGCGTATTATCAAGTTAGGTACCAATTAACTTTTATGGCTTCATATAAATTAACGGCGATAAAAATATTTGAACAGATAAATATTACTGGCATGGAACTCGGAACGTGGGATGAGCATCGGCTTACAAAGTCTCTGAAATAAAATCAGACTTAAATTCACTCAAAACAAAAAGTGGGGTGAAACGCCCAAAATCCCCGCTCATGACCGGAGGTTAAAAGACAAGTGGGTTGAAGACACGATAACGCCGACGGCGGCGGCGTGGGGTTGAAAATCTAATTTGCAAATGCATTTCCTGCCTTTCAAGCTGCAGTGACGGGTTCCCGCTTTACATTTTTAAACAGAGCAGACAGATTCGAGCATTTCGACTGTTTTCGGGTTGATAAAACATTGTATTGGGGGATCTTTTGGACCGACACCGCTATGGAGGGTTTGAATGTACGAGTATAGAGATGAAATTACGCTGTATTTGTAGAAGCTCTTTTACATTTTGGATTTTCTAATATTGTTCACTTTGATGTTCGAAAAAGAGAATAAAAAAAGGTTTCATTTTGAATTTAGATTGATTATAGGCAATAATAAGCAGAAAAATATGTAATATGATTTCTTTATAATATTTCACGTTACCATGATATTGGTCATCTCGTCCATAAAATGTAAATTAGACGGATTCTTAATAATCAAAAACAGTACGCACTTTCCCATTACTTTATTGCTCAATGAGACTAATTTTACATCATCTCCCGACAACAACTCAATATTCTTTCTAAACACATCCATCACCAAGACAAACCAAGCTATCGTACCAAGAAGAAACTGATCAGTCTATCAAAATCGATCGATACACTGGGAACAGACAACATTCGGGCCACGGCCCGCAGCCTCGGTCCGCTTAATAACGCCGATTGGCGGAATTTCGCCAGCGCTCACGGTCCATTGCTGTCGGAAATTACGTTGCGTAGAAAGCCCGACCTTTTAACGGGCATGTATTGTGTGTGTATCGAAGCTTTCGATTTTTAAAATTTGATTGAAATGAATTGTGTGTTTGTTCCGATTTCGATGTTACGAAATTATATTTTTCGTGGTTAGTTACGGAAAGTTAATGGTTTAAGCTTTTCTGTTGACCGTGGGGATATGTTTTGGATAATATCTCAAAAATTCAAAGGCATTTAACATATAGCTTTAGCTCTAAGTTTCACAGGACCACAATACCCTTCTTACATACTTCCATGTGTTACGGAGAACTGAAGAGAATGTCGTGAGGAGAGTCTTAATTATGAATGTTGATGGCTATAAGAGTAGGGGAAGACCCAAGAAACGATGGATGGAATGTGTGAAGGATGATATGGCTAAGAAGGGGGTGACTGCCGAGATGGCTTCTGATAGGGATGCATGGAAGAAAAAGACATGTTACGCCGACCCCAAATAAATTGGGATAAGGGCAGGAGAATGATGACCACAATACCCTTCTTCCTCGGTAGTAAGCCATAATATCGGCTGCCGGCAGAAGTTACCACCCACCAGGCAAAGTGTTGCCGCCATGCGATTCGTCGTGTTCCGGCATGATGTCTGGTGAAGCCGTATGGAGGACGGCTCTGAGCAGTTGTGTTGCGATGTGTGCCGGGTACGACGCGCCAAATGTTGTTGTGTCGGGAGTTGGTCGTGGAGGGTCTCCAGACCAATTTCCCTCTTTCGCAGCATCGTTGGTCGTATTATTGGGTTTAATATTGCATCACCTCGCTCAACTGCTGTCTTCCTTCCTATTCTCTCAGTTTTTTTTTTCTTTTTGAGTGAATAGGCTCTTAATAAACTAGCGCGCTTTACCATCAACGATTGCATCACTACTCTCCAACAGGCGGGATTGCGGTCAAGCACTAGTTTACATTTATAAGGAAAAAAAGTACCCTGTTGATCAATTCTGAATAAAAGTCGTCGTAAAAATTTTAGTGAAGTGAAGGTGACCTTTAAGTGAGTTATTAATAGTGTCAAAGCATCAGATGGATTAACAATTCACTTTACCTTAGTTTTGCCTCTAGACAGAGGCAAAACAACACGATGGGATGGTTCGGTAGTTACACATGTTAATATATCGATATACCTGAAACTAATTATGTAGGAAAACTATCTGATATATGACACCATCTGTCATAACTTCATATCTCCAATTGCTCAGGAGTCTGAAGTTAACTAACATCATCATTGCAGCCGAAAGACGTCCACTGCTGGACATAGGTCTCCCCCAAGGTTCTCCACGACGACCAGTCCTGCGCCTCCCGTATCCAGCGGTTTCCCGCGACCTTCACCAGGCCGTTGGTCTACCTTGTCGGGGGCCTATCCGTGCTGCGTCTTCCGGTGCGTGGTCACCACTCGAGAATCCGTCGGCCCCATCGGGCATCCGTCGCACGGGTAATGCGCCCGGCCCACTGCCACTTTAGTTGCAATTCTTCGGGCTGTATCGGTTACTCTTGTTCTTCTGCGGATCTAACTAACATATTTATGTATAACAACAAATCTATGTTAAATGTTTATGGCGTTTTTTAGTTAAATGTTATGTCGTTGGCAATTTCTGCGCGCTTTGGCGTATGTTCTATGTTATTGGTTTGGTTTCCGCACTTAGTCCCTCCAGCGGACCATTGTGCGTGGACCATGGCGGCCTTTGGCGGTTATTCCAGCCAGCCCACCTCCCTCCAGAAACCCATCAGGTCTCCCAACCTGTTGAGAACATCTGTGTAAGATCTTGGTGCTCCTATGGTTTCGTTTCTAATTTGTGTAACGCCTGTACACTCGAAGAGAACATGCGCAACTGTCTCGTCAGCCTCTATGCAGGCTCTGCACAGAGGCGTTTTGGCGTATATTATAAGTGCCGTAAGAATTTTTTAGATAAATAAATAAACCTTTGTACTCAGATTTTAATTTTATCATATCCCTGTGTATTTTATTGTTTGCGGATAAATAATAAAACAAAATGAATAAATAAACGGCAAAAATCCTCCGTCAATTACCGTGAACCAAAACTATTCCACTAATCTATGAAGTACAAAAAGAACACTTAACTTTTCAATTACCCCTCGCGACTAAAGTATATAAGTTGCAAGATATTCTCTGTATGGTCGTTGCACGCATCAGAAAGGCAACTTCTGACACCCCCCGAGGCAGCGAAACTTTTACATTAGACATAAAGTTTCTCGCAAAGTTATTCTCACTACTTCTCTCAGACTGTTCACGCAACGAACAAATCTTTCGAAAGAGCTAAACACAGCTGAAACTGCACGTTTTATTAAGTGTCTTTTGATATGGAATGAAGTATTTAAGTCTGGAATCGCCAACCCGCATTGAGCAAGCGTTGTGATTACGCTCAATCCTTCTCTGTATGAGAGCCGAGAGGAGACCTGTGCCCAGCGGGACGATAAAAAGGTTAATGATGATGATGATGATGGTAAGGTGTTTTTGTTGCTTTTGTGGGTTTTACTTTTGGGAGTACCAAAAGATAAACCCATTGTGTTAGGATTTAAAGAAACGCTACTGTAATGTTATAAAATATTTTATTTATTTATTTATATATTCTTTATTGTACACCAAATATCAAACAAAACAATCAACACAAAAAAAAACATACAATGGGCGGCCTTATCGCTAATGCGATCTCTATCGTCATATCATCATTATCATTCGACTAGTTTTTTTTTCAAGTATGTTGGGCACGTCTTCGAGTCTCACAAGGATTCAGCTGAATTGGTATTCAGCTGAATCCTTGTGAGACTTGAAGACGTGCACTTGTTAAATACTGGTGTATTTAACAAGTGGTAACTGCCTGTTTGACCTCCACAACCCAGTAGGATGGGTACATACATTATGTTCAGCCTCCACTGCTGGACAAAGGCCCCTCCCAAGGTTTTCCATTACATTGGAGGGGTTTGCCATATTCCACAGGAGAAGCGCTGCTGCCCGCTTCCCTGGTGAGAGTTCCCTTAGTCGCCTGTTACGACACTCACGGGAGGATGTGGGTTGGTACTATTCTAATTCCCGGTACAACATGGATACATACATTATAATCAGCCTATAATGTTCCCACTGTTGGGACACAGGTCTCCAGAGGGAGTGGGCCGTAATCTACCAAGTGGGCCCAGTGCGGGTTGGTACGTGGGTAGGTAATACGATACCCCTTAGTAGAACTGATTGACAGACTTTTAGGCTTCTTTCTGACTACCCTAACGACAGTCTACAATTGACAGCTGGGACCAATGGCTTAAAGTACTTTCTTAGGACCGAAGGGGTCGCGATTTTTGGTGCAGCCGCGAGGCATACTTTGCTGCAATTTTTTGCATCGGGGTTTTTACTTTCTATTTGTTTTAATAATTTTTTTATTTTGTTGCTGTATGGTTATGCTAGATGTACTGTGTTTTTAAGTCTGTGCTGAATAAATGTATTTTCTATCTTTCTTTTCTTGTTTCCTTTCTTTTTTTCATTTTCAAGATAAGGGATTAAGTAGAGGGAAAGTAATTAACAACAGTACTTTTGTTACTTACTTTTGAGGTGTCCGATTCCAACAAAAAAATCTTCAATTTGGAATTACGGTTTAAGTACCTATCTAGAACATTTTCTTCACGTATATGTATGTATATTTGAGTTATTTTTGTCCATTCGTAAATATCATTCTCAGGCATTTGACTGGCATTTCTATTCCTGTTTTGTGAATGTCATCCTATTTCGTCAAGTAGCTTTTGAAAACTAAAATAAAGCGTCGAAAAATTCACTCGCATCACTATCGACTGGTAATGTACCCAAGAGACTGGAGGCATTGCCACATTGGACATTGATGCTTAGCCTCTGGCCAGGGTAAAAGCCATTCCTTGGGTCATGGAAAATGTCAATAAGTCGAGTCCAAATACTTGAACTGCCTATTAAAAAACCTATTAAATAATTACAACCTTAACCAAGAGATGTTTTACTAGTTAATTAATTTTAACGACTGTCCAATTACGATCCGTCATCGCAAACCCGCCTTTTCACTGTGAAACTCTACGAAAGGTAATTATTGAGTTGAGTTTAAAATTACTTGGCTTGAAATGAGATTAACACAGATATTTGGTATGTATTCTGTTGCTCGTTTCGTTCGTTCGTTCCTTTTTTTTTCAAGATTAATTAAGTTATTTTGTTTCGGGTGTAAAAAAAAGGTAAAATAAAGAAGATAGAGTTAATAAATGATGATTCATAGTGAGCTGCCATACCCTATATTCAAATTTTATTTATATTTTAATTATCTTAAATAAATATAAACTATAATAAATTTACAGTAAAAATATAATTCGAAAAGGATTATATTTGTTTCCAAAGCTTCTTTTCAGCCATTTATTAAAAGAAGGTAGATATTTTATATATTAAATTCTTTCGAGTTCTTTTAATTTGTAAATCTTGTGTAGTTTAAAAGTTATTCGAAATTTAAAAGTGTAATAGGTACTTTGTATTGCAGGCCAGACATTTGTAAATGCAAACAAAGAGCATAAAATGAAATAATTGCCACCTAAAACTTTTATAACGACGCAAACGCCTGTAAACATAATAAACACTCAAATAAAAAGTGGATACATATGAACCTAATGAAAATAATAGTTGTTCATTTTCAGTGCTGCAAAAACATTTTTTTTATATGTGTCACTTTACATAACACTTTCCTTGCCAACATTTTGTCATTTATTTGAATTTCAACCTCTGTAATCAAATATCGCAAAGTATATAGTGTTATTTTAAATTGGTTTAATAGACTCCGGAGATGCAAAAGGTATGGTAACGAACATTTTTTTTTTCTGATAATTGACTCACGCGCTACCTCATTATGTTTCACTTAAAATCATCATCATCATCAGCCCCTACTCGTCCACTGCTGGACATAGGCCTCCTTCATGGCACGCCAACAAGCTCGATCCTGAGCAGTTCTCCGTCAGCCACTACCAGCCACCTTTTTGATGTCGTCGCTCCATCTCGCCCAAGGGCGTCCTACGCTACGTTTGCCGAGACGCGGTCTCCACTCGAGGACTCGTTTACCCCATCGGTTGTCGGTCCTGCGGCATATATGACCAGCTCATTGCCACTTCAGCTTGCTAATCCTCTCAGCTATGTCGGTGACTCTGGTCCTCTGTCGGATCACCTCATTTCTGATGCGGTCCTTCAGGGAGAAGCCCAACATAGCCCGCTCCATAGCTCGCTGAGCGACTTTAAACTTGTGGATTAGTCTGGCCGTTAGTGTCCACGTCTCGGCTCCGTAAGTCATGACGGGTAGGACGCACTGGTTGAAGACTTTAGTCTTCAAACATTGGGGTATGGGCGACGAGAATACCCGACGAAGTTTACCAAATGCTGCCCTTCCCAGCTGGATCCTTCTATTTGCCTCCTTCTCGAAGTTGTTTTTCCCTAATTGGAACGTTTGCCCGAGGTATACATATTCTGAAACAACTTCGAGCGGCATTCCGTTTACGGCAACCGATCCCGGAGTGACCCGTTCATTGAACATAATTTTGGTCTTATCTAAGTTCATCCGGAGACCGATGCGTTGGGAGGAGTCAGCTAAGTTGGCCAGCATTTGTTCCAGCTCTTGCTGCGTTTCCGCCATGATGACGATATCCTCCGCATATCGCAAGTGTGAGTCACTTAAAATATCACCTTATAAAATCATTTTTATCAATCATGCAAACTTCACAGTTGTGACAGGTATTGGTATAACACATACGAAAACAATTTCTCCAAGGGTCTGAAACCGTTTTCTTCCTTTTTCTCTCTTTCTTTCGAACCAATCTGAACGTCCGACCCACCAATCGACAGATATTCGTCCCTGGTACCATGGAATACTATTTTATATAGTGCGAATTTTTCACACGGCTCAGCTAGTTCATACTAAAACCAACAACGGCCGTTGACCTTCCAAAACGTATGATATCTTTATATATTTTGTTTTATCGTATTCCAGACCCATCGAGTCAGAGTTTAGCTAGCCAATTTAAGGTAACTTGTCTAAAGTCAGGAAATTAATTCTTCTTCTAAATTTCGTTTCGATGGCACATCAAAGGTCGATATTTAAATTTATTTTTTTCCAATTAAGTAATGTTATTTTAAATATTATAACAAATATATATATATATATATTTTTGTATATAAGTTGGATTCAAAGTAACAAATATTATTTAAAAGTGTTTGAAATTGTATCGTAACTGAAGTTTATTTTGTAAATTTAAAGTAATTTTTCTAATAACTCAAAATAAATGGCATGACTCCATAGATTCCTGTGCATAAGTGTAAACTGATTCAAATTAGCCTTATTTGTAAGGGGCATTTCAGGCACATGTGTTTGCCGGAAGAAAAAAAAATCACTATGATTCTATTCAATCGATTCCAAAAAAGAATCATTCGATTTCACACATATTCTTAAATTCTACCGATTTAATAATTCGATTACTCGTAACTCAGACATTATTTAATCGATTATTTAGTTTCATTAACTTATTTTTTATTGCTTCCGAGGATCATATTTCGTGATTTCCTTTAGAAAATTATAACGGTTTTTTTAAATATAGGTTTCAACTATTTAGCTACTGGCCTCCGAAGGGGAATTTTCCTCTTTTTACATTTTCGGCAGATAAATAGTACCTAATTGTCCGTATATTCAAATGATACTGTTATTCTATGACAATTGTGTATCAATATGCTTAACAATTAACTTGTAATGTACAGTTAACATTGAGTTAATTCAATTCTAGTTACGAACAAAATAAGACTACGTTGTGATTTGTGCCAAACTTTGCTTGCAAAATAAAGATGGTGCCAAAAGTCAGATTGGCAATAACTTTAAAACAATAGAAAATGGGTTACTTGGCTCTTTTTGTAATATTTTTGCAAGTTTGCTGGAACTTTCTACTAAATCTAGATACTTTCAGCCAATGAATGATGCGGGTTCAAAATTATGATAGTATTTTTGTGGATACTAAATTTCGGAAAGTTTATTACAATCTAAAAGGTTGTATAACTAAATGGCTACTTTAATTGAATGAAACAAATGAACAACAGTCAAGTTACTCAGAATCTGCGCAAATGTCTCTATTTTTTATCTATTGTGGTTATTATAAGGCTCTTGTCTTATTTATACATTTATATTTTGACATGATATTTTCTATAAGTACCTACTTATATAAGACTGCGTCGATTTTTACTAGGCGAAACTATCATCACCATCATGCTTAGGTACTTATCCACTTAACTGTACATACATATTGGGATATATACGGATAAGAGGATAAATACCTAAATTACATAACTTAATTATAATAAAATATGTTACTAAATATATTACATTTTTTGCGAGCTACTTTGCGCAATTTTATTTTAAAATGAGAGAAATAGTTTATAACGTTTCATTGATTAAAAAATCGGTACAGTCTTAACCAAATCTCCCTCGTAATGATTGCATAATAACTTTCGTATCCTAATGAACGTGTTTGCTTGTTTCAGGTAAGGCATAGCTTGGCAGTCTCCAGCACGGGAGTTAATCCAACAGATAATGGAGACAATGAACACATTCTCATTTGTCTAGACTAGACTAGACTAGTCGTAAAATAAACGACAGTGTTATAGGAGCTAGGATGTTCTACATTTGAGACGTGCTACATTTCCTTAGGATTAAGAGAAATATAGCAGGTGTTAGGAACTGAATCAATCGAAAGATTGTCTTTAAAAGATCGTTTTTAGCTATAAGACCACGCACTCAGAGCGGAAGATGTCATTTGATTTAATTAGAAGTTGTAATGTTACTAGCACAATACAGTTATAAATGTTGTTATTCTAGAAGTTTTTTTTTACATTTTTTTTTTCAATCTCAAATAGTAGCTAGTTGGCCGACTTTCACTGTAATAGTAAAAATTGCTCAACATAAATATGTTGAGCAATTTTCCCATTGGCAAACAACACCTTTTACCCAACTACCGAAGAAAGGCGGGTAGAGATTATTATAGATTATTTTCTGAGTACCATTTTAATGTTGTCATGTATTCTGGTATTTATATTGTACTAGTGTACATAATAAAAAGTATTCTATTCTAAAACTATACTTAGTGATACGTGTAACTAAATGATACATCGATTATTTTCTTTTAATCATGCGTATAACCAATAATAAACCTATATTTCTTAAGCCAACCTTTAGTTCCTTAAATCATTGTTGGGACTCAGGAACCTTTTAATAACCATTTTTCTTTCTTATTTACTTTTCTCTCTTTCTTTCTTTTCATAAACGTAGTGTCATCTAATAAGTTAAACTGTAATAGTTAAGTACAGAGTAGGGATGTTTCCTGGGTTAAAAAATATGATTTAGTCCGTCATTCAGATAATATAAAAATATTGGATACGTATATTTTATTTTATCAAATCAATAAAAGTTGACAAATATAAAAGGCATCAACGATCAGGAGCGGGGATGGTGACGTCACTCGATGCTAAAAGTCAACTACCCTATTGTAATTCCTGTTTAATGTCTCGTGACTTCTCTTTTCTTTCTTTTAATTATTATAAACTAGTGCTTGACTGCAATCCCGCCTGATGGTAAGCAGTGATGCAACCGTTGATGGTAAAGCGCACTAGTTTATTAAGCCTATTCACTTAAAAAACTTAGGAATAGGAAGGATGACGACAGTTGAGCGAGGTAGCGCAATGTTAAACCCAACAACACGACCAACGATGCTGCGCTAGAGGGAGATTGATCTGGAGACTCTCCACGACCAAACTTCCGACACAACAACATTTGGCGCATCGTATCCGGTACACATCGCAACACAACTGCTCAGAACTTTTGCAAATCCAAGTGAAGATCGAAGCACTATAACTAATCGCCCTATACTTACTACTTCTTTGTGTACAACCCTAGCCACCATTTCCACAGCAATAAAGACCCAACATCCACTTTCATCTCACAAATACACAGACACAATAATTCGGGGTCATTATAGCCCTCTATGTTACGAAATTCGTTTTATCGATACAATAAAACATCCTTAGCGGTGAGGCGAGCACTCGACTTACATTAATGAACTGGGAATCGATACCAAGGCCCTCTTATCTCGATACTCGATGGACTCTTGAATTCGTCAACAAGTTTCCAAGGCTGGTTCTACGTGTGTGGATGGCGATCGTTGCAAGCTACTTGTAGATCTTGTGTGTACTTGGTATAAATGTGTTTGCTTTGGTTTGATATAATAGAGGGGCACTTAATATTTTTGTGATCAATCATCTTGTATTTAGGGAGAGAGACACTAGAAGAGCAATTCTCGTAATTGAAAACGTTCTAAATCTTGTTGCTCTTTCATCACGGTGATAATTAATGGATGTCTAAATTTAGTGGTGTTTTTGACAGCTTAAGACTAAACTAAGACTAAATAGAGCTATGAGCTATTTCATTAACTAATAGCTCATTTAGAGCTATTAACTGTAAAATGACAAAATGGATTACGATAAAAAAATATTGGTAATTATTTTTCTGTATTAGCCAGAATTGTACCAAATATTGATCAAACATCTTGAAGAAACCTGGACTTTAAGTCTGAAATCGTCAACCCGGATTGAGCAAGCGTGGTGATTACGCTCAATCCTTCTCTGTATGAGAGGAAACCTGTGCCTAACAGTAGGACGATAAAAAGGTTGATGATGATGATGATGATTGATATGGAAAAATGCGTTACGATCCAATACTACTTCTAATCTCCAATTCCAACGAAATTTATTATAATGCCGACTTTATAGCAGCTTTCTTATTACAATTTTTTGTACAGTACATACCACAAGTATTATAGAAAAATCTCATCCACAACCCCCACTTATTTCTTCTAAACATGTGTAGATAATCATCGCGTGTCACCCACTCCCTAATGCTATTTGCAACGCTGTCATTGATCACGGGGCCCTTCAATAACCATAATAGCATCCGTGCTTGCTCCTTATCGGTCAAGATTATATTTTATACCGTCCCTGTGGGCCCCCTAATGTGGTTTGATATATTACTTTATTTGTCAAATATCAATAACGTCGGATCTGGGCCCACTTTGTGGGACGACGCCGCTGAATATGAAATGTATGAGTTTGAAAGACTTAAGGCTCTGTTTGTGGACTTATGTATATTGTGTTTATGTTGTGTGGCCCGGCAAACATGGATGTTCTGTAATGGACGAACTGAAATAAAGTTATTATGTTTATGAGGATGTTTTTGGTAACAGAAAAATAGGACAAGGATTTTTTGCAACATCGATATTTTCTGTCTATGGCCTATTTTTAGTAAAGGAAAGCTAGCGAGAACTGTTTTCCTAGTGGGAGATCTGCCACTACAATTCGGTTCTCGCTAGCTCCGGGAAGCTTCGTAAATCGGGCCTCGAGATCCCGATTTACGAGTTGTAGAACTAAAAATTCTAAACTAAAACATGTTTTTCTACCAACCCGTACTAAATTCGCGTGGGACATTGTAGTCCACTACCAATCACAGAGAGAAGACCTACATCCCAGAAGTAGAAGAAACATTATTGGATTATTGAGCCTGCTTTTGCTTAAACCTGCAAAGCTGCATCTTTTATACCAACAGCGGAGTTTACAGGCAAGAGACATCACGACAGTATAATTAGCAAACTGTAGCTACAGATAGCTACCTAGTCGAATTATAGAGGCTAATAGCATAATAAACTCTACTGAAAATAGATAAGACTAACTGCATTAGACTTCTTAATTTAAACCACAATAGAACTTGAAATTACATTCTGTGTGCCTGAACATTTACAGCTATATAATTAAAGTCACAAGCATTTATTATGAAATTACAACGAATTATCATATTCTTCTGAATTTGAATAAATAGGTAGATATTTACTCTGCATTACATTTCCGTTATATTAATATTCCACTGGCAGATATTTCTGAATCCGATGCAGCATTCTATAATTCGCTGTTGCTGGTATCGCTAGATAATTACTATAATTAACACTATTTTGTAACAAAATTGGATCAGCCGCCATTTGTAAACCGTATTTAGAGAATCGCCATTATATATGTAGTTTAGTTGAAACGATATTATCTGATATTAAAATTTCAAAGTTATGTATGAAGTAGTAACTGGAATTGCTGGTTATATTCTTGGCTATATGTTTATTCAATTTGCGAGAGTTTGACGTATTTATTTATAAAAGCGGCGGTGTAATGACGATTATATTTTTTTTATCCATACTAATATTATAAATGCGAAAGTAACTCTGTCTGTCTGTCTGTCTGTCTGTCTGTTACGCTTTCCCGCTCAAACCTCTCAACCGATTTTGATGAAATTTGGCACAGACAATCTTTAGACCCTGAGAAAGAACATAGGCTACCTTTTATCCCGGAAAAAGTTGATGTTCCCGAGGGAAATCTATAAAGCGCGATATAACCGAACTCCACGCGGGCGAAGCCGCGGGCGGAAAGCTAGTATAAAATAAATACTTTAATTTTAACTGACCTCTTTGGCAACTATTGGGCGAATTGTTCTGCACTTGCCTCATGAATTTGCCCCACTTTGATAAAGTCATATATTCAAATTAGGCTGAGAATCAGCACTTTTTGAACGTCAATATTACATAATATATTTTATTTTCCCGTATTTTGTTCCTAATTGACCTATACTTTGTTTTTTTTTTTTAATAATACTTTTATACTTATCACTTTCATATTTTGTTCTTACGTGTGTAAGATAATAGTGTTATTACCTACATTTCTGTTTTACTTCTCCTTTCGCAGGTCTGCTGGAAGAAATTTCTTAAGAATAAGCATCACCTTTGTCCTCAGATCTTAATTTTGTCATATCCTTAAGTATTTTATTGTGTAACATGTCTCCAACAAGTTTAAAACTGTAGGAACCGGTCAAATTGGAGATCCTTGGGTTTGCGTATATCCAGCAATGGACGTCATTCAGCTGAATTGATGATCATGAACGTTTTAAAAGAACTCATAGTTTTAAAAAAGATTGTTGCTCAAATATCTACCATACACCTACTAAGGCAAAAAGCAACTTCTTCATTCATCAGAAACAAGTCTTTACTAACTTCTTCTTAGCCTATAGAGGTCCACAGCTGGACAAAGGCCTCCCCCAAGGCTTTCCACAGTGACCGGTATTGTGCTGCCCGCATCCATCGGCTTCCCGCGACCATCACCAGATCATCGGTCCACCTTGTTTGGCGCCTCCCTACGCTGCATCTTCCGGTACTTAGTCGCCACTCCAGAACATTACTGCTCCATCCGATATCGGTTCTACGAGCAATATGCCCCGCCCACTGCAGAGAAATTCCGAGCATCGCCCTTTGTGTGACTTTGAGCCTTCTTTTAAGGCCCATTGTGAGCCCACTTATAAAAATGTGTTCAAAAAAACGACGCTAAATCATTACCAACGTCCTAATATCATGCTGAACCCACTCCATTGCTTACACTACTCCCCCAGCTCAGTAACTACTCAGTAGTTCAGTCCTCAGGGTTGTGTTCAACTAGCTCGCACTCGATTGACGGATTAGCATCGTAATTGCGAGGTTGCGTGATGTTATCAATGTAATTGAATGCAGGACAGCAGTGTCCCGCTTTGGTGTGTAGGGTTGTCGCCAGTTGGGTTTTTTTTTTAATCTATGTACCTATAGATACGTGTCTGTAGCTCCTTATAAAATAATTCCTAATATATGTTTTTCTATATTACATTAAAAGATGTTAGAATTCATTTTTGTAATATGATAGCGTAGTGTAAGTAACATAGTTTAACTTTTTCGTTATTTTCATAGCTCATATCACCTATGATATGAGCTATGAAAATAACCAATAAAATAACCTGAATACCACCAACTTTCCCGAAAATATGTCAGAAAAAGTGCTGAAAAAAAATAACTAAGCGTTTTTTTCTGTAACAATTTATCTGTATACTTTTCCGCGTTCTAACGACTAACTTTTACAAGTAAATTATTATATTAATACACTATTATGATTTTTGTTAGGAACTTTCCTATGAAAAGTTACATGTTTTTAATTTCATTATCATTTCTTTATCTTACGGATCTTAGTGGTTTATTTTTTAATCTAATGTAGGTAGCACAATACAGTAGTAAAAATACCCATCATAGGATATATGATGAAGGACGTCAACCACGCATTCCTCATGTAACCCTACCTAACATTGCACAAAAACATTTGCTGGGAAACGACTTTAATCTTAACCGTAAAACTTTCTTATTAGCAATAGTATGCAATCACGTTCATTGTGCTTATGGGCGCATGCAACGGTACATTCATAGTTGTGTTATAGCATCAAATAGTAGCTTTCGTAAAAAAAAAAATAGAGTAGAAGTTGGAATTTCTACCATTAATTTCTCCGTAACTAGGAGGTTCCCAAGTATGGTCCCGTACAGAAAAAAATACACACTGATGACACACAAGACACATTCGGTTTCGTTAAATGTTTTTTTTTTAATGTGTTTAATGTTTTTTGAAGGTGGTCTGACTATATGTTTATTTAGCCTTTTCCCAGTTGTGGGACACAACGTAGACTACTAAATTAAAATCGCCCTGCTAAATATGAAGACTTTAGAGACGTAAAGTCGGCTTTTAGACTGAAACAAACCATTAAATTTCCATATTACTGCCAAAACAAACAGTATTTAAATTGCAAAATCAACATTTTATCATGTAAGCACGATACGCAAAAATGATTAAAAACCCTCGCTCGAAAACAACCATGGATACGCCCAAATAAAACGATAATTTAATACCATTACATTATTCCAATATTCCCTGTACCCGTCACAAATGATTAATGAGTTTATTTAAAAACGGAGCTGGCAACCCTGCCCAAGGCGGGCCAGTTTGGTCGCGCCATACCCAATGCCATTGATTCATTATGGCATTACATATGACGCGACTAATGACAGAATTGTGGTATTAATTGCTCAATTCACAGAGGAAGAGCAAATAGCTAATATCATATTTGTGTTAGATCGATCATAACTGGATCAGTAATGACGCGATGTTTGTTTGGTATTTCGATGTGAATTTGTGTTTTAAAGTAAAAATCGTTAGTTATTTTTTTCAGTACTAGTATAGTTTTAGTATGTGCAATTGTGCATAGTGGTGATCAACTTCTCTTCCTTCTGGTTCGGTCTCCTGATTATACAACGTGTATCAGAAAGGGTATATACATAACAAAGGCATGGCACCTTAACATGATATCAAACGATATTGGAAGGGTTTTTTAATCCTATCTCTTTATGTGAGGAAGTTATGAGGAAAAACATCGCCTGTGATAGGCTACTATCATACTAGTCGCACAAAGATATTGAAGACATTTATCGGATTTTGGCAAGTAACATAGCGGATTTTGACGGGTAACGAGTAGTTATTAACGTATGTAGTGTGCTGCCACGTTTGTTATGATTTGATTTTAAGAAACACACGAAACCGAAAATTTGGTACCAATTTTTTGAGTATATTATTTTGAGTTGAAACCCTTCCGATATCGTTTGATATCATCTAAAGATGCCATCCCCTTGGTATGTATATGCCCTTTTTGTTACACGTTGTAAATATATTTAGTTTTTATTATTCCTGAATTAATAATTTTCTTTCTGTAGCGGTTGTTCATGGATGTGGTCTGCTTGTAATGCTACAACTAACCTAGGCCTTAAAGAAACCTGCAAAATGGATTAGTTACATTTCGACATAACCCACACAAAACGATTTCTAAAGCTACAGTTAAACATAATCAGATTAGTGAATAGACATGAGCACTTTTTAGGGATTTGTACCCAAAGGGTGCCAACAGAATCCAATCACTAAGCCTCTGCTGTCCGTCCGTCTGACTGACAGCGGGCTGTATCTCATAAACCTTAATAAGAAGACAGTTGAAATTTTCACGGAGTATGTATTTTACTATCGGCCGCGTGCGACTTTGTTGGCGTTTTTTTATACGCTCCGCTCCTATTGATCGCAGCGTGATGTTATATAGCTTAAAGCCTTCCTGGATCAATGGGCTATCCATTCTAACGCAAAAAGAATTTTTCAAATCGGACGACCTTACGTACACGTACGACGTACGGCGACTTTTCACCCTTATATTGTTAACGCCACTACGATCTGGACGAAGCGTTTCGCTTCCTCTTTTATAACGCGCACATCGAGAGGCTGGTTGATTTGCCGGCGGCGGTGTTTTCGTCACACTACAATTTGAGTGTCTTCAAGGCTAGAGTGAATAGGCTCTTAATAAACTAGCGAGCTTTACCACCAGGCCGGATTGCGGTCAAGCGCTAATTTATAATTTATAAAAAAAAAGTTTTTTATTTGGCGTATTATCCGAGTGTATACAACATGTTTTTGCTCACATTATAGATACACTTATGCAAAGTCTAGGACTCTAGACTATAAAGCAACAATATTCTATACGCTAAACTAATTAAAAGCCAGACACTAATACCATCGGACATAACGCTAAGAGAATTTTCACCTGACGCGTACTAGACAGGATGATGCAGGAATTTGCATAATTCCTATGTGTGACATTAATTTAGCCAGACCCAATATCATGGCGTCACCTGCGACCAACAAAATGTTATTACGTACCCTCGTATCTACGTGTATAGTAAGCACACATTCACACGATTTTTATTAATTCAAAAACTTCAGCGTTGGTAAAGCAATTATTTCAACTAAACCATTTAGCCGTGTGGTACAGGGCTTAGAATACTACCAACTCATGTCCTCCCGTGGGTGTCGTAAGAGGCGACTAAGGGAACTTTCACCAGGGAAGCGGACAGCAGCGCTTCTCCTGTGGAATATCAAAATACTGCGATCTCCAACCCGTCTGCCAAGCGTGGGGATTATGGCACCCAGAATGTAATGGCAAAGCTTTTTTTTTTTGTTGGGATAGGAAATCATCAAATGCCTTCTCCCGCTCTGGGCGGAGCGGAAGGGCGTGTCAGACTTTTACTGACTAAAACCCACCCGTGATTCTTCAGTTGCCTGTGCGACGGCCAGGGCCACGGTTTCTTGTTTAACCAACCCGCAACCCTGACCCAGGAGGCATCGGTCTTCGTGGACCCCGGCACGACGTGCTGACATCTCTTTGAGGCGCGCGTGAAACACGACGCGCCGTCGACTCGGGCCTGGACCTTACCGAGCGGCGAGCTGCCCACTGCTCACCGCCCGCAGGCCCGCGCCTACGGTGGCTGGGAGTTTAGTGTCATCTCCCGACCAGGGCGTCTCCTGCGGCGGCTACGTAATGGAAAACCTTGGGGGAGGCCTTCGTCCAGCAGTGGAGCTCTATAGAAGCACTTTGAACTGTCAAAATCAAGCCGACCCCAACTTACTAGCGAAAAAGGGTAGTTGGTATCATCCCTTGGTATCATTGTAGCAAAACTTGGCAATATCACGTAAAAAGAAGTTAGATTTTATTATTAACAACGTAAAACATTTATTAAAAAAGTGAAAGAAAATATGTACCTACATTTATTTGAGGTAAAAATGGCGCAAAGAAAACACACACAAAGAAAAAAACGAGTTGGTAGAAGTTGGTTGGTTTATTGGATTCTTGGTTCATCATCATCATCATTTCAGCCGAAAGACGTCCATTGCTGGACATAGGCCTCCCCCAAGGAACTTCACGACGACCGGTCGTGCGCCTCCCGCATGCAGCGGTTTCCCGCGACCTCCATTAGGTCGTCGGTTCACCTTGTCAGGGGCCAACCCAAGCTGCGTCTTCCGGTGCGTAGTCGCCACTCGAGAACCCGTAGGCCCCATCGGGCATCGGTCCTACGGGCAATGTGCACGGCCCACGACCACAGATTATTGGTTGGATCCAAATTATTGCTGCGTTCATTCAGTACTTGGCTATTATTGATCTTTATGCACTTGATCATTTTATGTCTGCGTTAGAAATCGCGCAGCTAAATTTTGGGGAAAAATTATTTGAACCTTTTTTTGTAATTATAAACTTGAGCTTTGACCACAATCCCGCCTGATGGTAAGCAGTGATACAAACGTTGATGCCACTTTTTCCCATCGATACGCTAAGAAGAAATATATAAAATTAAAAAAAATGATATGATTCAATAAGAGAACCAGAAAACAATGAAATGCTATAAAAGAAATCCCCCGCGTATAGTTTCCAACAAAAGGTTTCTTCTGCAAAGATTCTAATTGTACACTTATCTAATGATAACGCATTGTTTCAATCCTTCCCTCGGCACATTCTGCTGGTTTTGTCTCCACAGTCTAATTACAACGAACAACGATACTTCTACCAATACTTATGCGATTCTCCACGAAGTACTCGCAATCTGCCACTTAAAACAAGAAAAGCTGAGCGTTGAACAGTAGCAACTTGTAAAAATAATCCAATCTTCGACCGCGGTGTCATTCCGAACTAACAAACTAGAAATTTTCAAGTCGATATTCCCGACCTGATTTCCGACGCTGCGGGTAAAACGAGCAGAGGAAAATTTTCAGACTTGTTACTCTTGGTCGTAGTCTTATTGTGGAAACTTGGTTACTTGACTGTCGTGACCACGCCATCCTGACACTTACAACTATTTTTTTCTTACACACTTTTTTACTTTAGAACTGCACTTGAGTAGTTTACACTGAGTCTTGTTTCGTGGTAGATTATGGTTGATTGGTGTTTGGTTGTAGATTATATTAGAACGCCTTGTATTAGAAGCATAGGCAGCCTAAGCAGTTAGGAGCATAAAGGGTGAGCTGCGAAGGTTAGTTCTTATAATTGTTCAAAATCTAGAAGTACCTAATGTGATAATCAATGTCAAAAACAGGTCCAAAACTGAGGGAAATTAGTGGTCCCCATATTACAGAACCTTGATCAAGATATAAGCACTACTTAAAACTAATGTCAACCAATAAAATGGCTTCAAACGAGTTTTAAATAATGCTTGAGTTTTAAGTGACTGTTCGCGACGATAGGTCGTGAATTCGTGATGGAGTTAAAAGGACTGATAGTTGACTGCATAACATGTAATTACAAGATTAATGGAAATGATATACTAGGAGACTAACTACAGGACTACCATTATACTTTAATACGAAATACTATGTTTAAACGTGTAAGCGTAGCTGCTGTGTGTAGAGGTGACTAGCCGATTAATCTGTCAAAAAGCTTAAAGATTAATATATATAATATATATGAATAGAATGCGACCGTTCATAAAAATAAAGGAATCGAGATTCTTAAGACTTTTAGTGCTTGCTTAATGTTGAGTGTCTTTTACGGTCGCACTTATTTTTTATTTTTTTTTTAACATACACACATACAGGACATATTGAAAATGTATATTTTGAAGTTTTGAAGAGGAGTAGGACGATGTGGATAGTTTCAATCAAAACTGATGCTAAAAGATGGCAGAAGTAAAGCGTTGCCTTTGCCCAAAATTGAGAGAGCTAGGGGGCTAGTAAAAAAAAAAAACAATACGTACTTTCGTACAAAACATTAAGCAACCAATAAAAGAATCAACTGTTTACAAAAAAAAGATACAATTGACCCAAAAACTCACATCTCAGGCAGTACATTCGCTCATTATTCAGCAAATCGTCTCATTATTTCTGTGCCGCTTAATCCATGGCTTACATTTCGCTTTTTAATTGTACCTCCATGTCTGACCCTCATCGAGGTCGCTTGTTTTTCACAATTTGCCGTCTCGTTAAACCTCGGCTTGAGTTAGTTTGGGGATGGCACAAGTTATGAGAGGTATATTGTGGCATAGCAACTACTTCTTAGGACTCCAAACTGTTGAATGTTACATGGTATTCCCTAATTAAATAATGCTGTTGAGGATCAGATGTTAAATTAAAGGCAAGTGGACTGTATACTATATATTTAAAAATAATCTTTAACAAGTAATTAAAGTTTAAAGGGATGACTGCGCGCGGTCGTGTCGGACGATGCATTGATGCTTATGTGGCCGGTTCCGTAGTCGACGCCGCCGCGCTCTCCGCGTCATCGAAGTTTGTGTGAACAAATGCTTATCTAGTGTTTACAACTTTCTTTTATAATTGACTAAAGATTTGAAACTGTTACTTATTTTCATAATTATATACTGGGTTTACACTGGAGACCTACTCAGAACCAGATCGATTGATCTGGAGAACAACACGAATATGGTCGTATTGTTGGGTTTAACATTGCATCGCCTTATTTTTTTGTTCCGGGGTGGAAAATGCTCATGCATCTCCACCGCCCTGGGGTGGCGACGGGGTCTGTCAGACTTCTACTGACTAAAAACCACCCCGGTATCTCTCCAGTAACGTGAGCGCGGGGCCGCGGGAGTCCTTGATTTTGCCGCGGCCCAACATAGCATCACCTCGTTCAACTGCCGCCTTCCTTCCTATGCACTCAGGTTTTTCGAATGAATAGGCTCTTAATAAACTAGCGCTATTTACCGTCAACGACTGCCTTCACTGCTTACCATCAGCCAGGATTGCGGTCGAGCTTACAATTAGGTACGTGTATAATGTAGCTTATAATACGTCGATTTTATAAACATATAAAAAATGTGGTATAACAGTCAACTTTTGTATTCGTAAGTTTTTGGCCAAAACAGCAGTTTTTCTAAGAAAAAAGCCATTTTAAAACTAAACTTTCAAGGTCATGAAAACAGCTTTCATCGCCCAAAACCAACCCCTAATTATCCCCCACAAAAATAAAGCCTCAACTCATTAGGAACCCGATTTTTCTCCATCACAGCCAGACTAAAGAGCAATTAAGTGGGTCTCCTACAATTTGCGCCGTCATCGTGCGTCTGTTATCAAGACTGCGCATCCGTGGAGCCGACCCTTTCGCTACATAATATTGTGATTAATTAAATCCAGAGATGGCGTATATTACGAAGATGGACGCGGTAATTTGTTATGGTACTTCTATCATTTTTTTTTTTATGGAGATATGTATGTTTTGATCATAGTTTATTTATTTATTCCTTTAATTCAAGCAACTAGAGCCCATACAAAATACAATACAAACTATTACATAAAAATACTTGTAAAGTAATATGTAAAAAATATCACAACAAATACAATATCTTCTATACTATTAAAACTTATAAATACATATAACATAACAACCAACTACTGTACACGGATCATCGGCGTCGTGTTTCGCTGACTAGTGTTATGGAGCTGGCCACGAAACCGGCGGTACAAAACACCCTTCGGCCATAGCTCTTCTTTCAGGAACTTGTCGAGATCATGCGTCGGAACATGTACTACGAACGACTTGAAGTATTTGTTGTGGCGCGGCTCCAAAACCTCGACCCTCACAGTCCATTTAGTATTGACGCGCAGATACTCCACTATCTTCTCAGCCTTCGTGGAGTGCTGCAGTGTGTCCAGACTGCAGCACTCCAGCAGTACCGAGTCCGAGGCCAGCGCAGTACCGCATTGAAACTTAAGTTTAATCGTCAGAATTAGCAATTGGAATTGGCCTCAAATATCATAATTTTGTAATATATTCAGTCAACGCAAACTCAAACATATAATCGTATCGATGATTTTAATTATTATAATTCTATAAAATCATATTTGTTACTGTCGCAAATCATATTTCGATCAACTTACAACCTCACACTGTTCGGCAAAACGTTATAAAAACGTACGAAAATTTTAATTTCGTAGGATATCGCGGCCCACCTCCCTCCCTTTCCAAAAAAACACCTTTATATAATCCTCACCATTTCCATTTCGACCATCTCAAAATAAACGTGCCTACATTAAAATATCTAGTTACATAACCCTGGATCGTGGACAGCGAGCGAGATATATCGCCTAATCCACATTACGGTCAAAACGTCCGGTTGTGACAGCCCGTAATCCCACATTCAATTGTGGACGTAACGCGTGCGCCTACCCTACGATATTACGTGTACACGTGTACACGTGTAACGGAGATGCCCCGCTTCACGTCCGCCATCTGATCAACGTCTTACTTTTAAGTGGTTTCCATTTCTACATACAAAGTTTATATCGGTATGATGAAATTATATGAAAGAAATGAAAGGTTCTTTTTTACATAAAGCTGAAAATATACTATGGTAATAGTATAATGCTGAGCGATAGCCGTTTTGCGTGGATTTGATCACAACCTTTTCAATTATTTTGGTTTTTTTTTGCGTAAAGTTTACCGCATATGAGCTTATTTACTTGCTTTCTTTGTTGTCCTTCTTCAGGATTTTTTCTGAAATGTGAAAATACGGCTATCCTTCTCTTTTTTTTCTCTTTGACCACCACTTATTTTTTTTTCTTTTTCTCTGCTCATCTTTTTGGTAGTCAGTCAAGCTTACCGTAGAATCAAGAGGACCCGGTCCCCCGGAAAGGTAGATGACGACTGCATAGGTGGTTATTAGCCGGTAATAGTCCGGTACACACCACCGCGTCCCCGGCGGCGGCTTCCATAAAATACCATAATAATAGTATATAATAGTCCATAAAAATTATTTAGGCTTACGCCACCATATTTATACAAAAATGGCGTAAGCTTGAATCCTTTTTTTTTTTTTGATTCGAGCAAGTCACCTTGCGACTTAAAACAAGCACTGGAATTTAGCGAACAGACCGCAGTACGCCCTTGGTACCTTTGCTAGTCGTTTACATGTATCGAAGAATGTTAAATCTATAAACCTCTTTTTAAACTTTTAGACTTTTGTCGTCCTCCGTGGCGCAGCGGTCAACACGCCTGCCTGCGACGTGGAGGCCCCCGGGTTCGATCCCCGGCCAGGTCATGATGGAAAACGATCTTGTCCTGATTGGCCTGGGTCTTGGATGTTTATATATATATATGTTATCATCATCATCCCAGCGTTAATCCCAGTCGCATCCAAAGCCTTTTTCAGCTTTTTGGAGTCTGGGGTCCGCTTTACCAGTCCAACTGCTGATATGGCTAAACTTCATCGTTTTCCGTGAAGCGACTGCCGTCTGACCTCCACAACCCGAAGGTGACATCGAAGCATTGCAGTTAGATCAATTGTTGGACTTTTGAGGGCTCCAACAACCCGTAACGACTGCCACTAGATGTTCGTATGGCAACCCGGACCAATGGCTTAACGTGCTTTCCGAGGCACGACCAGACCAGTGCAAATATTCATATTCATGCATACAAATACTTGCACTATGCAGGGATCGAACCCGCGCCACCTTGCGCAGCGGCCGCGTCCGCTACCGCTACGCCACGGAGGCTATCATCTAAATATATATCTATTATAAATATAGTATCGTTGAGTTAGTATCCCATAACACAAGTCTCGAACTTACTTTGGGGCTAGCTCAATCTGCGTGATTTGTCCGTATATATTTAATATATTTATTTATTTATTTGTATTTGATATTTCGGACCCCTTGGACTCGTCATGTTCGTCCATCCTCTGCTTACCTTCCAAATGGTTAGTGATAGAAAGATGAAACTTTACATGAATATGTGTTTTTATTAAAAAAAATTTGGGGTACCTCCCCTACACTTAATTTTTTTTCTCGTATTGACCCATCAAACTTGAAATATCTGAAAAAAAAATCTTACATAATATTTTTAGTCCATGTGATGAAATTGTGTATTTTGTCTGTCATTGCAAATACCACAAAAACCAAATAGGGCAAACTTCAGGCACTTAATCATAAAATAAGGCATTTTATATTATAAAATAAGGCGCGCGTGAAGTTTGTTTTTATACACAAAATATTAAAAATAAAACGATGAAAAAAACTTAGAACAATACAAAGATCTGAGCTGCAATAAATATCAAACTTTTATAATAGAACCTTCAACGAGAGCTGAGAGTTCCACAAACAATACAAGTAACTTTTTAGTATTAACTTAGGACGGCAAACAGAAACTTACGACAAGTTCTAAGGAATCAAGATTATACGGGCAACCTACTAAAACATTCTGGAAGCGCGGTATTCTGTTAGATTACTCACACGTGTAAGAAGTAGCTGCGTGTGTAGTAGGTTTGTAAGGAGTAATAGTGTTAAATATTCGAGCGTGGGATGCAGTGGAAAATCGGCAGTAAGCGTACCTACTTACTGTTCAAATCTGAAGTAGTTAAGTACCTCTTTATGTTAAACTCCTTCCTTCCTTATGCCTTCATGCACTAACAATTTTATATGATAAACGAACTGCTTTTTTTTACATTTTATTAAAAATTAGGCAGTTTCTTATTCAACTTCAACTGTCTGCGACGACCCTTTTTTTTTTGCTTCCGGGGTGGAAAATCCTCATGGATGTCCGCCGCCCTAGGCGGGCGTCGGGGTCGGTCACACTCTTGCTGACTAAAAACCACCACAGTGTTCCATTGTACACTGCTTCTGCAACCCCCGATTGGTGCTGGCCCGCCACTATGGGTCTCCTCGGGTCAGGGGGTATAACTCCCCCCGTGACGTCTAAGAATGGCGCGCGTGGAACACCTCGTGCCGCTACCTCGGATCCTGATGTTTGGGGGGCGACAGATGTCCCCGAGTTTGTCACCCGTGGACCCATTTAGAGGGGCTGGAAGGGGGCGTTATCCGCCGGCCGAGTGGGAGGACGAGATCACCCTCTCCCTTTCCGCAGCCTCCTTCTGCGAAACAGTTGCCTCGTAGAAGGAAACCACCGCATCCAAGGATTCTACGCTGCCGACCATCGACTCTATTACGGCCGGCAGCGACAAGTCACTAGAAGAGACATAGAAAGAGCACGGCGCAACTCCTCCCAAGGGCCCACTCTGCCAGCGTATGCATCTGCGACGACCCTGGCTCATTTATTTTAATCCGCTATCAAGGTATGTTGTCCTTTATGGCTAAAACAAAAAAGAATATCAATAAAACCATGTTTGCCAACTTACCTATTAACACGAATAAAAGTAAGTTAAAAATCCAATACCCACCAAACTTTTCAACCACACAACTATTCCAATCGCTGAACAATACACGTAACACCAGCCACCGCCAGGCAAATGTGATTCGAACTCACTTTCCAACATTTTGCGTAAAGCAATAAGAACACAGAAATCAAAGTTTCCAAAGCTAATATATATTGAATCGTAGTTGGATGGGCAATGCAGTCCGCGTACCCTCCTGAGAGAGAAACTTTCCCCAATGTATTACTTTGTGACGCTTCGCAGTCAGTACTTCTCTTCTAGTTGCCAACAAATGCTGCTTACGTCCCGTGAATTGGATATTGCGGCTGTTTGATCAAACTTCATTCGGAGACTACAATAATAGCCTTTGTAGGTCTCAACAGTGCGTTTGACATCTCTATTGTGTGAGAAAGGAAAAATGTCTGAGCATGAGGAATTGAGGAGTCTTAGAATGTACAGACAATGTGTTGACGTCAGCTCGAGAGAATGTATGACGAAAGTTACACTACCATTCCAAAAACTTCCTATCTATAGTTTTTAGTTTGAGGTTGATCAGTGGCAGTCTATTGGTAATGGTGCTTTGTATAAATTATTTCATCACCACTAATCTCCAAATGGTAATGGAGAACATCGTGAGAAAATCGACATGTTCTGGAAGCAAAAATTTAAAGATATGTGGCAACCCAAACCCGCACTGTTTATGTGGTGTATTACAGCGCATTCCTTCTCACCGAGAGGAGGTCCCAGTAATGGCAACATTATTAGCTGATTATTTAATCTATTCTAATATATAAAGCTGAAGAGTTTGTTTGTTTGAACGCGCTCATCTCAGGAACTACTCGTCCGATTTGAAAAATACCTTATGCCTTGGATAGCCCATCAGTCCAGGAAGGCTTTAGGCTATATAACATTACGATACGACTAATAGGAGCGGAGCATAACTAAACCACGTGAACGATGTCGTTGGCGGCCGCTACTCATTTAGATGTCGGGGATACACTAATCCTCACCCATTTATTGAGAAACTTACGCACAAACAAATAAAACCTACTTGACAGAAAGTAATCCTATTAAACAATCTACTTTCTCTAAATGAAGCAATATAGCTTTATCTAATTACACCCTTTTATCACTCCAATTAATAGCTTTTCATATCTAAGTTTTCAAATCTAGAAATGCTCCTTATAAAAGCCTGTCTAAGATAAGGCTAGGATATTAGATACAGACTTACAATTAATTCAATTGATTCATTCATTCCATTAAATGGAGATAAGTTTCCAGTCAATGAATTAGGTCTTCTATCAATCCGTTAATCTGACGTTTGTTGGTCAATACAGTTACCCGAAATGGCTTGTAATGAATGCCTGACGGCCTATTTTCTGCGAAAACGTAGTTTTGAGAAATGATACGGCCTTTTCTGAAAGCAGTATTTGAAGTTTTTTGGCTCTAGGACCTGCCGGTTTTCTCACGATTTTTTCCTCCACCGTTTTAAGAGCAGCGGTGATGAAATAATTTACACAAAGTAAATCACCTGGCACCAGTTAATCGTGGTGGCCTAGTGGATAACCACCAACACCAGCCTCTCAAGTATGAGAGCGCGGGTTCGATTCCAGGTCAGGCAAGTACCAATGCAACTTTTCTAAAGTTATATGTACTTTCTAAGTATATCTTGGACACCAATGACTGAAGGTGAAGGAAAACACTTGAGGAAACCTGAACTTTAAGTCTCAAATCGCCAACCCGCATTGAGCAAGCGTGGTGATTACGCTCAATCCTTCTCTAGTATATGAGAGGAGACCTGTGCCCAGCAATGGGACGATAAAAAGGTTGATGATGATGATGAAATCACCTGGTCGGGTTCGAATCTTCGACCTACAACTTACAAGTCACGGTAGATACCTATAGGCCACCACTGCTCTCATCTCCTCTAGAGGAGGTCTGTGTCCCAACAGTGGCAACTTCGTAGGCTAATTATGATGATTCTAAAAGGGTCTTGTAGTAGTTTCCTGCTGTATTCTTAATTAAAGCTTGTTACCGCCTAATAAGACAGGTTTGTCTAAATCCTAAAACGTTACCCAATATAAACCAATTCACCATTAATTCCACTCAAATTGGTCGCACAAATCTAAACACGAACCGCGTCTATAATCTGAGTTCCAGCATCCTTCCCGGGCAATACCTATACAAGATCATAGCAAACCATTTAACAAAGACCCCTGATAATTCAAATCATCTTTAGCTTGTATCGGCGTTTTGAGCACAAAGCCTTCCAGGTGGAAGGGAAGCAAAGTGGGGTGAAGGGATCATCTTACTCTAGCTGTTCGTATCTCGTATCGTTCGTGGGAGCTTCGGAGCAGCGTTTGAGATAACGTAACAATGCAGCGTTCACTTCGGAACCATTTATTAGATAGTGTTACCTGTATACAAAGGTTCTAGGTTTACACAGGGTGTTGCGAATGTAGCGTAATGTAATGTTACGGCTTTCGAATGGCGCCTCTTTAGAAATGAAACGCGCAACTTAATCCTTTACTGTCGACGATAAGAGGATGGTTGGTTTATTTATTACTTTAGTGAGATATTACAGGATATTCTAGAATTTTTAATAGTGGTGTTTATTTGTTCAGTCCTATTTATTACCTATTCAATGTGTCTGTAAAAGGAATCACACAACGCATGAATCTACACCAACTTGGACTGAGCCTACGTAGTGGATTCCAGACCACTCCGAAGATATGAAGACTATGTTCTAGCTGTGGGAAAATTGTTGACTGAACATGTATAGTGTTCATTTATTTTATTATGCAAGTAGAGTATAAATTATGTGTAAATAAGGGGCCATTGGTCCTCATTATCATCATCATCACAGCCAGATGAAGTCCACTGCTGATATAGGCCTCTCTCAAGGATTTCCAAAAAGAACGGTTGGACGCGGCCTGCATCCAGCGTTTCCCTGCGATTTTGGTCTGATCATCCGACCACCTAGTCCCTGGTCGTACGTAGGTACGTGGTCGCCATTCAAGAGCCTTTCTGTCCCATCGGCCATCAGCTCTACGAGCTATGTGCCCCGCGCCCACTGCCACTTCAGAGAGCTACTCCGCTGGGCTATGTTAGCGACTTTAGTTCTTCTACGAATCTCCTATCTCCTTGGTCCTATCCCATTATTAAACCTTACAATATCAACCTACCAACATTAATAACGACATTCTAAAATTTGAAAAAGATTTCTCAAATCAATTATCACACGACTAAAAATATTTAGCTCAATGAGAATATTCACTCAATAACTCACATTAGTGTCAAATAAATCCAAAAAAAAACGCTTTACCACCTCATTTATATTCATGGGAACGTTTTCAATTTGATATAGTAGCATCCTTCTACTACCATGGTACCCAATATCGTGATTAGTATCCATAACTAATACAAAACAATTTATAGTTCTTAATGAGTTTTAAAATGTCATAAATTATATGACTAATGTGACTATTAATGACAGTAAATTAAACGTTAATAGGTCCATTTATAATGTGAAGCTGTTTAATTTTTGACAAGCTATTACATTGTTATGTATTCAGGCTTTAGTTATGAGGTGCATGAACAGATGGTTGTATCGATGAATTTTCACAGGTCATGTAACCTAACCGCAATAGTCAAAAATTTTCGTTGTTTTTTGTTAATGGTTGTCACAGTCAATGTCTTTTTCACGCTTTCCGTTTCGTTCGTCCATTTGCTTCTAGAAACTAAATAACTACTAATAAATAATTTCAAAGGGGTATTGGAAGACATAGCGTTGGAAGATCTCCCACAAAGTAGGTATCTTTTGTCTTAATTCATTAACGACCGACCCAATCATCTATATTTAGTTAAAGGTGAATACAGTTTTTTTTGTGGCGTAACCGGAGATAGACACGCTTTTCTACCTCAATTACGCCTAAACTGCTGACAGGTAGATAATGCGGTTCGGCCATAAACTTATAACTAACCACGCCTACGGTCGATCTATAAGTAAGCATACCAATTAACAAAACTGATGATTGAACAAAAATCAATCGTGTGTAAGAGGCTTAACAGACGTTAGTGAGTAGTGGTAAAGGGGCATAAATCTCAATCATAATTTGTGTCCCGTCAAGACTAGGCCGGCGAGGCCCAATGATTGATGGGGTACCGCGCGCTCATTCCGAATTCAAACGAACCAACCGACGGCCGCCACGTTGCAAAATGGCCGACACGTAACTAAATTGATTAAAAATCTATCGAACTACATAGTTGATTTCTGGCTTATGTCTTATTTGATACTCGTGTTATATTATTGGCTTTTACTTTTAATATTGGAAAAAGTCTCTACTAATAAAGGGAGAGTGCATTGATAACTTAGCTTGCCTGGGTGTGTACCAACACCCAATTTTTTTCTTCACCGACTTTAAAGCAGTACTGATGTCATAAATTACACAAAGTTATACAATATGTAAAGAAAACCTCGTCCGATCCATAAGGATAAATAGAGGTTAGGTAAACACATGACCAAATAAAATATGAAATTTTACATAATCATCATGGTAACAATACTAATAAATTTTGAAATAATCTTTTTTTTCTGCGAATTAATTCCAACTTCCCCAAAATTTGGTATTTTTTTAAAAAGCGACGACACCATTTTTGCAGTATGTATTTAGTTTATTATGAGCGAATAGCGATGCGACTGCGTGCCGCGTCCTGCCCCCCTTCGCCCGCGCATGTATTGCGTACCGCACCTGTATTAATTTACCTCTTTTTGCGAAATAATATTTATTTTTTCAGGGGGGTATTTTTTTTAAGTTTAGCCCGGCTTTGTAGGCCATTAGTAGAATCAGTTATCAATACCTAACAATACCTTCACGGATCGGACGGGGTTTTCCTTACATATTGTATATGGCTGGGTCATATATGACGATAAGGACATGTCATGGGTGACATACCTTCGCGGCGACAGCCTCTGTGGCGTAGCGGTAGCGAACGCGGCCGTTGCTCAAGGAGGCGCGGGTTCGATCCCCGCACAGTGCAAATATTTTTATGCATGAATATGAATATTTGCACTGGTCTGGTCGTGCCTCGGAAAGCACGTTAAGCCGTTGGTCCCGGTTGCCATACAAACATCTAGTGGCAGTTGTTACGGGTTGTTGGAGCCCTCAAAAGTTTAACAATTGGTCTAACTGTAATGCTTCGATATCGCCTTCGGGTTGTGGAGGTCAGAAGGCAGTCGCTTCACGGAAAATGTCCAAGTTTAGCCAAAATCAGCAGTTAGACTGGTAAAGCGGACCCCAGACTCCAAAGCTGAAAAAGCTGCGGATGCGACTGGGATTAACGCTGAGATGATGATGATGATGATGATGGGTGACATACCTTATCATAGCTGTTGTTTATGCACCATAACTATTCTATGGTTACCAGGTACTCAGAGAATACAGGACGATATTGACGCCAAGAGTTGTTATTATTGTGTTACTCCGTTTTCGATCTCCGCTCTAATTCCAGAGTGTACTTATGAGGTCCTAATACACGCTTACAGTATGACGTAATGAGTATTTGGTTACCTCACGAGTGGCTATATGACTCTGATCAAGTACACAAAGCGTACGCGCTCAACTTGATAGTAATTGTGATGAAATGAAATGCAAGCATTGTTTGATAATTTTACACCTTGCATTATAATGGGTAGTTCCGATGTATTTAAGGAAGTGCTGCATATGTGAGTCCATTACAGAAAATTAAAAAAAAAAACTACATATACTACAACTACATTGTCGCGTTAGACCACAGCGAAGTGTGAAGTTTAGCACGGTTTTAGGACCTATATGGCCAAAGATCTATCAAGACAGGGAGGTTTGGAAGGATCAACAGAAGGCCTTTGCCCTGCAGTGGGACACGTTACAAGCAAACTTAATATTTTTTTTTCTTTAATTGTACACAGATCTAAAATGTATTTAAACCCGTTATTATTAAAGCACTCTTTATAAGCACAATGATTATAAAAGAGTTTATTCTGTATTAAATATACGCACATTAGCATAAAAAATGTCATATACATATGTATATCAACAATGTTGTCATAAGCCTGGTACGTTCGTATGTAATAGGCATATTTGCAATATATAATAACTAGCTGTGCCCCGCGGTCACACCCGCGTAAGTTTCGAACCGAAAGAGCTCAGTTGATATAAAATAAGCGCCTGTTAAAATAATGGGAGCAATATGTACGTCCGCGTTTACTCCCGTTTTCGCAACATTTTTTGTTCCTGCTCTGCGCCTATTGGTCATAGCGGGATGTTTTATCTATCGTCGGGACTATCTGTGTCCCAATTTCATTACAATAGGTACGGTAGTTTTGGCGTGAAAGCCGGACAGACAGACAGACAGAGATACTTACGCATTTATAATATTAGTATGGATGAATGATGAAAACAAATGGACGTAGGAACCCTGTGTAAAGCCTCTAAAGTTTTGCACATACAACTGTTTGAATAAAAATGTCTAACCTCAAACATAATACATACTACAATACAAAATTCATTCTGTCACACTGTTATCCGCGTAAAACCTTCGTTTGTCTCAGAGCTTGTTCCTATTACCGTCGAAGAAAGGGTCTGCCCAATTTCGCCAACAAATTCAACCACCAATTTGCCTAAGAAAACTCCATAATATATTAACGAACCTTCCTGCAACGAATAGTTGGGATTTATAATATTTGTGGCACGTTCGGGCGATCCCAACGCGGGGCGACCTTAATTTATTAATAGATTGTTTATAGGTTCGGCAAGGGCCCCACCGTCTAATAAATAGATCACCCTTAAAATAATAATGCTCTTTCGTTACACCCCGTACTGGCGCATAAATTTTATTAGATTAAAAGGGTGAGTCGGAGACGGTCTCCGTTTACGAGCTGTTAAAATTTCTGTTAGTTCTAGACGGGTGTCGATTTATTGGTTTCGTTTCTGTTCGATTTTATGGCCTGTTAAACACTGCGGAAGAGTTTTTGGTCAAACAAAGAACGTCTTATAAGCAGGGACTGTCATTAATTTCGCTTGCGTAACTGCTCTTCATGCCCAAGAATGCTGAAACGAGATGTAAGCACAGACCACCCAGTGAACATAAATTTACTTCACTTTACTTTAATCGACGTTTATGAATAGACCCCTTATACACTATGGTGTTTATTCATAAACGATAATTTAAGTGAAGTGACGTGCAAAAGCTGCTAATCACTAGTTAACTTTAAGCAACTAATACTAATAAGGGGGATAATTTAAAGTAAATAATTGTAGAAATATATAATATTTATGTATTGTGCAGCATATTTAAAGTTTGTAAAGATAGGTGAATTGCTGTTTGTTACTATTTACCTAACGCAAAAACTGCTGCACGGGTTGAGATGAAATTTCGCACACAGATTTTAATAAAGATAGTTATAATGAAAATTAACACTTTTTATTAACCTGATATTCATACAGGATTGAAACTCATGCTTTTGAAACGTATTATATGTATATATGATTCTACTTGAGTATATTATTTTACACCACTGACAACTCCATTTTCTATATCTACGCAGTCACTGTCTAATCTAAAGTTGCTTGGTAAATATCCAGTAGGAGTTTTAACGGGAAAGCTATGATGAGTGTCACCCGCATTTTTCATTGGACTTTTAAAATTATTTATAGTGTCGTTTACTAAATAAAAGCGCGTTATTTATATAGCAAAAAGTGCATACAGTAAATAATTCATAAAGAACATTGAAATATCGCAGCATAGTGGCCACATCATGACTTTGCCTCAAACCTCCCTCATAGTCGGTTCACACGGCCGTCTTTTTATTTTTTATTGTGAAAAAAAATTCAAGAAATTTCTATAATTTGTTACACGTGTTATTGGCAACATTGTGGTATCTTTTCCACAGAGGCCATTGATCAAGAGTTGAGGTTGATTCTCACCTTGAAAAAAGAAGAAGATATCCTGTAAGCGATAAGGCCACTAAATTTTATTTTGTGTGGTATGTATTTTCTGGTGAACATAGAAAAGAATACTGTTCATTATGTACACAATATAAATTGCAGAAAAAATGGTGACACAATGAGCGGTCATATCGCTTGGAGGGATCTTTTACAGACAACCTTTGGATGGAATACCAAGGAGAAGGAGAGACACGGTGACGACAATACGACAAATAAATTAAACTACGTCTTTCTAATGCCGTAGGTACCCCTCTATATTTGCTCCATGCCGTACCCAACCTACATACAATAATTCTGTCTAATAAATCTTATATCTACAGCTAGTCAAATACTGGCAAAATCTCTAGTAGGCCCAGCACTGCTATTTAGTTTGTTAAAAAAAAATCTTTTTGAATTTCGAATATTTTTTGAAAAAGTTTATTTCATATTCTCAAAATACTTGTACACATTAGTATTGCCAATGTGTTTATTTATTGTCGTGCTAGCTGTGTGGCTACCATGAGTTTTCATTACGAGACTCGATCGTCGATATCGACCGCGTTTGACTCATCGATTGGCCTGCTTCAAGGTTGTACGAACTCTCAACCAATGAGAGCGCCAAACGCGGTCGATACTATCGAATCTCGTAATGAAAACTCATGGTAGCCATACTGCGCCCGCTGCGGTTTCATCCGCATAAGCTTCGATGCCGTGGGATCGATAAGCGGGATTAACATACAGGATATCTGTGTTTTAATCCTGCTTATAAACCATCTGTGTGCCAAGTTTTATCCAAATCCGTTTAGGAGTTTTTCTTCAAAGAGTAAAAAACCAACATTCAAACTTTCAGGTTTATAATATTAGTGGGATTATAGTCTCCACTTTGTGTATCATTAAACTAGCTGCGCCTCGCGGTTTCACGCGTGTAATTATCGATCGTGTGGGAATATCGGGATCAAAAAGTATCCAATGTGTTATTACTGGTTATAAATCATCATCATCATCATCCCAGCGTTAATCCCAGTCGCATCCAAAGCCTTTTCAGCTTTGGAGTCTGGGGTCCGCTTTACCAGTCCAACTGCTGATATGGCTAAACTTCGACATTTTTCGTGAAGCGACTGCCGTCTGACCTCCACAACCCGAAGGCGACATCAAAGCATTGCAGTTAGACCAATTGTTGGATTTTTGAGGGCTCCAACAACCCGTAACGACTGCCACTACATGTTCGTATGGCAACCGGGACCAACGGCTTAACGTGCTTTCCGAGGCACGACCAGACCAGTGCAAATATTCATATTCATGCATACAAATATTTGCACTTTGCGGGGATCGAACCCGCGCTTCCTTTCGCAATGGCCGCGTTCGCTACCGCTACGCCGTTATAAATCATATGTATGCCAAATTTCATCAAAATCTGTTAAGTAGTTTAGGCGTGAAAGCGGAACAAAGAAACAAACTCACTTTCACATTTATAATATTTGTAAGGATAAACAAACACATTTCTGTTTCCATCATCAAACTTGTTTGTCATATTCTGAGCTTATTTTCATCAACCATAAACATCTGTTTATAATTCTACAGCCAAACATTAGAAATGACAAAACAAAACAGCTTCTGTTTTCTGTGAGAAAAAATATTCTGACTTAATTCATATTCTGATACCCTTTGTCGCTGCATGGACAAAACATTCCGAATATTAATCCCTCTTTACCTCATGATACCTCTCAATATACCCTAATCACTGAGCACAAAACAATCTCTTAAGATAGGCGTCCTGCATGAGTACACACATGAAACCTGTGAACGGAGCATTTTAGCTGATAGCCATCGATACCTTGTAGAAATCCCGAGCAATCCCGATTGATACCGAGTAGAGCCGAACGGCCGTTACCGCATCGGGATCCGATCTCTCGCATGTACCTAGGTATTAGCAAGGAAAATATACTAAATTTAAAATGGATTAGCTAGGATGAAAAAATAAACAGCAACTATGTAAAAAATTACAATTACAAAATTTACGACAAAATTATGTGACGTTAACCAATCGCTTCAATCAACCGGTGGCTAAAGATCAATGTGGTTTTTTGTTTTAAATTATTTGAACTATCACAAAATTACTTATACCATTTTATACAAAACTAGCTTTTGTTCCGGACTTCGCTCACGTGGAAATCTTAAGTACATACACACAGTGAGATACACTATGTGGGATATTTTTACAAGACCCTCATTGTTTTTATTTTGTTTTCGCTTAGGGTTATTTATGATCGGTTCGTGTTGGTCTTAGCCTGTTTTAGCCTTCCTCGAGAGTTAGGCTACCAAATGAAAAAAAAATAGCAGTCGTAGGACTTACCAATAAAAGTGAAAACCGAAATAGTTAAAAAACACAGAAAAAGAAAACACGTTCACGGTGTCAGGTCGGTCACGCTCATGCAGAATTCAATGTTTTTTCCCTATTCAAAAGTACTCACGATCACTAAAGAAGTCTTCACTTCAAAGAAACAACAAATCTTAAGAAATATTTTTTTAATGACTATATTCTCGCATTTCTAGAAGTTAGAACTACTATTAGTAGTAGTTCCAGAATTAAGCGCATATTTTTATAGACAAACTTTCAAAATGAACCCATATTCCTTTAGTTGATTCTGCCAGGGGCCACGCGGTACTTATCTAGAAATAAAGAAATATTTTTTATTCCGCACAAACAAATTTCTATCTCTTTCGAACAACCAGCAGCCAGAGCCTAGCGGACCCATCTTGGACCCAGTTTGTAATAACATCTCTTTCAGGCGCGCATGGCTATCTTGCGCTTATTGTACCAGCCATGTTTTCTGTCCGGATCATCCTAATGGCGAAGTCTCAACATTGCGTTGCGGCGTCGTATCGCAAAAACGACGATACACAGCAATGAGCTTCCATCTTCTATGTCACGGGTATGGTTTCCGCACTCAGTCCCTCCAGTGGACCATTGTGCGTGGGCTATGGCGGCCATTGGCGGTTACTCCAACCAGACAACCTCCCTCCAGAAGCCCATTAAGTCTCCTGGCCTGTTGAGAACATCTGTGTAAGCTCTTGGTGCCCAAGAGCTTACACAGATGTCCTCATGATTCTATGGTTTGGCTTCTAATTTGGGTGACGCCTGTACATTCAAAAGTCGTGAAGTCGTGGTGGCCTAGTGGTTGAAACACCAGCCTCTCATGTATGAGTGCGCGGGTTCGATTCCAGGTCAGGCAAGTACCAATGTAACTTTTCTAAAGTTATATGTACTTTCTAAGTATATCTTAGACTCCAGTGACTGAAGGTGAAGGAAAACATCTTGAGGAAACCTGGACTTTAAGTCTGAAATAGCCAACCCGCATTGAGCTTTTTTACGCTCAATCCTTCTCTGTATGAGAGGAGACCTGTACCCAGCAGTGGGGCGATAAAAAAAAGGTTGATGATGATGTACATGGGTGTTTGTACATTCAAAGAGTACATTAGCACCAGCCTCTGCAGGCTTATGCATGCTCTGCACAGAGGGCTGTCCGTTATACTTATTCTGTGGAGATGCTTATTCAGCGAGCAGTGGCCCGTGATGATCCCCGTAAGCAATAAGCTTTTGGGTGCGTCTAGTTGTGCGGCGTCAAGATTTTTACGATGCGACGCCGTAACGCAGTAATATGGACTCTCCTAGGTTTACTGACGATGATATATCATACAGTCCACTAAAATTCGTTTTTAAATCTATCGTCGCGAACACTGGTATAAAATTCCTCAAATTCCCGTTTTAATTTAGAGGTTGGTTTTTTGTTTGTTCCGCTTTCACGCCGTAACTACTGAACCGATTGCTTTGAAATTATGCATACGTAAAGTTAGAAGTCCGTATTAAATAATAGGGTACTTTTTATCCCGGAACAAATTGATATTCCCGTGAGGAAAACAAAAATATTGATAGCTTCATAGCAGTTCGGTGATAGATGGCGCTGTACGTCCATTAAAACAAGGTAATATATTGCAAACGATTATTCACATGTAAACTTAGAATCTAAATGATACGATAATTAATCCCCGAAAATGAGGAATCTAAAATGCGCGATATAATCGAATACCAGGCGGGGGTAGCCGCGGGCGGAAAGCTAGTTTTATTAATCAACAAAAAATGCTTAACTTTAACATCTCGTGCCATACCCTAACTACACCAACTACATAATATACAGCGCCACTTATTTGAATTAATACCACTTGCATACAACACAAGATGTGCTTGATTGCAAGTCTTTGCAGCACTGTAATAACACCCTGCCATCATCTGTCCCCCACGGCTTGTGCAAGTGAAAACCATTCATTATGCACTCTGTAATTTTCTTTATCGCTGCGGAAAATTCTTTCCTTACATAACCAAAAGAAAGCTAAGTAGAACGAATAGATTTCCATTTTGTTAAGGGAGACTGGTTGGTAAGAAAGGGTGAACCTTCCATTACAGGCATTGTTTTCAAGAATTCATATGGAAAAAATGGAATTTAAGCTGTGCTTGCCGCGGTCTATTCATGGATGGCTGACTATTCATTATTCAAGGTGCAGTTTCTCATCCTCGTCATATTTCGACTTAAGATATCAGTAGGGTAATTGCGTAAACACACTATAAATAAAAAATATAGTTTCAAAAACTAAAAAAGCATGCTTTTAAGAAATATCAAACTAAAACGTTAAAAATAATTTTAAAAAAAAACGTGAGGCGCTTTGTGTCATAATTTTTGTATATTAAGCGCTTTACGGTTTTTTTTTAAATTATTTTCAACTTTTTAGTTCGATATTCTTTAAAAAAAAAACGAACGAACGTATTGAAAACGGTGGGACATTTTACAGTAATGAGCCGCTCGTAGTCCAAAGAGTTAGAGACGGACAAACAAACAAGCAAGTAAGCAAACATACAAGTGAAGCTAATAAAAAGCATGTAATAAATAAATAAAATTTGTTTATTTCAGGTTTCCCCATATTTTGTTAGTAACATTATGACTTAAACAACTATGTCAATCATAACATAATAAAACAAATAATACAAAATAGAATATTATAACTTAATTCATGACCCTGCCACCTTCTAGGGCACCAGCAATGTATTGGGCAATACAATAGCAATATTTTGGGGTTATATTGGGCAGTAGCAATGGTTTCATTTTGACAGCTCAATAACATTCATTGCGTTATTTACGTTGTTGAACTGACACGTTTTCGAACATATGCAGCAATAGATTAGTAATATGCTTCGATGCCAACTGATAGTAATAGTGTGTTACGTAATTAGGGTGCTGGTCTATAATGAATACATATCTATTTGTTATTTTTAGTTTGACAGTATTTTAGAATAAATCACTTTCAAAGAACAAAATCGCTCACCGACTAACTTGCTGTGTGTGCACGAGTCGAAGACATGCCGATCTTACACATTCTGATTTCAAAAAATTTAAAAAAAGAAAACCTGCGTTCTTTTTTCAAATTATAAACCAGTGCTTGACCGTAATCCCGTAAGCAGTGATACAATCGTTGATGATAAAGCGCGCTAGTTTATTAAGAGCATATTAAAAATATTAATCATCATCATCCACTGAGTGATCGATGAATGTCATCATCATCATCATCATCAGCCTTTACTCGTCCACTGTTGGACAAAGGCCTCTTTCATGGCACGCCAACAAGCTCGATCCTGAGCAGTTCTCCGCCAGCCACTACCAGCCACCTTTTTGATGTCGTCGCTCCATCTCGCCTAAGGGCGTCCCACGCTACGTTTGCCGAGACGCGGTCTCCACTCAAGGACTCGTTTACCCCAACGGTTGTCGGTTGTCGATGAATGTATCCAATGAGAATCTTTGTTGCACTATTTTTTTTTTTATGGGACAAACCCCGCCTCACATAATCCCACCCACTGCAACTCCTGAAAGCCAGAATCAACAGTGGAGACCGCCAGAAAAACGCCGAGCAATGAAGCTCGACGAGTCCCGGAGAAACGATTCAACTGTCTTGGGTCCCGCAACGAAATTAATCAGAAAAGAATAGCGGAGGAGTAAGAAAAAATCTTTGCTGCGCTAGCAGAACTTATCTAGTAACTATGTGTAGTGTTGGGGTCACCAAGATACAGGCTGCGCCTAGTTTGAGACCCACTGTTAATTTGAACGAAATGAAAAGCTGTACTGCTGTTTTAACTGCATGCTATTTCTTGTAATTTTAACCAAGTATGTGCCTAAATTTTTTTTTTCTTTTCTTTATTCACTATAGCCTTAAAAACACTTAAATTGTAGTCCGACGGAAAAACCGCCGCTAGCAAATTATTCCAGTGATTTTTTTCTCATTACCTCCTTCAATTTGACGAGGATGCAAAAGACAGTTTGTATATCGGAACCCCTCCGTGCGCCGGAAAGCACGTTAAGCCGTTGGTCCCGACTGTCAGACATAGATCCTTGACAGTCGTTATCATCGTAGTCAGAAACCCAAATTTCTGACAACCAGGCTTAACAAGGGATATCGTTTTGGCCAGTAACTGGGTTGGGGAAATTAGATAGACCGTCGCTCCATATAATACACCGGTTAGAACCAGTTATAACCGGTTAGATTGAAAGCGAATCAGAATCCGAAGTCGTGGTGGCCTATTGGTTAAAACACCAGCCTCTCAACCATGAGTGTGCGGGTTCGATTCCAGGTCAGGCAAGTACCAATGTAACTTTTCTAAGTTATATGTACTTTCTAAGTATATCTTGGACACCAATGACTGATGATAAGGTGAAGAAAAACATCTTGAGGAAACCTGGACTTTAAATCTGAAATCGCCAACCCGCATTGAGCAAGGGTGGTGATTACGCTCAATCCTTCTCTGTATGAGAGGAGACCTGTGCCCAGCAGTGGGACGATAAAAGGTTGATGAATGAGTTTGAAAGCTAACCCTAATAGTTGTTGGTTGTCAAATCTAAGAAGTGTTCTTGGCTTTAAAATCAAAATCTTCCTATATCACCAATTGTCTCCTCAAGCCCGATCAATAATATAGTAAGGCTTTAAATTAAATCAATTCGTCATTACACCCGCTCTAATATATTGCATTAGTTAACTCGAAACGCTGTTTCAACTTGCAAGTAATCTCATTTGCCTACACAGAGTAACCGTATTCCTTTACTAATGTTGTTATACCGTAGTATAATATATGCAAATGTATCTTTGAACAGTTTTCACAGAAATGTAGCCACATAATCTAGATAAAGGTATCCTCCAAGTTTATCCTAAAAAAAGTAGCCGTGAAGATTTTCGAATCGAGTTTCAATGAATGTTTTTTTTTTTCATATTTTTGAATTGAAAATCGAATACTTACGCTTTTATTCCAATTACAAAAACCAATCCGATTTGACCACACCGACCATTGAAATAGTGAGATAAATCGCATATTGATTCAATATCTTGCTAGTACAGCAGCCAGTGTGCAACCATTACTGCCCAAAGCGTCAGACGTACGAATAAATATTCATGGGAATAATTCGACAGATTCCGTTAACGATGGCACGTCAAAAAGCGAGCAGGGCCGAGCGGAGCCGAACGAAGCCGAATGGAGCCGAACAGTGACGAAGTTTTCCGATTATGTATCGCTGAAATGTTTTTACACCATGTCGTTAAAGTTGCATTGACACGTTGTGGCGTTTTGTTTTGATATCAAAGGCGTGAAAGGCTTTTACTTTGTAATCAGGCTGTTTGGTCTGATAGTCCTTAGTGGACGTTGTGATAACAGGGAACTAATATCAAACTATTTTGAAAGAAGAATTTGCCCAATAGGATTTTAAATAAGAACTGTTTTGTAATCTCATTGGCTACCTACGAATTTTAGGCAAATGATATATTCGATACGCTCAATCCTTCTCTGTATGAGATGAGACCTGTGCCCAGCAGTGGGACGATAAAAGGTTGATGATGATGATGATGATGATATATTCGAACTCAGGCAGGCCCATTAGGTACTTTGTGTAAATTATTTCAGCACCGCTGCTCTCAAAACGGCAAAGGAATACACTGTGAAGAAATAAAAATATTCAACATTAAGAAATCTGGTATAAGCAGATGTAACAAAAGTACCGAAGCTCTTAAAAATATTCCAACATTGATGTAAAAATGGCCGCTATAAAACGAAGCGCCGTCTCCATGAGAAACGCGGCACTCGAACTCTTGTAATCAAAGTGGTAGTGTCGTTCCATCTGCCGAGACATTAATCACCCTTCCCACATTTATTGCGATTTTCGCGAATAAAACGTCGCTAAAAAACGCAAGGCATTACGCACACAGCTCTCGCGAACGAGGGAGTAAAAGGGAAAATCGTTGATTGCCCTCTTGAAAAATTACATATCATCGCATGCGTCTAAAAGCCTCGACATATGCATAATGTAATGTCGCATATTAGTCTTCTGTGCTTATGAAACAAATTGTGTGGAGTGTATTCCTAGCTTTATTTTGTTTTTATATAGACTTACGGCAATTGTTTTGCCGCCTGAAGCTGCCAGTTTTCTTTCCATTCCGACATATCTGCTCTATAAGCTTTTGTAGACTTGGCAGGCAAAGCGTTCTAGTATGTACTTACTTTTCCTTAATCTTTATTTCCTTCAGTGCCTTATGAGCATCCCAAATTAGCCTACTTTTAAAGAATGTACTTATGTATTACGTAGAATTTATAAGACAACAAAATTGTATGTAAGGTTAGGTACTCTTTAACTTGATACCACAAACAAAATTATAACCAAAATATAACTTCCAATAAAATGGTTTGAACCTTGAAAAACTTGATACCTACTTCTAAGTTACGTCAGGTGTTTTTTTTTTTTTTTTGCTCTCAATAACTTTTGGGCTTTTTTTTTAGTTTTTTTATGTTAAATTATTGAGAATGGTATAAAAGAAAACGTTTCTCAGTATCGTTGTATCTATTGGTAGTTTAGAAAATAATTCGTTTCCAGTTAAAATGAACGCATAAAAATCCACTTTAGATGACATTTTTGTCCGAGAAGAAACCTTTTACGGACTATACTTATCCGTGAGCTTTTTGAGGGTGTGTTAACAATGAAATTGAACCTTTACTAATAGTAAAGCTGAAGAGATTCATTGTTTTGTTCACGCTATTGTCTGGTACTGGAATTGGCAGCCGTGGATAGTTATAGACTACTAGCGGCCGCCAGCGACTTCGTTCGCGTGGAGTTAGTTATGCTCCGCTCCTATTGGTTTCAGCGTGATGTTATATAGCCTTTTTTTTTTTTTTTTTTTTTTTTTGTTTTCGGGGGGAAACCTTCAAAAGGCACCCGACCCCCGAGGAATGAGGTCGGGTAGTGTGGGATTTTTACCTCACTAAAACCACCCCGGTGATCACCATCTGCGCCTAGGGGTGGTCCCGGTTCCTCTTAAAAGACCAATTCCGGAACCCTCCCTGCGCAACGCCTGTAAGGCACATCCCAGGGGAGACTAAGTGGGCCTCTCCTAAACGTCCTATGCACGGCAGCATGTGACCACTATGCCACCGTCTTCCCTGGGGTTACTTAGTGGGCAGGCAGAGTCCCCGCTCTGTGTGCCCGCGACCCCAAAGGTCCACCTACCTCAATAGGTAGGCGGGTTTCGGCGTTTTAAGCGTCAAGGCGGTTGTCTCCCCGACGCCTCCTTCTCCGAGCAGGATCAGCCCTCTCTCGATCCCGTTCGGCGGCTTCCTTCTTGGCCATCACGGTCTCACAGAAGGAAGCTACTTTTGTCCAATTCTCTGTCTTTGCCAGCATAGCCCTTACTACTGTTGGCAGAGACAGGTCTCGCCCGATCCTAGAAACCAGGTCCCGCCGCTCGGAGTCCCATGCGGGGCACTCCTCGAGCGTGTGTTGTGCAGAATCCAGGCTGCCTCCGCAATGGTGGCAATTTGCCGTGTTCTCTCGCCCAATTCTGTTCAGGTACTCACCGAAGCAGCCGTGTCCAGTGAGTACCTGTGTGAGCCTGAAGGAGATGCGCTCCCCTCTTTTCAGCCAGGCTTCGAAGTGCGGCAGAACGGCTTCAACTACGCGCTTGCGCGAATATTGCGGCAGCTGTAACCGCTCGCGCCACCGGTCGAGCGCGAGTTGCCGTTCCCGTCGCCTCAGTTCTACGAGTGCAGTTCCTGGCACACTATTCCCGCTTTGGCGGATGTTAGAGATCTGCTTGTAGACCTTTGCGTCCATATCCGCCAAGATGTCCAGTGGCGGAAAGCGTGCCAAGAGAGTTGCCGCCTCAAATGATATCGTTCGGTATCCTCGTGCGATACGAATGGCCATCTTTCGCTGCAGTCTGTTGACTTTAGTCCTGCAGCGTCGAAGGCCTGACAGTCTACTTGACCAAACAGGCGCTCCGTAAAGGACCATCGATCGCACGACACCCGCGTAGAGGCGGCGAACTTCCTCCCGAGGTCCTCCGAGATTGGGCAGCAGTCTATGCAAAGCACCCACTGCCTTTTCGATCCGGGGAATCAGGCGGTCGAAGTGTTCTTCGAAGCCCCACCGACCATCCAGGGTAAGGCCAAGATACTTTATGTATCGTCCCACCTGGACTTGCACGTCTCCGACATGGACCAACGAGCTGGGTGGCTCTCTGCTCCTCGGCAGTTTATGAAACCATAACGCCTCGGTTTTCTCAGGCGCTATCTCCAGACCCAGCTCGCGGATTGAGGCCACGACTTTAGCCACCCCGAGTTCGGAAAGCTGGATGGTCTCCTCGAAGGTCTTCCCACCGGCCAATACAAGAGTATCATCTGCGTAGCAAACAATATTAACACCGACGGGGAGATGAACACGCAGGACCGCATCGTATGCCAGATTCCACAGGATAGGACCGAGAACTGACCCCTGCGGGACCCCACATGTAATCTCTCTCCGTTGAATGCTACCATCCCGGCCCATATAGCGGATGTACCGGTCACGCAGGTATGCCCCAATTATGCCCTGCAGGTAGGGAGGCACTTCATGATCTACCAGTGCCTCCCTAATTGCACCCCAGGGTAAAGAATTGAAGGCGTTAACGATATCCAAACTTATTGCCAACATCACCCCACCCTGGGACATCGCCTGGTCCGACAACGCACGGACGCGAAGAATCGCATCTACGGTAGAACGCTGCTGCCGGAAGCCATATTGGCTGTCAGAAAGGTTGGGACCAACTCGCGACAGGTGATCGACGAGCCTCTCAGCAATCACTCTCTCAAAAAGCTTGGAAGACTCGTCCAGCAAGCATATGGGACGGTATCCAGAGGGAGACTCTACGGCCCTGCCTTCCTTCCTCAACAAAACCAATCCAGCTTCCTTCCAACCGGAGGGGAACACGCCTGCACGAAGACAGCCATTAAATAGTCGTCTCAGGCGGTCACCCAGAGCAGCCAGAGCGAGGACCCACGCCCGGCCAGGGACTCCATCCGGACCTGGCGCGGTATTGCGAGTCCCCAAGCGCTTTACAGCTCGGTCTAGCTCCCCTTCGGTCACCCCCAACTCGTCAGACCAGTCAGACAATAACGGGGGAGGCGAGAGATTGTTCCTAGCTACTGGAAAGAGTGTATTTACCACTCTCTCCAGCAGGCCTGGATCCATGGTCTCCGTAATGGGAGGGACCCATGGGCGTAATTTACCCATGACCATCCTGTAAGGTTTCCCCTACGGATCTCTATCCAGCCCCTCGAGAAGCTCGCTCCAAGACCGAGACCTGGCATCCGCGATAGCATGTTGAAGCGCCATAGTCGCTACTCGGTAAGCTCTATAAACTCTGGCTATATCTTCCTCCGTTGCTCGTCTTCTGCGTCGAGTGCGCTGAAACTGGCGTCGGGTTCTAAGACATTCAGTTCGTAGCTGCGCAATATTTTCCGACCACCAGTAAGCCGCACCAGGACGCTGCCTGTGCCTGACCCGGGGCATAGCAGCGTCACAAATTGACGTCATTGTGTCCCGGAACCAAGTCGCCTCCTCCTCTGGATCGAGCGAGATCCTTTGGGTTCCACGATGATCTGGCCACGCTGCGACGTTGGCAGCTGCGACAAGCAAGTCACGATTAAGTTGTTTGAGGGCCCAACGACGCGCGGGTGGACTTGGGGCTGAACTGTTCGGACCGACGAAAGGATGGAGTGGAACAGAGAAAACGATGTGTCGATGATCAGAAAGAGTGACCATCTCCTCCGCCACTCTCCAATCCGACACCACGCGGGCTATAGAAGGACTCGCCCATGACAGATCTACGATTGACTCCCCCTGCCATCGAACGCATGTGGCAACGGACCCCCTATTCAAAAGTCGAAGATCAAGCGAAGCTGCCCAGTCCTGCATTACGTGTCCCCTCGGTCTATCCCGGGAATTACCCCATGCTCTGGAGTGAGCATTAAAGTCACCCAGAACAAGCACTGGACGGGAGGTGCATTTGTTTCGAATGCAGTTCGTAATTCCATCCAAGTATCGTTCGAATTCGGTGAGCGAAATATTGGGAGACACATAGCAGCCCACAACGGCCAGAGATCCCCATTCCACGGCAACATAACCTTGTCCCATATCTAATAAAGAGCAGTGAAGCCCACCGCTTCCACCAGCCCAGTAGACGGCAACAGAGTCCTCGGTATCTCGGAACCAACGAGGATGATCTTGTAGGCCATAGGGCTCTGCTACTACTGCCAAGGCAACCGACCACTCCACAATTGTCTGATTAAAAAGATTCTGTGCATTGCGGCAGTGATTCAGATTGCACTGAAGAACTTTTACGGCTGGGAAGGCGAGGTATCCATTTCCTCTGTAAGGCCCACACTCAATGATGCGGGCACCGATTCCTGCGATATCACAGTGGTATGCAGGGGGGATGTTATATAGCCTAAAGCCTTTTTAGATTAATGGGCTATCCAACGCAAAAAGATTTTTTCAAATCGGACCAGTAGTTCCTGAGATCTTTTTAGCTTTATGTATTAGTATAGATTAAAAGAATTTTGTAACCCTTAGGATTTGAGTATATTAGAAAAAACTCAGAAAGATCGCTAAGCGAAAACGCAGTAACAGCACGGAAGACATGCTGTAGGTCGTCGCCTAAATTTGACGTCGACGTCGAGGGCAGAAGCTATTTAAGTCAAAAAATAATGGTCTAAGGTTTATAATATACGCCGCCAGTTATTCAAAAGAGATATTGTAGCCCCGTGCGACAAGTGAAGGAACACGGATGGGTTTTAGTCAGCCGATAAGTTTTTTTAAGTAAAGAATCTATGTACAAAATTTCAAAAAGATAGCATAAAAACCACAAAGTTATGACCTTGTTATCCTACTTGATTGTCCCAACAAAAATATGGTCCACGCTCCGTTCAGGCGGGCGAGCCGGGGGCATTGACCTGAGCGTCAGCTGTGCGCCCGTATGAACTGCGTAGCGCGCTCAGTAACCACATTGCAATAACTTCTAAATGTATTTGTTAAAAAATATAACATGGTGTAAAAATGATTGGAATCGATTCTGTTGCTTAATCTAAACAAACTGTATTCAGGTTTCACGTAAACAAAAAATAACGTTGTATAGTAAGTATTTATTTTTATTTGACAGCCTCCGTGGCGTAGCGGTAGCGAACGCGGTCGCTGCGCAAGGAGGCGCGGGTTCGATCCCCGCACAGTGCAAATATTTGTATGCATGAATATGAATATTTGCACTGGTCTGGTCGTGCCTCGGAAAGCACGTTAAGCCGTTGGTCCCGGTTGCCATACGAACATCTAATGGCAGTCGTTACGGGTTGTTGGAACCCTCAAAAGCTCAACAATTGGTCTAACTGCAATGCTTCGATATCGCCTTCGGGTTGTGGAGGTCAGACGGCAGTCGCTTCACGGAAAATATCGAAGTTTAGCCAAAATCAGCAGTTGGACTGGTAAAGCGGACCCCAGACTCCAAAGCTGAAAAAGCCTCGGATGCGACTGGGATTAACGCTGAGATGATGATGAGTAAGTATTTCCTGACACATCTTGTAAAATCCACACAAATATCCTCTACCAGCAAAAAAAAAAAGAAACAAAACATCCCTTGCCAGGAAAACCGCCGGAGAAGCTAGCATTATACAAATATACATGACAAGTAGTACATAACGTGGTCGTATATACTTGATCCGGCAGTAAATGGAGCATAACTAGGCATTAGACGAATTGGCACGGCGCCCGGCCCCATGGCAGCCGGAGTGTGGAGCCATGGAGGGCATATAGTGTGGGAGCCATGGCTTTATACAGTATGCTGCCAACTTATTATATTTATGCTAAGGTATCATTATGTACCTATGTATATACCTATATTTGTGTTTGTACCTATAATTGGAAGTCGTGTAAGTTGAAACAAATAAATTCATGAACAATATTAATTGATTGTTGGACTCTGAACGAGACACTGGAAATATTACAATTTCAGTGGCAGGTTCCAGTATCCCTTTTTTGTTTTGGGATGGGAAATCATCAAATGAACTCATTCATTCAAACTCGGAGTTCAAAATCGGATTTAAAAAAATCATAGCCCAATTCTTAAGGAAGGCTATAGAATATATAAGACCCCGTGATTGTCACCCAAGACAATCAGAATGAACACTAAGTTAGACAGAAACTATAGCAGGCGAGGCGATGCGATGCGATGGAGTGAGTCGAGAAACAATAAATTTCACGCGGACGAACACATGGGTAAAAGCGACTGCAATAAACAACATCCTTACTAATATTATAAATCGGAAAGTCAGTTTGTTTGTTTGTTTGTTCCGCTTTCACGCCATAACTACTGAACCGATTGCTTTAAAATTTTGCAGACGTAAAGTTAGAATTCCAGATTAAATTATAGGGTACTTTTTATCCCGGAAAAATTTGATATTCCTGAGGGAAATCTAAAAAACGAGATATAACCGAACTCCACGCGGGCGAAGCCGCGGCCGGAAAGCTAGGTAGTAATAATAACGATTAATTTCTGTAATTAATTACATTTTAATGTCGTATGAGGGAACCAGTCATTAACTTTTCATAACATACAGAAATACATTTAGAAATTATCACAGTATAGTTACTAAGCGTGCTACGCAGCTTACGCGTGCGCATGCCCGCACTCAGCTGACGCCACAGGTCAATGCACCCGCCTCGCCCGTCCAACCAGACCGTGGATCATATTTTTGTTGGAACAGCCAAATAGGATAACAAGCTCATAACTTTGTGGGTTTTCATGATATATTTTAGAAATTTTGTACATAGATTCTTTACTTAAAAATACTGAACACGTGTTTCGGGTTTTGCATAAACAAATAATAACTTTTTTTTTATAAATTACAAACTAGCGCTTGACTGCAATCCCGCCTGATGGTAAGCAGTGATGCAGTCGTTGATGGTAAGGCGTGCTAGTTTATTAAGCCTACTCACTCAAATGAAGTGAGTAAATAGGAAGGAAGACGGCAGTTGAGCGCGGTGATGCAATGTTAAACCCAACAACACGACCAACGATGCTGCGCCTGAGGGAGATGATCTGGAGGCCCTCCACAACCAAACTCCCGACACAACAACATTTCGCGCATTGTACCCGGCACGTACATCGCAACACAACTGCTCAGACCCGTCCTCCGTACGGCTTCACCAGACATCATGCCGGAACACGACGAATCGCTTGGCGGGATGACTTTGTCTAGTGGGTGGTAACTTATGCCGGCGGCTGATGTTGTGGCCTACAAACGAGAAAAAAAAAAAAAACGATAAAATCCGATTAGTTGTTCTGGAGATGGACTAGATCAAACTATTCAGCTTACTCATTAGTAAGTAAATTACCTATGTATTATACCCCGCCAATCGTGTCGTCATAATTAAACAAATCAATTCCTACTATCATAACCGACATTCCATTATCCAATTGACCAACATAACCTCTCATACCTGATTAAGACTTAATAATTGATAATATTAATTACTCAAAAGCATCGAAACGGATCATTAAACTACATTAAATAAGTCGAATCGTTAACTAGGTCACACTAATAAAGTTACTATAATATGTTACGCGATTAGAGACTGTACATTGATGCCGTTAGAGGTTGTATTCAGTTGTGAAGTTTCTACAAAGGCTTTGTACAGACGCGTTGCACTATGCAGTCCCAAAAGCGGGGCTGAAGTCGTTAATCTTCATGCAAATTCGTGCCGAGCGTCCTAATGGTCCCGTATTTACTATTTACATGTCTTATTCTTAAGGCTGAGTTACATAGTTCAGTACGTGGTGCGAATTGCTGGGGATCTCCGGTATGTAGGCATCCTTCACTTGGATTTAAGCGGGAGCCTGAATGCTCCTTGATTTACGAAGAACACCTCCAAGATCCATTATGCTTTAGGTTTTATTCAAGCAGAGCCAAGACTGATTAAAATTCTTTACAAACCGTCTTTACAGGATTCGGTGTTGTGTTAATTTAATGTGGTTTACTAAACAGCTCCTTTTATGATAGAGTAATAGTTATTTGTTATACAAGAGTGCAAAGTTGCTTTTTAACCGCGTGTTCAATTTTGATGACCGAGCAAGCGAAGGATTCTAAAATTCAATCACGAGCGCAGCGAGTGATTCAAAATTAGAATCCTGAGCGTTAGCGAGGGAATCAAAAGGACACGAGGTGAAAAATCTTTGCACTCGAGTGCAACACGTAACTTTTCATTCCACCTCAGCGAGGATATGACTAAATGCAATAAAAAAATGTTTACAATCACAAGATAAGTACACTTTTATTTCAGTTTAGGTATTAATTACTACATTATGACAGGTAAGTATTACAGAATAATCTTTAAATTATAATAAAATAATACTAAAGTATAATTAAGAAAATTTTAAAGTAACGTTGCAACAGTTATTTAAATTGAGTGTAATATTTTTGTTTGGTACTGTAATATTGGTGTTAGTCACTTGTGTACTGTTTTTCGGTAAACTGTCTGTCATACTTAATAGTTGTACCGATTCATCGGATTCCCTTGGCGTGAATGTTGGAGAGAGAGGGAGATGGTTAGGTGTTTCATAACGGCTTATTTTTGATGTAGAAGGGCCAGTCCAAGTTTCCGATTGAGGCTCTTTCAGTGTAATGGCTCCTACGATGCCTTCACATATTTTAGACTTATTTTGGATGGAATCCTCTATGTATCCCTCTACAACTGCATTGGTCTTCCAGCCTCCGAGGCGCTTAAGGGACAGGAGATCAGCTCCGGAATCAGCCAAAAGTGTGGCTGAAGTTCGTCGGAAACAATGACTCGTGTACAACAGGGGTTCTGGAAGTTCAAGAAATGTTGCTATTTCTCGTGGGATACTGCCAATTTTATTAGTACCCATAGGCTGTCTAACACACTTTCCATTGCGATACTGTAGAAAAAAACGATTGATTGGAGTGTTAGGCGGCCGTAAGGCTTGATATTTCTCAACAATCGTTACGTATTCCTTGCGAATGACAAAGTTGCGGTCTCTTTTTGTCTTTGTATTAGGTAAATTAATTAATAGTAAGTCATCTGAATATTTCTCAATGTTTTTGACATTAAGTTGTGTTAGTTCATTAGTTCGACATGCTCCGTTTATTCCAATAATAAGAACAACCTGCAATGTAAAGAGTATTGTAGTAGATAAATGAATAAAATTTATATGAACGCATAATTATGCCTATCAACATTTACTAAGTATACTATTTAATTGAGATTAATATATGTACTTAAGTAGATACTGAATGTGCAACTGACTTACTTTTGCCGCCAAATATACGGAATCGGGTGCTTCGTTAAGAAACTTTTCAATATCAGATACTGTGAAAACCTTCGATTTTTTTGGATGATGACCAGATGAGGCTCTTTTTAAAAATGCTACTAATTTAGGATAGGTATCGATATGTATGTCTTTTTTCATCTTTATTGTTGCTTTTAGCATCGAATACGTACTCCATAGAGTGCTTGCTTTCTTGTTCTCGGATAATTCTATAAAATATGCCAGCAAAACGTTTTCTGAGAAAGTTTTGGCTCCTTTTGCTAGTCGCCACGTGTTGAACATATCGTACTGTTTTAAATACTTCTCGCGTGATTGTTGAGGTAGAAAGCTCATTTGCGCATTATTAACAGTTTCAGTCAATTCTGTTGGCGTCAAACAAACTTCCTCGTCGCTAGAATCACTCATTTTAGTTTTTCACTTGTTTTCAAGTTTCTTTTTTTTAATATAAGGTTTAACAATGACGTGAAAAAATGCCGCGTAAAGAACCGCGTACAAAGAAAATTGAAAAAAGAACACCAAGAAGGTTCCGAGTCTGAGTTTTTAACAAATTAAAAAAATGTTGTATGATATATTCGGCACCATAGAGGTAACAGTAAATAGGTTTAATGTTTTTTATTAATTTACAAACTTAGTGCACACGATGTTCTAAATTCAATTTACTTTATCCTCTAGAGAATAAAAACGGCTTTTCCAGTCAGATATTGAAGATTAAAAATACTCTTTCCGAGATGGTGGGATGAAAATGTTTTTTTTGACTAGAATATAGTTCTTTCCCACCACCATTTCAGTCGGACTACAATTTGAGTGTCTTCTAGGCTAGAGCTTTGGAGTCCGAGGTCCGCTTTACCAGTTTATCTGCTGATTATGGCTAAACTACGATATTTTCCGTGAAGCGACTGCCGTCTGACCTCCACAACCCAAAGGCGATATCGAAACATTGCAGCTAGACCAATAGCGTAGTTGACTAAAAAAACTAATTAGTCCGTTAGTAAGAATTTTCATTTTTAATGTCTGGACTTGAAAAAAGACGATGATCCCTGAGTTTGTTTCGGCTTTTCTTCTCAGAAGTAGTTAATTAGGAAATACCGGCACCGGCTAGTTTAAAAAAAATATGACGTGTAAAAGTGATCAGTGATCCTATTTGCATAATAAACGATTTCATTTCAGTCAGATTTCCAATGAAAACTAGACACGTATTTTTTCTTTTTTCATATAAACAAAAAATGAAGACGATATAGTGAGTTGAAAACTCGTGTGACGTCACTCCTTGCTACACTTTTTAGCAACGAGTGACGTCACCAGCCACCACCACCAGTCACCTTAAACTGTCAAATATTCCCAATCAATCTTGAGCCTTAATGCTATAGTGATATAGTTGAAAATTTAATAAAGAAAAATGGCAGATTGTAGTAGCTTGACGTGCTGTCGTCTGTACATTGAAGTAAACACTTATATCAAGTATTTTATTTTTACTTTTTTACTTTAATGAACTCCAAGATCGTGCAATTTCTGAGAAATAAAAGTACACAACAAGACTAGACAACTGCAGGGTAATTACGTAACACACTATCAGTAGCGATGGGTTGCATTTTGACAGTTCAACAATATTCATTGAGTTCTATACGTTGCTGAGCAGACACACTTTTCGAACACATAGAGCAATGGATTAGCAATAAAATTCAAAATGATTCCAATTGATAGTAAGAGTGTGTTACGTAATTAGAGTTCGGGAATAGAAATGCCTTTTAATCAATCAAAATTATCAATATTTATTTTATATGGCAACTTTTGATTTCAACTGCCAAAAAGCAGACGAAAAACCTAACAAAAATAAGCGCTAAAACTCTAACAATAAGCGTTAGAAATAACAGTTATTCTTTCTACATTTAAATAATAATAGTTATTTGTACAAGCGCCAGGCGTTGTGCCAACTCCATTTAGCGTAGGTACGTCTCTGGTATAACAATATTATCGTGTTATTCCAGCCATTATGTCCTCCTGATAATGCCCTCATTAGTTATTTGTGTTTTGCAGTGACTAAATCTGAATTCATGTTATTTTGGCTGCCCGAAAATGACTGTAGGTACTAAATATCAGCTGCATGATAAAGACAAAATGACTACAAATTTTACCTTCTCTGTTTCTTCTACTTGACTGTATCCCATTATTAGCATTACCACAATAAATATGGGTTATGTCGGGTTTCGTCGGGTTTTGTCGGGTTTAATCGAGTTTCGTCGAGTTTCATCGAGTTTCGTCGAGTTTCATAGAGTTTCGTCGGGTTTTGTCGAGTTTCGTTGTTGTAGATAGATTAGATTGTATATAAATTATGGTGGTAATTATTATGGTTATTTATGGTGATCAGGGTACGCGTATAATGTTTGCGAAAATGATAATGAAAGGGGGATTACTATCATGTATCAAACAATTCAAACTTATAAGTTGAAAACTATGACTGCTGCTTTGAAAAAATAGATTACAAGTTAAAAACCTGGGTAAGGGTTTTTAGAATAGCGTAAATTAAGGTCTTGAAGAGCTAAAACGTATTAAGTATACAATAATTCCTTTTTTAACCCCATAGAAAAGAACTGTTTGAGTTGTCAAAAGATGGCCTCCGTGTAAAAATAAATGCCACCGAAAAGTACCGACCTCATTTTAAAGCGCTCACCAAACAAATAAACCACATTTTCCTTCCTACGTTATTAGTATGATACTCGCAGCCATATTGCTTTCGAAAACACACAGCCGCGTACACAGGCGGCCTTATTCTGACGTAACATGACGTGACGCAGCATGAACGCGTGACATTCCCCTCTTTTTGTAAAACAAAGGAGGCGACACTCCGAGCGCATCCCATCTCCTAATTACAATACAAAGACTCTAAAAACCGTGACGCGTTTTTGATACACGATGCTAATATGCGCCGTGCTCTTTTGGATGACGTCACGCTGTTATCAATGAAGCAAAAATGAGTCATTTGTCTGTATCATGCTTAATATTTTAATGAGGTAACAATTTTTTCTTAGTATAAGGAGTTAGGTAATCGGAACTACTGATCGGCCCCTTATTGCGAAAAGCGCAATGCATGATAATCCTAGGATTTTGAAGAATACCCCTAATACATTGCTGCATAGGTTTGAATAGCTTGTAGGCTCTACAACTTAAGTGACGCAATAAATGAGGGTGATTTGACTGTACGTTACGATTACCTCATAGATTCCGAAAATTCTTTCTCTAATGGAAACCTACAGTCTTGCCGAATAGCCCGGGACCTACTTGGATATGTTAACATAAGTAATTTTACGCGGATAAATTCACGAGAACATGCTGCTACAGAATACAATAATGAGTATAAATTAAATTCACTGTTCAACGATACGGTTTTCAATACCACTTAGAGTTTTTTCCTAAAAACCGCGCGAAGTCGGGCCGGGTCGCTAGTAGCTAGCTAAGTAATAAGTTACTCAAACAGGACTCGTTTTCGGAGTATGTGATCAGTTAATTGGATATGAAAGCTGGTCTAAAAATAATGAAAATGCTGTTTTTAGAACAGTGTTCAACGCGGTTGTTATTGGATTAGTTTTCGTTCGGCGCATTGCAGTCTTTTGACTCGCCAACGGAGAGGTAGCTGAATTGAACGAATTTAATGTTTTCCTCTCTGTGAATTAGTTTTTGAATTCAAACAAAAGGATTCAGATTTAGAAGGAAAATTTCTAGCATTTATAAGGTGATGTCTTGCTTGAAGTGGCTAGAAGTTTATTAGTTTTTACGAACAATGGTGTGTTTTGGGTCTTAATAACTATAGAAAATATATGAAAAGCTAAAAATGAGGTATCTTTTTTACCAAGCGTACTTGCCCCGTATTGGAACAATAATGGAATGATAATATGAAAAAAGTGCGTTCAAATATCGAATGTAGGTAAATAGGTTTTTTTTTTACCTGGACGTACATGTTCTGGAGTGATGTTGAATATTAATCAGTGCAGTCTGGTAGGCTGGCAGCGACCTGTGATAAGCAATAAACAAGTGTCACATTCGATTCGCTCGTTGCGGAAATGAGCACCTATCAAAAATGTTATGATACCCGCTGTTTACGATGTAAACTTGACTAAGTTTCATATTATAAAACAGAATATTTCATATTATAAAAACAGTATAGAATAGTCGGTGGTAGGCCATAACATCGGCTGCCGGCAGAAGTTACCACCCACCAGACAGAGTCTTGCCGCCAAGCGATTCGTCGTGTTCCGGCATGATGTCTGGTGAAGCCGTACGGAGGACGGGTCTAAGCAGTTGTGTTGCGATGTGTGCTGGGTACGATGCGTCAAATGTTGTTGTGTCGGGAGTTTGGTCGTGGACGGTCTCCAGATCAATCTCCCTCTGGCGTAGCATCGTTGGTCGTGTTGTTGGGTTTAACAATGCATCACCTCGCTCAACTGCCGTCTTCCTACCCATTCACTCAGTTTTTTTTTTTTTTTTTGGATGAATAGGCTTAATAAACTAGCGCGCTTTAAACACAAAAAATGTACAGATGTCGTTAGATCGATCTTCAAAAGATGATCGCGTTTCTGTTTCTTTGACCTATGTTACACACGATCTAGCGTGCTGCCATAGAAACTGTATAAATATGTATGTATACATAGAAAATGTATGATTTATTTTCTGTAATTATTATTAGCTTCATCACTTCTATTGTTAACACATAAGTTATGTTAGCACATAAGGGAAGACCGAGACAGCTCCGATACAAGACTCTGACACTATTGTACCTTACTGGAGCTGCCTCAATTTGTGTATGTTTGGATGAAATAAATATTATTGTATTTTTTTTTTGTATGATGTGTGAGCTTACTCTTCTCTATATAGACACTCCTCACACGACCTAAGTACGATGAGTTCAAATGTAACGATTTCAATCTTTGTTTAGAATGTTTATTGTAGTAAAATATTCTTATACTAAACTGAGTATGAAAAGAATATTCTTTTTTTAAATTCAATATACTAAGTTACGTTTTCCTAAAATACAGCTAAAATTATTATAACTGTCAAGCATTATAATTAATGTTTGACATCATTGAATATTTACAGCTAGACAATTATTATTGAACACTAAAAGTATTTTACAAGAAGAATTTCAAATCAATAAAGGTTTCTTTGAATAATGTATGACTGGAGCCTTGAGACACGGGTCTAGTTTCTTGTAATCTAAATTTAATTCACTTGATATCAACGTCTTTGATTAAATACTTAGAATCATCTTTGTCTGATTAAGTAATCCGACCGATTTCGGCCACGACGACCATCTTCAACTCCGATTTTGCCGTCGATGTGCTCGCGTGTGGCTTGTGTAGCCAATTTTGTTTATAAAAATCCTCGCACATTGTGGCCATCATTGTCTAGAATGTGTTGTCATAGTTCTTCAAGTCGCTACAATTAAGTGGCAGTGGGCAGGGCACATTGCTCGTAGAACCGATGGCTGATGGGGCAGTAAGGTTTTGGAGTGGTGGCCACGTACTAGAAGACGCAGCGTAGGGAGGCCCCCAAAAAGGTGGACCACTGGTGGGTGGTGGGTGGAAAAGGTGGATCTGGTGAAGGTCGTGGGAAGCCGATGGATGCGGGTAGCACAAGACCGGTCATCGTGGAAAGCCTTGGAGGAGGCCTTTGTCCAGCAGTGGACATATATAGGCTGAAGAAGAAGAAGAAGAATATACTGTTTTAAGAACCACGAAACTACGAGAATATCATCGTCAAAAATGACCTACGTTTCATATAGTAGCAACATTAAGAAGCGTCCGATTTGACGTACGCGCATCTAACAGCAAATAATACTTATTTGAAAAGAATTACAAAATGCCCAGTGATATGTACATATGTATTAAGACTTGGTACATAGTATACAGTATGTTAAATAACAGAGGGCGTTCCCTTAAACTCGTTAATATATATCATTAATAGATTAAAATAAAAATATCAGCATAGAAAAATAAGCATAAAAAAATCCGAATAAAAAAAAAATTCTAATTTAAATAGTAGTCGTCATGTATAAATAAATTGCGACGTTGCCGTCTTTCATGTTCGCGTGTACAGTGTGTTTCTTTTACATGTCAATTTAAAAGTTTTATTGAATATTTTCTTATTGGAAAAAATTTTAAAACATTTTGTTTTCGAATGGAAATATTTTTTTTAGCATGTATGTATGCTATACTATTTCGGGTTAACGGGAACGCCCTCTGTTAGTTAACATACTGTATAATGATAGAAAGTAAAATTCAAGTCAAAAGAAAGAACACATATCACAATATCCATGACATTATGGTATCACATTGTCTTGGATATTGCGGTATGTATTTTTTGTAAAGAACGTGAACGAGTGTTAGCTATCAGAGGTGGTATTTATTAAAAAAAAAAAACAAGTCAGTACGTTCCAATATTCGTGTATTATCCATATGAATTACAATTACAACCAGAACTTAGTCATTAAGATAGGAACACAATAATAATCACTGAGCACACAACAATATGTGAAACAATAGCCAGCAGCTCTTAATATTAATATAGAAAATATAGTTCTTAGTCTCACATAGTTTCAGTTGTCAAAAGAGACCACGAGCGGGTAGGCAACGCCTTTTATAGTGAGCTTAAGATGGGGTTGCCAGTCGTCGCTAGCACGAGATACGTTTTCATTCCACTCCTGGAACACAGGCCACACGCGGGTCCAGTGCGGGTTGGTAAATGTCACATGTCTCCGAAGTTTTGGCTCTAGGACATGCCGATTTCCTAACGATGTTTTCCTCCACCGTTTTGAGAGCAGTGGTTATGAACTAATGATGGGGTTCAAACCTTTATTTTTTCTCTCTGGAAATTTTCATGAATACCCTCGGTCTGGGAATAACGGAACTGCCGACCAAAACCTCACTATTCTTTCGAGCACCATGAGTCGAGGGAGATACTGTACTACATTCGCCTCACCGCTATCTGATATCAGCCCGCCATCCCTAGCGGGAATGGGATTCCAAGCTACGACTTATAACTTGTAAGTCGCTCCCACACCACTAGGCCACCGCTCTCACATACATAACATAAAGTAAATTGTCCTAATAGACTCTATCAGAATACTACTTATCCATAAGTTTAAAGCCGCTCAGCGAGCTATGGAGCGGGCTATATTGGGCGTCTCTCTGAAGGACCGCATCAGAAATGAGGTGATCCGATAGAGGACCAAAGTCACCGACATAGCTGAGAGGATTAGCAAGCTGAAGCGGCAATCGGCTGGTCGCATATGCCGCAGGGCCGACAACCGTTGGGGTAAACGAGTCCTCGTGTGGAGACCGCGTCTCGGCAAACGTAGCGTAGGACGTCCTTGGGCAAGATGGAGCGACGACATCAAAAAGGTGGCTGGTAGGGGCTGGCGGAGAACTGCTCAGGATCGAGTTTGTTGGCATGCCATGGAAGAGGCTTATGTCCAGCAATAGGAGTAGAAGCTGATGAATTGATGATGATGATAAGAATACCAGCGCCATTTAGCAACAGCTTTTATTATTTTAAATATCGCATAGCATAAAGCTGAAATAAGAACCTTTTTGCCTCGCACTGGTCGTTTAAATTTGTTCCTTACATTAATTTGCTACTTTTTACAGTTTGTAATTCACAATGCGTGTCCCAAATAAATGTTATATATTTCTTCACACAAACTTAAAAAAAAAAATTGTGATACGTATTCCTATAGTGCTTGCTAATATACCAGTTACTTATTCATGCAGAACAAAGGCCATCCAAAGGCTATAAATTAATATTAAAAAAGACTATTCGACTTAACACGGCTATTCAAACCATCCCCCAATGACCTTATTAGGGTGTAATAACCCCGTTGTGCCCCAAAGCCAACAAGTGCGACAGATGTGAGAATTAAAAACACTGGCCTTTAAATTTATTTACATCACGACATTCGACTATTAATCCAGTACGGAGGCATAATCTGCTAATGCTCGCTTTATTTGATAGGCAATGCAAGGCACAAGCGAAAGTCATCCTTAACCTTATGCACTTAATATCATATTTGAAAAGCATAGAAACAACAGCTGATTTAAAAAAAGAATATGGTTTGAAAAATATGATTCTTATTACAAAAGGGGAAGGTTTAAGATTGAATATACGGTGGTCATATTTTCAATGAATATTTTTAACTAAATTACAGGGGAGGTCGGGGAACATTGTATGGGCGTAATTGTAATTTTTGAAGTAACTGCCATAAATGTCCGGTTTGTTAATGATTATTTCAAATGTAGTGCCACAATGATGGTCGTTAGGTAGAATTGGTGTTTTGTTCATTTTAATTCTGTTATACTTGATGACCTTACTCCCTACAAACATTTTCTATTAAATCATTTTCTTTCATACCTGAATTAATGGTAAAAACATACTTTAGCGATTTAACTTGATAACGCATTATTATTTTTATCAGCACAAAATATACATATTATAATTTTGTATAGTTTTACATATGAGTAAAAGTGAATCCAGCCGTACCCTGGTAAATTGTTCTAAAGTAAACCATAAGAAATACCAGAATAGATTAGATTACTTTATTTGTTTATTTAATCTTACACTTACTACCATTACAGGTTGCTTAACCTAATGCGGCAGCAAGGACTCTTTGTTATATACACCATATAAATTACGAAACATAAATATGACCTAAAGTGAAGTGAATATCCAAGAATATTACAATATAAAAATTCTGAAAACTTTTCGCCTCAAAAACATGATATACACTAACTCCATATACTTACCGCCTTTATAATAAACCATAATAAAGAAAAATGTTCATCAAAATTTTCTTCATTGCGACGTTTTACAAAGGGGAAGCGCGGTAAATTCCTTGCATATCGGGTTACCCGGCATTTAAGGAGAGCCAAGACCCGTCCGTATAAGTGACGTCACGCTAAAAGGTACTCGGTTCTACTACTTATAACTTCCGCAAGCTTTTTAAAGACATTTATTTTATACCTTGTTATTTTAATGGAACAAGAGTTTGGGATTTTGGGTGTTGAATTTTTTGTTTATTCGCTTTTATTCCATCTTAAGAATAGAAATTATTATAAATTGCAGTGAAGCCTTTTATGAGCTTCAGGGTACCGGGAGAAATAAATCAAACCGGTTTAGCACATACGTTAAAAACGAATAGTAAAAACCATACTAGGTAGGTTCCACTTCGAGAAAGAGGTGTCTCGTCGATGCCAGCTCGGCTGGGCAGCGTTCGGGAAGCTAGGCTACATCTTCTCGTCCTAGATACTACAGTGTCTCAAGACTAAAGTCTTTGACCACTGTGTGTTGCCAGTGATGACAAATAGAACTAAAACGTGGTCGCACACAATAGGCCTCATACGAAAGCTCAAAGTCACACAAAGGGCGATGGAAAGAGCTATGCTCGGAGTTTCCCTGCTCGATCGAGTCAGAAATGAAGAGATCCACAGAAGAACTAAAGTAACCGACATAGCTCTTCCAGTCGCTAAAATAAAGTGGCAGTGGGTGGCGAACATTTCTCGTTGCACCGATGGCCGATGCGATAGTAAGATCCTGGAGTGGCGGCCACGTAGCGGAAGACGCATTGTAGGAAGGCCCACAATAAGACGGACCTAGTGAAGGTCGCAGGAAGCCAATAGATGCGAGCAACACAAGACCGATCATTGTGGAAAGCTTTGGGAGAGGCCTTTGTCTAGCAGAGGACCTCTATAGGTTAAAAAAACTTAAACTCTTCTAATCTTTTGTTTTTCTTATGCTAGCCAACACTGTCCTACTCCTGCAATCCTCCGCGAGTCCACGCGTCCACATTCCAGTTTTTTTGGAACTCTCCGCATACTTGCTTGATTAAACTTTAATAATATTTGTATCACATTTCAAGCCAATTACTTTTAAGTAACTCGCGGAGGTTGCATGTAAGCAACATATAGGTAGGGGTATATAGACTATAGTCTCCACAGTACCTTAAATAATAGGAATACCTCTTATGTCTGCTCTAACCTCTCTGCGTCTACTTCGGGCTATGTCAGTCACTTTGATTCTCTTCTAAATCTTTTCATTTCTGATTCGATCACATCCGTTTTCACTACCTACACGTGTATTTTATTAAATCTTCCGTACATGATGAAATCACTTTTTCATTCATTCTTCTTCCGTCTCTCATTGGAATGGCAAATCTTGTTAAAGAAATTCTAACAATGAAATATCACGAACAGTATTTCTCTCTGAAATGTGAAACAATCACCAATCAAAGTAAATATTTTAAGACCCCTCAGGTACTCTTCGAATAAATTCACAAGACAATATTTACAAATTGAGCCAACAAGAAGTAGGTACTGAATAAAAAGCTCTATGGAAGAGAAAATAAGGAATATATAAAGTAAATAACTATTCAAAAAGTCAATCTTGTACATTTGATTATATAAATGATTTTGTATAAAGGAAAAACTTGTAGAGGATCACCGATAGGAGGTTTTGTTGGAACTCTCCGCATACTTGCTTGATTAAACTTTAATAAAATTTGTATCACATTTCAAGCCAATTACTTTTAAGTAACTCGCGGAGGTTGCATGTAAGCATCATATAGGTAGGGGTATATAGGCTATAGTCTCCACAGTACCTTAAATAATAGGAATACCTCATATGTCTGCTCTAACCTCTCTGCGTATACTTCGAGCTATGTCAGTCACTTTGATTCTCTTGTAAATCTTTTCATTTCTGATTCGATCACATCCGTTTTTACTACCTACACGTGTATTTTATTAAATCTTCCGTACATGATGAAACACTTTTTCATTCATTCTTCTTCTGTCTCTCATTGGAATGGCAAATCTTGTTAAAGAAATTCTAATAATGAAACATCACGAACAGTATTTATCTCTGAAATGTGAAACAATCACTAATCAAAGTAAATATTTTAAGACCCCTCAGGTACTCTCCGAATAAATTCACAAGACAATATTTACAAATTGAGCCAACAAGAAGTAGGTACTGAATAAAAAGCTCTATGGAAGAGAAAATAAGGAAAATATGAAGTAAATAACTATTCAAAAAGTCAATCTTGTACACTTGATAATATAAATGATTTTGTATAAAGGAAAAACTTGTAGAGGATCACCGACCTATTCAGATAGAGTGCGTTGTTTTCTCAACCTGTAGAGTTTGCAAACAAGATAGTGTCAACAGATATGTACATTGTGTTGTTTTAGTAAACACTACATTTTTAACACATTATAGTTCACCCAACCGTTTGATCAATATCGATACTAATGATAAAGCAAGGAGTTTGTTTGATCTGATTTGGAAATTATTTTGCTAGCCCAATTTTTAAGGAAGGTTAGGCTATTTAGCATCATGCTACGACCCAAAAAAAAAAAATTTTTTTTTTTTTTTCTGGTGGGCTATGAATCGGGAAAGCAAGAAATTGAACGTAGACGAAATCGCGGGCGAAAGCTAATAAATTAATAAAACTGAATACTGAATTCCTAATTATCATCATCTCGGCGTTTATCCCAGTCACATCCGAAGCTTTTCAGCTTTGGAGTTTGGGGTCCACTTTACCAATCTAACTGCTGATTTTGGCTCAACTTCGATATTTTTCGAAGGAGATATCGAAACATTGCAGTTAGACCCGTAACGACTGCCATTAGATGTTCGTATGGCAACCGGGACCAACGGCTTAACGTGTTTTCCGAGGCACGACCAGACCAGTGCATATATACGTATTCATGCATAGAAATATTTGCACTGCACGGGGATCGAACCTGCGCCTCCTTGCGCAGCGGCCGCGTTTACTACCGCTACTCCACGGAGGCTGTCGAATTGAATACCTAATCATCAGCTTAAAATTAACCTAAAAAACGTAAATAACAAATGTTAATTTTAAAATTCTCTCTAGCTCTGCGAATAATAGATCAATTTACAACCAATAACATTTACTTATGTAGCTCAATATTGAAACATCTAAAGAAAACTCACCCTATTCTAAAAACTCAATTCCCAATAAAAGAGTAAAAATTGTTTTCTAAATACGCGACCACTTCATTTGGCATCGGCCCAACAGATTATTATTTTTTTCCAAATATTCAGCGATAAAGTCACCAGACGAAGCAGAGGGCCCGATTATTTTCAATCGGAGTTTTTCCATAGAGGGAAATATTCCTCGTTCAATCTCTCCCTCTTGCTCCATCTTGTTTTCCTCAGTTCTTGCCGGATACCGCATTGCAGCCGATGTTATGAGAAATATTTGGATCGGTTTACAGAACAAAAAATGTGGTCGTCTTATTTCCAACAAGATGGGATTGTTCGCCGACAGGTTATTTTAAAGAAGATAGAAATTTATTCGCATTTGCTGACCATTCTCTGTATTATATCAGCACAAAATGTATGAAGTGGTTTCTATTTTAAAAATAAGTGGCCAAAAGTAATGTAATTTTTCTTTTGTTCCAGGTATTACTTCGATCCACAAAAGGTTTCGCCAAAGGATTTGAAGACTAAATCCCAATTTAGTTTGCGAATTTACATAACTCTCAAAGATAATAACTTCGCAAATAGACAAGTAATTACAAGTGAAAGAGTTCTCGGTGAAGAATAAACCTAATTAGACGTTATATTTGGGAATTTAAAGATGATAGCACAATTTTTCTCTTCAAAGTCACGTTTGCGAGTCATTCATTTACAAACTTGGAGTTATTTTTCATTGTTTAATTAATGTACGGCAAGAGTTTTGCGTTATCTTATTCGCCATTTGGTTTGTGTTTATTTTTTCGCGACTCCTTAATTTTTTCGCTTGCAATTTTTTCCGTCGCTAACGATGGAGAATTTGGAATTGCAAATGCCGTTAATTGCCCGATGGAAGTTAGCTCTCGCACTTAGAGGAACGCGGCGCGACTGATTGTTGAAATATTTAACGCTCCCAAAAGCCAAATAATTCAGTGAAATGCTTTTGCTGTCAAATAATCACGCCCTTATTGTTGGACTAATCTGAATTTCTTATTATGTTTGTAAATCTTTTGACTTTAATTAAAGAGCGGGGTACGTGTTTGGGAGTCATTACTTCAATGACATAAGAGTATGAAGTATTCCCTCTTAGTGGACAATTTGTGAAATGAATAAACAACTGTACTCGAGGATTCGAAGTGAATCTAAATAATCTCAACTTTCCTTTAACTGACTTACCAAAATCATTAGTATTGTTTGTTCTGAAATATTGCCAAATTGGTGCCCTCTTATATTAAGAGCGCTTCGTCTTTCGGGCTTAAAATCCATGTAAACAAGTCCTTAGAAAGTAAATTAATGGTTCTTACTACCTACGCTAGTATCAAGATAGGTACTTTTAATATTCAATTATTATTATATTTTTTGTATTATAAAAAAAACATTCTGAAGGCCAGTACTCAAGATACATTAAACATTAAATAACATAGGATATCAAAGGAACTTCTCTTAAGAATGTAAAGTAATACATATTAGCAATAGATAAAGGATTTCTCTTCATACGGATATATAACATTACTAGAATCACAATCGGAAAATATATTCTCTTCCTATTCGAACTCAATCCTATTATCCTTTCCGCAAATAGAAAACAGTTCGATAAATCTGGATATTGGAATCACCATTACTGTAATAAAAGTAAACAAAATCATGGTGGACACGTAACAAAAAATATGTTTTCATTATAAATAAATAACTTAAAAAAAAAGAAAAAGTTAACTAACACACACGTGTGCCAAAGAACCCCAGCTTACTCATTCAAGAACGAACTAAATGAATTATTTTTCTCAAATTCTTCAGTCGACAAAATTGTTCGCGAAAAAATGTGAAACGACCGAGATCGGGTTCACGATTAGCCATTCACTCGGTCATAAATTATATTGTTTTCATATTTATACCTTTTCTCTATTCACGCTAAATGTTCTTAATATTTTTTTAAAAGCTTGTGTCGTCCATAAAGCGTTATCTTGAACCCTCATCATCCAAGTTCCACTTACTTTGGGTAAGTTGGGGCTAAAAGTGTTCGGAGCATAGTAATGTAGTGAAGTAGAGGATATATGTAGGTAAAAAGAGAATTTAAGGAATAACTTTGAAACATGTAGCCTACTAAGGTAACCTTCTGACAATTCAAAAGTGCCTGTAACTGGTTTATTTGAAATAAATGATTTGATTTGATTTGAACGCAGAGTATATTTTTTGTTTATGCGAAATCCGAAACACGTGTTCAGTATTTTTAAGTAAACAATCATCATCATCATCATCATCATCATCCCAGCGTTAATCCCAGTCGCATTCGAAGCCTTGTCAGCTTTGGAGTCTGGGGTCCGCTTTACCAGTCCAACTGCTGATATGGCTAAACTTCGACATTTTCCGTGAAGCGACTGCCGTCTGACCTCCACAACCCGAAGGCGACATCGAAGCATTGCAGTTAGACCAATTGTTGGACTTTTGAGGGCTCCAACAACCCGTAACGACTGCCACTAGATGTTCGTATGGCAACCGGGACCAACGGCTTAACGTGCTTTCCGAGGCACGACCAGACCAGTGCAAATATTCATATTCATGCATACAAATATTTGCACTGTGCGGGGATCGAACCCGCGCCACCTTGCGCAGCGGCCGCGTCATTTTCAAGTAAACAATCTATGTCCAAAATTTCAAAAAGATATAATGAATAACCACAAAGTTATGGGTTTGCCATTCTACTTGGTTGTCCCAATAAAATATGGTCAAAGCTCCGTTCGGCGAGCGCAGTGCGTTAACCTCCGGCGTCAGCTGTAGCGTGCGTGCAAGTACTATGATCTATCGTAACTGCTCGGTAACCACTCTGCCACAATTTCCAAATGTCCAGTTTCCAAATGTCCAGTCCAGTTGCTTATTCTGAACAAATTGTATTCAGGTTTCGCATAAACAAAAAATAACGTTGTATATCGATAAATGTCTATTTCTAGAAAGAAAAATAAATGTTCATAATGTTCAACAGCAAAATTATGTAACTACATTGATATAATATTAAACTGTACTAGTAGCCACCAAGAAATCTCGTACAAACAAAATGTCTTTAGTAACAGAACCCAAGTAAAAATATACTCTACCCCCTAAACTTCACAATTAAAACTAAGACGACTTAGTTGAAATATCTGGGAATAACGACCAGAGAATAAATTAAAAAGACAATAACTTGCAGACACGACTAATCTCAAACAAGTGCACTTTCATTTCAAAATTAACAATCTCCCGTCGATAGTATTCTTATAATCATCGCCCTAAACCGGTTTAATCCGGTTTGATTTATATCTCGGCAGCCATGACGGCTTCGCAGACTGATTACTTCCTATGCATTAGCACTGATGAATGTATTTGCATTAGAAATCCGTGGATTAGCTACAGATCAGCTTGAATGTTTGATACAGATGTGAGACGGAAACTATTGAGGGGTTGGTGTTGTTTACTGTTGTACGACTTTGTCCATTAAAGCTTCACTAAAAATGTTTCTTTTAAGAACTTATTACTTTACATTTGATATTATTACTACATATTCTTTTATATAATCTTCTCATCAACTCAAACTAACAGTTTTCTCCTCGTCACAATCATCAATCAAAATCGTTTTACGTAACAAGCTCTCAAACTGACAATAATTCAACCCATGACGAATGTTCCGCCAATGATTTGCAGTTTGATCCAACATTTGGCCACAATATCGCCAGACTTTCAAGTAACTTTCTATATTCAAAGCAAACTGTGACGTCATCGAAAACAACAATGGCGGCGACAGATGGCGACCCAGTATTGACTAACTTAATCAATTGTTATTGGCTATTGACACATATGAGCTAATCAAGTGGAATGGATCGAGTATCAGCAGTCTAGTGGTTTCTGATAATGACATTCAATTTTGTAATCGGTACGTCCCCTTTAGACAGATAGGGGTACTGACACCCTAGTATGGTCCTGACAAGTGCATTTAGTGATTAAACGCAGGTCCATGAACATACACAATTAAAACGTACGAACAAGATTAAAACGTAGTGCTAATAAAAAAAATATCAGTAAAAATATATTATTATAAGTTATAATAGTTTCTTAACTATCCAGAAAATAATGTCCTTTTTTGACTTTTACAATGATCATATTTAGATAAAGAAGAAAATGGTAATCCAATAATGCTAAAATCTACATTTCGTGAATTCACTTTGCATAAAATAATTTTACTTGTTACGTAAATATAATAAGATTTTCTCCAAAGATATGTAGAGCAAGCAATTTAGAAAATGCGAATTTAATTATTACTAATTTCGAGGCTGTCTAGAGAAAGAATGTGTTTATTTTACCAGCTTATTCCAAATTCCAATGTAGTTTCAAATATATATTCAAAAACAAAAAGTAGATATATAATTCAAATACTTATATAATTTATAGTTCCTGAGGGAAATAATAGAATAGCATATCATATCCCTAAAGCTATTAGCAAAATTGCTATAGCAAAAAAAAACTGTAGCACGAGACACGAAATAAGGGAGTATTTTATAAAGTGAGTAATGCAAAATTAAAACAAACAAAAATCAAAAAAACGTACGCAAGTCTGGAGACAATTAAGGCCCATTTATTCCCCCATAAACGGTAAACACCAATACTAAATACAGTACAAAGAAGAGATGCCTAAATACATACATAAGCAACCAACATCGTTTGCAATACAACCCGCCTTCTCCAGATTTGTAAGTAAAATTCGGAGTCAACCGACTAAAATAAATTGCTTGCGAAAACATGAGGCGGGAAAAAGTACTGTTATAGAGGCAGTCGCAATTAATGCAGACGGCCAAAAGAAAGATAACGAATGGCCTAACGTTTGCCCTGTGACGTCACTAAGTAAACTTAGCGATCTTCGCGTCTATTTTTAACGACCATCAAATGGTTTCCATTGATCCTTTTATTTCCTTTTTGTCTTTTATTCAGTTGCTTTCAGAAATTGTGGGAATGTGATGAATTTTTAAAGACTAACCGACGCAAATGTTTGTTTCCTTTTCTTTAGTAATTCGTAGTCTATCCTTTATTTAAATATATCTACACCTACAGACATCAGGGTATAAACATGACTTTACTTTTAATACAAACGACAGTACTGTTACAAAATCTAAATAATTATATTCAGCCAAATTTATACTGAAATCCCAATATAGATTCGAAACCAAATTCATTGGATTCAAACCACATAAATTATTAGCTGCAACTACTACACCTCGAAACTCATTTCGCTTAATGGAGATCTCGGGGGTCGAAATTGTACCAGTTAAATTAGTAATAACACTACCATATGAGCGTTTGGCTGGAAACAATCTGGAGCTACGTGAAATAATAGTAATAGTAGTAACAACTAACTACGGTCTTCATATTATGGTCACAGAAGATATTGTTATTGCTGTAAAACTTGTCTTGGAATGAATTAAAAAATAGATCAGTAGGGTAATTGCGTAGCACACTATCAGTAGCAATGGGTATAATTTTGATAGTTCAACAACATTCATTGAGTTATTTACGTTGTTGATCAGACACATTTTTCGAACATATAGATGCAATGGATTATCTAGCAATGGATGAGCAATGTGCTTCAAAATGATTCCGATTGATAGTAATAGTATGTTACGCAATTAGGGTGCTGGCTGAACACGTCCTCCATTCAGTTTTAGGAGGTAATTGGATAAATTGAACAAAACACATGCTACCTTGCAAAGGCCGAGTTTTTAATTGACGAAACATGAATAAATAGTATTTCATCTCAATCCAACTCCCAATACAAAATAGTTTATTATTCAATACGAGAAATTACAGATACATGTGCAGTATGAACCGAAACCATAGTGATGCCCCAACGAAATTAAAATCGCTGCACACTGTACAATATTCAAATCAAGACACAAAATCGATGAAATAATTAGATAAGATAATTGCTAGCCTTTTATAAATTAATAGATCCAACCAATAACAAATCTTGCAAGGCTCACTCTTCAGCCCGTAGCAGATTGCAGAATCACGTGTAGTGATTACCAAGCCACAGTGATGCGCCAATTAATACCAAACCAATAATACTCGATTGGAATTGGTTGATTATACCACCGCTGACCAAGCTACATGCGTTGGTTATCCAATACGGTACCACTCTGCGACCGAGGCTACTTAGCTTGAGCAGGTCCTAATGCATATATTTATTTTATTTGTCCCAGAAAATGGGTTTCCTTTTACAGTATTTGATGTTATTGAATTAAGTTACTACTAAAAGAAAATATATGTTTTTCATTTACTTCCACAAAATTATATCAAAAATTTCACACAACAAGTAATATATTAATATGTGTGAAGGTTCTGTTTCCGAAGATCTAATTACAAATGATAAACATACTTTTCTGAATAACCAGTTCTCATCAATTACTCTAAGTCTTCTCTTCTTCCAAGTTTTATTTACAAGTTTCTTCTGATGAAATATGACTAGAATTTCTCGTGCCACCACTCGACGTAGAAAAAAACATTAATTTCGACACATCCGTAAACCCGGGCGTGGGTCTCGCAATATCCATCAAGCGTCTATTTGCATAGAGGGTGATATATCTAGGAAAGAAATCTTATAAGGAGACGATATTGGCGACGAAGACGGCAATGTATCATCGCGGATTCATTTGTTGACTTATTGCCCTATATTCCAGCAGCGAGTTCCAATCCTCTGATTTCATAACATGAAGGGTGGTTTTAGTACTTCCCTGACTTTTAAAGTATTGCATTACGTATGCGAGTTCAACTTCAGAAGCTGTAATGAGATTCCGATTTCGATTTCCATTTTTTTCTAACTACGTTTGAACGTTTTGCTTAAAAAATTAAGAGTTTTAATATTTTGTTGCCAGCATAACCTGCTCATAAACTCGTACTTGTAATCTTTTTATTCAATAAATTATAAAAATTCTGATTGCTACTACTGATATGAACCTAATAATAATCTTCAACATATTTTGGTGTAACTAAAAGCACGTATCAAATCATTATCTATTCATTTTTTTTTATTTTATTCGTTTGATTTGTCTATTGATTTCTGTACGTTTTATTTATGTTGGACTACGTATGTTAATAAATGTCTCTACGCAGAAACTTAACAGATTAATACAGTTAAAGGTAACTCTTAACTATATGCTAACTTCACATGTGAAAGTTGCTCTTAGCTGTACTATCGAAATCGGTCGTATTACCTTACTTGTACAATTTACTACCGCATTTGAGAATATAACTGCATTTCGAATAATTATTGTTTATACAGAATCTATAACATGAATAATATTTTATTTGTTATATGAATGTAAGTGCTTACTTCTGTAAGATTTTTTCGGTTGGTCCGACTAATTTCTGACTTCAAGTACATCCTCTTCATTTTCACTTTCAATAGCGCTAGTCAAGTTTGGAACTAGTCGGATAATCAGAAAAATTTGAGTTGTCTCCATGGATGTCTCACACTCATTAATACCAATGATGCTATCAATGATTACAAAGTGATTTATTACTTTCGTATTCTTCAAGATTGTTTAATAATAAATTTCTTCAGTTTCAGGTGAGTCTAGCCTCTAGTCGAGGGACTCGTAAGGTACACAAGTGTCACTATAGGAATGATTGTTGTATTAATTAATTTCCGAAGTTATTTTCAGTTCTCAATTGGCTGATTAATATTATATTCAATGCGTGTAAGTAAGGTGTGTTGGATTTCATTCGCAACTCTTTCAAAAATAAATTCGAGGTCAATGAAAACACAGTTCAATTCACTTTGGACGTTGCTTTCATCGAAAGTTAAAGTATATTCAAAAATAGCTAAACTTTTGGTATTTTAAAATGGAATCCAACTGTCGATAGCCTTAATTAAATCGATTCAAACGAAACGAGCTTAGCTCACTCCTCCAATATGCAAAGATTCATCTAAATTAAATTCACTTTTGTTTCATTTCTGTCTTTTCATTTGCTGTTGTTTTTTCTGTTTTTAATAAAGACGCATTCACATTCGCACAGTCTCCTAAAACTTTGGATTTGGTTGTATTATTTTTATTTCTGCCTTAAATGTTTCACTTTACATGATGACCGCCTGTCTTCATTACTTTCTCACTGTTGCCTCGTTTCTCTCTCTCTGCTTTATGTTTGTATGTCATTGTAGTAGTTCTGTCATTGTCTGCGGTGTTCTTAGTTTTTTTATTTTTTTCTTTTTAACCCTTTCGTTACATTTTATATGAAATGCAGTTGTTTGCATCTAAGTGTTCAGTAGTTATTGGGTATTTAGATAAATGTGTAATGAAGTAGTATTTATTTTATCAATATTTTATTTAGTACCTAAACTTACTAAGTTGAAGATGGTAAGACACTTAAACATACAACACAACTGCATAAACGTGCTTAATTCGTTCATTGCTACTCCCGCATCCTAAAAACTTCTTCTTTAATCACTTTTGCACTAAATCATAAAGTTCAAAGAATAATTATACGACTCTGGAATAATTGTCGAAACGTGACTCGAGTAGATTTAATTACACGACAAAACCGAAGCATCATGGAACTACTAAAAATTTCAGTTCCAGAGCTTGCAGACCTCAAAATATTGATCGTGGCTCTCTCTCTCATTCATGCTAACGTGTGACAAAGCCCGCTTTGGCTCACTGCTGTGTAAGCCACGCACACATACACACAATAGTCCAACACATACGTGCTATTAAAACCGTTTCAGCGGGCGTCAGCTGACTGAGGGAGTCGGGGAAAGCGGGGCGTTATGAACAACGCATGCGCTGTGGCGAGTAAAGCGGCTGCAGCGCTTTATTTCCGAACCAAGTGTTAGAGTAACAAGCTGCGGTTAAAGCTAGCCGCGCTTGCTGGAGTTAAATCGACACCCATTCAGAAAACAAACTGCGTATCACGGCCGTTACGTCGTTTGACGTAATTAGTTCCATGGAATCCGTATGTTGCCTTCACGTATGAACACTTACATGTCGACTTTGAGAAGACTGATGCACACGATTTCAGGGTTATTAAAAACAGCTGTCCCTCACACTCTTCTCTGAAATTATGAGATAAGTGACACAAGCAGACATAAACGTTTCTCATACGAAATAACTAAAAACTGTAACCTAATTTTAAATAGGAAATGCTCTAGGAAAGTTTCGTAACACGCAGTCGTACACTGAAGTGCTTTCCGCTTCAGACTCTAAACTTGTGGCTGTATCGCAAGCCAGAGAAACATAAACAAAATGCGATTATCAATCCGATTGCCGCCGAAATACGTGAACCTATAAATGAGGTGCAGCGCGAGTAAAATATTTCGTAAAATACAGTCGTACGCAAAAATACCGATGCAAAACGTATTTCACCGTTCGCAATTCCATCTGATTTTTAATTCGGCTCGCATATTCTCGTCACGTTCGGTAGCAATAAACAATTATTAATGCGTTGTCCGAGGCACTTGATCACAGTTTTCGAGTGTGGCGGACTTTTTAAGTGTTCGTTAATTTCGAGTGGACTGGAAAAGTCCAGTCCGGGAATGAGGCAATCGCTTTATCGGTTCAACCACTTTCGTTTCTATCGAAAAATCGGGTCCGCACATGATAAATTTGGCTGACTGTATCTAGATAAAACGTGGCCATTTTCGCTCGATTTACTCCGGGATTTTGGTTAGAAAGGCTAAAATAATTTGAACGTTTGTTAGACTCAGATTTATTGGAGCTACTTAAGTTCCTAAATGTTTGATTTATAGTCTTTTAAGATGCTTTTAGATTTACCCTTAGCCTAAAAAAACAACGGATCTGACAAAGTGAGCAAATCAAATGTGAAGAAATGCTGGTTTCACTCTTTTCACTTTGCAAAGGAGAAAACCCTTATAGTAATAATAAGTCCTCGAAATTTCTCAATTTGTATCATTCTCCTATTAATTATTGGAATTCTCATCAAGAACACTTAAGTGGCGTTTGATTAAGGGAAGTCCTTCGCAAGGCGTCCCTCAATACAAAAGTTATCCAAATCTTTTCCTTGTCTTTATCAACAGCCGGGCTATTTTCCCTATTGTGTTCTATGTATCTTCACAAATTAAAACGTCTTTACTGGAGTTATCTAAACTGATTTAACTTTAGATTCCATTATATCAAAATTCTTGCTACTGAATATGGTGGATGAATTCATATTTTTTGCTTTTTTGCCGTTAGCGCTGTTGTAAAAATGTCAATCGGTATTAAGGCGAATAAGGGCGCAAAGCACCGAGTCGATGATCCGTGATAAGGTTTAAACATTCGTTTAATTAAAAAGGCCGGGATTTAATTGGAAATGTATACATTTACATAGTCTTTTGTTTGTTCCCGATTGTGATTTATATTTGGTGACGTGAGGTGGGATCAGTGAATTGGAACGAGAATGGTGCGACTTTTTTGCTCCATTACACGGGATTTTATTTTGACACGTTGGTTTTTTGTTACGCAAAGATAATAGAATGTGTTATTGAAACAATTTGAATAAACATACGGTTTGGCGAGAATATTCGTGTTGTTATGTGAGTCGTTTTACAGTTGAACGTATTTTTAATGGTCGTTGTGATTCCTACTGACTCACGTTTATAACGCCAGTTCTACACAAAGGGTTTGGCTGAGGTGACCTACAGTACAGTCACATTTTGCCAGCTGTGTTTAATTAGGTAATACGAGAGATGACATGCGTGCCAACAAGCTCTTACCACAGGATGCTAAAGATCGTGCGAAATGGACGAGAATATGCAGGAAAGCGGACCCCGGGCTCCAACGCGAAAGCCGCGGATGCAACCGGGATAAACGCTGAGATGATGATGATGATGATGTTTAATTAGGTAATACCACGCCACCAATTGAGGAAAATCCAGACTGCAAAGTACTAATGAGGAATTCTTTATGAAAAACCTAATAACACATAGTTGGAGCTAGTTTGTTTATTATCTACACATTTATATATTTCAATATTATATATTTATTTAGTTACACTTATCTAATCAGTTTAGGAATATTTGTTTAGGTATATATAATATTATTACTATCTGACTTAATACATTCATATTTTACTCTCCTTGTTCATACACACTATTCTCTACATTTCTGTTTTACTTCTCCTTTCGCAGGTCTGCAGGAAGAAATCTCTTAATAAATAAGCAGCACCTTTGTACTCAGATCTTAGTTTTTGTCTTATCCTTATATATATTATTGTGTACATAAATAATAAAAAAAAATTACCTCATTCTCAAAAATACCGCTTGCACAGAGGCAGTAAATAGTAATTTATAGTAATAAGATTAAATATAATATTAGGAATAAAACCTAAATTAATCTTTAAAAATGGTTACCGATAAAACACCCACTACTCTATTGAGCTTATATTGCCATTAGCAAAACGTACCTACGTTTAAAAGACGTGACTCTTATAAATTAATTCCTTTCTACACGTAATCTCCTCCTCCGCGTTATTAATCTCGGCTTTCCTTGGTCCTTTATGTGAAGGTTTTCCGGGCCTTTTCCTTAGCAATAAAGTCAAAAATCTATTGATATCAGTTCCTGTCATCCACACTCCTGGCCGATCATAACATCCCATATTTTATCTCTAAGTTCGATTCTCTCCTATATTCTTTATTTTCTTTGTCAAAATTTTCTGCGATCGTGTTTGATAGACATTTTTCATGTTACACCTCAGTGCACTGTTACCCTATGATCGAAAATTGTTTAAGATATGTATATACAAGCTATTTTTATGTGACTGGGTAAGCGGAACTAGTTGAAACATAAAGTTTTAGTACTTACAATGCTTACATAGTAAGCAGATATTTTGAATAGTCCTATGGCTGGGTTCATGGAGTTAAAATAAAAAGGAGAAAATATATTTTTATGGAGTTCGGGTTATTATGGAGCTATTTCAGTTTTCTTTTCATATGGTTATGTATAATAAATTATAAAAATTATGTTGAAAATCAGGCACTATCATCTTTACTAATATATAAAGCTGAAGAGTTTGTTTGTTTGTTTGAAAAAATATTTTTGCGAATGAAGTCTAGCGGCCGCCAGCGACTTCGTTCGCGTGGAGTTAGTTATGCTCCGCTCCTATTGGTCGCGGTAAAGCCTTCCTGGATTAAAGGCTAGCCAACGCAAAAAGAATTACACAAATGGGACCCGTAGTTCCTGAGATTAGCGCGTTCAAACACACAAACAAACAAATAAACAAACAAACCCTTCAGCTTTATATATTAGTATAGATAACATGACTATTATAGTAAACCCACATGTTGCTACATAATAACAAACAACAAAATTACTCACCAATGCGTTTGCACCGTAAGCTTCCCCATAGACCCTGGCAAGGCTGCGGGCTATCCAATAGAGATACCGTGCCCTAGGCCCACAGACAAGTGAAGGAACACGGGTGGGTTTTAGTCAGTAAAAGTCTGACACGCCCTTCTGCTCCGCCCAGAGCGGGAGTTGTAGAGAGTAAATTGAGTTATATACACCATTCGAACCGTCAGATTTTTCTGCGTCGTTTGGTGTATATAACTCAATTTACGAATTTTTGTCGCTTAGATATGATTGCCTTTCAAGCGTCGATTTGATGATTTCCCATCCAACAAAAAAGTAGGTACCCCAAAGACTCTATATAATTGATTTATTACTCTACAAGTTTATTCATCTGAGGAAGTTTAACCACACAATTACTCATAAATAATGACAATAAAACATTTATTTCGAGCTACAATGGCCCATAAACATATACGTTACAAACTAACATAATACATGAAGTATAAATAATAATTGTCGATGTTAGTATACAATTGAACTTATAAACTATATTAGTACTACAAACAATCCCAAAGTATTAACTAATACTATATTTCCAATACCAGCTCTATAGTCTATAAGTATTTATATCTATGACTATATATATTTCCAAACAAACATATACCAAAGAAGTTTTGTCAGTTATTATCTTAACAGTACCTACTCTATTAATCGTATGTAAAGGGATCAAGTCATGAAAACGGTGTGAAGCAGAGACGGATTTCTAGTCTGCTATAAATTGATATGTAATGCTTCTGTCTGTGCGCATATGCGGAGACATAGTCGAGAGCAAAGACCACTTTAAATACTTGGGGTGTATGCTTCACGCGTCCAGCGACATTGGTTGCGACGTCAGGGCACGTATTTCCGCAGCTTGGACAAAACAGCGCGAGGTGACAGGTGTCATTTGTGACCCCAAAATGTCCCCAGTGAGGCGTGACCTGTGCTTGAGCGACACAAGCAGGAGCTTCATGTCACGGAGATTAATATGCTGCGGTGGAAGTATGGAGTTACGCGGAAAAACCGCATCAGGAACTCCCGCATCCGTGGCGGTCTTCATGTCCGAGACATTCTCGACAAACTGCAGGAGAGTCGCCTACGCTTTTATGGCTACGTCTTACGCAAACCGTAATATTACGTGGGTAACAAATATATTGCCCTGGCGCCTCCACCTGGCCGGAGTAGCGGGGTAGACCAAAGAAGTGCTAGCTTGACTTTGTAAGAGATGACATGCGTGCCAGCACAGGATGCTAAAGATCGCGCGAAATGGATGAGAATGTACAGGAAAGCGGACCCTGGGCTCCAACGCGAAAGCCGCGGATAAAACCGGGATAAACGCTAAGATGATGATGATGATGCTACTGTATAAACAACTTTACACTTTATAGTGGTCATTAACCAACATAGGTATGCCACAAAACATGTTCTTCCCCAGCCTTAAAACAGTCTGTACACAGCTGGCACATTTTCTGGGTCAACTGAAACATAAAAAACAAAACACATTTCTCCACACGTATATTACGAAGACCTACTGGACCCCTGAAATAGATGCTCCACGGACTAAAGTGGTAAACTACACCAAACGGTTATGGAAAAATTGAAGGTACTTACGTAACATAGTGTAGGCGATATCGGTGCTAGAGTATTGGTAGACTGCAGTTTTATGCAGTGTTTTTATAGTAATGGTATCCTACTGTGGTCTAGATTCAAAGGAAGAAGGGGTTTGAACAATATCCTAAAATCTTCTGAAAACCCTACTTGTAGAATAGAAACAAAAATTGTAATCCTTTGGCAGTCCAAACAGCAATTAATTGTCATAAGAAAAGAATAGGAGAAAACGAAATAACAGAGTTTAGCAAATATGGCATATGGACCAAAAATTTTGAAAATAAAACTTACCTGAGTTAATTTGATTGGCAACATTGAAATCATTATTTATGGTTACTCACCTTACTCTTCTTCTTCTTCATCTCAGCGTTAATCCCAGTCGCATCCGAAACTTTTAAACTTTGGAGTCTGGGGTCCGCTTTAACAGTCTAATTGCTGATTTTGGCTAAACTTCGATATTTTCCGTAAAGCGACTGCAGTCTGACCTCCACAACCCGAAGGCGACATCGAAGCATTGCAGTTAGACCAATTGTTTGACTTTTGAGGGCTTCAACAACCCGTAACGACTGCCATTAGATGTTCGAATGGCAACTGGGACCAACGGCTTAACGTGCTTTCCGAGGCAAGACCAGGCCAGTGCAAATATTCATATTCACGCACAGAAATATTTGCAACGCGCGGGGATCGCCTCCTTGCGCAGCGGCCGCGTTCGCTACCACTACGCCACGGAGGTTGTTACTCACCTTACTATAACTAAATAAATGGCAGTCCACGCCTGCAGTGTGATTCGTAATCATCTGACCGTGAAAACTTAGGTGTGAGCTATCAGTAGAACTAATGTTAAGGGATTAACACTATTAAAATCTCACTTTAAACTCACTTCACTTTCACCCAACTTTTCACGCTAAGGTTTCTAAAAATCGATCAGCTGTTCATTCAAGTATATTCAGCTGAGCCAAACGGGTTGCCAGGCACATTTAGAAAGGCAATATTCAGTAGCTCTGATTAAGTGATTACTGCCACAAACAGAGATTATAATGAACACAATCCAAAAACAGTGCTATCGTCCCACAAAGACCCCACAAAAAGTAATTGTTCAAGTGAAAATAAACAAAAACCATTGTACATTACAGCTAAGGATAGATTTAGATGTAATTATTGCGGAAATAAAAGGAGGGACAAGATAAGGAGAACCCTTGTGGGACATTCAGAAAAACTTGTAATGATGCTCGCTTGTATCGGCTTCACGGAAAAAATGTCGAGGGATGTCCATTAGCGGTACAAATTGAGATATTTTCGGATAGTACAACACGGCCGTTTAAATACGGGTTTCATTTTACGTGGAGATAAAATTGGAGTAAGACAATTGGTTTAAATAAAATTGATATGGAAGGTAATCATTATACTGAAAACTTTAAAATAAATTGTACTCTATGATAGAATAATATAGTAGCCAACCGGTATCCGAAACAGAGCTCAAGCTACTCACCGGTCAGGGCTCCAGAGAGAGGAACCTCTAGACTATGCGAGACGTATTCAGAAGTACCGCTTTCTGAATCAAGCCAGCTGCCTAACAACAGCCTTATCAGGTGTTGGTTGAGGCTCTTGGCTGTTAAGCCATTAGCTATAGCGACTATCGGTGCAATGATTGCTGAATCCACATCCTACATGTCGACAACCTCGCGAGCCAAGTACTTGCTTTGTTTATCTTTCTTGGCTTTCACGAGGTTCTCATGATGCGGGATGGTTATGTCAACAATCATTGCACGCCGCTCTGATCGATCCACTACCACTATATCAGGGTGTTGTGCAATAATAGTTTTGTGGCTGATGATGGATCGACCCCAGTACAATGAGATTGCTTCGAATGCTGTTCGTTCTAATATAAACTCTGAGTCGTCTAAGCTGTAGAGTTGAAGCATAATTTTGCATTTTGCAGCATATCTTTACATTTTAACTAAACTAAACATAGCTAGATACACACTAAAACGCCTCAAAATAACCCAAAATTACTCCACACAAGTTACAGCAATCTACTACACCTTTAGCACTTACCGCCTGACCCTGAACCACACCACTACCTACCCACTATGTATGCAAACTAAACGCGGCCTAAAAGTAATAAATAAGACTTCAACCGCGCCGTATTTCAGAAGTCACTTCCGACGGCGACAAAATATCTGCAAGTCTAATGCAGCAACTTGCAGAGAGGCCATGCATTACAAATGCAGGCGTCACAGAGCACAGAGATGGCCTCGTCGGCCTCATGCTAGAGAAGGTACTGTCAAAACTTTCCAGACAAGGCATACGTGTCAGTAAGTATCACTCATATAATGAGATTTACAAATTGCTCTATGAACTTACTTTGCCGATTAAAGAAAGTTTTTCCATAATTTTCTTTTCTCCTCTTTTTTTCACTAAAATGCTTTTAAATTAAGCTATTATTCAGTAATTTATGTATATCAATTTTACGGGTCGTCTTAAGTACGAAAATCTGACAAGGGGTTTTGCCAAGGAGTATCATGATACTCACTAAATGAGTAGTGCATGTTAGATAGGCAGTCGCCTCAAGGAACACGACCGGTTTGTCTTGTACCTGACCCCATTATAGGTGGGATGGCCAATGATGATAATACTTTTAATACAAGGTCATATAAAATTCTTACTTTATTTAGAATCGAAGTGTGAATCTTGTCTATAAAAACTGATGGCCTGAACATGACAGTGACGGCCGAATTAGTGCTCGCTGCTAACCGCATTTGTACACTTCTAGCATCATACATCTGATTTTACATCACAGAGGTCTTTATTATTATCTATACAAGGTTCACAATAGGTTGCACTCAGAGGCAAAATAAGTGTTACAGGACTGTACTGGCGTCCCTAGTTGCTTACTATAAAATAAAGTAGATAATAATACCATCATGGCTTCAGTTAGTAAAAGAGATGATGCTATAAATCCTGTATAGCTTCATCTCCCTCGCTTTGTATTAACGATGGTAATAGAATGTCATGCTCTGGCACCTGTAGTGCGATTCCGTGTTCTGTGGCAGACGTAGGTACAAGTGACAGACGCATGCCATTAACGCCCGTCTGGCTTATTCTAAAATTTTGCCTTTGCGCATAAACAGGGACAGTTATAACATGATTCGGACAGCACATGCTTCGATATTGTTGTGTTGTTCATGGTTTACGGGTTCCGAAACGTATCCAATGAGTGCATTCATTACCTTTCAAAGTTCATGACTTAAGTTATCTATTCCATTTATTTCTATAAGTAGGTCTCTCAAATAACCATTACGCTCGTTAATTAGGTTTTTAAATCAGACAGGGTTATAACTGCCGCGCGAGTGGATCGATAGTTAAGCTATTCTTACTGCAGTCAATTTGTAGATGAGTGATCTTCCAACACATATCAAGACCTCCATGCTTTTGCTTTTGTAGTTCTTTGTTAGTAGATAAGGGTAGATAGTACCCAAAGTCTTATCAAGGGGTGTTGTGTTGGCGTTGAGCAGTGGGCAGCTCGCCGCCCGGTAAGGACCAGGCCCAAGTCGACGGCGCGACATCGTGGCGGGGTCCACGAAGACCGATGCCTCCTGGGTCAGAGTTGCGGGTTGTTTAAAAAAGAAACCGTGGTCCTGACGCACAGGCAAGTGAAGGAACACGGACGGATTTTAGTCAGTAAAATTCTGACACGCCCGCTCCGCCCAGAGCGGGTACAAAAAAGGGGGTATTGTGTTAATCAGTAATTGAATTGTATCGGTAAGATAGGTAGTCGCTCCACGTAAAACACATGTATTTAGTTACTGTTTTCTGATAGATTGGAAGCCAATCCTTGACAGTTGAGTAAACGCCAATCAAATTGATTGATTGAACTCGAAAAACACGTCGAGAATAATGACTTCTATTTACGATGCGAGACTTACACTGTTAAGTTATAGGTACTAAAACTGAAGAACACAATAAAGGCATTATTAATATCTGCGTTCACTATTAATCTTGATCTCATAAGCACATAGTTATAGGCGTCATAAAAACTAGAATAAAGCACTTTTCTTATATCTAGATAGATCTATAGACTGTCTAGACGTCTACAAAGTATTATATTGTTGGTTATGACGTGTCCCACTAGGTTGTAGAAGGTCGAACACTAATGGCCAAATATCGGACTCGTGATAATAATGACCCTATAACGTGTCCACTGCTGTAACATATGCTTCCTCTCCGTATGATGACCATGACGTGGTACTAGTGCGGGTTGATATATAGTTTCGATTTTTTCGTTCTAGGACATGTTGTTTTCATACTCTTTACATATTTTAAAACCACTCAAGCGTCCGGGCCAACAAAGTTGCCTAAAAATATTTGGCGTTAAGCGTTCAGGCAACCATGGTGGCCTCACCGACATGTACACTTTAAACGAGTTTTTATTTATGATATGTATCAAAGAGCTTCATGATCTTGTCACTAGATGGTTCTTCTCGGATGAATAAAACAGTGCCCCAACTGACAGATAACACCGGAAAAAAATTGTTTATAAACGGTGAGTGCAGTTTTGTACAGTGGCAGTGAGTTCTGCGATTAAAATGAGAATAATAAATTACGTTTTATTATCGGATTCTTATTAGTGTTACATATCAAAATAATCACCGAGATTTATTCTTTCTGAATATGTATAAATACTTTGTATCCAATGTCTGCTAAGTTGTCTTTACGAGTGTTAAAGTGGATGGTGAAATGATTGCTCATTGCACATTGTGTGCCGGATTTTCGTCAAGTTTTTGTTTGATAAATCTTAAAATATGACAAAATAATCTCTGCAAGAAAAATGGTACATATTTAGTAATTAAATATACTTCTGCTAAAAAAATGAGAAGAAAATAACGAGGATTTTGCGAGCGTTCGGCGCGGCTTGATACCGATCGCGCGGTCGGACGTACAACGCATTGCCAGCTCTCACATGGGGACGTTCAAGTGGTTAAGGCTCTCTTTTTATTTACTTTACATACAAATTATGTCGCTGTGCCTCACTCGATCAGGGCTCAATAGATCATACTATGAGACATAGTATCCTATTTTGAGGCAGAGCCATAGCCAAATACCTCTAAGTAAAAATGCATCTGATAATGCATTAATTAAAGATACTTTGTGATTTGTTGCATTATATGTACGACTACCATTTCAAATGAATATCTAAGCAGTGTTTAATCTCAGATAATTATATTTCATCGCCACTCAATCAGTTATCTACTTCAGCAAAATGTATCAAAAAGTTGCTAATGAGTTTTTAGATGCAATGAAATTTGATAACCGAATTTAAACTTTGTTAAGTATGACATTTAGTTTGCTGTTCCATAACTTGAAAATTACCTCAAATTCCTGGATAGACTGGTTTTCACTGACATGATAAAACATTTTAAATCAGAATGTTGAACTTCACTCAATTACTTGCAGTTTATTAGTTCTTCGAAGAGTTTAGTAGATCTATGAACTCACAGGTCTGTAAAATGTTCTGGTTCAGAATTAAAATGATTGACGGCCCTATTATGTTCAGTCTAGAAAATATTCTTTTGTAATAATAGGGTTCTTATTGGGTTATTATTATATTCTTGTATAATAATTGGGTTATTATAAAAGAATATTTTTTAGGTTTGCTTGTAGTCCGATAATTTTTTTTTAACCAGATTTGTTTCTGAAACATCGTACCTAAATGGTTTTGTGAAACAGCTTACGTGACACACTATCAATCAAAATCAAACTCATTTTGAAGGATATTATTAATTCATTGCTTCGTTTGTTGGAAAAAATTGCATTTTCACCAATGTAGCTATACCGCAATGATCAGTATTGAACTGTCATCATTGGCTAACACAAACATTTATAGGCGAATGTTCTTTGGTCAACATTATAAAGTTCAAAAAGGTTCATATGTCTTTGTTTTCTGCCCTTGCATAGATATAAAACTCTAATGGCCATTCTCAGATAGAGAGAAATTTTTGTCAAATCTACTACTCAACGTTTTTGGACTTCGGTCGTTTCCAGGAACGATTGAATCAGGATACGATTTCAAAATTTCATCATTCATGTCAAATGCCTCCTTATAACTAACCTTCGACAACTTACATGTATTACACACAGCAGGTATACATACCCATATTCGGATATATCCTACATAGGTACTTACTGCCATCCACCGCCTCGAACTTCAACCAGGACCCATAATAATTTTCCCCAAATATTTCCTCTTCTAAACTTCTCGAGCAGTTACAAAACCGCCCGCAGCGCACTTTGTCCGGACACTGGCCACAAGTCGGACAAGGCGCAAGCCCGGACAAGGCACTAGGCACTACGAGACACTAGGAAATACGTGCATGCCTCGAGCGCTCTAACGCTTTGAGTGAAAACCCGTGTATAGCAAACGGCTGGTGATGCATAAATATGGCAGATGTGATATTGGATACTGCGATATGGTGTGTGTTTGTTGCTACAAAGATAATATTGTAGAATCTTGTTTGATAATGGTACACTGATAAATCTTCGACAATTGAACTGTGTTTCTTAGGCGCAATTTTTTGGGAAATTACATGTGGCACAATCATAGGTAAAATGGAAAAGGACTTACTGGAATTTCCAGCGCTGCACTCTCCCGGTTGTGATGGAGGCCTCCTAAGATGTTCACAAGTTCATTTTGTTTGTTGGATTCAAGGGGTAATTATTGATTTATAGAATGTTATGTTGGAAGCGGCCGGCGCGCCATGATGTAGCTTTTTTTTTGATGGTGAAGTGTTGAAGCAGAGAGAAGTTGGCTGTTGTTTTTTGTAAGTTTTTCTGGCTTAGTCTCTAGGCCTTTAAGCCAGATATATGGAATTAGGAATTACATGGGAAGGAATCGGGAAATTTGAATGTGCTTGATGTAAGAATGGTTGCATGCTTTAACAATCTTCTGTAATTGCAAAACAGTATGTATCAGATAGGTGTAGTCTTTTACAGGGGTATGCAATCGACCATCAAATTGAAAAATATCTACAGGCATATAACAAAGGTAGGCCATAACATGGGCTGCCGGCAGAAGTTACCACCCACCAGACGTCTTGCCGCCAAGCGATTTGTCGTGATCCGGCATGATGTCTAGTGAAGCCGTACGGAAGGCGCGTCTGAGCAGTTGTATTGCGATATGTGCCGGGTACGATGCGCCAAATGTTGTTGTGTCGGGAGTTTGGTCGTAGAGGGTCTCCAGATCAATCTCCTCCTGACGCAGCATCGTTGGTCGTGATGTTAGGTTTAATATTGCAACACCTCGCTCAACTGTCGTCTACCTTCCTGGACCTGCAGCCAATGTAACATCGCTTCGTACCGAAGCGAAATCGAATACCAAACCAACCAATGGCGGGAACGATTAACCACGTTGTTTATCGCTTCGCGTGGTCAGTCGTTCCCGCCATTGGTTGGTTTGGTATTCTATTTCGCTTCGATACGAAGCGATGTTACATTGGCTACAGGCCCTGTTTACTCAATTTTTATTGACTGAAGAGGCTATTAATAAACTAGCGCGCTTTACCATCAACGATTGCATCACTGCTTACCATCAGGCGGGATTGCGGTCAAGCGCTAGTTTATTATTTATATAAAAAAAAAGGAAAGCCTCATGAGGAAACCTGGACTTTAAGTCTGAAATCGTCAACCCGCATTGAGCAAGCGTGGTGTATGAGAGGAGACCTGTGCCCAGCAGTGAGATGATAAAAAGGTTGATATTGATGATGAAAAGCTTAGGCACATTTTGGTTGTCCATATTTGTTTAACCTCAAAGCTATAGTAGTATTACAGCATTTGAGGTTCCAGGTCCACCAATTAAAATCCAGTATTTATAACCTTAGGATATCATAACCATTACTTTAAAACATTAATTCTATTAATAAAATATCGGCCTAACGAACCACAGACAGAAAATAAATGATGAAACACAAAATAATAATTGTTAACTTCCCCGCCTAACTATGTAAATCAATTAGTCGGTTCGGAGGTCTTCAGAATAATTGGATCAAATGAAAAGCTCTCATTTCAATAAACAATCCATAGACATCACAGGGCTGTCACTCGTTGATCGTGATGATTAGTGACGTGAGAATATTGTCTATGAAATTCTTGATCGATTGTTTTTAGCTATTAGTTGTGTTGAGATAATGAATTACTTTAAAGTCTCCCCAGTGGTGTGGTAGATTCTTAAATAGTTGTAAGATTAAAACAACACACACAAGAACATTAAAATTTGTAACATTTAAATTTTCATTCGTGTTGTTGGATTTAACATTGCATCACCTCACTCAACTGCCGTTTTCCCTCCTATTCACTGAGTGTTTTTGTGTGATAATACTTAATAAACTATGCGCTTTACCATCAACGATTGCATTTTTGCTTACCATCAGGCGGAAGCATTTGGAGCATTCTTGGCTAAAAATATTTTCAGTATTACTATTCTCATTGTAACGTATACTATTACGAGAGCACCCTACGTCAAAACAACTTTAAGCAATTGGTTATACACTCCGGGATGATATTAATATCGATATCTAAACTGGATAAAACAATAACAAAAACATATTTCCTCAACCTATACTACAGATAACAAACCCACCAGCACCTTGCCTAACACCATTGATATAATATTAAACAGATATGATATGCTCTAACAAATTAACCAAAATAAATGTACCGATCGGAGCAGCAGCACACACATGCATTTTTTTTTATTCTGCGTACATTTCACACGTTAGCACAGTGTGAGTGAGATGGGGCGCTATCTAAAGCATAGAGAAGAAAAAGATGGCTAGTGTTTGTCGTTTGCGCTTAAATAGAATCGACGAAAACTAAAGTGACTTGCTGGACTTACCTCCTTTTGTACGCTTCATTTTCAGTGCGCTAGTGACATATCTACCTTAGTTTAATATTATATCATTGCCTAACACTCTATTACAATTAGTTGGAATCATTTTGAAGCGTATTATAGCTAATCCATTGCTCCATATGTTCGAAATAGTTATCTATTCAACAACTTAAATAACGCAATGAATTTTGTTCAACTATCAAAAATAAACACATTGTTGCTAATAGCGTGCTGTCCTGCAGGTTTGTTATTTGTAGCTTTTCAATCATGATGGTTGACCAAAAAAATTAAAAAAAAAGTCAAAACTTTTGTTGTGTTTTGATAACGACACCCATTACAGCTCATTTCATATATCTCTACATACTCACAATATAATTACACACAAATACGGATTGTTCGACGCCTACTTACAATAAAACTTGTGCATGGCAGCCCTATTCGTATTTGTGAATTCCGCAGATGTAGGTAATTGATAGAAACCTTATAATGAAATATGAAAAGAAATCAATTCCTCTTTATCAGAGGTTTCAAGTAGGTTTTGTAAGAGGTTTCCAATAAAATATGTGGCTTGACCGTATTCATTGATCCACGCAATCCAATTGATTTCCTTCGAGAAAATCGTCAAAAATATTTCAAAAAAAGCAACGAATTCTCAGAGGATTACATTCAACCTTCATGAAATTAATTTCCACGACTACCACTATTCCTTTCATATAAATATAAAGTTTCCATATCCAAATATCGGATATTCATCATTTCAACAAGGGGCATCCTGCCCTCTCCTACCATGAGAATCCACAGCTGCGTACATTAAAATATCTTCAGCTAAAAACGTTTCTTTTGTATGCCTATGTCTAACCCGCGGCGTTCCTTGCTTTATTCCTCTGATAGTTTAAGTGCACTGTCATTGTGGAAATATATCTGGGATTGGGGATATGAATTGTCAGAATCCTTGTTTTTTATTTTTATAGGGAAGAAATAGAATTGAAAGCTTTTCTTTGAAGTTAGTCACAGTACAGTGAAGCTCCCTATGGCTCTCATTCAAAGATGTTCTACCATCGTGCATATTTCTGTTATGAAGCAACAGTGATATGCACCAGTTTAAAAGGATTTTTTGACGTGACAACGTCTTATAATTCAATGGAGCCGGCTGCACGCACGAAAAAACATGACTCATGCGGCGTTACCTCGCTCTGAGGCATTCAACGCGAGAGCGACAAAAAGGTACAATCGGCCTACGCTTTTGGCAGCGTTCGAAATCTGTCTTTCTCCTCCTTGTTTTCACTCTATTCTGTCCCAAAGCTTGTCAACTTTAAAGCAGTGAAATAAACAAAGAATAATATTATAAACAAACTGATAAATCCATACTAATATTATAAATGCCAAAGTAACTCTGTCTGTCTGTCTATCTGTTACGCTTTCCCGCCTAAACCTCTCAACCGATTTTGATGAAATTTGGTATAGACAATCTTTAGACCGTGAGAAAGAACATAGGCTACCTTTTATCCCGGAAAAATTTGATGTTCCCGAGGGAAATTTAAAACGCGCGATATAACCGAACTCCACGCGGGCGAAGCCGCGGAAAGCTAGTATACTATAGTTTAGAGGTATGACGATCAGGCTGTAAAGTTCACTCATACTCTATAGAAAAGGTAGGATCCTCCGACCAGGCGGGTGTTGTGTCTGGCAGGCACTTGCCCAACGGTTGATGCTGAGAAGTTGTACATATGTATTATATGCTAGTTACTCGGTAAATTCTGCTTGCAAGACGCAGAATGTGTGTGACGTCACTATGACGAGTTGTTCGCATGTGGCGTTTGTGTACACCGCTACACCTCATTTACAGGTTATATTACTGCCCATGCTATAAATATAAAGATTTAACAGACAAGCTAATGAGTTCTGTCAATCCAGATGTGCTATTCCATGTATTAGTAACTCTGGTAAGCGACTTCTGCCGAGCTTTGAATACAAGTCTTTTACAACTTTATCTTAGAGCTAGCTATTTTCTAACTATATTTGGTTCGGCTTGCAGTGTAACCGGATGCAACTGAATACCAATACTTTACATAGAGTGGCTATCTGTCTGACCTCCACAATCCAGATACTGAAAATACCCTTTGGTAGTACTGATTGTCAGATTTTCGGTCTTGGGCTTACGGGTGGCGAGAGATGCGCAGCTCGCCGCCCGGTAAGACCAGGCCCGGGTCGACAGCGCGTTGTGTTTCACGCGCGCCTCAATGAGATTTCAGCATACCGTGACCGTGGACCCCCCACGAGGACCGATGCCTCCTGGGTCAGGGTTGCGGGTAGGTTAAAAAAGAAACTGTAGCCCTGGCGCATAGGCAAGTGACGAAATATGGGTGGGTTTTAGTCAGTAAAAGTCTGACACGCCCTGACGCTCCGTCCATAGCGGGAAAGATGATTTCTCATCGTGACCCGTTACGACTGTCATCCTCGAAAGATTGCAGAAACCAATCCTTAATCCTGTTTTCCTTCTAGAGGTCTTGGTATATGAAAATGGTCAACCTTCCACGTATCAACAGCGACAAACGTAGCTTAACCTGATTAAACGAACCGCGCCACTGTTATGACTTAGCCCATTCTTTCACAAAATACAGAAAGCAATATTCAAGTTCGGTTCTCGTGAACGAGTTACGAAGACAATGCCTTACGTCCAACGAAGATTGATTCCAAGGAGGGTCGTCCATCACGTGATAGTGCTAACGTACACAGTGACTTTACAAACCAACCTCCTTTCATTAGTAAACAAAAACTTGTCAGGAAACACGATATTAATGACTTTCGGGAAATTAAAGAAAGATTTGAAGGCGAAACTGAATTTATGGCAAAGAGTAGCGAATTTGGGTTTTGTTTCGGAATTGTTGATGAACTGTTCTCAAGCTAAAAATTTGGGTTTTGTTTCGGAATTGTTGATGAACTGTTTTCAAGCTAAGAATTTGGGTTTTGTTTCGAAATTGTTGATGAACTGTTTTCAAGCTAAGAATTTGGGTTTGGTTTCGAAATTGTTGATGAACTGTTTTCAAGCTGAACTGTTTTCAAGCTAAGAATTTGGGTTTGGTTTCGGAATTGTTGATGAACTGTTTTCAAGCTGAACTGGTTTCAAGCTAAGCTTTGAGATTAGTTGAAGTTGTAACTTCAGCTGCACAACTGTAGTAGAAGAAGTAACAGTCAAGATTTAAAGTGTTCTTCTATTCGCTCTTAACAAAACGGTCGTAGTCACTATGACTGAATTCGAGACTACGATGTCGCACGCTGCACGATCTCTTTCCATGTAGTCCTGTTGGACGACAGTCTGGAGCATTCATTAACAGGTCCCCCCACTGCCGACCTGATATGGTCGGTCCACCTCATCGCTGACCTTCCACGAGGTCTGTTCCCCTCTACTCTGCCCTGTGTTAAACTTATATAAAAACTTCCAGAATACCTTATGGACTGTGTAAAATATCTATGTACAAGGTACATACTTTATCAATACACATTTATATTAACTGAGCCGTGAATAAAATATACTCTTCCAAAGATATGCCCAAAAGAATACATGGTAACATATGTCCAAATTACACTGACCTCGATACACTAACGACTTCAGTTTAAACAGAGGGCAAATAATACTGGCTAGGACATAATGTCCGTTATAGCCAAAGTTAAAATAACATAAAAATATTATGGAGGTCACACATGCTGCCCTTCAGACGTCCATAATATTCTGCGGTCTGAGCATAAATTCTCTGATGTAAACCGAAATCTACTTAATCTTAAAATGATCTTATACATTTATTTTTGTTTCTATTGTGCTGTAAAAACGCATTAAAAATAAACTTCAATTGGAATTTTCGCAAAAATGTGGTTATTAATATTGCGTAGGCAATCACGTGTGCTACTATGTAGATTCAAAAGATTTAAATCATTAGATTTGGCCTTGCCGAACTTACATCGCAAAAAATATACCACACTGAGAAGTTTGAAGTTACACATTCCGTATTTACAGGGCGTCTGCGACGTTGTGTGTGTAAGAGATTCAACGGTACCAATACGTGATCCTACCTATCCAATACTTTTCATACGATTCTAAAGATTTGAATCGTTAGATTTGACAAAAGAGTGTCTGTGGAGTATATTACCCGTTCTCCTCATACACATCACATACCTACTTCCTATGCTTTTGTGTCGGCTGCTACCACCATCTCTCTGACTGACCGATCCCTTGACAATTGAAAAGTACCCGTAATTGGTGCATTTCAAATAAATAAATGCTTTAAGTTAGTGTGAATCTTTGATACTCTAACAAAAAATCGATAAATAACAGATCGAAATAACAACTAAATGGAGCAAACATGAGGAACAGGGAGTAAAGTTCACCCATCCTCCATAGAAAAGGGAGGATCCTCCGACCAGATGGGTGTTATGTCTGGCGGGCACTTGCCCAACAGTTGATGTTGGGAAGTTGTATGTATTCTAATTGCACGGTAAACTCTCCTTGCTAGATGTAGAATTCGTGTGACGTCAGTATGACGCATTGTTTGTTTGTGGCGTTTGGTGGGTACCGCTACAAATGAAAGGTTAACTATGTACTTCAAATACTTTTATAAAACCTACAAACATACTTGCTCAAAACATGTGTTTGTTCTACAAAATTTTATGAAACATTTCATATTGAATTTGGAGCATAGTTCCTTGCAAAATAGCGAACTACGAATTAAATATAATTCTTGACTCGCATCTCTGAAACTTCCATTATTAAAGAAATTATTCTCACTCTACGAAATTAGATTCAAGACACTAATTTATCCACAATTAGGATTGTTTTATAATTACTTATAGAAATCCAAATGTGACTTTTTCTAGTATAAAAGATTGAAATTTAAAATAAAGTAAAGGGGTCAGAATTTTAAGTTAATGGGTTAGAATTTAAAATAAATGGGTTAGAATGTAAAATAAATGAATGTAAAGTAAATGTGTAGAAATTTAAAATAAATCTGTTAGAATTTCGTGTGGCCTAACCGAAGGTCGTACAAACCTACTTGAATTCATTAGGTATACGTTGTATATTTCGAAATAATTATTGTCCCAAGTAGCAATAAAAAAAGTAAATGTGCTTTGCCTCGGTAAAACCGATCACCAAATAAAATTATTCGCCTAAATAAAAAATTATTTTAACCTCCGATTTCGAAATAATACAGAACATAAAAAACACCAGGCCAGCCTGGAGATCAAACGGCCTGATACGTCCCCTTTCAATCAACACTCGAACGCAAACCTAACATTAAAAACACTACCTAGAATGATGTACAAATTTCACGAAGTCCTATCTATCTGACACCCCCATTGATCGTGAAATAAAAAGACAGTGTTCACAAGGGGCGGAGAGACGCATTAGGCTGCGTTCAGACGGCAGACTGCGTCGCCCGCGGGTTGTGCCGTAATCAACGGGGCTTTGTACGAAGAGATGGGAATTACAGATACGCAACGGCCCTAGGCAGTGCGGGGCCGTTGTGATTGCGGCGGGCGAGTGCCGCAGTCTTTATATTTATTTCCTAGTGGTGCATGCGACTAAAAGTTTATTAGAGATAGAATAGCGGATATGATGCAATTGGTTGTTGTTGTTATTTCTAATTGCTGTTTTTCGTTGAGGAAGCTGAAGCTGAGATAAATATGTTGTTGTTTTCTCCGCTTCACTGTGCCTTATAATTCCAGCTTACTTACATTGATTGCAAAACGCTACTTTTCCTATACTTACAAAACATACAAGATATTAACATGAATTACTAAATATGGGACCATTTACTTGCCAAAGAAAATATCTCGAGAAGTGTCCCAGTCAAGTGACTCTATCATGTAAACGAGGCTCCTCACATATGTTGAAACACATTTTGTTCACACGCCTTTGCCGCCCACGTCAACGGAGAAGCTTTTGTTCTTTCCATTAGGCTCGAATGCTAACCGTGTCTGAATATACCCTTATCGAAATCTCGCTTGACGGACGAACTGCGAGAAATCACTGTAAAGTGGAAGATGGTCAATATATTATTTCTATTTATAATGGGTTGATTTTCAAAGAGAAATATAATAAAGATATTGAAGTACTGTATCTGTAGAGAAATATCTATGAGATATCAATTGAATGAAATTTTACTATTGTATAGATAAACAAGTATCTTTGATAAAAACTAACTAGAAATATATAACGGTATCCTCAAAACGAAAAGTTTTTATTCATTCTTTATTAACGAACTGTCTCTAGGCTGAGATGGTACGGCCATATACAGCGAAGGCGACCAGGTCGTGAAGAAGTGCCTTTCTATGGCTACAAAAAATAGAGGGAGGGTCAGGCCACTAACTACATATATGATGAGATCCGCAAGGATTTGAAGCAGTGGAGGCATTTAGATGGCGATGCATACCAGCGGAATAAGGAGCGCCCTAGCACCAGGAAAGCCGACCCCGGGTAACGGGTAAAAGCGAGGCCAAAAAGAAGAAAAATAAAGAAAAGTAGTTGATAGCCTATTTACTGACACTATTTTATATGGCTAGTCAACTCGTACAATAAATCAACTTCACCGTATAGAAGAATACCAAAGTGTACAGCTGAACCATTTATCCTAAAAATATTACCGTGAAAAATTGAGTGCCGTGAGCTTAGATTGAACTGTTAACTCTAGCATTAGTTGGGAATGAGAGCTCACTCAGAAGAACGAAAGTAACCGACATAGCCCGAAGAATTGCAACACTTAAGTGGCAGTGGGTCGAGCAGGACCAGCAGGTGCCCGTAGGACCGCTGCCCGATGGGACGGCGGGTTCTCGAATGGCGACCACGCACCCGAAGACGCAGCGTGGGATGGCCCCCGGCAAGGTGGACCGACGACCTGGTGAAGGTCGCGGGAAACCGCTGGATGCGAGAGGCGCAGGACCGGCCGTCGTGAAGATCCGTATATCCAGCAGTGGACGTCTTTCGGCTAAAATGATGATGATGAAAGCTCTGGAGAATTATGGTACCTTGAAATGATTACAGAATCGGACTACAGTTCGAACAATTAAATAGAGGAATAAATATAATATTCATTTCTTATAAAAAAAAGCCTCAGTTCTTTAAAACTCAGACACGCTTAAAATATACTTTACCCCTTTCCTTTATCAATACTCTACAGTGCTCACTCTATATAATTCAATGCTAACATGGAAGGAGTTTTGTAAACATTACAAGACACTAGAAAATATGTGGTTATACAGTTATTAATCATTACTTAACTTTAAACATTGTTTATAAATTAAGGAGTGCAACTACTGGTAGGTACGCATAGATACTCTTCTTCAAGGCTTTCCACGCTGACCGGTCTTGTGCTGCCCGCATCCACCGGCTTCCCGCGACCTTCACCAGGTCATCGGTCCACCTTGTTGGCCTTGAGCCTCCCTACGCTGCGTCTTCCATCGGTTCTACGAGCAATGTGCCCTGTCCACCGCCACTTAAGTTTAGCGGCTCGCAGAGCATAGACACTCACCACTCATAGACTTGCATAGACACTCACCTGTGCAGAAAACTAATAGTCACCCCTCACAAAACAAACCCTAACTGTACACTATACATTCAATACACGTCGCACCAAGTCTCATAAGTCGAACGACAATTTTAGTTATTTATAGGATACATTGACACTTATTGGTATTGTCAAGTAAGAGGCATGTTTACGGAGCCAGTGATGGATGGCGTGGCATCAGAGCCGAATCAATCTTCGTTCGCCGGCAGCGTTATCAAACAGTTAAGTCGAAAGCCATACAATGTTTGCAGAGGACATTAAAAGTTATTTTGTAATTGTTCTTGTAGCTAGCTTGTTTTAGTAAGACAGGGTGTAATGGATACTTAAGATTTTTATAGTTCTGAGTTCCAACAAAATGTGGGCTCTTCAGTAAATGGAAGACCTTTAGACTCCATATATTTTGCACTAGGTGTGCCCTACGGTTTCACTAGCGTACGTCTTTTCCCGTAAGGAATATTGAGCTGAAAATGATCCAATATCATGGTCGAGGTTACGATCTACCTATATGCCAAATTTTAGTCAAATCGGTTTAGACGTTTTAGCGAGAAAGCTTTACTAATAAACATACACAAAATCAAGCTTTTCATCATTATAATCCATACATACTAATATTATAAATGCGAAAATAACTCTGTCTGTCTGTCTGTCTGTTACGGCTTCCCGCTTAAACCTCTCAACCAATTTTGATGAAATTTGGCACAGACAATCTTTAGACCCTGAGAAAGGACATAGGCTACCTATTATTGAAAAATTTGATATTCCCGAGGGAAATCTAAAAAGCGCGATATAACCGAATTCCACGCGGGCGAAGCCGCGGGCGGAAAGCTAGTATTATATATTTAGACAAGTGAAAAACAACCGCTTTCTTACTAAACCCTACAAAGTTCCCTTATCATAGCACGATAAGGAAACATAAGAATAAAATTACCAATGCAGCAGGTTAACATATTCCACGTATAACATGGGGTTATTCCCTCGGGCGTTGACTACCTGTAAATTTATTAAATACTAGCGGCCGCCAGCGACTTCGTTCGCGTGGAGTTAGTTATGCGCCGCTCCTATTGGTCGCAGCGTGATCTTATATAGCCTAAAGCCTTCCCGGATTAATGGGTTATCCAACGCAAAAAGAATTTCACAAATCGGACCAGTAGTTCCTGAGATTAGCGCGCACAAACAAGCAAACAAACAAACTCTTCAACTTTATATATTAGTATAGATTCAGAAACACAATACCTACACATGGAAGCTAGTAAAGACCAATACAACTCTAACTATACACATAAAGTCACGCCTTAAAGCCATGGGAGTAAGCAGAAACTATAAAACGCCATCTGCTACTACCCTTACATACTCGTACTTATACGCCAATTGCGAGCAATACGCACCTGACATTTTAACAGTTCATGTGTAAATATATGAATAGTTGAGAGGAAATCAGGCAATGGACGACAAAAGCGGTCGCCTTCACCTTCACAACACAAATTAAAGGCAGACATTTCTGCTAATTGCTATGACCAGATACCAATCTGTAACGATGCGAAGCCAAACTCTTCACTTCATCTCAGCGTTAATCCCAGTCGCATCCGAAACTTTTTCAGCTTCGGAGCAGACTCTGAAGCTGAAAAAGTTAAAGCAGACCCCAGAGGGTCCGCTTTACAGTCTAACTGCTGATTTTGGCTAAACTTCGATAATTTCCGTGAAGCGACTGCTGTCTGACCTCCTCAACCCGAAGGAGACATCGAAGCATTGCAGTTAGACCAATTGTTGCACTTTTGAAGGCTCCAACAACCCGTAACGACTGCCATTAGATGTTCGTATGGCAACCGGGACCAACGGCTTACGCCACCGAGGCTGTCAATTGCGAGTAATACGCACCTAAAATTTTAACAGTTCATGTGTAAATGTATGAATAGTTGAGAGGAAATCAGGCAATGGGAAACAAAAGCGGTCGCCTTCACCTCCATAACACAAATCAAAGGCATAGACATTGCTGCCAACAATGACCAGATACCAATATGTAACGTTACGAAGCCAAACTAAACGCCCCTAAAAAGTTATTTCATCGCCCATTGTAACAGTATAACTAGACATAAAAGCTGAAACCACGAAAAAGCCAAAGTACCGAAATGCCCCGCGTAGGGCGGGCGCATTTTCCACCCGGAAGTTCGCTGGGCGGACTCGAACAGCGGATTTATGGCGCCACATCCGCTTCCGCCCCCCGCGACATACACATTATATCGATTTTCGATTCATTCATATTTTTTGTTAGTGCGACTATACGATGTTTTTGGACTGACCATTGTACATGTACCAAACTTTCTGATGCTGTTCACATCACAATTTTCACAATGTAGCTGAAATGAAACAGGAATATGGACGAGAAATATTAGTCAACAATACAAAATAAATATATTTAACGGCACATGGCCATCATCAGAAGAAGTTGGAGCTACAAAAGTATCATCTGGGGAAGATGGCCATCATTAGAGGAAGTTAGCGGTACAAAAGTATCATCTGGGGAAGCTCCGTCTTTATTTAGCAAGGGATCCTTTGTAGGCGTAGGTTATCGGGCAAGGAAATAATCAATTAGAACGATAAACTTTAAATCAAACTTTGATCAATACAATTTTACAATAATTTTCCTAAGAAATAACGTTCCACTTGACACGAGTCGCACATCCTAGATAACCGTTGACCAGCTGTCACCAGTCCCCGTTGTTTCTTCTTTTGTGCCAGTGTCGGGTGTTACGTTTAGGAATCACTACACGATTACATTACATTTCGTTCAGAAAATCGATTAATCGGATAACTTAAAACTATATCGCTATCAGACGGTGCTCAGCGCCGATATATTTATGTAATTAGCCAGTTCTAAAGCATTTTCTCTTTGTTATGCCGAATCACTATGTACCATAATTATTTGCAGTGGCTAACTTGTTGATTGAGCTGAGTTGTGGGTTCGATTCCCGCACGGAATATATATGTGTATGGCCTGGTGATTCCGAGTCTGGCTGTTTGTGTATGGGAGTTTAAATGTTTGTAAATATACCCACGATTCAATTATGAGTGCGCGGGTTCGAACCCAGGTCAAACAACCAATGTAACTTTTCTAAAGTTATATGTACTTTCTAAGTATATCTTGGACACCAATAACTGAAGGAAAAACATCTTGAGGAAACCTGGACTTTAAGTCTGAAATCGCCAACCCGCATTGAGCAAGCGTGGTGATTACGCTAAATCCTTCTCTGTATGAGAGGAAAGCTGTGCCCAGCATAGGGAAAATAAAAGGGTTGTTAATGATGATGATGATACCCACGATTCAGGAGCGATTCCTAGTGTGTGGCTACGTAACAAAGAAAAGAGTGATAGAGAGGTACTTAGTGTCATCATCCCCATGTGTGTCATCATTAGTCTCATCATTCTCCTGCCCTTATCCCAATTTATTTGGGGTCGGCGCAACATGTCTTTTTCTTCCATACATCCCTATCAGAAGCCATCTCGGCAGTCACCCCCTTCTTAGCCATATTATCATCCTTCACACATTCCATCCATCGTTTCTATGGTCTTCCCCTACTCTTATAGCCATCAACATTCATAATTAAAACTCTCCTCACGACATTCTCCTCATTTCTCCGTAACACATGCCCGTACCAAGACAACCGATTTCCACACAACTTTTCAGTTACCGGTGCCACTTTCAGACTTCCTCTTATGTATTCATTTCTTATTCTATCCATTCGTGTAACACCACACATCCCTCTTAGCATTCTCATCTCGGCTGCATGCAATTGCCTTTCATTCACCCCTTTCGTAGCCCAACATTCTGATCCATACAAGACAGCAGGTCGGATCATGGTTTTATATATTTTCCCCTTAAGTTTAAGGGAAATGCGAAAGTCGCAGATTGTTCCCGTGACCTGCCGCCATTTCGTCCACCCAGTATTAATTCGGTGTACCTCTGTATAGTGTACCTCTCTATCGGGCAAAAAAGGGCCGGTTGGTCGAAACGGTCGGTTAACGTAACCTACATACATGAAATAATAACGATTACATACTAGTGCTTATTTGACGGACGGCGAGGTTATCTTCTTGTTGTTGTTCTTCTTCTGCGTAACATGAAGAAGAAGGTTAAGAAGACTGAATTTTAAATGTAGTTAGTCCAAAACTTTGCCACTTCCACGACGAGGCCATAATTTTGTAATTGTAATTTGAAACAACACTTTTTTGGTTTAACAATATTTACCGCCATATTTAAAGTGTACATGAAATAAACTTCCATGTACCTTACGCTTCATTGGACGTCAAAACCGCAATCCTCAACGTCAAACGTTGCCTAGCAACATGTTTGTCAAAAAGCCTACCTGACCTCAAGGAACAGGGCCATAAGTTAAAGGTTCTGCGACCTCGGATATTCCCTACTGACTTCTCTCATAACAATTAATGATCCTACATACACACTATCAGTAGCAATGGGTTTAATTTTGACAGTTCCTCAACATCCATTGCGTTATTTACGCTGTTCAGCATACACATTTCCGAACACATGGAGCAATGGATTAGCAATACGCTTCGTAATGATTCCAACTGATAGTAATAGTTGTGGTTTGCAATTAGGGCGCAGATCTATTATAAGACAACCATAAGTTTGACAACCAGTCTTAACAGAGTACCGTGTTAGTGTGTGTGTTTATTTTATAACTAGCTTTCCGAACGCGGCTTCGCCCGCGTGGAGTTCGGTTATATCGCGCTTTTTAGATTTCTCTCGGGAACATCTTTTTTTTCCGGGATGAAATGTACCCTATGTTCTTTCTCAGGGTCTAAAGATTGTCTGTGCCAAATTTCATCAAAATCAGTTGAGAGGTTTAAGCGGGAAAGCGTAACAGACAGACAGACAGACAGAGTTACTTTCGCATTTATAATATGACTAGCTTTCCGCCCGCGGCTTCGCCCGCCTGGAGTTCGATTAGATTGCGCTGTTTAGATTTCCCTCGGGAATATCAATTTTTTCCGGGATAAAAGGTAGCCTATGTTCTTTCTCAGGGTCTAAAGATTGTCTGTGCCAAATTTCATCAAAATCGGTTGAGAGATTTAGGCGGGAAAGCGTAACAGACAGACAGAGTTACTTTCGCATTTATAATATTAGTATGGATTATAAACTAGTGTTTGACCACAATCCCGCCTGATGGTAAACAGAGATGCAATGGTTGATGGTAAAGCGCGCTAGTTTATTAAGAGCCTAAGTATTACCCAAAAAAATTGAGCGAGTATGAAGGAAAACGGCAGTTGAGCGAGGTGATGCAACGTTTAACCCAACAACACGACCAAACTCCCGACACAACAACATTAGGCGCATCGTACCCAGCACATACCGCAACACAACGACTGAGACCCGTCCTCCGTACTTTGTCCGGCTTCACCAAACGGCTAATCGCTTGGCGGCAAGACTTTGTCTGGTGGGCGGTAGATTATGGCCTACCACCGAGTGTTACGATATAACTGGGTTATTTGTGTCAGATAAGCAGTCACTCAACGTAAATTACTGGTAATAACCTGCATCCAGTTATACTGGAAGCCGACCCAAAGGTAGTTGGAAAAAGTCAAGGCAGATTGATAAATGTATTTATTCTTACCAAACAATGCCATGCTTTAATGAGTGGTCAAGTTCCAAAGCGTCACATTTCATTAACATTTTTATCATACACGTGGGTTATTTCTTATCATGCAAAGCAGCATACACAAAGAGAACCCAACACATAGCTAATGCTATATTTAGTAAAAGTACATTACGTTTACCCCCGAACGCCATAACGGGCTGTTTCCCCTGTTTAACCCCGAAAATCGATACGCACACTTAATTTTGGCTCAGAGATTGGTTGTTCTTCTTTGAATTTTGAAGGCCTAAGGGCTAACGCTTAAGGCACTAGACATTACTAGACATTACTAGGCATTAGGCATTAGACTGGAATGATGGTCGTATAGAAAATCGGTTAGATTATTTCTTAAAAATCTAGAGTAGGTATGTTGGTCTGAAGTTATTGATATAGCAAAATACGAACTCTCTACTAGAGACCAATCGGGCTGTGTCTCAGTAGTGGGAACATTATAGGCTTTAATATGATGATAGCAAAATATCGCTATAGTGAAATATCGCCATAGTGAAATATCGCTATAGTGAAATATCGCCATAGTGAAATATCGCTATAGTGAAAAAATCGCTACAGTGAAAAATGACTATAGTGAATTATCGCTATAGTGACATTTCGACAACTTGACTCATAATTCAAGTCATTGATTCCGTTTGCAATGACCCTGTTATGAAACCGTGAGATCTCTTCGAAGTTCTTTTCCAGGTGACGATGGTAATGACAAGTCACCAATACCATAGGAAAAACGCTATAGGACTGGCGACTTGGACACCGTTCACGGAATGGAAAAAAATGGGGAAAAAATAGCAGTCTTGGGATTGATCGACAGAAGTGAAAACATTAAAGAATACATACAATGTTAAAACAAGAAACCATAAACGGTGTGGGGTCGGTCACGCTTACGCGAATTCAATGCTTTTTCCTCACCCAACAAAAATGCTCATCATCGCTAAAGAAGTTTTAAAAAAAAGCAAATGTTCTGAAAGGTATTTCAGTGTCAATCAGGACAAGCTAATTGAATCTCAATTTCTATATCAATTAACGTGATAGCGAAGCACCAGTATTTCCTAACATAGCCCCACATAAATTCACAAATACTCCATAGGTAACCTTAGAATCCGGCAAAAACAAAGGCATATTAATTAAAAATTGAATAACGCCACAAAAGCCAACGAGTCCCACAAAACGACCGCATTAAGAATAATAAATACAGTTTATTCGTAATTATTCCAGTTTATTCGAACCGGCTAATAAAATAACTGTACAAATATCAGTGAAGGGGTTCCCTGCCTACCCGCTATTTCCCTTGGCAGTATTTAGGAGTAAATTGTGGTAATATTTCCAATAGTAATCGGTGGTTAGCACCTGTGGTACCTCCAGCAGTTTAGAGTAGATTTTATTTTAATATTATTCCGTTCAGCCGAATGAGATACCTTCAAAGATATTGTGGGGTAACCGACAATGTATTGAATTTTTTATACGTTATGGAACAGATTCTTTTACCCAAATAAGTAATGTACCCAAGAGGCATTGCCATATTCCTTTTAGGCATACATGGCGTTAAAACACCAGCCTCTCAAGTATAAGTGTGCAGGTTCGATTACAAGTCAGGCAAGTACCAATGTAACTTGTCTAAGTTATGTGTACTTTCTAAGTTGTCTTGGACAACAATGACTGATTACAAGGTGAAGGAAAACATCTTGAGGCTTTAGGCTTTAAGGCTGAATTGCCAACCCGCATTGATTAAGCGTGATGATCACGCTCAATCGGCTCAATCCTTCTCTGTACGAGAGGAGATCTGTGCCCCGCAGTGGGACGATAAAAATGTTGATGATGATATGATGACAACATTGTCTTTGGCTAAGCCGTCAGTCTTTAAGAAGGAACTCTAGTGGTGCTTTCTCTATACAAACGTATTCCACTGTTTTCTTCTTGGGTAATGCTTTCATAACATTTTTTTTCTACAATTTTACACCGTGATTATACGTGTCCCTATCATTTGTTTTTTCTGAAACTTAATAAAAGAAATACGATACTTCAAAATTGCGAAAACTAACCCATTTTTGCCGTGATGTTCAGATAACTATTAGACGAATGTAATAAGTTTTTGTCAAAAAAGAAAATAATAGTAGCATAGGTATACTTTTCCTCTAAATTTTGTAAATAGAAAACAGCGGAATACGAAACGTCTTTTGGTCACCGTTTTTGTATGTAAAATCAGCCTGAGCTGCAACTGACCTTTTCGCACTTTACCGAGAAAGGTTGGGAGTAGCGCGGCGACAATAGTTTCTTCAAATACCTATTTTCCAAATTCCTCGGCACTAGAGTCCCCTCTTAAGTCCTTGGATCACAGGAAGTGTAACCAGCTGGTTGATGATTTCGTTGGACAAACTTTGAACAGGGGGAAGGTTTCAATATACAAATGTATGTGTAGGTTTAGAAATCCCTACGCGAATCAGTACCTTAATTTAGTCACATACTTCATATCTCAACCTGAATCGTATGTTACCTAATCCATTGCTTCATATCTTCAAGAAATTAGACTGCTAGTTGAGCAGAATGTTATTGAGAAAAATGTGTCTACTCAACAACGTAAATAACGCAATTAATGTCGTTGAATTGTCAAAATGAAAGCGACTGCTACCGATAGTGTGTTGCGATGTATGCCGGGGTACGATGCGCCAAATGTTGTTTTGTCGGGAGTTTGGTCGTGGAGAGTCTCCAGACCAATCTCCCTCTGGCGCAGCATCGTATTGGTCTTGGGTTTAACATTGCATCACCTCGCTCAACTGCCGTCGTCGTCCTTCTTATTCCTAAGCTTTTTTAAGTGAATAGGCTTAATAAACTAGTGCGCTTTACCATCAACGATTGCATCACTGCTTACCATCAGATGGGATTGCAGTCAAGCACTAGTTTATAATTATTTAAAAAAAAAATTTGTCTCATCATCATCATTAAACTTTTTATTGTTCCACTGCTGGGCACAGATCTTCTCTCATACAGAGAAGGATTGAGCGTAATGACCACGCTTGCTCAAAGCGGGTTGGCGATATCAGACATAAAGTTCAGGTTACCTCAAGATGTTTTGCTTCCCCTTTTAATCAGTCATTGGTATCCAAGATATACTTAGAAAGTACATGTAACTTAGAAAAGTTACATTGATACTTGCCTGCTTGGCTGGTGTTTTAACCAGTATTCCACCATGACTACTCTACTATTTATTAATCTAGTGCCTGCCACGTGGTATTTTATACAATCAAGAAAACCTTGATTAATCTATACTGATCTATACTAATATATAAAGCTAAAGAGTTTGTTTGTTTGTTTAAACGCGCTAATCTCAAGAACTACTGGTCCGATTTGAAAAATTCTTTTTGCGTTGGATGGCCTATTAATCCAGGACGGCTTTAGGCTATATAACATCTTGCTGCGACTAATAGGAGCGGAGCATAACTAACACCACGCGAACAAAGTCGCTGGCGGCCGCTAGTTAAATATAAAATAGGTTCTTATTATCTGATCCCTATATACTCGTTTTGCCTTGTTTACGATCATACATTCGTTCAGGAATAAACTACCCCCCAGTTATTTTTAGTAGGTGTGGTATACGTCACTGTTCAGCTATAATAACGTAACATATATTGTTACGTTTTTGGTTCCATTGTCAAGTATAATGTCCTCTGAAAAATAAATGTACAGGCGGTTGTATGCGTGTGAGAAATCAAGTGGCGCTCACTGTAGCGGGCGCGGCCGCAATCTCTTCGATTTTCTATTTTTAACTCACCTGGTTTCTTTTTAAAAGAGTTTTTATTATGCAGAGGAAATGCTTAAATAGACGTTCAATCTATATTTTTTTTTTTATTTTAGATTATGTTACCATTTTTTTTTTTTAATAACTATAAACTAGTGCTTGACTGCAATCCCTGATGGTAAGCAGTGATGCAATCGTTGAGTGTAAAGCGCACTAGTTTATTAAGCCTATTCACTTAAAAAACTTAGGAATAGGAAGGATGACGGCAGTTGAGCGAGGTGATGCAATGTTAAACCCAAGACCAACACGACCAAACGATGCTGCGCTAGAGGGAGATTGATCTGGAGACTCTCCACGACCAAATTCCCGAGACAACAACATTTGGCGCATCGTACCCGCCGCACATCGCAACACAACTGCTCAGACCCGTCCTCCGCTTGGCTTCAATCGCTTGGCGGCAAGACTTCGTCTGGTGGGTGGTAACTTCCGCCGGCAGCCGATGTTCCAAAAATACATTCCTTTTAGTCGATTCACAACCACTACTACACATTATACCAAATGAATAGGGTATTTGACTAAAAAAACTAATTAGTCCGTCAGTCAGATTTCCAAAAAATACTAAACACGTATTTTTTCTTTTTTCATATAAACAAAAAATGAAGGCGACACAGCGCTTTGAAAACTCGTGTGACGTCACTGCACGCTACACTTTTAAGCGGCCAGTGACCAGAGTCATCAGCCACCACTCCTGATCTTAAAGGCCCTTTATATTTGTCAATTTTTATTGATTTGATAAAACAAAATATACGTATCCAATATTTTTCTATAATCTGAATGACGGACTAAATAGAATAATTTTTTTTCTACCCAAGAAACATCCCTATTGAATCATTTTATACTAAATCTTGGAATTTCTTATTTGTTCTATGTAAAAATCATGGCCGAAAATTCATATAGGGACCTTTTTACGTAAACTTTCCATAGGCGGGGTTTATTGTACCGTCAGCAACGCAAAATAGGTCAATGTCAAAAAGATCGATTGTCTTGATCGTGCAATTTTAACCGGCACCTATAACAAGGAAAAGTAATGTACTGTGACGTCACTGATATGTTAATAATAGGTTCTTTACATATCATCATCATCTCAGCGTTAATCCTAGTCGCATCCGAAGCTTTTTTCAGCTTTAGAGTCTAGGATCCGCTTTACCAATCTAAAATTTTGGCTAAACTACGATATTTTCCGTGAAGCGACTGCTGTCTGACCTCCACAACCCGAAGGCGATATCGAAGCCTTGCAGTTAGACCAATTGTTGAACTTTTGAGGGCTCCAACAATCCGTAACGACTGCCACTAGATGTTTCTATGGCAACCGGGACCAACGGCTTAACGTGCTTTCTGAGGCACGACCAGACCAGTGCAAATGTTTATATTCATGCATACAAATACTTACACTGCGCGGGGATCGAACCCCTCCTTGCGCAGCTGCCGTGTACGGTACCGTTACGCCACGGAGGCTGCCGTCGGTAGGTTCTTTACACATCTAGCCATAAAACAACCTTTCAAAATACATAAAACAAAAATAAAATGCAGTACTACCCTCCACTGCAAGATCAAGCGCTCGCAAGCACAACACAGTCACTTAAAAACCGTTTCCACATTCATCTACTTTCAGCTTTATATCGCGATGCGATCGGTCGCATTGACCCAAATGAGCAGGCATTTGGCGACACGCCCGCTACCGCATGTGCCCAAACCGCGGAGGGTTATGCGATACTTTCGAATGGAGTGCCATCCATAGACGAGTATGATAGCTGTTTCGATAGTAATTGGAGTTGCGGTGACGCAATGGATCGTGTTATGAAGAAATTGTTGTACTTGTTTTTCTGTTCTACTGGAGAGTATGTAGTGGGGGTAGCTATTCTCTGTTGGTATTTACTTTGGTACAGTTTGAAGGAAAAAAATGTAAGGGTCATATTGACCAAATAACTTTTATGGGATGTCTCATGCTGCTTTTGTTTAGAAAATATATCTTACCATCATTCTTCAGTTATAACCCATGGCAATTAAAAAGCAGACCTAAATTATATGTATCTTATATGTATGTAGTTTTAACCACTATAACCTCCATAATTTACTCGTAAAATATAAGAAAAAACAAGTAAAGCGTACATTTTTACGAGATGGCTTAACCTGGAGCTAAAACTACATATTTGTTGTAATATATAAAACAGTTTATTCAGTAAAAGACGTTTATAACTTGGTATATGCTTTAAACTAGGGTTTATCACAATTTATCACATCACATGTTTATCAGATATTACCCACACACCACCGTACGGTGGACGGGTCTGAGCAGTTGTGTTGCAATGTGTGCCGGGTACGATGTGCCTAATGTTGTTGTGTCGGGAGTTTGGTCGTGGAGGGTCTCCAGATCATCCTCTGGCGCAGCATCGTTGGTCGTGTTGTTGGGTTAAACATTGCATCACCTCGCTCAACTGCCGTCTTCCTTCCTATTCACTCAGTTTTTTTGAGTGAATAGGCTTAATAAGCTAGTGCGCTTTACCATCAACGATTGCATCACTGCTTACCATCAGGCGGGATTGCAGTCAAGCACTAGTTTATAACTATTAAAAAAAACACCTTAAATAAAGTAAATTTAGCAAGAATTGTTGCAATTGCCACATCGCATATACATTACAACCCTAAAAATATACACCAACTAAATAATTCCTCGAAATTGTGCATTTAAAGAACTTAATCTTCTGAGGTCAGTTGGTTCCACTACGCTTAGCATACAGTCTAGTTTTGCATTTTCCATTGCAGACTTGTATTGACATTTTTTTTTTATAATTCTTCTGCTCTTATACCCATTTACCCGGGGTCGGTGAAAAAAAAATTTTTTTTTTCTTTGATACGTAGGTACCTATTTAGTAGTCATCAAGTCGGTAGTGGCCCCCTTTAGTCAGAACGACATATAAAACGAATATCAAAATTTAACAAATGGATTTAGGAATAAATTAAGAATAGCACAGAATCGGAGCTTGATAAAATCATTTATAAAAGAAAAGAAAAATTTTGTGTAAAGAATCTCGTAGTCCAGTTTCGTAGCAGAGGACTTCGTAGCTCTACGGCGTAGGCGAAATGCCCTAGACATGTCGTAGCTACGCCAATTGCCAAACTGTCTTATGCAAAGCAACACAAGTGCATTTCGAAACGTTGCTCGCGTTCCTAATTCTGTATACAATGTATATTTGATTATATATCGTAGTCAAGTTATTGTGAGAATCTGCTATCAACAACCCGACAACTAGGACATGAATTTAGAAATCAGCTTATGTTTATTATGATACATGAGAAGACCCAAGGAATACAAGAATAATTAGCACACTCTAACAACACGTATCATAAACAGTAAGCACGTGCCGACGGCCAAAGGAATACATAATTAAATTCATTAAATCACTAACAGGCACAGAATGCGTAATGAAAAACACTGGACCATTGGAACGGCGATCACGTCACATAAATCGAACTATTTTTATTGGCAACTGGCTAGCATTGGCAAAAAAGGGGAATGCTGACTATTTGATTGCTGAAGTATGGCCATATTTTTTGCCAGCGTTTTATGTTTTGCAGCGCCATCTGACGGGCGACGTATAAGTCGCGAGCAGATGTCGCCCCGAACGACCCAAACTAATAAATGAGAAAGCCCTGCGGGAAATTAAAAATAGTTTGGCGCAAATCAACGCTTCAGGGTTGAATATTGAGCTATAAGTTAGTTGGGTCTCATTGTTTTTATGATAGAATCCGCAAGCTTACAATTAAATTCCTTACGCTGCCATCCGAGGTAGCGTATTTTAGATTATTAAATTTCTATCTAAATGTGATTTTACTCCGAAACGGGGAGTGATCTCCCAAATTGACATAAAATTACCTGATTTGAATAGCAAATGAGATAATATCGATTGGTTGTTATTTGTTTACATAAATGACAGTGCGACGGTTCAGCTCATAAACGCGTTTATTCATTTAAATGGAGAGAATCACAAATGAGGAGATTCAAATCAATATATTATATTTTAAACCTTGAAAAGATAAAGAATCACTGAATGTCCAATGTACAGTACAGAAAGACTGAATGTAAGCTTACCTAGGTGTTAAACAGATTATCTAAATGATTTAGAAAAAACTGTTACATTCTTTAAGTTTACATTCTTTACTGCAATCTCATCATCATCATCACAGCGTTAATCCCAGTCGTATCCGAGGCCTTTTCAGCTTTGGAGTCTGGGGTCCGCTTTACTAGTCCTACAATCCTACGATTACTACAATCTATCTATACTAATATACAGTATGTTAAATAACAGAGGGCGTTCCCTTAAACTCGTTAATATATATCATTAATAGATTAAAATAAAAATATCAGCATAGAAAAATAACCATAAAAAAATCCGAATAAAAAAAAATTCTTATTGGAAATAAATTTGAAACCTCCTGTTTTAAATCAAAATAGTAGTCGTCATGTATAAATAAATTGCGACGTTGCCGTCTTTCATGTTCGCGTGTACAGTGTGTTTCTTTTACATGTCAATTTAAAATTTTTATTGAATATTTTCATATTGGAAAAAATTTAAAACATTTTGTTTTCGAATGGAAATATTTTTTTTAGCATGTATGTATGCTATACTATTTCGGGTTAACGGGAACGCCCTCTGTTAGTTAACATACTGTATAAAGCTGAAGAGGTTCTTTGTTTGTTTGTTTGAACGTGCTAATTAATCTCAGGAACTACAGGTCCGATTTGAAAAATTCTTTTTGCGTTAGATAGCCCATTAATAAAAGCTTATAGGCTATAGCCTATAAGCTTTTGTTTTTTTTTTGTTATATATATATATATATATATATATATATATATATATATATATTATAAACTAGCGCTTGACCGCAATCCTGCCTGATGGTAAGCAGTGACGCAATCGTTGATGGTAGAGCGCACTAGTTTATTAAGAGCCTCTTCACTCTAGCCTTGAAGACACTCAAATTGTAGTCTGACGGAAACACCGCCGCCGGCAAATTATTCCAGTCCCTCGATGTACGCGGTATAAAGGAGGAGGCGAAACGCTTCGTCCGGATCGTAGTGGTGTTAACAATCTTTACTTCGTTCGCGTGGAGTTAGTTATGCTCCGCTCCTATTGGTCACAGCGTGATGTTATAATATAACGGGTATGGCACGCTGGCCTTTTGAGTAAGCTTCCAGCGTACGGCATTTCCCCTAGCCTGACTGCGTTTCCGTCAAACTACAATTTGAGAGTCTTCAAAGCTAGAGTGAGTAGGCTCTACATAAACTAGTGCGCTTTACCATCTACGATTGCGTCATTGCTTACCATCAGGCGGGATTGCGGTCAAGCGCTAGTTTATAATTTATAAAAAAAAGAACGAAGTCGCTGGGGGCCGCTAGTATAATATAATATTGTTAAATTATAGTGGTCGCTAATGACCTAGATGTTTAAGTGATCTGACATAAACAAATAAAAAAAATTGATTCTCAAAAACGTTTTCGTTTTCAAGTAATTTGTACGTAGGTACAGACGACAACACTTCAAGCTACTACAATCTGTCGAATTTCTTAATAAGTTTTTCAACTTTATTTCTACAGTATTAAGGCTTGACCTGCTGTCGTCCGTACATTCCAACTTCTGGATACATATTTTATTATGCGCCTTACAAACAGTACGTATAGTTGCAAACCTTACAAACAACTATGTTCCATTATTGGCACTTCCAATCAACTTTTGTCGCCTTTGCCTGCACAAGTTGCAAACAACGGTTAGTTCCCTTACAAAACCGAATATTTTTGTCGCTATATTTTTCAAAAATTGTACAAAGTGAATGCATGTGAACATAAATGAAAAGTTACACAACTTCAAAACATTTTTGAGCGCTTGTTCTGATTTACAATACTATATTTCTTCGAGTTTTCATAAAGGCAAAGTGGGTAGTGCCCATAATTTTATGTTTTATGGGTATTTTTATATCTCCTGCCACGGGCAACAATGGAGATTTTAGTACCAGCTTTGGCGATCAGTTAACTTTATTGTTACACGAGTATTCTAAAGGTTACCAATTTTTATATTAAATCTATGAAGAACAAGAATAACTTCGATGATAATAATGTCGTAGTTCGGTAGCTAGTTGAAATATTTGAAAAGTTTCGCATTTATAGTTCCATTTATACTACATTCTCATAAATCTGTTCAGTTTTTTCCAAGGTTTTGTGATCGACTAAAGTTTTCCAGATGTCACGTAATTTTTTTATTCCATTTTAACTCTACAAAAACATGCTTTTAAAGAATATCAAACTAAAAAGTTAAATATAATTTTAAAATTTAATTTATGACATTAGTATATAAACAATACTAGTATAAACATTGATATAATATTAAACAGATATGATATGCCCTAACAAATTAACCAAAATGGATGTGCCGATCGGAGCAACAGCACACACATGCAAATTTTTTATTCTGCGTACATTCACACGCTGGTACAGTGTGAATGAGATGGGACACGTTGGTACAGTGTGAATGAGATGGGGCGCAATCTAAAGCATAGAGAAGAAAAAGATGGCTACTGTTTGTCGTTTGTTTTTACGAGTGTATCGAGAGTGACTAAAGCGAGATACTGGACTTACCTCCTTTTGTACGCTTCATTTTCAGTGCGCTAGTGACTTATCTACCTTAGTTCAATATTTTATCAATGAGTATAAATGAGAAAAAAGCGTGATACGCTTTGTGTCATAAGCGTTTTGTATAATAAGCGCCTCACGCTTTTTAAACTATATTTATTTTCAACTTTTTTGTTCGATATTCTTTTTTACCCGACTGCCAGGAGGGTTATGTTTTTTAAATAACATACGGATAACACGTAAGCTTAAGTGGTGCTCATTTGTTTTTACCAAACTTTTCTTGATCTCCAATAGACAGAATAGCAAGTGCTAAAATTCGTGAATGATGCGTTACCCAAGTAACTAAATCTAAAAAAAAATTGTGTAAGAGCTCTTGCACGTTTATTCTGTGGGACCGTTGCTATGTATGTTTTTGTTATCGTCAGTAATAAAGCATACTTATCATAAAGATACCTCGCCTTGTTGTTAAAAACATTTCCAAACTGTTTATAAAAATATCTCACAATAATAACAAGCTATAGAATCCCTTACGGACCCATTTCGCAAGCTACATAGCATTTTAAACAAACTGTCCAGGAAATTTCCACGGAAATACTCTTTTCGCTGACATTATCGAGGCCAACTTCCCAGTTATCAGACTTCATAAACAAAATATGAATATTTATTCGATGCCGAAATTAACTCGATCGCCCTTCGTTTCGTTCATTCGCTGCTTCTTGCCACAAAGATCAATAGAATGAAAATTATCGGAAAAATGTGGCGCTTTTAATTGGTATTTTTATTAAGTTTTCAGGTCATGTTTTCATACAATTTCTTTATGGGAGTTTTAATTTTAAATTCACTCATTTTTCAGACATCTCTTCTAATTGCTTTCGGCTTGTAATACTTATATAAGTATACACCTACGTACATACATATTACTATTTTATTTTAAAACAAGGCCTGTTTATATATCCGTCCCAACATAAATTTTAATATATGTTCAAAAAAAATCCAATATGCTACAACCATTACAGACTCATAAAGTGTTTCCTTAATATTTTCGTGTAGGATACATGAGTTTGATACAGAAGTTAAACATTATTTAGCAATTTTACGACCCACATTTAGAAGTTGAGTAAACCGCTCCATATACCGTTATGTGCAGTTAAGATTATCCTTTATACACACTCATATTATTTGGATATGCTCAGATATTGTTAACTAACAAACAATTTACTTAATTCAGTTTATTTTGTACTAGCTTCTTCCAGCGGCTTCTACTCGCGTGGATGGCTGGAATTTTCTCACAGGAGCGTAATAACTAGATAAAAACTATTTCGTGTCTCTTCTAGTCTATTTAAAAAAATATATGTGTACCAAATTTCATAGATCCGTTAACCTGTTTTTGAGTGGGCGTTTATGTCTAGACAACTAACAAGGCACAAAACCAGCAACTAAAAAGTTGCATAGATAGAAAGGCCCATTCTCGTAAGTTTAAAAAATCTGGACACCTCAGGCTCATCTCGCCGACTAAGTAATACCATAAAGTTACCAAAATTTAAGGGAATTAAAGGGTTTTTTGACAGATTGAGCAAAAGCAAAAGTCCTTCTTTGTATGAGAGGAGACCTGTGCCCAGCAGTGGGATGATAAAAAGGTTGATGATGATGATGAGCACAAGATCAGACTATGAACATTCTTAAAATTACAACTAATTGCCCCTCTGTTCTTAACATGATAGATATATAATTCATTCTTCAGAAATGACATCATTTCTTAAATCAGATGTTCATAAACAGACATGTAATCAATCTTATACTCACTCGTTTGTACATGCGCCATATCCAAAATACATAAACACTCTATATAATTCACACCCTTGCACCATACCTACGTACATACAAGTACATAGGTACTTAAGAGTGGCGGATAATATTTATTTACACAAATAAATCGCCTCGTCAAGCGGCGCGGCGTCTGCGAAGATCGTGTGCAGGAAATTAAAATCAGCGGCAGGTGCGAATAATGAGATTCCCATTACTCACACCCCGCTCGCCTGTACAAGTTTTCTTGCTAAATTAACGCTATAATCTAGGATATCTTGGCGGAAATCTGAGAGCAAACATTTTTAGCGGTTTTTAGTGGAAATCTTGATGGTAGATTTTTTTTTTTTTTTTGGCTTTTTGCCTCGTCTGGTTTTCTCTGTCATAAGAGATAGAACATCTATTGAATTGTTTTATGAGAATAAACTACTGACTAATGTGGCAGCCTTATTAGGGAAAGTGTACATGTGTGCATGTGTGTGTGCCAGTTTTTAGGATTTTTTCATACATTTTATACGTCCCGATCCCGCCATACATGGCCTTCACTAATGGACTTGCAAACTACCTAAAGTTTATTTCTGACTATGTAGGTAGCACGGGTCATTCAGAATTTACATCCCATTGTTATTTGACTTGCGTGGGTAGACAAGTTGCTAATACTCTTCACTGTTAGATGCAACAAGTTCAGACACATCTATCTTATCCAGTTTTATTAGTTAAAAATCGCTTTCTTTTCTTCTTCTGCAGCCTATAGAGATCCACTGCTGGACAAAAGCCTCCCCCAAAGGCTTTCCACGATGACCGGTTTTGTTCTGCCCGCATCCATCGGCTTCCGGCGACCTTCACCAGGTTATCAGTCCACCTTGTTGGGGGCCTACGCTGCGCGTTCCGATACGTAGCCGCCACTCCAGTCGGTGCGCTCATTTCGCTCTGTGCACTCGTTTCGCTCCCGACGCTCCATACGCTCAGTATTCGGAGAGGTAGAAATCCTGCGTTTTGGTACATTTATTACTGCATAATGTCGCTCTCTGGCAATATATTTGGCTTATGTTGCATAACGGCTATTAGGTGACGGCTTTGCAATATTAAGGTTGTGTGTTGTAAACTCAGGTCGACCTACATGACCTGGGGGACACCCCACAGCGCTGACTTCCTCGTAGTGTTCCCCGGGCAACGCCGTGTCTGACCACCGTAACGGAGTGGCAGACCGGTGGCTAACGAGCGCTGTGACTTACGCGATCTTGCTATTTTATTCTGAGGGCGATTGCGTAATTGAGGTTTTATTCTGTATTTTATTGTGGGTTTTATTTTATTGTGGGTTCTGTTTTATAGTGGGTTTTTATTCTATTTTATTATTGTGGTTTTTATCTTGAGGTCGACGCTGAAATGCCGAAACCATTGCGAAATGCCTCCGGGCGTTTTGCCCCAAAAGGCCCTTCTCAGGGCCAACCAAACGGCCCTTCTCAGGGCCAACCAAAAGGCTCTTCTCAGGGCCAACCCGGCGGCTTGTCGGAGTCAGAGGCCAGCCGCGCACCATCTGCGGCAGGCTTCTGTGGGGAGGACGAGTTCTCCGACTCGGACATGGGGTCCGTAGTCGGGGACTCGTCGTCCGTATGTGGCGCGGCTGCGGACCGCAGCCTGAAGAGGGCCTACCTGAGGCTCGGGTCCGAGGGATCGTCGGACTCGGCCAAGGGTAAGCCCAAACAGAAGAAGTCGAAGGCGAAGACTGCTTCGCCTTCGACTCCTTCTCAGGCCGGCACCCATGATGTGGGTCTGGCGGATGCCCAGCGTCAGCTCGGCTTGGCCAAACGGGCCGAGCTCGAGCTGGAGCTGGAAGAGAAAGTTGCCGCGAAAGAGCGGCAGGCGCGCGCTTCCAAGGCGAGGGCCGGATACGGTTCGGCCCTCGCCACTTTCGACGGCCACTCTGTGGAGGAGCTGGTCCGACTAGCGAAGGAGGACATGGAGGAGATCGTCGAGGTCGCCTCCAAGTCCTCCAACCTAAAGGGGACCTTCCAAAAGGCCCTCAAATGCCGTGCAAGTAGCTTGCACGGCATTGTAGCGGAATTGACGCAGCGCACTGCGTCAGAGGAGACGCGGCAGCTGCAGGCGAGGGTGGACCGCCTGCAAGCGGAGGTCAGCCAGCTTCACAAGAAGCTGGCTGAGGCCACAGCCCCGCCAACAAAGGCCCCGACGGCAGCGGTTCCCTCCTCCTCCTCCTCCAACCTTGAGGAATTGTTCCGCAAGGTTGTTATGGAGGAGAGGGCGTTCACCCGTGCCTGCTTCGCAGGCATAGAGGACCGCCTCCAGCCCGAGCCACGTCTCCGTCCGCCCCTAGCGGCGGACAAGACGCCGACAGTGGCTCCCCTTGCCCCAAAGTCCTCAAAGGGCAAGGGCAAGGGGAAGAAATCCCCGGGGGCTCTGCCTCCCCCTGGTACGAGTGCGGGCGCCCAGCCGGAGCCAGTTGCCAGTGCGGCACCCTCCCAGGTGCAGGAGGGAGACGCCCTCCTCCCTTCCACCACCCCAGCCAATCAGTCTTGGTCAGAGGTGGTTAAGAAGGGAAAGGGAAAGGGTAAGAAGGCGACCCAGGCCCCGGCTGCCCCAGCGGCTGACCCGGCAGGTGCCCCGGCAGCCAAAAAGGCCCCGAAGCTGGTGCCTCCCAAAACCGCGGCGGTCACAGTGACCATTGTGCCCGAGGCCGCGGAGAGGGGGGTAACCTACGAGTCCGTCCTAAGACAGGCTCGTAGCATCGCGGACCCCGCCGAATCGGGGATTGGCGCTTGCCGCCGGACCCAAACCGGAGCTCGACTATTCGAGTTTCCGGGAAAGGACGGCGGCAAAAACGCGGACCTCTACGCGAACAAGCTGCGGGAGGTCCTCGCCGATGTGGCGAAGGTGGCTAGGCCGACCAAGACGGCGGCTATGGAGGTGACCGGTCTCGACGACTCGGTCACCAAGGAGGAGGTGGTCGCGGCGATCGCAGTGGCCGGAGGCTGCGAACCCGCAGCGGTGCAGGCTCGGGATATTAGGCCCGGCCGCGGTGGACTGGGCACTATCCGGCTGGTGTGCCCAGTCGCCGCAGCGTTGGCCGCCCAGGCTAAAGGCCAGGGGCGGCTATTTGTTGGCTTCAGCCGGGCCGTGGCCCGGGTGCTTGAGGCAGCGCCGATGCGTTGCTTCAAGTGCTTCGGCATAGGCCACACCCGAGCAATGTGTCCATCCACTGTGGATAGGGCGGACACATGCTTCCGCTGCGGGAAGGAGGGGCATATGGCGGCCACGTGTGAGGCCGCCAAGCCGCACTGCGCGGCGTGCGCCGACAGTGGTCGCCCTGCGGACCACGTAATGGGGGGTAGCTCATGCCGACCCCCCTCTAAGAAGGGCAAGCCGCAGGTGGCTATAAGCCGCCCTGCCGCTGCTGCCACCGCTCCCGCTGATATCCCATCAGCGGCGGTGGCCGAGGGTGATGCGATGGTCGAATAATGGGTACCGACCATCGCATCCTGCAGGCAAACACCAACCACTGCCGGGCTGCCCAGGACTTACTGGTGCAGTCAATGGCCGAGTGGTTGGTGGATGTGGCAGTGGTGGCCGAGCCGTACTATACTCCCAGCAATTGGCTGGGAGACAGTGACGGCTCGGTGGCAATCGTGGCGCGGTCTTCCTCGGACTCCCCTCCCCTCTCGCTCTTAGAGAGGGGACCGGGATACGTGGCCGCCGCGTGGGGAGGGTTGGCCCTTGTGGGGGTCTACTTCTCCCCAAACCGCCCTCTCCAGGACTTCGAGGATTTCCTCGGGGTCCTGACGGCGGTCATCGGGAGGACGGCGCCACGTCAGGTCTCCGTTTTGGGAGACCTGAATGCCAAGTCGGTGGTCTGGGGAAACCCGGCCACCGACAACCGCGGACGGGCGGTCGAGTTGTGGGCGGCCACGTCTGGTCTCTCTCTCCTGAATAGGGGGAGCGTCCAGACGTGCGTGCGGCGGCAGGGTGGATCCATAGTGGACCTCACCTTCGCCACGCCCGCACTGGCCGCCCGCATTCAAAACTGGAGGGTGGAACTGGGGGAGACGATCTCGGATCACCGCTACGTGCGATTCGAGATCTCCCCCCAGAATCCACGGGGGCGCCGCAGCACCCCCTCATCGTCGGGCCGATCCCCGTTTCCAAGGTGGGCTCTGACCCACCTGGATCGGGAGGCGGCAAGGGAGGCCGCGTTCGTCCAGGACTGGCTTTGGCCAGGTCCCGGCGTGGACGTCCTGGACGTGGACGCGGCGGCGGCCCGATTGAGGGGGTCATTGACCGAGGTATGCAACGCCAGCATGCCTCGGTCGAGACGTCCGCCTCCCCGACGCGCCGTTTATTGGTGGTCGGAGGAGTTGGCGGAGCTGCGGGCCACCTGCGTGGCGGCACGGCGGGCCTACACGCGATCGCGTCGGCGGCGCCGACGAGATCAGGCCGACGAGGACCGCCTCTACGCCAGATACGTGGAGGCGAGGGCGGCCTTCAAGTCGGCCATCGGCGCCGCCAAGGACGCGGCGAGGGCCGAGCTGCTAGAGGGTCTCGACAACGACCCATTCGGGAGGCCATATAAGGCGGCGCGTAACAAACTGCGCCGCATTGGTCCCCCGGTTGCCGAGACCCTCGAACCAGCGCTCCTGGATGGGGTGGTGCGGTCCCTGTTTCCGCGCAGGGATCCGCACTTCACCCCACCAGTGATGGACCCCCCACGAGGGAGGGCTCAACCGGAGGAGGAAGCTCCTCCTCCTCCGGTCTCAGAGGAGGAATTTGGCGCGGCGACTCTGCGTCTCCGCGCCAAAAAGACGGCTCCCGGCCCGGACGGCATTCCCGCTCGGGTGGTGGCCATCGCGGCCACCGAAATGGAGGGAAGGTTTCGGGACCTCTTCAGCGCGTGCTTCGCGTCGGGGAGGTTCCCGAAACCTTGGCGGGAAGGCCAATTGTGCCTCCTTCGGAAGGAGGGACGGCCGGCGGACTCCCCCTCGGCATACCGGCCCATCGTCTTGCTTGACGAGGCCGGAAAGATGTTCGAGGGGATTATCGCCAGCCGTCTCAAGCGGCATCTGCGGAGCGTGGGACCGGATCTGTCGGACGCCCAGTTCGGATTTCGAGCTGGTCGTTCGACAGTGGACGCCCTGGCCCGTCTAAAGGGCCAGGTGACAGAGGCGGTGGGAGTGGGGGATGGAGTGTTGGCCGTGTCATTCGACATTGCCAACGCCTTCAATTCCATCCCCCACTCCACCATCCTGGAAGCGCTCCGGTTCCACGGAGTGCCCCTGTACTTGCGGGGCCTCCTGGCCAGCTACTTGGAGGACCGTGCTGTCCTCCTCGTAGACGGGGCTGGCCAGCTCCGGCGATACGATGTCGGGGCCGGCGTTCCACAGGGGTCCGTTCTAGGGCCTCTTCTGTGGAACGTCGGTTACGACTGGCTCCTGCGGGGAACCCTCCTTCGAGGTACGAGTGTCATCTGCTACGCGGATGACACTCTCCTCACTTCCCGCGGGAGCACCTTCCGGGAGGCAGCCAGTTTGGCATCGGCGGGCGGATCCTTAGTGGCCGGAAGGATCCGCCGCCTGGGCTTGAGGGTGGCGCTGCACAAAACGGAGGCCGTGTTCTTCCACGGCCCCCGGCAGCGCCCCCCACATGACGCCCACATTTTTGTGGAGGGCGTCAGGGTCGGGGTCGAGGCCCAGATGAAGTATCTGGGCCTCACGTTGGACAGCAGGTGGCGCTTCGGCCCGCACTTTAGCGGGCTGTCGACGCGCCTGCTGAAAGCTGCGGACGCCCTCTCATGGCTCATGCCGAACATGGGAGGGCCAAGCATGCGGTGCCGGCGTCTGTACGCCGGCATACTGCGGAGTATGGCCCTTTATGGGGCCCCCATTTGGGCGGACTCTCTCCATAGGAGGGAAAATGCCACCGCTCTTCGGGCGCCCCAAAGGGCCATCGCCCAGCGGGCAGCGCGGGCCTACCGCACGGTAGGCTTCGCTTCGGCATGCGCTCTGGCGGGCACCCCGCCTTGGGAGCTCGAGGCGTGGGTGCTCGCCAGAGTGTACGAGTGGACGGCGGGGCGCAGGGCGCTGGGCGAGCGTCCGGCCCCCGAATTGAGGGAGGCCGTCCGGCGGGAGGCGAGGGTCGCTCTTGTCCGGGAGTGGACGCGGGACCTCGCCTCCGCCGTCTTCGGCCGCCGTACCCTCGACGCCATCGGGCCGGTCCTGGAGGACTGGCTCGACAGGCGTCACGGGTTCCTCTCCTTCCGTCTGGTGCAGGTACTCTCCGGTCACGGCTGCTTCGGCAGGTACCTGCACCGGATAGGACGAGAGGAGACACCGTCGTGCCACGGTTGTGGCGCGGCGGAGGACACGGCGGAACACACCCTCGCGGTGTGCCCGTCGTGGGCCGTGCCGCGCCGCGGTCTTGTCACGGCGGTTGGTGGCGACCTCTCGCTGCCCGCCATCGTCAGAGCGATGGTGGGGAGCGAGGAGGCTTGGGTGGCGATGGCCTCCTTCTGCGAGGTCGTGATGTCGCAGAAGGAGGCAGCGGAGCGTGAGCGGGAGGAGGATCCCCTCGCTCCGGCGCTCCGCAGGCGGCGTAGGGGGAGGAGAAGGCGGGATTTCGCCCGCTTTCTCCCTCCCTGAGGTGAGCGGCGGGCGTGAGGCCGACGCCCGCCTACATCGCTCACCACGTGGGAGCCGCGGCCCCTCCCTGGGAGGGGCAATTGGGGGCCCGCCTTTTTAGGCGGGTTTCGCCGGCGGGGGAGAGGTAGCTCAGGCTGCGCTAGTTTCCCACTCCCCCGCCACTATGGCGATGCCGGAGTGCCGCTGTGGGTTTAGTGGGTATTCCCAGCTACGGCTGGGCGAGTCCCACACACGCCCTTCGGGGTAAGGTGCGTAAATGCATTCCCACAGCGTAAAAAAAAAAAAAAAAAGGTCGACCTACATGAAGTTGGTCAATTGATATATTCATTATAATATTTAGTAGAACGATCGTATTTATTATGGATGTAACTTGTACTAGTATGAGGTGTTCAGTGGGTAGTTACTATTGAGGACACTGCAGTCGATGAGTTGGTTAGGATGGGTAGACAAATACAGACAGACTTTTAAACCTATCTAATATCATATATTCTACCTTTTAATGAAGAGTAAAAGAATTTCCTCTGTTTTATTCTAGCACGTACCATAGCTTATTTGGCTGTTATCCTATGTCGTATTAGTCTGTATGTAGCCTATGTCACAGTGTCAGGTGAAGTTTTGAAATAAAGCACGAAGTGTAAATATACCCTTCAATCTTGACAATCACAATTTAAATAGGCAAACCGACAGTTTTGCCCCGGAGATGCGCTATAGACCACGCCTCAAAGCCGACCGTTCGACAATCCCCACTTTCCAAAACGACTCAGTCCACGTAACGTTCAAAATAACGTCAAAGTGATTGCCCCACTACCACATAAATCAAATGAGCAGCTTTAATTGAAATGATATCGACGATGCACGACTTATATAACATAGAATTAGTATCTCCAATGGAAAACCCACAAAGCATAATAAGTATATATAAGTATGTATATATAAGTAGCAGCGTTAGTCGCGCGGCACTAATATCAGAGGAACAGTCTCGTGTCACCTTCGCGTTTTCTAACAACGTTACTTTAATGTATCATGTTAAGCCAACTGACCATATTAGGCCTTGTTACTAAGTAGGTATTAATTGATAGTAGTGTTAGCCTAGTGGTATTGACTGCGACTTACAACTTGCAGTTCGTAGGTTCGAACCACATGAGACGCTTTGTGTAAATTATTTCATCACCATCATTTCAATCCTTGCCAAATTTAATCAAAGTTTGTTCAGTGGTTTGGGCGTTAAAAAGGCAATATACAGACACAGTTACTTTAGAATTTATAAAATTGTTAGCTATATGCGGGTTTCACCCGCATAACTTTCGATCCCTTTGGAATATCGGTGTAAAAATGCTTACGTGTTAATCTGGTTGTAACCTATAATAGTGCCATATTTCACCCAAATCCATTCAGTCGTTTAACAGTGAAAAGGTTACAACCTTACAAACACACATAGTCACTCAATCACCAACTTTAGCCTTTATAATATGAAAGTTTTTTTTTTATTTTTAATATCATAAAAAAAGTGTATTTTTGCTTTACTCATGAACGAAACAAAACACGCCACCGAGTCCGTAATAAAAAGGCATTCTATTCCAATCGTCGATATTAGTTGACGGTAACGCCAATGAACCTCCCTCTTACCGAGAGGAGGCGTGTGTCCATTGGGACACAAGCCAATGTTCCAACTATTGAGTGGGAACATTATTGGCCGATTATGTATGTAAGGCCAATGAATATACTCGTAATCACAGCTCAAAATGGTGCCAGAAATCCTGTACCGTAACATCACACTGCAAAGCCTCACTCGCTTAACCCAAGCTCCTTGAACTAAGCCATCTAACATGCAACATTACCATAAGCGGTGTGCTATCGTAAAAATATGCAAACGCCAGAATTACACATTAAATATTCGTCTCCGACTGTACTTGGGAGATAGTGGGCCATAGTGGAGCTTGCGTTTACACTACAGTAAAATATTACCGGCTCAAGCCTTGTCTCATGGATTATGCAATACTGCACGTTAATAAAGCACGATAACATGTGAATGCGACACGGTTCTAAGTGTGCTTTTGTTGTACCTGCAACTAGGGTTATAGTGCTTTGTCTAATTTATATTTTCGAGTGTAGGTGGAAGATTTTAGTGTGTGTTAAGCCTAAGTGATGTTTGTCTTTGAAGACATTCTAAAACATATTGTTAGTGAATTGTTTATGTTGTGTCACTTCTTCAGCTGCATCATCAACCTTTTTTCATCGTCCCACTGCTAGGTACAGGTCTCCTCTTATACAGAGGGAGAGAGTAATCACCACACTTACTCAATGCGGGTTGGCGATTGCAGACTTAAAAGTCCAGGTTTCCTCAAGATGTTCTTCTTCTTCAGCTTATAGGCAAGGTATGGCTTTCCAAGAAATATCTATTATGACAACAATATGAGGTGAATGGTTCCATAAAAGGTGGAAACTCGGAGCTATAATGAACACCTCATTTATTATTTAATTTAAGGGCGGAATTTTCAATCGGCAGGTAATTTTTATTTGTACAATAATATTTTCGTCTGACAGATATTGTGTGAGAGAATTATGAAGAATTCAAAATGATTCCTCCTATAAAATTATCTGGCTTTAGGAAAATCGGTCTTTAAAAAAATTATAGGCAATTTGTTGTCTTTTTTATAATCATATACTAGTGCTTGGCCGCAATCCCGCCTGATGATAAGCAGTGATGCAATCGTTGATGGTAAAGTGCGCTAGTTTATTAATAGCCTATTCTTTTTTTTTTAATAATTATAAACTAACGCTTGACTGCAATCCCGCCAGATGGTAAGCAGTGATGCAATCTTTGATGGTAAAGCTCGCTAGTTTATTAAGCCCAATCACTTTCAAAAAAAATAATGAATAGGAAGGAAGACGGCAGTTGAATTAGATGATGCAATGTTAAACGCAACAACACGACCAACGATACTGCGCCAGAAGGAAATTGATCTGGAAACCTTCCACGACCATACTCCCTACACAACAACATTTGGCGGATCGTACCCGGCACACATCGCAACAGAACTGCTCCGATCCGTCGTCCGTACGGCTTCACTAGACATCATGCCGAAACACGACGAATCGCTTAGCGGCAAGTCTTTTGTCTGGTGGGTGGTAACTTCTGTCAAAGAAACCGAGCATTCAGAAAGACGAAGGCATTTGCTCCTCAAAAGCGTAGTAGGTTCCTAAAGAGATCATGCAAGAAACTCCGTGGATAACCTTTTAATTGCTATCTTTTAATATTTTCACAATTACGAACTTTTGAAACTGTCCTCATCTCCCACTACATATGGATGGGTAAGACCAACGAAAATCAGCAACGATTGCATCACTGCTTACCATCAGGGGGGATTGCGGTCAAGCAATAGTTTATGATTATAAAAAAAAAACGAATTTAAATAGGTTTTAGAAGCACCAGCAACATGGTGTAAAGCGCTCTACATACCAAAGCCGGCGGCACAGCCTGCCGACACAAACTAGCAGCTTATGTTGAAAGAAACATGTCGGCAACCTTGGCCCGCGTGTGTTGCCCGCCGACATGTCGGCGTCAGTCAGTCAGCCGGCGGCTTGTATACGAAGGTGCTCAGTCCCAGCAACATTATAGCTGTAGTGACGTATTTTAACTACCAAATAAGTTTCTGACGTCGAGCCGCCGAAATGCCGCCGGCAAAGTTTTACGACTTGCAATGACTGAAGCCGCCAATCTAGCCCGCTGGCAAAATGTTGCCGACATATGCCGCCGGGCGTTGGTATATAGAGAGCTTAAAGTTCACTCATCCTCCATAGAAAGGGAGGATCCTCCGATCAGATTGGTATTGTGTCAGGCTGGTACTTGCCCAAGGGTTAATGTTGGAGCGACGTTGATAGCCACGGCTGCGGTGTCACAGGTGGTGACCCGCATCCGGCGCCTGGGCCTGGAGGTGGCCCTTGACAAGTCGGAGGCCATGGTATTCCATGGCCCCCGGCGTGCGCCGGCGCCGGGATCACATATCGTGGTAAGTGGTGCCCGGATAGCTGTCGAGTCCACCATGAAGTATCTGGGATTGGTGAAGACAGCCGATGGGAATTCGGACCCCACTTCCGGCGGCTAGCGCCCAAGCTGATGGGTGCAGCAGGCGCGCTGTCAACGTTGCTTCCCAACATTGGGGGCCCGAGCGCCGCCTGTAGGCGGTTATACGTGGGAATCGTGCGGTCCATGGCCCTGTATGGGGCCCCTGTGTGGGCGATGGACCTGACGGCCGGAACACTCGCCATTCTACGCAAGCCGCAGAGGGCGATGGCCGTCAGGGTCGTCCGCGGGTATCGCACGATTTCCTACGAGGCGGCTTGCGTTCTGGCCGGGTCCCCGCCCTGGGACCTAGAGGCGAAAGTACTCGCGTCATTGTACCGATGGCGCGAGGAAGAGCGGACACGGGGCTCCAGTCTGGCGCAGCGGCAGATCGAGCTGCGCCGAGGGGAGCTCCGTCAGGTCCTGGTGGCGGACTGGCGGCAGAGGCTTATGCGCCCTACCGCCGGCCACGCTACCGTCGAGGCGATCCGGCCAGTACTCGACGACTGGCTCGGGAGAAAGCACGGCTCCCCGTCGTTCAGGGTGACTCAGGTGCTGTCGGGGCACGGCTGCTTCGGCAAGTACCTGTGTCGCTTAGGCAGGGAGCCGGACGCTCGGTGCCACCACTGCGTCCAATGCGGGGAGGACACGGTGCAGCATACGCTCTCCGAGTGTGTAGCTTGGGAGGAGCAGCGCCGTGTCCTCACAAATGAAGTAGGAGGCGACCTGACGCTGCCGGCAGTAGTGCGGAGGATGGCCGGCAGCGCAGAGTCGTGGGACGCGGTGGTGTCCTTCTGCGAGGACGTGATGTCGCAGAAGGAAGCTGCGGAACGGGAGAGGGAGATCTCAACTCCCTTCCCGGGCCGCAGAAGACGCACCGGGCGCCGAAGAAGGGCGGATAACGCCCTCTTCTGCCCCCCATGAATGGGTCCAGGGACGAGGGACATGGGGAAGTCCCCGCCCCCTATTCGATGGACCCCGAGGCGGTGGCGCGCGCGAGTGTCAGCGCGCGCCTCTGAGGCGATGCACGGGGTAGCTTAACACCCCACTACCCCGTGCTGGAGACGAGGCCCGGGCAGACCGGGCCAGCACGAGAGTGTGGGGTTGCGGAAGAATTTAGACTCCCGCGGCCCTACGCGCGCTCGTGATAGAAGAGACACCGGGGTGGTTTTAGTCAGTAAAAGTCTGACAGACCCCGTCGCCCACCCTAGGGCGGCGGACATCCTATGAGGATTTCACCCCGAAAAAAAAAAAAAAGGGTTAATGTTGGAAAGTTGTATATATGCTAGTTGCACGGTAAACTGCTTGCGAGGTGCAGTTTCTGTGTGACGCGTTGTTCCCATGTTGTGTTTGTAGATAACGGTACAAGATTATTCTATAAATAGAATATCGGAAGCACTTTTACACGTGTAAAAACCGGCTAAGTGTGAGTCGGACTCACGAAGGATTTCAGGATTTTATACGATTCATTCATCATCAATCTTTTTTTTCATCCTCCCACCGCTGGGCATAGGTCTACTCTAATCAACACGCTTGCTGAATGCGGGTTGGCGATTTCAGACTTGTCCAGGTTTCCTCGATATGTTTTCCTTCACCTTGTAATCAGTCATTGGTGTCCAAGATAAACTTAAAGCAGATATAACTTAGAAAAGATACATTGGTACTTGCCTGACCTGGAATCGAACCCGCACACTCATACTTGAGAGGCTGGTGTTTTAACCACTAGGCCACCACGAGTCCATAACATTATCTATACAAAAAAAAACACTATCGGTGAAAATTTCAACTTTGTAGCTATCACGCTTAGATTAGATCCTGCCTGGTAAAAAAAACAGGCTACGGAATAGTAGGATTTAATTTTTACCCTATAAAGTAAGCTTTATAAGTTCGGCGTTTCCTATCTAACTACTCTGTGTAGAAAGTACGAAACAAAGGTCATAAACCAAAATTCAGACGTCAAAGTCTTTTTAAAGTCCAAACAGTCAGTCAATATGAAGATCATGTGATTGATATTTGAAACTGTCTTTGAAAGAATAATAACAAAAAAAAGTGTGAAAGTAAAGAAACAACCAATAATAACAAGTACAAGACAAATTTGAGTAGACTAGTCAAATCAGTGCAAGCATTTGTCAGCTCACGACAAACACCATTCGATACCAACTAATTAATTTGTCCTAACATCGACCTACCTATAAAAAACCTATACGAAGTCACTACCAACGATCACAGTACAAAACAAAGCTTGCAACAATTACAGCAACCGATACAGACAAAATGAAACTAGGAACGAATTAGGGAGGTATTCCATATACGTTGGAGAGAAATTCAATGGTTAAAACCTGCAGTTAAAATTGTCGGTGACTTGAATGGATTTGCAAGGCCTTATTAGGTATGGATGGCAGAGGTTATTGAGATGTTAAAGATATTGTGAGTGTTCGTATTGTATACTAGCGGCCGCCAGCGACTTCGTTCGCGTGTAGTTAGTTATTATACTCCGCTCCTATTGGTCGGAGTGTGATGTTATATAGCCTAAAGCCTTCCTGGGTTAATGGGCTATCAAAGGCAAATATATTTTATTTAAATCGAACCAGTGGTTCCTGAGATTAGCGCGTTCAAACAAATTCTTCAGCTTTATATATTAGTATTGATTTAAGGAGTTTTTCCGTACGGGTATTAAACCAGTGCATTACAGCAGTCAACTGCTCAGCTACTACGCCAACCGTCTCGTCAAGATTGGAGGGTGGATGGTCTTCTTCTTAGTGTATGGCTAGCAATTTAGATGGCCTCGATGATTTCTTTGGCGCTATTACCAGCGCCCATCAGCTCCTGTAGCGTGCAGCTAACAAGACGCGCAAGATACTTTATTAAGTACTAGCTTTCGGCCCGCGGCTTCGCCCGCGTGGAGTTCGGTTATATCGCGCTTTTTAGATTTCCCTCGGGAACATCAATTTTTTCCAGGATAAAAGGTAGTCTATGTTCTTTCTCAGGATCTGAAGATTGTCTGTGCCAAATTTCATCAAATCGGTTGAGAGGTTTAAGCGGGAAAGCGTAACAGACAGACAGACAGAGTTATAATATTAGTATGGATCTAAGCGTTTGCGGACTACTGGTGCTAGTCATAGTAATGGTCACTATTTCCAAATTATTGATGATTTACTTTCTTAGTAGGAAGAATGATGAGAGGCGAGAGTCGGGTGTGTATTTAATTATTTTTATATACTGTACTAGCTGTGCCCTGCGGTTTCACCCGCGTAACCTTCTAGCCGAATGAGCTCAGTTGATATAAAATAAGCGCCTCTTAAAATAATGGGAGCAATATGTAGTACATCCGCGTTTGCTCCCGTTTCCGCAACATGTTTTGTTCCTGCTCTGCTCCCATTGGTTATAGCGGGATGTTTTATAGCCTATGTCCTTTCTCAGGCTCTAGACTATCTGTGTACCAAATTTCATTACAATCGGTTCAGTAGTTTTGGCGTGAAAGCCGGACAGACAGACAGACAGACAGACAGAGATACTTTCGCATTTATAATATTAGTATGGATTGTACATCAGAAAATACATAACAAAATGTACACTTATTATAAAAAAAAACATAAAATGGGCTGCCTTATCGCTTTCTGCGAACTCTTCCAGGTAACCTTGAACATGGTAGATAAAAAGTTGGTTTCTAGACTTATGTTCTGGATATTCCGACACAGCGCATCACCAAGACCAACACAATGAAATCTAACCAAATAAGTCAGCAAGTATCCTACTTAAAATCTCCTCACTACACTTGCAAACAGAACGAAACGTCCACTTGAAACTATTCCCATAATAGGTCCACAAGCTAGTCCGCTGGCCGGAACAAAATAAGTAAGTACACAAGATTAATTGTCCCAAGCGGACAGCAACGGAAGCGCAACCACCGTAGCGCCGCCATTTTGTGTAGATAACACCGGTGTACACTGTCGAAATGTAGTGCCTGTCGATGCGGCTAACGTCTTTGTGGAACTGGCCTTATTTAGGTTCCGATTATTGGTGATATACTTTTTTATTTATAAACGTTACTTAAATTTAAGAGATCACAAAAATATAGGTATAACTAAACAGTATGGTTACTTAAATTTAAGTTACGAATAAGCTTCCAAGAATATACTTAGGTAATGGTGTCTTTTCAAGGGTTAATTCAGATGTGGATCTTCGTGCCGACGTTGCTATTATGTCATGACAAAGATTACTATGTGCTACTTGTACAAGATACTTTATACACCTACTTTAAGCCAGTCTCTAGTTATTGGTTTTATACTTGCAAGAGAGTTGATTCAGTACTTACTGTGATAATCTCATTTAAGTATCCAACCGATGCCGACAGCCGCTCAACTATAATCGCTTCGTACTCTATCAATCCTTACCCGAACAAACTGCATCGTCATTCTTTACATCAAACTTGTCCCTGAAAGTAGTCAACTTTATCGCCATCGGAACTTAGTCCACATATCACACCCAGGCTTACAGGGGATCAGTGCTAATAAGAATCCCCGCTTCGAAGGCTTATTCGTCGCCTCAGTATAAGCAGTGTAAAAAGATCGCTAAAACAAGATAAGGCTTGGTGACAACTTGTGTAACTCAACAACCCTGTTTGTGACGGCCCTGCGAATGACAGCCCCCCTCCCCCACCACAAGCCCCCTTCCCCCTTGAGCCTCGCAAACCACTTTGCACCGTCCGATACTATCTTTTACAATGCATTTTCCTTAGTATATAAATTTATTCGCATCCCATTGAGATATCGAGAAGTCTTCGAGTTTAAAATCCGTCCGATTTCAAAGTTTGTCCTTTGAAGTCTTGGATGGAATTATTTTCATTGAGGATCTTATGGGAATTTGAGTAGCCTGTGAACTTGAAAACTTGAAATTTTTGAATGTCTCACTTTACGTTTGTGTTAAATCAGAGAGATGGATGTTAAAGGTATTTGGCACGTGCCTCGTTGCGTGGGTTGGAATCGTAGTCTTTATTCAGCTTAATTCGTTAATTCCGAACTTTCTCCGAGTTTATTCATCTTCAAGCAGTTTTAATCTTGTGAAAGGATTACGAATAAATGTTGAGTTTTAGAGACTTCCAAATAAACACATATAAACTTCGGAATTAGCCAGAAGTTATTAATTCGTGATTATTTAAGTTTCACACATTACCAGGGCAGACTACAAGCTTTGCAAACGAGGCTTTTCAAAGACTTATATGTCATCTCTCAGCACTATTTATTTATTTACACTTTCGTTCAAAGAAATGTACAGAGGCGGACTTAAGGCCTTAGGCATCTCTACCAGTCAAGCACGAGTGGTGAAGAGATTACATTGCCAGTGCTATAGTTGAAAACAATGATAGAGAAACAAAATCTCTTAACACTATTTAAAGAAATACTTAAATAAACTATATACTCCCATCATCATCATCAACCTTTTATCGTCCCACTGCTGGGCACAGCCGACACAGGTCTCCTCTCATACAGAGAAGGATTGAGCGTAATCACCACGCTTGCTCAATGCGGGTTGGCGATTACAGACTTAACCAGATTTCCTCAAGATATTTTCCTTCACCTTGATATCAGTCATTGGTGTCCAAGATATACTTAGAAAGTACTTATAACTTTAAAAATGTTACATTTTTATTTGCGTGACCTGGAATCGAACCCGCACACTCATACTTGAGAGGGTGGTGTTTTAACCACTAGGCCGCCACGACATCATACACATACATACTATTACCAAAATATATACTTATAAATATATACAAAACTAAAACTGGTGTGAGAGGTATTGAGATGTCTCTACCCTAATATTGTGTAGAACATAATACTGAAATTTCCGCTTAAATGCTATTTAATACAATAGCCTATTTTCTATGTTCGTTACACATTTTGACACAAATTTTATGACTTAACGAGTTAATGTAAAACTTCTTTTATTCTGTAATTAAAGCGTCATTAGTTTAAAATTCGCAAGCGTTACTGCTGAAAATGCGGTCCTGAGCTCTACTCCCTAACCAAGGAGGTGTTAGGGTCAGCCCCCAGTCCTACCAGATTCTGCTAATACCTAGAATTCCACATGGTTCTAATACTATCTGACCTACACAATTTAGTTTCCGTAACTAAATTATGGAGGTCAGATAGTAGATCCCTTGGTAGTTAAACTTTCTACCTTCCTACATAAATACAATACAAACATATTTGTGTAGGTAGATCTTTTCTTAACATATTTATACAAAATTTATTTGTATAAATATGTTCAGGAAGTAAAACAAACCTTGTATTCATATATACATCAAAATCTGTATTTAAAATCTCTTTTGTATTTGTTTTCTCTTAAATACGTTTAACGAATGTTGTTCGTTGTTTTGAACAAACATTTCCCTTAACAGAAGCCTGAAGTTAAAATTGGCACATTGCTGAAAAGACTTTTATTTTGAATCCTGCTTCAAACAAAAACTTTGGAAGTCGACTGTAGTTTTAGCGGAATACAATTTCGGTTACAAAAGTACAAGTTTCGGGAGTATTAGTAAAATTTTCTGATAAACTTTAAATAGGATTTCAGTTTAAATAAAGAATATAAATTAAATAAGGTTTGTTACACCCATGCACTTAAAAAAGATAAAATAATAAACCAAACATCACACACCAGTGAAAAACAAAATAATAGTTACTCATATACCTACAAGAAAATTAACACACAAGCACCATCTTTTGTTTCACCCACAATATGGTATATTTCATCGAATAAGTAAGAGACAAATAAAACATCCCAGCTCTCATGTTCAGTGTAATTATTCATGAAGTCTGCGACACCGTATGCTTTTTTATCTACATTTCAACACTCATTCTAGTGAATGGGTTAATCAAGTCATGCTCGTATTGCATACTCTTTTCAGGGCATGTTCATTTCTGGAACTCGTTTGTCTGTTTTTCAAAATTATTTTCAAGGACTTGTGAAAACTCTCTTGCATTACCTTTTAAACCACCAGCTGGTTTCGTCCAGTCCGTGATACATGGAACAATTTCATCAGAGAGGTAATTCTTGTAGTTTTGAGATTGTTTATAAGTTGATGGCCTTGTCACTCTGTCAAAAGTGCTTCTTATTACCCTACATTTTTTTGACATTGAAAGTTACTGAGAAGGTATTGTGTCTAGATTTGTACGTAATTTAATTATGGGGCCTTGTGAATCCTACCTCTCCCTCTCCTCCTCCTCCTCCTCTGTGAACATAGTCTTTTGGTTGCACCCCAACTCCCACGCCTTCCACATCTAGATTAGACCCCTAGCTACCTTCTTTAGATCATCCTTCCATTTAGCTGGGGGACTACGCTTACCGATATGCGATCTCCACTCCAGGACTCATTTGCTCCACCGACCATCGTTCTTTTTTGCTTACTCTACAAGCTATTAACACTAATTCTTTTCCGGATAATTTTATACCTGATTTTATCCTTCAAAGAGACTCCAAGCATAGCCCGCTCCATAGGGCGACCACCTTGAATTTACGAACCAACCCAACCACGTTTCGGTACCATATGTCATGATAGGCAAGACGCGGTGGTAAAGTACGAGAATGGCGACGAAAAGACTTGCCAGAGTATTCCAAATAACCTAAACTAACCCAACAGGATCCATCTGTCTGCTTACTTTTCAAAGTTTTGTCTACCGACCTGAATTACTTGCTCTAGATAAAGACAATTCTTCACAACTTCGAGAAGCGATTCTTCAATGTTGATTGAACTTCGCAAGACTTGCAAAATGACTTTTGTCTTGTCAAAATTTATACTCATGCCAACCAACCAAGAAGGCTCCATTTTGGCTGAATCTTCTGAAAAGTTACAATTGATTTATACGATTTTATTAGTAGTGTAATCAACTGATTATAACTAACATTCTATAGACGAGGGTCTGATAGATATCAATTTCAAAGTCAATCATCTGTATAAATTGATAAAGGCGTTACACAATACTATAGGAATACGACGGGGCTATGCGATATCAGTTTTGGCCCACTGATGAACACAATGACTTGTAAGTTGGAGGTTCAAATCATACATCAAACACCTCCAGCAAGTGGTCATGATCGAAAATTCGACCACCAAGCAGCTCGGGTAGACTACCCCACTCAAAGTCAAAATAATTTATTTCACATAAACCAACACTGGCACCATGAAACGTCAGAAGCTAAGTGCATAATAAAAAGAAGAAGAGCTAGAAAATTCATAACACTGTCTCTCTCTCCCACAACACACTCACAACCTACTCACATTCTATTTCTGCTATCTGTAGATCTTACAATTCATATCAGTGTCACCAGCCAGAACAATGACAATCGCGCCCAACATTCTAAATCTCATAATCCCATGATCACACAAAAGAGATTCTTTCTTTGAAGAAGCCACCGTAATCCCGTAAGTACGAAAATATAATAAAAAATATAAATCATGGTCCAGCATCCCTGCTGACTGTCGCGTTTAATCTCCGTCACAATGAACAGGAGTATCGTAAATCATCGCGCTATCGAAGACGGTTATAAAATATTGAAAATTTTCAGTTTCAGTCATTCATCTTTGGTATTATGTACATCGCTTAATGGACTCAAGAGCCAAATATTTGGGAAGTTCGAATTGATGTATGGGGCGAAGAGTTGAGTGGTTTGTTTAAGTATTGAAAACATTTCTGGTTGAAATGATGCATCGTTCTTGTTGAAAATAGTACTAGTATTATTCATTCAATTAAACATTTAGCTGAAACAAAGGGTTATTCTTACTTCTTCCATTCAAAAACCATTTAATTAATTGTCTAACAATGTAAGATTTTGGTATTTCTATATGGTTAACTGTGAGTGATATCCAAACCAACCATTTAGAAATATTGATATCGATACTTAGTAAAAAATAATTTGGCGTTTTATCTGACCAAAATGATGTTTGGTCATTAAAAAAGACTATGACCTCTGAATTTATTTCGGCCTTTCTTTTTAGTGTAGCCAGATAAAATACTCCGCCAGATAAGCGTTTCGTTATCCAGTTTTGAAACTATGATTGACATATAAAATTGTTTGTGCAAACCCGCTTACAGCTCATTTATCATTTATGTCTGTTGCCACTTGAGTCTAGATCATAGCTCTTCTAAACTGCACAAAAGCTTTCGATGCGGTGGAGCATTTAGTCCGGAAAGTTTATGTGTATACTGCATTAAGTCTAAACTTGATTAATAACTCTACATTAGGACACTCCCATAGAAATACATGACCTTAGATACACACATCCACAAACACCATCCACAAACTCTCGCAAAACTACTCAGTTCCCAACGCAAACCCATCGACTACGTTCCTAATGAGACTTGCTCGCAAAACCTATCTATCTGTACCTTACGTCGAAACTTACGATCTTACACCACTGCCCACTACTTCTACCTAGGTAAGGCTAGATGTGCAAGATTAATCGCCAGCGCCTCTCAGAATGGTACGGAAACGCATCCATATCTGTCCAGTGAGAAGACCGTTTACCATTCCACGTTTCCTTAGTCCAGTAAACATGTATTCAGTTTGTGTGCCAACCAACCACTTAAGTGTAGTGTTACCAAAAGCATTAGCAAAATCGATGGTCCTTCAACAGATTTTGATATGTGTAAAGTTTGCGCAGCGTTTGTGCACTAAAATAAACAGGACGGTAGTTGTTTCTTTGTGAATGTTGTAACATCTTGAGCTTTTCTCGAAGTAATTTGCTTTCCTAATTTTATTTAATAAAAAAAAAATGTTCTTTTTATCGAAGGAAAACTTATAATTCAAACTAGTTTTTCTTCTACTTAATATAAAACCAAACATCACTTTCGTACCTATCAAACAAACGTAAATTTGCACTTTCTTGCGTAGATTTTAAACAGCAATTAATAACTAATTCATACTTTGAACAACAAACTCACAGACATGAACCAACATGAGCACGAAAGACTCTGAGCAGAAAATAAGTGGGAACTTGGAACACAGCTAACTACGAGATGCTCTCGAACAGCGATTTACCAACCCCATTAGATCAACTAAGGGTGATTATTATTTAAATGTAGTTCACCTGCAACCGTCCAACATTTGTAAGCACTTCAGGACCTCCCACTCTCCCCTCCAACGTCTTCGGAGAAAGGAATAAAAGTAGCTCATATCTCCTGGAAGAGATTGTGATGTTTTTTTATGAAAAGGAAATTACATTATTGAGAAAGTTGTGCGGAGAATATTAATTTCCGATTAACGATCTGACTATTTTTTATATTATGTTACGCTTTTTATTACATGAATTATAAAACGTGGACAATTATAGACGGGGGAGGTGTACAATGACACAATTAAAACCCACTAATACTTGGGTAATAAAGTTAAGTGGGTAATAGATTATGCTGATTGGAGAGATGTCAGAGCACACCAGGTGAGTCGGTCGGACTGAAAAGCGTAGGGAAGACTTGAATCAGACACACAGATCAGAGGAACAATTCTCTTAATTTTAGAAACTTTTACTGTCTATATAATCAGCCTATAATAAACCCACTCTTGGGACACAGGCCGTACGGAGGGCGGGTCTGAGCAGCTGTGCTGCGACGTGTGGCGGGTACGATGCGCCAAATGCTGTTGTGTCGGTAGTTTGCTTGTGGAGGGTCTCCAAATCGCAGCATCGTTGGCGGTGTTGTTGTGTTTAACATTCCATCATCTCGCTCAATTGCCGTCTTTCTTCCTATTCACTCAGTTGTTGAGTGAATAGGCTCTTAATCGACTAGGGCGCTTTACCATCAACGACTGCATCACTGCTTACCATCAGGCGGGATTGCGGTCAAGCACTAGTTTAGGCGGGATTGCGGTCGAGCACTAGTTTATAATTTAAAAAAAAAAAGATTACCCATTTCCTCGAAATATTTCCAACTTAACAACACATCTTGAACGTTGATATCATATTCTGGGTTGCGACTTCCAGTTTCTTAATGCTGGCGGGGAGGGGCCAGAGCAGCGCAGTGGTAGTGTACAGGAAATTAAATCAGTGCTACCTTGCTTATATATGTATATTGTATACGTATAATCCTGTGCCATTCGCAATTCTACCGCTTTAAGAAAATGCTGATCAATTATGAACAATTTTTATTACGCTACATTACACTGAAGTGAGCATCTCAGTGTTTTATAGAGTTTAGAGTGTTTTACCGGTGTTTATGTGGAGGTAAAAGTTCGACTTCCTAATTTTCTTTTAACATAAACACCTCTGGAATTAAAATGGTCGGAGCAACTTCAGTTTACGCGGAAATAAAGTCAGCGTATAAAAGCGGTACTTAATATTCCTTTTTATATCCACACAAAATTTTGATTAACCTCACCTTTTCAACATGCCGAAGACACTAAAATGAAAGCCGTCTAAGATGCTCATTAAATCCCTACAAGTAATACTTACTTACGCACAAATGATTTATTTCCAATCCCTAATTTCATCAAAATTCCTCTTTAGAAGACGCTCCTATGAACTGGAAGACCTTCGAATGTATATTTTAAGATTAATTTATCCTCAACGATCGCTTCTTTTGTTGTGCATGGGGTGGGTGGTCCGTTTTCCCCTTACCTCTTCTTATTTGATGGCGGGACAAACTGAGTAACAAAAGGTTGTTGGTTTATTTTGTAGTATTATAATATAAGCTGCCGTTTTACATCCTCGTCAAATTGAAGGAGGTAACTAACTGATTCTCAACTCGAATCAATAATAAAAAGTATGTTATGTTTTCTAATTTATGAAATAGGCGAGTCGTCGACACGCGCGCACACAGGACGTAGTCGTGCAAAACTGCCTACTACTGCATACACAACAAGATGATTCTGTTCTTTAAAAGCGGTTTATTCTGAAATAATGTCAATTGTGTGTGGCCTAGTGGTAAAAACACCAGCCTCGAGTGCGCGGTACCAATGTAACTTTTCTAAAGTTATTTGTACTTTCTAAGTATATCTTGGACACCAATGACTGAAGAGGACTTGTATGTAGTACTAAATCTTACGGAGACAAGACTTGACCAAAACTTCCTCAGTGTGGCTACCATGAGTTTTCATATTACGAAGACTCGATCATCCATATCAACCGCGTTAGACTCGTCGATTGGCCCGCTTCAAGGTTGTAAGAACTCTCAACCAATGACAGCACCAAACGCGCTCGATGCGTATGATCGAGTCTCGTAATGAAAACTCATGGTAGCCATATTGAACTCTCGATTATACACCACCCTGAAATAAATTGAGAGGTTAACTTACTATGAAGTTAAGATCTCAATTTAAATTTAACAAGGAAAGCAGCACTTGTCCTCTAATAATACACTCAAATAGAGTATAAACATGAAACTAAGCTTTAGTTAACTTGAATAATTGCCGCTGTTGTCCAAACTTAAGCTAACTTAAGCTGGCTGGTGTGTCTGCAGGTTTATTCAGGTATTACAGCTGACATACGGGCAGACAGACCGATTGGATTTGGACGAATTATAGCGCTTGACCGTCGTGGTGGCCTAGTGGTTGAAACACCAGCCTCTCAAGTATGAGTGTGCGGATTCGATTCCAGGTCAGGCAAGTACCAATGTAACTTTTCTAAGTTATATGTACTTTCTAAGTATATCTTGGACACCAATGACTGATTATAAGGTAAAGGAAAACATCTGGAGGAAACCTGGACTTTAAGTCTGAAATCGTCAATCCGCATTAGGCTAGCGTGGAGATTACGCTCAATCCATCTCTGTATGAGAGGAGACCTGTGCCCAACAGTGGAACGATAAAAAGGTTGATGATGATAGCGCTCGAGCAGTGTTTTGTATTAGCAGGAGTCATCAGTTAGTTTATCAGCCATTAAACAGCGCAGCATTTAACAAAAAAAAGAACAGATGTAATTATCCAAATAACAAAGGTGTTTATTTTTACATATCAATGAGAATAATGAATAATTTCGTTACTTCGCCCGGTCGTTTTCAAATTGACATGAGATACATTTTTTTTAATTACGCTTGTTAGTATATTTTCACGGATTACAAAAGCAAAAAGGAGATGTTTTCACAACTCATCATCTACCTAGCATTTTACCAGAAGGGGTCAGCTTCCAATCTGACCGGATGCAGTTAAGTACCGGTATTTTATAAGAACCGACTGCTTTTCATGACTAAAAAGTTAACAATATTTGTATTTACAAAAAAAAGAACTACCTTTAGTAGCAAAATTGAATAATACAATTACCCACTACAGGTATATACATAAGTATAATAATTAATATAGTCAATTGTTATACGCTACGGGAATTCGAAAGCAAAATTAACCGCAATCATTTAACTATACCATTATTGCTATTGTCATTGACACAGTACCAGGAACACATAATCAAATAAACATCTACCGTGCAATTTACCTAATCACTTGCTGACTCAGATACAAAGACATATACATACATATAGGTATTGTGTGTGAATGTGTGTACGTCACAACATCTCAGTATCTTATTGTGTACATACAAAATAGTTCCGTTTGACTGGCTGACAATTATCGCTGACTGAAGATATTATAAACATATTGAGAGATTTGTCGCATTCTGGTGGAGGTCCTGGATTTAATGCCCAAGTGGAGAATCTGGAATTGCTTAGTACCAGCCCGGAGTCTGGATTTTGATGGCAATATCTATTGCTGACTGTCCATCTATTGCTTGAGACTTAACTGGCGAATACAGGTGTAACCATAGATGCACGTGCACCTTTGCCTAACCCTCCGAGGAATACGGCCTTAATATTATGGTATATGTTATATTTGTAGACATGTTTGTGTCTAGGGTTCACTAAATAGGGAAAGAGAGAAAGCAAGTAAAAGTATTAATTACAACTCATACAAGAAGGTCATAAACACTAAACCAAATTTGGATATTTAAAAAAAAAAATCATAGAGAAACCACGCTTAAGAGAACTTAATCCGTATATATCAAATTGTATGCAAAATATGAATACTCCTTATACATACATACACGCCACACATTAAACCCGAACATACACACACCCTCATATAAGTAATAAAACTTAAGTGTTTCCAGGAACACTTTGCAGTTCCCATGACATTATAAGTGCAAAAAAGTTAGCAAACTAGGTGGTCCCTGGCTTAGAATAGACATCCTTTATGTTACTGTGTGAAAAGAGGATGCGACTAACTAGAAGATTGTTTCAAGAGAATTTATTTCTTCAATATCTGACGGGTTATTCTCTAAATTTTATGAGCGGTCACAGTCAGGCCAATGCCACCGGCAGCAGTTACCACCCACCAGACAAAGTCTTGCCGCCAAGCGGTTCGTCGTGTTACGGCAATATGTCTGGTAAAGCCGTACTGAAGACGGGTCTGAGCAGTTGTGTTGCGATATGTGCCAGGTACGATGCGCCAAATGTCGTTGTGTCGGGAGTTTGGTCATGGAGGGTCTCCAGATCCATCTCCCTCTGGCGCAGCATCGTAGGTTGTGTTGTTGGGCTTAACATTGCTTTACCTCGCTCTCTGCCATCTTCCTTCTTATACACTCAGTTTTTTTGAGTGAATAGGCTCCTAATAAACTAGCACGCTTTACTATCAACCACCGCTTATCTTATCAGGCGGGATTGCAGTCAAGCACTAGTTTATAATTGGTAAAAAAAAAACTCGTAATTCAAAACAGTCTCATATCAGCGATTAACAAATGTCAATAATTTGTCAAAATGTAAGGTATTTAGAGAAATGTTTGGGTAGCATACAGAAAAGCTTTGAAAAGAGGTTTGAGTTTTTTTTTTCTATAATTTGTTACACGTGTTATTGGCAAAATTGTGGTATCTATCCACGGGGCCATTAATCAGAAGTTGAAATAGTATTCATTCTAAAAGGTAAGAAAAAAAGAAAACAGAAATGTTTGACAGATAGAGACTGAGATCAGATTGTGAACGCTGTAAAAATTATGAGAATTGCCCCTCAGATCTGATTCCGTCACCGTTCTCAAAACGAAATGGAATACATCGTTTGGAGAACGAATCCTCGTTGCGGTATGGTATAATAATATTGGGTAATAGTACTGACTTCAATAGATCATCTCGCAAAAAAACATGTATGCAAGCCATATACGAGATTTCGTCCGAGGAATCCTGTAAACCAATATTTAAAAAGCTTGGTTTGCTACCTTCTCCTTTTACCGTTATTTTTTGCGTTCCTAATACAACGTTATTTTTTGTATACGCGAAACCCGAAACAAGTGTTCACTATTTTTTGGTTAAGAATCTAGGTATATATAAAATTTCTAAAAGATATCATGTAAAACCACAAACGAAGATGAAGCGATTGTATACAAACTTGGGCCCGTGTGTAATACGATGAAAATGTCGTTAACTGATAGCTTAATCCCCTGCAAATCTTCACTGAAAATGTTGCATGTTTTAGCGATCTGAGAGCCGACTAATTAAAGGTTTATTTAAAGCGAGGTTAGATAAAAAGCAGCTAGTTCCTAGACTACAAGAAATGTTTTATGTCACTAAGTTCGTCTGTGTCCTCCGTGGCGCAGCGGTCAACACGCCTGCCTGCGACGTGGAGGCCCCGAGTTCGATCCCCGGCCAGGTCATGATGGAAAACGATCTTTCCTGATTGGCCTGGGCTTGGATGTTTATCTATATATGTATCTATTATAAATATAGTATCGTTGAGTTAGTATCCCATAACACAAGTCTCGAACTTACTTTGGGGCTAGCTCAATCTGTGTGATTTATCCGTATTTGCATTTTGGCCACAAAACTGGATAACGGACGTACACGCCAGCGCGCCACTACGCTCGAGTCCGCTGTTGTCCAGAGTACAACCTAATACTTACATTTTGGAGAAGACATAACGATGGTGTGAATGGAGGTGTCTCCATGAAACAACATTGTAACTCATTTTTTTCAGACTTACGACAATTGCACGGTCGTAATAGACAACATTGACAACATAATTTTGCGTGCTTAATTTTTAAGCAAAACGTGTCTGACCTCATATTATATATAAACATATATACCATGATTTTCTCAAATAAATATTATTATTATCTACTAAGCCGTACTAGGCCCGCGTGGTTTTATTACATCCCAATCCCTATTACAAAGAAGAGGCCTGTGTCCCGGAAGGTTTGGTTTTGATTGGCTTATTATACTACTTACGCCATTATTGCGTCATCATGACGCTATATCCATACTAATATTATAAATGCGAAAGTAACTCTGTCTGTCTGTCTGTTACGCTTTCCCGCTTAAACCTCTCAACCGATTTTGATGAAATTTGGCACAGACAATCTTTAGACCCTGAGAAAGAACATAGGCTACCTTTTATCCCGGAAAAAATTGATGTTCCCGAGGGAAATCTAAAAAGCGCGATATAACCGAACTCCACGCGGGCGAAGCCGCTGGCGGAAAGCTAGTAATATTATAAATGCGAAAGTATCTCTGTCTGTCTATCTGTCTGTCCGGCTTTCACACCAAAACTACCGGGTCAGTAGTTTTGGTGTGAAAGCCGAAAATTGTAATGAAATTTGGTACACAGATAGTCTAGAGCCGGAGAAAGGACATAGGCTATAAAACATCCCGCTATGACTAACAGGAGCAAAGCAGGAACAAAAAATGTTGCGGAAACGGGAGCAAACGCGGACGTACTAGATTTTGCTCCCATTATTTTAACAGGCGCTTAATTTACATCAACCGAGTTCATTCAGCTAGAAGCTTACGCGGGTGAAACCGCGGGGCACAGCTAGTTGTATATATGAGTGCATGTATGTCAAAAAAATGTCCAATAAGGGACAACATGAACAAAACAATATCAATGATTCATAAAAAGCCGATGGAGCCCAAATATTCCTGAAGCTCCCCGAACTAAAGTGCAGTGTGTGTCCCCTTAAGTCTCAGGTTAATAGCAGGCAGTCTAAACTAAATTAACCCAGTCCAGAGCACTGCCAACTTTGAGCACCTTAGTGCTATCAAGTTTCATGAAAGACTCGCTAGTATTCCCCGAAAAGCACTAACTTTAAGTTAAGCCGATCAACGAAATTCCGGGGTGCAGTTTTAGTATGAAATTAAACAAATAAATGTTTCGTATATCGTACTAACAAAATTTACTTTAATTGCATTAAGGTAAATTACACAGCCAAATATTAATTCAATTATACAAATATTAATTCACAATCGGAAGCATTGAAAGATATAGCTAAACCAATAAATCTATAGTAATATTATAAATGCGAAAGTAACTCTGTCTGTCTGTCTGTTACGCTTTCCCGCTTAAACCTCTTAACCGATTTTGATGAAATTTGGCACAGACAATCTTTAGATCCTGAGAAAGAACATAGGCTACCTTTTATCCCGGAAAAATTTGATGTTCCCGAGGGAAATCTTAAAAGCGCGATATAACCGAACTCCACGCGGGCGAAGCCGCGGGCGGAAAGCTAGTAATAAATACGGACTAAATCATACAGATTCAGCTAGCCCCAAAGTTCGAGACTTGTGTTATGGGATACTAACTCAACGATACTATATTTATAATAAACATATATAGATAAACATCCAAGACCCAGGCCAATCAGGAAAAGATCGTTTCCCATCATGACCTGGCCGGGGATCGAACCCGGGGCCTCCACTTCGCAGGCAGGCCCGTTGACCGCTGCGCCACGGAGGACGTCATGCTCCATGAATCTTATTATATAGCTAGTATAAATGTTGTTGAACTGACAAAATGGTGCTTTACTACTGCTTGTTACATAATCACACCGATCAGCTGAAAACTCGTACGACGATATAACTAAACAAATGAAAATCATATTCGTACAGTTGACCTCGGAAAAACAATGGCGGCCCAATTCCTTTGACGCCACTATGCAAGAACAATCGTTATTCCATAATAAAATTCTTCCACATATCGTTCACCAGCATTATTTTTCCACCGCTTAACCTAACAAAGGCAACAACACAATTGACGTTGATTTTTTCCACTGACAATGCTCGCAAATAATAATTTACACGGCAACATTTCAATGATAAAGCGAAGATTTTTCGTGGCATTGTCCGGTAAAAATAGAAGGCGCTAACATACGAGCGTTGTTAGTCGTTACCATGGCAGGCTCGGCCATTAAACCTAACGAGCCAAGCTCGAGAGGACAAAATGTCCTGCCTGCGAACAATGACCGGTAGGGATGTGACACTGTTAGTCGATTACATCGAGTGAGCGTGTAATCGATTTGGGGGTTTACTATGTCCAATATTGATGTTGAATTTTAAGTAGGGAGTATGTAGTTATTTTATAAGAAATTTTTCAAAAAGAATATTATACTTTTTATTGCTGTTTCTTACTGGACACATTAGGGACATAATAATCACATTTTGAAACAAATATATCTTATAAAGATCCTATGTTTGACCGAGACTTTTATTGAAAAAAGAAAATTCAGTTACGGTGCTTTTAACCTGTCTGGTCCAAAAAAGTTCATAAAAAGACTAACACTGGTACGCTTTACAGTGAAAACGTAATTTATCCAATTATGCACAACTTTCAAGTGTGTATTATATTGCCATGTTACTGCAAAGAATCTCTATGTGATTTATTCGAAATATCACCAGTTCATTTATTTAAATTTTTCGCACGAAAAAGTTGCAAAAGCAGACTTAATGCCTTAGGCATCCTTTATCAGTCCACCAAGGATGTTAGGTTTATTCGATATTGGGATCGAGAGTCAATGTCCCATCCCTAATAACGACCTTTACTTTACAATATGTAAGTGACGCATATTCTGTAGTTGTTAGTGACGGACCTTTTCACTTGGATAGTTCATGGTGTCTCCCACTTCTGTCGAAAAAACCATTACGATACAATACTGCTAACATAAGGGTGAAATTTTTCTTTCAGTTTTGTGTTCCTTGTCACAATGATAGTGGTGTGGAGGAATAGGGAACAGGGAGTCAAGTTCACTCATCCTCCATAGAAAAGGAAGGATCCTCCGACTAGGCGGGTGTTATGTCTGGCGGGCACTTGCCCAATGCTTGAAATTGGGAAGTTATATGTATGCTAATTTGCTAGGTAAACTCTGATTGCGAGATGTAGAATTCGTGTAACGTCAGTCTTTGTATGACGCGTTGTTCCATGTGGCATTTGTAGGTACCGCTACAGTGGAAAGATTTCATGGATTTCAGTTTTTTTTTTTGTGAGTTGATGAGTTTAAAACACTTGAAACACGCTATAGTAATTGTCAGTAACTAAACCCAGTGATACCAGCGGAGCGGGGTATCAAGTGTAGTATTTACACTTGATACCCCGCACAAATTTTAAGAATGTTCAAAGTCTGAAGGCCAACAACAACTAGTAATTTAAAACATTAAAAATCTAGTCGCTATCTCATCTCGGCGACAAGTCTTCGAAATTTGTTTGGGAAGGGAAACTGGAGGTGTTTTTGAAAAACTGAGACTGTGATCAGTCTCAATCTGTCAAAAAATACTTCTAATTTTAAATTGATTCTTGAAAGATCTGAGATCTGATTTTTGAAAGATTGAAACTGATCTCAGTCTCTCAAAAACACATCCAGTTTCCCTAATTTTCGACAAGTTATTGACATTTCTTTGTAGTTGAGATGAGGCTGATAGATTTTGAACATTATAAATTACAAGAATCAGCCTTCTCGTTTCTAAAAGCCTTATTAAACATCAGATTAATAAATCAGCTGCCAAACTTCATAATATAAATAAAATCTACCAACCATATCAGTCTTAACTTAACATCACGCCTGGTATACCCGAAGGTTAACACAGAGTTAAACACTGTTACTGTTAATCCACATATCGCTAGTAGTAGCTATGTTAAGTCCATATAGGGTAGAACCTCTTGGCGTAAACCAGGCACAAATAGAGATTGACAGATATTCCAGATGGAAAAAGCAGAGCGTTTATGAATTAGCTTTATACTGAGTGATGGTTGTTTTGCGTGGATGTGTACCCCCAGCCTGTGCCAGTTATTTCTTTTATGTGTGTGTTTATTTTTTATGCGTCTTATTTGCCTCAAACAAACATATTATCTTTCCTTAAAAACCCAATAATACTTTGTTGGACCTCATGCTCAACAGTTTAACCTCGGAGGATTTAACAGCAATTAACATTACCTTGTAACAATATAGGCTGAGTTTATAGAAACATGAGCACAATTCCTACACAATAAAGATCAGTTTCTGTAACAACTTCAAACATTTTTATAACCTTTTCAATAGTTCTAGTCACTGTGAAATCAACTTAGCCTCAGTGGCGTAGCGGTAGCGGACGCGGCCGCTGCGCAAGGTGGCGCGGGTTCGATCCCCGCACAGTGCAAATATTTGTATGCATGAATATGAATATTTGCACTGGTCTGGTCGTGCCTCGGAAAGCATGTTAAGCCGTTGGTCCCGGTTGCCATACGAACATCTAGTGGCAGTCGTTAAAGGGTTGTTGGTGCCCTCAAAAAAAAGTCCAACAATTGGTCAGCTGCAATGCTTCGATGTCGCTTTCGGGTTATGGAGGTCCGACGGCAGTCGCTTCACAGAAAATGTCGAAGTTTAGCCATATCAGCAGTTAGACTGGTAAAAGCGGACCTCAGATTCCAAAGCTGAAAAAGCTTCGGATGCTGGGATAAACGCTGAGATGATGATGAACATTACCTTGTAGAAACCAGGAGTACTTAAGTTCACAATAGAGATATGGACGATTCCCTCAAAAAATTTCTGTCCAACACTAAAAACCAGTACACCACACAAGTTTCACTTTATTATAACTAAACTAGGATTTATATCGTTAGCCACTTGTGGTGTAGACTGTAACAGAGGTTGTCGGTAATGATGACGGATACCAACATCATGAGGTCTGCGGTTTTTATATCCCCAAGAGAAAACTACGCGTTTTGAACAGTATTTCTACAATTTACTGAGGCAAGCTTCTTGGGAATTGTTGTAGAAACGTCGTACTTTGTAATGAAGTTAAGATTTTTAGAGTGAAATGATTTTTTTTTTAAATGGAAAATTCGTAAGATGGAGGAAGAGTAGGTAGGTAGAAAGTAATATGCCTTCTCTTTCTACCTCGTAGTGAAAATGTATGCCAGCTCCTGCTGTCTCGTTCATGCGGCGGAAGGCGCTTACGCCAATTTGCGTGTGTTTATACTATAGCTTGCTACGCGCATCCACGAATAGTGACTGTTGCTCGACCGTCTCAGTACTTATAAAATTAGTAAATATAAAGAGCCGGCAGAAGTGAAAACTTGAACATTAAATTTACAAAATTATTCCCTAACCATTCCAAAATATTCAAAAATACATTAGACAATTAGTGCATTTTAGGCAATTAGTGGCAATCAATAATTTTGCCATTGATTTACCCTTTACCATTAAATACCGTAATGATACCCGGACCCCAGACTCAAAAGCTGAAAAAGCTTTGGATGCGATGGAACTAACACTGAGATGATAATGATGAAGATGACCCTAATGATATACTCAAGGTGAAGATATTACTCCTCGTAGGTGGAATTGATAATCACGTATCCTATCCTACTAAAACAAACGTGAAAGTTTATATGGATGTATGGTTCTTTGTTGCACTTTTATACAAAACTAGCGGCCGCCAGCGACTTCGTTAGCGTGGTTTAGTTATGCTCCGCTCGTGTTGATCGCAGCGTGATGTTATATAGCCTAAAGCCTACCTGGATTAATGAGCTATCCAATGCAAAAAGAATTTTTCAAATCAGACCAGTAGTTCCTGAGATTAGCGCGTTCAAACAAACAGACAAACTCTTCAGTTTTATATATTAGTAAATAGATTACTGTAAGGATTTGGATGGAATGTGGACACACAAATGGTCTACTCATAGGATACTTTTTATACCGATATTTCTATGAGATCGAACGTTACGCAGGTGAAACAGCAAGACGCAGCTAGTATACGTTAATAAAGAGCATACTTTAAAACCGAAAGTACCTATAGAGGAACTGGAGTTGTTTACAGGCATTCCCCTGATGTACACATTTAGCACTTTACGACACCCAGGGGAAATGTGGGGGTTTATTCATAGTCCCGACTTTACAGAAAGCCTACTTAGTTTATAGTCACTTCATATTTCATGCTTTTTATCTTACAATTTTATTCCGTGAAATATCTATTTTATTTGGTAAAGACAAAGAACTGTTTTTCAGTTGATTGATAACAGTTTCGTGAATAAAAAGATATTATTTTTCACTTTATTCTTTTATTTTCAGACTGCTGTTAATTGTCTAATGTTCTTCGTTTTTCACATCGCTTTTCTCTCGATGGAAGTATTATTTTTATTAATTTTAGTTTACAGTTAGCAAATTTGTAACAATATGACCATTTAAATAATGTTTTGGTTAGAAAGTGTTAAAAAGCTGAAGTACAAAAAATACTACAAAGCCTGATATTCTCTGGAACGAAAAATACATACGAAACTTTACCTTAAGAGGTTTTTTAAAGCCGAGAATTGTGCAAGATAAGGGTGATTTCCAGCCAATACCTACAAGAAGCCACAATGCCGGCAGGTGGGCGAGACGAAACACATCGGATATCGTTGTCATAAAACGCTATCTCGCTCGTTATACCGAGAAAACGCTAAGTGTGACTTCCATTTAGTACAGAATAATTCTGCATTCCCTTTTTAATCTGATCTCGGTTGAAGAAAAACAAATTTGTTCTCATTTTCGCGTTCAAAAAGGCTTGTGGATCTCTTCTACTAAAAGAGATAAAACTAAAAAGGTTTTGACCAAACGCTTGATGATTGGACGATTGTAATAGAAACCCATACAATATGAAAATGCGCATAGAAAAGATCGCCTTTACATTTCCATATTTTCGCACAGCCAAGATCAACAAACAAATAAACAGAAAACCTTCATACACTCTCATATACTGTACCCTAAATATAATGTCTTTGGCAAAGTTGAGGTGGGTCACAAAACCCTGGCCTATAGGAGTTGTAAAGATGACGTTACACGCCATGACGCGTGTAAGGCGACAAAAACTTTAACTTTTAGGATAGACATGGCCGCTTTGCGTTTTGGCTCTTATTCTGCTGATGTAGCCCAAAAAGGTTTCATGTTAATCTATAAAAAAAAATTAAACGCCTTTTTCGTGTTGCTGTGATACACTGTGACGCTTTCCTCTTTTATAAATGCGTTTATAAAGACAAACTACGCTTCCACAAACTCACCCAAAACACATATTTGTTCTGTACGAGTAATGAACCCTTGACCCAAATTTCAACAGATACAAACCGAACCACTGCATAAATATAGCGTACTTTTTAAATCCCACATGAAAGTGAGCTAGTGCCCTACATCAGGTGCAAATTCTAAACTTTCCGGAAAAAAAGGACCTCGTTAAAGTCGCAGAAATCCGTTGGATGCGACAAACACGAATCCGGTCGAAGTTGAGGTGCTTGGGGAGCTTATCTATGTCCAGCAGTGGACATCTTTCGGCTGAAATAATGATGTTAACTTTACCAAACCTAAAAATAAGCTGCCATAGTAAGTTCCCTATGTCGGTGGCTATTCTATGGCGAAAAGTAATGTTCAGTAATGTCTCGGTTGTTGAATATTAACTACGCGTTTGAGCTGTGAAGGTTGCGATAAATAATACAACTATACTCAAGGTGAGTATGTATATGTTTAAAGAAAAGGGTACAGCTTTTGTCGATGATATCAAACGATATTGGAAGATTATAAAAAAACGATTTTTTGTTTTGTTTTTGTCTTTGTAAATGTATTACTAACACGATGAATCTCATTTCTCGAAATAATTTGATACATTAAATAATATCTTCAAATTCATTAACATTTTCCCATTCCTCTCATCAATAAATCTCTCCGTCCATTAATGAATACCGTCTCACATAAGTCATAACTTTATAGCACAACCTGCATCCAGCATACATTTAATTTCCGCACATAAACGTAGCTCGGAAAGGAAACCGAAACTATCTCGAATCTAATTTAGGACATCTCTAGCACGCACACTTGCGCCCCGAACTAAATTAGCTCTGCGCAGAAAAATGTGCTATAACTGGACAAGCTCAAAGCGAATACGGTTTTTCGAAAAAAGAATGTGTTTCGCGAAGTTTACTCCGAAATATTCTTTGTGACCAAATTGACGTAATTTTTTTTTCATGGCGACGCTGACGACCAAATTGACGTTAGTGATTTAACGGCTTCTGATTTTAAAAATTAATAACATATGCTTTTTTTTTCAAAGGGATAGATTAGGTTAGAATGGTGGTTTTATGTACCATTATTGTTGGTTTACCCACACCGACATAGCAGGGCACATTGCTCGTCGAACCGATGGCCGATGGGGCAGTAAGGTTCTGGAGTGGAGGCCACGTACTGGAAGACGCAGCGTAGGGAGGCCCCCAACAAGGTGGACCGATGACCTGGTAAAGGTCGCGGGAAGCCGATGAATGCGGGCAGAACAAAACCGGTCATCGTGGAAAGCCTTGGGGGAGGCCTTTGTCCAGCAGTGGACATCTATAGGCTGATGAAGATTGTTGGTTTATATTTATTAAAACGATGCAAAATAATGACACTTGAAATCAATGTCGTAATTTTATTAGTGTTCATTTCTGTTTAGTCTATTATATTGTGCAGCGAAAACGCCGCAATAAACTGCATTAAAACTCCAAGAAAATATCAATCCAAGATGGCTAATAATGCCTTAAGGGAAATTAAAAAAGATATAATTCTCAACAAAGTAACCATCGCATGCTACCTTACCTTTCTTTATCTTATCTAATGAAAAAGGAAAACCATTACGTTTTCTTTCAGTTATCGTCGCGTTAAAGTTCAACAAGGTCTCTTCGACTTTTCATTATTTTAAAACTAATTAAAAAGTCCCGTTTCAGCCCAAGGTAGTGACTGAACGCGTGAAGACGCTTTGAATATGTCGACCAGAGACGCCATTTTGTTGCTGATGGCGTCCACAAATAAAAAAACTTTAGACCCCTCTTGTTAGCAGACTTAGCCTAAGTATCTTCAAAAAGTTAGATATTCTAATCGGGTCAAACGAGACAAATTTAGACCGAACGATGTCAGACATTCGTAAATTCATATATTCAAAAGGGTATATTTTTTGCAGATTTTCCGATCCTTCGGAAAACGACAGAGGGGGAGACATCGTAAACGATTGTGGAGGCTAATATCCCATGATCGACACTCGCACTCAGTCGTGAATGGCGTATATGGAAAAAATGTTCACCCCAATGCTATATACTGGTAGCCAATTTATTTTTTTTGCCATTTCAGTTGACACGACACGCCTCAATACTGAGCTAAGTAAACAACTGAGGTTTCGCTCACTAGCGATGTGAATGTAAGCAAATGAATCAAATAATACAAGGCATTTATTTTAACGACATTAGTCTCTGGTTTCTGGGAAAGCTATTCAATTTAATTTGTTGTCAGGTGATTTACCAGGCGGTTTCGTCCTTGTTTTCTAATTTATGAACACAGATAACGGGTGTAAAAAAGCACTCAAACGTAGCCGAGAGACACTCGTTCTCCCCATCATTGTAATCATTTTTTTATATTATACCGTACCTGGGAACTTCCTGGTTACAGAGATATTACCGGTAAAAATTCCAACTTTTACTAACGTTTTTTAACGACAGGGACCTGTAACGTTACGTGTACCCATGCAATTTTACATGTCGTGAGCTTATTTAAAGAAGTACAATGTTTTGCATATGTTACATATAGCGTATTACCGATAACAGCAAATTCTTCAAGGAAAATAAAAATCATTTCCCAGTCATTATTTGTGCAATACATAGTTTGATGAACAAAATGCGTGACTGACACATAATTGACGGGGCGTTAAAAGACACATCACTTAGCATTTTGATGTATCTTTTTGGACGCCTTTATTTGGTGTGAATGAGATATTATCAAATGGCCTCTCCCGCTCTGGGCGGAGCGGAAGCGTGTGTTAAACATTTATTCACTAAAACCCACCCGTGTTCCTCGAATTGCCTATGCGCCAGGGCCACGGTTTCTCTTATGACTCCCGCATCCTTGACCCATGTATCGGTCCTTGTGCCGTCGCGTCGTCGACCCGAACCTGGTACTTACCGTGCGGCGAGCTGCCTACTGCTCACCGCAAGCGCGAACCTACGGTGGCCGGGAGTTCGATGTTATCTCCCGACCAGAGTGCCTCCTGCGGTGACTAGAGGCGTGAGGGCGCTGAGACTCCCGCTCCTTTTCGTGCTCCGCCTCCTCCTTTGCCAGCGTTAATGCTTTGCAGAAGGAGATAACGGCTTGCCATGATCTCTCGCTCCGGACCATGGCCCAAACCAAGGCCGGGCGCGAGAGATCGCCGTCGGGTTGTCCTCACGGCCATCCCCGCAGTGTTGACATCCTGGCATTTCTTCCCGCCTTATCCAGAACAGGAATAACAACAACAAGAAGAAAAAGATAAAAAAACAGGTTCTAATGTGGTGCTTATTTATTATCAAGCCCTAAAAGCTCTATCCAGTGGCCCATACTTAAACATGTAAGATAGGACAAAATAAATACAATGAACATAGATATTATTTTTGCAAGAAATAATCTGTTAAAATGTAACTTTAGACCCTATTTCAACTTACCTTTATAGTTCCCGTTAATAGTCTCCGAACAAAAAATAATAATACGTTACCTACGTTAGATACCTACTTCAAAGTAATATGGAATGAAAACAAAGTGAACACGAAGACGATACAGCACATACCAGGATGTTAGGTTTAGTTGCTTCTCTAAACATGTACTTGCCGGGTGGATAAATAACTGTAGGTGTACAGGTGCTAGTTTGCTGGGTTACATAAATATGCACGAGTGTTATGAAATATATTTAGAGCAGTGCCAGTCCAGTGGTAACGGCTCCGACTTACAAGTTTATAGATACGAACTCGATAGACATTATACTTTTTATAAATAATTTTATGTCCACTGCTGTCAAAACGGTGAATCTCGTGACGCTGGGTCCGCATGGTTCTCTCACAAAGCTGAAGCTTGTGCCTTTTTTGTTTACCGGGGAAATCTTCAATAAACCCCCGACCTCCGAGGAATAAGGTTGGGTAATGTGGGACTTTCACCTCACTAAAACCACGCCGGTGATCACCATCTCCGCTTAGGGGTGGTCCCGGTTCCTCTTAAAAGAGAAGCTTGTGCCCTAATAGTAGGCACATTATAAGCTTGAGAAAAAACCATAAAAGTAAGTGAAAACTGAGCAACGAGTAAACTCCACAAAATCCAGAATTAGTACTTTTTAACAATACCTCAATGATTTGACAAACTTATAACTCGCGTAAGCCAGCTCGTCGACTTACAAACTTTGAAGACTTCTACAAACTCTTTTTTATTACAGGCATTTTCAAAGATTGAAAAAGGATCTTTGTGGTCTGTAAAACTACGGCTTCAGCTTAAATGAAACTTCAGAATCTTCGAACACCCTGGATAATTGTTTGAAACAGAGTCTTTTTAACAAAAAAAAAGTATTTATTTATATATTTTAAAACACACAACTAACATCACAGGCTACCTAATACAATAGTATACTATCTTATCGTAGTTATCCATTACTTTTACTAAGGATTCCGGTCTGTAATCACCAATTCTTTCACAGTTTTGTTCAACTAAAATGTACAATAGTTTGTTTCCGCACTCGAAATGCGGATATTACATTAATTTTCATACACAAACTTCCATAAAAATTTGCATACAAACTATCCACGACGAGAGCACGGAAAAAACTGGTTTGTATTAAAAATTTAGAATTAAAACAAACACGGACAACAAATAGGCAGCAATATGATACGCGGGCAACGCCTGTGTTGAAACTACGACAGAATACACATCCTAAAGCTATATGCGCTTTAATTACCGTTTTCGTGTATTTGTATAGTTTACGTATATATAGAGCGGTTAAATTGTTTGTCAAAAAGTTAATTTGGGTAACAAACGGTCAGGAAAAACTTGAGGGAATTTTCACTTATGTATATGGCCTAAAGTCATCGACATAGCTCTTCGAGTCGCTAAAATTAAGTGGCAGTGGGCAAAGCACATTGCTCGTAGAACCGATAGCCGATGGGGCAGTAAGGTTCTGGAGTGGCGGCCACGTACCGGAAGACGCTCCGTAGGGGGGCCCCCAACAAGGTGGACCGATGACCTGGTGAAGGTCGCGGGAAGCCGATGGATGCGGGCAGCACAAGGCCGGTCATTGTGGAAAGCCTTGGGGGAGGCCTGTGTCCAGCAGTGGACCTCTATAGGCTGAAGAAGAAGATATAATACCCAAATTCATCTCAGTATGAGAGGAGACCTGTGCCCAACAGTGGGACGATGAAAAAGGTTGATGATGATGATGATAAAACCCAAAATTATCAACACATAATCAGCAGGCCTGATGGTGAAACAGTAACAATAGCAATGTCTTTCGTTTTGCCAGTTTCACATTCATTGCGTGACTCCACACACACACACATACACAGCTGGCGATTTTTTCAAACATGAAGCAATATTAGGGTTAGTTTCCTTGAAATTATTTAAAGATTTAAAGTATGTTAAGCCATTGAGAAGTTGTGGTGGCCTAGTGGTTAAAACACCAGCCTCTCAAGTATGAGTCTGCAGGTTCGATTCTAGGTCAGGCAAGTAGCAATGTAAAAGTTATATGTACTTTCTAAGTATATCTTGGACACCAATGACTAATTAAAAAATTTAAGGTGAAGGAAAACTTCTTGAAGAAACCTGGACTTTAAAGTCTGAAATCGCCAAGCCGCATTGAGTGAGTCTGGTAAATACGCTCAATCCTTCTCTGTATGAGAGGAGACCTGTGCCCAGCAGTGGGGAGATGAAAAGGTTGATGATGAAATTATTGAGATGCTTTTTTTATGGGAAGTTACCAAATGACTTCTCCTGCTCATCATCATCTCAGCGTTAATCCCAGTGGCATCCGCAGCTTTATCAGCTTTGGAGTCTAGGGTCCGCTTTACCAGTCTAACTGTTGATTTTGGCTAAACTTCAATATTTTCTGTAAAGCGACTGCCGTCTCACCTCTGCAACCCGAAGGCGATATCTAAGCATTGCAGTTAGACCAATTGTTAGACTTTTGAGGGCTCCAACAACCCGTAACGACTACCACTAGATGTTCGTATGGCAACAGGGACCAACGGCTTACCTAACGTGCTTTCCGAGGCACGACCAGACCAGTGCAAATATTCATATTCATGCATACAAATATTTGCACTGTGCGGGAATCGAACCCGCACCTCCTTGCGCAACGGCCACGTTCGCTACAGCTACGCCACGGAGAATGTCAAATGACTTCTCCTGCTATCAACAGATATTTTTCCTGCTCCTAAGAATTTCGTCTTTAAAATATAGTTCAGAAACTGGTAGCTCTCAGTTAATATAGGGAACTTCATATTAATTATCCTAGTAAGTTAGCTAAGTAGTTTATTAGCTTAGAAAGTGTCGGAAGTGCTAGTCGCGACTACGTCCTGGTTACCTTGCGTACCATAACGACGTGATAAGAGTTTATAGTGTACCTTATTTAGAAGTAGCTAAAAGGACTTTTTTACTTGGTCCTATGGGAAAAGTTGTTCATTTTGATAAGTACTTCACTCACTTAAAGTAATAACATCACACGTCAATTCCTGTGAGGGTTAGATAGAGCACTACCTGTAGTAGACACGCCAAGTTATCTATCTCATATACCTATTACATTGTACTATTAACAGGGAACGAGCTTTTTAGGGTTCCGTAGCCAAATGCAAAAAATGGAACCCTTATAGATTCGTCATGTCTGTCTGTCCGTCTGTATGTCACAGCCATTTTTTTTCCGAAACTATAAGAGTTATACTGTTGAAACTTGGTAGGTAGATGTATTCTGTGAACCGCATTAAGATTTTGATCCAAAAATAAAAAAATAATCTATTCTAATATATAAAGCTGAAGAGTTTGTTTGTATGTTTCTTTGTTTGTTTGTTCGCACTAATCTCGGGAACTACTGGTCCGATTTGAAAAATTCTTTTTGCGTTGGATAGCCCATTAATTCAGGAAGGCTTTAGGATATAACATCACGCTGCGACCACTAGGAGCGGAGCATAACTAACTCCACGCGAACGAAGTCGCTGGCGGCCGCTAGTAATAAATATTGGGGGCTCCCCATACTTAGAACTGAAACTCAAAAATAGTTTTTTCATCAAACACATACGTGTGGGTTATTTATGGATAGGTCTTCAAAAATGATAATCGAGGTTTCTAAAATATTTTTTTTCTAAACCGAATAGTTTGCGTGACAGACGCTTCTAAAGTAGAGAAAAGTTGGTCCCCTCTCTAACTTCTAAAATAAGAAAATGAAAAATCTAAAAAAACACCTATGATGTACATTACTATAAAAACTACCAACGAAAATTGTTTTGAACGAGATCTAGTAAGTAGTTTTTTTTAACACCTCGTAAATCGTAAACCGCTTATTACCGCGTAATCTTTCATACAAATAACTTAAATCCATCAATTTCATAAATCAATGGTATGAAACCCTTTGTGCGTGAGTCCGACACGCACTTGGCCGGTTTTTTTTTTTCGCTAACCGGAGACATATTTTAACGGTGGTAGGCCATAACATCGGCTGCCGGCAGAAGTTACCACCCACCAGACAAAGTCTTGCCGCCAAGCGATTCGTCGTGTTCCAGCATGATGTCTGGTGAAGCCGTACGGAGGACGCGTCTGAGCAGTTGTGTTGCGTTGTGTGGCGAGTACGATGCGCCAAATGTTGTTGTGTCGGGAGTTTGGTCGTGGAGAGTCTCCAGATCAATCTCCCTCTGGCGCAGCATCGTTGGTCGTGTTGGTCTTGGTTTAACATTGCATCACCTGGCTCAACTGCCGTCATCCTTGCTATTCCTAAGTTTTTTAAGTGAATAGGCTTAATAAACTAGTGCGCTTTACCATCAACGATTGCGTCACCGCTTACCATCAGGCGGGATTGCAGTCAAGCGCTAGTTTATAATTATTTAAAAAAAAAAAATCTAGACTCGCTTTAACAGCTGTAGCGCTTTTGACCACTAGATCAGAGATACATTCATTAAAGGTCCTCCCTCATTTAACCTATCACCCAGTATACAACGTGAACCTATGTACACATGAAAGCACATCTAGCTACTCTAATATGTCAGATTTCTTTATTATATTTTCAACTTTTTTTCTTTTAATTAAATTATAAACTAGCGCTTGACCGCAATCCCGCCTGATGGTAAGCAATGACGCAATCGTTGATGGTAAAGCGCACTAGTTTATTAAGAGCCTATTGACTCTAGCCTTGAAGACACTCAAATTGTAGTCTGACGGAAACACCGCCGCTGGCAAATTGTTCCAGTCCCGCGATGCACGCGGTATAAAGGAGGAGGCGATACGCTTCGTCCGGATCGTAGTGGTCTACTAGAACTAGCCGTATGACGGGTCGTCCGATGGTGGTGGGTGGATGGTGGATGGTGGAACGGGGATCGCTAAAATATTAAGGCTAGTGGTTGATTGGGATTATTTGTCAGTTTCGGGTAGCTTGACCTGCTTTCGTTCGTACATAAAACACGGACGGGTATTTTTTTTTTAAACGTTGGCAAATTTCTAGGAGAAATTCCTAGTTGAGAAACACTAGGATTTCCCCTATGTCCCTGTGTGTGTCGTGGGTGCGTTTACAAACATTTAAAGTCACATACACAAACAACCATACCCGGAACAACTATAAATAAAATAAATAAATAAATATATACAGACAAATCACACACATTGAGTTAGCCCCAAAGTAAGTTCGAGACTTGTGTTATAGGATACTAACTCAACGATACTATATTTATAATAGATACATATATAGATAAACATCCAAGACCCAGGCCAATCAGGAAAAGATCGTTTTCCATCATGACCTGGCCGGGGATCGAACCCGGGGCCTCCACGTCGCAGGCAGGCGTGTTGACCGCTACGCTACGGAGGACGACGATGGAACTACCTGTAGGTCATACTAAATTTTTTCCGTACGGGAATCGAACCCGCAACACGCAGCGCAGCAGTTGATCGCTCAGCCACTAGGCTAACCGTGTCATCGGTATACTTTGTCTACACGTATGTTCCAAGAAAATGATTGGTTCCCGTCACCAAGCAATCTATTAGTGTTTTTAAACGTTTTTCCATTCGATTGGCGTTGCTTTGAACCCTCTCGTGAACCTATCGCGTAAAAAGTCACTTTCGAGTAATCGCCGATTTTATCGCAGTGATGGGACAAGAACTACTCGAATCAATTTCGATTAAATTTCAATTCCGCGTAGTTTCTCAATCGAATTAACTACTTTTAAAGTAATGCTCTTCACCTTTGATAAAGGAAGGCCCTTTCCTTTATCAAAACTGAAGAGTATTGCACTATAATTGGGTTATAGAGATCAGATAGACACAAAACCGACCCGAACTTAGTTTGGAAACTCTAGGCAGAGGAAAAAGAGGAAAAGCAATCTCAATCATCAATCTGATGTCTGGTGAAGCCGTATGGAGGACGGGTCTGAGTAGTTGTGTTGCGATGTGTGCCGGATACGATGCGCCAAATGTTGTTGTATCGGGAGTTTGGTCGTGGGGAGTCTCCAGATCAATCTTCCTCTGACGCAGCATCGTTGGTCTTGGGTAAACCACCTTGGTTAAAACATTGCATCACCTCGCTCAACTGCCGTCATCCTTCCTATTCCTAAGTTTTTTTATGTGAATAGGCTTAATAAACTAGTGCGCTTTACCATCAACGATTGCATCACTTCTTACCATCAGGCGGGATTGCAGTCAAGCACTAGTTTATAATTATTTAAAAAAAACAATCTCAATCAACAAGTTTTATAAGAACCAAAATGGTTCCTCGCAATAAAAGCATAACGTAAATTGTATTCAGTTACGTAAACGTACTCATTTCAGTAAATGTATTTGTCATTTTCACGCCAATTATTCGATTAACGCTCGTAATTAAAATCGAATAATGTTTTTCAAAATGTTTATTCGAATGGCATCACTATTTATCGCTCGTGCTGTTCAAGCATTTTTCTTGTTACATTACCCAGAGATATAAAACCTTCCAAATTAGAACAGTGACAACGCTAAAGTGGCAATGCAGACGTATTCTTGAGTGGAAACCATGAATCGGCAAACGTAGTGTAGGACACTCTTGGCCTTTGTGGAGAGGTGAACATAGCTAGGTAGCTGTTAGTAGATGAATGAAAGTGGCCAGGATTGATCTCAGTGGTGTACAATTGGGTAGTGGTCCAAGAAAACTCTTCATGTTGTATCCATTGAGCATCCTAAAAGAAAATCAACGCTCCTCCTAAAGGCGTAACTTTGAAAAACAATCTAGGTTAATCATTTCATGAATGTTTTCTTCGAAACAACTTACCTCTTCCAAAACAAAGGTGTGCTTTATCACCTAGAGGATAAAGTGGAAAATCGTTTACAAATTCCAAATAGGATTCAGATGTCAAAAGACTAACTTCGAATGACGACAAAAGGAGTTTAATGAGGGCCACACCCATTATTTCAGACCTCATTTGGACTGGAGTTTAAACTCCAGAAGGCTTAAGCCTTTGGGTCGTATTAGAGGCATCTTCATGAAGTGTGCCATGAATTTTAATGGGTCTTTCAAAGAGATCGTTAGTAGCTAACAAGTAACACTGTTATAATTTTTTGTTGGAAATGATTTACATAGGCAATAGGGAGCTGGCAAATTGAGTTACTATCTAGAAATCACGGTAATTTCTTTTAAATAGCTTTATTTCTCCTTTCACAGTTATTTTACCACTGATAGCAGCAAGCCAGTAGCAACCTTATTCTAACGATAATAAAGATTTTTATAAATTTGAAAAACTTGTCAATGACAGCAACCCAACAGCAACCTTATTACAACAGCCGTAAAGGTCACTGTAATTTTGACAAGGATCAAAATCGGAGGTATTAATTACCTCTGAGTTTAGTATGATTAGAGTAATTACTGCCAACTAATAACCAGTGGTTGTACACGTCAGTCTGTGGGGAAATCAAGTATTACTCAAAATCGTTCGCTTAAATTTCGGTCTTTCATTTTAACACGCACCGGAAGACGCAGCGTGGGTAGGCCCCCGACAAGGTGAACCGACGACCTGGTGAAGGTCGCGGGAAAATCTGGAGGCGGGAGGGACCGGTTGTCACGTCGTAGAGATCCTTGGGGGACGCCTATGTCCAGCAGTGGACCTCTTTTGCTGAAATTATGATGATGATGATATGGACACCCATTGATTCATAGGTTTCATAAAGTCATCTAGTCAATGACGTTAATAAAGTAATGAACTTGGCTGAACTGTCAAAATCAAGGGTATTACGATTGATACTTTGCGTCTGTGAAATTGCTCAGATCCCAGATGGACATAAAATTGCACAACGTGCAATATTTAAGATAAATAATTATACGCAGTTAATGGTCAAAAATCACTCATCATCATCATCAGCCCCTACTCGTCCACTGCTGGACATAGGCCTCCTTCATGGCACGCCAACAAGCTCGATCCTGAGCAGTTCTCCGCCAGCCACTACCAGCCACCTTTTTGATGTCGTCGCTCCATCTCGCCCAAGGGCGTCCCACGCTACGTTTGCCGAGACGTGGTCAAAAATCACTCAAGACCCACCCAATAACAGTACCTATAAAGGACATCATTATCCGTATAAAACAAGTCATTTGACAGATACTTCACTAATGGATATGCAAATATCTTTAGATCCAAATAATATCGTAACCTTATACTAATAAGATAAAAAAAAAAGTATCCAACCTTACCTGCTCTTAACGTAATTGGATTTAGATAAGCGAGGATGTAATACATATATTGTACAAGGGTTCAAAACAGGGTTAACGAAACCTTGTGTATTTAAAATTAAATAGGAAACAAGAAAAAAATATTAATTTGCCAACAAAGGACGTGCGTACATGCAATGAGTAACAAAAAAAAAAAAGCATAAGGCCAGTTCCCGTCATTAAAACTTTCTGAATGTCAAAAATGTAAGGAATTGAGAGAGAGATTGTGATATGTTCTTATAATTACAAGAGTTGTCCCTCTGAACTTACGAACACAGAACACAAATAATCGGCAGCTGCAAGCCCCTCGATTGTGACAAGGAGACTTCCAATCTGCATAATGCTGTGCTATTGGTACCCACGGAGCAAAACTGATTTTCAGTAGTCACCAAAAAAAGACGGAGTGTAATCAAGTCCGAAATGTCCTTTTTTTTTCGGGGTGGAAATCCTTATAGGATGTCCGCCGCCCTAGGGTTGGCGACGGGGTCTGTCAGACCTTTACTGGCTAAAACCACCCCGGTGTCTCTTCTATCACGAGCGCGCGTGGGGCCGCGGGAGTCTAAATTCTTCCGCAGCCCCACACTCTCGTGCTGGTCCGGTCTGTCCGGACCTCGTCTCCTGCACGGGGTAGTGGGGTGTTAAGCTACCCCGTGCATCGCCTCAGAGGCGCGCGCTGACACTCGCGTGCGCCTCCGCCTCGGGGTCCATCGAATAGGGGGCGGGGATTTCCCCATGTCCCTTGCCCCTGGGCCCATTCATGGGAGGGCGGAAAAGGGCGTCGTCTGCCCTTCTTCGGCGCCCGGTGCGTCTTCTGCGGCCCGGGAAGGGAGTTGAGATCTCCCTCTCCCGTTCCGTAACTTCCTTCTGCGACATCACGTCCTCGCAAAAGGACACCACCGCGTCCCACGACTCTGCGCTGCCGGCTGGACGAGGCGATCTGCGATTATACGTTGATTAAATTTTGCGTTGGATAATCCATTAATCCAGGAAGGCTTTAGGCTTTATAACATCACGCTGCGACCAATAGGAGTGGCGCATAACTAACTCCACGCGAACGAAGTCGCTGGCGGCCGCTATTTGTGTATAAAAAGTGTGCATCAATGTTATTTGTTTGTGGTAGGCCATTTTCTCGAAGGTAGGCCATAACGTATTAACATCGATTGCCGGCAGAAGTTACCACCCACCAGACCAAAGTCTTGCCGCCAAGAGATTCATCATGTTCCTGCATGATTTCTGGTGAAGCCGTAAAGGGGACAGGTCTGAGCAGTTGTGTTGCGATGTGTGCAGTATACGATGCGCCATGTTGTTGTGTCGGGAGTTTGGTCGTGGAGGGTCTCCAGATCAATCTCCCTTTCGCTCAGCATCGTTGGTCGTGTTGTTAGCTTTAACATTGCATCATCTCGCTCAACTGCCGTCTCTCTTTCTGTTTAGTCAGTTTTTTTGAGTGAATAGGCTCCTAATAAACTAGCGCACTTTACCATCAACGATTGCATCACTGCTTACTATCTGGCGGGATTGCGGTTTATAATTATAAAAAAAAATTACATGTATTAAAAATAAAATATTATTAAGTATTTATTTCAGTGTCGTAGTTTCTGCGTAGTTCAACTTTGGGCTTTTTTATTTTTGTTATTTTTTTATCTTTAAGAATGATTTTACTAATTATTGTTTTATGTAGAAAACATTAGTCTACCTATTGTGTTACGAAAACCTATATTATCCCAGAAACGTGACTAAATAATCAATTAACTAATTAATCCTCTTCTTATTCTTTTGTTCCAGGAGTGGATGATACGCACAAGTTTCTGGGAAACGACACACACACAGATTACTTCAGATTGTTATTAAGAGATGGAAATTATCTCCTAGTCGGCGGCAGGTGAGTCCCCGTCATTTCAACCATAAATATTGATGCCAAAACTTTCCGCTCCTACAAGTTCCTATTACAAATTCAAATTATGACTACAGAAAAAAAGCCGTTAAAATATCCAACGTCACGCCCCTAAATTATAACGGAAATTACGAAATGTACAAGATGTTTGTGTTTTTAGCTATTTTTTGTAGAAATTGTTAACATAATGAAAACATAATTCACCCAAATCGCTATAATTACTCTTTGAGGGATCGGCTCGTTATACAAATTTGTAACTTGGAATTAATTCGACCGGCAAAGTAGGTACAAACACACAAGAAACACGTGTCAAAAACATAAATAATCGCGCCCCCATTGCGTAGTAACACCTATTTCGTTTTAAAGACTCAAGTTATACATTCAAATGAGATACTTAGTTATTTGTTTTTCTCGACTCCACTCCAATTCGTAGCAAAGTTTGGGTACCCTTAACCGCACCGACTGAAGCGGTAAGAACGTGCTGTATCTACCCGCAACCGCAGAGCTAACTCAGATGCACCTGACGCCGTCCCTCTCGCACTCACGTAGATGTAGATAACACTGTCTCGTTTGCATTTATAAAGATTTTTGGCTTGTGTTTGGATGGAGGCAAGACGACTTAAAAACACCCGCCCGCCTGCCGCCTACAGTCGCCATTTTATTACGATTTTGTGAGGAGCGACTGTCGATAAGTTATCCAAAATGTATTAAGCAACTGATATTGAAGTTTGCCCAAATATATCCTACTGATCTTTCAAGAAAAGGTAATCTTCACTATAGCGAGCTGAAAGGTTTCAGGAAAATATAGTCTTGTTGTTTTTGTTAGGCGATAAGGTCGTATATTTTTTTGTTAAATCTTATATAGATTTACCAAAACTAGAAAGAAATTTTAGAGAACATTTTCTTGGAAGAATAATCTCTTTATAACTTGATAACATCAAGAGCACTTGAACATATTCCAACGCTCAGGATAAAAGTTTATGTTAATTAAGATGCTGCGAAATTATATTACCTATAAAGCGGAAGCTTTTCATGCTTATAAAAGTACTTAAACACTGCCATTTTAGATTTCATTTTTATGATAAAAGAATATTAACATCTTTCACAAATTTAACAAAATAAACCGGACGATTTTAATATTTTTGTGTTGAAAACTTAAGAAATCTATACAATATATAACAAAAACCCTGTTGTTCCTTCTGCCTACGTTTTAAGAATCGGTATACGGATGTAATAAAACATATCATTTATAAAAATTTGTTCAACAAAAATTATAAAAGACTTTATTTCAATTTCATTAATTACATGGCTAATATTTACATAATTTAAAAAGTTAAAAAAAAAATAAAATAAAAATATAATTATGTACAAGTATATAAAGGAGGAATTGAAAAAACTAGAGGGCATCAAAAAATTCATCCGCATCGCTGTCAACAGGAAACGTGCCCAAAAGGCTGGCAGCATTGCCACGTTGTATGGCGATGCTGATTCTTTGGCCAAAAAATAGCCCAGCCCTCTGGTCACGTGAAGAGTCAATTAAACGATTGGCGATCTCCCGAAATAATTGGTGTGCACTCGGACCCCATGGCCCTAGTGTTTCAACCCCAAACGGCTCGAACATATAGGTTCCAATGAGATTGGAGTATTTCCGCCGTTTGAGGTTTTCCGCACCTGCAGCAGCCGCTGCGGCACAACTCACCGTATTTGGAAGATGGGATGGCGCAAGGGTATCGACACACGTTGCATCCCACACCAAAGGCCTACCTACCTTCCAAGGCATTATAGTCATCCCGTCTGGTCTCTTCCCATCGTCGCGTGTCAAGCCGTGAGGTTCTAAAACAGCTGGCACACCGGCGGTGACAAGAGCACGGCGGATAATGTCATTAATGCTGGCATGCCGTGCTATCCGACCTGCGCTTTTACTACAGGATAAGCCATGGTGTCCGAAGCAGTCAACACCTTCACCGCATTGGCAGCGATGCGGAGCCACACATGGGGCGCCCAGACGCAGGCATGTAGCGAGCCGGAAAGTGGCGTCACCCAGCAAAGTTCCTATGTTGGGTGACGGTAGCGCCTGAAGCCAGAGGCCCGATTCCCATTTACCCACAGCCAGTAGGCGGGCACGCTCAACAGTATTGGTGGACGTATTAAAAAGATTATTCCGTACCAACCTGCAGAGCGGCTCATCCCACTGCCTCTGGGAAGATGGGTTCACGGGCAGATTCGTATCTGGGCAAGTCATTTTCCAGGCGTTCACCGCGTCGGTCGAGCACGGCACTTCAGAGTCGACCAGGGATGAGGCTAAAATCTTCCCGGTTAACTCTTCAGTGCTGTGGACAGAGGACAGGAACGCCGGTAAGCTAATACTGGAAATTTTACGGACGCCGAGGCCACCAAACCGGATGGGAAGTGTGGCTTGCATCCAGGCTCGGTCGTCCAAGGCCACATTTAAAATGGTTGTTAGGGTGTTGCGAATAATTTGGTCAATTTTGTTCAAAAGTTGTGGTTGCTTCCATAAAGGGGATGAGCGTAGATAATATATAAAATTTGGGCCAAAACAGCAGTATCTAATAAGGGTGAAAGCCGAATGCAAATTAATTTTACAGAGTCTGTCCGAAATGTCGTTAAAATTTTGAATTTTTTGTTCGATGAAAGAAGGAAAACTATCTTCCAAAATTGGAGACCCAAGGAGGTGTAGTGAGCTTTTATCTAACAATTTTATGTTTGGGGCTATTGCATTAAACTTTTCTATGGTCAGTTGTCTGTCGGGTGATGTCAGAATGTCAGAGAGGTAAATTTCACACTTTGAGGGGTTAAGGTCCAGGCCAATCGATTTAAATTCCTGTTTAAGAAGCTGTAGGTCTTTCAAAATGGTGTCTACATCACCTCCTAAAGTCCCATCGTCTAAGTACCAAACGTTAAATTTTGAATTTAGTTTCTGGATAATGGGATGAATAGCCAAACTGAAAAGGACTGGCCCAAGAGGGTCACCTTGTTGACATCCTACTGCAGATTCCAAAACATTGTCTTTATATAATAATTTGGAAGGGTGTCTGTAACATTGCCATAAAAAGTTATAAATTTCGGGTAATTCCTTTTTGGCTTCAGTCAACAAAGTATCCCTATTTACAGAATTGAAGGCATTCTTCACGTCAACCTTGAGGATGATCTCACCTTTGTTTGAATTTAAAAAAGTGGAAAGTGCATGAACGGCAGCCTCACAGCCCCCTTTCGTACCGAAACCAAGCTGCAGGGGCTACTTGGGGGGGGGGGGAAACTTAGCTGTAAGTTTTTCGTTATAGATCTTAGAGCATATTTTGGCTGCCGTACGCCTGTATGTACACCCAACGGCGATGGGACGAATGCCGCCATCCTTCTTGCGCAGGGCACACAGGTTGGCCCCGTACAAGACACTCAGGACGGCCTCGTTCACACCGCCGGTGAGCATGAGGTTAATAAGGGCCGCAAGCTCCTTTAAGAGTAACTCACCAGCTTCTCCGGCGCCTGGACTCAGCAAATCTTTAAGATGTTGTGGAGTCAGACCGTCGAGGCCGCCGGCGGAACCACTTCGAAAAGAGCTTACGGCAAAATTATAATAAAAATAAATATTTAATTATTAATATTTGTAATATTTAACTAATTTCTTACCTTTGCAATTCTGCATTAAAAACACATAAGTAGAACGTTCCCGGCAATCTCTTTAACTTATAAAATCAGATATTCTAAACATTTTGTCGAATGTGTCGATTTTAATAGTTATTTGATGTTGACCCTACGACTAGACAATAATTTTTTTTTTAAATTATATTTTCTTTAATAATGTGCTTGTAAGTAAATATACCTATATATCCCTGAAAGGAACAACAGGGTTTTTGTTACATAGTGTATAACAGATTAAGGAAGAAATATGTTGGCTAAATGACAGTAGTTTTGTTATTTTATCGACATGATTCCCTCACTAGAGGCCGGGCAGACCCGCGCGACACATCTGCCCGCCTCGGAGCCGCAAACCACTGTTTACATTCCACCGAATATAATTCTTTGTTTTTATGTAAATACTGCTCGCGTGCCTCCCACTTCTGTAAACCCTTTGTTAAATAAATAACAACAATCGTAGCCTGTAATTTTCTACAGTAATCGTAGGGGCGAGGAAGAATGCTCTTTAGTTTCGAAAAAACGACGTCTCGTGTTAAGAACGGGGAAGAATCTTTACATTTCCACTTAGTCAGTCGTGTTTACAAAAGCAAATGTAATAAAAGCTAAACATTCTGTTTTGTTTAACATTTTGTTTGTTATTTTATCTTTTTGGTCGCAATTGTAGCGTCTCTTTCTAAATGTTTTTGATGTTTGCGTATAATGTTTGATAAATGTTTTAACTAAAATGAAAACGTGTTTTTACAATTCGTTTTAAAATGTATTTTGGGACCTTAAAGCCAAGTATAAAACGGAATTAAATGGCACACAGGCACAAGTTAATTTTGATACACAGTGAAATGAAATGAAATCGTTTATTAAGCAAGTAGGATCACTGATCACTATTACAGCCGGCATTTCCTAACTGACTACCTCTGAGAAGAAAAAGCCGAAACAAACTCAGGGACCATCGTCTTTTTTCGAGTCCAGACATTAAAAATGAAAATGTTTACAATAATTTACGTGATTTAAAAAAAAAAACAGTATTTAAAGGTCATAATTGTAGCATCATTACGCATATTGCTTAATAACAATGCTTAGCAGAGCCAGCAGCTCAATGTAAAAAATGAATTCCATTTTTTAACGATGGGGTGTTCGGTATCCGAACATACGTCCATTAAAATCTTGGATATGGAGCAAATTGGACAATATTTTCCACAACGAACAACGACTTTGTCCGTATTATTTGAAATATTCATCCGTTCTAGCAAAGTTTGCATTTCTTTCCAAATCAGATTTACATGACAATGGTCACGTCGTCGCCCGATGAAATTCTCATTGCTGGAACTTGGCTGTGTGGAATTTATTAAAGGGAGTAAAAAGGTTTGTAATAAAACCGATGTCGAGACGCTTCCTGACGGGCTGAGGAGACCGGACCAAGTGGAGAGCATTTTTGTTTACATTTTGCTGGTCATCATTATCTATTTGAATGTGCTGACAAATAACGACGGGATGATCGAAGCGGTCGATGTCTACTTAGGATTCTTTAGGAAATATGTTCTGCTAGAATATATGCAGGTACTTAGACCGAATAGGGTACCAGATGAAATTAGCTAGCGAAACTAAAACAGGTTTCCTCAAGTCATAATATTTTTTTTTTATTTATAAAAACGTTGCAGATAAATATAACAAACTATTTTATTACATTTTTAAAAAAGAAACTTTGCCCCACACTAGGAATTTCTCCTGTATCATGGGTGCGTTTACAAACATAACATATAAACTCACCTAAACAGCCAGACCCGAAACAACTACTTGTAGTTCATACAAATATTTGTTCCTTGCGGGAATCGAACCCGCGACACGCAGCGCAGCATTCTATAGCTTAACTGCTGCGCTAACCGTGCAGTAAAATGTTCGAAAAGATACAAAAACTAAGTTTTAAAGCTAATAATTCTTATTCATATTTGAATATGGTCGTGGAGTTGCGGACACCAGCCAGTATTACTTTTTCCCTATTGGATACTAGGAAACCCGCGACAGTCAAACATTAAACCACTACGAATCTAAATTACTACGAATCTAAAAGATATCCAATAAACTTGAGGCGTATACACATTTTTGAATTATTAAAAAAATACACTTTATATTATGTACTAGCTTTCCGCCCGCGGCTTCGCCCGCGTGGAATTCGGTTATATCGCGCTTTTTAGATTTCCCTCGGGAATGTCAAATCTTTCAATAAAAAGTTTTTCATCAAAATCGGTTGAGAGGTTTAAGCGGGAAAGCGTAACAGACAGACAAACAGAGTTACTTTCGCATTTATAATGTTAGTATGGATTAATAAGACATCTGTATGCTCACAGAGTCGAGTGGAATAAGAATAAATGTTCTGCGAGTGTCATCTATCGATGAAGTACTAATTTCATTATAAAGTCAAATCTAATATCTATAAATAAGGTTCACAAAAAGTAGTTTGATCATACGGCAGCCATTGATTAAAATAAGCGATGATGCGCTCTAAAAATGGAAATCTAAAAATAAATACTACCTAATACATGATTATACCTAGTTGTCTTGAGCGATTCCAAGGTATGTACGAAAGACAGCATGACAAGCTATCTGAAACTGTCAAATATTCCCACTGAACTTTGAGTCTTAATACTATAAAGCTATAAAGTTGAAAATCTAATAAAGAAATTTTATAAATTGTAGTAGCTAGATGTGCTGTTGGTTCCTACAATGTGTTGTGAATAGTGGCTACAATGTCGTTCATTGACCTATACAGGGTACACCGACGCGCTACCTGTTAACATGGATTCAGCCTACACGATTCTGAACCTTCCTTCGATGATCAATACTTTTTTTTTATACTTAAATATAAACTAGAGCATGATCGCAATCCTGCCTGACGGGAAGCAGTGATGCCATCGTTGATGGTAAAGCGCACTACTTTATTAAGAGCATATTCATTTAAAAAAACTGAGTGAATAGGAAGGAAGACGGCTATCGTGGTCAGGATACCCGTTGTAGCCGTGGGTGTTGGCTGGCTGGGTGACTCGCCGCTAAAGCTTGTAAGAGTGGTGATGATGACGTCAGGCTGAAGTTGCTGCACGAAGGCTGCGCTGATATTTATGCTCAGGGTCACCAATGTGGAGGCATGAGGAACAGGGAATTAAGTTCACTCCTCCTCCATAGAAAAGGGAGGATCCTCCGACCAGACAGGTGTTATATCTGGCGGGCACATGCCCAATGCTTGAAATTGGGAAGTTGTATGTATGCTAATTGCACGGTAAACTCTGATTGCGAGATGTAGAATTCGTGTGACGTCAGTATGACGCGTTGTTCCATGTGGCGTTTGTAGGTACCGCTACACTACTAATACTAAAATTGGTATATAATTCTTGACCTTCGAAACACTAGGTCATATGTATAGCTCGACCTTAGAAGCAGTATATCGTATGTATAGCGCCGACGACAGATACATACGACCTATTACTTTTAAGGTCGAGCTATACATACGGCCTAATGCTTCTAAGATCAAGATTTGAAGAGTTGTTATCCTGTGCCTTTCAGCCCTATTTAAAATCACCCACTCTCAAAATAGCACGCGTTAAGATTAAGCAAACATACAAGACCTTCTTTTTCCGCCCGCAGCCGATTTAATCTCCATTGGCCTAATGAAATTCAAATGCTATATATGATAATATTTGCAAAACATACAGTTTTGTATAACACATGTCGTCATGCTGTGGCCTTTACGAACGCGAATATAAGGGCGTATCTACTTTATATTATGTAAATATGTAGCTAAATGTAAATGAGGCTAGTAGATTCGAAATTGGAGAAAAAAATGGTATTTAAACTAACCACTCACTACCAAACACTACCAAATGGGTAAATATAAATACTTGTACGCCTTTCAAGGCAACACATAGTGCAACTTATGCATTGAAGCAGTGTGTACACGATGCATTTAAAGGGACCAGCTATCAATCAACTACTTTATTGATTGATTGAATGACATATTGATATTCTAAGCTAAGGACAAGGACAAATTAGTGTTATCAATCTTCAGATTGATCTATGAAAAAGTGATTGATAAAGTTGGAGTTTTGTAGTTTTGGAAACGGTTGAATAGTTAGGACCAAGTGAGGTCAGGGTTAATGACTAATTATTTGACAGATGTCATATCTTGTACTAAACAATGTTTAGTTTTGAATGAGTTACTTAGTAGAGTAACTTCATACATCAGAAAGCCTATTTCCGTAATTTCAATATTCAAAATCTCGTTGCAATGAATCGGAAAAACAATCAATGTTTTGTATGTGAGTTTAAATTACATGAATAATTTCTAGAGTGGGACAACGTTTTATTTAAAAAAAAAAGGAAATTATAAAATTTTGGAACATTGGATGTGTTTTCTACAGATTGAGACTGAGATGAACGTCTAATGTTGTTAATGTTACGGGAATTGCTCCTCAGACCTTTCTGTATCAAAAAGTAATACAAAACGTCATTGAAGTGGCCGTATTCATATCCTATAGAAAGTTTGTATCTGTACAATTAACCATTCATAGTTTCTCCTTTAAAATCGTGCAGTCCTTACATTTAACAGCCCTTATTACGCACTCTAACATCCCATTGTAAGCGGAAAATGCTTTGAGATACGTTTATCTCCATGAAACCAAAACCCTTTCAAATCCAGACGAAGTAGAACTATTATAGTGCAGGTCTGCAAGCTAGTCGCTCCGGTCCCCGCCCGTTTCACATCCGCACCCTTAATTTTATAAGGTCGCTTACGGGCCGGAAACGTTATTCGGTGCGCGTCCCATATAATGGTATTCCCCTGTAGTGTGATCCTCTTTTGTGTGCCTTTTAACGAAATTAACGTTGTTTTGGCCAGCCCATACACACACGAGTTATCAAAGCAGCAGCGTTTACATAAACCCGTTCAGATTTTGCTGGCAACCAATCCCAAGATTGCGTGTCGATTTTTATGATGAGGGTCGGGCGAAGGAATTGATTTGAATTGAGCCTAGCGTTCAGTTAGTTTCATGTTTTATTACAATAATACTGTTTGCAGGAAAATATCTGGCTGTTATTCTATTTGGCTCCAATTTTATTTTCGAAAAAGGAACAATCAGCCACACGTATTCTTGTGTATTTGTCGTAGAAATTTATAGTACATACTAATTCCATGCTTTTTTCTGAGGTAACTGTTCTATAACCAAATATAAGTAGATACCAACCTATTTTATTCTTTCTGCTTTTCGCCAAAGAAAAAAAACATCATTATGCACGGTTTCAAGTTCTCTTCACCATTTTTCGTATACCCATCCTCGTATAAAGGTACGTGTGTATCAATATGTAGGTGAGTTTTCTCTCAGCATATTATACAGAGGACGTTAGCAGAGGCTCGCAAACACCGGCAAATGGCCACTTGTGGCCTTTTTTTTTTTTTTTTTGGGACAAACCCGCCACACTGTTCCCAACCCACTGCAACTCCTGAAAGCCAGAATCAACAGTGGAGACCGCCAGAAAAACGCCGAGCAATGAAGCTCGACGAGTCCCGGAGAAATGTTTCAACTGTCTTGGGTCCCGCAACGAAATTAATCAGAAAAGAATAGCGGAGGAGTAAGAAAAAAGATATTTTTTCCACTTCCCTCCATAATAAGCAGGAGACAGAATAGAACTAGGCCAATCGGCACAAAGGGACATTATTGCAACTGGGAGAAGCCCAGATTGCCAAGCACCACGGAATAACATTTGATCAAGTTAATGGGTCCTAAGTAGGTATCTGCTGTTACAATTGATTCCAATAATAGGTATGGCAAAAGCGCCTGAACGCACGGAAATTAGTTCTAGTTTCAACAAGGTCCGTATAATAAACAACTCCGGATGTAACTTGTACACTATCCAACATAATATTGCGTTCATTCTGCCAAAGAATACACTCCCACAAGATGTGATGTGCGGACTGTTCAAATTCACAGTTCGATGTAGAACACTGACACAAAGGCGAAGGAACAAGTTTAAAAGAATACAGTTTACTTTTAAAGTTGCCATGACCTGTGAGAAATTGGGCAACGCAGTGGTCAACCTCCAGCCATGTCTTAGCCAGCCGATCGCCAACGGATGGAAAGAACAGATGGAGGTGCCGGCCCTTGATGGAATTATCCCACCTACTTTGCCATTCGGATAAGAGGTCCTCCCAGACGTCAGTCTGAGGTTTAAATAATCTAGAAATTCTATTGAGGTCGCGTCGTGTAACAAAGTTAGTGTCCATGGCCTCCCCCCTCGCGGAGTAGTACATTGAAGCACGTCGCTGTACTTCAAGATCGACTGGAAGTACACCTGCCAGAACGGGTAAGGCTTCAGTACTGACTGTTCTATACGCCTTGCATAAAAATATCAATGCCAAACGTTGGCTTTGAAGCAGTTTACGTCGCGCCGCCCCTATGCTGGCCCTATCGGCCCAAACAGGTGCACCGTAGCACATACATCCTAAGTAGGTAGCTCCATATATAGTTTTTAAAGTTAGGAATGATAGACCCCAAGTTGCTTTGGATATTCTAGTTAGGGCATAAAAGTTCCTTTTAGCTTTTTCGCCAACTATTTTTATATGTTCGATAAATGAAAAATTCCTTTCTAAGACCATACCAAGGTAGCATACGGATTGCTGTTTTTTAACGGGAACGTTATTAAATTTAATAGTAGGCAATGATTTAAGATTACCTTTTAGTAGAAGTTGATAGGTTTTATGCGGCGCAAACGCTAGGCGGTTACGATCACCCCACTGAGATATTAGATTTAGGCAAGTATGGGCCAAGTTCTCAAGTCCGGCTCGGGTACTTGATTGAATGAGCAGTAGGCCATCGTCCGCGTAACCAGTAAGTGAACAGCCGCAAGGAAGCGGGATCGCGAGAAAATCATCAAAACCCAAATTCCATAAATAAGGACCGACAACTGAACCCTGAGGACATCCCATGGTTAGTGCTTTAGTACTAGAAAAATGACCGAGCTTAAGTACCGCGGAACCGTTTATAAAGTACGAGTAAACGAGATTATATATGTTTCTATAGCAACCGCGGTTTTTTAATTTTAACAACAGCATAGGCCACCAAGCGTTATCAAAAGCCCCAGAAATATCCAAAAAGATACCAATCACGTACTTGTGTTCCGACTGGTTAACGGTTCTTCTGACAGAAAGCGCCGCGTCGACTGTTGATTTACCGATGGTGAAGCCATATTGATTACTATGAAATTTTGGACCGTTCGGTAGTAACCGTGGAACGATGAGGCGCTCAAGAAGTTTCCCCAAAGATGGTAGAAGCGTGATAGGCCGATATGACTTCGGATCATCCGGTGGTTTATCACCACACTTTGGTATTATTCGTATGAAACCGCGTCGCCATTTACGAGGAAAAACGCCTTCAGCAATGCATCGGTTATATACAGTTAAGATGGCATCACCCGCTGTTTTACACGCTTCTTTAATCATCCTATTAGATATTTTATCTTCCCCTGATGATTTGTTGACCGGTAGTTTTCTAACAATATTTATAAATTCGTCATTAGATGGTACGTCTGACATTGGTGATTCAGGTGGCACAGGAGCCCACGCTCGAATCTGTTGGTGGTAGTCGCTATCGTTAGCCGGTGAATCATCAGGGATAAGTGTATTAATTAGTACTTTTGTTGTTTCCTCTATGCCCGTGGTATGCTTATCATTGACCTTAATGTTTTGAACGTATGCAAGGTCGACCGATCTGTTAGCTTTAAATTCGTGATATAAGGGAGACCACGGACCCTCCCTGTCAAGTTTGTCAACGATTTTCCGCAACAAGTTACCCTTAGATTTTTCCACCGATGCTTTATAGCGTGACTTGGCAACTCTAAAAGCATTTAAAGCGGACGTAAGAAGATCTCCAGTAATCTTTCGGCTCTTGAGTTTATTTAACTGTCTACGCGCTCTGCGATATCTTTTGCGCTGTTCAACTAAATAATCACTCCACCAGTCACATCTACGAATATTGGTCATAGATCCACGACCAATGGCGATGTCAGCACAGTAGGTAAAGGTTTCTGACATAATGTCAGCACTTTCTTCGGCTGACAGCCCGTCCCGAGTGAACTCCTTGGCGTGACACGCAAAAAGCGAGCCAAAAAATTCCCAGTTCGCACCTTTACATCTATATCTGAAATTACCAGGAATATGAGACGGACCCTGAATATAACCAGGAACAAATTCGTACACGATCAGGCGATGATCACTACAAGACGCGTCCGGTAGAACACGCCACCTATCCAAACGTACGTCGGCACTAGAAAGTGTGACGTCAATACAAGATTCGCCTATTTGGCTGCAAAAAGTAGGTGGTGCATCGGGGGTATTATGAATCGATAGGTTCATCTCAGCAATGAAATCCTCAACAGCGCAGCGTCGTTCGGTATCGGTTGCCCGAACCTTGCCATACCACAGAGACGATGACGCGTTGACATCCGCGCCAACGATCACTTTGCAGCCCGCGAGTGACCGCAAGACATGACGGAGATTATGTATATGAGGAGTAACAGGATCTGAATATTGAAAGTAACAGCTTACAACGAATACTTTAAAAGAAGCTGATGAGACTTCAGCAACCGCACAGTGTGGCGTCATGAGGTCACGTATAGACGTTACCGTAAAGTTAGAAGACCGCGCAACATAAATTCCGGCTCGCGCCCTACAATCCAGCTGTACTACCCTGTGACGTAAACTTGAGTTTTGATATTGCTCTTGAATGAGTACAAGGTCTAAGTTATAGTCAATAATTAATTTATCTAACTCTGATGTCGCCACCTTATCGTTGTGAAGGTTTAATTGCCCTATGCTTAGACTATCCATCTTAATTAGTAATTAGTATGTAGGATAAGTTGTTCGAGTTTTAATTTATAGGTACCGCACTGTTCAGACCCGCAGCGATGGTCAAAAGGTTTTTAAAACGTTTACACGCCGCGCAAACCGGGGTAAAATTTAAATCGTCCTTATGCGGACAAACATTGGTTTCGTGGGCCTCAGAACATATAGCGCAGGTTGGTGATTTATTAGCGCAATGCTTTTTCACGTGACCGAATTGCTGACAATACGCGCAACGAACTACCTCGATATCATCAACAAAACGGCACGTGGCCCAGTCAATAAATAACTTATCCTTGGTAGACACAAGATGTTTCCGTACCTCAGGTTCAATCTCTATTCCTAACCATTTACGACCGTTATTGGTAGAACGCCTACGGACTATTTTCGTGGATTTAATGAAGTCGTCTTCTTTTATTGGCAACTCGTTTTTAATATTTTGGCGGTATATGGCTTGCAAAAAATTGTTGTCTTCCATAGAGGCGGGAATGTCCTTGACTAATAGACGGGGTCGGCGACCTTTTGGTTTTTCTAAACGAAGACCCGCAGACTTTATAGCGTCTACCGATTCTAGTCTTTTCAATTGGTTTTCATTTGCAACGCGCAGTACAACGCCTGATTTGGCGGTTTTTTTAATACCGACTATTTGAAAACCATCGTCACTCGGTCTAATCGCCTTCATAAGAGCTTGTTTAGTGGCGGAAGATGACGCATAGTCAGCTGATCGCTCCTGGGTCGGATAGGCGACGAGACAAGGAAGAGGTACTCTAGATTCAATAGCCGGGGTAACTTTAGGCAACCGCAGTTTCAAAGAATCCGCGTACGACATGTTTTTGTCCTCATTAACGGTTTTAGCGTAGGATTTTAATTTAATTATTTCCAATTCGCGCTCGGTGTTAGCAAGCTTTGTCTCGTTACACGCAGATTTTAAAGCTAATAAAGACACGATACTTGTAACTCGTTGAGTCATATCCATAATTGCTGATTTGTTCGCGACATTTATACGAGAACCGTTATCATTAACCAGCTCGTTGATTTTGGCCAGGTACACAGACGCCTCGGTCATCAAATCGCAATAATTACTGTTCCCGTCGCTACGATTGGAAATATTTAATGTAGGCGACTTTTCGGGAGAATTGGGTGCAGTTTGTAAACGCTTCGACCTATCATCTATTAAATTGTCGGTCGGAGACATTTCACAAAACAAACGCTTAGCGGATGCTTGCGGCGGCGACCTAAACGTCTTGTTATCTCTGCGGAAAATGTCCCCCCCACGATCAGGGGGGTCATTGGAAGTTGACATAGCTAATTAATTAACAAGAAAAACAAATCTAAGTTAACGAAAAGAAAAAAAACAAAACCGTCGCGCGGCGAAAAGAAAAATAAATTACGTTACCCTCACAAGTAAGAAAATAAATGTACTCACCGAAATTATTTGATTTACAATAAATACCAAACAAACACTAAGAATAAACTTACTATACCAAGCCAGACACAATTTCACAGTCTAGAATGAAAACACGAGCCGGAAACTAACAATCGGAACTCGATATTCGTAAATATACCCGGAGCGTATTAATTTCAAACCACACGGCGCGGGCGCGCGGAGGGAAGTCACTTGTGGCCTTATCACACGCACACCCACTTTTACATAATGGCCGTCAAAATGATACTTGCTGATTTCATTTTTACGTAGTCACCTAATAGCATGAAGTGTGTAGGAAGATGTAGAATGTTTGTGAAACTGTAGAGAAGCAGAAGGCGTAGATATTAAATAAGTCTGAGCATGATATTTTTTGCAAATGTATATTTCTGTAAGCATTGCGTTTTCGGGATCATTGTACAAGGAACACGTAACCCTGCATAGCCTATATACGAAAAGCAATAAAATGAACCATTTTATACCGTCACTCCGCCATCCCACGACAATATTTCACAACCTACAAACCCATCGAAACTAAAATACGAACACAAAATTCAGCGGTAGTAAAAATCGACACAAATTAACAATTTGAAAATATTTCCTAACCTAATTCGAATTACAATTTGAATTTCGTAGTTACTAGTCAATTAGCGCGTTACTTTTTTTACACAGTATTTATAGGTAGGTACGTCCAACGTATTACAAACTCGACGCAGTCAATTTTCGCACACCATTTTTGAATCACGTAATAACATCGGGACTGAATAAAAGGCTGAATAAATAAATCTGCTCCTAATTAATCATATTCATACGGGCCCGGGAAAATCAATTTTGAATATGAAAACATTTGGCGGACAAAAAGTCGACACGTAACTACGAGTTTTAAAGCGTATTATATGTTAAAAATTTCGTTCCTATCGTGCTTGCGTCAAAGTTTAGGTTCTTCGTTCCATATAGAGTCAGTTTATCTTTTCGAACACTAGTTAAATAGAAAAACAGGGCTTTAAGCCTTTCTGGATCCCTTCTTAGGTCTTAGATCCCTTTTTAGGTCGTTGTATAGGCTTTTATATCACCCTTTATTGGAACAATTTTGTAAATTTCATTGAATTGTTTTCGTTACTTGTTTGTCCAGAAGAAAACAACTAAGCGAAGAATAGGTAACATCCATATTCTAGAACAATTCTCGATAGCTTTATCTTCTTTTTTTTTTATGACAATTTGGGAAGCTTTGTCATATTACTAAAATTATGCAGAACAAAAACAAACCAGACTTTTGTCAGTAATAAAATCCCTTCTAAAACATCCTATTACGTGAAGAGTACGAAAAAACAAAAGGCCAGCAGTGGAGCGTTCGTGGCAAAAAAGGAACGAAGGTAATCAGCGCATCAATCACAGAGCCACCAGGCCTTAGATTGGTCCCCAGGGTCGGAGCCACAGCTCAGCACTGATTGTGACGTATTTATAAGACATTCGAAGCTGACGGAATGACGCTGGTGACGTAATTGGTTGAAATTTATAATGGAGGAAAGTTTTCTCCGTAGGGAATTATCCTGTATAGGGAATTTAAAAAAATATGTTTATATAAACTACCTAATTATAAAGTTAAGAAGTAAAATAAAAGAATGGCCATCTAATCTAGGCCTGGAGAGGTCCCCAGGGTCTAGATCAGCATTGATTGTGATGGAGGTTTGAATTTGACGAAATGATTATACTTTTGTTGTAAAATGTGTTATTGAAAGTTTTCTTTTCTCATTCTTTCGTTTTCTCTTTTAAGGATTCGAAATTAAATTAAATAAATGATGTGTATTGCAAGATTGTTCAAAGTCTCACTCCAACATTTCAATAACGGCCATTGGCCTTACCACAATATTCCTCCTTATTAACCCGAATAATAAACTACACATCTTCTTCTTCTTCTTCTTCAGCCTATAGATGTCCACTGCTGGACAAAGACCTTCCCCAAGGCTTTCCACGATGACCGGGTTTGTGCTGCCCGCATCCATCGGCTTCCCGGGACCTTCACCAGGTCATCCGTCCACCTTGTTGGGGGCCTCCCTACGCTGCGTCTTCCAGTACGTGGCCGCCATTCCAGAACATTACTGTCCCATCGGCCATCGGTTCTACGAACAATGTGCCCTGCCCACTGCCACTTAACTACGCATAGTTTTACGTTATTGAAACATGTTGAAGATCATAATATGTATTGATTCTGGACGTTAACTGAATTTACTTCAGTATTTTAAATTAAAAAAAAAAAGCTATAAATTGTAGGTAGGTCAGTTCCCGCTGTTGCCTCGATAAAACGCTCTATGGGAGTAAAGCTGAGGCCGCACTACGGTTAAGCCGCGGCGGTTTTTAATCACGTGAATTTGTGCCCCTAGTAGACTAATGCAAGCGGCCGCACCTGCGGTTTTTTCCCGCGAGCATTTTGTAGCGAAAAAATCAGTCGCGGGAAAAAACCGCCGCGGTTTAACCGTAGTGCGGCCCCAGCCTAACATGAATGTTATATTAATTGCAGTCTACATTTACGTAGCATTCTATGTAGCATTTTCAAATTAGTATCCACTGTATAAACAATGTAAAGGGCGAGTGTACCCCACTGGGGTACGTACACCGGGGTACAGGGGACCCTTCAATTAGAATTAGCAAAATAAGAGGGCGTATGGAAATTCCTACTTAGAACACAAAATAACATAAGTCAATAGCATTCCCTGCCATTTGACTATGGAAAAGCAAAAGGGGGAAATGACGTCACATCGTCGACAATTTCCGTTTACACATGAGAATAATAAAATTACTGAAATAATAACGAAAGTTTGGAGCGTTTGTTACTGTTAACTTATGCTCGATAATGTTGAAAATTATGTAATTCATGAAGGAAATCATTTTCCCCAACTGTATTATAATGTATGGTCGTATTTCCCCCTGGGTATTAAATAGGGTTTCGAGTGATATTAATTTACACTAATATTGATATCAGTGGCTCAATCTTCCGCCAAAGGCTTCCTTTGACATGGAGCCATATTACAAGAAGCTGTTTACAGTATTAAACATACATAATAATATTACGCCTATAACCCCAAAGGATTAGACAGAGGTTTTCCAATAATACAGTGTTATGTATAGAACAAATTTCTTCACATATGTTTTGGTCTCATGTAATAGGAAACGAACCTATTGGCACTAATCCAAGACTCAGATCAACTACTAGGAAATTCCAGATGGAAAAGTCTAATAGCACTCTTCTACTAGACCACGGGATCTGTATTAATCATCTATCAAATCTCCATGCCTAAACAACTTCATTCTTCATTAACTTCATTCAGTTACCGTATACGTGCGGTTAAATGGGTACTTTGGGTAGCTCGATAACCTTTGCACTAATAATACTGTATCACGAATTTTTTTATTGGGACAAAACCCGCCACACTGTTCCCAACCCACTGCAACTCCTGAAAGCCAGAATCAACAGTGGAGACCGCCAGAAAAACGCCGAGCAATGAAGCTCGACGAGTCCCGGAGAAATGTTTCAACTGTCTTGGGTCCCGCAACGAAATTAATCAGAAAAGAATAGCGGAGGAGTAAGAAAAAAGATATTTTTTCCACTTCCCTCCATAATAAGCAGGAGACAGAATAGAACTAGGCCAATCGGCACAAAGGGACATTATTGCAACTGGGAGAAGCCCAGATTGCCAAGCACCACGGAATAACATTTGATCAAGTTAATGGGTCCTAAGTAGGTATTTGCTGTTACAATTGATTCCAATAATAGGTATGGCAAAAGCGCCTGAACGCACGGAAATTAGTTCTAGTTTCAACAAGGTCCGTATAATAAACAACTCCGGATGTAACTTGTACACTATCCAACATAATATTGCGTTCATTCTGCCAAAGAATACACTCCCACAAGATGTGATGTGCGGACTGTTCAAATTCACAGTTCGATGTAGAACACTGACACAAAGGCGAAGGAACAAGTTTAAAAGAATACAGTTTACTTTTAAAGTTGCCATGACCTGTGAGAAATTGGGCAACGCAGTGGTCAACCTCCAGCCATGTCTTAGCCAGCCGATCGCCAACGGATGGAGGTGCCGGCCCTTGATGGAATTATCCCACCTACTTTGCCATTCGGATAAGAGGTCCTCCCAGACGTCAGTCTGAGGTTTAAATAATCTAGAAATTCTATTGAGGTCGCGTTGTGTAACAAAGTTAGTGTCCATGGCCTCCCCCCTCGCGGAGTAGTACATTGAAGCACGTCGCTGTACTTCAAGATCGACTGGAAGTACACCTGCCAGAACGGGTAAGGCTTCAGTACTGACTGTTCTATACGCCTTGCATAAAAATATCAATGCCAAACGTTGGCTTTGAAGCAGTTTACGTCGCGCCGCCCCTATGCTGGCCCTATCGGCCCAAACAGGTGCACCGTAGCACATACATCCTAAGTAGGTAGCTCCATATATAGTTTTTAAAGTTAGGAATGATAGACCCCAAGTTGCTTTGGATATTCTAGTTAGGGCATAAAAGTTCCTTTTAGCTTTTTCGCCAACTATTTTTATATGTTCGATAAATGAAAAATTCCTTTCTAAGACCATACCAAGGTAGCATACGGATTGCTGTTTTTTAACGGGAACGTTATTAAATTTAATAGTAGGCAATGATTTAAGATTACCTTTTAGTAGAAGTTGATAGATTTTATGCGGCGCAAACGCTAGGCGGTTACGATCACCCCACTGAGATATTAGATTTAGGCAAGTATGGGCCAAGTTCTCAAGTCCGGCTCGGGTACTTGACTGAATGAGCAGTAGGCCATCGTCCGCGTAACCAGTAAGTGAACAGCCGCAAGGAAGCGGGATCGCGAGAAAATCATCAAAACCCAAATTCCATAAATAAGGACCGACAACTGAACCCTGAGGACATCCCATGGTTAGTGCTTTAGTACTAGAAAAATGACCGAGCTTAAGTACCGCGGAACCGTTTATAAAGTACGAGTAAACGAGATTATATATGTTTCTATAGCAACCGCGGTTTTTTAATTTTAACAACAGCATAGGCCACCAAGCGTTATCAAAAGCCCCAGAAATATCCAAAAAGATACCAATCACGTACTTGTGTTCCGACTGGTTAACGGTTCTTCTGACAGAAAGCGCCGCGTCGACTGTTGATTTACCGATGGTGTACCGTATACCGACGGTCCAAAATTTCATAGTAATCAATATGGGTTATATTGATTACTATGAAATTTTGGACCGTTCGGTAGTAAACGTGGAACGATGAGGCGCTCAAGTAGTTTCCCCAAAGATGGTAGAAGCGTGATAGGCCGATATGACTTCGGATCATCCGGTGGTTTATCACCACACTTTGGTATTATTCGTATGAATACTGTATCACGAATATGTGCCCTAATAATAAAAAAAACATGAAATACAAACGAAACAAGAAACTTCTAAATGGAACATTCGTTATCCACCTTTTTATCTTCCCACTGCTGGGCACAGTTCTCCTCTCATACAGAGAAGGATTGAGCGTAATCACGACGCTTGCTCAATGCGGGTTGGCGATTTCAGACTTACAAGTCCAGGTTGCCTCAAAATGTTTTCCTTCACCTTCAGTCATTGGTGTCCAAGATATATTTAGAAAGTACATATAACTTCAGAAAAGTTACATTGGTACTTGCCTGACCTGGAATCGAACCCGCGCACTTACACTTGAGAGGCTGGTGTTTTAACCACTAGGCTACCACGACATTTTTAAATGGAGTGGCCGTATATACTCAACAAGCCACTTGGGGGATCTGGTGAATGTTGCTCCTGTACTATTCGACGGGTTACTTTAGAAGGTATTACTTATAAATGGAACATTAATGGTAAATAAATTTATAAACAGCAGGAATGTTCTGTAAAAATGTCATCGTATAAACATAAGTGATGCGAACTGTATAATATCTTCCCGCGTTATACCAGGGATTGGCAGTATTGACAACTCACTTTGGCTTACTTCGATTGCCTGTTTCAAATCAAATGTTACTAGTATCTACGGCATTAGAAGCATACATTATCCATGCTAATATTATAAATGCCAAAGTATCTCTGTCTGTCTGTCCGTCTTTCACGCCAAAACTACGGAACCGATTGTAATGAAATTTGGTACACAGATAGTCTAGAGTCTGAGAAAGGACTTAGGCTATATAACTTCCCGCTATGACCAATAGGAGCAAAGCAGTAACAAAAAATGTTGCGAAAACGGGAGCAAACGCGGTCGTACATATTACTCCCATTATTTTAACAGGCGCTTATTTTATATCAACTAAGCTCCTGTAAACTTAAGTCCACGCGGACGGAGTAGCGGGCAACAGCTAGTTCTGTTATAATTTCAAAAAAATCTATTCAATAATTCTCGGAACAATAAACACCATTATACGATAAATAAAAAACTCGTCCTTATTAAGGAAAAAAACATGGAACATTCCACATTACTTACACCGATCTCAAGAAAATCAATAAACAAACTTCTAAACACAAGTGTTTTATTATTACAAACGAGTAAATAAAACAAACCTTGTTATTACTACCATACGTTTCCTGGCCGTTTCTTTTGATTAAACAATACGAGAGTTAGGGGCAATTTGAGGCAGCTCGGAAAACTTGGCCAAAAGGAGGAGTACCTATTTGTTGTGGCCTAAACAAATAAAGTAGTTTGGGGGAAACAGATCAGTTAACTTCTTAAGTGTGTAAGGACGGCACCTCGCGCGTTTGGATTTGTTACAAATTGCCCAAGCTACTGTTTACTTCACCCTTCAAGATTTGCCTGAAGTACAGTTTCTTCGTAGCCCTACTTTTATTAATGTAGTTTTCTTGGAAGATGAGAATTGTGTTTTTTGTTAAGTATGTTATTAAGTCGATCTATATACCATCAATCTGGGTAATTTTGACTAATTTTGAAAATACTATTACATACGCCAATATTACAAGATTTAGGTAACAGTCTTCTGAGGCGTTCACATGTTTAGCAATTTGGTGTAGGTGTAATGCCCATAAGGAATGTAAACTTCCTTGTTGGAATGTGACCAGATCGAAGCCTCTTGTCTTGTCTACTCAGCAAACAATCATTTATCCACGGAATCATCAGAGGACCCAGCCTTTTTCCAACAGGATCTAACTGCATGCAGATCAATTCCAGAATTTTACACGTAGGGACTGCTAGTCTGACCTCCACCGCCCAGTAACTGGGCTACACGATACCCTTTGGCAAGACTAGTTCGACTTTCGGACTTCTAACTACCCGCATCATAACCATAATATGTCCAAGGCACGAAGAAATCTCGATTTGTAACGGACATTCACTCATCCACGATGACAGCCTCCGTGGCGTAGCGGTAGCAAAGGAGACCGCTGCGCAAGGAGGCGGGTTCGATCCCCGTGCAGTGCATGTATGCATGAATATGCCGCTGGTCCCGGTTGCCATACGAACATCTAGTGGCAGTCGTTACGGGTTGTTGGAGCCCTCAAAAGTCCTACAATTGGTCTAACTGCAATGCGTCGATATCACCTTCGGGTTTTCGAGGTCAGACGGCAGTCGCTACACGGAAAATATCGAAATTTAGCCAAAATCAGCAGTTAGACTGTTAAAGCGGACCCCAGACTCCAAAGTTGAAACACTTCGAATGCAACTGGGATTAACGCTGAGATGATGATGATGATGATTCACCCATCCACGACCAACCTCAGATACCATTGATTAACCTTTAGAAACACGAGTCAGGTTGCTAATCAAGGCTTAACCACTACTCCATCGCGACATCCCAGACTTTTATTCTTAGTCAAGTCTGATGTCGCCAACCCGCTTTGAGCAAGCGTGTTGATTAATCCTCTGTTTGAAACGAAGCCTTTTTGCTGCAATAGGACCATAATAGACTATAATTATTATTTTAACATACATATTACATACAAATTACTCAATACGCGTCAAAATCTCCTTCCAGCCAACCCAACGTTACTTAATAATCGCGGTATCAGATCATTGGCAGGGCGTGACGCTACAACGAAATTAGGGAATATCGTTCTAACAGTCTCACCTCAATCAATCGGTAATCCAGTAAGTGATTGACGTGTTTATCGTTAAATATTTAGCGCTTCAAGCGGTCGACTGAGTGAGCGCTTCAGCGCTGACTGTCGGATTATCGTCGGTATTAAGTTAGATATGATGTTAATCGTGATCTAGTATATTGGTTAGGACTGAAATCTAGGTTAAAGTTAGTCTAGGCTGACTTTGATTGTTAATCATTCAAGAATCTACTTTGATGGGTAGATTTGTGGCTGAGAAAATGGCTTGTACCTTTATTCATGTGCGGTGAGAGATTAAATTATTTTTATAGATAACTGATCCTAAGTAGGTCAAGATCTAGTCGGACTACCGGTTAAACAAAAGGGTCTGTCTTATTCTGGAATCCATTTATTTAACAAAATCGAGCCATTGACACAAAGGTATTCAATAAACTTCCGTACAAAAGCATTCCCCACTATTTTCAACGAACAGTGACAAATTTTCGACAATGTTTCCAAAGGATTACTTGCGCAAATATCATAACCCTTTCGTGACGCTCGCGCAAAAATGTCAATTATCATTTCGTGTATTCCAGTGAAAGATGAAACCCAACCCTTTCCATTTACACTCGCCATAAATCACGGCGGTGTCAGAACGAGACAACAATAGAGCCGGCGCGGTCGGCGTTTTGAGCTCTTTTAATTAAAATGTTAAGAATTTGTATTCTGCATGCGGGCCGTTGATACCCATTCCACCCAGACCCCTGTTTCTCAACGAAACTCAAGGATGGCAGAGAAATGCCAAAGACCAACTACACTGGTCTTACCAATGTTGAAAAGAACACCTTTGTGTAAAAAGGTAATAACTCACACAAAGAATATGAAAGAAAAATCGTTGCCGAAAATACGTAATGTTTTAAACTCGTTTACATAAATAAACATTTGTATGTTGTGTGGTTGTTTTGTATTAATTTCAGTTCGTTAGGTAAGCGAGCGTATTCATATCTAATATATTTTTTTTTTTTGTTTCCACCATTTTAAAACCGGAAATAAAATACCGTGGTTACGATTGGATACTTTTCCGCAAGCTGCTTTCATTCAAATGCTGGCTATTTGTTCATGTCTGTACAAAATGGGCTATTGTTCCCGAAATAATATTACGAGTATTACCAGAACTCTAAACTAGCCAGCACCCTAATTGCGTAACATATTACATCTTATTCTGAATAATTTTGAAGTATAGTGCTATAATTATGTCGGCCCGATAACGTAAATAACGCATTGAATATTTTTGAACTATAAAAATTACAACTAATACTCATGATAGTGTGATATGTAATAGGGATGTATCCAAGGTATGAAAATCGAAAAATTAATTAGTCGTTCTTATAGATAATAAAAAAAAATAAGACCCTTATTTTTTATTTTGTCGAAATTACCAAAAATTACTGAGATATTTTTTTTTTTTTATATATATTATAAACTAGCGCTTGACCGCAATCCTGCCTGATGGTAAGCAGTGACGCAATCGTTGATGGTAAAGCGCACTAGTTTATAAAGATATAGCGTATTAAAGTTACGGCGTGGGGGCAAAATTTCAAATCAATATACCTTCCTAAGTATTTGAATGAAGGAAAAAATAAAAAATACGTGTTCAATATTTTTTATAAATGGTGGTCATTAAATTATTTTTAGGATACAACCCAATTACTCTACAACTCTATAAATGCGCAACATAACCTGATCTAAAGCAAAATGTAAAACCAAAGAATACTCAAACAAAATATTTATGCAAAAGCAGACCATTCACAATAAGCGCAGCGTCCAAACGTCACGAATTCGATGAAATAAACGATGGATATTGTTGAGAAACAATTGTAATAAATCGTGAAGCATGTGAAGCGCAATTTCTCGGCGGCCGATGGTGCAAACTTTCGCAATATTGACGGCTCCAGCCGATGCTGACGGCAACGTTCTGCATGTAAAACAGGGAAAAAAGATTAAAATGGAAAAACTGTTTAGTAAGACAGTATTTTGTCCTATAAAATAGGTTTAAAAAGTATCATCGTGCCGCGGGGCTTAAGACCGGACAATGGCCAAAAATTATACAAAATGAAATGAAGCAAGCTTACTGTGGACCTTACGTCAAAAAAGTCAAAGCCCACAGATCTGAAAATAAATACCACGAAATGAGACGGCACTCGCTAAAACAGAAAATAAAGTACACAAGCCATCAGCCCTGTCAAAAGAGCATAACGGAAATACACCATTCAAGAGAAAAATATGCGCGATATGTCAAGTCTATTTACTAGGCATTGGCGGAAAGATGGCTGACTCGGGCGCATAAAGCGATTCGTGTGAGTGCCCATTTGACAGGCGAATGCTAATGATGTACAACTTGAAGGACTCGATTTAACTTTACTGCCTTGAAATGGAACATTTGATGGGACGCGGTTATTTTTATGTATTTTTTTGCGACTCGGTATGCTGAATTTCGGTAAAATTTACTGTCGCAGAAGTCATTAGTTGGATGGCTCACGAAAATGGAATTCGTGGCTTTGCATTGTGTTAAATGTAATGAACTCCGACGTATATCAGAGGGTTGTTGTGAAACCATACCGTGGTGTTTAGCTGAATTAATTTTAATTATTCAACATACACAACACTATTTTCGATGACCTTGTGGAGGACATGGTAGGAGTACATTGGATGAGAGAAGTACAGAGCGAGGCTTGTGTGTTAGCAGTGGATGTCTTTCATCTGATGATGACTATTTCAGATCTTGTTTTCGTGCATCAATAAATACTCCTTCGTTTAGATGTCGTTAGACCAAGTACGTACACACTCAAAATGTCAGGCACGTTCACCAATGTCCTATTGATATTGTTCTAAACGGGACTCGTAAAGTTTTCCAATATCGGAACCGTGTCGAGTGCATGCAAACAAATTGCATCTGTCGACGTCCCAATTCGTCGCCTCGAAATTTGAAATTTTTGACATCACCTCTTTTGAAAAACGTTGCGTATAAAGTCTTTGTGTATGTGTTGAATGTTCAGTTTTCACACACGATCACTCATATTTTTGGATAGATGATAAAGCACTGTAAACTATATTATTCTTTATTTATTTTAAACTAGCTGTGCCCCGGTTTCACCCGCGTAAGCTTCGAACCGAAAGAGCTCAGTTGATATAAAATAAGCGCCTGTTAAAATAATGGTAGCTATATGTACGTCCGCGTTTGCTCCCGTTTTCGCAAAATTTTTTGTTACTGCTATGCTCCTATTGGTCATAACGGGATGTTATATAGCCTATGTCCTTTCTCAGGCTCTAGACTATCTATGTACCAAATGTCATTACAATCGGTTCAGTAGTTTTGGCGTGAAAGCCGGACAGAGAGACAGACAGAGATACTTTCGCATTTATAATATTAGTATGTATAAGCCACCTTTATTTATTAAAATAAATAAAAAAATCCAAAAATGAAACAGTAATTTTAATAGCTTGAATAATGCCATCAACGTGTTGGCAACAACAGAATCTCTTTCTGTTCCTTTACCCATTAAGCGGTTTTCCGAGTCAAAGAGATACGCGTTTCATCCCATCTCCCCTAGCATTTAGCAACTAATTACGTAAATATCCTGACAAAGGAGATCCCTACTTTACATTATACAGTCAAAATAAACGCCACCTGTAGTTTTTCACTGATTACGATAAAGAAATGAAGTATAGAGGGGGATGTTTTTTGTGTACACGAGATAAAGTCACATTGTTACACTATCCATAATTTATTCGAGTGACGACAGTTGCCTTGTCTCCCCAACTTCCCCTCAGTGTTGTACCGAGCCTAGTTAGAAGACATTTTATGGACCCTTAGTAATCCCCTGACGTGGTACACACACATATTCTGCAGGTTCTGAAACGGGAAAAATAAATAAATATTGAATTAGTAGAATTTGACGTTTCTCTGGGAATGGTAAACAGAGAATGTAAAAATTGAATTGCATATTGTGTCGGTGTTTGGGGGTAATTATAATGTGAGTGATTTTTATAAAATTATTCAGCTCTATGACTTCGAATTCATAGAACACTATTATAAATTCTGCTTAAAATAACTGAGCAAAACAAAATACCAAAGACTGAGTGTGTGTATATTTCACCGGCTAGCAACATAGCAACGTGAATCATTTTCACTTATTCAATCAAATTCTCGTGTTTGAAAAATGCTTTTTGGCAAAGCACACAATCGAATAAAAGTCGCTATGAACAAACTCGTTTTCCTTTTTTCATTGAGTACATATATTCCGTAAGTTATTTTCTCCCAAAATATCGGTGCTAGTTTTTTGTCAACTATTTATAGGTTGGCTGGTTCCTCTTGTTGAGAATTTAAATGTAATGTGGAAAAAATGTATTCAACATTTATGTAATAATGTGCTAACGTGTCAGACTTGTCTATAGGGCGATAAATCACATTAAACGCTTCACAAAATATAAATGTGACGTATCTCGTGACGTCCTCCAAAAACAGTCATTCGAATTAAACCAATAATATTGTTTAATATGCAAATCTCGCTTTAAAAGCGCTACCATGTTTGACGTTTTCATTTCGATTCGATCATTGGCTGTGTGTCCGTCATGTATATTGATGAGTATAACTCTGATTGGCTGAACATCCGCTTTTGTTCCACGAAATCAATTTATATCCGCACCCACCCAGATATTTACTTTAATCCGGATAAAGAAAATTCTCCGAGATTAATTTATTTTGCCAAGAATGAGAGACAAAAAAAATAAATAATCGCGAAGACACGAAAATAATTGTAAGTTCAGACCATCAATCAGAGAGTCGGCCCGGATTGGCCAGGAACACAAAAACATGGGCGAGTGACCGAACAATAGATGACGCTGACGATCCGTCGCACACAGCCCAAGATGGCCGCCGCCTTTTGGCGGGAACCACTGAAGCGAATAATTGACAAAGGATACAGTCTTTGTGTGCTCGGGCCAGCTCGTCTGTCCGCCAAAATATTACGCAAGAATATTCCAAAATATTTAGATTTTTTGTTACATTTAGAAGTTTTGTTTCTCGGAAATGAACTCAAAACTAAGGGTACATTATTATTTATGCATTCTGAATACTTGATATTTATTTTTATTATAAATATAATAATAAAAATAAATAAACTGTGTAGTTACATTAGTAAGTACAGTAAAAATATGTTCATACAATTATTACCCAAGAGAATGGAACGCCTCTATCAACTAAGCAAAAATGGCCACTCCTCCTTTGAGAAAAAAAAAACCATAATTACTGTATTATTCATCGGAGCCATGAAGCGGAGATAGTCTGGTTACTGTGCAATCCACTTTCACCCAAATAATTGTCTTATTCACATGTACAACTCTGTAAATGGATTAGCTATTAGTTGTTGTTGGTGCATGGATCACTTGATTGCATCATATCACTTCGTTACCCAACAAAAAGCGGTTTGTTCATAAAATACGAGCAGGGTCTGCCCACAAATTGGCTCCCCCAACATTGGTGAATTACAGGCATTTCCCTTATTTAAGAATAAGTGCCATAGGACCCTCGACAATAGACTACAAAGAACATTATTCGCATGCAAGACGTCGAACGTGAATGCCTTATTTACAACATAATGGAAGTGAAAAATTTCATTTCGAACCATTTCAGTAGTTGTATTGGAATTTTGTATGAATTCGGAACAGACAAACGCCATGCTTTAAAATAAAACAAAAATATATGATAGTATTTGGTTTTTATATAAATTGTCGTGAATGTGACCGCCTCTGTGGCGTAGCGGTAGCGAACGCGGCCGTTGCGCAAGGAGGCGCGGGTTCGATCCCCGCACAGTGCAAATATTTGTATGCATGAATATGAATATTTGCACTGGTCTGGTCGTGCCTCGGAAAGCACGTTAAGCCGTTGGTCCCGGTTGCCATACGAACATCTAGTGGCAGTCGTTACGGGTTGTTGGAGCCCTCAAAAGTCTAACAATTGGTCTAACTGCAATGCTTAGATATCGCCTTCGGGTTCTGGAGGTCAGACGGCAGTCGCTTCACGGAAAATATCGAAGTTTAGCCAAAATCAGCAGTTAGACTGGTAAAGCGGAGCCCAGACTCCAAAGTTGAAAAGCTACGGATGCGACTGGGATTAACGCTGAGATGATGATGATGATGATGATGTCGTGAATGTGACAGTACAATTTAAATATTAATAAGCTCAGCATTACAGCGAAATAGTCAAATAAAGTTTTCATAGAAAACACGTTCCCTATGTAAATAGATTGTTAATTAAATTCTTAGTAGTGAAAACAAGCTTCCTAAATAACCTTCACTGTCTATGAAACGAAGCTACTTGCGTATTATGTAAGTACCCATAAAATATTATGTTCCAAGGAGTTTATTGAGAATGGTTCTGCTTTTATACAAATAGAATATGAAACACAAATGTTCTTTTACTGCTCTGTAAACAATTTTTACAATTTCGTTTCAATAAAGCTGACATAGTTTCGAGATCGAAAAGTCATAAGTATGTTCTCCAATACGTTGTCGTTCGACGAAAACAAACAAGAACTATAAAAACTTCACGGGGTTGCCATTTAAAGCGAGTATTGTCATATAAATAAAATCGAAGTAACAGCTCAGTAACGGTCAGCCTATATTTTGTCTGTTAAATCTCAAAAACATTATGTAAGTCACATCGGCTATTTGCTGCGTTATAATTGGCAAAGTTTACGACATAATTTTCTTTATGAAATTTTCGTGCCAAATATCTTAATTAAGGGTTGAAGGACTTTCGCAATTACGCCAGACAGAACGCAGGTATGCTCAGTAAGTTTAATGAATGGCCCCAACTTGTGTCACAATTCATATTAAATTGTGTACACTTGTAATGACACTTTGACATTAGTTTTCAAAACTACAGTTAGTCTCGGTTTTGTGATCTTTAACTGCGCCTAATCGCAGTAGAAGTCGTTCAAGTTGATTTAGTTAAAGCGCTGTATTTTTTAACATACGGACGACAGCAGGTCAAGATACCTGAAACTGTCAAATATTCCTAATCAACCTTGATCCTTAATATTTTAGTGGTAAAGTTGAAAATCCAATAAAAAATCTGACAGATTGTAGTAGCTTGTGATGTCGTCTGTACATCAAATCCCGCAAACGGCTCACAATAGTGTCGCCGCATCACCCCACATTGTATAATATTTTGCTTTGTAAGCCGACAAGAAAATCTGTCATGGTGAACTTTGGCCTGCCACCAACATTGACATCCACCTTATTTACTATATCGCACACAATATTGTTGTCAGTAACCGATTCGGCTCTCGCAATATAACAAAGGTAGACCGTACCGTCGATATCTTGTAGTACTCTCATTATAAACAAATGTTGTCGTCGACTCACCCAAATACTTTGTAATGGCTGTTTAATGATTGGCAAATAGACTTAAGTTTGTATGTAATGTTTCACGAAGCTATTCAGTAGGCCGGCTAAGCCGCACAAGGTCGCGACAAATTGTCACCGCAGTGACTACCCACAAAATAAACGCCGCGGCAATAGGAACCATTCCAACTGTGTAACTTCACCTGAAATCCTCAACTCCAAGTGCGATTAAAACCACGAACAAACATTCAGCTAACAACTATGAGTTGAGTTTCCACCTTAAAGTGAACTGCAAGGTTCATAGAGAGCTAAACAAATGAAAGATTCCGAACCAAAAGTCGGAGCTCAGTGTAATTTGGTTACGTGTGTTGGCCGGCTTGCTAGAAGAGGCACGAGTAATTGGCCACAACAACAACTCGAGTTACAAGTATTTTTAGCTTCTGTATTTGTATTACTAAGGCTTATTAGTTTGGCCTCAAATAATATAAGTATTGTCAGTACTACAACTACTTTGTCTAATAAATAGTTCGTCCCCTAACTGTGGAGTTGTAGAAGACTTACAACACTTATTGATGGACTATGTCCGGTACAAGTCTAGTAGCAATGCTTTGTGGGTCATGAGGGTCGTTTACCAAATTCGTTTGAACTTGGTTGAAACAGGATTTCATAAAATCCTGGTTCAATCAAATAACCAAATATGAGAAATGTATATTTAGGGTACTATAGGACTGACATACGCATTGCGGTTTCTAAATAAAAGATTTTAAAAAATCGGTTGTACCTACAAAAATTCTACTTGCCCATATCTACCGTAAATCTAAAAGTCAAAGTCAAAGTCAAAGTATTTTATTTGTGAAACATAGGTAATATGGTACATGGCAACTAAGTCTTGTGCAACTTGCAAACTTAAACAACTAGTTTAAATTACAACAAGCACAATTTTATCGTTGCCTCTTATCTAGCTTTATCAGATATGTCAATAATCTAACAAGAGAGGGCAGTATGTCTCTTGTACCTACATTAAAAAAATGTTAGTGCAAATTAAACAGTTCTTATAAATAAATAATAAATTCGTCACCTTATATAAATATACTTTGTTTCAGAAACGTGGTGTACAACCTCAGCCTGACTGACCTGACGGAGCAGCGCCGACTGGTCTGGTACTCGCCCGAGAATGACGTCAAAATGTGCGTCGTCAAGGGGAAAGACGAGGTGAGTTCTTCATCTTAGGGGATATTTTTATATATAACTAGCTTTCCGCCCGCGGCTTCGCCCGCGTGGAGTTCGGTTATATCGCGTTTTTTAGATTTCCCTCGGGAATATAATTTTTTTCCGCGATAAAAGGTAGCCTATATCCTTTCTCTGGGTTTAAAGATTGTCTGTGCCAAATCTCGTCAAAATCGGTTGAGAGGTTTACAGACAGACAGACAGTTACTTTCGCATTTATAATATTAGTATGGATTATAAACTAGTGCTTGACTGCAATCCCGCTGATGGTAAGCAGTGATGCAATCGTTGATGGTAATGCGCGCTAGTTTATTCAGAGCCTATTCACTCAAAAAAACTGAGTTAATAAGAAGAAAGACGGCAGTTGAGCGAGGTGATGCAATGTTGAACCCAACAACACGACGAACGATGCTACGCCAGAGGGAGACCTGCGTACCCGGCACACATTGTAACAGAACTTCTCAGACCCGTCCTCCTTACGGCTTCACCAGACATCATGCCGGAACACGACAAATCGCTTGGCGCTAAGACTTTGTCTGGTGGGTGGTAACTTCTGCCGGCAGCCGATGTTATGTCCTACCATCTTAACATTCACATTCTCATCTCAGTTTCAAGCTGTCAATTATCCAATCAATTTACATACATTTTTGACATTAATTGTCACTGAGATGAGATGGCGGCTTGACATTGAACGAAAATATTTTAGACACGCCACGACCATCAAAACTTATTTAGTATATACCGTGCGCCTGATGGGCTTACCCATCGTAAAAAATTTCAAAATTCCATACAAACTTTCATCCCTTATGTAACCCACTTAACTTACGGTTGCGTAGAAGAGAGGCGACCGCCCACATAGCGTCCGCAATTTACCGATGAATGGCGTCACTGAAAAGGTTGTTTGTGAAAGTATGTTGGTGTGTTTTCCTAGACAGCGTTTTTGACACCGTAAACTCAAACTCCGCTTGCCCAAAAATTTAAATCACCTGTTTTGCCCTCACCGTGTTTAGGGCACACAATAATGTCTGAATACTGAGAATCATTCTGTCGTTCTCCGTGGCGCAACAGTCAACACGCCTGCCTGCGACGTGGAGACCCCGGGTTCGATCCCCGGTCAGGTCATGATCTTTTCCTGATTGGCCTGCGTCTTGGATGTTTATCTATATATGTCTTCATCATCATCTATGTCATCAGTATGTCATCAGTATCCCATAACACAAGTCTCGAACTTACTTTGGGGCTAGCTCAATCTGTGTGATTTGTCCGTATATATATTATATTTATTTTGAGAAGAATGAGCTCGAACATTATATAGCGTTTCCGTGACAATCAAGTCACTGCGTCAAGGTATCTTTTGACGAGGTATTAGATTTAAACCGTTAGATACCATAATCCATCCCCATCTAACGGTCTAAATCTTTATCACTATGGTCATTTTTATGGCAACCGTCACTGCAGACTTTAAGTGCGGTCATCGCTTCTCTAGGAACCCCAAGCTTTAGGGAATTACGTTTCAAACATCTCTTCTTAAGCTACGGTTACTAAAAGGACGATGTTCTTGGAAACGGCTTTTAGACACCTTAATATCATATTAATATACAATATGTAAAGAAAACCCTTTCCGAACCGTGAAGGTATTGTTAGGTATCGATAACTGATTCTACTAATGCCCACAAAGACAGGCTAAACTTAAAAAGAGTCCCCCTAAAAAAATAAATATTATTTCGCAAAAAGAGATGTGCGCTAAGCAACCCCTTCCGCGGGCGGCGAGGGGCAGGGCACGCGGCACCTGTGACGTGGTCGCGACGCTATTCGCTTATAATAATACCGGTGTTGTCACTTTTTTTAAAATTACCAAACTTCGGGGAAATTGGAATTAATTCCAGGGAAAAAAGGATTATTTCAAAATTCATTAGTATTGTTACTATGATGATTATGTAATATTTTATATCATATTTGGTCAAGTGATTACCTAACCTTTATTATCCTTATGGGTCGGACAGGGTTTTCTTTACATATTGTATAAAGCTGAAGAGTTTGTTTGTTTCTTTGAACGTGCTAATCTCAGACACTGGTCCGATTTGAAAAAATCTTAGATAGTCCATTGATGAAGGAAAGCTTTAGGCTATGTAACATCGGTGCGACCAATAGGAGCAGAGCATAACTAACTCCACGCGAACGAAGTCGCTAGCGGCCGCTAGTCTATACTAATATATAAAGCTGAAGAGTTTGTTTGTTTATTTGAACGCGCTAATCTCAGACACTGGTCCGATTTGAAAAATTCTTTTTGCGTTGGATAGCCCATTAATTCAGGAAGACTTTAGGCTATATAACATCACGCTGCGACCAATAGTAGCGGAGCAAAAACCCGAATGAATCGCTGGCGACCGCTTATAGTCTGCAATTATTATCACGGAAACTTTCTTCAAGGATACGAAAGTATAAGTACTCACTTTTAATAAATATAGAACCCTTGTGATAAACTTTATGCCCAGCGGCTTAGGTTGTGCGTTGTTTGTCAGTGAATTTCAGAACTTTATTAAGTAGATCCGCACATAACAGTAATAACACTTTGTACTTGTCTAGGCCTGGTGTATCCTCTGTCTTAATTTTTCCTGTACCCGACAGAGTACATATTAATGTTTTACCTTTTATTAATATCTATGTAATGTGATGAAATATAGTTTTGAGTATTAAGTACTAGCTGTGCCCCGCGGTTTCACTCGCGTAACCTTCTAGCCGAATGAGCTCAGTTGATATAAAATAAGCACCTGGTAAAATAATTAGAGTACTTCCGCGTTAGCTCCCGTTTTCGCAACATTTTTTGTTACTGCTCTGCTCCTATTGGTCATAGCGGGATGTTATATAGCCCATGTCCTTTCTCAGGCTCTAGACTATCTGTGTACCAAATATTATTACAATCCGTTCAGTAGTTTTCGCGTGAAAGCCGGACAGACCGACAGACAGAGACACTTTCGCATTTATAATATTAGTATGGATTGAACTTACAATAGAGTGAGTGACCACCTTCTTTTGGTTTTTTACCAGTATATTATCCCACAGTAGGCATCATGCAGAGGCCACATACGTTTATTAAGAAAACCGCCAAAAGCGAGCCCTTCAATATTTATTTTATTGTAATTTAATTACTTATTTTTAATCTTAATATATAACCAAATATACTGTGAACATTCCAAGCGTCTATCTATTTCCGCTATTAATATGGAAAAAAACACTTTTGTTGTATGTGAGCCCCCATCAATATTTTATTTTTAGTATTTGATGTTATAGCGGCAACAAAAATACATAATCTCTGAAAATTTTCAACTGTCTAGCTTTTACGGTTCCTGAGATACAGCCTGGTGACAGACGGACGGAAAGAGGGACAGACCGACACACGGATAGCGAAGTCTCATGAATAGGGTTCCGTTTTACCTTTTAGGTACGAAACCCTAAAAAGGTATTGATTTTACTGGGTTTAAAAAGAGTTTTCCAAATTGTTGTCGTTAGCGCTCATTGCATAATATCAATAAGTTAATTAACGCAAGTTCTTAGAACTTTTACAAAAACGAAAAGATTTCTATAAATAACAAAATTATATTCTAAAACTAGTCACAACCTTTAATATGGCGGAAATTTCATCCGCATGAATGTGCTAATGTACCCAAGAGACCGGTGACACTACGTTGTATGCCAAGTTAAGACTTAACCTCTCGCCAAGGTAAAAGCCAGCCTTTGTGTCACGGGAAGTGTCAAACAGACGTTACTAGAATTTCTTAAAGACATCTTAATAAATATAGGAAAATATCCTTTATTTATAAAGTCACAGCTACATTTTTGAAAAAAAAAATGAATTAATCTCCAAAATGTTCAGTTCCAAGGGCGATTTAATATGTCAGAAAACGAACTGAGATTACTTTCCGCAAATTCATGTCCCAGCAGACTGTAACTTTGATTTCTTGGGAAGAAAATATAAAGTAATGACTTCTACATCTACGGTACATCAATTCAACTCTTAACAAACTTAAGTATGTAGATTCTGCTACGGCGTAGTCGGATACTACGATATTTCGTAGCGCTACGATAAATCGTAGCTAAATATTTCTTGATTCCATCAAATTATGTATTAACCATTCTCAGAAACTGTTTCGTATAAATATTGAAAACCTATAGTTATTAGCTTCTAATAAAGTGTATGATTTTAAATAAAGAAGCTCAGTATCAATGTTACCTGCCGCCATCTTGAGGCGAATAATTGAATTTGGAACGAGTCGGCCGCGTATGGAACGAGGCCTTATTCCGCTAACGTCTCTCTACCGAATACCGGCAAATTAAAAAGCCAATCGAGTGGAAATTCTCGCTAGACTCGCACGGAAGATGTTCCAGGAGGTCGTTTAACTTTATTTTAGTTCGAGTTAATGAGCGACCTCATTTCGGGATTACGGAATATGAATGCGCGCGGAGCACGGGTATATGGTGGAAATAACCCGTTTAATATATGTAGAAATTTGTATTAACTTACTCTGCTGCCATTCGAAGGAGAGGAGGTCGTCGCTGGAATGTCTTGCAATGTAAATTTGCGATGCACTTGGAGTTAATTAATATTTCTTTTAGTTCACTTACTTTTAACAACTCAATTTCATCTTCTAGTATATCATGTTCCCAGCGCTGGTACAAAAGTGCACAAAGTAAAGCGCTAGTTTAGGTTCGAACCCATGACCTGACTGGTAAGTCGCAGCCGTTACCACCGAACCACCCCGATTCTCAATCTTCTAATGACAAGGAAAAATGTCTTCCTTGGTGGACAAAAATCCATAAACCTATACATTTTCATACTAATCTTTATACCACATAAAAACCGCTCTTTCAACACAAAACGCATACTTTCCATATTAACCATGTTTTCCACAAAAAAATTAGCATAAACTGCAATAATTAGGGGCCCATTAAAAATAGCAATAGAGTATTAGAGTGATCGTGTTGGTTTTATGATCGTATATACTGTTCTCTAAGGAAAAATATAGGGCTGTTTAAGTAAAATTACCTTTTTACGATACTAAGTGAGACTTTTATAACTACTGTATATGTAGGTATTTCAACTTCTTAATAGCGTATGAATGGGAACTGGGATTTTAGAACGATATTTAGATTTGCTCCACGCACCATAGTCCAGTGGAAGGACTAAATGCAGAAAAAACCGTATCATTGTACATAGATTCGGTTTGGAAGATGTCAAGCTTTTCTTTTCAGATCAGGTACATTTTGCGGTAATCGTAGAACATGATTAGATTCGGCAAACAAACAGTTTTTGTTAGTAACATGATTCTTACTGTATAAGGCTTTACGAGGCGTAACTATGCCTCTTACTCGCAACCAGCGTGCGTGTTGCACCAGAAGACCAACTCCTGTAATTAAAAACGTTAAAAATCTAGACGCAATCTCAACTCAGCCACAATTAATGTCAAAAATGTCCCTAGGTTTTAATTTTTACTACAGGTATTTTTGACTAGTTGAACAGAATAGAATGGAATGCTCTTTATTAGGCCATAATATCGGTTGCCGGCAGAAGTTACCACCCACCAGACAAAGTCATTCAGTTGCCGCCAAGCGATTTGTCGTGTTGCGGTATGATGTCTAGTAAAGCAGTACGAAGGACGGGTCTGAGTAGTTGTGTTGCGATGTGTGCCTGGTACGATGGTCAAATATTGTTCTGTCTGGAGTTTGGTCGTGAAGGACCTCCAGATCAATCTCTTTCTGGCGCAGCATCGTTGGATTGCAGTCAAGCACTACTTTAGATGGAATACCAAGGGGCAGGACAAAGAAATAATGTTTTGAAACTCTGAGATTAGACCGTCAAAAATTGCCCTTCTATTGTATGAACGTTAGGGAAACAAAAAGAGTTTATAGGTAGGTAAGGATCCTAACAGGTGGCATTTTGTAGTTTCTGCCTACCCTCATAGGAAGAGGGCGTACGTCTATACATGATTTCTTAAAACACATATTAAAAACAGAATAATCATTATTGTTTCAAACAACATCAAGAAATTTCATCCCCATTTAACTATTTCCCGGAACCATTGTACGGCTTCACTAAACTAATGTCTTAGACTATTTACAAATTCACTCGAATTTCTCTTGGAAAGCGTGTAGAAGAAGTTTTTAAACGTTTATGCATTCATTAGTGGCTTGTAGTAACGAGTTTCGATTAATGTAACTGCAGCCGTTTGGCCGCAGCGCTCGTTTTAATAAGTTTTTGCTCCACTAATTGGAAACTATAAATTATTTCTTTTAGTATCTAAAACGTGTTTGGTTAGCTGCGCGGGGATTGTCAATAATCCCAACTAAGTGCTTTGAGGTTTTAGTTTATTGCTTCCTTAGAAGCTTCTTTTGCAAGTGTTTTTCCTAGATGAAAGTTGACTTTATGTGTTCAAAAGATATAGAATTTGTTAATGTCAATCGTTAGTATCATGTAACGCTAAGAAATTAATTTCTTACTAACATCCAATTGCTACCACCAGGCACCACCTCTTTAGTAAATATTATCGAAAAATGTATTGTACATGGTTGTACGGTCGTGTCCGCAAGCAATTTGTTACTATGGGTTTATTACAAATTTCTGAACCTACTTTTTAAGGGTCCGTAGTTCAAATCTCGGAATCCTTATACTTTTGTCAAGTGCGTCCGTCCATCCTCGGCCTAACGGTTACTGGTAGAAAGATGAAACTTTGCATAGATTTGTATTTTACTCGCATCGACAAAATGCTAAAATAAAATCACTAAAAATATCTTTTTTTTAGAATTATTAGTTATTTATTTTGTTTTGTAATATTTTACGTATATGTACCTATGTTATTGTGAGTGACAGCCTCTGTGGCGTAGCGGTAGCGAACGTGACCATTGCGCAAGGAGGCGCGGGTTCGATCCCCGCACAGTGCAAATATTTGTATGCATGAATATGAATATTTGCACTGGTCTGTGCCTCGGAAAGCACGTTAAGCCGTTGGTCCCGGTTGCCATACGAACATCTAGTGGCAGTCGTTACGGGTTGTTGGAGCCCTCAAAAGTCTAACAATTGGTTTAACTGCAATGCTTAGATATCGCCTTCGGGTTGTGGAGGTCAGACGGCAGTTACTTTACGGAAAATATCGAAGTTTAGCCAAAATCAGCAGTTAGACTGGTAAAGCGGACCCCAGACTCCAAAGCGGAAAAAACTACGGATGCGACTGGGATTAACGCTAGGATGATGATGATGATGTACCTATGTTATTACGTATATACTCTGATTGCCCGTGACATCACTCCAGGCCAGCCCTATCAGAATACCAGCGCTGCGACATTTACTTTTAAATATCGAAGCATTATCCTGAGATAGGAGCCTTTTGGTCTCGTAAGGGACCTTCAGATAATTGTTACTTTTTTTATATACAACTTGTTTTTATACTTATTTGTGTCAACTTAGTTTAGTTTTAAGATTTTCCTATACGAGTCACAACACATTTTTTTTTACTTTCATATTTATTTTTTGTTATTTATTTCAATTAAACCATTTACAGATACTTTAGAATTATCAAAGGGTCGGTCAATCAGTGACGTGAAGATAGTCGCCCATTCCATAACGTATGTCACTATGGATAAGAGCGGACCAGAAGTTCTACTAACACTCTTCTAAAATTATAAAATTGTTCTACAAGCGTCGCTTAGCTTGTTAAAATACGTCCATAAGTCGTCATATGATTACCACAGAACAACACAAAGTAATTTCCTCAATCATTTGTCCGGGAAAAACCTGTTAATTGTCACGTCTACCAGAGTCCAGCTAATCTTTCTAATTCTGTTAGCTCAAACAGTTCCTAACGATAGATAAATACTTTTGTATCACTCACGTTTTTAGCAGTACGTGATAAACGATCTCGAAATGGCATTAAGAATCAAGGGCTTTCTTCTCTCTTTTTGTTTCATTCCTGATTTTTTTCGTGTATTTCGAGCTGTCCACTTTGATAAAGGTAAAGTTATAATCTATTTTTTTTTTAATCGTTGCCCCACACTAGGAGCTACTCCTGTATCGTGAGTGCGTTTATAATCATACTAGCTTTCCGCCTGCGGCATCGCCCGCGTGGAGTTCTTTTTAGATTTCTAGGCTACCGCCTATGTCCTTTGTTAGGGTCTAAAGATTGTCTGTGCCAAATTTCATATAAATCGGTTGAGAGGTTTAAGCGGGAAAGCGTAACAGACAGACAGAGTTACTTTCGCATTTATAATATTAGTATGGATAAACTCACATATACAAACAGTCAGACCTGCAACCTGGACTACCTGTAGGCTATACAAATATTTGCTCCGTGCGGGAATCAAACCCGCGACATGCAACGCAGCAGTCGATCGCTCAGTCACTGCACCAACCGTGTCGTCATTAATAATTTTAATATAAATAGATTAAAAAGAAGAATTTCTGCTTAAGAAAAGGGAGGTGCCCACATGTCATTCGTGAATGTTAGACAGTCATTACTGGTACTCAGTAGCCCGAAAGTCTGGCAAACCAGCAGGGTAATTGCGTAACACACTATCAGTAGCAATGGGTTTCATTTTGACAGTTCAGCAACTTTCATTGCGTTATTTACGTTGTTGAACTGACAGATTTTGGAACACATGGAGCAATGGATTAACAATATGCTTCGAAATGATTCCAACTAACAACAACAACAACAGTAACAGTCATCATCATCATCATCTCAGCGTTAATCCCAGTCGCATCCGAAGTTTTTCTGTTTTGGAGTCGGGTCCGCTTAAACAGTCTAACTGCTGATTTTGGCTAAACTTCGATATTTTCCGTGAAGCGACTGCCGTCTGACCTCCACAATCCGAAGGCGACATCGAAGCATTGCAGTTAGACCAATTGTTGAACTTTTGAGGGCTCCAACAACCCGTAACGACTGGAATGGCTGTTCGTATGGCAACCGGGACCAACGGTGATACTGCATATGGAGTCCAACCTTTCCTCTTTAACTTTTATCAGTAGTTAAAAGAATATAATCCTATGTATTCCAACAAACACTCTGGCTATCAGCGCATGGCGGTCTCGTCGCTGTTCTAAACTGATCCTAAAAGATCCGTTCTTTCCTTTGGAGGTGCGGAACACCAAATACTAACGAAAACAAAAGCCAAACTTAATAACAAAAACATAACTCATTCTTATAACTTACGAACATAAATAATGGGTTTTTTAATCTACAACTATTATGAAACTTTAAAGGCTAAAGTTAACGACCTTCACCGCCAGAGGGCGTAACGGTCGACTGAAGGCTAATTAAGGCACTTTTTTAAAAATATATGTTGCGTCGAAAGTAGGTCATGCCTGCCCGAAAAGTAATGTTTCAAAATTGTTTGAAATATTATTAATGTAAGGGAGAAGTGTGTGTTTTTAACGAGAATCTAAAGTGTTAAGCTGGTAACTAATATAAGACACGTGTTACGTAGTTTTTTTTATAAGTTACTAGTAATGTTTTTCTGGCCTCCAAAACCCAATTACTGGGTAACCCGATACCCCTTAAGACAGGACTCTAGTGCCAAGGAATTTGGAAAATAGGTATTTGAAGACACTATTGCCGTCGCGCTGCTTCCAACCTCTCCCGCTAAAGTTGGGAAAAGGACAGTTGCAGCTCAGGCTTATTTCACCTACAAAAACCTTAAACAAAAGACGGTTCGTATTCCGCTGTTTTCTTTTTAAACACGACAGATCTTAATTATTTTTTTAACAAATTTTAGAGGAAAAGTATACTTATGCTTCTATTATTATCTTTTTTGTCAAAAACTTATCGCGTTTGTCTAATAGTCATCTGAACATCACGGTAAAAATGGGTTATTTTTCGCAATTTTGAAGTATCGTATTTATTTTATTAACTAGCTTTCCGCCCGCGGCTTCGCCCGCGTGGAGTTCGGTTATATCGCACTTTTTAGATTTCCCTCGGGACCATCAAATTTTTCCGGGATAAAAGTAGCCTATGTCCTTTCTCAGGGTCTAATGATTGTCTGTGCCAAATTTCATCAAAATCGGTTGAGAGGTTTAAGCAGGAAAGCGTAACAGACAGACAGAGTTACTTTCGCATTTATAATATTAGTATGGATTAAGTTTCAGAAAAAATCAAATGAATGGGGCACGTATAATCACGGTGTAAAATTGTAGAAAAAATAAAATGCTCTAAAAGCTTTATCCACGAAGAAAATCGTGGTGGCCTAGTGGTTAAAACACCAGCCTGTCAAGTATGAGTGCGCGGGTTCGATTCCAGGGTCAGGCAAGTACCAATGTAACTTTTCTAAAGTTATATGTACTTTCTAAGTATATCTTGGACACCAATGACTGAGGGTGAAGGAAAACATCTTGAGAAAAACCTGGACTTTATAAGTCTGAAATCGCCAACCCGAATTGAGCAAGCGTGGTGATTACGCTCATACCTTCTCTGTATATGAGGAGACCTGGGCCCAGCAGTGGGACGATAAAAAGGTTGATGATGATGATGATGACGAAGAAAAGAGCGGAAAACGTTTGTTTAGATTTAGAGAAAGCACCACTATAGTTCCTTCTTAATAACCTCTAAATTTTCATCCTTCAATAACCCCCGCTAAGTCGTGGTGGCCTAGTGGTTAAAACACCAGCCTCTCAAATATGAGTGTGCTGGTTCGATTCGAGGTCAGGCAAGTACCAATAAAACTTTTCTTAAGTTATATGTACTTTTAAAGTATATCTTGGATACCAAGGACTGATTACAAGGTAAAGGAAAACATCTTGAGCTAACCTGGACTTAAGTCTGAAATCGCCACCCGCAATGAGCAAGCGTGGTGATTACGCTCAATCCTTCTCAGTATGAGAGGAGACCTGTGCCCGGCAGTGGGACGATAAAAAAAAGGTTGATGATGATGATGATGAGGACGATACCCCTTGGTAAGGATGGTTGCCAGACTGTCGGGATTCTGACGACCCGTAACAACTATCAAAGAGTAATTTGAATGACAGCCAGGATAATCGGCTTAAAGTTCTTTCCGGGGCCGCTCCCCTCTCTTCCCCCCTGTACTCTCTCAATCTCGATATGTTATTATATTCACCCATCCACAGACCAACCGCAGCAAGCGTAGCTTAACCTGCTCCATCGACCCGTGTGGCTGTCATTATATAGCCCTATTTAATTTAGTTATACGATAAATAAGGTGAATAAATCCCTCGAGCAAAAGTCACGTTCGGCGTGTCTAGAGACTCTAGACTACCATTTATTGAAGCAGGCATTTAATATCAGCTTATTAACTTCAAGTGGAACTACCATCGACTTGAAGTCTTGCGTATGAATACAAAGTTTTTTTTTTTTTTTTGTTTATCCGAAACCCGAAACACGTGTATTTTTAAGCAAAGAATCTATGTACAAAATTTCAAAAAGATATAATGAAAAACAACAAAGTTATGAGCTTGATATCGTACTTGGTTGTGCCAACAAAAATATGGTCAACATCACAGAACAGATGAAGTAATTAGAATGGAAATAGTTCGGAATCAGTATTAGAACGCGTGTCGCCGCTTGATTCCCCTCTATAACTCGCCTGTAAACAAGAGACCAATACGGAAGCGCATTACGCACACAAATAAATACTCGCACTTCGATTATAAGTTTGTAATTGGTGATCACACTAACGTAAACAGTGCATTTGACGTACACTCCTACATTCACAAATTTCTCATACACGCTATGGCGACCAAAAGGTCGATATTTATATCGATAGTTTATATCGATAAAATTGACAGAAAAGGATTAATTGTGTTCTCATTATGTAGTTTCGTAAGAATTAGGATCTTTACATATAAGTATACATGAGATTCCAGTTATATGATTTTTAAGTAATTTGTAGGGAATTTAAAAAAAAGAAATGTACTTATAAAACGTAACTTGATAATGTGATTTTTTGTTTATGGTGCTATCAACATAAAATTAGAGTTGAATGAAAGGTTTAGGTGTAAAACGAGGTGATAGGACTTTTCGAGATTTTAGCAAAAATGTGTAATAAAATGTCGTACCTACCTAACTTTACTTATTTTAAATATTTTTTCTTATAAACAAATATATTTCCTATAATATATATATTTCCTATAATAAATATATTTCCTATAAAAAATAATTTATTAAAAGTTGTGTTGTGTCTGTTTAACCTTAAGGATCAAATTTGTTCATAATTAACGATAGTAAAAAATAGGAATAAAATACGGAACCTAAGTCCAACAAATATCAGCACAACGGTTATGACAAAACTTACCAAAGAACAAATCCGAACTATTTGCTCTCTTGGGACCATACCTGGTTTTAGGTACCTTTTACCCGGTTTTTTAATGATATAATCATTTTCGATAAAATGTTTAGAGCAAATAGTACTAGTCTTTGTCGGAATCCTATTTACTCTACCAGTCACGTCAATCCATCGCTCTCTTGTAACGCTAGGTTGTTTAGGAAACCTAAAATTTATAATTTATTTATTTTTATTTGCAATTTATTAAAACAAATATTAATATTTATATCATTCCATTACATTAATTCGATAAGATAAGATATTTTATTTTGCACATAAGGGTGCAAACATGGCGGTACATAATATTAATACGAACAGCCATATTTCGGCAATTAAAAGGCACAATTAAAATGTTCACAATTTAAAAATACATCATATCACATACAACATATACACAAATTAAGTTATATAAGTAGTTCTAGTTCATTGTTTGCTTAATAATATAATTCCATCAATTAATACAATAATTCTATTTCAAATTCATCAGTCAATAATATAATTAGTGTCAGTTTCTAATAATTAAATTATATAAAATAGTCAACCAAGATGTTTCTAAAACAAAAAGTCTGCAAAACTATAATAATAAGCCTTGACCACATAAAAATTACGAAGGATTTTCTTAAACAATTAGTAATATATTATTTAAATATGTCTAATTAAAAATAAAATATTATTAATTTAATATAAAATGATTCAAACAATATATTTATCATACTCGTATATTTCTGAATTCTATCCATAATTTTAAGTAACCACATGGTCACCTCACTATAAATAAACATGGCGCCCTGCATTTCGGCCAATCAGGGCAAAGGACAAAATGACAATGAGTAAAGTGTAGAGGACGCATTGGATTCACTACATCGTACGCGGACTTTCTTATTGTTTTTCCAAAGCGAAGACAAACCGAGCAATGTAATTTTTTTCTTCCTTGAAGCAATAATATCATGGATGTTTGGAATATCATTGTTTTCAGTATGTTTTTGTGTTTTTTACAAATTTTACTACAACATAATATTATTTTCGACTTACCGATGGAAAGATATACCACTTCGTTGTATAGTTGAGGTCTGGCTTTTTGCCCTGCATGTTATAATTGCACAATACGGCATTTTAAAGCGGAGCTCCGACTCGTGAAGTACTTTTAAGAATACTAAATGAATGTTTCGGACGTTCGGTCGACATAAGATTTGCGTCTCACATGTGTGGCGCGGCGGCCACGCCTACTCGGCCTTTCCAGTCTTATATTAACTATTCCGTGGTCAACATAACGCTCGCCCGCCCGCGCCTTCATCGACGCAGCGCGGGGCTGTCTCACATACTAGGATTTACCGTCAGCTGTGTTGCGCGCTCGGTAACCACACTGCTACAATTTCTAAATGTATTGGAGAAAAAATTTAACATGGTGTAAAAATGATTGGAATCGATTCATTTGGTTATTCTGAAGAAACTATATTCAGGTGTCGTATTAAAAAATAACGCTGTATATACGACTATATACTTGACAAAACGTTTAGCGCAGTGACTGAGCAATGCTGCGTTGCTGGCCGCGGGTTCTATTCCCGCACGAACATATATTTGTATGGCCTACAGCTAGTTGTTCCAGGTCTGGCTGTTTGTTAAGTGTTTGTAAACGCACCCACGATACAGGAGTGTGGGGCTACGTTCTTATAAAAATAAGCAAATACATAAATACATGTATCTATGTAGCTACACGCTTACCTACCGTACAAAAACTTCAACTTAGCTTTGATGTTTAATTGGCTACACAACAAACTGATAGTTAATAATAATCATCATCATCATTATCAGCCTATAAAGTTCCCACTGTTGGGACACAGGCCTCCTTTCGATGAGAGGGAGTGTACCGTAATCTACCACGTAGGCCCAGTGCGGATTGGTAATAATAATAATAAATGGTTCACAAAATAAACAAAAGTTGAGTGCATGTATTTTATTAAGAATACGACAGAAGAACAGTTGTGTTGCGATGTGTGCCAGGTACGATGCTTGTTGTGTCGGGAGTTTTGTCCTGGAGGGTAGCGGGATCCTACGCACGGTGCTCCGCTGGCCGACCGCAGGTAGTTGGGGGCCCAAGTAGTGTGCCACACACGAAAGGCTGCCCCGCCAACTGCGAAAAATCCCAGGGTGGCCCCATCGTGCTAGTTGGCGACCGGACGAGAGGACCCGATGGCGATCCCTGGGGGGGTTCGGGCGTCCCCGCAGTCTCCAGATCAATCTCCCTCTGGTGCGGCATCGTTGGTCGTGCTGTTGGGTTTAACATCGCATCACCTCGCTCAACTGCCGTTTTCCTTCCTATTTATAACATATTTCTTTAGATCTGTCAAATTAAGATAAACATCTTAGAAGCTATTAAAAACATGGCGACTAAAAATACGCGGACTAATTTGACTGGACTAAGCTAATATTTATCTTCTGTTCCATCCATATCCATACTAATATTATAAATGCGAAAGTAACTCTGTCTGTCTGTCTGTCTGTTACGCTTTCCCGCTTAAACCTCTAAACCGATTTTGATGAAATTCGGCACAGACAATCTTTAGACCTCGAGAAAAAAAAAGGCTACCTTTTATCCCGGAAAAATTTGATGTTCCCAAGGGAAACCTAAAAAGCTGACGGGCATCGTCTGTAAAGTTGATTTAACTCAAGTTCTCAGACTTTTTGGCATTTCATTGGGACAATACTAGCTATCAAAATGGCAACAAAAAAAATTGGTTTGTTTATGGTAGACGAAAATACCATAAACAAACCATCATTTTTATTTATTTATTTATTTAATTATGGCACACCAACGACATATTTACAATAATATTGGTATAAAAAGCAATCACAGGTCTTCAGTTTTGTGTAAATACATCACTTATAGGTATGCACAACATTCACAATAGGAGATCTTAACTATCAACAATTCCATTCAATAGAACATATATTAAAATTAAAATTAAAATTAAATGACAAACTAAAATTAAAATTAAATAACATTGAATTACAATTTATAAATAAAATAAAATCAAATAATACGAATGTTAAAAATTGCAGTTTTGGTACTTATATGGTTTTTGGTGGACAATCTTTTTATCAAAGTGGCGGTTAATGTAGGCAGCTGATTACAGGACAATTCTTTTAATTTTAGATTTGAACATTGGCAGGGTATCAAAGAAAATGTCGATGCTTCTGTCGATCGAACAAGCTCTGTTGTAGGAGGTCAACATTCTGTTTAAGGGAGCATAGTGGCCCAGATTTGTGCGACACGGCTTAGTGGCAAATGTCTCAGAGGAGCGCTTGGACCGGGGATGTGAATGACGAGGCACATTTATGTTTACTCTGCTAAGGAGATCTGGGGTTGATGTTAGTCCGTTTACAATTTTATATAGAGTTGTCAAATCATTTAGAGCTCTGCGTTGTTTCAACGAGTCTAAATGAAAGTATTTTAGCCGTTCTGAGTAATCGGCTCTAAATGGGCATTTGTGATCTTTAAATCGTAAGTACCTCGTCATTTTTTTCTGAACGCGTTCGATACGGTCTATATAAGTATTATAGGTCGGACTCCAAGCGGGAGATGCGTATTCTAAGAGGCTGCGCACAAATGCGTTAAAGAGCACTTTCAGTGCCAAGGTTCCCCTAAACTCCTTGCCAACTCTGCCGATAAAACCGACCATTTTCATTGCTTTTTTAATGACATTATTAATGTGTGTGGTAAATGAGAGATCGCTGCTAAGTACTACACCTAGATCCCGTATGCTTTTGACGTGTTGCAGTAATATACCATTGAGCGAGTAAGTTGATAGTATGGGGTGATTTTTCCTTGTGAATGTTATGTGAAAACATTTACTAGCGTTCAGAACCATCCCATTCTCCACACACCAGCGCTGTATCGAGTCCAGGTCTGTTTGGAGTAGAGCAATGTCCTCTAGGGAATTTATTGGACGATAGATCTTAAGGTCATCGGCAAATAAGGAACACTGGCTGTGTTTGATGCAATTTACTATGTCATTAATGAATATAACGAAGAGAATTGGGCCGGTGTGAGAACCTTGGGGCACACCAGAGGTTGTGATATACTCTGGAGACTGATAACCGTTTGCCACCACTCTTTGTATTCGCCCGCACAGATACGACCTGAACCACTCCAGAAGTTGTCCGTGTATGCCAAGATCATGCAGTTTTAGCAGCAGGATTTCATGATCGACTTTATCAAAAGCGCTGCTAAAGTCAGTATAAAGTGCATCGACTTGCTGGCCAGAATCAAGGCTCATACTGATTTCGTCAATGTATGATACCAGGTTGGTAACGGTGGATTTGTTGCTACAAAAACCATGCTGTTGTGGGGAGAGTTGTGATTTAACATGGGAGGTTAATATAGGGCAAATCATTGATTCAAAAAGTTTTGAAAACATGGATAGGATAGAGATTGGACGGTAATTCCTAACATCAGTGCAGTCGCCTTTTTTAAATATCGGAATCACATTAGCTTTCTTCCATTCTGTAGGGAATGTACTAGTTTCGAGCGACTTGTTAAAAATGAGAGTAAGGGGATACGCCAACTTACGAGCACATTTTTTTATGAAGAGTGGTGGTAACCCATCCGGTCCTGCACCCTTGGTAACATCAACTCGGTTTAGGGCTTTGAAAACTTCCCTCTCAGTAAAAGCAATTTTGTGAAGTACAAACTGAGGGAATGATAGGGCGTTCATTGTTTTTCGGGTATTTATGCTAGTGGCTGAAAGCGTGGATGAAAATTGAGTGGCAAAGAGATTGCATATTTCATCGCCTGTTGTAGCTGTCGATTCATTTAGTGCCATTTCGGATGGTAAAGAGCTCGATTTTGATTTTTTGGCCTTGACGAAAGACCAAAACGCTTTGGGGTTTGACTGAATGTTACTCTCCACACAGTGGACATACTTTCTGTAACAACTCTTAATACCTAACCGTGCCCTTTCATCAAGCATTCTATACTCAACATCGTCGCGTGGATTATTGTACTTTTTATAACGTTGCCTTAGTTTTTCTTTTTCATTGAGAATTTTCACTAAGGTTTTGGAATACCATGTAGGAAAGTTTTTGTTGACATGCTTAAATTTAGGAATATGCTCATTAATAATTTTTTGAAGAGAATCATAAAGGACCCCTGTCATAAGATTAACATTTGCGCACTGTTCAAGGTGCTCACTCCAATTCAACTCTCCTATTTTTTTATTTATTAGTTCGTAATCAGCTGCCTTGAAATTAAATCTAGCTAGTTTTACATGTTTAAGTGGCACATATGCTTTTAAGATGAACTCGATTTCTAAAGGAGGGTGGTGACAGTCTACTTTACAAACAGGTGAATCAGACCTTCCGACTATAGCATTTCGTATATTAGAAAATACCAAGTCCAATGTTCTACAATTAGTGTTTTTAATAACATTATATTGAGAAAGGTTATTTAGAGACATGAAATCTATAAGGGAGTATCCTAGACTGTTACTGTAGTTAGAAGGAATAGCTGAGGTTACGTCAGAGTAGCTCGGGTCCCGATTCCATTCGACAAATCCGAGATTAAAATCTCCGATAACAATAAGATCCTCGCCTGTTGTTTCATTTTCGTACTTGTTGAACATAATCTACCTAATGTTATTTGTGTAAATACTTTGGCAACTATCTGTCACCTGAAAACCTAATATTAGAGGTGCCGATGCATTCCACTAGTTTCTATGATAAATCCTTTACTGTACAAGCAGTTCGGCTATAGAATGACTTGCCCGTGTCCGTAAGGCGTACTCAAACTCTGACCACTTTTAAAACTATGATAAAAAAGCACTTCCTCACTCTTTAAACATATCATATTTATTTTTTATTTTGCTCTTGTATGATGTTTTTTAATTAGATGTATATATTTATTTAAATTAGTATGATACACTTAACGTACATATTGATTGTATATTCTATGTAAATAGTTAACTGTAGACCACCTAAACTATTTCTCTCTCCTTCCCCTTAGTATTCCATCCAAAGGTTGTCTGTAAAAGATCGCTCTTAGCGATAAGACCGCCCATTGTGTCACCCTTTGTAAAATCTTTATATTTATGTTCTGTAACCTACATGGTGTACTTAATAAAGAGTATTCTATTCTGGCACTTGAAAACAATTTAATAAATAAATATTTTTCTCATAGTTTGTTGACCACAATCAAAGACACGTTCTTTTTGTGTCCCCGAGGTTCTTCGTTCAGTTGATTGCTCGGAGCTCGCGGGACGTCGCAAATTCATGCTTCAATTGCAAGCAAGGCTGGCTGGCCGACTACCTACTCGACGTTTTACTTGGTTCCGAACTGCAGCCGACGTGAGCCGACTGCCATTGGTTCCTAAACAGATTTGTTGAATTCCGTCTCCGAGAACATTCTAGTAGCATTTTGAATTAGATTAGGTATGTAGGTGGAAAGTGGAATATATCAATTGGAATGTATTTTTGGTTTAAAGTTTATTTTTATTAGTCAAAACTTGAAAAGGGCTTCTCTCTGATGCTTACATAAATTAAAACTCATGGTACGGACGACAGAAGGTCAACCTACAGGAAACTGACAAAAAATTCCAATCAACCTTGAGCCTTAATGCTTTACTGATAAAGTTGAAAAATGAAAATCTAATACAGACATTTGGCAGACTGTAGAAGCTAGATGTGCTATATCTGCCAAAAAATATTTGGAATCCATGTAACTATTGGTTTACTACGTAGGTATAATACTAAAAATAGTCGGGCTTTTTTCTTGATTTCTTGCTATGGTCTTTGCCTTATAGAAGAATTGTAATGGTACTATGCAAAGGAGTCATTACAATTCTAAACTATAATAGCTCCTATACTGCACACATTAGTATTGCACCATTACATATTATGCACACCATTACATATTATGGTGTGCAAATAGCTAATTTTATTTAGACACAATTCTATTATTTTAAGTAAATTTGCATTTTTTTGTAAATTTACTTAAAATAGTAGAATTGTGTCTACCGGCCAAGTGAGGGAAAACTCCAGACAATTAGCTCTAAATAAAAATCACGTTAGTTGTGTGGGAGCACCCTTAATTTTATTTATTTTTTATTCGAAATCTTAACAATAGAGAACTCATTAGATTTTAGCGAAACTTTATTATACCAATATCCGATATCATTATTATAATAAATAAATATAAATATATACGGACAAATCACAGAAATTGAGCTAGCCCCAAAGTAAGTTCGAGACTTGTGTTACGGGATACTAACTCAACGATACTATATTTATAATAGATACATATATAGATAAACATCCAAGACCCAGGCCAATCAGGAATAGATCATTTTCCATCATGACCTGGCTGGGAATCGAACCCGGGGCCCCCAAGTCGCAGGCAGGCGTGTTGACCACTGCGCCATGGAGGACGTCAATTATTAGCATTGATTTTTAATGAATTATAAACTAGCGCTTGACCGAAATCCCGCTGATGGTAAGCAGTGACGCAATCCTTGATGGTAAAGCGCACTAGTTTATTAAGAGCCTATTCACTCTCTGTATTTAATAATACAGATCTAGTACTAGAAGAATATCTAATTGTATTTCTAATTGACGCCAATTCATCATTCAAAGGATTATAACATCACTCGGGTAAATCCGATTACACTAGCCCGTATTCACAATTAACTCTGATACCACAGCAAGCAGAGCGTGTTTTATCCTAGATTTACACGAAATAGGCTAGCGCTCAGTATTTGAGCTAGAGTGCTCTGAATTAGAAAGTAACTCGTCGATTGAGGGTAGTGTGCGAATAGAAATGCGAACTGTTACAAAGCTTTAGTGTAACGCACATAATGGAGGATCAGGGTTGCCACATCGGTCTTTCTACATCGTCAATGTTTAAGACAAAATAAATATTTTTATATAGGTACATGCGTAAGAATATTAAAAAAAAAATAAAAGGATTTTGTCACACACTAGAAATTGCTCCTGTGTCGGGTGCATTTACAATACACAAACAGCCAGACCCGGAACAACTACTTGAAGGTTATACAAATACTTGTTTAGTGCGGGAATCGAAACCGCGACACGCAGCGCAGTAGTCGTGTACGATTCGATAGATTTTTTTCATATGCTCCGCACCTTTTCGTCCCAGCGTGATGTTATATAGCCTAAAGCCTTCCTGGATTAATGGGCTATCCAATGCACAAATTTTTTTTTAAATCGGACCAGTATTTCCTGAGATTAGCGCGTTAAAACAAACAAACTCTTCAGCTTTATATATTAAGTGTATAGATAGAATTTAGGCAAACTTTGTACATTTGTAACCAATCTATTACCTATGTATGTGAATGTCACCGCCCCACCTGATTAGCATTTGTAATTTTACACCTGAGAGGTATTGAGGTATTTTAGACTAGCGGCCGCCAGCGATTTCGTTCGCGTGGTTTAGTTATGCTCCTCTCCTATTGGTCGCAGCGTGATGTTACATAGCCTAAAGCCTTCCTAGATTAATGGGCTATCCAACGCAAAAAGAATTTTTCAATTCGGACCAGTAGTTCCTGAGATTAGCGCGCACAAACAAACAAACAAACAAACATACAAACAAACTGTTCAGCTTTATATATTAGTATAGATATAGATGTGAGCAATTAATGGGTCAATAAAATCTAATTCCATTAAAATGTTAATTATTTTAGTTAAGCGCTTACTTGCACTCATATATCTAATCAGTCAGGAGAAAGAAAAGCTTAATAACAAAAAAGAAAGAGAATTTGTCTCTTCTATGTTTTTTCTAGTTTTCTATAATTATGCACAAATTATTCTAAATTATACGTTGGACTCTAATCCAACAAACGATTTGTTTTCGTATGAAAAGACGAAGATTTTGTTGTGATGTCAGAGGGATTCATGAAAGTATTGTAAACTTTTCACTTGATTAATTTGTATATTTATTATCTTGTATTTGTGCAAACTATCTCTCTAATTTCTGTAATTGGTTTCAATTAAAGAAATATGTAGATCTACACGCATTACAAAATCCTTCTCTTCATCTCAGTGATTTTTCTCGCGATTAATCCCACTTGTAGCAGCCCTAGGTGGTATTGTGAGATGGCCAGTTGGTAATCGTCGCAGCTGACGGCGCCGCCTTTTTATACCGGTAAGTTTTAGAAGCCTCTATTGAGTCCGTTGTCCATCAACGGACTCAATAGAGGCTTCTAAAACTTCGAGCACTGCTCAACATATAAGAACAGCTGGTCTCATACTGAGCTCATTTGGAGGCCTGGTTTCGATCCGTTGGCCTATATTTTTGGAAGGTTTTTTTATGTGTTGCAGAGATAGTATTAATGAAATAGTTTAGGTATATCAAATATACGGAAGACTTAGCGTAGGGTTGCCCCCAACATGTTGGACCGATGACCTGATGAAGGTCGCGTGGAAAGCCTTGGGGAGGATTTTGTCCAGCAGTGGACCTCTATAGGCAGAAGAAGAAGATATCAAATATTGCGTAACACACTATCAATAGCAATATGGTTAATTTTGACAATTCAATACCATTCATTGCGTTATTCACGTCGTTGAACAGATTCATTTTTGGAACTTGTGGAGAATTGAAAGTCATAGTGAATGACACAATTAGGGTGAAAAACACGCTCAGCAGTAGTTCTTTCGACCAGGAGGCCCAGGGAGCAGTTCAATAATCGATAAAATAGTACAGCCGTTGTCACACTTGTTAGATTTCCTTATCAATGGTCAAAAAATGTGATCCTATTACTTAAGATAACCTACCAGCTCACAGCCCAGCTAGTCATCAGCCAGCTAGAACAACTAATACTAAAAACAGTTTTTTATATATATATTTAAATGTATCCTTCATAAGTGTAAGTTGGACACGCACTTGAATGGTTTTTAATCAATGGTCTATTAACTAATAAAATTAGTCATAACATCAAACCATTAACTTAACATATTATGTCACCCGCTTGGATAGTCAGCCATAACAGTAATGCATGCAAGTCAATAACTTAAGCTAGACTAAACTAACATAATAACTATTGTACTGTAATGCGCGTTAGTTTGACCTAACTTAGATCTGTATTCAGATTAGTTACGTACTGTTGCCTCGACCTAGTGTTCGACGTTTACGTAGGTATTGGTGATTGAAATATTAGTAAGGTTGAGCTGTCATCGTTGTTATAATTTGGGATGATGATGAACTTGATGTTAGGATGAATTGACCTCCTTTTACAGAGATCACTAGACAGAGAGTAGGTAGCCTTTGCCCCAGCAATAGGATTTTAATAGGCTTACACGTAGTAGATCGCAGGTTTGAATGCAAAGTGGTGATTATCCTTTTGCAAATTATTTAACCACTCTCAAAACGCCTAAGGAAAACGTCCATAATTACCGAAAATTCGAAGAAAAGTTACAATTATGGTGATGACACTGCCTGATGGATGCCCATTTCATCCCTTAGAGAGACGGCCTGTGTCCAAACAGCAGTAGAACCTTTTTAAACTAATTATGATATGAATAGAAGAAGCAATCATAAATTTAAAATTTAAAAAGTTATGGTAAATCAAAATGATCTATAATGAAGAGTTAATTAGTTTTTGTTTTATAACAGTATGTATGTAAGTCCTCAAGTATGTCATAGGTATTAAAATTTAAATAATATCTACAATCATATACAACGCATTTGATCATACTGGAAAGAATTGAATAGAATACTCTTTATTATATACACCATATAAATTGCAGATCATAACTATAAAGATTTTACAAAGGATGACACAATGGGCGGTCTTATCGCTAAGAGCGATCTTTTAGATGGAATACCAAGGGGACGGAGAGAGAAATAGTGTAGGTTCTACAGCAATACCTACAGTGGTAGTAGTGTACCGTGGCTTAGCGGTAGCGAACGCGGCCGTTGCGCAAGGAGGCGCGGGTTCGATCCCCGCACAGCGCAAACTTTTGTATGCATGAATATGAATATTTGCACAGCACCCTAATCGGCGAACACATTTTTGTAAAATGATTGCGACTAGTTGGCAGCAGTTGGTATCGTTCGGGCCGCCCATTGGTCCGTTCGGTCCATACGATCCCAAATAGTCGCGATCATTTGACAAAAATTTGTTCGCCGATTAGGGGGCTGGTCTGGTCGTACCTCGGAAAGCACGTTAAGCCGTTGATCCCGGTAGCCATACGAACATCTAGTGGCAGTCGTTACGGGTTGTTGGAGCCCTCAAAAGTCTAACAATTGGTTTAACTGCAATGCTTCGATATCGCCTTCGGGTTGTGGAGGTCAGACAGCAGTCGCTTCACGGAAAATATCGAAGTTTAGCCGAAATCAGCAGTTAGACTGGTAAAGCGGACCCCAGACTCCAAAGCTGAAAAGCTACGGTAGTCAGTTAGGAAATGCCGGCTACATCTAGTTAAAAAAATAAAATAAAAAATAAACATGACGTGTAAAAGTGATCAGTGATCCTACTTGCTTAATAAACGATTTCATTTCATTTTGATGCGACTGGGATTAACGCTGAGATGATGATGAGTATAAAATGTGTCTACAGTGGAAGCTAACTTGAATAGTATGAGACTACACTTCACGAAAAACTTCGTATGAAACAATGTAACCAAGTATCTGACTTATTTATATTGTATTCGACCATTATAAAAGTGCTTTAAATCCTACTGTCTTTTTATCTGTATAAAATATGAGCAAGTAAAACTGCTAGAACACTAGGTCACCAAGAAACTTTTAAGATAACATAAAACTAGTAAAATAAAACCAACTGGACGATTTATTTCCTTTAAAATACTGCCCTTTAAAACTGTTTTAATGATAAAAACTTAATACGCCCCAAAGATTTTTAGATATTTGTGAAGTTTATAGTGTATTTAATTAGTTATGGTGGTTGGTTTTAATAATGATTTGGTTCTTAAATGACATTGACAGAGAGCGCTGTTGGTGGTAACCATTTTGTGAAATTGTATTGAACAGTCAAGATGGCGCCGTTAGTTCTGATTTTGGCGCCAAATAACCCTTGTACATCTATATTGATAAGGCTAGTCAGAACGCCTAGGAAAGTTAAGACACAATGTCAGAAGATTGAACCAAATATACAGTATGACAAGGATATAAAAACGACATACAAACGAGGTGTACATTATTCTAAATCAGCAAAATTTCATCGGTATTAAAAAAAAAATCTGCTGTTTCATATAAAAGTGCTATGTCTAAGGCCTCTGCATCGAATCCTGCCACTCAGCTTACCCACTCATATCTGTACCTTTATGTAACTTAACCATTTCATGAAGTAGGGTAGTTATACAAAACGACGTGTATGTCTGTCTGTCAGTGTGCCCCGGATCCCATTGCAGCGGAATAGGATTACGGAGCGTACATCTGGTAGCTCATGGAAATGCAAATGCAATCATATTACCGAACTATATACATATATTGCCGATATACCTGTCCGGACATGGATTTACTTGGACTTCATTTTACTGGCGACATCCGAAGTCCGGGAACTTGTGATGCGATTAATTTTGTGGTGTAGTGGTTTGTCAATTTAGGTTGAAATTTTTTGAAACTAGACTTAATAATGTTCCAGAGAATGTTCAATCAATCGTTTGATTGAATGTTCAACGAATCGTTTGATTGAACTTTCTTTTAATTGACGTTACATAGAGGCATCAAATTTTATTTATTTGTAGGTATAGGTAGACGTTTTTGTTTTCATAATCTCTGAACTAACAATTTATAGGGTTCCGTAGTAAACTAGGAACCCTTATTTAGTATGTCAACTTAATGTAACAAATAGTCCATTTTTAAACTATTTCATATATCATATAAACGGACGAGAAACTTCAGAATCCTACCCTGAGCGTGGCCCGACACGCTCATGACCGTTTTTTTTTTTAATTATAGTTTACTTAAAATAATTCTTGAGTGGTATTTTTGTAAATAACTAAAGTCCACTTGTTTAAAAATAGAGTTCATAATTAAAAAGAAAAAAAACCTTAAGCGGGACTACTACAGGTAGCTACTTTATAAATGAGAATAACTATACAATATTTGAACAACAGGGAGATAGTTACAGCCTTCTACTTATTATGCCTTCTCTTTCCATTCCGCCATTAAAATCACACTTTATTCTATCTTTCACAGGAGAGCTGCCAGAACTACATTCGAGTGCTAGTCTCCCTCGGTCCTGGGAGGCTGCTGGTCTGCGGCACGAACAGCTTCAGGCCGTTCTGCAGAGAGTACAGTGTGCAACGAGACTCCTACCACATGGAGCGGGAAAAGTCAGGCCAGGCCGTCTGTCCGTACGACCCCGAACATAACTCCACTGCCGTTTATGCTGGTAAGTGAAAACAATTACATGAGAATACTCTTTAAAAGCCTCTTTCTTTCTTTTTTTTTTGTATTGTATTTTACAGTAATCACCCAGTATTTTAACTGAAAGCGATTTTTGCACGAATACGCGATTACGCAATCGTTTATAGGAATAATGACGCACGTATACGCGACTTGATTGATAGCGCGAGTGTGTCATATTCATATAAACGAGCACGACATTCGCTTTTGGTTAAGACACGACCTTACAGGGGCTGTAAAACATGATTTATATAACAGCAAAGTTTCAGCAGTGTTGCCACCAAGAAACAAATTTAATACAGATTGTTACTCATACATACGTTAATACGACAAAGTCCGGTCTGCTGCTAAAAATATTTATTTATAAACACTTATCTTATATCCTGGTGAGAATACAAAACCCCAGACACAGTTCCAGTATTTACAACTATTATAGAAATAGACGTGCTATTCTTGACTACCTCTACCTTATGATTTGATTATTAAAATTTAAAAAAAATACATAGTAAACAGACACTTTCAAAAAGCAATCCAATAAAAAACCAGCTTTTTTATCAGGCTTTACGTAGAATTCAAAAGAACAGATTAAGGTAAACCCGTCTGCTGTGGCACTCACTGCAAATATTCTGGCAACCCTAGCAGCCAATTAGTGCGACACTGGAATATTTAAATTCGGAACAATTTTTTTATCTGTGAGTGTAAATGTTTCTGTGGTTATTGCCAGACAGGCCGGTACAAACCTACACCCAGATACATACAGTACATATACCTATATTTTGACATTTGCTGTTTTAAAGCACGTATAGATAATAGGAACTGGGCGTGAGACTACACATATCATCATCGTCATCATCATACATAGGCCTCCCCCAAAGATTAAAAAAAAAACGGTTAGACACTGCCTGCATCTAGCGCTTCCTTGCGATTTTGGTCAGGTCATCCGACCACCTAGTCGGTGAGTGTCCGACGCTGAGCTTGCCGGCACGTGGTCGCCATTCAAGAGCCATCGGTCATCAGCTCTACGAGCTATGTGATACTACACATATAGTGCCCCGTTTCTTCATATTCATGATGCTGCATATCGCAGAGAGCACGAGTGGCCTAGTGGTAACTGCAGTGAGTTACGCTTTGCGGGTCGTTCGAACCCAAACAGGCGCTTTACTTTGTGTAAATCAATGCATCACAAATCGAATGCGAACAAATCGACATGTTTAAGAACCAAATATTCCATGACATGTCACATCTTCCAACCCACACACTAATTGCGTAACTCACTCTTACTAACAATTAGAATAATTTTGAAATATAAACTAATAATATGGGGCCACGTTATTAAAAAAAAAAGTAAATGTGTCTACTCAACATCGTACATAATGCTATAAATGTTGTTGAACTGTCAAACTGGGCTACTGGTAATGGGTTTACCCTGTGCCTGCGTGGGTAGTCCCTCTCGAAGATCAGATGCTTGTGTCTAGCAGTGGAAAAGTTATTGAATGATTATTTAGGATGTCGGAAGGACACTAATCCTCTCCCATTTATTCTGACCTTGTAACGTTCTTACACAAACGGATAAAAATAAAAACCTACTGGACAGAAAATAATCACGTTCAAACACTTACTTACTTTATCTAAATGAAGCTATTTAAAGCTTTATCTACGTACACCAATCAACTACAAATTAGAAACACCTCTCTGGTAACTTAGCTGTGTACTGAATACACTTCTCTAATCTCTTTTCATACTATCTTTATTTTATTCTATTTAATATTAAAATCACCATTAACTCTACCATTTCCTAGCTGTTTCACTTAACAGTCTGTTTGCTAACACAATACGATTAATTTCATAATCCATTTACAAATGCACAACGTACAACATCGTATCACACATGACTTATCTTACGATATATCTCAAGACATATATCTAAACTATGTAAGCACGGTCCGGCCGGACTATGGGCATTACCACGCTCGTTAATGGTATACAACGACGGTCATGTTACACTGAGACACCAATTAGGCATTGTGTGTTTCCTGAAACTACGTATAGGACTTGTTGTCATGCTGTTATTTCTGCAGCATGTACAAAGAAATTGTGGTTAAATAATAACCGCTGCATAGGTCAAACTTCAAGGTTAAGCAGCGCGTCGGCCTATGGCTGGGGTGACCATTCATACCATCCTCCCCATTGCCTCGGAAAGCTCATAAAACCGTTAGTCCCGGAATTTGAATGAAATTTGAATTTAGATCTTAGGAAGTCGTTACGGGTTGTCAGAAGCTCAGAAGAAGATCTAACAACCAGTCCTACGAAGGATATAACACGATCCGTTTTATGCAATTACGGGGTTGTGGAGGTCAGATTGGCAGTCGCTCTTAGAACGACTACTATTTAGCTGCATCCCGTTAGACTGGATACCGATCCGAACATATTTGGGAAAAGGCTAAGCTGGTTGATTGTTCTACAGCATATCACTGTAGAGGAAGGGGACAAAAGAGATACATACATGACCTAGAATATAAAAAAAATGTATAATGGGATGCGGGAGGCACAGGTTCGATCATCGTGGCGATCCTCCGGAGAGCCTATGTCCAGCAATGGACGTCTTTCGGATAAAATGATGATGAATTGTCCAAGAGATACTCCACTTAGAGCACTGATTTCAACAGCACTTTCCCGATCCGCACTTTGGCCAATCGCACTGAAACAAAATTTCGTAAGAGACAGTGCTTGAACAGACCGCTGCTACTTTCCTCTTGGTATAAAAACAAACTAAAATCGATATCTTTTATAAAATCGATTAGTAAAACTGAAGACATTGTTTTATGAACGTGCTCCAGGGAACTAACAGTTGGATTTAAAAAATACCCAAGAATAATGCACAAGAATTAAAAAGTAAATAAGACGCCATTATTATCCATTCGAAGATCACAATAGAAACACTTGAATAAGTATTGTCGATAAAATGACAGTGAATAACTACTTTCAAATAAAAACGTATCTCACCCTCATAGTGCGTAACAATCGGTATCGATAAACCTCAGGCATGTATCATTAGGAGCTCCACATTTCTTGAGGGTGGTACCGTAGTTGGTATCGACCTCACCTCACAATATAAAAAATTGCTTCATTCCAGCAAGAGCACCCTAAAAACAGCCCTCCAAAATAAGCAGGATCTTCGCAACATAACAACAGCTTGTTATCAGCCCAAGAATACTTTTAACATTTCACCGGAACCCTTTCCAGTAAGGTCACATATGCTAAGGGAGTCCATGGTCGTTCCATTGTGAGGAAATTAGGAAAAAGGGAAAATCTTTTTCATAACGATTGAACCCACTTTCACAGTCTGTCGACGTACAATGGCCACTCATTGTTGCGTTGAAAGAGGATCGTTCAATGGGACTACGAGTGGATTATGACGTGACTGTTATACATATTATTTGTATAACTAGGTGGAGTATGTGTGATAGGTGGGATGAATTAATAGCTAAAAATTATCAGTCAAGTCCACATTTAAAACTAGCTTTCCGCCCGCGGCTTCGCCCGCGTGAATTTCGGTAATATCGCGCTTTTTGGATTTCCCTCGGGAATATCAAATTTTTCCGCAATAAAAGGTAGCCTATGTTCTTTCTCAGGGTCTAAAGATTGTCTGTGCCAAATTTCATCAAAATCGGTTGAGAGGTTTAAGCGGGAAAGCGTAACAGACAGACAGAGTTACTTTCGCATTTATAATATTAATATTACTAAAAGACAGCACAATCCCTTTTTTTTCAACATTCTATATAGCACTAACCCTTTTTTGGTGTGGATGGAAATTATCAAATGACCTGTCCCGCTCTGGGCGGAGCGAAAAGGCGTGTCAGACTTTTACTGACTAAAACCCACCCGTGTTCCTTTACTTACCTGTGCGCCAGGGTCACGGTTTCTCTTTCAACCTGGCATAAATCACTAACCCTAGAGTATGAATGAAACTATATCGTTTCATATTGTATTTTTCATTGAAAATAATTCTACATATTCACGAATATACAATAATATGTACAACACCATTTCGTGAAACATGACAACACAGCATCTTATTAGCTTTAATATGAATTTGGTTTGATGACTCGTTTGCATGAAACGAATTTACTCGTATTTATCAATGAAACTTTACTGAAACATACATACCTACATCTTCTACCTACCTTAGGCTTATTGTATTATTTTACTTTAAAGATATAACCCTAGAGTTATGGGATATTAAAAAACAGAGATGTATAGAACTGAAACATTATTTTGTTTTAACGCACTAATCTCTGGAACTACCAGATGGAATTTAGCATTTAATAATCTTGAGGAAGGTCTACTTAACATTACGCTAGAACTGTAAGAGGCCGAGTAAAAATAAAAAAAATGCCAAAAAATCTAAATCTAAGGGAGGAAGAGGGGGGCGTGGGTAAGTCAGAGAATTAAGAAATATCACTCGAACGAAGATGCGGGTATAAGCTAGTAACTTTAACAAATTGACTAAGAAATTATGGGCACTCTTATAAAGCTAACATCACCAACTGTTGTTGTTGGGTTTGGTTGTTTGTGTATGTGAGTTTATATATTTGTAAACGCACCCACGATACAGGAGAAACTCCATGTGAGTGGCGACGTTTTATTGTATAAAAAAATTATTAATAATTTAACTAAAAAATAAAATATAATAATAAAAAAAATTAATTAATAATATTTATAATTTTACTCATAAATAATAACAACATAATTCAAAATAGGCCTATACACATTTTTTTATAGGTAATATCGGATCAGCTTATACTATGTAGGTATTTGACATCAGTAGAGTATCACGAATATAAATATCATAAAACAAAACTTACAAACAACAATGTCTAAGTAGACAAATCAAATATAAGTTTCCATAAACATAAAATCCACAATTTATATAATACCCTTCACCCTTCAATACTAAATTCAGGGAATATTAAAACCACCTCCCACGTTATGCTCCTAACAATAGGCCATATTCCAAGACGCTGTCACTAACCGACATTATAAGCAAGGAAACCGAAAATAGAAAACAATACGCAGCGTATTATCGTAAACAATAATACGCAACTTACCTACGTTCGAATAAAGGACCTGTTCGTTATTACCCATGCGTACAACTTTTAATGTACGGCATTCATTATCGTTTAAGAACTTTGTTAACTTTGAACGTTTCTTTAAAAATAATAATACGAATTCTCTGCGATCATAACCAGCTCTGTGACGATTACAAACCAATTTCAGGCAAAAATCTAAATGAATTCCAGAATTAATTAGGGTTAACTTCAAATTTACACAGTTACAGTTGTTTAAATAGCGCATAGTTTAAAACCGGTCTGAAAGTTTCTTATCAAACAATAATAATAATAATTTGACTGAAGGTGAAGGAAAACATCTTGAGGAAACCTGGACTTTAAGGTCCGTATTACAGAACGTTACTCAAAACTCAATCATTACTTAAATCTCGTTTGAAGCCTTTTGATTGGTTGAAACTAGTCTTAAGTAATGTTTAAACAGAGATCAATGCTTGAGTTTCCTTCTGTAATACGGACCTTAGTCTGAAATCGCCAACCCGCGTTGAGCTAGCGTGGTGATTACGCTCAATCCTTCTCTGTATGAGAGGAGACCCACGCCCAGCAGTGGGACGATAAAAAGGTTGATAATAATGATGATGATGAATAATAATTTTCGGTCATACAAAAAGCAAAAAAAGATAAAAGTATAATCATACTAGCCGCAATTAAAATATAAAAGGAAGAAATGGGTCAAACTATAAATTGTTATTCTAACCAACGAGCAACGACGAGCTTGAAACAATTTACTAAATGAAGTATTATTCTATTGAACCCAGTGCTGGGTTTATGTACTATTAACTTATTTACAAACTTTCTCGTTGTTTATTTACTTTATTGTGTAAACTATTTAAAAGCCTACAACAACAAAAAACATTATGAAACTTCCCATATTTTGAACGAATTTTGTAGTGTTTTAATTGGACTTGTAACAATTTTGATTGAAAGGCATCAAAATGGTGAAGAAAAGGTCTTAGGACCGAACATTCGAAGATGTTTCACACCTACCAAGCCACATTGAGCCCGCTGAGGTAGATTACGGCCTACTATTCCTCAGATTGTGAAGGTCCAGTTTGAAGGAGATGTTTCATTTTGGGCCACCACTATGTACGCTTGTATAGATAAAAAGGAAAAAAATAAAAGATTTTCATAAAAATACTACTAAATTAATTTGAATAAAAAAACAGGTATACATAATTAATTTTTTGAAACGTTTTTAGTGAGATTACCCTTTATTAAGGTAGCCATGACAGTGCCGTAGTAGTGTAATTGGCGACTTTTACAGTTCTATTTTCCCGTTGTGTTCGTGTCGAGTGCTGATTTGAGTTGATTGTGTTTATTTAATGGGCCGTATGTTCGCCTTAGATAAATGACACGTCAATCAAATGTCATTGTCAAAATCTTATTTCGCTTATTGCTGACCACCATATTTATTAGTAGTTGTGTTGCACTCCTTGGCCGAGTTAAATTGAATCTGTATTAAAACTAAGCCAAAATGTAGGAAATTTACATTAAAAACAGTTAACTATAGCGTAACTATATCTAGCATTAAGTGTTCAATGTGCTGGCCCAGGGTCCATACATTTCTGAAACATCTCCATTAAGTAAGAGTTTTTACTTGTATTTCTTATTGTCTTTCCATAACGAAACTTAGACACCTGCATTTGCTTACAGTATTCACTGTAGCTGTGGACTATAATATAAATATGTGGTCACCGTAATAGAGGGTTTTGACTTCTTCGTAACAGGATTTTACTAGCTGACACAATACAGGTTATCTACTTTAATACTACTTTACGGCATGTAATTGCACCGTACTTGTTCTCGTACATCAATGAACTAAGCTCCCTATACATAATATGGAGTTGAATCCGGAACCGAATAGTAACAAAGCCCCGGGTGTATAAATATATTCTGAATTTATCCTTTGCTGCAGTGCATAAATATCTAGTAGGCTTTAAGCTTGAACAGAACCGAAACATACGCCTTTATGAGTTCATTTGCCTATTGAAAATTACATACCGACATGCCAACATGCGAATGGAATTTATGCAGAAATTACATATCTTTGTGATAGGGAGACTTATTTTCGTCCGCCAGGTTTTATTTATTAAAACTTTATGTAGAAATAAAAACATTGCACAATGGCGCTGTGAATAGCAAACTTTTAGGTATTTGAGGGGGTGAAGCAGACGAAGTGGGACACGACTAGCCCCGCCCACTGCGGGGCGCGGGGCGCTCCGCGCGAGTACATCGATGCGTGAGGCGTCGTGCATCGAGAAATACGCACGTTCTATTAAATCTATACCAACCATTCTCTATTCCATCTACATTTAGAAGCGTAATTTCACAACCCAACCGCGAGCATGGCTGGCTCTGTTCGTCACAGTCCCGGTTCGCATTAGACGAGCACCAGGTTCAAATCCCAACATCCGTTTACTTTACCTTGCGATTTTCGAAAATGTATATTTTATACATATTTTCATTTTTTATTATTTTTTTTTGTTTTCTTTTTTATTTTTATAATGCGCTTTGTCCGTTCTGCTTAAATTTTTTGTGTTATGTCCTTTTTTCATGAAACTGTTAGAAATATATCATTTCTAGAAATTACTATTTATAAACAGCTGTTTAGAGTAGGGTTGTAACGGAGCTTCGCCTCCGCTTCCGTTACTGCGGAAGTTCCGCAAGAAATCGTATCTTCGCTTCCGCCTCCGCCTCCGCACAATTTTTTGCGGAGTTATAACGGAGGTTTATTTACGTATTTATAAAATAAATAACGCGCAAGTTGCGACGCTCGACAACCGTCCGGCCGCGTTTGAGCGCGAAATGGTCAAGACTCAAGAATCAACTAGTGCGAGGCGGGGCTGCGGCAAACACAATTTGTTTCTCCTTAATTTTCATTACAAGAAGTTAATATTTTTTTTACCAAGTATACTAGGTACTATTAATGTTCGTATTTACTTAAAATAAAAATTTTATTTTAATTAACCATAAATTTAAATTTTTTCTATATGTACTTTCACCTCCGCCTCCGCCTCCGTTAACCTCCGCATCCGCGGAGGTGAGACTCGTCACCTCCGCATCCGCCTCCGCCTCCGCTAACAAGCCTCCGTTACAACCCTAGTTTAGAGTAACTGTTAAAAAAAAATGCATTTTCGGATATTTAAAAAAATAAAAGATTTTTTCTTCAAAACTGCAACTCTTATCGAAATCGGGTTTGTACGAGTGAAATAGATGGAGGCACTTGGAGGAGGCCTATACTGAAAGGGGCCATGAATAATGCAACAAAATGAAATCTAAATTTACTGTTTTGAACTATTATCAAATTAACTGTTATTTTTATTGCTTTTCTTTTGTTAAATTATATTATGAACTAAGAAATTCATGGTTAAATAAAGGCTTATTATTATTATTTATTATTAATTTCTAGAAATTTGTAGAAAGAAAATTATAACGAATTGATTTTAAATATTAGTTTGCATTATAATTGTTACAAAAAGAATATATTTAAAAAGATGGAACAATTACTACAAAAAATACAGAAAATCGGATAAATTAATAATAATTTAAAAAAAAAACAATTGCAAATAAGAAATCCAACAAAAAGCATACAACGTAAAGCTGGGGTTTGAACCCGAACACATACAGGTGAAGAAAAATTTGCCGCGAAAAAGTAAAAAGAATAATTACAGAAAAAAATCAAATAAAATATCGGCAAAAATACAACAGTAAATTAAAAAGCATTTATTTCAATTAAAATCTACAAAAAGCATATAATGTAAACCTGGGGTTTGAACCCGGGCAAAAACGAAATATGATTATTCATCAACAAACAGACACGTAAATATAATTATTTTCTGTGCGGGGTAAAGCAAAAAGTGACATACGTCCGACAAGCAGCGCGCCTCAGCGGTCACTGTCGCTAAGCATAGAAGTGAAAGAGAAGGCAATGGACGCCGCGATGGAGCGACGTTTCGTTCACGTTATTTATCATTAAATACATTATTTATTTTAGAATATCTTAGTTAAATCGATAAACAAAAACAATGGTTTCATTTACTATTATATTTTACATCGCTCTTCTCAATTTTATCAAGATTTGATGATTAATAATACAGTTACAACTGTTATAAATTCAATTTTAGGGGTTACTTTAGGATTTTTTTCTATCGAGAAAATTAATTCAAAACGTGTTTTGAAAACAATGGTTTCCTGCTACATATAATCAAGATTAACATATAAATTTTTGGCTGCTCTGAAATGTATACATTTGGCTAAAAAATTGTTTTTTGAAGCCTATTTTTACTGAGCACAGCGCCTTAATGCCTTAGGCATTTTCTATCAGTCTACCTTAAGCTGCATGCAGAGACAAAACATGGTAGGTGCAAAGATATTAAAGTTAAAAGAGAAAAAAAATATTATGATAAATACATACATGCAAAATATAAATAATAGAAAGAGATAAAAAAAATTATAGATAGAGAAAAAGAATAAATTATATGTGGGATGAATCTGCCAATTTCTTGCGTAAGTATTCCTGGGCCTGTAGCCAATGTAACATCGCTTCGTAGCGAAGCGAAATCGAATACCAAACCAACCAATGGCGGGAACGATTGACCACGTGATTTGTCGCGTCGCGTGGTTCACGAAGACCGATGCCTGGTTCAGGATGGCGGGTTGGTTAAAAAAGAAACCGTGGCCCTGGCCGTCGCACAGGCAAGTGAAGAAACACGGGTGGGTTTAAGTCAGTAAAAGTCTGACACGCCCTTCCGCTCCACCCAGAGCGGGAGAAGTCATTTAATGATTTCCCATCCCAACAAAAAAAGGCTTGTCTCCGCTTAGAAAGGCAAGTATGGCCAAAATTCGTCTTTCATCTTACTATTTAACTCTAACTATTATTAAAGAGTTGACGGCAATCTAAAGTTAATTGATACAGAAAGTAATAAAAATCAGGACTACTTCATTCACGGAAAAAACTCACCAATTTTCACCAAAAACGATACGTCTTTGATAAAAAAAAACATCAATATTCAGCAATGACTCTTATTACACCAATTCACCGTTGCTTGAGCACGACAAAATACCTGTATTAGCCGACTTTTACCCAAGTACCCTACTCCATGTTTCAGCACAGTAGAAGTACCTCCATATTGTACAGCTTCTCTATTGTGTTCTGACAAAATGCGTTGAAAAGGACAAGAGATTATCCCGAACAAACAATCGACGTTTCTGTACAAAAACCGTCTGAAAAAAATATATTTACCATGCTGTTTCCGAGAGGTATTCCGAAATTAATTTGGGTTCTCCATAATATAGTATATTATGTACATATATATAGGTAGCCACGCACGGATACACATCAAGCTACATATACTTACGTATAATCGGAAGTCAAATTATACTGGTTAATCAGTATAAGTTGACTTCCGATTGTATGAAAAACCTATACAATGCGAGGTAAGTTTAAACTGGAAATTGATAGTTTGAGTGTGTATTTAGTATTCGTGCCAATGTTTTATAGTCTGTGTACAACCTGTTTTAGTATGCACTATATTTTATGATGGCCATGTGTAACTAGCTTTATTATGTAAATTATGGTCCGTGTAATTTATTGTGCAAGCAATTTTAAAGTTTATGATTATGCTAAAACCTTTGATTACCACGTGAAAACATCGGTGAACTAAAATTGTTATATTAATTATTATTTCGGTATTTACACTGAAATTATTTAAGTAGGTATATGCAGTGGCATGAAACTTAAACAGTAGATACATCTTTGACGTAAAAAACGAAATTAAACGAATAAATTAAAGTTAAAACTTCTTATAGAGTCACTTGAACTAACAATAATTTAAAAATCTCTTCTCAAAGTCTTCAATCGTTGAAAAAATTCGCCTTTCATTTAGGGTTGATTTTTCAATTAGGTACCTGAGAAGTTTTGCTTGAGGAATAGTGTTCCATTTCTGACAGTTCTTCGACACAAAAAGTTTCAAACATCAATTTTAGTCCACGTGCAAAAGTTCTCAGTCGATTTTAAAATCAACCTTTAAATTCAGTAAACTGTTACAAGTCTTGTTATCCTAGAACATTGTCATAAATATCTACCTAGTTACCATGGCAACTGTACAAATCCCCCTACACAAACAGTTTCCCATGGTGCTCAACCATCAATTACCGTCATCCAGTCCCTTTGTGCAATTTTCTTTGCATTAAAGCATCCCCTTGCAAATTCACACCCATTTATTACACGCAACAAAACTATCGTCCCAACTCGTCTTATCTGTGGTAACGCTGTGGTGTTGCTAGCTTTATTTTATGGAGAACTGGGGATGTTTTTTGTTTAAGCTCTATTTACATGAAACAACTGTTGATTGTATCTTTCAAAACACAGAATAATATTCGTCTTCGTTAGGGGCCTTCCCCTTAAAAAAGGAAATATTTTGTGTTAGAGATTTTTATTTTTAATTTGAGAATTTATCAAAATCATGATACTGTTTTAATATCAAAACTGACACCACTCAATTCCCGCCTATTTAAAAGCACGTTAAAGTGTTACCACTTTAAAATTCATGCGAATAATTGAAAACCATGTTCACGGCTTGTCGTTGGGCAGAAACGAAAAAAAAAGATGAAACGTTTACATTAATTGAATTTAACGAAAGCACAGTTGCCAGTTTGTTACATTATTTCATATAAAACTGGGGCTAACTTTTGCACATTTACGCTGCGAACTTTTTTAAATTGTCCTCGTGTATGTTGAGCAATTCACTCATTCACGCCAGCGTTACCTTTTTTGACGAACCCACATTTTGGTCAAACACACACACAGCTCTTTATCGCCTGCTCTAAAAAAGTAAACGTAAAACTTTTACATAAAAATGTATGCGAAAGAATTTCCTTGTGTGTGTTAAAATGACCACTTATGTCGGTGTCACACACTGGCGACTTTACATATATGTTTTTTCGTGCACTCACACATCGGGTGTCTCTGCGTCCACATTACGTGGTGCGGACATGGGATGGTTAGTTATCCCCTATTGATCTGGTCCAATTAAGTGCACCGACGCCCTAGGGAACGGTAGTCGGTACACCGGCAGCTGGCCTTACGTCCACGTGATATATACCTCATACCTACGTATTGCTTGCTTCCGTGTCGTAATTTTGCTGATACTGTAGGTACGAATTGTAACTACAGCATCAGCGATCGTGTCCGATAGGAGATTGCGACGGACTTAAACTATTGTGCTAGATTTATACTCATAGTCTGACTTAATGCTGATGCTACAGTAAACTTTGGTTTCTCTTTTGCTGTCGTTGGAAAATGGACGGAATAATTTGCTACAACGAATTTGATTATTTGAATTTCTGTAGTAGGTCGCCGTTAAAAAGTTCATTTTCATTTCTAAGTGCAAATTGAATATACTATGAGAATTTCTTTTAAAACATTGGCCAGTTATTAATTCTACACGTGTAGCTTCATATTCAATTCCATGAACATGTTCAATGCACCGCTATGTCAAAACTTCATTCAAACTGAATGAAGTTTAGCCCTAACCTCAAAAATATGTATCATAATTATAATGTTAAGCTTTGTAGCAGAAAAATTATTTCCTTATTTGGCCTTTAAATAAAATAATTCTTATTGTTGGGGCTAATATTTCAATTTTGATAACTTCACTCGAGGAATTATTGAAAAACTTTGACATTTACTTCATACAGTTGTGAATTCACATGTGAATCTATTCATGAAAAAAATGTCATGAAATTATTTATTTGTCAAGTGATGGTTCAAGATAGTCTTAATTAAACAGCCAAGCGATTCTGTAAAAGAGTCACTATGTAAAGTTGAGTCGTATATTCCACAGAGCCTAAAGACTTAGGTCTTCAATCAGTGCGTCCTGCCAGTTATGGATCATACGGAGTAGAAACGTGGACACTCACGGTACGGCCGGTCCATAAATTCAAGGTCACTCAGAGTCTCTCTGGGGAATTGAATCCGCAATGACGATCCGGCAGAGAACCAAAGTTGTCGACATAGCTCACAGAATAAGCAAACTGAAGTGAAAATTTGCCGGCCATATTAGCCGTAGAACCGATGACCGTTGTAGTAGACGTGTTCTAGAGTGGAGACCGCAAATGTTTAAAAGTAAGGTAGGACGAGAATCGAATTGAATGGCGTGAAATTGGAGAGGCCATGTTCAGCAGTGGACTACTAAAGACTGATGTAATGATGATGATGACAAAAAGTTGGCTGTCAATAATGTCCATCCCTTAGGATTAGTTGCAATGACAGCTCACTACACCTTAATTTTTACGGTGAGATGAGTATACAGTTATTTTTTATATAATATGAGAAACCCGAAACACGTGTCCAGTATTTTTATGTACCTACAAAATTTCAAAAAGCTATCATGAAAAATCACAAAGTAATGAGCTTGTGTAAATGTAAAAAAAAAATATATATTTCCTGGTTGTCCCTACAAAAATATGGTCAATGAACCGCTCGTCCTCTCGCGCCTACAGCGGATGATCCGATTTGTGTCGTCGTGCGCTCGATAACCACACTACAACATTTTTGAAATATATTTGGGAAAACTATGACATGGTGTAAAAATTATTGGAATCGATTCAGTTCCTTATTCTAAACAAACTGTATTCAGGTTTCGTAAAATAAGGCTATAGAATAAATAGCACTACAAATACCAGTGATAAGGAAACATACAATTCAACAATATTAACAGTATTTAAAGGCGAATAAGCTATACTGCTTAAACTTGCACGGTTTCACATATGCCTCATAAATTGAAAGGACAAACGACCTTACTGGCGACAATGTCCAACTAACCTCACACTGGTGTACGCAATATCTTGTCTCAAACACCTACACAGGTAGACTCCCTACTACAACTGCCTACCCCAGTTTTGGCCCTTATCGCATTTTACGGCACCCTCGGGAAATGAGGGGGTTGGTCCATTCGTGGCAGAGCATAGCACAGCATATTGTTATCTAGTTAATCAAATTAGTGCCTGGATTAGATGAGCGTTTCTCTTATTTTTTGCCACATTTTCAAAAAATCGCCAATAAAAAAAAACACAGTAAATCGCTTTTTTGGTCATGAAATCAGATACATTATTTTATGAGTATTTTAACTTTTCTACAGGAATTCTGTTTGATTTAAGATTTTTGTATTAAAATTATAAAAATCTAAATCAAGGTAGGCTAAGCATTCCTATTTCGTTACTCCTTAATTAGTAAAAAAAACTTCGAATTTGCAAATTCTGTAGCTAAAATTTCTATGTTTCATAAAATTCATGATAAGTTTAATAAAATCATCGCAAATAACTACTAAGAATACCGACAAATATTTCCAATTTGGGTGCTTTAACATTTTTTTTGTTACTTTTAATCTAAAGTAAATTAAAAGTTTTGATTATATGAAAAATATACAAAATTGAAAGAATTTGCTTATTTTTTATAAAAATGTGTAGCATAATTGATATTTTGTACAAGTAGTGTTCATTTATATTGAATAAATAAATACAAAAAGCGAGTTTAAAGACGGGAGATGTTTGGGACAGTAACAAAAAAGGAGTCACTAGTAACAAAATAAAAAACACAAGGTTGGGTCTACAATGGTTATTTTTAAATTCTATAATGGATTTTTTTTACTCCGATATTACACGTTTAACCGATTTTTTTTTTCTATACCATATATCAATTTGTTTCGAAACGGACGTCTGTGCTTTACAATTAATTACCAAATTATTTTTTGCAATGCTCTTCATCAAGTCTCTTTCTTTATTATTTTCACAATTTTTGTAAGTTATCTTCAACGAAGCTTCGAGGATTTCATTTCTGGCTTTAATTTTAAGTAATTTAGTCTCAAACTTCTTTTTTTGTTCCGTTGCGTGTTTTTGTAGTCGATATATATTTTTTTTTCTTGCAGTTTCGTTAGCTCGTTCTAAGTAAGCACTTCAGCTTTTTGCTTTGTCATATTCTGTTTTCAGTTTATTTTTAATCCTTCGTAGACTTCCTACATGTTTTGACAATCTTAATATTGTTGATTGTGTTTCAGTCGACGTCTCCGATACTGAAATTTCCAAGGAGGACGTTCCCATTGTGTCCGTTAAAATATCTGCCATTGTCGTTGAAGAGTTTCCGCTACATACCTACTGTTTTTTTTTGAGATTTCTTGTGGTTTTGTTTTTGTTTTTCTTCTTTCCACTTTTTTCTCTGATTTTTTAGTTCTGTTTCAGTCTTTTCCGATATTTCTTTATATTTTGATTTTATTCTTTCTAATTTTTTCTCATTTCTTCCAACTTATCCGGGTTCTGTTTTAATTTCTCTCTATATCGCTTCATTTTTTCTGCTGGAGTTAGTGGCATTTTCTTGTGCTGTTAAATTGTAAACATAGCTTTATGATTCCGTTTTTGTTACTTAATTTTTCTGCGTATACGTTACTACCCCAAAGTAACAAAAAAGGAAGTAACGAAACGAGTGTTTGATTTTATTGAAATATTGTTGTGGTAGTTGAAATTACAGTTACGCCTATTATTTTACACTAAATTTTATACGAAGCTAATAACTATTGCACTATGATAAAAATAATGGGTAGATATTGTCAACTTACCTTGAAACAGCAATAACAAAAGCTGGAATGAGATTCACTCTTAAACGGGTACGTGTACACTTTTCAAACTTCGGAACAGCAACTGACGCAATACATCAATATGGCGGTATTTTGTGAGATCTAAGTTGTTGCTAGTTCAAAAAATATAACTAAATTGATATTTCTTAATATTTTACATGTCTAAATTGGGTAACAAAAACTGAAATCCATTTTTGGAACTTTCTCTGGGACATGTTTAAAATTAATTAATAACCGTAAAATTTTAACCAAATTACCATGTAATAAATATTACGTGAACCCTTTTACCTTGTAATACGATTTGTAATCAAAATCTCAGAATAGTTTCTTTGAATTATATCAAAACAATTAAATTTGAAATTGAGATTGGTAGACTGGGACATACGAATTTTCATACATTGGAATTTTCGACAGTTTATATTTAGTTGATTTTTTATTTTAGTATGATATATATATTATTGGTTAACATTTTTTCTGTAAACTTGAATTACAATAGTGCTTCTAAGTAAAACAGTATCAGCAATTTATAGATTACACCAAAGTTATTCATCTACAAAATCACGGGACATTCCACAAATCTGTAATGGCAAAAAAAAAGAGAAATGCTCAGATAGCTGGTTGTGTGGTGGCGCCGTGGGTATGGACGGACACAGTAATGAGGTTTTGTGATATTTAATTTAAAATGCAAATAAAACATTCGTTAGAGACATTTTCGATACTTGGACTGTGTAAAGTCAACTTTAACAATACGGTCACAAAAGAGGTCCCGTTAGATAATATTTTTCTATTTGGATTCTGGTTTTTACTACTATTTTGGTGACTAAATTCTTAAGTCATGTTATGAAAAGTTTTTATTACAATTAACATAAATTTCTGTTTTTTATTGTTGTCAATTTTGCACTTAATTTAAAACATTTTTTACACGTTGCCCCACACTAGGAATTTCTCCTGTACCGTGGGTGCGTTTTCAAACATATATAAAGACACATACACAAACAGACAGACCCAGAACAACTAAATTGTAGGCCATCATACAAATATTTGTTTCGTGCCGGAATCGAATCCGCGACACGCAGCGCAGCAGTTGATCTCTCTGCCACTGCGCTCATCGTGTCGTCTATATATAATGTTAATTTGTCATACAATCGCTAGCCGAGTGTAGGGAGGGATCAACATTAAATATGATGTGACAAAACAGTCTACATACAAGCACGGAATGAAATGAACAAATGGTACACCATAACAATTCCTCCGACAATTCACACAGTTACATTTGGGCAATTAACATAGATATATTTGGGCAATTCACACAGACGCATTTGGGCAATTAACAGGCACACGCATCTCATATGCGAGTCACGTAAGCCGATGGCATGTAACGCACTCCGCTACTTACTACTGCATTATGGGATTTCCCAATGAGGTTTGCCCTCGGGAAAATTACTATACCACTTACGGAGAACATGATAAAAATAACGAGAATGTTGACTGTGTGACGAAATGTGGAAGAATTTTTTTTCATATTTCAGTTTTAGCGTTTTCATATAGCGGCATCATCATCATTATTTTTAGGCCTCCGCTGAAAATAACGACCATTCCCTCTTTATTTTTTACTTTACAAATGATAAAAAAATGTAACTTATATATTTACAAAGTGTCAAAATACTAAATCGATTTTCAATTTTTTCAGACGGGGAGTTGTATTCGGGTACAGTTGCAGACTTCAGCGGTATGGAGCCGATCATCTATCGAGAACCATTACAAACGGAGCCGTACGATTCAATGACGCTAAATGGTAAACATGTGTTACTAAAATATCAATAAAAACAATAAATGTACATAAAATACCAAATCGTAACATAATAAATCATTCATCACATCACCTAAACGTCAGATTACAATCAAATAGAAGCAAATAACAATAAGTACCCTAATGATAACACCACACATGCTTTGTTAACAATGTGTATTTACATATCACCGGGCGATTGACTCTCGATGTGACTGTCAAACAGACTTCCGCCATTATAATTGAATTCAGAAGCGCGGGAACTCCTTGTCACTCGCATGACGTTTGACGTGTCAACAATCGCTAAATCCGATTAAGATCGTATTAGAAATTATCGACTGAGCAGCAATAGGGTTACATCACTCCGAATAATTAGGTGTTAAAATTCACTTTACCGTTTAACTTAGTGATGTAGTCTGATAATGATGTACTTATTATTCACAGCTCCGGACTTCGTGAATTCTTTGGTTCACGGAAACTTCGTGTATTTCTTCTTCAGAGAAACAGCTGTTGAATATATCAATTGTGGGAAGGTAAGATAGTTTTTCGTAATTTCATCTAAGTTTCTTAATTAATTGTTGTTTCGTTCGTTATCAACTTATACAAGTAAGTTATTTTTCTAACTTGATTTCTTGAAAAGTTTAATTTTGAAAGACGCCTATTTCCATCACTGTACTTTGAGGGTCCATTCCTACAAATTAACACCTATAGTAAGTAATTTCATTAAAGATCTCTTATTGATGAACCCATTCGTTCCGACATGGAATGTTGGGTACTCGGGCGTGTTCTCGCTGTACCAATAATTCACTCGCAGCGTGACACGGTACGTATCACCATCCCATCCTCAGGACGTGACACTTCTACAATTCATTGCCTACATGCGGTTTTACTGTACCGTTTGCAGGAAGTTTTGAATTAGATTCAGAGTTATTGATTGAAAAAACTACTGCAATAATTTACGGTAACTTGAATCAGTCATGAAATTTATAACTATAAACTAGATTATAATTTCTCCCGATAATTATATTTATTAATTTATTTAAAATAAGTACTGCCACATCACAAACATTTAACATTTAGAATAACTTAAAGTATATTATTTAATTTATGGCCTGATGCATGTGACAATAATGGCGTACATAACATTGGCAGTTTTTTTTTTTATATGGCATCTCGTAGGTGGCCATTAGAGGCCGTAACTACTTAACCGGACTTTCCTGTGGATGCCTTAATTAAAATTAAAGCCTCCAGCCAGGGGCACTTAAACCTAAATTAAAATTGGGCGACTACGCACTAAGGGCACCCCCTGTGGGGTACGGACCTCGGCTTAGAGCGTCGCTAGAGAAGACAGCAAGGGACGGCTGGATCGAATGTAAAACATTGGCAGATCATCGGCTCGAAGATGGAATAAAATAATTAACTAAAAGAAATTTATAAATAATACCTAATGAAATTTAAATTTAACATATAGTACAGTAATTATTGTTGAAATGTTAATATGAATGTATAATTAATTTCATATCATATAAAAAAAAAGATGGATAGTAAATTATCTAGAAAGCCAAGGTAAAATGCACTACTATAAGTATTCATCAAAGAAGAAGTAAGAGTGAATAGGCTCTTAATAAAGTACTGAGCTTTACCATCAACGTTTACATCACCAGGCGGGATCACGGTCAAGCAGTAATAATAATGCTAAAAAAAACATTCTTGGCACATTATATATCTACTTAAAACAGTACTTTTTGATAGCAAATTATAGAAATATGGCACATCCATTCGATAAATTGTATTTCCACTATTTTGGCCAACACAACAATGGAGGCATTTCATTTGTTCCTTCACATCAGCAGTCAATATTAATGGTCATTCCTGAAATCGTGCAACGTCACCGTTCCGCTGTGTATAGACTTCGGTCATGAGAAACTCTCCAAAAAAGTAAAATTTTGTGATAGAAGTGTGTTTTACAGTTGAAAAATTGTTGGAACTTCTCGTCTATCCGACGAATATGCTCCCTTTGAATTTAAATATGTGCTTTAAATAGATATACTCATGGGTAAGAGTACCTATTACGTACGTCTCCACGATGTGCTATTTTTTTACTAGCTTTCCGCCCGTGGCCTCGCCCGCGTGGCATTCGGTTATATGGCTCTTTTTAGATTTCCCTCGAGGAAATTTTTCCGGGATAAAAATACCCTATTATTTAATCCGGACTTCTAACTTTACGTCTGCAAAATTTCAAAACAATCGGTTCAGTAGTTACAGCGTGAAAGCGGAACAAACAAACAAGCAAATAAACTCTCTTTCCGATTTATAATATTAGTATAGATATATGTACAATTATACATATGTGACCGCCCAGCATTTGACTACGATACCCGCTAAACATGAGTAAAGTATTAAGTCAACACCTGCAATCCTACTTCCTGTCGACTACTATTACTAAATGTTGCATTTGCGATCGCTACTTAAAAAAATACGACAGCATCCGAGCGGCTCCGAATGCGGCACATATTTTCCGGCTGATCCAATATTTATTTATATGTACTATCTTACTCCTACTAATATTAACAAATGTGAAAGTTTGTGAGGATATATGTATGGATGGATGTTTGTCACGTTTTCGCGCAAAAACTATTGAACGGATTTGAATGAAATATGGTACACAGGTAGTTAATAACCACTCCTGTGTATTATGTCTGATTCCAAACTATTTGTGTACATATATTTTATATCTAGGTGTTCTCACAGGATTGAAACTTACCCAGAAACACAGATTTTTTTAATAATTATACAGTATGTAAAGAAAACCCTGTCCGACCCATAAGGATAATAAAGGTTAGGTAAACACTTGACCAAATATAATATAAAATTTTACATAATCATCATAGTAACAATACTAATGAATTTTGAAATAATCCTTTTTTCCCTGGAATTAATTCCAATTTCCTCGAAATTTGGTAATTTTTAAAAAAGTGACAACACCGGTATTATTATAAGCGAATAGCGACGCGACCACGTCACAGGTGCCGCGTGCCCTGCCCCCCGCCGCCCGCGGAGGGGGTTGCTTATCGCACATGTATTATAATAATAATAATAATAATAATAATAATAATAATTTTTTATTTTCAGACCATGGTCCATAGAAATAGCATAAAACAGAATTACAATATTTAGATTTAACAATAAAATTAAAATAAAATGTAACTACTTATGATTATACAATAAAATTCAATTTATAAAATTTAATAAAATGTCAAAGAATTATGAATTAAAAATTTAATTTAAATTAAAATTGGAAAAAAAAATTAGGCATGCATTTAAATCAAAACAAACACAGTCAAAATAAATAAAATTAAACTTAAGACTAATCAGTCCACATAACAGTGTGACGCTCGATGCATCGTCATCCAGTGCCACACTATCGGGCTGTCCATCCTGCCGGCCACTACAGACACTAGGCTGTTGGAGCTATCGCGAACTCGCCGCATCAAGGAGGCTATGCGCGTACGGATCAGTGCATAAAAATCAGGCACACCTGCCTCCGCGAACATCCCCGATGCGCTGCAAAATCGCGGTAGCCCCAACATAACCCTGAAGGCGTTATTGTACTGGATACGCAGGGCATTATACGATCTTTTTGTATAATTGACCCATAGGGCACACGTGTACAGAGATTGGCAATACGCTCTAAAAAGCGTAAGCTTGACCTCCCTCGCACAACGCGCAAACCTACGAGCCAGCATATTACACTTAACTGCCAATGCCCTGCGTTCCCTCTCTAAGTCTAAATCGTCCGATAGACTATCAGTGACCCAATGTCCCAGGTACTTAAACTTCGTCACTCTGGTAAGCGGAGCGTCCCCTAAGGTAACAGGTGGGACCGAGTCATAACATTTGTTCCCCGCCTTAAAAACCAGGAGTTCGCTCTTGACAGCGTTATACCTGAGACCGTGGGCCACCGCATACTCCTCACAAATACGAATCAGCCTTCTAAGTGCGCCGATAGATGGACTCAGCAGCACCATATCATCTGCGTAGCTGATATTATTGGCACAATGCCCATCAATGAAACAACCAATATTGGTGTTGCTAAGCTCACAGATTAACTGGTTAACGTACAAGTTGAAAAGCTTGGGCGAGCTGAGTCCCCCCTGCCTCACCCCGCAGTCCAACCTATACGCATCCGACAGGACACCCGCCCACTTAACGTGATTGTATTGGTTGTTATACCAATACTTAAGCACCTCCATGAGATCCCTAGGCAGGCCAGTGTCAGACAGCTTCCTCCATAGGCAGTCGTAAGACACCAGGTCGAAAGCCCTGGAGAGGTCCAGAAAACACGCATAGACCGGTGTCTTCCTACCAGTGTAGTATTGGACAGTTTGCTTGAGACAGAGAATAGCTGTTTCCGTGGACAAATGCGGCTTAAAACCAAACTGGGCATCATGTGACGATAGATGCTTATCCAGCTGCCGGTCAATCAAACCGTCCAACACCTTCGCAACAATAGTAGCCAGGGATATAGGCCTATAATTCCTCTTGTCACTCGCATCACCGGTCTTATTTTTAACTATGGGTACTACAATTGTTTTCACCAGGTCAGCCGGAAGATAAGAGTGACTCAAACAGAAACTGAATAACATCGCCAGAACGCGCGGTAAATGCTTACCTGCATAGCGTAGATGTTCTACGCTCAAGCCGTCATGACCCGGTGACTTCCCCCCCTTCATGTTTTTGATCACAGTACTTATTTCCCTAGCCGTGAACCTCATAAGCCCAGGCACGTCACCAGCCCCCCCCCCAATACCTCCGACCCACCAGACGAAGGACGCAGAGGGGAATCCACCCTAAACGCCACACTGAATAGGTTAGCAATCTCATGGGGGTCACTGACACCATCAATACTCACGGGCAAGCTCAACCTGGGATTCAATTTGTTTGTGGCTTTCCAGAAACTACTGAATTTTTTTGCATCGTGATGACTAGCAATGATATTCATTTTAATTTGTTCTTCATTATTTTGACACCATTTTAACTGAGTCTTAAAATTCTTTCTACTTTCAACCATCTTGTCATATAATAAACCACCTTTAGGTCTACCACATAAAGACCAGTGTTGAAAATCACGCCGAGCCCGCCCGTGTGCATTAAATGTGTGTATTAAATTACCTTTTTTTGCGAAATAATATTTATTTTTTAGGGGGATTTTTTTTTAAGTTTAGCCTGTCTTTGTGGGCATTAACCTAACGTAACCTAAACTAACAATACCTTCACGGATCGGCCAGGGTTTTCTTTACATATTGTATACTAGCGCTTGACCGCAATGCCGCCTGACGGTAAGCAGAGATGCAATCGTTGATGGTAAAGCGCGCTAGTATATTAAACCTATTCACTAAAAAAAACACTGAGTGGATAAGAAGAAAGAGGGTAGTTGAGCGAGGTGATGCACCAACAACAGGACTAACGATGTTGCGACAGAGGGACATTGATCTGGAGACCCTCCACGACAAAACTCCCGACACAACAATATTTGGCGCATCGTACCCGGCACACATCACAACACAACTGCACAGAGCCGTCTTCGTATCTGGTGAACTAGACATCATGCCGGAACACGACGAATCTAATATTATTATAGTTGAGATATTTTAGAACTAGTACCCATAGTTTAATATGCTCCTTTTGGCTAATACAGGCGGTGTACTCCCGCGTGGCGCGAGTGTGCCGCGATGACCGTGGTGGGCCGCACCGGTTTAAACAACGCTGGACGTCTTTCCTCAAGAGCAGGCTCAACTGCTCCGTCGCCGGGGACTTCCCCTTTTACTTCAATGAGATACGTAAGTGAACAGCTAAATTTGTAAAAAAGATTTCATTAATTTCTGTCTTCGAAATTACAGTTCAAGATGTATTGTTAGGCTTTAAGTTGCAACACACAGGTAATATTTAACTAAGTATGTAGTAATATCAAGATAGTCACTAAACTCATTTCCAAAATAAATATTTATTTATTAACTGGTCACCATTATCATTACAGGAATTTATTAATTTAAAAGTGTAGAATAATTATAATAATAAAATTAGTAACCACTACCTGCGACCAAAATACAGATTTCAAATATACAACGTTACGTTTTGTATATGCGAAACCCGACACACGTGTCCAGTGTTATTAAGTAAAGATCTATGTATAAAATTTTAAAAATATTTCATGAAAAACCACAAAGTTATGGGCTTGTTATCTTACCTGGTTGTCCTAACAAAAATATGGTCAACGCACCGCTCGCCCGCCCGCTGCCTCACGCGCCTAGTACTATGATCTAACGTCATCTGAGTTGTGCGCTCGGTAACCACAATGCAACAGTTTCTAAATGTATTTGGGAAAAAATATAACATGGAGTAAAAATGATTGGAATCGATCCAGTTGCTTATTTTGAACAAACCATATTCAGATTTCCTATCAAGGAAAAATTGCGTTGTATAATAAAATGAAGGATAATTAATGTATAGCAGTGCGTCTCATCATGATAAAACTACATTAACCCAAATATCTCTGTTTGCAGAATCAACTACAGAGCTAATAGAAGGTGTGTACGGAGGTCTTAACGCGCAGTTGATTTACGGCACCTTCACGACTCCACCCAACAGTATTTCGGGCAGTGCCGTCTGCGCGTTCAGCATGCAAGACATTGCTGACACCTTCGAGGGAACCTTCAAAGAGCAAAATGCAATCAATTCTAATTGGTTGCCTGTAAATAGTGCTAAAGTAAGTTTGATTCTATCTAATTTATGATCTAACCGCCCATATGGACACCTTACATATGGAATTTTTATGTTTCAATAAAGTGACCTTCATATTCGTAAATCAACCTCAAATAATAGTAACGTTGGGCGAAAATGTAAGTGCTATGCATGTTTTAAAATATAAACGCTTCTTTAGGTACCGGAGCCTCGCCCGGGGACTTGTAACAACGATTCGAGACAGCTACCCGACCAGACGCTGAACTTCATCAAGACGCATGCGCTGATGGACGAGTCTGTGCCAGCCTTCTTCGGAGAACCCATCGTTATCCGTACTAGTTTTCAGTAAGTTTGGTACAATTAAATATCCTGAGTAGGTATGTTAATTCCGAATTCTGGTATCCTCATCGACCTTTTATCGTCCCACTGCTGGGCACAGGTCTCCTCTCCTACAGAGAAGGAATAGAATTCCGAATTCTGGTATAGATAGTTAATATTTCGTTATTTTCTTCCAGCTATCGATTTACACAAATAGCAGTAGATCCTCAAGTGAAAACTCCTGGAGGAAAAGCATATGATGTCCTATTTATTGGCACAGGTGAGTTCCAATATCAATTTTAACAAAACTATAAAACACTGACACTAATATTATCGCTGATCTTTTTGAGATGATATTGATGAACCCGTTGAGGCAAATGGTCCTCATATCAACATATTACCTTACCTTTCCTTACCTTCAACAGACAATGGCAAAATAATAAAAGCCATTAACGCAGTCTCCTACGACTCGAACAAGCGCGCAGTGCCCGTAGTCATCGAGGAGCTACAGGCATTCGCAGCTGGTTCTCCAGTAAGGGCCCTGAGGGTCGCTCGGGCTGGTCGAGATTCTGCCAGACTGATCGCCGTGTCAGATCGACAGGTCTTAAGTCTAAGACTGCACCGTTGTTCCAGTGATAAGATCAGTTCTTGCTCGTAAGTATTGATGAAATTTTTCTCGTATTTTTGTGGTATCACTCATGGTATAATTCTGATACGAGTCATGGTATCTGCATACATTCTGGGTTTCTAGAGATACCCCAGGGAAGACGGTGGCACAGTAGTCACGTACTGCCGTATACAGCGAGGCTTAAGGGAGGCCACTTTATAGTCTCCCCGGAGATGTGCCTTCACGGGCGTTGCACAGGGGCGGATCCGGAATTGGTCTTTTAAGAGGAACCGGGACCACCCCTATGTGACGTGACGTGTTGTTGGGTTTAATATTGCATCACCTCACTCGACTGCCGTCTTCTTTCCTATTCACTCAGTTTCTTTTTTAGTGAATAAGAGCCTCTTAAAAAACTAGCGTGCTTTACCATCAACGATTGCATCACTGCTTACCATCAGGCGGGATTATGGTCAAGCACTAGTTTATAATTATTTAAAAAAACCAACAAAAATTCATTGAGAATATTATTTGTTATAGCGAATGTGTGGCGTTACAAGACCCATACTGTGCATGGGACAAGCAAGCGGGACGGTGTCGCGCCTTCTCTCACGGAGTCAGTCGGTGGCTCGACGAGAACTCCTTCTACCAGAGCGTCAGCACTGGCAGCCATGCTGCCTGTCCTCATAGTAAGTAAATAACTTTAATATGGAAAGAGTGGGATAGAAAATAATTAACGCAACACAGAAAGGCAGACTGCTATAAGAGACCACGGAAGTATGAGTAGAACGAAATTTAGCATTATTGACTAAAATAATCAAGAGAACAAATGAGGGGTGAAGTACTAAAAAAGATACGGAGTTAAAAAATAACATCTCAACAAACACCGTTCTATCTTCAGGTAAAGACGCTGGTGCAGTAGGAGGTCTCAGTTCAGGTCTATACGATGACGCCAGAGGTGAGACGAAAGGAGAAGTCATCAACATCGTACAAGACAAGGACGGAAAAGGAGGAGGTGGAGGTAACGAAGGTACTTTTACTAACATGTTTCATTATTTAAAAAACTTCCCATTTCATCACATTCTGAAACATTATCAGAACTATTAACAAGACTTAATTAATAACAAGTTATTTTCTTTTCTATAGGTCCTGAAGTTCTAGCAGCAGATCCTCCGCCGGCTGCATACTCAGTAGAAACCCTCGCGCTAGCAGTAGCTGCAGCTGCTTTAGCTGCATTAGGAGCAGGGTTTGCAGCCGGGTACATCTGCGGAAGAAGATGCAAGAAGGACGACGATGACAATATGCCTTACCCTGATACAGAGTATGAGTATTTTGAACAAAGGCAGAATATTAATAGGTTTGTATTTTGTTTAGGATCAGAATGAAATGTATAATTCGTTACTAACAAACAATCATTTACAGTAAATTAACACTATACATCAACATACATTCTCAACAAATAACAAAATATTAGTGTTCTGTACTGTTAGAAACACTCGCAACAGAACAAAAACTCATCATTTTCATCTTAACAGAATCCAAGCGGAACCCAAGCTCCTTCAACAAGTAGAGGAAGTGACGTACGCCGAGCCGGTTCTTGCTCCTCAGCCGAAGCCGGCGTCTCCCCGCGCCACGCTGCGCAAGCACCCCCCCTACCACCCGCACCACGAGACGCTGTTCCAGTTCCAACCCGACGCATACCGTCGCGATAACTTCGGAACTCTTCGCTCCCATCAGGTTAATGTCAGTTATTCTCTTTTTTATTCTCTTGCATGGCTTGCTGTGATCGTTTTTACAGGTATGAGTGAGGTTGACCGGTAAAGTAGATATTAAAAGATGAATTACTATAATAGTTTACTTGTTACCGTAACTTCTAAATTATGACCGAGGTAAGGAGGCCTGTTGCTGTACACTGCCTTCCCATATCAAGTTAAACCTTTTTTTTTCCTAATAAACGTTGCCCCACACTAGGTTCCCCAGTATCGTGTGTGCGTTTACAAACATATAAAGTCACATACACAAACGACCAGTGTGGATGGCTACCATGAGTTTTCATTACGAGACTCGATCATACGCATCGAGCGCGTTTGGCGCTCTCATTGGTTGAGAGTTCTTACAACCTTGAAGCGGGCCAATGGATGAGTCAAACGCGCTCGATATCGATGATCGAGTCTTCGTAATGATAACTCATGGTTATAGTCACGCAGACTCAGAACAAATGTGTACATGTAGGTCATACAAATATTTGTTCCAAATTTTTTTTCATTTCATAGTGGAAAAATTAAAAAATTAAGTAATTAATTATGTATAAATTAAATTAAAATTAATTTTTAAATTTAAAAATTTAGAAATTTTACACCAATGAAAAAGTGTTTGAGGTTGTACCGTAAACTGAATTTTATTGCGTAGTAAATAAAGTTAATTTTCCATCATTCATATTTATTTCAATTTTGACGAATATGGCGCAAATTTTGTGTAATATCTGGGGTAAACGGTTCAAATCAGATTTAAAGTATTTTCTAATACTTTTTCAATCTAAAATGCTACTGGGTATAATTTTTGACGACACTTTTTACCTGTATGGAGATTCACTACTTGCATGACTTTCCTATAATCACTAAAACAATACTTCTGTCTCTATGCGCATTTAACTCTTTTCCAATATCAATGTTAGTAACTACTAGTAGAACATCCTAAACCAAAGTAAGTTTTTTTATTAAAGTAATTTCATCGCCTTGCTCTTTTCAATCATCAAATCCATCAATCACTGTGCATGGTCCATCATAAATCATGACCTACAACGTAATTGCATAACACACTATCAATCAGAATCTGCTAATGATATTGCTATTCCATTGCTGCATTACGTTCGATAAATATTTGCTCAACAACGTAAACAACGCAGTGAATGTTGCTGAACTGTCAAACCATAGACTGATAACGTATTACGCAATTACTCTACTGGGCCTGTAGCCAATGTAACATCGCTTCGTAGCGAAGCGAAATCGAATACCAAACCAACCAATAACGAAAACGATTGACCACGCGACGCGATAAATCACGTGGTCAATCGTTCCCGCCATTGTTTGGTTTGGTAATCGATTTCGCTTCGCTACAAAGCGATGTTACATTGGCTACAGGCCCTGGTCATTTTCCTCTTTATGTGTTTTTTTTTAAATCAATTACTAATCTGTTAATCATATTATTACATTCTTCATTTCCATTTCCATTGGCTAACTATTCTGGTAGAACATGTTCGTGAGATTTTAATTTGAAATAAATACCCAATCATATCATCTATACAGGGTCAGATAGCGAAACTCTGCAGATATGATTAGTAAAGTTAAACATGATAAACACAAAAGAAATTAAATTGATAATTTGTTTTTATGTGGTCATCGACCCCTGTCGTCTATTTAATCTACAAAAACGTCATTGGTGTCGATGTCTTAAAACGATAAAACACATTTTCGTCTACAGAGTTTAGCCGGCTAATGTTTTCCCCCGTATAAAAAAAAAATGTATTATCGTAAAACTCATATAAAATAGGTCAAATTTAACTCAATTTGTCATTAAAACAATATGAATACATAGTTTAAATTCAATATCTTGAAACCTCTTTGTAAATTTAAATGTTTTCGACAAAATCTCACGTCCATTTCAAGCTGGTGATAACCAATTCATTGTTTCACTAACTCACGCACGCTTATTCACCTAGGCATGTCAGTTAACACAGGAATATTCGGACCGCAGGGCGATGGGTACCGGCGGGGTAACGACAATGGCTTCTCGACCACGCGCTCAGTAAAGAAAGTGTACCTCTGAGAAACAAGCGGGGCGGACTCGCGCGACCAAATGCATCATCATAAACATAATACGCACCATCACCATACATTGGGTAAGTTAAAAGGTTTCCTCGTATTTCTTACAATTAATTACTTTTTGTTTTTTTTTTTTAAGAGAATGGAGTGTTCTGTGGTTAAATAATAACAGCCGCTCAGTGGCCCTAGTCTGCTATTTTTATAAATTTGTCATTCCAACACGATTCGATGATCGATCAATTCGGTCAGTCGTCTCGTAATGGAATGGTGATAGAATGACATTCTCCTACTGCCAATATTACAAAATCCGTTAGTAGAAATGATTTTCTAAAAAGTAATACTCAATTTGAACATTTATTAATATGGAGTGGTGTATCAGTGATTGACCACTGGAAAGTCATAATAACGCCATTTTGGTAGTAGATTACGAAACTTGTCGAAATCGATAATTATGAGATTCCTGATCGACCATTGTGACACTATTGTAATAGCAGACTAGGGCCCCAGGTCGGTCAATTCTGTAACCGGACTACACGCAAGTTTTCACGGAATACTTTGACTCGTAAGAGTTGTTTATAGAAAATATTTTTAAATGGTAGACGTAAGAAGATATATTCTCCTGTATCGTAGGTGAGCTTACAAACATTTAAACTCACTTACATAAACAGCCAGACTTGGAAGAACCACCTGTAGGCCATACAAATATTTCTTCCTAGTCGATAGCTCAGCCACGTAGGTAATGAAAAATCTACAACATTTGATTGAGATGATCGTTTAACCTTTATCCCATGTATCGCAGTGTCGCAGCGCAGCAGCGGCTCTGGCTCTGCGTCGGCGAGCGGCGGCGGCTCGTCCTCGTCGCCGTCGCCGCCGTCGTCGTCGCCGTCGCCGTCGGGCGAGCGGCCGCCTACTCCGCCGCCGCCCGCGCCGCAGCCCTGCGCGTACATCTACCGCAACTAGCGCGCCGCCCCGCTACCCGCACACGACGTCGACCGTGCACTATACGTGATAAAGACACCGCCCCTTGCCCACGCGCACGTGACGTCACTGACGAACGTGATCGAGACATTCCAAAATTAAACGACATTGTTATTCGAATCGTATTCGACTGAGTGACGTTCGAAGGAACGTGTTTTGTTATTGCTGACGATTATGATCCTGTAGTGAATTATTGTGGATACGACGTTGTATTTTGCCTGTATTATATACGTTGGAACTGTTGAGCGTTTATCGGAGACGCACTTTCGGAATGGCTGAATTCTAAATGATTTGTAACTTGATAGAATAGATAATGTACTATGTTTAAATGTGGACTGTTAATACAAATGCGAACGCAAAACATTCTTCCATGAAAATAAATATATACGTACTGGTGATTATCCACAATCTAAATTGATCGTATCTATGGTCAGAGGATGTGAGACAAAAAAATATGTATTTTTTTTAAAAGACGGAACAATATTATCCATTGATGTATGTAAGATGAGAATAATGTAACAAATTGTAGATTGTTTAGAATATACATAGTTTACAAATAATGTAGGAGAAAATATAAGTTTTTGTTGATAACATGTTAACGAATAGTTCATTTAAAACTGTGCTTGTCATTGCAGTATTTTCATACTGTTCTTTAAGCATTGTTGTCAACAAAATGGAAAGAGTTGCAATGGAATCACAAATGCTTTTTTACATAAACTACTATTTTAGCATAACGTCATTAAATATAGGGAGGGTTCTCTAATTCTAAAGTTTTAGTGTTACTATAACTTGACAACATTGTTAGCAACACCACAACTGTCACCAAAGTCAAAAAAAAAATATTCAACTTAAAAAAATACGATATTTTTTTGTTTAAGTTTCTGGCTCGGTTTTAGACCTTTAAGCCAAGTCATTATTTTGAGAAAAAATATGACGTGTTGTGTAATGTTGCCAAGCTATACCTAGTTTAAACGATGATTATAACATCATAGTTGACATTATGAACCACAAAATATGATATTAAATTATATTTACCATGTATAAAAATGATATGTAAAGTTCTGATACTTATTCATTCATTAAAAAGTGCTTCTTATGGGTGTATTTAGATTACTAGGAGATCGTTTTGATAATTATTGGATAATGTTATAGAGTTAGCTATATTATGTATACATAGATACATATTATAATAGTTAAGGCGGCACTGTGATGCCACATTGCCAATTTAGATTGTTGGTGCGCCATTGTATAGTTACAACCCGTAACTGTGATCATTGTGTAGGTACATGATGCACTCTGTGACACCTAACGACGTCTGCTTTTGTCTACTGTCGTTTCTATAAATTAAACTTTCCAGAAATGTGGGCCAAAACGTTTGTAAAAATCCTTTTTCGAAAGACGTTCCTGTTGCTAATTTTGTAATAACCGAGGGACTAGGATTTTCTCTTTGAATGTCCAAACGCTTTATGAATTCCTTTCTAAACTAGCTAGCAGTTACTTTTGACCCCGAGGTTGTATAGTGTTCAGACTCATCTTCGCTCATTGTTGACAATTGAATGTGTGTAAAGAAAATGTCAATTCTATTTGTAATGACTTAGTGCCTAAGTGTGTGTGGCAGGATTGTAATGTGAACATTACAATGACTCAGTTTTTCTTTTGGACTGATGTTGGTGCGGACATTTAGCGCGCCTTTAGAGTAGCGATTACAGTAGACAAGACGTAATGGAACACGATAGAGACTACCTCAGAACTCTGGCGAGATCTCCAAACTGCGCATTAGCCAATAAACAACTGTATTTATCTTAAAATCCAAATAAAACATTTGATGCTCTCCATCTGGAGATTTCACTCTTGTCAGAGTTATTTGGCAGTAAACAGAAAATAATTTTTATACGCCATAATAATAAAAAAGGCATTCTCGACATTGCCTTCATAATACTCATGTTTAATTTCATTTTTATATAATACCAAAGATGCCATGATTTTAATGTAAATTATTTATTTATAGTAGTGATTGCTAATAACATTTATTACTTAAACAAGATGTTATTTTATATGAATATAACTGCCAATTTGTATACTTATTTTATAATTAACCAAAGCAACGCACAGTTTATTTTTTAAATTAACTAATCCATACGATATATAGATGCTTTAACATGGCAGAATTGTTTGGAAATTGTATTATGTGCAGACCGCGAAAATGGCAATCAATTTGTAATATTTAAACTTTAAGCTTTGCAGTCCTTAGCATATAGCATCTAAAGAATATTTATCATGTTACAGATTTAATGTTATGACGTCATAAGAGTTGATTATATTTATATAGTCATTTCGTTATAAATTGACCCTTTAGCGACGCTTTGTACGAAGTCGTCGAGTTATAGTTGGGGTTGCCACTAAACCTAAATCATTAACTCGTGGTTGCCATTTTCACAGTTTGTAATGCGAAAATTAATTAATACGTACATACGTAAGTCAGGCTAGTACTTGTAAATAGCAAGTTCTGTAATGTAATTAGTTTTCGTCGAGTAAATAAATTAAGCGTTAGTGTTTAAGCGCAAGAAATTTTTGAAAGTGAATTGTTAAGAATTGTTTTTTGTAATACTTAAAAAAATAATATTGATGAAATGTACAATAACCATTTCTACGTTTAATTACTGAACCACCTTTTTATACTCGTAAATTTAATTGTAATCATAACATGCCTAGAAGTTTCTTGTACTAAGCGTAAAATATTGATTTATATAATATATTGAGAATTATATAGATCGTATCGTAATGTAGATAATAGACCGCTTAATTTTGTTTGAAACTCGAAGCCTTAGTGTTAGAAATTGAAGACTTTTATTGAAATAAAAAACTAAGTAACAGATGGGATTAATAAAAAATGATCCACAACTTTTATTATAAAAATATAATGTTAAGGTATATCTCGTTACGTCACGTTACTCTCAAACTATCCATCACATTATTACTCTATGTTATAGCATGTAAATACAAGGATTGAGTTCTTACGACAGGCGGGGAAGCGCCACCTTTCACTGAGATTTGGTATAGAGTTTACGCGACACGCTATTCGTTAAGAATTTACAGAACGTTAAAGTATACATTAATAAATTATATTCACTTTTAATGACTATTGCCTTAGTGCAAAATTAGATATATACCACGATACTCAGTGAACTGTAGGCCTCTATATGTAAGAAAGTACCTACGTTTCGTTTCACTGCGCGTGCAATATTTTTCTACTCTAAAACTTTTCTCGGAATTCTAATTTCAAAATTTTTCGTTTTAATTTTAAAATTAGAATTGTTAGCAAAAATTCGTTTTGTGTTCTATACGTAAAGAATTTCTTTATCACAAAATGTTAAGTAATAAAAATATTAGATAGGTTTAGAAATAAGAAAATTGATATGGACAATGTCGCTTATATTATATTGATACAGCATTTAGAGCCGTTTACTATTATATTTTGACATAAAACCATTCGCTCCCAAAACGAAGTTTTTAACAAACATTTTGTGATAAAGAGAAGCCGGACGGTATATCATGAAGTAACTAATGGGAAGTGCCTAACTATATTACCTACCTATTTGCACCTGTAGTTTAACAAACCCGTTAATTCCCATGAACCGACCATTATCTCATAACCAGATTTATAAGCGTTAGTTCAAATTCAATCTATGACCTGCCAACTATGCAAATGTGATCGGAAATAGGATATAGATTAAAATTGAACATTTATTTTCCGTGCTAAGTGATAGTGAGTTTCTAATAGTGTGCCTTTAGTATCGCATAGTTACCGCCCTTTAGAAACTCTGAGAAGAATATTGGAATAGATCTATTAATTTATTTTTGAACCTCATTAAGGGGGCAGCGTCAGGATTGTCAGCGAAATTCAAATGTTTTTTTTTTCAATTTTCAGGTCAGTTTCAAGTTTAATATTGTGAAATTTGACAAAAAAAATCACAAATATTAAACCAGTAGTTAAATACTACTTTTAACAATAACTTGAGTTCAACTATAAATCAAAATATCGGCCCTTAGTGGACTGTTTAATTCTTGTAACGATCACGAATCATAATGTTACAACCGCCAAATTACAAAAAAGGAACGAAAATTTGATTATCGCAGGCCATCTAGCACATCCCCCTTAACAGTCATTACTTCATAAAATTTTACTAATAGTCATAAAGCATACCTACTTACATCATCATTTACAGATAAATTCACTTATTACATTACCTACCAGTTATTCCAATTCATTATGTCTATACCTGACGTTAGTTTGGTATTCTATGATAAACCTATGATTATAAATTACCTTTTCATTCTCATAAACTCATACATTTTTTGTACTGTCTTTTCATTTGCTCTTTTCTCCAGCAACATAAAAGATCTAGGCTCTGTTTTAAGTCTATGTTGTTGTCTCTGAACCATTGTTAGAAGGAGATGAGACATGCTTTAGATTTAAGGCAGCGTCTAATTTTAGTTTCTTTTAAGGCATAGTTTTAAGTAGGGGTTTTATAAATAATAATGCAAACGCAATTGCAGTGATAGAACTGTTACACTTTATTCGCTGCCCGTATTTATAGAGTGCAATTTTTTTTATAACTAGAGACTAATAGATTGTAAAACATTGATTTGCAAAATATGAAATAGTAAGCTCGAGAGAAGCAAGGTTTTATATTTTACTCTTCATTGTTTGAAATGTTATGATCATTTTCTCATTAAAATATTATTAATATTATGCTAAATATTTTAGCAAAGGATAAAATGTATTCCTTTTCTTTAGTAAATAAAATATTGAAACTCGTTTTCGCTTTTTTTTTTACTATCCTACCCTTTTGGCGTGACTTAAACAGCTTTTTTAATAGCCCTAAGCCAGAGGCCACTTGCAGCGTTTATGGACCTATTCTAGGATGTAAGCCTGGACTAGATTTTTCTGTGGGAGGTGATATGAAAAGCCGCAGGATCGAGGGGAATTAGAAATCTATGATATAGGCATGTACTCAACACTCTGCCGGCCGCTGCAGAAAATCATTAAACCGCATCCTCAAGAAACTTTTACGTCTACATCCCTGTAAAATCCAAATGGTGCAGGATTTAAGGCCTCGGGACTATGCCACTAGGTTACAGTTTGCAAACGAACTAGTAGAGTGATTCACCAGCTTTACAAACATTTTTTTCTCAGACGAGATACACTTTCATCTAAATGGGCATGTTAATAGACAAAATTGACATTATTGGAGTAACACTAATCCAAAATCAAAGCATCAAAAACCCCTGTATTGACCCAAAGTCACACTATGGGCTGCTTTATCAACAAGAGGCATTATTGGTCCATACTTTTTTGAAGACTCAAGTGGACGTGCGGTTACGGTGAATTCTGAGCTAAGATGATGATATACTATCATGTTACAAAACTTTTTCGCACCAGCACTGCAGGATTTTGTTGGTTTTAATCAACGTTCATGGTTTCAGCAAGATGGAGCCACTTGTCATACATGTAATGACTCGTTAAGGAGCTCGGGATATTTTTGGCCCAAAAGAAATGTCGAAAAGAGGGGACATTAACTGGCCACCTCATAGCCCGGATCTGTCCCCAATGGTTTTACGACACCAACCCAGTAACTCTTGATCAATTAAAGGATCGTATTCGCATAGAAATCGGAAACATCTCAACAACAACATGTAAAGCTGTTTTCAAAAATGTCCGCTCTTTGTTACAGCAATACCAGAATAATGAAAGATTACATATGGATGATGTGATTTTTAAGAACGAAATCCCCTTTTGTATTTTATCGAAAACAATTTTAATTACTGCAATATTTATATATATATATGTATTTTCAAATATAAACGGTTGTAGCGCGTAGATCGTGTTACGTAATTAAAACTCGGATAGTTAAAACGTTGTAGGTATATAAATTGCACGTAAGTAAAGGAGTACAATGTATACTATGACATGTACTGTGTACAATAACGTGATGTAAGTTAAGTGTGAACAGGAATAGAGTGTAAATGCGACTCGATTTAAGAAAAGAATATGTATGTACACGAGTGAAGACAGGAATAGAATGTGTCTCTTACAGGCTATGAACTAACTTAAATAAACTAGCTATCTCTAAACAATAGTGGGGTGACCAATAGGAAATCAGCTTGCTGTGCCGTAGAAATCCTCGGGATAACTCATACATCTTGATTTACTGATCGAGGGAGGCCGCAGCGTATGATTGGTCGTTATAAAGAGCGCACCAATTTACAGTTCACGTACAAAGCGGTTCGCTATGGTTACCACGATCCCATCGGCCGTTGGGTCACCACTCACCAGGTATGCTTCCGGAATTCCGGGGTTAGATTTATAGGCACCCTCGCGCTGGGCGGTAGGCGCTCTCGCGCTGGGCGGTCGGGAGCCCGCCACGACTTCCGCGATTCCAGTGTGATTTATAGGAACCTTTCGCGGAAGGTCGTCGGAATTGTGTAGCATGTCTGTGGCTGCTACAGGTACACGGTCTTTTGATCGACCCTGTAGTAACGGGACCATTCCCAAATTGATCCTACTCCTACCTTATTGGCAGGGCCGCGCCGACCCCGGGCAGCGCCTGTGTGCGGAACCTATGAAGCGCCTCTTTTTTAACGAATCATCATAAAAAACGAATTTAAATTTTTAACGAATATTTTAACTACTTAGCTGTTGCCCGCGACTCCGTCCGCGTGGACTTTAGTTTACAGCGCGCGGTGGTTCCCGTTTACGTGGGAATGCCAGGATAAATGCCTACATTACTGCAAGGTTTCCTTAAAATCTATTTAGTAGTTTTTGCCAAAGCCGTAGTGCATTCCGAAATAAATAAAAAGAGCTTAGTTGATATAAAATAAGCGCCTGTTAAAATAATGGGAGCTATATGTATGTCCGCGATCGCTCCCGTTTCGTAATATTTTTTGTTACTGCTCTGCTCCTATTGGTCATAGCGGGATGTTCCTGCGGGATATATCCTTTCTCAGGCTATAGACTATCTGTGTAAAAATTTCATTACAATCGGTTCAGTAGTTTTGGCGCGAAAGCCGGTCAGACAGACAGACAGACAGACAGAGATACTTTCACATTTATAATATTAGTATGGATAGTATGGATTGTTAATTTTGGCTGAAATAAATGTTCTCCAGTTTTACAGTACATAGATAATATTATCAAGTGTACAAAACTGGAGAACATTTAGGAATTAGGATACTAAATAGGTAGATATATCCCGTTCGCTTCTGCTTGCCAATTACTGCGAAAAGTATAACTCGAAATAAATTTTGACATACTTTAATAATACAAAGAATAAAGAAGCTGACTTTTGTCTAATAATAATAATAGGTACCTACTATTATTACACAATATACAGTATGTTTAAAAAAAAACAACAAGAGTCTATCATTTGCAAGAATATAAACATACTTTAATTATGATATTTCCACTTTTCTTGTTTTTTTTTTGTTTGCGAAATTCCTATAGTTTCATGAATGTCCATGTGTGTATTAAATCCATGTATGACAGTATGAGTGTCATCTTGAGTTTAGTTGTAATTCTGCTATTCAAAATTGAAAAAAATATCATTTTTAAAAAATATCCCAAACAAAAGTTATATTTATTTGTATAGAAAATCACATAAAAGGTACATACCACTGCATGAAGCGTTTTTTGAATCAGATTTAATAACACCTTCATCGATAACATGACTGGTTTCTGTCTCTAATGATTGTGTGAAAGTGGATGGTAGATAGAGCCTTAAAATATTTACTTAGTTGCATTTTTATTACGTTCTTCTTCTTGTTTTCTTTTCCTTATTAGATTCTGGTGACCAGATAATTTCTTTTTTTTTATTATGATTACTATCACTCATCGTGTTAACACGTTAAAACAATAAGTAACACACAAACTATTATTTTATTATAAAAATTCAATGCGCACCTTACACACACTTTCAATCAAATGATTGTCCAACTGTTTTATTTTGGCTATCCCGTTCGTTAAAATCGGCGAATCGGCTCGACGCCTACGGTTCAAAATAACTAATATTTTATTTGACGTTCAAAAGAACTGCCGCCCTTTTCAAGGTGAGATCGTATGTAATGTAAACTAAAACCCTAAGCGTGAAATGAAACCATAAACGTAAATATTAATAAGTATAAAAACATTGAGAGACTTGTTCAATAAGCGTAATATAAGTATGTCTTGTTGTTTACAAGACATATGTTGCGCCTATTGTACCTACTTACTTATCGATACTCCACTACAAAAAACACAATAATTAAGGAAACAAAAATAATTTGGATGGCATAGGCGGCGCGGCGCCCCTATTGCCTTGGCGCCTGTGTGCGCCGCGCACTTCGCACACAGGGGCGGCGCGGCCCTGCTTATTGGTAGGATACAGCAAAGCAGGGCTGTAGCTAGAATTGAATCTAAGGAAGAGCAGCATTGGTTACAGGTAGGGCGGAAGCATATAAATATCACAATTGCTCTGCCCTTGAAGCACGGGAAATAGTAATCAATAACCATGTATAGGTAACAGTAATCTAATTCATAAACAAACAATTTCTGTGACAGAACATAATAATTCCTTTTCTCTCTTAGTTATTATTGTCATTTCTTCGGTATTATTAATAATATCCACATATAGATCCATGTCCTTTACCATATAAAATTTATTGTTTTTTACTTTCCATGGGGTGACACCACCGACTTCCGCCCCAGGTGCTACGCCACTGTCTACAGCATAGAGAGTAGCTTGAGCAGTTTGTTGCGTTATTGGAAGTCTCCAGAGCCGGCCGGGCTGCATAACTTTTGGATCAAATATTTCTCAAGGTCAGACGCTCAGTTAGCATCTCAGTTTCAGAATTCTCTGGAGTCTGTCTCACTATCCCAGTTCCTGATAACAGGACTTACTCACCTGCACCCCAATTGCATAACTTGTTATTACCTACTATCAATTTTAGTTTCATATTGTTTTAATTTCATATTATTTAATTATTTAAATGTGGGGTAATCGTCTAGTTGTAATGTTTTAATTTAATTTTTAATTTGATTTTATTTAATTTTTGTAATTTGTTATAATGTTGTATAGTCTGTCTATAAAGTCCGGAAAATAAATGAGGGCGCTGCGGTCGTACATATAGCGACCGCATTGACTTGTCTGAAGTAATTTTGATATGCTAGTATTTTTTCATTATTTTTTACTAGAAGCAAAATTGGTTATTGGTTGGTTGGTAAAATGAGTAAAACAAAAAACAAAATCATACATATTTATTATTATATGTTTTAACCTGATTTTACCAACGAAAAGTATTCCAAAACATAATAATTGCTTTCGTCCATTCCAAATATTCAAATAACGTGCGCCTCAGAGGCGCCCGCAAAATACATATCTCGCCGCAATTTTTTTACCGACGCGTGTACAAGCTTGTATTTCCTAGCATCCTAGCCAATTCCGTTGTAGGTCAACACTTCCAAGAGACGACTGCTGCTTTTCGGTAAGTACCATAGTTTTGCTATTAGAGCGATGTGTTGCGCTCGGGAGGCGCATGTTTATCTTTTGTGTAACTTCTGCCACTTACCTACATAGTGAATTTGTTTTTGTTATTTTTACTAATGTACCTAAGGTAAGTAATAAAGGTTGGTTTTTGTTATTATTGAATACTTATTGTCATCAATTGTTTTTAGGAGTGTTTTAACACCGAGTCCAGCAGGAGAGTGTTGGATGAAAGAGAAATTGTTTCTTTATTGACGGAAGAAGATGAAGGCGCTGATGAGGGCAGTGACAGTTAGATCGAGGACCATGTCAATGACAATGACTAATGTTGATGGCCAAGAAGGAGTGATGATCTATGAAAATTCGAATGATACTTCATCGCAAAATGTCACTAAAAATACTGGGCATCACCAACGCATAGTAATTCCGCCTAATGATGTGATCAGGGGCAAGAATAGGCATGTTTGATCTACTGCTAAAGCACAAAATACCAGAAAAACGTCTGCAATCAATATAGTTCATTCAAATTAAGCCTAGTTGCATGTGTCGAAATATTTTTGCACCGTGTTTGAAAACTAGGTTGGAAATTCCTACTTTATCAAGATGCTTGAGAGAAAGTATGGTATATCCCCCCATAAAGTAACAGAAAGATGCCTAAAGACGCTGATGAGGAACCACTAACTGAAATCCGACGGTACTGTCGCTTAAGTAGTAAAAAAAAAGAAAAGAATTATTCAAAATAACGTGCATAAAATGTAAAAGGCATTATGCGAAGAACATAAAAAAGTTGTTTGAAACAATTGCCTTTATCCGTTGATTATTCCAGTATTTTTTTTTTAATTCGAGACTGATTATATTATAATTAATTGGTTAATAAGAAAAAACACTACACAAGTTGCCTTTTTTTACATTTCTATTTATGTTCAGAAGACTTCTAATTTTTGTTCATATTTGTTAAGGGTTTATAAAATCCTACAAATTTTAATATTTTAAATAAAAATTAATGATAACACGTATGTATTTTATTTACTTATTAATAATTCAGCAATTTACAGCAGTAAATAAAACAAAAATAATTGACATTCATTAAAAAAATCGGCTATTAAAACGGTGCGCCTCTGAGACGCACGTTTATCTTTTCAGTACAAAAAATAACGTTATCTTTCAAAGGGTTAATAGTTATTTGTTATACAAGAGTGCAAAGTTGCTTTTTAACCGCGTGTTCAATTTTGATGACCGAGCAAGCGAAGGATTCTAAAATTGAATCACGAGCGCAGCGAGTGATTCAAAATTAGAATCCTGAGCGTTAGCGAGGGAATCAAAAGGACACGAGGTGAAAAATCTTTGCACTCGAGTGCAACACGTAACTTTTCATTCCACCTCAGCGAGGAAATGACTAAATGCAATAAAAAAATGTTTAATAGGTAAACTTTTATTTCAGTTTAGGTATTAATTACTACATTATGACAGGTAAGTATTACAGAATAATCTTTAAATTATAATAAAATAATACTAAAGTATAATTAAGAAATTTTTAAAGTAACGTTGCAACAGTTATTTAAATTGAGTGTAATATTTTTGTTTGGTACTGTAATATTGGTGTTAGTCACTTGTGTACTGTTTTTCGGTAAACTGTCTGTCATACTTAATAGTTGTACCTGATTCATCGGATTCCCTTGGCGTGAATGTTGGAGAGAGAGGGAGATGGTTAGGTGTTTCATAACGGCTTATTTTTGATGTAGAAGGGCCAGTCCAAGTTTCCGATTGAGGCTCTTTCAGTGTAATGGTTCCTACGATGCCTTCACATATTTTAGACTTATTTTGGATGGAATCCTCTATGTATCCCTCTACATTGTATTGGTCTTCCAGCCTCCGTGGCGCTTAAGGGACAGGAGATCAGCTCCGGAATCAGCCAAAAGTGTGGCTGAAGTTCGTCGGAAACAATGACCCGTGAACAACAGGGGTTCTGGAAGTTCAAGAAATGTTGCTATTTCTCGTGGGATACTGCCAATTTTATTAGTACCCATAGGCTGTCTAACACACTTTCCATTGCGATACTGTAGAAAAAAACGATTGATTGGAGTGTTAGGCGGCCGTAAGGCTTGATATTTCTCAACAATCGTTACTTATTCCTTGCGAATGACAAAGTTGCGGTCTCTTTTTGTCTTTGTATTAGGTAAATTAATTAATAGTAAGTCATCTGAATGTTTCTCAATGTTTTTGACATTAAGTTGTGTTAGTTCATTAGTTCGACATGCTCCGTTTATTCCAATAATAAGAACAACCTGCAATGTAAAGAGTATTGTAGTAGATAAATGAATAAAATTTATATGAACGCATAATTATGCCTATCAACATTTACTAAGTATACTATTTAATTGAGATTAATATATGTACTTAAGTAGATACTGAATGTGCAACTGACTTACTTTTGCCGCCAAATATACGGAATCGGGTGCTTCGTTAAGAAACTTTTCAATATCAGATACTGTGAAAACCTTCGATTTTTTTGGATGATGACCAGATGAGGCTCTTTTTAAAAATGCTACTAATTTAGGATAGGTATCGATATGTATGTCTTTTTTCATCTTTATTGTTGCTTTTAGCATCGAATACGTACTCCATAGAGTGCTTGCTTTCTTGTTCTCGAATAATTCTATAAAATATGCCAGCAAAACGTTTTCTGAGAAAGTTTTGGCTCCTTTTGCTAGTCGCCACGTGTTGAACATATCGTACTGTTTTAAATACTTCTCGCGTGAGTGTTGAGGTAGAAAGCTCATTTGCGCATTATTAACAGTTTCAGTCGATTCTGTTGGCGTCAAACAAACTTCCTCGTCGCTAGAATCACTCATTTTAGTTTTTCACTTGTTTTCAAGTTTCTTTTTTTTAATATAAGGTTTAATAATGACGTGAAAAAATGCCGCGTAAAGAACCGCCTACAAAGAAAATTGAAAAAAGAACACCAAGAAGGTTCCGAGTCTGAGTTTTTAAGAAATTAAAAAAAAGTTGTATGATATATTCGGCACCATAGAGGTAACAGTAAATAGGTTTAATGTTTTATTTTAATTTACAAACTTAGTGCACACGATGTTCTAAATTCAATTTACTTTATCCTCTAGAGAATAAAAACGGCTTTTCCAGTCAGATATTGAAGATTAAAAATACTCTTTCCGAGATGGTGGGATGAAAATAGTTATTTGTTATACAAGAGTGCAAAGTTGCTTTTTAACCGCGTGTTCAATTTTGATGACCGAGCAAGCGAAGGATTCTAAAATTGAATCACGAGCGCAGCGAGTGATTCAAAATTAGAATCCTGAGCGTTAGCGAGGGAATCAAAAGGACACGAGGTGAAAAATCTTTGCACTCGAGTGCAACACGTAACTTTTCATTCCACCTCAGCGAGGAAATGACTAAATGCAATAAAAAAATGTTTACAATCACAAGATAGGTACACTTTTAGTTTAGGTTTTATTTCAGTTTAGGTATTAATTACTACATTATGACAGGTAAGTATTACAGAATAATCTTTAAATTATAATAAAATAATACTAAAGTATAATTAAGAAAATTTTAAAGTAACGTTGCAACAGTTATTTAAATTGAGTGTAATATTTTTGTTTGGTACTGTAATATTGGTGTTAGTCACTTGTGTACTGTTTTTCGGTAAACTGTCTGTCATACTTAATAGTTGTACCGATTCATCGGATTCCCTTGGCGTGAATGTTGGAGAGAGAGGGAGATGGTTAGGTGTTTCATAACGGCTTATTTTTGATGTAGAAGGGCCAGTCCAAGTTTCCGATTGAGGCTCTTTCAGTGTAATGGCTCCTACGATGCCTTCACATATTTTAGACTTATTTTGGATGGAATCCTCTATGTATCCCTCTACAACTGCATTGGTCTTCCAGCCTCCGTGGCGCTTAAGGGACAGGAGATCAGCTCCGGAATCAGCCAAAAGTGTGGCTGAAGTTCGTCGGAAACAATGACCCGTGTACAACAGGGGTTCTGGAAGTTCAAGAAATGTTGCTATTTCTCGTGGGATACTGCCAATTTTATTAGTACCCATAGGCTGTCTAACACACTTTCCATTGCGATACTGTAGAAAAAAACGATTGATTGGAGTGTTAGGCGGCCGTAAGGCTTGATATTTCTCAACAATCGTTACGTATTCCTTGCGAATGACAAAGTTGCGGTCTCTTTTGTCTTTGTATTAGGTAAATTAATTAATAGTAAGTCATCTGAATGTTTCTCAATGTTTTTGACATTAAGTTGTGTTAGTTCATTAGTTCGACATGCTCCGTTTATTCCAATAATAAGAACAACCTGCAATGTAAAGAGTATTGTAGTAGATAAATGAATAAAATTTATATGAACGCATAATTATGCCTATCAACATTTACTAAGTATACTATTTAATTGAGATTAATATATGTACTTAAGTAGATACTGAATGTGCAACTGACTTACTTTTGCCGCCAAATATACGGAATCGGGTGCTTCATTAAGAAACTTTTCAATATCAGATACTGTGAAAACCTTCGATTTTTTTGGATGATGACCAGATGAGGCTCTTTTTAAAAATGCTACTAATTTAGGATAGGTGTCGATATGTATGTCTTTTTTCATTTTTATTGTTGCTTTTAGCATCGAATACGTACTCCATAGAGTGCTTGCTTTCTTGTTCTCGGATAATTCTATAAAATATGCCAGCAAAACGTTTTCTGAGAAAGTTTTGGCTCCTTTTGCTAGTCGCCACGTGTTAAACATATCGTACTGTTTTAAATACTTCTCGCGTGATTGTTGAGGTAGAAAGCTCATTTGCGCATTATTAACAGTTTCAGTCAATTCTGTTGGCGTCAAACAAACTTCCTCGTCGCTAGAATCACTCATTTTAGTTTTTCACTTGTTTTCAAGTTTCTTTTTTTTAATATATGGTTTAACAATGACGTGAAAAAATGCCGCTTATAGAACCGCGTACAAAGAAAATTGAAAAAAGAACACCAAGAAGGTTCCGAGTCTGAGTTTTTAACAAATAAAAAAAAAGTTGTATGATATATTCGGCACCATAGAGGTAACAGTAAATAGGTTTAATGTTTTTTTTTAATTTACAAACTTAGTGCACACGATGTTCTAAATTCAATTTACTTTATCCTCTAGAGAATAAAAACGGCTTTTCCAGTCAGATATTGAAGATTAAAAATACTCTTTCCGAGATGGTGGGATGAAAAAGTATTTTCATTGTCAGCTGCGTCCTAGTCACTAACAACGTCTACGCTACTACTGTCATCAGCCTGCTATCTTCACTTAAGCCAATAACTAACTCATACATATCTTGATAAAGGGTTTACTCTCACATTTTCCTAAAAGATAAAAATAATAATATGTAATTTCTATAAGAAGATTGATAGCACTAATTTTAATTCCAAACATGACATAATTCATTTTCAAAAACAGTGGTAATTTAAATCACCTAAATTATCAACTGCTAGACTATGGCACTGTAAACAGAACAGTAAAACATCTTCATACAAACGTGCCGCTCTCGGTTTGAATGTACGCGTGCGCGCCGCGCGCCGTGTCGGCACGCGATTTCACGCACACGCTGGCATAATATAACTGGGATGGGAATAACGAGGGGCCAGTACGGGATGGCTATAGGCTGAGGAAGGAAGGAAGTACGGGATGTGCATGTGCCGCGTGACCACAGTATAAAAATCATACAGTAGGTCGACGCCTTTGATCTCGTGTAAAATGCCGACATCGTCTAGACAGTAACGCATTGGCCAGGGTTGTAACAAATAAACAATATTTATGAAATTATTTATTTATTGCAGATCAACATCGATAGCTGTATTATATTTAATTAATTTTCTATTTTTACTAAGGGACACTCGAGTTAGTTTTAGGTAGTTACTCGAGACAGATTTAAGTTATTAAGATGACATTTTCGTAACCAGCTCCCCAATCGACCTCGGAATCAACACCCATATCATAACATTTAAATTTGCGTCCACCATCTTGAATTTCAGAAAGGATAGCTTTTTCGTAACAAGCACCACAATTATATTTACTTAATTGACACCCATATTAAATTATAAAAAAATGACGTTCGCCATTTTGGATGTCAAAACCGATGGCTTCTTCGTTACAAGCACCCCAATTATACTCAAAATTGACACTCATATCAAATTATAAAACAAACAAATAAAAAAACAAACATGTGTTAGCTCTTAATGATAGATACCGAGCTACGAACATCGTTTTGTTCGCAGCTCGGGTGCCACTTACCCGCGTCTTGTCCCTCACACCCCGCACGATTGCTCTGTCTAGACGTCTTCGTCGGACGACTGTATGATTTTTAGACTGTGGCGTGACTGTGAGCGCGCGCGTAAGTTACTTGACCGCTCGCATTCTTCAACTCTTACCATAATATTAATTATTACGAGTATCATGACCACAAAAAGGGGAAAAAAATATTGTAGTGTTTCCGGGTGCCTCAATGACGATTTCGCAAACGCGGACTTATCATTCTTCATAATTTATTTATTTATTTATTAAAACTTTATGCACAAACATTGCACAATGGCGGACTTAATGCCTCAGGCATTTTCTACCAGTCTACCTTGAGGTGATGCAGAGACAAACATGGTAGGTGCAAATAAATTAAAATTAAAAGAGAGAAAAAAAAAGTATTAATAATATTATAATTCCAACTGAACCAAAAATATAAGTACCTACTAATACTTAAATCTTATTAGAAAATATTTGTATTGTTTATTCCACGGTTTATTTGCTTTAATTATGAGCGTAGCCGAGTCGCATTTTCCCATATAAATGTATTCCCAAATTTACTTCCTGAATACTATGTTTAGAGCTAAAGTTTATTTTAAGAAGACTAGTTTTCCTATAAAACAGAGGATTGAGTACGAAATATCGTTTAGGTAAACGTAGGTATTTGTCGCGTATAGTGTAATAAGGGCAATTTCACAATAATTACTACTACAAATTACTATTTTTTTTTTCTATTGTCTTACGTCATTGATATACTTAATATTAAACAGATATGATATGCTCTAACAAATTAACCGAAATAAATGTGCCGATCGGAGCAGCAGCACACACATGCAATTTTTTTATTCTGCGTACATTTCACACGTTGGTACAGTGTGAGTGAGATGGGGCGCAATCTAAAGCATAGAGAAGAAAAAGATGGCTAGTGTTTGTCGTTTGCGCTGTTAGTGTTTGTCGGTTGGTTTTTACGAGTATATCGAGAGTGACTAAGGCAAGAGATTAGAATTATAATCTTTTGTACGCTTCAAGTTCAATGCGCTAGTGACTTATCTACCATAGTTTAATATTATATCAATGTCTTACGTATTGTTTGATCCAAATATGGCGTCTTAATCATAATATTAACTCAATAAAATTATAGTAAGATGTTACCGACTAATGCTTAAGGTTACCACCATTTTTACTTTTAGCTAAATGGATGGGACATAAAGCTAAATAGACAACCCTGGGGATCAACGCAAGAGTAGGCTATTAACTCGGTGGGCGGCCTTAGATAACGTACTGTTTACTGTGACTATGGGCTACTTATTTTCGCAATCTAACCTACAAATGCGCAATGTAAACAATCCTCATATGTTAGTCTTAAAATTGTTTACTTAGAAAATTTGAAACTTCTAGTAGATAAAAACAAACAGTAATATGATTACATACCTGTTTTAGTAACTGTTCAAGCATAAATATCATCCATATTTGATCAAATTTGTTCAGCTTGGTGTAGGTACCTACTAAGAAACATTGATGATAAACTTTAAAAATAATTTCCCGAGCTCCACTCTGGTTTGTTTTTCTCATATTTAACACATTTCTTCGAATTGAAAATTAATACAAATTTCAATAAATAACAAATCACAAAACAAACCGATGACTGCCGATGACATTCGATGGCTCCTGGCTCCGCTGTTTTAGTAAAAATATGCCCATTTAATTACAATAAGCCTTCGTTTGTACTTGACACCTTAACTTATGCAACGAGTGGGTCTAATCACCTCTCGTTAGAAAATTACAAACGTAATAATTTTAGACTTAGGTACTGTATTTAGATTTATAATACTTATTGTTTTGTTATTCTTAAATAACAAAACAATAAGTATTAAGTACACACCTATCATCATCATCTATCAAATCATAATTAGTTGCATGTGGCATGTTGCAGTCGTGTCTGTAGATAAGAATATCACTCATTACTGGTTTTTCGGTAAAGGGAAACCTAAAATGTACGTAGGTTTAGATAACTACTTATTCTTGATTTTTTATTAATTTTTTGCACTTGTCCCGAACTCCCGACTAGACTAGTTGCTTACTAATAGTCCCCAGACTAGAATAACTTATTGCAGGGGAATAAATTCTACTCCAATAAGGCAGTCCAAACCGCCTTCAAAGATTTTTTTTTCTGGCGTCCTTCAAGGCGGTATATTATCCCCACTTCTGTTCTCAATCTTTATTGATCGTATTACTACTGAACTTTAGTGCGCGTATCATCTTTACGCTGATGACTTACAGCTCTATACTCAGGCAAGTGTTGACAACTTATCGGATGCGATTGAGGAGCTGAACCGGAATTTGGGAGTGATGAGGGTCTAATCGTTTCGGTGTAGCGGTTAACCCTACAAAATGCCAGGCCATCATTATAGGGAGTACCTTTAATCAGCGTAGGCTGAGTGGCTTAGTGGTGCCACCGGTTTTGTATGATGACAAAGTCATTCCGTCAGCTCCGATGTCAAGGATCCGGGTCTGCATGTTGACACTTGCCTGGACTGGCGTAAGCAGGTTGCAAGTGTGAGCAAAAAAGTCACCGGGACGTTGCGGTCGCTTTATAGGCTAAAAAATGTTCTTCCATCACACATAAAGGCAATGCTTGTTCAATCCCTTATATTCTCCATTATTGATTATGGTGATGTGTGTTATTACGACCTGAATGCAGATCTACTCAATAAACTTAACCGACTTCTGAATTACTGCATTTGATTCGTATTTAATCTTCGTAAGTACGATCAGTGGCGTAGCTAGGGGGGGGCGGTGGGGGCGGTCCGCCCCAGGTGTCACCTTTTTTGGGGTGACACCCACCCAGTCTCTAAAAATACCCAAATCGTTAGCACCTTTTTTTTTCAACGATTCCTCCACTGGCACTAGCTCAGCTCTATTTATAAATCGGGGATTCCCGCAAAAGAGCCTGGACACTGTCGTGGGAGATTCCCTGTGGACCATACTCGCGATTGTGAAGTATGTTGTGTTTGGTTGTCATAAATTGTTAAACGTATATTATTCTATAATGATAGATAGTTAAACGAAGAAAACATATTTTCTAATACCATATTTTTTAACATCGGCTGCCGGCAGAAGTTACCACCCACCAGATAAAGTCTTGCCGCCAAGCAATTCGTCGTGTTCCGGCATAATGTCTGGTGAAGCCGTACGGAGGATGGGTCTAAGCAGTTTTGTTGCGTTGTGTGCCGTGTACAATACGCCAATTGTTGTTGTGTCGGGAGTTTGTTCGTGGAGGGTAGGGAGATCTACGTATTTGGGGGCCCAATTACGAAGGACGATTCGAATATTTGAACACCTCAGTGAGGCTGCTGACAATGTGCTGCACCGGCACCCTGACGCACAGTTTGTTGCTCTGGGGGACTTCAACGCCTGCCACCAAGACTGGCTTTTCCATATACAGACCAGACTATGATGGTGAGAAGCGCGAAACTTTGCGCTATCAATGGGCCTTTCCCAGCTGGTACGACAAGCGACTAGTGCTGCCAAGTCCTACAAAATGTCGCTTAAGAAGGCTCGCTTCGACCGCATTACTCATATTGGCAATAAGCTCTCTGCGCAGCCATCCGTTAACTGATCTTTCTGGTCCCTTGCCAAATCGGTCGAGGCGAACTTCTGTTGCCCCACACTGCCTCCGCTGGTTAAAACTATGGATGGTGCACTGGCTCATACGGCGAGAGAGAAAGTAGGTCTCTGCATCTTTACCACAATTCGCGTCTTGAAACTAGCAGTGCTACTCCACCTAATTTTCCTCATTGCGGAACTTCAATGCCGGACGCTTGCAGTAGGAACAAGGAGGTTCTGAGAGTACTATGTCGTCTGGACGTAAATAAGGCTAGTGGCCTAGATGGTATACCAGCGATTGTTCTTAAGGCATGTGCGCCCGAGTTGTCTCCTGTATTGACGCGCTTGTATCGCCTCTCATTTAGAACAGGTACAGTGCCCAAGTCTTGGAAGCTTGCCAATGTGCAGCCTGTGCTCAAAAAGTGTAGTCGTGCCGATCCTGCCAACTATCGGCCGATTCCAATAACCTCCATACTCTGCAAGATTATGGAGCGCGTATTGAACTCGCGCCTCTTGGCTTACCTGTAAGGTAACGATCTCCCCAGTGACCGACAGTACGGGTTTCGCCGCAATCTGTCAACTGGGGACCTACTAATGTATGCCACTCATTTTTGGGCGAGGCTCTCGAGAGAAATGGGGAAGCGATTGCTGTCTCCCTTGATGTCTCGAAGGCCTTCGACCGGGTATGGCACGCTGGCCTTTTGAGTAAACTTCCAGCGTACGGCATTTCCCCTGGCCTGACTGGCTGGGTAAAAGACTTCCTGACTGAACGGTCCCTCCGAGTTGTTGTCGACAGATGCTCATCTGAGCCCATATCGACTAATGCCTGCCTGTATTCCTCCGGGGTCTTTTCTCTTTGCAACTCTGTTCTTGCTGCATATTAAGGATCTGCTGATGCCCGGTATATAGATACCGCAGATGCACTGCAGATATTGCAGATGACAGCACAGTTATGGAGAGATACCTGCTAGTTTTTTACTTTCCAAGGGGTGACACCACCAATTTCCGCCCCGGGTGCCACCCAAGCTAGCTACGCCACTGAGTACGATCATGTATCTTCTCACCGGTCCATCTTGAAATGGCTACCCATCAGGCAGCGCAGAGCTCTAAGAGCTTTGACGACCTTGTTTTCACTCCTACACAAACCCTGTTCTCCTTCTTATCTTACTTCTCAGTTCCCATATTTATGCTCTGTGCATAATAGGAATCTTCATTCTTCCAATAATTGTCTTCTACGATGTCCTTCACACCGCTCTAGTTTTCTTAAGTCTTCATTTCTTGTCCAGGCGGTTTTCCTTTGGAATGATCTTCCTCAGAATATCAGAACGTTGACCAGTCGGTACACATTTAAAATTAAAGCTCGGGAATACTTACGCAAGAAATTGGCAGATTCATCAAACATATAATTTATTTTTTTTCTCCATCTATATTTTTTTATCTCTCTCTACTGTTTATATTTTGTATGTATGTATTTATGTATTTATTATACAGTCTGTTAACTAACAGAGGGCGTTCCCGTTAACCCGAAATAGTATAGCATACATACATGCTAAAAAAAATATTTCCATTCGAAAACAAAATGTTTTAAAAATTTTTCCAATAAGAAAATATTCAATAAAAAATTTAAATTGACATGTAAAAGAAACACACTGTACACGCGAACATGAAAGACGGCTACGTCGCAATTTATTTATACATGACGACTACTATTTTGATTTAAAACAGGAGGTTTCAAATTTATTTCCAATTAGAGTTTTTTTTTATTCGGATTTTTTTATTCTTATTTTTCTATGCTGATATTTTTATTTTAATCTATTAATGATATATATTAACGAGTTTAAGGGAACGCCCTCTGTTATTTAACATCCTACTAATATTATAAAGGCGAAAGTTTGTAAGTATGGATGTATGGATGTTTGTTACTCTTTCACGTAAAAACTACTGAATGGATTTGGTTGAAATTTGGCACAGGGGTAGATAATAGTCTAGAATAACACATAGGCTACTTTTTATCCCGGAAAAATATGCAGTTCCCGTGGGATACGAAAAATATTAGTCCACGCGGGCGGAGCCGCGGGCGAAAGCTAGTACTGTATATTTTTTTTGTGTTTCTCTTTCAACCTCTCTTTTATATCTTTGCACCTACCATGTTTTATCTCTGCATCACCTTAAGGTAGAAAATGCCTAAGGCATTAGTCCGCCATTGTACAATGTTTTTCTTTGTGCATAAAGTTTTAATAAATAAATAAAATTTTATTGATTCCCGTCCTAATGTTTTTTTTAAAAAAGGCATAAACGAACTACCTATGAGATGGCTTCTTTCATGCTATTTACAACTTATACAATTGGTTCGTTATATGGCATAGGTAAACGAACAAATAAACTATTTAGGAAATGATATAAAAAAAAAAAGAAAGTAATATTTTTGAGAGCACTGGTGTGTGTGTGTGGGTGTGTGGGGGTGTGTGTGTGTGTGTGTGTGTGTAGGTGTGGGTGTGTGTGGGTGTGTGGGAGGGTGCGGTGTGAGTGTGTGAGCGTGCGTTTGCGAGTGATAAGCAAATGATGATAGAATGAAGTTTAACTGGAGCTGTATTGAGTCAACAATAAGCTTTCAGTTTTGTTGTAATTAAGTGTTTGTAGCCAAGTATGGATTTTCTTTTTAAATGACATTATAGGGTGTGAGTAAAAGTTCAGTATTTTGTTAAGACTATTGTATAGATGAGGACCTTGGAAACAGACAAATCTTCTTGTAAAAGAGTACTTACAGCGGAAGGGCTGGCAAACATTGTCTTTGCGTCTTGTGGTGATATTTTCATAGGAGGTTCTTTGATGCTGATAAAGTAGTACGTGCAATACAAATAATTGTCTGACTGTAAGGACTTTACATTTGCTATATAGTTTTTCAGTTGGGAAAAGGATGGGCCGAAAGGTACAAATTTTCAGCACGGCTCTCTGAGCTCGTTCAAGCTTTAAGAGTACCGTTTTGGGTGCACCACCCCAAGCGCATATACAGTACGTTATGAGAGACTGACAGAGAGCAAAATATGTACATCTAATAATTTGAGGATCTGCGATATGACGAAGAGTACTAAAAACAAAAATCAACTTTCTGATTCTTTTTGTCAGTAACTCTATATGAGGTGCAAAGCACAGGCCACTATCAAGAGTCACACCTAGATATTTGATGGTTCGACAACGTTCTAATTCTGGGCATGAACATGTCGCAGTGCTAGACAGTAAACATGAGTGCGCTACCAAAGCGTATGAATCTGGAGGTTGAGTGGAATTTCGTAAGCTGTACGTAAGGATTTTCGTTTTGTCGGTATTAATTGTGAGAATGTGTCTTTTGAGCCATTGAAGAACACTATTTAGTCCTTTTTGTGCGGAATCGAAGGTGTCATCCCAAGTGTCGCCCGCGAAAGTAAGGACGGTATCATCAGCAAACGCCACGATTCTTCCACCCTCCAGACTCAAATTACATAGTTGGTTGACGTAAATTAGAAACAGGGTGGGGCCAAGAACACTGCCCTGGGGAACGCCGAATGTCACTGGTTCCTCTCTACTGAGGTAATTTAGTATTTTTACACACTGAGTTCTGTTTTGAAGGTAGTCCCTAAACATGTCAAGTGAATGGCCACGAATACCGAGTTCCTCTAGCTTGATCAATAGGTCAGAAATCGAAACCGTATCGAATGCCTTTTTCAGATCCAAAAAAATTGACAATACTTTCTTTTTCTTGTCAACATTCTTCGTAACATGATCAATCAGCTCAATCACAGCATTGCTAGTAGATTTATTGCGCCTAAAGCCGAATTGGTTGGGAGAAAAAAGCTTTTTATTTTCCAACGTAAAAGTAACAAGTCTTTTGTTGATTAGGCGTTCTAGAATTTTAGAAATGGAAGGTAACACTGCAATAGGTCGATAATTATTTACAAGTTTCTTACTCCCAATTTTGTGAATTGGGTGTATGATGGCCTTCTTGAAGTATAAGGGAAAAGTGCCGGTATGAAAACAGATATTAAAAATATGTGTAAGTAAGGGGACTACTGCCAATGAATAGCGCTTTAAAAACTTTGTTGAAATATTATCCCAGCCTATAGCAGAATCTGTCTTAAGTGACATTAGCACTTCCCCTACCTCCGCCTCATCAGTGTCTAACATGACGAACGACTGTAAGGGTGAGGATGTCGAAGCAATGTCAGGTGGAATTTTATGACTACCAGGTAGACAAGAAAAGTTATCAGCAAGTTCCTTCCCGATGTTGGCAAAGAACTTGTTTACCTCGTCCACCGAGAGCTGTGGTGAAGTAGAAGAAGTCAATAAATCAGTGTTAGGTATGTTTGGCTTGTCTGTGTTAGTTACTCTCTTTATCACCTTCCAGATCTTTTTATTGTCCTTCGAAGCCTCACTCAGTTCTCGCTTGTCAAAATCTCTTTTTAGGTTCTTTATGATTTTTGAGCAGAAGTTCCTATATCTTTTGTAAGTAATACTCAATATAACATTGTTTGGTGATAGTTTGAGTTTTTTGTGCATTGCGTCTCTATTACGCAAACAGCGGAGCATACCAATTGTCATCCACGGTTTGAGTAAGCGCTTCTTATTTGGAATGTTGATTATAGAAGTATGAGTATTTATTAATCCAGTTAGAATGGTAACTAAACTTATTGTTGCTTTATTAGCATCGGTATGTTCATAAATTGCTTGAAAATTAGTAGACCTCATCTCACTATCGAGAGTTTCATAATTAGTCTTCAAAATGTTGCATGAGTTTGAATTGGCAGATCGTTTCACATTAAGGCACAGCATTACAGGGTTATGGTCGGTGACGTAGGCGTCTAATACTATGGTGAGTGCAGTCAAATTTGATTTTAGCATGATGTGGTCAAGACAGGCACTCTCTCTAGTGGGGAGTGAGTGAGCAGGTAGCAGGCCATGGGAAGCTATGAGATCGAGATAGTCCGAGGTTTGGTTTGAGGATATAGTACATGCGATGTCTAGGTTAATGTCACCAATTATAGCTATGTTTTTGTACGTTATCAGGCTTGTTAAAAGCGCGTTTAGGGATTGTAGGAAGTTACTTACGTCTCTAAAAGACGGAGATCTATAAATACAAATTATCGCCATAACTGTGCCAATTTTTAGCACTAGGCAACTAGCATCTGAGAAGTCGGGTTCTTCGACAGTGTAGTTATCTATATTCTTAATATAAAGGACTACACCATCATTTTGGTTTAAGTGTTTTTTTGATTGATGATAAGTGTAGTTATCGATAGTTGGGATTGAGTCATTATAACGTTTCAGCCAGCACTCAGTCAGCACTAGTATTTCACAGTCTAGGTTTATTCTATAGAGGAGGGTTAAGAAAGAGTCAAAGTTTGCATGAATAGAGCGAATGTTCTGAGTAATTATTTTTAATTGCTTGGAAGGGTTAGTGACATAACTAGTGCATTGTTCTGGGTCACAAGTAAGTGTGGTAGAGACTGAGAGCTGGTCTATATTGCTTATAATTTCTGTCACGCTATCCACTGTTAAATTGTTTTTATGGGTGTACCAGACAGGGGCGTCATAAGGTATTCTGTACATAATAATTAATAGATCTACGATATCGATAACGAGTACAAACAAACCCGAAGTAAAAAAATCCATATGATATCGCGTAGTATTCCTTTTAATACTGTACGTGAGAAAGCTTGTGAGGATGAGTGGATGAATGGAAGAATGGACGATCGCCATTCTTTCACACAAAAAGAGCTGGACGAATTTGAAAGAGACTCCGCACACAGAGAGTTTACAACGTGGAACAATACCTGGGCTACCATTTAACTTGGTTTCACGCGAGCGAAACCACGGATAAGAGCTAGTGACGAATATGTAATTGTGATTTAGAAAATACAGTGAGACAAGTGTGAATGTGTATATTGTGTGTAGTAGAAACTGATGTAATGCATTAAGTGTATTGTGTTTGTTAATTGTTGTTGTGTGTAGTGATTGATTGTATAGGGTTCCAGTGTACTCTGGTTTTAAAGTGTTGGCATACACGTACGAATATATGAAAAATAGAAGAAAAATACTTAAAACTATGTTAAATAAGGTAAAGTTAACATGGCATGCAATTTTCAGACGATGCACCAGTGCTTTAGGTAGGTCACGTTGTTGGGACCTAATTAATGTATTTAGTCATTTTTCTTGTTGTTTCAGTCCTTCAAAGTCGGATTCCTGTGTTATTCTCTTGGCCGGCGCTCCCTCATGCTTTTTTATGTAAACTTTGCCATGTGATGTCCAGTGAAACGCATACTCATTCAGCTTTGCAAACTCTCTTGCTCGATAGAACAGCCTCCTGGCCTTAGTAGTAAGACTCTCAGAAATGAATATGGGGCTATTCCCCGCAATTTTAATGTGTGAGCTGTTGAGTCGGTTGGTCTTGTGATCGCGATTGTAGTTTTTAATGTTAATTAGAAGTTTATCCCTCATTATGGTAGACGTAAATTCGACTGTAATAGGCCCATCAGTTTGGGGTTTTCTGTTACTAGTAAGTCGATAAACATCTCTGAGTTCAACTGTTTGTATTTCGGTGCTTACAGCGGTTCCAAGATTTTTTACAATATCTATAAGGTCATCCTTTGACTCATTAGGCTTTTTAGCCACATTGCGAATTTCCAGGCTTGATGACTTTGAATTCCGTTCCATGGTCTCGACTTTATCCTCTAGTAATCCTACATACTCCAGCGTGCTCCTCTTTTCCTTTTCTAAAAGGGCCAATTTGGTCATGAGATCGTCATATTTACCACTCAAGAACTCAACCGTTTTCTTCAATTCCACATTTTGCTCCTTTATCTGGTCTAAATTACATTTCATCACTTCAAATTTCTCTTGTTGCTCCTTTCTCATGGTAGTAAGTGATGACATAATGTCTTCCCGGAGAGAATTCATCTCAATTGATTGCTCAGAATCATGTTTACGTCTTTGTCGCAATGTGATTCTGGCCAAATTTTGTTCCGAAGCTGGTGTTGACAAATCGGGTTCAGAACTGTGATGAAAGATAGGTTCATTTCTAGGTTTAGGTGGTGTCCTCTTCATTTTGAAGAGATAAAAATATGCACCTTACGTCTGAAATTAACTAGTGGTTGACGCGTTGACACACGTTGCTCGGCGTAATTTGTTAGGCGCTTGTAGTTGTTAGTAGCCAGTGTAGAGGGTGGAGTCAGGTGATAGTGACTCACGAGCAATCGACAGAGATGGGTAGCGAAGGTAAGGTAGCAACTTGCTATTTCACCTCGGTCGCCGCAGAACTCGATCTCTTGCAGGACTTTGCGCTTTTCGAGAATTAAACTTGTCGATTTATTCAATTCCCATATTAAAATTCAAATATTGATTTAATCAAAACAGTCAATTATAATTTCCGCAGTGGCACGATACGGCGATATGCAGGTACTCGAAAATTACGAACTTATAGTTAGGCACTAATGTAATGTATGTTGGGTTATGATGGAAAAAAGTAATTACCCAGGAGATGTTTTAATGAATTTATTTATTAGACGACACCATCGTTCACATGACAACGAGAAGTAAGTGACACACACAGACAATATAGAGAATTATAAAAATATCTAATTACAATCCTCTTTGGTTTGATATTGGCGAAGTTTACATCTCCAACACTAGGCCTTAAACTAAGACAATATCAGTTACCTAACCTTCTAAGTTCTAGGCCTTAATCCAAAGAACACACTATATTGAAAATTAAACAATCATGAAACCTAAGTTACATGTAGGCTCCACTTCCACAAGTCTAATTAAAACAACTCTGTTATACATAGTGCCTCTGACATAAATATTATATAAACAGTACAATAAAAATAGTTTACAACAGATAAATAAAACACGTAACAAAGAACCTATACTGTTATGTACACATAATCAAAGCGCAACCTATATCCTAGCTTATGTTTAGCATCTTGGATATACACTTCATATGTTTATCTTTACATACCGACTTCGTTAGTACATCTGCCACCATTTCTTCAGTACTTACATAACTAACACTTACAACATTTTTGTTAATTAAATCTTTGACAAAATGATGTCTTATATCTATGTGTTTTGTTCTAGAATGGGATAGAGTGTTACAACAAATCTTTTGAGCTGACTGATTGTCATTGAATAAACTTATGCTACATTCAACACCAGTACACTCCCGAATAAACGTTTGTAAAAACAAACCCTCCTTGCAAGAGTCAGAGATTGCCATGTACTCAGCCTCTGCACTAGACAAGGCTACCGTTCGCTGTTTACGACACTCCCAAGATATAATAGATTTATTAAGAGAAAAACAGTAACCCGTGTATGACCTGCGATCTGACTGATCTCCACCCCAGTCGGGATCTGTATATCCCACTAACTCTAGATTACCCTTTTCAAAAGACAAATGATACCCAGAAGTCCCTTTTAAATACCGCAGTACCCTTTTTGCTGCTTTCCAGTGGCTTTCTGAATTACAATTGTTAAATTGACTGAGGTAGCATACACTATGAGCAATATCAAGCCTGGAACAGACTGCCAAATACATTAAATAATCTATAATACTTCTATAGTTGTTATTATAGTCATTATCTTCTGACTTTTCTAATTTCAAACCAACCTCCATTGGAGTCTGACATGGTTTACAATCTGACATATTAAATTTATCTAAAATTTTCTTAATATAAGACGACTGATCCAAAGTAAACTTTCCATCTAAATTTCTGGTAATTTTCATACCTAAAATGTGATTACTTTGACACAAGTCATTCATCTTAAATTCATCCTTAAGCTGTTTCTTAAAAATGTCTCGTTTTCGAGAATTCTTAATCGAGAACAACAATATGTCATCTACATATAAAGCAATGAAAACTATTTCTCCATCTTGATTATAGACATAAACACATTGTTCAGAAGACAACCTTCGAAAACCTAATTTATTGACTAAAACATTGTTTATCTTTTCATACCAAGCTTTTGCTGCCTGTTTTAGACCATAAATTGCTTTATGTAACAAATAAACTTTTCCCTGTTTTTCCTATCAATAAAGCCTTCAGGTTGCTCCATATAAACAATTTCTGTTAAGTCACCGTTTAAAAATGCCGTTTTGACATCAAGATGTTCTATCACCATATCATACTGAGCAGCTAAGGCCAATAAAATCCTAATAGTTGAGTTTCTAACAACCGGTGAAAATGTCTCATAGTAGTCTACCCCATACCTTTGCGTAAACCCTTTTGCTACGAGGCGAGCTTTATAACGTAATAATTCATTATTTAAACCCCTCTTTTTAGTAAATATCCATTTACACTTTACAGCTTTATGCCCTTTAGGAAGATCTACTAATGACCAACACTTATTTTGTATAAACGAATCATACTCATCTATCATTGCCTTACGCCAGTGTGCAGCTTCACCACTACTCAATGCCTGCTCTGCCGTGACTGGAAAGTCATCGTCCCCCGTAGTCCCCACGAGCCCCGCAAACTTGACGGATTGATCAGCATCTTCAAATGTCATTGCTGACTCATCAGAATCAATGCTGGAGGAACCTGGAATATATGTAGGATCGGATGAGTGGTCTGTGACCTGAAAATCATCGGTTTCATTCAGACTAAATACAGTTTGCCTGCGAAGATTTCTGTCACCCGACATTTCATCACCCAACGGGACAGATGTGTCCAGCGACTGCTCTCCTGACTCACCAGGAGTCACTGAAGTATTCAACGGTATAGTACTATTTTCCATTGGTATTATACCAATACTGTCAGATACCACTTTATCACCATTTGACACATTTTTGTTTATGAAACTATTCTCGAGAAATACGACGTGCCTAGCCTTTATGCAAGTCTTAGGACAAGAAGGATCTACTAATCTGTAGCCCTTACTAGTATCACAGTATCCTACAAATACATACTTCTTACTTCTCGGATCTAGTTTCCTACACTTATCAGACACAGCGTATGCCAGACAACCAAAGACACGTAAGTGTGCTACGTTTGTCTTCTTTGAAGTCCACGCTTCCTCTGGAGTTAGTCCCATGACGGCTTTGGTGGGTGAGTGATTCTTGAGGTACACGGCTGTGTTTGCCGCCTCAGCCCAAAAATGTTTTTCAAGCCCTGAGTCCTGCAGCATGCACCTAACCTTATCCATGATACATCTGTGGCCTCGCTCAGCAACTCCGTTCTGTGAACTGCATTTGGGTATTGTAGTTTCATGTTTTACCACACAGTTTTCTAGATACTCTTGAAAAACATGATTGACATATTCACCCCCATTGTCACTCCTAAGGACCTTTAGTTTCTTTCCCGTCTGATTCTCGGCTAAAGCCTTAAATAATTTAAATTTTTCAAAAACCTGAACTTTCCTTTTAAGAAAATAAATAAATGTTTTTCTAGAAAAATCATCTATAAAAGTTACAAAATAACGCATCCCACCTAGCGATGGTACCTGCATAGGTCCACATACATCCGTATGTACAAGCCCTAATAGCTCCTTTGACCTACTATAACTTTTCTTAGAGAACGGCAGCTTAGATTGTTTGCCCTCAATACATGGAACACAAGGATTAAAAGTAGAAACATCATAATCCATACCTGTGACTAATCCATTCTTCATTAGGTTCATACTTCTGGAGTTGAGATGTGCCAGTCTCCGATGCCAAATCTCCTGACTTACTTTATGTCCGATGCCCCATGCCGCCTCAAGACCACCTTGTAAGCCAGCATCCGGTTCCCCATCCACACAGAAAGAAGTCATGGCCCTCTCTGACTGTCGCTTGCCTGCTTTGTAACAATCCAATCCGTATAGGCCGTTGTTACATGTAGCAGTAGCTACAACCCTACCTCCATCCAAAATCCTACATTCTGTAGAAGTAAATATTACCCTATATCCCTTTCTAGACAATTCACTTACAGATAGCAAATTGGTAGATAATGCAGGAACATAATACACATTACTTATTGTTTTGTAACCTAATTTCTTTAAATTTATACAAACTCTGCCTTTTCCTTCCATAAATATGCTCTCTCCGTTAGCCACATTCACCTCTGTAGACCTGGATCGCTCAAAGTCCATCATCTGATCCTTGCTGTTACACATATGGTTTGTACAACCGGAATCAACATACCAAATCTGACGTTTTGGATACACTGACAATGCTGTCAAAAGAGTACTGCTATCCTTCTTCGGCTTATCTTTTCCAACAGAATATGAACCCTTCATGGGACAATCCTTTTTCATATGGCCTGCCTTCTTGCATCTGAAGCACTTGTACATTTTCTTTGTAGCCAATGCGCTCACATCTGGTACCTCTTTGTCATCCCTACGCAACTGTTCCAGCATCAGTTTAGACTTCACGACTTCACTGGTCAACTTACTGTCAGAATTTCTATTTCTAGAGCCATTATTAGTGGGTCAAAATCGCTTGTTAGCCCACTTAATAAAATGACAGCAACAAACTCATCATCTAAAGGTGAACCAATATCAGCCAATTGTTGTGCTAACTCTGTGACTCTCGTTATGTACGCTTGCATGCCTTCCATTTCCTTCAATTTCACCCCAAAAAGCTATCTCAGCAACCCTAGTCTTCTGCATAGGCCCCTATCTTCATAAGCTTTTTGCAAACATGTCCAAGCTTCATAAGCAGTTTTAGCGTTGCGCACATGCTGCAAAGCAGACGGTCCAACAGACAGACAAATTTTCGCGAGTGCCTTTTGTTTCTTACGTTCATCTTTGCAATCTTCCGATTCAATGGTTTCGTACAGGTCTTCGTGTATTAGGATCATTTTCATAATAAATTTCCAATTATTATAATCCTCCCTTTTAATTTGTCTATTGGAATGCCCACTGAAGATCCTGAAACCCCTGAAGCCATTTTGTTGAAAAACGTAACTGACGTGAAATTTTGAAATAATACTTATTTCCACCAAAACACGCGAAAATAATAATTTTGACGCGAGACTAACGTCCTGGGCCCATAACCTGTTGGGTTATGATGGAAAAAAGTAATTACCCAGGAGATGTTTTAATGAATTTATTTATTAGACGACACCATCGTTCACATGACAACGAGAAGTAAGTGACACACACAGACAATATAGAGAATTATAAATATATCTAATTACAATCCTCTTTGGTTTGATATTGGCGAAGTTTACATCTCCAACAATGTACACACAGTAATGTTTAGTGTCTGGCTTTATTTTCTGAGTACCTTCAAGTACACAACTCTATCGACCATATGAACACTATAATTGTTACTAAGATTTTTTGTTTGTATTAAGGCGATATAGAATAGGTAGTTATTTCACTATAATTTTCACACAGTTTGTCACTTGTTCACTGGAGGCTGTAATGCCGTATACTGTTCTTAATAGTAATCACTTTTTCCGTTGATTTACAATTTTAAATAAGACGATCAACAAAAAGCACGTCCACTCGCTGTGACATCTCGCGGGGGGGGGATGTTGAAATGTTATGCAAAAGTTTTAAAATCATTAAACTTTATCTCTAATCGTCTAGTTGTGCCTCAGTCATCATCATCATCATCCCAGCGTTAATCCCAGTCACATCCGAAGCATTTTCAGCTTTGGAGTCTGGGGTCTGCTTTTTACCAGTACAACTGCTGATATGGCTAAACTTTGACTCTAGTTGTGCCTCAGTAATTCTATTAAACCTTATAGCTGATTTATTAGCTATATAGCTATATGTTTTATTCCATTCATCATTACATTTTAAATGCAACAATATAAAAACTTTAACCAAAGGATGGTGGTGTGATCATGTCAGAATGGTCTATAACTATATTTTCAACGAAAAAAGTTAACTGGCGAGAATACACTTATCAATCTAGCAACTTTCTGTTAAAGGAGATGTTTCAGAAATGTATGGAGCCTGGGCCAGCACTATGTACATTTAATGTAAATATTTATGTAGTATTCTGTAATCTGTTCTATGGTTAACTGATTTTTATGTTAATTTCCCATATTTTGGCTTAGTTTTTATATAAATTCAATTAATTTAACTAGGCCAAAGAGTGAAAACATAACTAATAATAAATATGGTGGTCTGCAATAAGCGAAATGGAGTTGTAGCATCTGTGTGGTTGCTACTGGCCCACCAGTGTACAGCAAGTGCAGACCTCTTCCTCCACATCCCTACCTGCCCGTGAAGAAAGAATTCGAACTCACGATGCAGCAAGGAATTTGCCGACCAAGCAAAAGTCCTTGGTCCAGTCCGCTACATGTCGTCCCTAAGAAAAAGGGCGACTTACGAATTTGTGGTGACTACAGACGACTCAATGACGTCACTAAACCCGATCGCTATCCAGTTCCCCGTCTCAAAGATTTTACCTACCCACTTCACGGCAAGAAAATCTTCTCCACTCTCGATTTAAACCAAGCCTATTCGCAGTTACCTATCTTCGAACCCTATATCGAGAAGACAGCGATCACAACACCATTCGGTTTATTCGAATTTCCACGAATGTGCCCAGGTCTTTTCCTCCTATTCATACACGAAGTACTCAACGGAATAGACTACGCGTTTCCATTCATCGATGATGTTATCGTTGCATCTGAAAGTGAAGGAAGCCATATCGGAGATCTGCAGGAAGTTTTACGCCGATTAGACACGTACGGTGTCACTATAAATCCATCAAAGTGTGTCTTCAGCAGCGAAACAGTCAAATTCCTAGGTCACGAAGTATCAAGCAAGGGAATCAAGCCACTTCAAGATAAAGCTACTGCAATAATAGAATACCCTAAACCGAAAACCATTCAAGACTTACGAAGATTTATGGGAGTGATAAATTTCTATCGCGACAGCATTCCGAATGCAGCTCAAATCCAATCGCCACTCAACGTATTCCTTCATAATTCAAAAAAACGAGACAAAACGGAAGTAAAGTGGGACAATCAGTCAACAAAAGCCTTTGAGTTGTGCAAGCAGAGCATAATAGACGCTGCTTTATTGTCTTACCCATCTAGTTCGCCCGAGGACCGGGTGCGCCCGCCGGGGCGTCCCTCCAACAATTGCGAAACAAAGAACAATGGGTGCCACTGGGATATTTTTCAAAAAAAAATCTCCGAAACAAAAAAACTATAGTACAAATGATCGGGAGCTGCTATCAATTTATATGGCAGTAAAACACTTTCGAAAAATGTTTGAAGGGAAAGAACTCATCATTTATACCGATCACAAACCGCTAACGTACGCGATTCGCAAACCTCCGTCTGATAATGACACACCGCGGCGAATCCGGCAGCTACTCTTCATTAGCGAGTTCACTACTGACATCCGACACGTGAGCGGGGCACAAAATATTGTCGCAGATGCACTATCGCGCGTCGAGACCATCGACATGCCATCACTCATCAACTACGACGAGTTATCTCAAGCTCAAGAAAACGACAGTTGTATACCTACATTATCTCAACAGACTAACATACAACTCAAGAAAATCATCTTACCTGGTACCAACAAGCCAATATTCTGCGAAACATCAACGTCACACGTTCGTCCATATCTAACAGCTGATTTTCGTCGCATAGCTTTCAACGCCGTGCACAGCTCAAGCCACCCAGGAGCACGAACTACACGGAAGCTGATGCAAGAGCGATTCTTTTGGCCCTCAATGAATACCGACATCGGTGAGTGCGTACTGCGTACCACCCGCAGAGTAACGGAATCGTCGAACGCTGGCACAGAACATTAAAAGCCGCACTCATGGCTAGACTAGAAAACAGCAACAAATGGATCTACGAGTTGCCCACTATTTTAATGGGTCTACGAGCCGCTATCCGCTCCGACTCTAACAAAAGCGCAGCGCAACTCACCTACGGTCAAGCCATACGCCTGCCTACCAGGCGATTTCATATCACCAACACCAGCCACACCGAAAATGGACCACGACTACGTCAATTACCTGCACGACGTCATCACGAAGCTCACACCCACATACAAATCGCATGCAAACAAGCGATGTATGTTCGTGCACAACGATCTACAAACATGTAGCCACGTATTTGTACGCGATGACACCGTCCGCAAACCTCTGCAGCATCCATACCAAGGTCCATACAGGATCATCGAACGCAAGAAAAAGTACTTCACAATCCAACTACCAGGACGATCAAGCAACATATCGACCGATCGCCTCAAACCTGCGTATCAACACATAAGATGATCCCAAGCATACGGACAGCGAGACCAATCAAGCACCTACAGTTACCACAGATGAGCAAACAACAGCCAAGACTCCAGCACCTGCAGCGATTGCAGACGAGAAATCCAGCCTGCTTCCAGCCCAGCATACGAGGGAACAACGTACCAGGTCAGGCAGGATCGTCAAGACGCCTGCACGCTACGTACTGTTTTACCTTTACAATGTTAGGGTAATGGCTTAGCAACGCTCAGATGTGCCCCGTCAGCATTATGGGTTACAGTACGTCATTCATGAGCCCAGCGAGGCAGTTGGTTCTAAATCTCGGTACGGGTCGGGGGTACTATTACTACTATTTCTATAATCTAAATCCATTTAATTAATTAAATACTATTCTAGCCTAAATAATATTTTTTTTAAAAAACAAGATTCCCAAGTCTCGTATAATATTTGGTGGCAGCGGTGGGATACGAAAATCCCCTACCCGAATACGTTTTCGAAGAAAACTGAAGTGCTAGTGAAATCAAGTATTAATTAAGTGTATAAATATTTTAAATCTATTTCAAAAGTGCTAAAAGTTAAAGCAAGTTACAAAAACAAATCAGTGTAGTGTCAGTGCAAGAAATCTAAGTGCTCAACCGACACCCTGTCTTGAGTGTTGCATCCCGCAACCGAGACCGGCTTTCATCCTCTGCTGGTCCAGAGGTCTAATACAACTGCTGTTCAGCTGTTTACCGCTGGAGAAGCGGTCACGATGTTCCTGAATATCCTCACAATGATGGCGTTCCTGTGAGTGATCTAAAAGTCAACTACATCTACTTTGGCCATTACAACATCCTAGCACGAATACTAGAATTAACTCAGAGTCCATGCAATTCCTATCTATCTTAATACCATAATTTTATTGTACACTGTTCATACATTGTAACCGATAAGACTTTATTGTAACGCTCCTGATTATTTTGTTTAGACTACGCGTTTCGATTACGCGTCTATAACACTGAGTCACTTATACAAAGTAACATAAGTTAGAGGCGAATTCTTGTTATTAAGATAAGTTATATTTTATTGTGTAAAACCAAATCATGGCTTCTAAACATGAAACAAAGGAGGAAAGTTCCAGTGGTTCTAGGAATACAAGAGCCGAAATTGAAGAAAAAATAGAACTCGGTATTCTATTCAAATTCATCAAACCATTCGATGGTTCCAGGGAAAAGTTGAATCCCTTTATCACTAACTACGAGAGCGCTTTTGATATAGCTACTAAAAGTCAAAAATCTATCCTATTCAAATATATTCTAAGTCAATTAACAGATAAAGCTGAAACTACATGTAGTGTCAAAGAGTTCGAGTCCTTTGATCAATTCATCGAGTTCCTAAAACATCAATTTGGTGAAAGAAAACACTATGCTCATCTACTCACTGAACTTCAGGATTGTAAACAAAACTCTTCTGAAACAGTTAATTAGTTTGCATTAAAAATAGAAACTTGTTTAGCGAAATTACTTACGGAAATAAACATTTCCATTCCAACAAAACGCAAAACAGAGTTAGCAGGTCGTGTAGCTGCAATGCAAGATCTTGCACTTCACACCTTCATAATAGGTCTCTTACCACGAATATCACAAGTCGTTAGATGTCGCAACCCCGACTCGCATCTATAAAAGATCCGCTTCCAGTACTCACTCCAATAATGACAGATTAAGAAACACTAATTATCGCCGTGACTCCCAATCGTCGCGTTTTCCAACTCCGCGGAATCACCAATCTGATCATTCAAAAGTAAATACCAACAATATGATATGTCGCTACTGCAAAAACATAGGCCATACTATTGAAAATTGTCGTAAAAGACAATACAACAACAGTAGAAATCAATCTACTGCTTCCACTTCCGATGGCCGTCAACCTAATTCTACACAAACTTCAAGTTCTAGGCCAGCTCGTAAAGTTTTCGTCTTTAAGAGAAACGAGGAAGATAATCTAGATGAAACCAATCAAGATGATTTATACGAGTAAAATTTCCTGAACGGTATCGCGCAGGAAATTCGTCCTACTATACTAAAGCCGATACCCCTATCTTCACTGTATCCCCTGAATCAATTACTAAATCCGCTGAATCGCGTACTAAATCCACTGTATCTATAAAAAAAACGAATCCTAAATCCACTGAATCTATGAAAAAATCGATTACTAAACCCACTGTATCTTTGAAAAAACAAATTACAAAACCCACTGAATCGCACACTAAACCCACTGTATCTATGAAAAATCCGTTTACTAAATCCACTGAATCGTTTACTAAATCCACTGTATCTATGGAAAAACCACTTACCAAATCATCTGAATCGCTTACTAAATCCGCTGAATCACATACTAAATCCACTGTATCTATGAAAAATACATTTACTAAATCCACTGAATCGTATACTAAATCCACTGTATCTATAAAAAAACCATTTACCAAATCCTCTAAATCACTTACTAAATCCACTGTATCTAAGAAAAAATCCACTACTAAATCTACTGAATTGCTCACTGAACACACTGAATCCGCTATTCCTACCAAATCCTGTAAAGTGCAAAACTCAAACATGAAATCCACCGATTCTATTCCCATTCCAAATCTCAACACATCCTCCGATAACTCACAACATCTGAAACAGAAAGCAAATGTGAAAATCTATAAAGTACATCAAAACACAGAGAAAAGATACTTACCTCACGTAATAATCGATACTCCGGTTGCCGATAAGCCTTTATCCTTCTTAATTGACACGGGTTCCTGCATAAGTCTGCTGATATTAGATTCTATGTCCAAAGTCCCAAAGTTAAGTGATGATATAATAATCCTCAAAGGAATTGATCCTGGAGAAGAAACAACTTCAACCCTAGGCAGCTTTAAAATGCAAACATTCAAAAAACATGGCAAACCTTATATTCATGATTTTCACGTTGTCAAAAATATTAGCCTAAGTTTCGATGGCATCATAGGTAACGACCTCCTGAAAAACTTAGGTTGCCAAATCGACTATCTTCAAGGCACTTTACAGATAGATGAATATTATATCGACTTAAAATTCGCTGAACCATTATATAACATTCCACCTCGTACTGAAACTGTAATTGAATGCACAGTAAGTAATCCAAATATAAAGGAAGGTCTGCTCATAGACCAACACATCTCTGATTCATTATTAGTAGCCAACTGCGTAGTGAGCGTGAAAGAAAACAACCGTATTAACATTACAGTTGTCAATATCTCCGAAGAGTCCGTTATACTCCAATCTAACCTTAATCTAACACTAGAACCTTTAGGCACTCAAGCCTGTTCAAAGCCTCAAGAATCATTGCCTCTTATGCACATTTCTACAAGAACTAAAAAGGTTCTCCAGCATCTTAGGATGTCTCACCTCAATGAAGAAGAATATAATGCCCTATTACAAGTCTGTACAGACTTTTCCGATATCTTCCATATCCCTGGCGATAAGCTCACATACACTACAATTGCCGAACACAATATCAGAACAAATACAGATATCCCTATTCAAACTAAATCTTATAGATTTCCTGAGTGTCATAAAAAAGAAGTTGAAAATCAAATTAACAAAATGCTAGAAGAAAACATCATAACACCTTCTAATTCACCATGGTCCTCACCCATTTGGGTTGTGCCCAAAAAGCTGGATGCTTCGGGACAACAAAAATGGAGAATCGTTATTGATTATAGAAAACTCAATGACGTTACTATTGGAGAAACATATCCTATTCCACAAATAACTGAAATTTTAGATCAATTGGGGAAAAGTCAATACTTCACAACTTTAGATTTAGCCTCAGGCTTCCATCAGATTCCAATGTCCGAGCAAGACGCTCCCAAAACAGCCTTTTCTATACCACAAGGTCATTTCCAATTTTCGAGAATGCTATTCGGGCTGAAAAATGCCCCTTCTACCTTTCAAAAAGTAATGAACACATGCTTGTGCGGACTTTAAGGCTCACGATGCTTTATTTATTTAGACGACATTGTAGTGTACTCACCTGACTTACCAAGTCACATTCAAAATCTGTCCGCTGTTTTCGATAGGCTCAGGAACTATAACCTGAAACTCCAACCAGATAAATGCGAGTTTCTATGCAAAGAAGTGGCTTATCTTGGTCATCTCATCAACAAAGACGGTGTTCAACCGAATCCTAGAAAAGTCAAATATATCACTGAATTCCCAAAACCAAAATGCCCAAAAGATGTAAAATCTTTTCTTGGACTCGTATCTTACTATAGACGTTTCATACCTGACTTTTTCAAACTAGCAAAACCATTAACATCTCTCCTAAAAAAAAGGACACACCGTTCAATTGGAACAATGAACAACAGCTCGCTTTCGAAAACCTAAAAACTAAATTAGTGACGTCACCGGTGTTAATATATCCCGATTTTACCAAACCCTTTATCCTCACCTGTGACGCTTCCAACTTCGCTGTTTCAGCCATATTATCCCAAGGTCCAATCGGAAAGGACCGTCCAATCGCTTACGCGTCTCGAACACTCAATAAGGCTGAGTGTAACTATAGCGTTACTGAAAAAGAATGCCTAGCTATTATCTTTGGAACTAAAGCCTTCCGACCCTATCTGTATGGATAACGATTTACCATGGTCACTGATCACAAGCCACTACAGTGGTTATTTAACTGTAAGGATCCTGGCTCTAGGCTAGTACGCTGGAGACTCAAATTAGAGGAATTTGACTATAATATTGTATACAAGAAAGGGAAAATGAATACTAATGCTGATGCATTGTCTCGATATCCAGTTAACCCTATTCAAGGTAAACCTTCGACAACCTCTGATCCTCTATTACTAGACCTTGACACTGAATTCGATGATCCTTTAGAGGATCCTCTTATAATTTTTCCATCTCCCATTCCGTTCTCTTTCAAAGATAACGACCTACTAAATCAAGAAATAAATTCCGACTCTAATATACTACAAAACCCTATACCGCAAAATGAACCAATACTATCTCCAGATCTCATAGATCTAGGACCAAACTTACCTTACCCTGAGGCTAGCCCTAACAGTGCTGACCTTAACCTTGACTTCGACTCGTTACAAATTCCCTCACCAAAAGAGCAATCAAATCTAAATGAAGACAATTATTCCCAATTCCTAAAGTCAAATAAAAATAATACTTGCAACACAATTCTAAAGGAACACAACGAAAGCCTACTAAAAACAACATGCAAGGTAATATTAATTCCTACATCAATAGACTTAGATGAATCAAATCCCTACATTCCCGAAATTCTCCTACCTTATCATGCTATTTATGACACTCTGAAACGAATTAGAAGCGAAATCCTGAAATCCGAACAAATAACAGACGCTATCTCCGATTTCAAAAATTCATTTGATAATCACTCCTACACCAAAATCTACAATATCCTAACTCATATTTTTCACAACACAAACATTCAAATCCACGTTTACCTAAATAAAACATAACAACATAACCCTACTCTGAGTGAAAGACCCAAAATCATGCGTGAAAACCACGATATTCCTACAGCCGGGCACTTAGGCTCGACGCGAATGTATAACAGAATCCGAGAACAATTCTATTGGAAAGGCATGCGAAGCGACATAGAAGACTATGTCAAGAAATGTAAACTATGTCAAGAAAACAAAGCACTGAGAAAATTAAATAAGGCACCAATGGAAATCACTACTACATCCACAGCACCGTTTCAGAGAATAGCACTGGACATAGTAGGACCTTTACCCGAGTCTGGTCCTGCTAAACTAAAATATATACTCACCTTACAAGATGATCTTACGAAATATTCAACCGCTTACCCGATACGTAGTACAACCGCCGAAGAATCTAGCGATTGTCTTATTCATTTTATATCCTCATTCGGAATTCCTAAATCTATATTAACTGATCAAGGTACTAACTTTACGTCCGACCTTTTTAAAACAACTTGCAAATTCCTTAAAATTAAACAATTATGGTCATCGCCTTACCACCCTCGAACGCGAGGAGCTCTAGAACGCAGTCATTCGACTCTCAAGGAATATTTAAAATCCTTCGTAAATACAGACCAAGACAACTGGCCGACATATGTCGTACGACATACGTTATGCTGACTTATAACACGACGGAACATTCAACGACAAAATTTACTCCTTACGAGCTAATATTTGGTCATAAACCCTTTATTCCTAACTCCATCTATGAAACTGAACCTAACACAACATATTCAGACTACATTAGAATGTTACAACATAAATTTAAATACACTTTTGCAGCTATCATCGTTTCTCCCTTCATCTATTCATATGTTTATGTTCCAAAAATAAACCTTTTTATTTTTATTTATTTTTGTTGATGCTTTCTGGAAGGGTCACTGCATTCTCCTATCAACCCCAGGGTCTCAAAGCAGGGAAAACAAACATGCAAAGCACTAACCTGGATCCAACAGGACAGGAAAAGAGGAATCACCAACGACGGGGCACACGCCGGCCGGTCAGCTATCTTCTTTATGTGGACTTGATGCTGCTTGTTCACTGCCTACACTCGTCAAGCACAGACACACCACCAATATGGAAACTGAGGGTTTATTTGGCCAGTGAAGCCCTTAGAAAGTCAGATATTCGAAATTATTTAGAATAGACGCGGCGTTGTATGCGCTGAGGCCGCCATACATTTTTTTTTTTTTGTTCTTTTTCTTGGCACTCTTGAGAGAGGCGCCACCAGCACGAGTTAAGAGAAGCCCGCGCTTATTTAAATCGTCGTTGTCGCAACAAGGATGGCAAATGGAAATGCATGGATAAATTATTAGGATAGTTAATGCTTACACATTTCCCCCCACCTGAAATCCACAAGGGTTTCAAGAAGAATGCGAAAAATTAAGAGTGAAATCAGCAATAGCTGGACTATGAGCTACTGCCGAAAAAATGCATAAAAATCTAGTTAAGAAGTGTAAATAATATGGAGACTTATTTTAAATAACCTAAAGACAGTGTGTACTTATACTCTAGTTAGGTATATAAAAGGAAAATAAACTAATTAATTGGTAAGGGACAAACCTTTACCACCGGCCTACGAAACGTCTTTCCGTTAGCAGTTTGGAGAGTAACGACTCTAACTACCTGGTCTGAACCTGCATGCACTTGCACGATACGAGCCATTTTCCAAAACATCGGCGGAGTATTAGGTTCGTTAACTATAACTATGTCATTGACTTTGATATTTGGTTCAGGCAAGAACCATTTGCTCTTTTGTTGCAATGTGTGAAGATAATCGCGTTGCCATACGCGCCAAAAGCTTTGAGTAATTTTCCGAAGCATCATCCAACGAGATCGAGGACACGAATTATCACTTATCGGTTCTTCGGGCAAGGCTACTAAAGGACCTCCCGTTAGAAAATGTCCTGGAGTTAGAACGTCAGACTCTGAAGGATCCGTAGATAGAGTACAGAGTGGACGGGAATTTAATACAGCTTCTATTTTAGCTCATATGGTAAAAAATTCTTCTAGAGTAAGAACTTGAGCTCCAACTACTCGCTTCAAATGATACTTTGTTGATTTTATACCACTTTCAAATATTCCGCCGAAATGCGGTGCTCCAGCTGGATTGAATTTCCAGGTAATGTGGCGATTCGCTAAACCATTTGAAATTTCTGGATAATGCTGATGAAGCAGATTCGCAACCTCATTTAAATATTTATTCGCGCCTACGAAATTTGTCCCACAGTCTGTTACTATTGTATGGCATATGCCACGACGAGAGACAAAGCGGTCTAAAGCGGCAAGAAATGCTTCAGCACTCAATTCTGTTACGGCTTCTAAGTGTACAGCCTTTGAGCTTAGGCACACAAATAAACATAAATAAGCTTTGTAAGTTTTTGCGCCACGACGGCGACTCTCTTTAATGATAAAGGGACCCCCCAGATCTATTCCCGTGGTACTAAAGCAGCGAGCTGGTTGAATCCTGGCTGCAGGTAGCTTGCCCATCATTGGTTGACAAGCAACTGGATTCACTTTAAAACATTTGACACATTTGGATAACACGGTCCGTATCAGGAGCCTTAATCCGGTTATCCAAAGTTTTCTTTGAATAAAAGATTGTAAAGAGCGAGGGCCACAATGCAAATATTTTATATGGAAATATTCGACTATCTTTCGAGAGATAGGACATTGTTTAAGTAACAAGAAAGGGTGTAACGCAGATGGCGACAGTTGAGCCTCATCGATGCGTCCACCTACTCGCAAAATACCATCATCGTCTAGGAAAGGTGACAGCTTTTGAATAGATTTTACACAAGGTTCATTTTTACGCACCCGGTCAACTTCCGAAGTCATGTAATTATCTTGACTGAATTTAACCAGCACTTTCATTGCCTTTTCAAGCTCAGCACTACTAAGAGGAGAGAGATTTCGGTCTTGCCTGGCCGTTTTAGAGTTAGAAACAAAACGATTACACCATGCTACCATTCTTTGAATTTTTGTAAATGAAGAATGTTTAGAAATTAAGTTCAAAAGTGGATTCTCATCATCCGTAACAAGAAGACTTTTACTTTCTATTGATTTAAGTTCAGGCAAGTTCTCCTTCGGAAGTAATACCTGCCTTTTAGGCCATTGCTCAGGTGATTCTTTCAGCCAAGAAGGCCCTGTCCACCAAAGCGGGTGATCTAGAATCTCTGGACATGATACTCCGCGGCTACAACAGTCGGCGGGGTTATCATTTGTTGATACATAGTACCAGCGATCTCGACTAATTAAATCAGTTGTCTGAACCGCACGATTGGCTACATACATTTTTAGTAAATGAGGGTCAGTGTTAAGCCAAGACAAGGTAGTGCTGCTGTCTGAATAAGCTCGAATGGAATCGATGGAAATTTTATCTTTAAGTAAATTATACATGTGTGATAGAACTTTTGCTAGAAGCACAGCTGCGCTTAGCTCAAGTCGATTCACCGTTGTTGGTTTTAAGGGGGCAACTCTAGATTTCCCTATTAACAAACTGGTCGTGGTTACATTACCGGGTTCATTGGTAACTACACAGATATAAACACAACAACCATAACCTTTCAAAGATCCATCACAAAAGCCAACTAAATGTACTTGAATAGGATTTGAAGGTATGATTAAACGCGGGAGAGTAATATTTTGTAAATCGGACAAATTTGCAGCTATTAAATGCCATTGTTTGACTAAATTTTGGGGAATAGTTTCATCCCATGATAAATTTAAACGCCATAGATCTTGTAGCAAAGATTTAGCGGCAAAAACGACAGGACAAATCCATCCAAGAGGGTCAAAAATGCGAGCTACCAATGAGAGTATGGACCGTTTTGTGAATTTCCATTCGAACGAGTCAGCAAACGTATAAGAAAAGGTATCGTTAACAGGATTCCAACGAACGCCCAATATTTTGACAAACTCACTTCCCGATTCATCAAAAGATTTGGAAGTTTGACAGAATTCTTGAGGGATATCTGTCAGAAGACGAGGATCATTAGAGGTCCATTTCCGTAGTTCAAACTGAGCCTTTGATAGTAACGATATAATATCGTTTTTAATGCAATAGTTTCTTCGAGAGAAGATCCGCCAGAGGTGATATCGTCCATAAATGTCTCCTCTCGGATAACCTGTGCTGCACGACTAGAATACTCAGCACCGTGGTCTTCAGCAAGTTGATGAAGTGTTCGAATGGCTAAGTAAGGAGAACTACTAACTCCGTACGTAACGGTATTGAGTTCGTATTCCTTTAAAACCTCAGTTGGGTCATTACGCCAAAGAACGTGTTGATAACATCTTTCTTGCGGTCTTATCAATATTTGTCTATACATGCGACGAATATCCGCAGTAAAAACAACTTTGTGAATTCTGAATTTTGTGATTAGATCAACGATGTCTACTTGAAGTTTTGGACCCACATGAACAATATTATTTAGTGACAGGTCACTCGAAGTCCGACTACTAGCATCGAAGACCACTCGTAACCGTGTCGTGGTACTCTCAGGTCGGATTACACAATGGTGGGGAATTATATAACAGTCAGTAGACGAGGACTGCACTGGCTGCATATGTCCGAGATCCTCGTACTGTTGCATAAATTCTTTGTATTCAGTTTTTAACTCATTTTGACTAGCAAGTCTTTTTTCCAAATTTAGAAAACGATTAAACGCTTGTTTATATGATTCTCCTAAGGCTGGAGCATCATCTTTAAGCATAATTGGTACAACATAACGCCCATCGGAGGTGCGATACGTGCCTTCTTTATATTTTTGTTCGCATATTTCATCCTCGGGACCGGAAATTTTACATTTCGGCGGCTCCTCGGACTCCCAAAACCGTTGAACGATCTCGTCGAGCGCACTAGAAGACGCGACGAGGAGCGTAACGGGTGTAGCCGGAGTTTTAGCTACCACGTTTTGAAGAAACTGACCACTTATCACCCAGCCGAATACACTAGAGAGTGCGCATGGAAAGCCCGGGCCTGGACTGAAACGTGAGCCAGTATATATCTGGTCAAAACAGTCTACTCCTAACAACAGATCGATCGGACCGGATTTATCAAAGTCCTGGTCGGCGAGATCCAGATGTGTAAACTTATCCTTGACGATTGTCGGCAACGACACCGAAGGAATCAGGGATGTGATTTTAGGTAGAACCACTAATTGAATATCAAACTGAGGAGTGTCACTCAATCGAGGTATTATTGAACCGAAGGTGTGACCTTTAATGCTACACACATAATTTTGACCGATGCCACTTACATTTAATTTACATTTCTTGATATGTAAACCTAATTGTCGCGCACAGCTACTTGTAATAAATGAATCCATCGAGCCACTGTCAATAATTGTACGGACATACTGCCACGAACCATCCGATCGCTTCAAACGAACTACTGCTGTACCAAGAATTTTTGTGCTAATAGGTTGATTTGAAATGTTTGACTGGGTAGCACCAGTTAGAGTAGTGTTCATATCGGGATGCTGGGATGAATCCAGTTCACTAGTATGCGACAGTAAACTCTTATGCTCTTCATGTAACAAAGTATTATGCTTTGCATTACAAATGAAACATGTTGACTTAGATTTACAATCGGTAACAGTGTGACCCGGCCTTAAGCAGTTTTGACATAATTTTAAATCTTTAACTAATTGTTGTCGCTGTGTCATATTCATAGAATGCAATTTACTACAACGGTAGATTGAATGATTTTCATTACAACACACACACAAACAATCTGACTAACTTTATTATTATTGTTGGAAGAAATTAGAGATGATTTTGGTTGACGCGATAAATAATCTTTATTTGTATTAGGCCGATTTTGTTTGCTTGTAGAGTTTGATGATGGAATATTAACTGGTTGGCTAACTTCTAATACTTTTATGTAATTTTGTAAATAAGTAATGAAGTTATTAAATTTCGGAATTTCTTCAGTGTTTTGTAATTCAAACCTTTTTTTGTTTCTGTATCTAAAGGCCTAGACGCAATGTAAAATAAAATAAATTCGCATAAATCATCAATACACAAACCGCGCAAGGCACTAACGCATTCATAAAGTGTGTTAGATAACTCAGATAAGTTAGACAAAGATAGTTTTTGTATGGGATTAATTTTAATTATTTTTTCTAAATAAGCTGTTGCAAGAATACGCTTGTTGTCATATCTGTCCAGTAAAGTTGCAAAAACCACTGAATAATTTGCCGATGTCACAGGCACGCCCTTCGCTAATGTCAGTGCATAACCAGATAAACATGACAGCAAATAGTGAAATTTCTCAGTGTCGGATAATGAACTATTATTATGAACAAGTGCTGTATAACTATCTTTAAATGTTTGCCACTTTTCTATATTACCATCAAACTTTGGAATTTCCAGCTTAGGCAACTTCACTTGCGAACGCACGTGACCTTGACCTAATTCCGAGCGACAGCCGCTACCTGCGCTCGCATCGAGAGAATCCGCAAACTCAATAACATAGTAATACAACTCATCGAATGACAGTAACACTTTATGATCGATAACAAACGAAGGGTTAAGCTTTAATTGCAACTGGTTAACATCATCGTTGCATTCCAAAAATCTATTACGAATCTCGTCAATCTTTTTGTACCTAGCTCGAAAAGCTGCAAATTTAGTTTTAGTTTCTTTAACTGTTCTGGCTAAATCGTAAAGTATCTGCATACTTTTAAACTCATATTCCCGCCTTTTAATAGCGGTTATTAATTCCGCTTCGCTCATAGTTCACTTGGTATACGATATCCGCACGCTCAAAAGGATAAAAGTTATAAAAGTAGGTAAAACGGAAAAAGCGTAAGCCGGTAGGTAGGCAGCAATGCACGCGCGAACGTATTGACTGACGTAACGACGTAACGTAAACGTAGCAACTCCCTTTCGATACGCGTGAGTCATACAAAATTACGCAAATGAAATACAAGCACACACGTCTTAAAGTTATTTGTTAGAATATAAGTTTTGACTTTGAGGTTGTTCAAAGCTAATCCGTCTCCCGCCGGAGACAAGTACTACGAGTGTAGGCACCTCGGCACTAAATTCGAGAAACTTCGAACTCACGTTTTTAAAAGTAATTTATGCAATTTGTTATTGAACACAAACAAATGCAGCCCATTACAAGGGAATCAACGAGGCATGAATGTACGATTGAATAGTCAATCGGTCTCAAATAGGAAACAATAACTAGGTATCATGGAATGACCTAGGTTTTATTTAGACACTTAGAACTTGAAAGGCCAATTGAAATTGCCTTAAGTAGGTAAGTATACAATTAAATTATAATTGGGATTACGTATTTAACGTAATAACGAGAATGGAAAGATTTAATTTCCGATAGTAGGTATTTTTGAAATAACTACGCGAGGAAGATTCCTCACAGGAGGCACCATAATTAATGTTGATGCTTTCTGGAAGGGTCACTGCATTCCAGTGGCGAAGGGTGAAATTTTGACAAAGGGAAGCCGGTCCAAAAAAATAAACACTTAAACACTTACCTACTGCAGGATATCTTGAATAATATTGCCGGTAGAATAATATAAGCCATAATAACAAACAAAATCCACAGTATTTAACCAAATCTGCGATTAAATTACCTTACAGAATCAGTCACAGTTTAAATAACACAAATATTAAAATATAACAAACGAAATTATCACGCACCAGTGGTATAGCAACATGTCACATACTAACAATAATTTATTTTCAACCTTACGAAATGGAACACGAAAATATGCCAAAATAAAAAGAATATGACTTGCGAAGGATTTCATTATAACGCTAATTCTTTTTAATTTTGTCGTGTTTTCTTTCTCCCGTGCCGTGCTTCAATAACAATAATTTCTTTGTCTCTTTCTAATAGAGGAGAGGAGAGAACTGCAACCCGGTCGCGAATAGCCTATCTTTCTTTAAATTTTACGTACAGTTAGCGAGCATTAGAAAGAGATGGTGACACGCTCTGTCTCTTTTCGCCTCATAGTAAAACGTTGGCCGAGATAAGCTGTAATTCGTCGAGTTACCTTTACGACTATAAAATGAAATGTGATACTTAGGGTATTGCTAAGAATTACTATTGCTATTGTAAATCGCGCAGGCATTTAATTAATAATACTTTGTTAATGAAATAGAATGTAAATACTTTTATATGAATATGGAACTGATTTTTGAAAGGTAACCCGGTGGGAATCGGCTTGTATGGACTCTTCGCCACTGCTGCATTCTCCTATCAACCCCAGGGTCTCAAAGCAGGGAAAACAAACATGCAAAGCACTAACCTGGATCCAACAGGACAGGAAAAGAGGAATCACCAACGACGGGGCACACGCCGGCCGGTCAGCTATCTTCTTTATGTGGACTTGATGCTGCTTGTTCACTGCCTACACTCGTCAAGCACAGACACACCACCAATATGGAAACTGAGGGTTTATTTGGCCAGTGAAGCCCTTAGAAAGTCAGATATTCGAAATTATTTAGAATAGACGCGGCGTTGTATGCGCTGAAGCCGCCATACATATTTTTATTTTGTTCTTTTTCTTGGCACTCTTGAGAGAGGCGCCACCAGCACGAGTTAAGAGAAGCCCGCGCTTATTTAAATCGTCGTTGACGCAACAAGGATGGAAAATGGAAATGCATGGATAAATTATTAGAATAGTTAATGCTTACACAATTTTATTTTACTAGGGAAAAAGCCCTGGAAAATATATTAAAATCCAAGGAATCTTCTAAATCCTATTACGACTCTTATACTAAATCACCACCACATTATAAAGCTGGTGACTACGTCTACCTTAAAGCCCATCTGAGGCTCAAAAAGGCACTCTCTCCGATCTGGAAAGGACCTTACAAAATCATTAAAGTTCACAATAACAATACAGCTACGCTTCTTATAAACAGACGTCATGTGACTCATCATTTCGATCAAATGAAACCTGCGGTAATTAACGACTCCGTACTAATGTTAGAGATCGATTAAAATAATCAATCATTAATTATTTACATGTAAATATTAGCTAGTAATTAGAATAGGTCTTTAACGTAGTCTAACTGATTTCATTAATTCTATTTCATCGCCTCGGTCAATGCGCATCAAGATTTTATCAAGCCTCTTCCTTCTAGTTCCGGTATATACTTCGATAACATAGGAAAACTTAAAGCGATTAAGGGAAAATTAAATATAATTAGTCATGTAAACATTTCTCTTATAAATCCCCACCTTTCTAACCTCAACGATATCATAGGCATACTTATGAAAACATGTCAAAAATCAAGCAACCTTCAATGTGATGATATACTATCTCCACTCACATTTCGGTACAACGAAATTAAACGCGAGTTTGACTCTATCTCACATCTAATGTCAAAACGTAATAAACGTTCAGCTTGGTTCGCCGGAATAGGCACCGTTTTCAAACATGTTTTCGGCACTCTAGATGAAGACGACGCATCAAAATACGATTCCGCTATTGAATAATTTCAAAACCACGAGAAAAAGCTCGCGGAACTAATGAAAGAAAATATCTTAATTACTACTACTTCTCTAGAATCATACAAAGAAACGATTAATAAATTAAAATATAACGAAGTTTCTCTCAAAAATACTCTAAGCCAACTCTTACTACAATTAAATAATATCACAGAAACTTCTAAAATCCTGATATCCGAAACTAAATTCTATTCCATACTTGCTAATCTTGAAAGTTTTCTACTAGCATTGTCGTTTCAGCTTGAAGACATAACAAACGCTATCCTGTTGTGTAGTCAAAACATCCTGCATCCAAACATAATAAGTCCAACGCAATTATACTACGAATTCGTTGATAACGACAGGCACCTACCTAGAGACACTGGAATTCCTGTGCCGCTAAGTCTAGATAATATCCATTTAATATTAAGCATATCTGAAGTCGCTTGTTATTATTATAAGAACAAACTTGTATTTGTATTACAAATTCCTTTAGTTACTAATGATGAATTTATTTTGTACCATAATTTAGCATTACCGACCCCTCATGGGTCAAATAATCCTAATACTTTTAGTTTAATTTTACCTTCTAGTTCGTATATTGCTATTTCTAAAGATAAGCTAAACTTCTGTAATCTAGATACCCTAGATAAATGTAAAACAATCGCTTCTAAACAATCAATGGATTTTCGTGCAGTCTCGTTCAAGCAAAGTGTCAATGGACTGTAACAACTCCGAATTACGTGAAATGATAGTATCCGGAACTGGTATACTACGGATTCCAAATCAGTGTACAGTCTACACAAAAAGTGCAAAACTTATATCGTCAAAAGACTCAATCAATGTAGAAATTCCTATTCCTAGATTAGACTTTAGCATTATAAATGATCCATGTTGTAAATTAGATAATAAGTCTACTACTAGTTTAAATAATATCATATCCCCTATTTTACTACAAAATATCGACTTAGATGATTTAACTTTAAAGAAACAAAATAATAAGTTATATTCAGATTTAAATAAACTTATTAATGAAGAACCTATTCTAGTAAAATACGGGACACACTATTCTATTCTAACCATATGTATTTTAGTTATACTAATTTCTTTTATAGCATTCAAGTTATGCAAAATTATTTGTAAACATAGATCTAAGTTCTATATTTCTTGTGTTAAACCAATGACTCATACCGATGACGATGTCAGTAATTATAATATTAGTACTGAACCCGAAAACTCTTCAATTCCATTACCTAGATTACGTGATATAGTTTAAATTCCTGAATTTCGGCTTTATCCCCGAATTTCAGTCTTATGGGGGGGCTGTTATACCTTTACAATGTTAGGGTAATGGCAACGCTCAAATGTGCCCCGTCAGCATTATGGGTTACAGTACGTCATTCATGAGCCCAGCGAGGCAGTTGGTTCTAAATCTCGGTACGGGTCGGAGGTCCTAACTCTTACTATTACTACTATTTCTATAATCTAAATCCATTTAATTAATCAAATACTATTCTAGCCTAAATAATAGTTTTTTTTTTTAAAAGCAAGATTCCCAAGTCTCGTATAATAGTACGCTTCGCGCTAATTGACGATCATCCGCGAAAGAGTTCAAATAAATCACACCAGGATCGCGGAAGTCATGGCGTGCGTCTCGAACACAAAGCACGAGGGTGTCGACCGCCTGGAGCGAGGGTGCCTCTAAATCTCACCCCGGAACTCCGGAAGCACATCTGGTGACTCATGTGCGTGGGACCGTGGGAACCATACCGAACGGCCTTGCACGTGAACTGAATTCTGAAGCGCGCACTCTTCACTGACCAATCATACGCCACGGCTCCCTCGATCAACGAATCAGCATCGAGGGCGCCCTATTGGTCACCCCACTATTGTGTAGAGATAGCTTAGTATTTAAGTTGGTGTATAGCCTGTAAGAGACACATTTCTTCACATTTTACATTCGCATACACATTGCTGTATAAGCCCCGCACGATGATATTGCGATTGGCGGCCATCTTGGTGACGTAGTCGAACTCGCACCGTCGGTACCGTTCGCAAGTTCAGTCCGCGCTTACCCACTTACGCACATCGAATATTTTTGTTAGCTTTTTGTTTTTGTTATCCTGTTTTATTGTTGTTCTTGAGTTTTGTTGTTTAGTTTTGTTAGCTGTTACTCGTTAAAATGAGTAAGAAATTAATTAATAGTCTTGCTCGTGAAATTATAATTAAAGTGGACAATTATTTTGTTAAAGAGAAAGAGGATTGTAAGTTAGTTCTTGAAAGTATAAACCGTGCATTAAAAAGTGCTTCGGACATTTTAATACCGAAGCAACTGCTTACAGTTATTAAAAATATTTTGCAAAATTCTATCAAAGTCGCGGTGTGTGTGGCATGTGCCACAGGCGTTGCAAAAAATACTGTGACGAAATTGAGAGGAGAGCATGAGTCAGCAACAGCCAGTGGCAGCAAAATGAGAACTCCTACTAAAGCAAAAAGACAAAAGAAGAAATATTTCGACGGGTTTTCCTTAACAGCTTTAAGAAATATTATAGATTCAATGTGTACGGTGAGGAGAGAAATACCCACAATGCGCAAAATCTTGGCGGCTTCAAAAGTAGACCTTAATTATACTGGTAGTGAAACTACATTAAGAAAAATAATTAAATGTGATTTAGGCTACCAATTTAAACGATGCTACCAAAAAAGACTGGCCCTAATTCAAAGACCCCAAATTCAAGCGTGGAGGGCTAAATATTTACGACGTATGAAAGAAAATGACTCGCTTGGTAATAACAAAAGACCCGTTATTTATCTCGACGAAACGTGGATACACGCACACTACACGGCAGAAAAATGTTGGCAAACAACAACCGATTGAGTGAGACGGAACGACAGCCCCGGCCGCCGAAGGATAATAGTTCACGCGGGAAGTTAAAGCGGTTTTGTTGACAATGCCCTTTTAATGTTTAAAGCAGACACCAAAACGGGGGATTACTATGATCAAATGAATGCTGAGAATTTCACAAGTGGCTTACAGAAAAAATAGTACCCAACATACCACGCAACTCCAAAATTGTGATGGACAACGCCCCTTATCACAGTAGGGATGAGAATAGGCCACCAAGTATGAACAATAAAAAACAGTTGATTGTTGAGTGGCTACAAGCTCACAACATCGACTTTCTTAAACGGCAAAACGGCATTAATTAAACGGCACCGTCCGCCGAAAAATTATAAAATTGACAATTTATTAGCTGGCAATGGCCATGAAGTCGTTAGATTACCACCTTACAACTGCGACCTCAACCCCATTGAGTACATCTGGAACCTGGTAAAGATGAGGATGTCAGAAAAGAATGTGGAGCAGTTGGAAAGTCGCATTGAAGCTCTGACATTGGAGGCGTTGGCGTCAATAACTCCAGATGACTGGCGAAAGGAACTCAACCATGATAAACGGCTTGAAGAGGAATATTGGAATAAAGATCGAATAACTGACGAGTTATTTGTCATAAATACGGCGACGACAGTGAATCGGAAACGACAGACACAAAAAGCAGTTCTGATTCGGAAGACTATATACATTTTTTTACATATTATCCTGGTTTTATTTATAAGCTAATAGATGTAGGTAGTAATTAAAACATGACTACTACACAGTGGTCTCTGGTTCAATTCCCGCTCGCAAATTAACAGAAATGTAGTTAGAAAAAAATAGTATACTTGTAAGAAAGATAAACGAATAAGTAATTTTTCTTACGTGTACAAAAATTATTTCCTTGAAATTTTTAATAATGAAAGTTTATTTGTCAAAATATGGGTGAGTAGGTATACCTACGAAAGAATGTTAAATGCAAAATTAATATAAATTTTATTATACACTAGCTTTCCGCCCGCGGCTTCGCCCGCGTGGAGTTCGGTTATATCGCGCTTTTTAGATTTCCCTCGGGAACGAACACTATATTATGCATTTATTATACATACAAACCTTCCTTAAGAATCACTCTATCTATTAAAAAAAACCGCGTCAAAATCTGTTGCGTAGTTTTAAAGATCTAAGCATACATACGGACATACAGCGAAAGCGAGTTTGTTTTATACTATGTATTGATACACTCTTTATAAAGAGTGTAATAAAATTATAAAATACAAGTAAACCCTTAACCCTAATATTAATTTTGCATTTAACATTCTTTTGCTAGCTGTCCTTTTGTGTGACAGATGACGTCACAACGCTGTTATTGTGACAAGGTTCCATCGCAATATCATCGTGCGGGGCTTATAACATTCACATCCACATTCATACTCTGTACATTAGTCGCGTCTACACTCTTGTAATTATATAATATACAACATTTTATCTATCCGAGTTTTAATTACGTAACACGACCTACGCGCTACAGAGTTTTGGCGGGAAAGTCAAGCTGAGTGTCACGTTCATTTTTCATTGGGCATTTAAAATTATTTGTAATGATGTTTACTAAATAAAAGTGCGTGATTTATGTAGTAAACAGTGCATTCAGTAAATAATTCATAAAGAACAGTGAAATATCGCAGCCACATCATAACTTTGCCTCAAACCTCCCCCGTATGTTCACGCGATCGTCTTTTTCGACATGAATAATTTATTACGTGACATTAGCTAAATGCACAAACCATAGATGTAGGATTTCATTATGGCACAAACCGTGCGAAGGCAAAAAAGAAAGAAAAAATAAGCGAAATAAGATTTTGACAGAAACATTTGATTGCAGTTTTTTGGCGGGAAGCTAAGATGTGTGCCACGCTCATTTTTCATTGGACTTTTAAATTATTTATAGTGTCGTTTACTAAATAAAAACGCGTGATTTATGTAGTAAATGTGGCGGGAGAAGGGCTTTTTTGACAGAGTTAAAGAGAGTTGTTTTAGTTTTTAATGGTTTTATTGCTTCAAACAGTTTTAATTTTATTACACACACACCACGCCATGACAGTATCTTTTTAAGAAGAACATTGACAATTCTAGATTGTTTACCATAGAGAATGCTGTATAGGCATGGACAAAGGATCTAATGAATCTATATCATAAAGCAATTTATCATTCATCTTATTTAATATTCTGCAACAGTAAAAAGTGCATTCAGTGAATAATTCATAAAGAACAGTGAAATATTGTAGCATAGTGGCCACATCATGGCTTTGAACCAAATCTTCCTCCGTGTTCGGTCCGCGCGGCCGTCTTTTTCGACATGAATAATTCATTACGTGACATTGGCAGATTGGCTAAATGCACAAACTGTGGGAAGCCATATGAGAAAGAAAGAAGAACTTTTGAAGATTTTTATTTTACTTGACATTGGCACAAAGTCATAACTAGTGCCACACTACAAAAAAAAAAAAAAACATTTGATTGGTGTGTCGTGTATCTATAATAAGTACCATATGACTGCGAAAAAAAATACAAAACATGAATTCCGAACATACGGCACACAAAACAAAAATAAGCTCAAGTCAACACCCGCCACGAACACAACGGGAAAATAGAGCTGTCAAAGTACATAGTATCATCGTCATAACCACTGTCATCATGACTACATTAAAAAAGATTATCTCAATAAAAAATGTTTTAAATAATTAGTTACATATACCTGTATTTTTATTCAAATTAATTTAGTAGTATTTTTATAGAAGTCCATTATTTTTTCCTTTTTATCTATATAGTATTATAGTGTACAACTGTACAGACAACTCAGCACATCAAGCTCATAGACTTCTATATTTCTATCTCAATGATCAAGCTACTACAATCTGTCAGATTTCCTTATTAGATTTACAACTTTATCTCTAAAGCATTAAGGCTCAAGGTTGATTGGGATTGTCTTCTGTACGTAGTGGTGGCCCAAAATGAAACATCTCCTTTCTAGCTACAACCCTTTGGTAGCAATTGGCAACACTGACCTAGCTGGAGAGTGCTAATAACAAGGAATAAAATAATACTAGGGCTATTATGGTACAAAGGCCAAGGAGCTATGCCACAAATAAAAAAAAAAGAGTTGTATTCTAAACTGGTAAATAATATTATACTCTTTGCTAAGGGTTTTGGCGGGAATGTCAAGATGAGTGAGTGTCACGCTCATTTTTCATTGGACTTTTAAAATTATTTATAGTGTCGTTTACTAAATAAAAATGCGTGATTTATGTAGTAAAAAGTGCATTCAGTGAATAATTCAAAAAGAACAGTGAAATATTGTAGCATAGTGGCCGCATCATGTATTTACGCTAAACCGCTCCTTATCGTCCAAACGCGGGAAACGAAAGGAGTTAGATTAGTTAGGATAAGTTTAGGATAAGCTAGGATAAGTTAGGATTAATTAGGATAAGTTAGGATAGAAGTTTACTCAAGAATATATTTACTGAAGACTAGGCTGTATGGCGTACTATGCCTTTGCCTTTTCCGTTCAGAAGAACGGAAAGAATTAAACCAAAAAAAAAAGAGGTTTTGGCGGGAATGTCAAGATGAGTGTCACGCTCATTTTTCATTGGACTTTTAAAATTATTTATAGTGTCGTTTACTAAATAAAAACGCGTGATTTATGTAGTAAAAAGTGCATTCAGTGAATAATTCAATAAAGAACAGTGAAATATTGTAGCATAGTGGCCACATCATGTCTTTACGCTAAACCACTCCTAATCGTCCACACGCGGGAAACGAAAGGAGTTAGATTAGTTAGGATAAGTTTAGGATAAGTTAGGATTAATTAGGATAAGTTAGGATAGAAGTTTACCCAAGAAAATATTTACTGAAGACTAGGCTGTATGGCGTACTATGCCTTTGCCTTTTCCGTTCAGAAGGGAAAGAATTGCACCAAAAAAAAAAACTCTTTGCTAAGGTTTTTGGCGGGAATGTCAAGATGAGTGTCACGCTCATTTTTCATTGGACTTTTAAAATTATTTATAGTGTCGTTTACTAAATAAAAACGCGTGATTTATGTATTAAAAAGTGCATTCAGTGAATAATTCAAAAAGAACAGTGAAATATTGTAGCATAGTGGCCTCATCATGTCTTTACGCTAAACCGCTCCTTATCGTCCAAACGCGTAAAACGAAAGGAGTTAGTTTAGGTTAAGTTATGTTAGGATAAGTTAGGATAAATTAGGATAAGTTAGGATAGATATTTAATGAAAAAAAATTACTGAAGACTTGGCTGTATGGCGTACTATGCCTTTGCCTTTTCCATTCGCCCGAACGGAAAGAAACGAACCAAAAAAAAAACCTCTTTGCTAAACTGTCACATTGCTGTCACAGCTGTGCACATGTGAATTTGTGAATTGTTTATTTATTTCTTTTTTTAGGCTTGGAATTAATTCGAAGAAATGGAAACTAATATATTAAAACACTTTGCTGTTAATTATAAACAAATACTTATAGATGAAGTCGCTTTGGAAGGACTAGAAGGTACAGCAGTTGATCTTTTATGGCGGCGACTACAGAAACGAATATCTTCAGAGGTAACAGAGAAAATGAAAGCCCGTTTCTGGGCCTTTCTTGTGAATTGTGGTAAAATATCCTTCTATCAGCTGCCAGAACCACTTCCCTATCTAGAAATACTCGACAGATTTAATATAATCGATGAAGCAAGCGGCCATCTGAAAGAACCTGTAAGTTGAAATTATGTTTAATTTTTGTATTATGTAACTACTGGTTAATGCTGGAAGCCTTTTGTTTTCTGTATCTAATGATAGACTTAATCCTCCAACCAATATCATACAGTATAACTCGGACTCAGCCCTTGATATTATTTCGAATGCTATGGACTCGACTGATAATTATTTTAACATTGCCAAGCGCCAGAAACGCACTTTTCGTAATGTCAACGAACCGTGTGACAACCCATCCGAATTAAAAATAATGCTTGATCAAATCAAAGACCAACAGGAAACGAAGTTTGAGCTATTAGGTAATGCCCTAGCAACCATTATGACCCAAAACCAGGGTATACAGAGATCAGTAGAAGCGTTAACCCTTAAGCACGATGAACTTGTCACTAAAATTAATTTGCTTGAACAAGAAAATAAGGAGTACAAGAAGCGAGTGTTGACTCTAGAACATGCGCTGGAACAACTGGATAAGAATGCTCACTGCTCAGCAATTGAAATTAGAAACTTGCCGAAGCAGGATAACGAAAATAAGCAAACACTAATTGACACAATCCAGGAGCTCGGTTTGACATTGGGCCTTGAAACACCTATACAGCGGTTGGAGATTAGGGATGTTTTTCGTTCCAAGTCGGAAGTAGTGTTTGTAGATTTCAGCACTACTCTCAGAAAGGAATCACTGATCTCTAAATACAAAACATACAATAAATGCAGACGCGAACAGAAGGAGCCGCAGTTGAACTCGAAACATATTAAATTACCGGGAACACCGAGTACATTATACATCTCTGAATACCTAACAGCTAAGACAAGATATCTTTTCTACATTGCGCGCTCAAACGTTAAAAATAAAAGGCTTCGAGCGGCCTGGACTTCATACGGGAGGGTTTATGTTAAGAAGGAAGAGGACTCTACACCAGTTCGCATTGATGATGAAACGAACCTTCAGAAACTTGTTATGTGACTAGCTTTGGTTCAGTACTCTTGTTTTAGCTTTTATTTTGATTTTCTTATCTTTGCATGCTTTTTTATTGTACTTTTAATTGTTATTCATAATAGCTTCATGTCCATCACACTATTAAATATTTATTGCAGAATTATACATACACATATTCCCCATCACACTTATCATTTGACTAACTTGAGACGTGCGTCATTCAAGCGAGTTGAAACCATTTGCTTTTGTGTTTACCTTAGCCCAATGTCTCAAACACAGTGTAAAATCTTTCCTTATTTAGTTACAGAGTTTCCAGATCTGAGTTTATTCGACTTTACATCTTGCATTATGTCACATATTAGGCGTGACTGTATTTTTTCATTATACTTACCTACAATAAAATGACTACTATTCAAACCATTAACGAAATAAACTCTGATCTGGACGCTCTTCAAGTGGCTAAAACAATAACCTGTAACATTGAGGATGCAAAAAATAATATCAAAATTGATAAAAATATAATCAATATTATATCTCAAAATATCCGCAGCATCAATTGTAATATGACCAATTTTGTCACGCTTCTGCAGAGATCTGAGATACCCTGGGATATTCTAGTACTTACAGAGTGCTGGCTCCCGTCTTCAAAGTTCATTCCTTCTCTTGACAATTACAATTATATATCGACCACCTTGCACAAAGCTCAAAACGAAGGAGTTGTCATCTACTATAACAAACTTCTTAATGTAAAAACTGAAGAACCCACAGTTTCTGACGCTAATTGCCTTGTAGTAAAACTGGATCGTGATACTTGCATCGTAGGAATATATCGCCCGCCTAGTCAAACAAACATTCTAAAATTTATCGACTCAATTAGTAACTTACTTAATAAGCTCAAAACTTTTAATAACATTATTCTTTGTGGTGATATAAATATAAATATAGTCCCAAACAGTTCTGATAAAAGATCATACGACTACCTGAACTGCTTAGCCAGCCATGGCCTACTCCCAGCTCATACCCTGCCAACGCATGGGTTAACATGTTTAGACCACATGATGCTGAAAACTAAAATGGACGTTTGCTGTTTCGTCTTCGATACTTCTATCACTGATCACGACAGTGTAGCTATTAGTTGTAAACCTAAATCGCGTCTGAAGTATCTTAATAAAACATATTGCTCCTATAACTTCGAGAATTTGGACTGGATAATACAAAGCATGGATTTCCAGCCTATCCTAGACTGTCAAGACGCTGATGCATCAACTGATCTCCTCGTGGCTTACCTTTCTACAGCAATAAAAAATAATTCCAGCATAGCTAAAACCTCGAAAAGAAAACTTATAACTAAACCATGGATAACTGATGGACTTCTTCGCTGCATGAGAAACCGGGATAACTTGCACAAAAAATTAAAACGGAATCCTAACGACGATATACTAAAATTGACATATAAGCGCTATAGAAACTTTTGCTCCTCTATCCTCAAAAAAGCTAGGAAAGGTTATGAAAAACAGGAACTTCAGAATGCAAAGGGAAACAAAAAGCAGTTATGGGAGGTCATTAAAAAAATTAGCGGCACTGGCAAGAGGGCGGACTTCTCGTCATCTCTCTTGTCATCTAAAAATCCCGAAGCAGACATAAACGATGTCAATAGATTCTTTGTGAACGTTGGAGAAAACCTTGCAAATAAAATCTCCGCTTCGAAATCTACAACACCCCACACGAGTGATCACACATATGTAACTCCTTTAAACTCGTTTGTCCTTCTTCCTACTGATGAATCAGAAATTTACAACCTCATAGTGAGCTTGAAGGAGGTTTGTGCGGTGGGAATCGATCAGATTAGCTGCAAAATCATTAAGAGATACGCAAACTGCCTATCTTTTCCCATAGCACATATCTGCAATTTGGCAATCTCAACAGGGGTATTCCCACATGCTTTTAAAATAGCTGTTGTTAAGCCCATCTATAAGGATGGAAGGAAAGACTGTGTTAATAACTACCGTCCCATCTCCATTCTACCTGCTCTGTCCAAAATATTAGAACGCCTTATAAACCAACGTCTGATTAAGTTTTTGGAAGCAAATAATCTCCTTTCGTCTTCACAGTTTGGTTTTAGAACTGGCAAAAGTACCAATGATGCAGTTCACGAGTTGGTAAACTCTATTGTGGTCAGCCTGGATGACGGAAGGAAATGCCTTACGGTGTTCCTCGATCTTGCTAAGGCCTTCGACACGGTCTCTGTTCCACACCTCCTGGAAAAGCTTGAGCGGCTCGGTATGAGAGGAATCACTTTGAAACTGATGGAGAGCTATCTTTCTGGTAGGAAACAACGAGTTAAGATAAATGACTCGCTCAGTGACGAGCTCCCGGTAAATTTTGGTGTACCCCAGGGTAGTATAATTGGTCCAACACTATTCCTGGTATATATTAATGATCTCTGCCAACTCCTCCTCCCCGAGGGAAAGATTTTCACCTTTGCTGACGATACTGCACTGTTCTTTAGTGGTGACGTATGGAAGGAAGTGTTTGATGCTGCACAACTAGGTCTGAATCTTGTTGGTAACTGGCTGCAAGACAATGTTCTGACTCTTAATGTCTCTAAAACAAAGTACATAACGTTTGCTCAAAGATCTAACTCACTCCCACCCTCAACTCTAACGATTACTGCTCACACCTGTGACAATGAAAACTCTCTGTGCTCTTGTTCAGCCCTTGAAAAGACCGAGACTATTAAATACCTCGGAATCACTATTGACCAATACCTCACCTTCAAACCACATATAGAAACCCTCGTGACCAGGTTACGTAAAGTGATTTACATTTTCAAAACCCTAAGACACTCTGCCAATCGAAAGACTATTGAGATGGTCTATTACGCGTTGTGCCAATCACTTATTAATTATTGCATCACAACATGGGGAGGTGCCGCAAAAACTCACCTCATTGAAGTTGAAAGGGCACAACGTGCCATACTCAAGGTTGGAGCTGGTCTCCCATTTCGCTTTCCGACTACCGACCTATACAAGAAGTGGGACATTCTGACGGTCAGACAAACGTTCATACTACTTACACTACTTAAAAAACATTCTCAAATACAATTTGACGCTGAGCTACTTAAAGACAACCGACGAAAAGGTAGGGTTTGTCCCACAGCTCAATTCAAATCTACACTCCCTACAAGATTCTATTGCTTCCTTGGGCATTTTCTTTATAATAAATTGAATAAACTCTTAAACCTATATCCAAAAACTCGATCAAGCTGTATTACAGAAATAAAAAAATTCTTAAAAACCCTAGACTATCACAAAACCGAAAGTCTTTTGACCGTTCTGAAATAATCACAATTTTGACGAATCCCCACAAACACGTAAATGCTGCTTGAAAAATAACTTTCGCAGGCCACACCATACAAAAAATCACCCTAACTCGCACACTGCTAATCTTAATTATTCAATCACATGTCATATTACTCCAACACTCCACACAAGATCACCACACTCACTCATCGCTTCACAACATGACTCCACAACTGATTCTGCAATATTGTAGGCTGTATCTCATATATTTATTAGAATTATTTTTACTGTAACATATTTATTTTGCTTTTATCTGTTAAGCATATTGTGTACTTATTTATAACTTTTATTTTGTTAGCCTAATTATTGTTTGTCTTTGACTCTTGCACGGTATCTCCGTTAAAGCTAATTCTAGCGATGGAAGGGGCCTGGTGACCTGTAACACAGGTTTTTCTTTAAATACCTATATCAGGCACCAGTCTCTCACAAAGGTGGAATTTAGCTGAGACTTTTTTTTTTTTGTACCCACTTTTATAAATCAGCTTTGTGAAGAGAGAATAAATGAATTATTATTATTATTATTATTATTATTATTATTCTTTTATTTATTTTACTTACACATAATTTACATTTTTAAATATTTGTATAAAAAAAAACAAAAACATTTAAAAATATAAAAAATAGTAGCCCACCGGTATCGGGAACAGGGTCCAAGCTACCGGCGGTCAGGGCTCCAGAGAGAGGAACTTCCTGACGATGCGAGCCGTGTCCAGCAATACCGCTTTCTGAATCAAGCCCTTGATCCAGCCGCCTAACGAGAGCCTCCTGAGGTGTTGGTCGAGGCTCTTGGCTATTAAGCCATTGGCTGTCACGACTATCGGTACAATGATTGCTGAATCCACTTCCCACATGTCGACAACCTCGTGAGCCAAATCAAGGTACTTGATTTGTTTATCTTTCTCGGCCTTCACGAGGTTCTCATCATGCGGGATGGTTATGTCAACAATCATTGCACGCCGTTCTGATCGATCCACCATCACTATGTCAGGCTTATTGGCAACAATAGTCCTGTCAGTGATGATGGATCGATCCCAGTACAATGTGATATGGCCATTTTCGAGAACTGGGTCGGGCATATACCTGTAGTACGGCACCTCCGATTCCACAAGGTTGTATTTCAGAGCAAGTTGTTGATGAATTATCCTGGCTACAAGGTTGTGTCTATGCAAGTACTCTCCATTAGCTAGACGAGAACACCCGGAAATAATATGTCTGATTGATTCACCCGGCCGGTGACATGCCCGACAGATGTCAACTGTGCCGTCTTTCACAATGAATCTCCGGTAATTGTTCGTCATCATAACTTCGTCCATAATTGCACAAACAAAACCTTCGGTTTCCCCAAAGAGGTCACCGCACCGTAGCCAGGCTACGGACGCTTGGAAATCTACATCGGGCCCGCGTAGGGCTCGGAAAAAGCGTCCGTGAAGCTCCTTGCTCTGCCATACCTCCATGCGATCGTTAGTTTCAAGCACTACTGGTTTGCGCCAGTTCTCTTTAGCCAAGGAGAGCGGAGTGAGGCCCTTGTCAACCGCGACCACATCTCGATGCATTCCCACGTCAGTTTTCAGGAAATATTCCCTGAGACTGCATATCTCGCGATTGTGGAGTGTCTTAGCGTTTAAAAAGCCTCGACCTCCACATTTTCGCGGGATATACAGTCTCATAACCGATGACCGTGGGTGATGCAATCGATTTGTAGTCAACAACGTACGGACCCTCTGATCCAGGGCGTCAAGTTCGGTCTGAGTCCATTTGAGTATGCCGAAAGAGTACATCAATACCGGCATGACCCAACCGTTGAAAGCGCGCACCTTATTTCCGCCTGATAGAAGACTATTAAGTACTTTTTTTCAGGCGGCCAAAGAAGCGTTCCTTCAACGATTGCTTCATGTCAGTAACATTGATACCCAACGCTTCCGACATACCCAAATACTTATAGGTTTCGGATGCAGAGAGGGATCTAAGGTTTATGGAACCAGTGAGTTGGGTTCCCACGGATTCCACAATCTCTCCTCGCTGTACATGCATGACCGCACATTTGTCCACACCGAATTCCATCCTGATGGCGCTACTGAAAGTTTCAGTAATTTTCAGTAGCTCCTTCAGTTGTGAATTGGTGTGAGCAAAAAGTTTCAGGTCATCCATGTAGAGGAGGTGCGATATAACCTGACCACCTCTCCTCAACCGATAGCCTAGACCTGAATCCTCCAATAGTGTGCTTAGAGGATTCAGTGCTAAGCAAAACCAAAGTGGACTCAAACTATCGCCCTGAAATATACCTCGCTCAATCCTTATCGGTTCGCTATTCCTCTGAATATTTCGACATCCTGGATAGCGAAGGACTGTTCTCCATTGTGACATACATGTCATCAGGAAGGTGCGCAGAGTTGCATCTACTTTATACAACTCTAGCACCCGCATGAGCCATGTGTGTGGCACAGAGTCATAGGCCTTCTTGTAATCAATCCAACATGTCGACAGGTCCTTTCGTGAACGACGAACCTGTTGGCTAATGGTCATATCAATAAGGAGTAGCTCCTTAGTACCGCGGGACCCGTTCTTACATCCATTTTGAGAGGCAGACATGATGGAGTTGCTGTCAATATGCGTATTAATTTTAGCTTTCAAAATGGATGTAAGAACTTTATAGACCGTCGGTAAACACGTGATCGGCCTATAATTTTTGGGTTCCGCGGTGCTACCTGATTTATGGAGCAGGTGGGTTATTCCTGTTGTTAGGAACTGGGGTAGCGAACCAGCCTCTAAAGCAGTCTGGAACTGAGATGCCAAGCAAGCGTGCGACCCAGAAAACCATTTAATCCAAAAGTTATGCAGCCCATCCGGCCCTGGAGACTTCCAATTAGGCAACGGACGGACTGCACGAGCTACATCTTGGGGGCAGATGGTAATAGCCCCCATTTCTGGTACTGGGTCGCAGGCTCGCTCAACATCCCGAGTCCAACCACCTTCGGTGTGACTGACAGGCACCGACCAGATATTGCGCCAGAATGAACACGTGGCATCATCATCCGGTCGGCACGTGTCAGTGACACCTTGGTCTGATCGCTCCCAAGCTCTATAGACCCGCCTTTCATCGCTTTGGAAATTGCGATTCTGAGAATACCGCTCCACTCTTCGCCTGTACCGACGAATACGGTTTGCCCATGCATATATTTTCTGTTTAAGAAAGTCGATGCGCTCTGTGACGCGTAACAAATAGTCTCGGGTACTAATATCAGTCCCCGAGAACGCCCGCCTCACAAAGCGCATCACTCTAGGGCGTGTATTGCCCTCCCTGAAACTAATAAGCTTGCCAATGAGTGCTCTAGTCTCTCCGATACGACGTTCAATCCTGCACTGCCAAGCTGGTACAGCTGGTTTTGGTCGTGTGGCTCTGTCACTGTCTGGGAATTTGACATGAGCCACACGACATATCGCAACAGCTCCACAGTACAAGATTGAATGTGTATCAGCCAGATCTTTGCTGTCCTTTAAATAATTAGACAGCTGAGAGTCTAGAGCACACACCAGCGCCTTGTTTTTTTTATGCATGGGCAATCGAGGTAAACGTGGTCTAAGTTCAGGCGGAGTAGAGCGGTACTCACGGAAAGCATCCTCCAAAGCGCTCCTCAATTGTTCATTGCACTGGGGACTCACGGATATAGCTCTATCATCATCCTCTTCATCAACGTGGTTGGGTCGCGGTGAAACACTGTTTAGTTGTACCGCGACCAATGACGAAGCAGGCGTAACATGACTATTCCGTGACTCGAGGCGTAGGCGATCAAGCACAACATCATCCAGCATGTGGTTACGCTGGATGACCCGCACCTGATCCGACAGTCGTTGCGCCGACACGTTGACAGCTGGCTCAAGCACCTGAAACAGAGAGAGCATTCGAACACGGTACGCGGTCAGGTTGTTTCCTCCCTCTGTAGCCCCATAGTATGAGCGCATGACGTTTTCATTGATGGATTGTGTCCATCTCATGCGCTGCACACTTCCGCCGGGAGCTGGGACCCTGTCAGAAGCCGATGGGCCTCGAGGTCCTAAGCGGTCCGGCGGCCGGCGTCCTCCCCGTCGGCGAACAGGTGGTGGCGTCGTCGGCGGAGAGAAGTACTCGTCGCTCGAGCTCGACGCAACTGCCGCGGCCGGGGTCGTCACAGCGCTTACAGTGGGGCTGGAGACCGGCGGCGGCGAGGCGGAGCTGAGCAACGAGTCCGGGGATGGTGGGCGTGCATGTTTCCTTGCGGCAGATCTTGTCAACATCGTCTTCGTCTGAATTTTACAGTTTTGTCGGAGGTGACAGCTGTCATGTCACCTCCGATTCGGCAGTTTTTTATATTATTATTATTATTATAGACTGTAGTTTTACTCATGCCTACCAAAACAAGTTAATTTTTACCTATACATATTATACAGAGGCAATGAAACACAACTGATCTGCAGTCTTAACCAATCAACTGTTTTGCATAACAGAAGCACTTGAAACCTTTTTTTGATTCAGTTTGGTAATAATTTCAAATTGAGGTTTTATTTTTGAAAAATGATTCAAGTTATGTGATGTTAAACATCAAAACATGTTAAACAGTCGCTAAACAAAACTTAACTACAAGTAATATTTGAGGCATATAAAATCAAAAACAGCTAAATTTTTAAGCTAGGTATACCATTTTATTCGTTATGCAAAATGCTATGTCCTCAATTCTTTGGCATCAAAAGCAGATAGATCCACCTTTAAAATCATTATAAAAAATGCACTTAGTAACAGAGGTAGCTAAATCCCGCTTCCTGAGAACCAAAGACAGCTAAAGTTATAACCAACCAATCAGAGAGCTCTGTTGTGCCCCCAATCTGGCAGATCTCATATTTCGATAATATGAGATCTACCAGTTAATTTTGTGTGGTGTTATTTTAATGAAAACTTGGGTTTTCGGGTTGTTTCAGAAATAAAAGAGAATAAAAAGCTTGGTGTACCAGAAGCTATAGCTTACCACCTATAAGCTATAGCTATAACTAAAGCTTCTGTTATAGATAAAGCTAAACCTGAAGCTATAGCATAGGTATACCAGGGAAGGCATTATTAATAAATTATTGGAAACAAAGCTATGTCCGGTCTAATCCAAAAGTTGGGATCAATATCAGCTATGTCCATTTTAATTAATTCAATATAAAAAGAACCTTGCACTTCGGTAGTTTAGATGGTTATCCATGAGCCTTTAATAACTTCTCTATATGATAGAACAAAATTGGTACAATGTATCTAGCCTAAAAATATCAAAGTAACATTTTTCTTTATTTGTAAAAAAAAATTATAGTTGGATTTAGCTATGTTTGATTTTATACGCCTCATTTATCAATAAAGAGGTAAATTATTGAAGAATTTAAAACAAAACAAATTGATTGCCACAGTAAATTTCTTTTTTTTTTTTAACACTTTTGTAGAACTGGGATGATAATAAGGTTGATAATGATGATGATGACCCTCATCATCATAATTTATTTTCTTATTATTCACATAAATCTCGCGACAACCTTTATATTATATAAATTGTAGATTCACAAATGAAGGCCTTAGACCCCTGTTGTACTAAGACAACTAATATTTAAATAAAATCTATACTGATGAACAAACATTTAAAATATGGTTTCTAAAAAAAAACACATAAGAATAAGCAGTTGAAAGGACTGACAAAGTCACCACAACCATTATTTTTTTCATTTTAATATGGAACCCTGAAAAGCCTTGATCGTTAGACTCACGCTTTGCGTCTCAAAATTGAAAATTAATTGTGAATATTTATACCCAACCATGAAAATGGTTTTCTACCCTGTATATTCCTAGACAATATATTTTTTTATATAAAATTGTTGGATTTAAAAACCAAGGTATAATAATATTTTGTTAGTGTAGCAAAACTTCTGTGGAACGTATGGCGCCGAAAGTTCGGCCAAATACGCTCGCAGTGTATTTCAAATACTCTATGATACATCAGCCGAAATTACGCCGCGTTCGGCGTAGGGCCTAACCTTCATCCGGTCAATTTTTCAGGTAAAACGCATTTAATGTATTTTGCATACCAAGCGACACATCACGCGATGCGTTGCGCGACCGTAAGTTCGGCGGGAGTAGCTGAACGTTCGGCGTGTGTTGTGCATCACGCGCGTGGCGGTAGCGAAGAGCAGCAACGTCTTCTAAGCCCTCTATAATAGCTAATCTAATTAAATCCATTTTTCTGGTCAAAACTTCATGGAGTGCGGTTTTTGTGACGCACCTGACGTCACAAAAACCGCACTCCATAAAGTGTCTACAGTCTACACATATCTGTGTAGACTGTCTGACTGACGATGGCGCCACGTAACTTTCCGTCGCGTAGCGCGCTGAACAAGACGCCGCGTTTTGACCGTTTGGTTTGGTCATAACAACTGAATATTGCGACTGACACTTCAGCCGCTGAGATATCGGCGCCGTATGGTCCGCAGATGTGTCGCGACCCTTAAATATACCACTAACTTTATTTTTACAGTTTACAATGTATACATGTACCTAATACCTATTCACAGAGAAAAACTTGCACTTGTATTGAGCCCTCTGTGAGGGATCCCAGCATCTTTGTGTAAACCCTCCAGGAGGGCTCCAAGCATTGAATGTATTAACATGGCTATCCATTTATAAATACTTTTCACTTTTTCCAGGATGACTTTTTGGATGGCCCTTATGAATACAGTCCTATTGAAGGTGAACATGGCTCCAGCAAGTATTATTATACCAGAAAATTAATACCTATAGCAGAACTAAAGACAAAATCATATGAGGCTGTCATGGCTGAATATGGGGACACCTTAGCTCTGGTAGCTAATAAGGAAGATCGGTGGCATGCCTTGGCACCACATGTACCTACAAATTTTTTGGCGCAAATGCCTACTTTACATTATTGCTTGTTGGAACTTATAGGCAGGTCTAGGGGTAATGTAAGTAGTATCTTCTTTCAATTCAAATTCCTTAAATAATTAAGACTAAAGAAATATTTGATATTGTACAGACAGATTTTATGATATAAAAAAAATGTGATAATGTTGCACATAAGTACAATTTTTTGCTATTGTCAAGAAATACTAATCATTTCAAAAACTAGGAAAAGGCTCTCACTCCGGTGCATGTGATTCCAGTTTAATCTGATTTAAACATAAAATACCAATTACAGGGTCAATCAACAATAGGCTTAACAAACTTAAGCAAAGTAATAAAGGATCCCAAGACTTTATTCTACAACAGGAAGTACCTACAAGGCCTTGACCTCATAAGGACCTGCCACATAACTGATATAATAGCAGGTAGAGGGGTTAAAGCACTGTTGGTCAGGCTAAAGAGATTCTACCAGCCTAGTGTGTTGTCTATGCCAAAATCTGGCGTTCTACGCAATGTCATAGACTATTTACTGCAGCAACCTGACTATAGTGAGAAAACCGAAGTTATAGTGAAGAAAGGGCTGATCACACAGAAGCAGAACAGGAGATTGCAGAAAACTGTGAATATTTTTAATTTTGTAAGTATGGTTTATCAAATTACATTATCATAGTACAGTAGTAGTTATAAATAACTAAACAACGAAAAAAATGATTTTACCCAGAGAACAGGAAATAGTTGATCTCAGTCACGTATAGCTTTAAAGAGAAATTTATATTTAATTTTAAAAAAAAAATGGATGTTTGGTTGGAAGTGAGACGTGGTCGCTAACAATGAACCTTATAAGAAAGCTCAAGGTCACTCAAAGGGCAATGGAGAGGGCTGTGCTTGTGGTTTCACTATGTGATCAAATCAGAAATGAGATCCGCTGAAGAACGAGGGTAACCAACATAGCCTGATGAATTGCAGCACTTAAGTGGCAGTGGGCTGGGCAAATTACCCGCAGGCCCGATGCCCGATAGGGCCGACGGATTCTCGAGTAGCGACCACGCACCGGAAAACGCAGCGTGAGTAGGCCCCCGACAAGGTGGACCGACGACCTGGTGAATGTCGCGGGTAACCGACCGATCGTTTATGTAATTTAATTGTAATTTTTTATACGTAGTTATTTTAAAGTAGATGAAGGTATTATTGAGACATAAAAATAAACTAGTTTCGTCTCACTAATTAAAAACCAATAGTAGTCTCCAAGCATTGCAGTGGGCCCTGATAAGGCTTTTATATTGAAGCTATTGCTTCAAAGAGATGATGTTAAGATATTTCTTGGCGCAAGTGGTCATCGTGCTCATCACGCACTGCACCTATATTTTCTTTAAAAAAAATTTGATGCGGGTGCAGAAAGTGCATTTTTAATGATATATTATATTGCAACCAAACATCCAAAAAATTGTTTAAATTGAAAATAAATTTCTCTTTAAAGCTATACGTGACCGAGATCATCTATTTCCTGTTCTCTGGGTAAAATCATTTTTTGCGACAGTGTGCCTCGTGAAGCCTTATAGTTAGTGTTAGGTAAGCTGGGATGCGCTGAAAAGTTTGTGAGACTTCTTAGACTCCTACATGATGGCATGCAATGCTGCGTTGCTGTAGACGGTGCACAGGCAGACTTCTTCCCCGTTACCTGTGGGGTGAAGCAAGGATGCGTCTTAGCACCAAATCTGTTCGCCATATACTTTGCAGTTGTAGTGGGAGAGGTCTTGCAAATTGTTCCGCAAGGAGTTCGCATCCGCTTCCGCACCGGCGGCGATCTTTTCAATCTGGCTAGACTTAAGGCTCTAAGTGTGACCTTGATGCTGAGATCAACAGCAGAGTTGGAGCTGCAGCTGCAGCGTTTGGCAAGTTGTGTTCCAAGGTCCTCTGCTCACATGACCTTAAGCTAGCTACAAAAACATCTGTATATATGGCAATTGTGCTACCAAACCTTTTTTTTTTTTTTTAATCTTTATTTTATGAGCTTTGTCACACAGTGACTATGTCGCTCTGTAATACAGCTACATGCTAAGTACAAATTACAAAATACAAAAACATCAAAAACACTTTCATCACCGAGCCTCCGCCCGACGGCGCAAGCCAACCTCAACAATTTTGTAAAGCATCCTTGCTTTATCAGATAAAGGAAATGCTAAAAACTGTTGCATGCTCCAACCTCATTAGACCTTAATCCGGTTAATACAAATCTGATGTCCGCGTTCCGGTCACATTCCATCATAATATGAAAGGCGTCTTCCACTATCCCACACTTCGCGCAAAGTGGGGATGGGACCTTTTTCATTAAAAAAGCGAATTTATTAAGTGGAATGTGACCAGATCGAAGTCTAAACGCAGTGATTAACATATTTCGGTTTACTGTTAATTGCTCATACCACGGCACTTTCCAAGGTTCGGTTTGTAGTGTTTTATACCAGATTCCCTTCGTCACAGATCTTTCATCAAAATGAGTATTCCACATTTCATAACAAAATTCCTTAACAAGAGGAATATAGTCGGTAAAGTACGGATAAATATCAATAGCTACGCCATCACAAGAAGCCTCTTTTGCTAATTTATCCACTCTTTCGTTTCCTGTTAACCCAATATGTGAAGGAATCCATTGAAGAATAACTTCTTTTGAATTTTCCTTCAGCTCAAATATTGCCTTAATAATACTGTAAGCTATCGGGGTGCCTCTTAAACAAGATGTGCAGCGAGCCACATGTAGTAAAGAACTTTTCGAGTCAGTCAAAATAACAAATTTGTCAGAATCAACTGATTTTATGTAGGATAAGGCTTCCAAAATAGCAATTAATTCTAGATACATGATGGACACCCTGGAGGAAATTTTGAATTTTATAGATGAATTAATTTGTGGATCAAAAAATGCAGCACCCATTGACCTATGATTGATATTGCCTGATGTATCCATAGAGCCGTCGGTAAAAATTTTATAGTAGGCTGAATATTGTTCTAAATATAGTGAACATATGTTTTTAAGATGCGTTATATCATAGTATCGTTTAGCCTGTTTTATACCTATAATTTGGTGATTAATTGTATTCGTCAAGTTGTACCAATTCATCAAATAGTCCAAAGTGAACATATCCAGTTGTTCCACAGAGTGAACGTCACTATCTTTAAATTTTGAATATATTTGAATCATTACCGGCAGCTGTTTACGTCTCCAATATCTACGAGAGGTAAGCAAACTTAATTCTTTAATAATTTTAATTGTACCGTGGTTAGCTATAGATATGGATCTAAACCAAAATTTTCCGGCGAGAAATATTCGACGAATTCGTAAAGGCTGTAAACAAAGTTCACTCTCCATGGTGTGAATGGGAGTACTTTTAACAAAACCACCTATAATACGCATTGCTTGGTTTTGCAGCTTGTCCAATTTGTGTAAGTTTGAATGAGAGCTATTACCATATACAAAACTACCAAAATCCAATCGACTTCTGATAATCGATATATACAGTCTCCTTAAATGTTTAGGATGTACACCCCAGCCAGGGCCTGCTAAAACTTTAAAAACATTTAAGAATTTATTTGTTTTTTCATACAACTCATTAATGTGTTTATTCCATCTCAGCGAACGATCGAACCACATACCTAAATACTTGACATTTGCTACTTCTTGTAATGGCGCATTATTTATAGAAATGCAAATACTATTTCTCTTATTACCCTTTTGAAATATACATATTTTACTTTTTGTAGGTGACACACTTAAGCCTAGATTTTCTAATATCTTTACTAAATTTTCTAATGAAGCTTGGAGAGAGCTACGGGCATTTTCTAAGTTTTTATCTGAAGTATACAGGACAAAATCGTCTGCATATTGAGAAATAAATACATTTTGTATGAGCTTACAAATTGAATGTGTTGCGACATTAAATAATAGGGGTGATAGAGGGTCACCTTGTGCTAGACCTTGGCCAGTATGACGGTTGATAAAACTATGCTCTTGTCTAATTTTTAAATTTCTAAAGGTTAGAAAATTCCACAAATAATTGCAAATCCTAAAGCCAACGCCAGCTTCATCCAAAATTTCAAGTAATGAACAAATATTAATATTGTTGTACGCGTTATCTATGTCCAGAAAGCACGCTAAAGTAGTCAAATCTTGAGAGAAACCTGATTGTATCCTTGTGACCAGCTTAACCAAACTATCTAAACACGATTTCGATTTTCTAAAACCTACCATGTCGGCCGAAAAAAAACTATTATTTTCAAAGTACCACTCCAATCTTCTGTTAATAATTGAATGGAACACTTTAGAAACGCAGGACATTAAGCTAATAGGACGCAGAGATGACGTTAGCGTGGGGTCTCGGCCTGGTTTAGGGATTGGTACTACGCAGATATCTCGCCATTGAGTAGGAATAAATAAAGTATTTAGAAATTTGTTATAGAGATCGACTAAAATGCTTTTTCCGTTTATAGGTAAATGTTTTATCATAGAAAATGATATGTTATCACACCCCGGCGCAGTATCACTGTTTTTAATACATGTCTCTAATTCATGTAACGTTATGAGGACTTCCAACTTTGTATTGTTGGAACTGAAGATTGGTTTACAAGGACTGACATAGGCTGGGCACAAATTATTCAAAAGCATTTCACATTTAGTTTTATCAGAAAATATATTATTATTTGCTCTATTTCCTTTTAACCATTTCATCTTCCTCCACATTTCTCTAGTATTTGAAACCTCATCCAAAGAATCACAGAATTTGTGCCAGTTATCTGATGATGCCTTACGTATATGCTTTTGGGATTCACTAATACATCCTCTGAGTATTGTTAGATTTGAAGGAGAAGGATTTTTTCGGAAGTTTGACAGGGCTAATCTCCTTTTTGCGACTAAGTGTGATAGATTGGGAGTCCAATAGGGTTTTGGAACGAATCTGCTAGCTGGGTTTAGATTAGTTTTGATAAAAGGTATGTGCGCGTCAGCAGCTTCATTGACATGATTAACAAAACTGTCGTAGGTCAGTTGTAAGTCTTCAGTTAAATTGAAGTTAGAAAATTTTCCTTCTAGTTTTGTTTTATAGGCGCTCCAGTCGGCGTTCTTAAAGTTACGTTTTTTTAAATAATTAGGATCACATGACATAGGGGAAGATATCTTAATTACTAAGTGATCACTTCCCAAAGATTCACTTGTCACCTGCCAATTCAAAAAACATGCTATATCGGAAGTGGAGAATGAAATATCGGGGGAACTTTGTTGCACATTGCCCGCTACTAATTTAACTCGAGTGTAGGTGCCATCATTAAGGGATACAACGTTGCTAACCGATATGGAATCGTATATTTGAGAGCCTTTAGCGTCCGTTTTATGTGACCATGTATGATGATGCGCATTGAAATCGCCTAATATTAAGGTTTTGCTGCTAAATCTACAAAATAAACTATCCCAATCAGTTCTGTGTGTGTGTACCCACTGAGGACAGTAAACAGCAATTACATTTTCAATATGACTGCAATTAAAAACCTTAACGTGTAATATCTGAATATCCTCATTAGGATGCACCAAACGACATACTTGAACTTTAATAGATCTATGTGTAAAAATGCAAATTCCACCATAATTATCCTCTCGGTCATTCCTAAATATATTGTAGTTGTTTACTACCAGTCGGTTTTCAGGACACAACCAGGTTTCACTCACTGCAGCTATATGAATTTTATTTTGAATTAATAGATGCTCAAATAATAAACGTTTTGGTGACAAACTTTGCGCATTCCACTGCAATACATTAATCATGACAGTCCTAGTACTATTGATACTATTAGCCATATTTTGAACTAAAAATTGATTCTAATATCTTTTTAAATATAGACAGGTCAGTGAAGTTTTCTACATATTCCATAATAGCAGTAATACAGCTTTCTACAGTTATTCTGACAATATTTTTAAGTTTTTGGGTAATTGTAAATCTGTTTGAAAATATAATCAATTTGATTTTGTTAATTAACGTTTCCGATGAATTATTACTAGAACATGACTCTGTATTTGGTTGATTAGTGCAATCATCTATATCTAAGTTATTGTTGACAGTGAAGCCGTTACTATTATTTATTATGGTCCCAACTCCATTGCGCCGAGTATCGTCAGTAGTCGCGCGCATCTCAGCAACCTTATACGACTCCGTGTCCGCTGTTTGACTCTCCAACAAAAACGACTCCTCTTCATTAGATTGGTTCGATGGACTCCGATGTTTACGTTTAGGAGCTTTATTTTTATATTCATTTGTTTTATCTTGACTGTTATCGGTTTGCATAGGCATATTAGCTACTGCGGCTGAGTATGACATGGGAAATGGTGATTTATTTTGTCCAACTCTTTGCTGGTTTGTGCCAGTTTTTTACAACAGGATATTGATCAACAGGTCGTGGTGAAAAAGGCGGAACATACATGGTCAATGCACGGCGGTATGTGCAGTTAAATTCGGCCATCAGATCTCTGATTTTCTTTTCCTTCAAGTACACTGGACATGTTTTCACTAAAGACATATGATTGCCCCCGCAATTTACACACTTAAAAATGGTGGACTCACAATTATCGTGATGTTTGCCGCATTTAGGGCAAATAACTTTGAGTGATGGGCATATTTTCATCCCGTGTCCAAAGCGCCAGCATCGGGAACATTGCGTTACCGGAAAAACATATGGTTCCACGGCAACTCTTAAATTAAAAATCTTAATATATTGAGGGAGGGAGCCGCCTTCAAAGCATATCCGAACACTTTCGCTTGGTACCCACCCTGACTCAGTATTTCGGCGATTTAGCCTTTTCGCGGACAGAATGTTAACTTCATTGTAGGTCTTAATGCATTCTAAGAGCTCCGTTTCAGATAAATCAATGTCTATATTCCTAATTATGCCATATGTTGAATTAACTTCCCATGTCTTTTGGATCCTCCATTCTTTTTCTTTTAAGAATTGACATTTTATTAACCGCTCTGCTTTGATTTCGTCATCAAAACTGATAATCACTTTATAAGCGTTAATAAATTTCACTCGGGTGATTCCTAAAATGTTTTGTGCATCAAATAGTTTGGCTAGTGCGAAATGTTTTGGCAACTTTTCCTTACTAGATATACTAACATCTATCATTTCTGTTTTCCTTCTTTTATTTTTACTTACTCTTGTCCAGTCCTCATTCTCATTCAAACCTAGTTCTTCTGTATTGTGAAAGTTCTCATCATTGTAGCCTTGTTGAAAAGCTCCTTCTGTTCGGTCCTCTTCATCCATACTATCAGACTCAATGTCCACATCGTCCAATGGATTCTCCTCACTCATATGGAAAATCTCCTCCGGTGCGATAGTGATCGACAGCGCGCGAGCGCGCCGTCGGTAACCGGTTTCTGTATCGTAAACAGCGAAGAGACTTGTTCCGATAATCACAACACAACACAATTGAATGTATTTTAAAACAAGACGACAGCTTCGCGAATATTAAAATTCTTGACAATCCGTACGTCCGCTCCGTGTGACAGTCGAACGTCCTCTACCAAACCTTCTATATTCCGCTGAGACATGGTGTGTGTACCGCCACCACATACGTACTCTAGATCGTTTTCATCTTAAATGTCTCCGATCCATTACGAAGATTAAATGGTCTAACAGAGTGCGAAATACCGAAGTTCTGCGACGAGCCAATGTTGGTGGCATTGAGGCTTGTTTAATGCATCGACAGCTTCGGTGGTGCGGACACGTATGGCGGACGAAAGAGTGGCGAAGCGCATCTTCTTCTCTGAGCTTGAGGAGGGCAAGCGAAAGCATGGCGGACAACTCCTCCGGATCAAGGATGTCTTAAAACGACACATGAAGAGATGTAATGAATGGGAGCGTTTGGCAGCAAAACGGTCAGAATGGCGCAGAATGGTGTACGGACAAGTACGCGAGTTTGAGGAGCAGCGCAAAGCTGACCTCGATGCCAAACGCGACCAATTAAAGGCTCGCCCACTTGCTGCCATCACATACAACTACGTCGACGGCGTGCTTACGTGCCCTCAGTGTGCACGAAGTTTCGCCGCTAAGATAGGCTACATAAGCCATCTTCGGGCGCATGAGCGCCAAATCATCGGCTAGGAGTCGAAGTGGTCGCCGTGGCCGAAATCGGTCGGGAACATCATCATCATATTGCAACCCAATTCTTTATAACACTGAGGCGATCGCTTATTTCCCAAAAAGGTTTCCGTGACTTGAATGCAGGCGAAGAATAGCCGAAAAGTAGTAGGATGCATTATGGAGAGTGTGCGAGGGAATTGCATGACTTAATTCCCCATCATCGGACGACGCGTCGTATGGCGAGTATCCACCGACAGGCAGAAAAAAACACCTTTTAGTTGTGCTTCACTCAAAGCAGAAAATATTTGTTTCAGAAATTTGAAGCCTGGGCCGTCTTTTACGAAATTTTGGATGAACCCTAGTTAGTATAATATTGAAAGGCGACAAAAGTACTTTACCTAAGAAGTTCTCAGTGGCCATTTGGCCAAGTTTTTCTAGTATAATACTCAGCTCTAGCATACGCTATACAGTAACGCAGATATTGGGTTGCAACTGTCTTGAACCTATAGTTCAGTTTATTAGTGTAGTGTCAGTGTATAATCTACATTTTTGCACTAAACTAACAAACTGATGGCTTATTTTGTTGATACTAATACTATGGACACACTTACAGGAAGAACGAACTCTAACAGCAGAAGACAAAAACAAGAAGAGTAAAAATCTGAAAAGAAAATTCATATTCCTTTCATCCAAGGCTGATGAATCTTCAGAATCTGATGAAGAGGCACAGGAACCTGCTCTCAAATGCCAGTACAAAATTGGAGTGAACCTCATGAGGCAGGCTTATGAGCAGTTCCTACAAGCAGGACTTGCCGGTCTCACTCAAGTACAGTTGGCACAGTTATTGGGGATCGAGTTCTATACAAGTAGAGGAATTTGTAGGCTATTAAAGTTAAGGAATATTGTTAGAGAGTATCTTGAAGATAAAGGGAAACAGAGAACTGCCAGGTAAATATGCTTTTGCTTTACATTAGCTTTTGTAGTTTAGCCACTAGAATATTACTGCTACCTTAAACACAAAAATATTTATTATAAAGGTTAACTCACAATCGAAAGGAACTACTTAATTTACCTAAAATATAACTCTGTAATGTAAATATAGAATAAATAGAATTTTATCTACAGTTCATTCGTTTAGTTAATTAAATTCACAAAGGCTCCATTCTCTTGTCTCTTCTCTTCTACATTCAGAAAGAGACAGATGATAAAATATTAGTTGTAATCCTTAAGTAAACCTTTCAGGTTTATCGCTATAGCCGCCACGGGAGAGATGGATGTCAAATACACTGAAGAAAAAAAGAAATTCTTAGAATACTTACAACAGAATCAAGCACCTGATGAACCTATTGAGGTAGACAATAGACCAGCCCCAGAACATGAAATACCACAGAAAAGAATTAAACTTGAACCTGTAATGAAAACATCAACTGAAGGAAATCATCCTGAAACTACCACAAATGCTGACATAGACATGGATTCAGAAAACGAAACCGAAATCACAGAGGTAAAGGTCCTAGAAGGCTTTGAAAGTGGAAAATCTGCCGGAATTTTCAAAAAAAACCCCACTCTGAGACAGTTGACGTTCGCAAATGGTGTCTTCAAAGTACTGAAAGATAAACAATGTGTTAATGGATACATCACACTCAGCAATTTAGCTTCCAAAGAAGTAAATGAACCACCCATGGATACCAAAGCATTAAAATCGTTCATACAAAAGTTGGTTACAGATGGTCATATTAAAATCTATAAAGTAAAATGGCCTGGCATTCAAAAGTACTCTGTTTTAATTTGCGCTCCTCATGTGAAAGCAACAGACCCGTTGGTAAAAGCGAAATATAAGGAGATTTGCATGAGAGCAGTCACTAATAAGAAGGTAGCTATCAAAAAAGATAACTTGGAAAACACTTGCCCATCACTCTCACAATTTTCATGCCCCCGTTACATGAAAATCCAAAAATTGCACGAATTTCTCATGCGCTTCGCTTACTTCGAACATGTGAAGCCAGAATCACATTCTTTACCAGCAGGGTTTGTCAGCATTGTCGACTTCATTCAAGAAGTAACAATAGAATTTGTTATCAACAATATGGGTGCTATGGGCATGACAGAAGTAAACCAGTTGATAAATGAGAGTCAACTCCAGATAAAACTTAAAGACGCACCACTACATATCTATAAAACATTGATGAGATCTAACACGCTACAAAGTGCGATAAGGCTTAACCTCAAGGTGTTAGGAATGCTAGGTCTCATACAGTTAGTTCGTCAGCCGTCGCAGACATCCAGTAGCACTGGTATATATACCAGTTTCTTATTCTTTGTAAATCGCCGCGCCAAAATACTAGAAACATCAGGTATATGGCCCAGGACGACTGACGAGAAAGTCACAGAAAAATCATTTTACTTTGAAACATTTGATGATGTGACCAACTACTGGACTGAAGTGTATACGATCAGCACTAATACCGTCATAGAGTTGGCTAAACGACCCAGGAAACAACTGAAACCGCCACAGCGCTCTGAGGAAGAGGTGTTCCAATACGACACAGGAGAAAGATACGGCGACGGGAATGGACCCTGTGGTTTCGACTCCTGCTTCTACATGGAAATACCTCGACTTTGGCAAACCTTCTACATTAGGCCAATGAAAAGTCACATGGTGTCAAAGAAGAAGGTGTCAATTAAACTGCCCAAATTGAAAAAAAGTAAGAAAGTGAAGACAGAACCTAAATCTAAAGTACCCTCAAAAATGGTGGCAGAAAGACTATCAAACGAAAAGCTAACTCGAAGGAGAAATGATTCTTCAATAAGATGGTCGAAAGCGGAAGATATGATAATAACTATGTGTAAAGCTGCTATTACCATCCTCAGTCCTAGTTCACAACCTGGAAGTCTCATAGTCAGAAACATTGCTGCCAAGGATTTACTTTCTATCAATGACCCGAAAAAGACAAAAGGCGTATGCCACAGCAGGGCCTCAACTCTTGAAACAAACTTAACATTGATCCACGAAAAGCAATGTATTATAAACGAACTCAGAAGAAGGCGGAATATACTTCAAAAATACGAAGGACTCTTGAAGAAGCTTAGACTTCGCTACTCTACCAATATGACAAAGTTTATCAACAAGGCTCGGATCCCTATGATGGAATTAGTGTGGACTATATCCGAAGTAATAAAATCTAAATCGTATATCCAGAAGATTCCATGTGTCGCAGTAAACCTGGAAGATTTCCACGAACATTTTACTATAATAACATCTACTGCCAACAAACTGTGTAACATGTTCAAGACTCTCGAACATGCCACTTTGAAGGAGGCAATAGTACTCACAATAATGCAAACAATAGACTCTGAAATCAGTACAGAAATGGGCAAAAAAATATATAAAACTTTCAAGGAGTATCCTGAGGGCTCCTTGCGAACTGCTGTGGAACAGCTACGCAAATGTGGCGCTATAGCAGCTAAGGAGAAAATATTTAACAACCAAATGCGTAAACTTGATTTGGAAGACATTTGTCAGTCGTCATATAAAATATCTGCGTTTTATCAACGGAAGTGGGTGAATCGGTTGAACTCTGAATTTACCGATAGTGTGAACAGTATTATGGACGCAGAACAGCTTGAGATCAATGTAAAAGGGTCTGCTGAAGTCAACTGTACGTATTGTGAGATGCATGCAATTGGTGTTATAGACATAACGTGTACCACGGCGCCCCTAATCACGGACCCGTTGGGCGCTCCCATCATGCCGGAAGAAATAAACGTACTTGTCATAGACACAAAATACAAACTGAAAACGGGAACATTGAGATGGAAAAATAAATCAACTTCTAATAGACTTTCTGAACTGTACCAAAATTTGGACATTGACCATAGTGTGAAGTATTTGTCAAGGTAATTAGTTTTTTTTTTATTTAATTTATTTTTGTATTTGTGATATTTATAGTCAATATATTAAAGAATTGTGTTAGTAACCAAAATATTTTAGAACACACTATTATAACATTTATAACTATAAATATTATTGAAGTCCATTACTGATACAAGCACACATTTCGTTTCTGTAGGTTTTATTGTGTGTACATCCATACTAATATTATAAATGCGAAAGTAACTCTGTCTGTCTGTCTGTCTGTCTGTCTGTCTGTTACGCTTTCCCGCTTAAACCTCTCAACCGATTTTGATGAAACTTGGCACAGACAATCTTTAGACCCCGAGAAAGAACATAGGCTACCTTTTATCCCGGAAAAATTTGATGTTCCCGAGGGAAATCTAAAAAGCGCGATATAACCGAACTCCACGCGGGCGAAGCCGCGGGCGGAAAGCTAGTATTTTATATGCGAAAGTAACTCTGTCTGTCTGTCTGTCTGTTACGCTTTCCCGCTTAAACCTCTCAACCGATTTTGATGAAATTTGGCACAGACAATCTTTAGACCCTGAGAAAGAACATAGGCTACCTTTTATCCTGGAAAAATTTGATATTCCTGAGGGAAATCTAAAAAGCGCGATATAACCGAACTCCACGCGGGCGAGGCCGCGGGCGGAAAGCTAGTAAATAATAAAATAAACAAATTCCTTACAATCCATGCTGAACTAGTCTATTAAGCTTTCACAAAAAAGTTATCAATATAAGCCTGTCACAAATTACGCTTACAAGTCGCTTTTTTCGCAAGAATCTACAATCTATCTATCCCGTTCGTAAAATACGCGCATTGTCGAAGAGTCGCGGATACCAGTCCATATGGTAATATGGACTGGTATCCGCGACTCTTCGAACAAACCAACAACAAACAAACAAATGCGGAAGAGATAGAATAGTAGGTAGGTATACCTACTATTCTATCTCTTCCGCATTTGTTTTCCACCGTTGCACGCAAACTTTGCCACCATAATTTGAACGTTAAATCAATATCACCTTTTTAAAAAGCACGGCCAAGTAACAGTGTATTCTTTGTTGCAGTTATACTTCTGTAGAAGCTAAGGACATTAAGCCAATTCTAGAAATAGAAGATCCAATCCTGTCATATCTGGATAAAAAAGGTGAAAAAGGAGCAACATTCCAGGAAATACAGGTCTCTATAACTACATATTATAAATGTATTTTATTAAATAATGATGTGATCTCATATGGCCAGCAGAAACTAACAACTTTTTTTATCTGCAGGAACTTTACCAATTCAATGATAAAGAACTGATGGAAAAATTACTACAATTCGAATACAAAAAAGTTGCGAAACGGGTTGGTTTCTACGAAAATATTATCATACTTACTAAATATATAAAACCATGGTCGGTGAAAATAGGCGAGAAATACATTGTTCCCACTCCATGGTTGACTTTAACGGGCAAAATAAGACTAGATATATTCTTCAAATGGTGTGGTGTCATCATGAATCTAGTCTTTGAAAAACCCGGTTCTTCAATAGTATTTTTAGCAGATAAAAATGAATACTTAACCTACAGATCTGTGCAAGATCTTTGCATGTTTTTAGACAAGTATGAATGCATTAAACTCAATATTGTAAAGAGCCTTCCAATAGATGTATTTTCAGATGAAGATGCGGAAGTGGTAATTGCCGAATTTAATCCATATGAGGCTCCGGAAAACATTATAGCGCATCCTATGAAAAATTCTCTTACAAAATACTGTTATATAAAGAAAAATATATTAGATTCACATAATTCACAGACAAACGATGCACTAATGGATAAGATTTTCAAATGTTGATTATTTTATGTAAATGTGATTGCCAAATTATTAAAAATTAACAAATGAAATAATAAACGATAAGATCACGAAATTAAGAGACTGGTGTTTTTTTTTAATATTTATTTATTTATCATCAAAATTGTAATACATAATTAATTAATATTCAATGTTGTAGTCGTAACTGGCTGTATTTTTATCCGACTGCCAGGGTTATTTATGACTATAATAAGCAAAGAATTAAAATAAAAACTAAATGATACATCTCTTTCTAATAGTTGTTAATTACCAGTTTCCTTTAAAATTGTGCCATAGTAGACTGGTATAATAAAAAAACAAGTTTCCTTTTCTTCTACGATAGTAAGTCGCCTGCTGCGTATGACGTAATTTGGCCGTGAGAGCTGCCAATAGCGACAACTATCAGTCGCCGACTTAAATTTCCGACAACATAATGTGGGTGTCATCAACCATGCAGTTAAAGTTGTCTGCAAGTTTTTTATTGACAAGCTGTTTAGTGTTTCATTGCTGCACAACAAAAAATGTGAAAAAACCTACATACCAATACCGCACTTTAGATAGGAAAGTGCGGTTTCCTAATCAAACCAAAGAATATAACAAATCAAACCTATCACCTGAATTCTGCGACGATCAACTGGATGTAGGTAAGTTCATAAGTTCAAAATTCGCGGTTAATCTTTTTTTTTTTTTTTTTTTTAATTTAATGACCTGGTTACTAAGACCTTTAGGTCATATCTTATTTATGTAGCACTTCACTATGTTACACTTGCACTTATTTATATGTTTTTAATAGTATTTTTAATATATTTGTATAATGGTTTGTATGTATTTCTGTCTTTAAGTAGTTCATAGAGTGGCGGCGGGCGGGATGAAGAATCACATTTAATTTCCAGTTCACTTAATTCACTTGCCAACACCAATCGATCCAGTAAAAAAATTTGACAGTCAAATATAAGATGACTTGCGGTGCATCCGTTCTCTCCACAATGAGGACAATTGTCCGTAGGAACAATGCCCAGTTTTGCTAGATGTGACGGCGTCTTATTATGCCCAAAGCGTAATCTATTGATTGTGGTAATAAAGTCTCGACTGGCATCTTTAGAACCATTGTACCAAGGTTTCACAGGTAGAGTATCTTGGATGCTCCCATACCACTTCCCTTTCGTTTCTTGATCGTGTTTCCACATTTCTAACCATAATTTGTTAATATTTTGATCTAAGTATTGCTTAAAATCAGTCATAGGTACCTCTGTAGTATTTTGAACATCCACAGCATTTATGCCTTCATATGCGGATTTATCAGCCATTTCATTACCATAAATACTAGCCCCGCACGATGATATTGCGATGGAACCTTGTCACAATAACAGCGTTGTGACGTCATCTGTCACACAAAAGGACAGCTAGCAAAAGAATGTTAAATGCAAAATTAATATTAGGGTTAAGGGTTTATTTGTATTATATAATTTTATTACACTCTTTATAAAGAGTGTATGTATAAATTAATATTAGGGTTAAGGGTTACCTACTCACCCATATTCTGACAAACAAACTTTCATTATTAAAAATTTCAAGGAAATAATTTTTGTAGACGTAAGAAAAATATACTTATTCGTATATCTTTCTTACATGTATACTATTTTTTTCTAACTACATTTCTGTTAATTTGCGAGCGGGAATTGAACCAGAGTCCACTGTGTAGTAGTCATGTTTTAATTACTACCTACATCTATCAGCTTATAAATAAAACCAGGATAATATGTAAAAAAATGTATATAGTCTTCCGAATCAGAACTGCTTTCTGTGTCTGTCGTTTCCGATTCACTGTCGTCGCCGTATTTATGACAAATAACTCGTCAGTTATTCGATCTTTATTCCAATATTCCTCTTCAAGCCGTTTAACATGATTGACTTCCTTTCGTCAGTCATCTGGAGTTATTGACTCCGACGCCTCCAACGTCAGAACTTCAATGCGACTTTCCAACTGCTACACATTCTTTTCTGACACCCTCGTCTTTACCAGGTTCCAGATGTACTCAATGGGGTTGAGGCCGCAGTTGTAAGGTGGTAATCTAACGACTTCATGGCCATTGCCAGCTAATAAATTGTCAATTTTATAATTTTTCGGCGGTCTGTGCCGTTTAATTAATAAATACAGTTCAGGTTTGTACTGTCGTTGGGAAAGTCGATGTTGTGATCTTGTAGCCACTCAACAATCAACTGTTTTTTATTGTTCATACTTGGTGGCCTATTCTCATCCCTACTGTGATAAGGGGCGTTGTCCATCACAATTTTGGAGTTGCGTGGTATGTTGGGTACTAATTTTTCTGTAAGCCACTTGGTGAAATTCTCAGCATTCATTTGATCATAGTAATCCCCCGTTTTGGTATCTGCTTTAAACATTAAAAGGGCATAGTCAACAAAACCGCTTTAACTTCTTTATCCATCGGCGACCGGGGCTGTCGTTCCATCTCACTCCATCGGTTGCTGTTTGCCAACATTTTTCTACCGTGTAGTGTGCGTGTATCCACGTTTCGTCGAGATAAATAACGGGTCTTTTGTCTTTTATTTTTCACCAAGCGAGTAATTTTCTTTCATACGTCGTTAATATTTAGCCCTCCACGCTTGAATTTGGGGTCTTTAAATTGGGGCCAGTCTTTTTTGGTAGCATCGTTTAAATTGGTAGCCCAAATCACATTTAATTATTTTTCTTAATGTAGTTTCACTACCAGTATAATTAAGGTCTACTTTTGAAGCCGCCAAGATTTTGCGCATTGTGGGTATTTCTCTCCTCACCGTATACATTGAATCTATAATATTTCTTAAAGCTGTTAAGGAAAACCCGTCGAAATATTTCTTCTTTTGTCTTTTTCCTTTAGTAGGAGTTCTCATTTTGCTGCCACTGGCTGTTGCTGACTCATGCTCTCGTATCAATTTCGTCACAGTATTTTTTGCAACGCCTGTGGCACATGCCACACACTCCGTGACTTTGATAGAATTTTGCAAAATATTTTTAATAACTATAAGCAGTTGCTTCGGTATTAAAATGTCCGAAGCACTTTTTAAAGCATGGTTTATACTTTCAAGAACTAACTTACAGTCCTCTTTCTCCATAACAAAATAATTGTCCACTTTAATTATAATTTCACGAGCACGACTATTAATTAATTTCTTACTCATTTTAACGAGTAACAGCTAACAAAACTAAACAACAAAACTGAAGAACAACAATAAAACAGGATAACAAAAACAAAAAGCTAACAAAAATATTCGATGTGCGTAAGTGGGTAAGCGCGGACTGAACTTGCGAACGGTACCGACGGTGCGAGTTAGACTACGTCACCAAGATGGCCGCCAATCGCAATATCATCGTGCGGGGCTAGTACCTCTGTGAGAAGGTAGCCACAGAAATTCAATATGAATATCTCTAAGAGAGTATTGATAGATGGTTTCTTTAATGTAATAAAGTATATAATTAGTTTTGTAGGTTATTTTGAATCTTGATAATGCTGTTATTAAACTGAGTGAATCAGAAGCTATAAGAAAATGTTTATGATTACGAATCTCTCGAATTCGCAATAATGCCTGATAAACCGCATATGCTTCCGCCGTATATATAGAGCAGTAATCTTGCAGAACAAAGCTTTGAGAGAACTTTGTATGGGGGTCGAATAAAGCAGCTCTTACATTAGTACTTCCTTTACTGCCATCAGTGTATATAACATAATATAAGTCATTTTCTTCTAAAAATTGTTGCATGTCAGAATTATTGTTTAATTTTATTTGTACTGTTTTAATTGGATGTGTGATAGATTTATAAGAAAATGAATAACATGACCACGGCCATTGCTTTCTAATTTTAGTAAATTTATTATTTACTTTCAGCAAAATTTGCGATAGAGTTGGTGAGTTATTGTTCAAGAGAGCTTCTCCTGTCACCAGTGGCTCAGAAATACTATCCTCGGGTATAATTTTACTAATAATTCTATTGTTTTTTGAAGATATTATTTTCACACAATATCTTTCTGCAAGCAATATTCTTCTTAAAATCAAGGGCATGACTTTGGTCTCAACTTCCATGGCCCTTATGGGGGTTGAGCACATTGCACCAGAAATTATTCTCAGAGATTTATTCTGCAAGATATTAAGTTTTTGTGCATGGAAACTATTCATATATGCAAGAGCACTATAAGTAGTCAAAATGACTACGTACAATAGATTTGTATAATAATGATAATATTTTGGGGTCTGCTCCCCAAGATATACCAGCTAGACATTTCATAATATTTAAACCTTTATGAGCTTTTTTTGAAATGTGTCTGATGTGTTCCTCAAATGTTAATTTTTGGTCAATAACAATACCCAAGAATTTTTTTGAATGAACTCTGTTTATAATTTCTCCATTGTAAATAATGCTTGTGATTGGATTTTGTTTACCAAAAATCATCATGCTACTTTTAGATGGATTTATTCTTAAATGTAAAATTTCATTATAATACTGATGTAATTGGAACAAAGCTCGGTTAATATTATCAATAGCTATTTGTATATCATGACTACTACTATACAAGGCAATATCATCAGCAAATTGCAAAATATTTACATCTCTAATATTTACATATTTACAAATTTCACTAGTGTATATATTATACAGTAATGGTGAGGTACAACCACCTTGTGTTGTACCTTTTGATGCATATTTTGGTCCATAAAGTGTATTATTGTGTTTTATATAAATTGTTCTTTTATCCAAAAAGGTGAAAATCCATTGACATAGTTGTCCAGGGATACGTAGTCTGGACATAATTTTGACCAGTATACCAGGGTCAATACTATCAAAGGCTCCTTTAACATCTAAGAATACACAAGCAGTTTGTAAATTTTTTTTCTTTGCTAATTTCAGATCAGAGATCAAAGAGACAAAACTATCAGCACAACTAAGTCCTCTACGGAAGCCATATTGTACATGTGGAATGATGCCATTAGACTCAACATACCAGTCAAGACGTACTTTAATCATATTTTCAAAAATTTTTCCTATACATGATGACAGGGATATTGGTCTATATGAATCAGCTAGCTCTGGTGACTTATCTGGTTTGAGTATTGGGATAATACACTGTGTTTTCCATGTTTGCGGGATAGATTTATTGTGCCAAAGAAGATTGAGAATATTAAGGAAGAGTCTCTGAATTGATTCATCTAGATTTTTAATAATCATGTAAGGATAATCATCTAAACCTGGTGCTGTATTCCGTCTAGAGTGTAAAGTCATTGTAAATTCAGACCATGAAAAGGGTTCTAGTAAAAATTTTGAATTTCGGTTATCATTGTTAATTTCAAAGAAATTATTTATGCATGTAGAATCAATTAAATCACGGTTATCTGATAATTTTTCTAATAATGAATTAATAAACTCATCTTTGTATGATTTGTTTCTATTGTTTTTGCATTTAAATATTTTTAAGAGATTCCAAATTTTGGTTATAGGTGTAGTTCTGTTAAATGTGTTGCATAGATTATTCCAGCCTATTTTTTTCTGTTCTGAGATGGTTCTTTTCTTTAATGCATCTTTTCTTTTGTATTCTATGTAATTGCCAATAGTAGGTACCTGTCTATATAATTTTAAAGCTTTGTATGAGGCGATTACACTTTGTTCACAAACACTATTCCACCAGGGAGTTGGAGATCTACTTAAAAATTCATTTGTTTTTGTGTACTTGGGTATTGTACGCTCTTTGAGTGTATTTAAATGAGAACAGAAGACATTGTAGGAATCCATAGGATCATGTTTTCTAAGCTCAAAGTTCTTAAATATTGTTTTAGAAAGAGTTTTATATGATTTCCAATCTGCCTTTTTATATACAAATCTATCTGTTGGAGGACTAACGTAATATTTATCTACACCCAGGGAAATCTCTGTTATAGTCGGGTAATGATAACTCCCCATGGAGTCATCATGCACATGCCAATCACAGAGTGGTGCTAAGCTGGCACTTATAAAGCTAACATCAATAGCAGAGGGATTTTGTCTAGGGTGATTAATAGTTGTAAAGCTGCCATCATTTAGGATACACAAATCTAGCTCATCTATTAAATTAAATAAATCATGACCCCTTCCTTTAGTGGATTTACAACCAAACGCAATATGATGGGCGTTAAAATCGCCACTTACAAAGATAGGTTTTGGAAGAGTATTAACTATATTATATAATCTGTTAATGCGTATGTGTCTGCCTGATGGTGGACAGTATACACAGAGCACAGTCAAACTACTATGTTGTGCAGTGGATAAACATAAAGCAACTGTTTGAATATCTTCATAAAAAGTAGTATTTACAACATTACACTTTATGGTTGGCCTGATCAATATTGCTACTCCATTGTGTGTATTTTTAGAGTTTTTATTATAAATATTATATCCAGGAATTTTAAAACTATTGTCTTTAAACCAAGTTTCATTTAATAAGCAAATGTCAATGTTTTGTTGTTTTAAAAATTTTATCAGTAATGGTTTTTTGTTATTTGCACTTTGAATATTGTACTGAGCAATACGTATTTTAGATATTGTGGAACCTAAATCCATTATTTGAGATTTTTAATTAACACATCTTTGATAGTGGTGAGAGTAGTTGGTGTATTATCACCTTTATTACCCAGTTCCACCAAAGTCTGTACCAGGGCCATAAGTACATCCTTATTGGAAACAATCTGAGTTTTAATATCTTCTATTGAGGGGACATCTTTTAATTTATTTACACTATTTACAGGTCGGGACTTATTGACTAATATGTGTACAGGTTTATTTACAAGTTTTGGAGGCGGAAGTGGAGGGAAGTCAGCTGTTTTGTTCATTTTGGTTGAGGTGGCACTTGCATAAGTTATGTTATTTTTCTTTTCTAAAATCTTCTTCATTTTAATTGGACATAATCTAGAAATCGCTAGATGGGGTCCACTGCAATTTAGGCAGCAGATCTCAGTTGGTTTGTCACATTCCTTAAATAAGTGTTCACCTCCACAAATAGAACATCTTTGCTTGCTGTTACAAATCTTAGCTGAATGGTTAAATTTGAAGCACCTAAAACATTGTTGTAGTGGTGCAACATATTCAAACACTCTATAAGAGAACAAATCATACTGAACATTATCAGGTAGTACATTAGATAGGAAAGTAATGCTTACAGTCTGTAGTGGAACACGCTCTTGAGCAACTTTCTTGGTGAATCTTCTTACTGCTATTATTTCGTATATTGAGGAAAGTCTGGTATACAACTCTTTATTAGAAATGTTTGCTGGTACAAACCTAATTATGCCAGTTTTCTCAATTTGAGCTGCTGGAATAAAAGCTCTCATGCCATGTTTTTTAAGGAAAGCTGTATTGTTAATGAAGTTGTTTGCTGTATTGTATTGTTTAAAAATTACTGCTATTTTATTGGCATTTACTCTTTGAATGGCCGTCACACCTTTAATTTCTGTAGAAAAAATGTGATTAAGATATATTGGGCTCTTGTTGCCCAGGCGATCATTGTTGGTCGCTTCTACAAACACTTTGAAGTCTACATTATTAGAGTTTTCTGGATATAGTCTCTTATAACTTGGTTTGAAATATGGTAAGTAAGAGTCACCGCACTCACCGCCACCAGTCATACTATCTATTAGATCGTCACCACCTCGGTCCTCAGTACGAGGACGCTTAAGTAAGGTGGGCGGATTATCTCCGCCCCCCTCATTTCCCTCCATTATCACCGCTTACTACACCTCTGTGTGTGATTTTTAAATACTTTTCAACAAAAAATATACAGAAGATTTATTGAAATTAAATTTTCAAAAATTTTCGCTGCCGCTCTTTTTCAAAGTTCCCGCCGGAATCCGGTTAATCTTTTTCATTGATAAAATACCATAGTGCTGAACCAAAAGGCAAACTAAAGGTCCAATTTTACTCGCGAAATGGCGCTACTAGTCACACTATTTGTTGTAGAAACTTTTGCTTCTGTAAATATGCAACATAGGTATTTTTTAAAACATAGTGATTACTTGCTCTGTGGGTATTTTTCCCTATACATAATGTTGTAGTAAAATGTCTTCTCCTGGTTGGCTCATGGCCTGTAAATTATAATAAGTGCTTAGCTTGAAATATAAAGAAGATATTTTTTTTCATTTTTTTTTTTCAATTAAACAATCTAGTACAGCAATTATACAAACCAATAAAGGTTATAAAAGAATGATGTATCGTTAATAATTATTTTTATTCTGATTTTATCATTTTAGTCACTGACAAGCCGGTCTGTCGATCGATTGTCATTTATTTAACTTGTCTATGATATACTTTTTTTTTTCTTATAGCAATTATTTCTAAGGGAGTGAGTGAAGTGAAGTGAAGTAGGGCAATCCAAAATTCGCCATTTTTGCTTTTAGTGAAGGGAGATTTTTTATTTGTCAGGCTGGAGGACAAGGAATATTCAGTAAAAAGTGTGTCATTAGATTTAATTTCTCGTAGCGAAGACTTTATTTGAACAAAATCTTAGTATAATAGTGTGGTTTTATTTATTACTAACGTTTGTATGTAGTGCTACTTCCCCATCGTAAAATTTGCTCGTTGGTGTGTCGCTTTAGCTAATTCAATGGCTATGATATCGAAGTTTTAATTTATCGTGTCGCTTAGACGTTCTCCTCACGGGATAATATCGAGAAAGAGAGGCGACGCCTTTAGAAATGAGCAGGCCTCAAGGCGGACGCATTCAAGTCCCGGATGACCTTAGAGAGATCTTATTGGAGTTCACCATAAGTTATCTGCTGGAACAACCGGGAGACGTGATCAACTACGCGGTCGAGTTCTTCACAAGATTACAAAACAACAGGACGACCACCGTAGTGAGGGCCCCCACCGCAGCCGCCGGCACCCCTGATGAGTCCATAATATCAGACGAAGAAGGTACTAGTCCTCTCATACTTACTAGACAAATTAGACAATAACAATGTTACCGGTTGACTGCGATGACTGAGGTGGGTTTCGTAGGGCTATCCAAGTAGTTGCTAGGATTTCTATGTAGAACTTGAAATAGGAATACTCCTGTTTAACTGATGGTTTACCCATGTGTGTATCAGGTATCCACAATTCAAGATTCAAATCGAACTCCACAGAGACCTATTGATATGATTATATTGCTCTCTTTATATTAAATGATTGAAATACTTATACATATATTGTAATATTCATTGTTAACTTTACATTGGTATGTTATGTTATCCTGGTGGATAACATAAAATAATAATATGGAGCTCATTCATCAATCATTCAGCAACTGAAAAATGAAACAGAACTTTTCCAGTGAATGTTAAATTTTTTATTAGTTTACTGTCCTACTATTTGTGGTGTTACAGTGACCTAATTAGCACTTATGTATTGAAACACACATCAGTGTTTAACTAATATATAAAAAAAAAACATTCTCATTGAATCACTTCCTACTGTTTATTTATCAGACTCATTTAGTATGTTGATAATGATTTGATCATTGATAGCTTTTGTCCAGTACACACCTAGGTACATAGTTTAGTTTTAGCTAATTCTTCATCAGCACCCTCTAGAAATGTGACATAATGATTACTACAATCTAAATTTACAATTTTGAATATAGACTTGAATAAAAAAAAAAAATTATAAATACTCTCGTATAGCCAACATCTGTAATGATTCAATTTTTGGCATACTGCCATTACAGTTTCAATGGTATATAATTTTATTTATGGAGAATATAATTTTTAACTGTTGCCAAGTGATAAATTACAAGGAAAGACATATTAATGTCTCGTTATACAATTATCTTTATTGTTTATCTATATTATCAGAAAGTATTACCTAACAATATTTATGTTCCTTATTTGGTGTTAAAACAAATCTAAATAAAGCGTCATAAACACAGATCAAGAGATCAACAAGATATAAAAGTGTCAAATGATAAGCAAACAGTTGCAATAATAAAATCCATTCAGTTTATAAAAGTACTGAACGAGAAGACTTGAAGCTTCAGGGAACTCTACAGCAAATGCAGGTTTTTACATGAAAATTGTTTGGAGAGGCATAAATTTACAATGTTTACTATATTGCTCATCCTTTCTGTGTGTTTGTATTTAACGCTTTGAAGTTGTGTGATGATGAGATTGGCTTATTTTTCCATGTCCGCCTCAGAGTTTAACGTCGTGAACCGAACCAGATGTCGGCGATGTATATGCGTGTTACGTAAAATTAGCTGAGCCTATGTAATGACAGGTAGCGCAGTATCACAACAAAATTGTTCAGGTGTTAACCAGACCTTGAGTTTTGTTTGTGTAAGAGATTTTCTCTCTCATTGTTAGGATCATTATTCCAAACAACATACCTTTTTGAATAGAAGCAACCTCATTATGACAAACATCAAGTTAATGACACTTTAACAGATTACTCTTTTGACACAGCCCCTCTATGAATTTGACAAAATGGGGCAATTACCTTAGGTCAGAAAATATATACTTAAATATGATTCGAAGACATGCTCTCTAAAATTTGCTGAAAAACTACTACTAAAAGTAATTACCATGGCTTACTAGATTCATCCATGAATATTAGTGAATGAAATTCATTTTCATGTCTATTTTCAATGTACCTACAATTGAAATCGGAGGTTAGTGATAGGTAAATTTTTCACAATCATTATGAAGTGGATCAAGGTACAATACAAGAATGGTTCACATCCTGGATTGTTCAATGGTACACAATGTTATCTTTGGTATAGATAGTGTCATAGAACATTAATTAACGTCAATGTTAACTGTGAAAGAAGCATATAAAAAATATAATTACTCTACAGTCCAAAGTTATTAACATTTTTAATTATATGTTAGGGCAATCACATGGTGTAGGAATTGTATACATTAATTTATAATAAAGACACAGTTTATAATATCTTAATGGTGAAAAAAATGAATGAAATGTATAGTTTGTGTGGTAACTAATTCTGAAAAGGTCTTTCTAATGTCCCTTTTATTATTTAATTTAAAAACCTTTTGAGAATATAGTAATATTTACACCTTATCTTAATAAGGTCGGCAAAATAATTCGATTCTATGTTTTTATTTGCTCTCGAGGTTGTACTATTGCTGCCGCGTACTGGCCGCCGGCGTGAGAGTGTCTTGGCGTGTTATTAATAATGCAATTTGCTACATTGCCGGCCCTGCAACACATACTAAACACTTCCACTAACTTCACTTTCTCTGAACGCACCATACTGATATAATCTATAGGTAAACTTGTGTACAATTATTTAATCAGGCACAGGGATCATAATACCTTTTCCTTTACGTGTTTCTAATGGATTGGACCTTACTAAGTGCACACAAGACCAGTGCAAAAAATTAAAACGTGAAACATTCACAAAATACAAGCAATAAAATGTTTACAGTCGTTTCTGGCTTAGTGCTGTAATTTTCACGTCGGTTTTCCATCATTCTGTAACAATCATCATCATCATCATCCCAGCGTTAATCCCAGTCGCATCCGAAGCCTTTTCAGCTTTGGAGTCTGGGGTCCGCTTAACCAGTCAAACTGCTGATATGGCTAAACTTCGACATTTTCCGTGAAGCGACTGCCGTCTGACCTCCACAACCCGAAGGCGACATCGAAGCATTGCAGTTAGACCAATTGTTAGACTTTTGAGGGCTCCAACAGCCCGTAACGACTGCCACTAGATGTTCGTATGGCAACCGGGACCAACGGCTTAACGTGCTTTCCGAGGCACGACCAGACCAGTGCAAATATTCATATTCATGCATACAAATATTTGCACTGTGCGGGGATCGAACCCGCGCCACCTTGCGCAGCGGCCGCGTCCGCTACCGCTACGCCACGGAGGCTGTCCATTCTGTAACAATGATGAGCATAATAAATTATTGCCAGCTGTTTAACCTTCGATTACCTATCTAGAACAAGTCAAAATAATACCATACACGTAAAATCGTGTCGTGTCCTTAATGCAGGCTAGATCTATTGAGACTAGGTTTTCCCATCACTCATGTCTAGGTATGTCCCATCATGCATGTTTAATGCAATATACCGAATTCACCTTCAGGACATTGATAGCTTATTGTATTGCAAACCTTTACATGCCTTCTAAGTAATAGAACAAAGTACGTGCTAAGAATTGATAAATCGCTTCAAAAACGTTAGTGGGCCATTTGGGAGGATGCCCGTGATTCGGCGAGCAACTTGTAAACGATGTGTTTTAAATAACATTATGTACAACTAAATTACACATGTGTCGAGCGAAACATCTGTCTTACGAATGTGTTTGCGTCATATAATACAAATATGTTCAGAAACATATTTGTAAACCTCTTGGATACAAAACATTTAGAAACAGATGCAAGCAAAACACGTCAGGTCACATCCATATGGAACGTTTTGAGGCCTTCAGCACATGTGCAAATGTAAGCCAACATATTTGATACCTAGATCGTAATGAAGTCCGCACTAAACGTAAAATATACTCTACATTTAATCAAAGATAGGTACCTAGAGTATCAATACGAGTACTCATGGCACTTCACTGTTGCAATCATCAAGTTGTATAATGCTATTTATGAAGGCAGTAATTAGGAACGCATCCTGTGATAACTATAGACCCTTCAGATACTCGAAACGTTGATGTAAGATAACAATTGAATGTTTTGTTTGAGTTTAAATCATTAATAATGTAAATTACGCTATTCCACACAGCCTGTTAAAACGCCTAAGCGCATAAGAAAACACAATTTATTTTGTAATATATCAATAATAAATTAAACCGTTTTTATTAATGCAGTTACCAATAACCAAAGGTAAAGCAGACAAATAATTCTTGCAAATGATGTTTATTATCGCCAATACTGAAATGTTTGTAACGTGTACCTACAACAGAGCCGCCAGTGGCGCGCTTCAACACTCGACGCAAATCGGTGTTCGCCGAGACTTATGACCCCGAAGAAGATGATTCGGACGAGGGAGCCACGACCGTATTCCCGAAATCGGACGCACAACGTCAGCGTCTGGCTGAAGCAGTGCGAGGCATCCTGCTGTTCCGCTCGCTCGACGCTCAGCAAATGCAGCAGGTCAGTTAAAGTAACTTGCTTGTTAGTTGTAGTAACTCTTCAGGGCTTCCTCCACGACAGGATGAATTCAATTATGTCTACCTCGTGTACACTTAAATACATTGATGACATAAGGTAGGTATATGGCACAATTGCATTACAGTGGGAGGCCTCTATGTTTCCTGTTATATCGTGGGCGAAACCCTTTCTATCGTGGATCTAAATAAAATTTCAGGATGATTGACGACTATTTTATGCTAGGTAGCTTAAAATAGTCGTCAATCATCCTCAAACTAAGACAAATCTCCTCTCTCTGACTTGACTCTTTGTCTAAAATAACTGTACGTGTTTAGGGTTCCTCAAAAGGAAAAAATGGAACCCTTGTAGGATCACTTTGTGGTCCATCTATGCCTCTGTCATACCCATTTTCCCAAGAACGCGTGAATACTAAAACCGGTCAAGTACGTGTTGGGCATCCACATTTGGCCGATTTTTAGTACCAGTAATAGCTCACCGTTTCTGTAAAGTAGTGAGTATTAGAAGTGTGAAATTAAGAAGTGGAAAGTTATCTAATAAACATAAAAACAACTTGCTGAACCAGTCATCGTAATTTTTTCAATGTAATGCTATTTCAGTTTGTAACCATGTTATGTAATTACATAATAACGTGTCTGCTTGGTGCTTTGTTTACGCGTATTTGATACCTATTGAACGTATTCCCTTTGATAAACAAGTGGTGACATTTTACTTTTCACTCCACACTAATATACTGAAAGTTTTCTGTCATCACTTTATTACACACAGCGCTCCAAATAGTGTCCAAGATTATCTTTAGCCCGTACACTTAAAAAGTTTTCTCGCATGCTAAACTATAAATCTTAAACAAAAATTCCACTTCTTACGCATATAACAGAGTGAGGCTGAATTTATACTAATAACACTGAACTCGATCAGCTCATCTAAACCACTTTTAAGAAAATTCACTGTAATATTCCACGACAATGATCACATTGACAGGTTCTAAACTCACTTTAGATCATTCTTTTGGTGAAATTCCCCTGAGTATGTCGACAAATGATGTGGTTTGCGTAGGTGCTGGATGCGATGTTCGAGAAGCGTACGGAGGCCGGAGAGTACCTGATCAGGCAGGGAGACGACGGAGACAACTTCTACGTCATCGAGAATGGCATGTTCGATGTGCTCGTCACCGGCGATGATCGTGTTGAGAAGGTACGTGGAGATGTCGCCGAAATTTCTTTTGTAAAAACTGTTTAGTTATTTATTTCTTTCTCCTTCGGCTTCTCACGGTTTGTGCATTTAGCTAATGTCACGTAGATAATGAATTTTCATTCATGTCGAAAAAGACGGCCACGTGAACCGTCTACGAGGGAGGTTTGAGGCAGTTATGATGAGGCCACTATGCTGCGATATCTCAATGTTCAATCAATGTTGTGAATTATTTACTGAATGCACTTTTTTCTACATAAATCACGCACTTTTATTTAGTAAACAACACTATAAGTAATTTAAAAGTCCAATGAAAAGTTAGCGTAACACTCGGCTTAACTTTCCCGCCAAAACCTCCTGTTTAGTTATAGTAAAATGTGATGATGTTGATCAGTGTTATTCAACATGTGGCTCGCGAACCCCTAGAGGGTCGCTGTTTCTTTAAAGTTACAGGAGGTTCCAAATAGAATCAAACACTACCAAATTTTACTAGTTGATTGAGGGAATTCTGTTGATCCAAAAGGTATTCAAAATTCCAAATTAGAAGCAGCTGAGGGAAGGGGTCGCGAAATATTATTCGATACTAAGTGGTCATGTCATGAAAAAGGTTGAAAAACACTGTTGTAAATTGATAAATCATTATTCATCTGTCCATCCCAATTTATTAGGGGTCGGCGCAAACGGTCTACATATTTCACACTTTTTTTGAATTCTTCCATACTTCTTACTAGTTAGTCTAGATATGGAGGCGATTCTCGCGCGGGTCGCGTCACGGTCTTATACTACAATCTACACAGCGCACCGGTTAAGTTGTAAAACAGCACCCCAGCAATTGCGTCTCACACTATCAATCTCAATTTAATTCATTTTGAAGGATATTGCTAATCCACTGCTTAATATGTTCGATGATTGTGTCTGCTCAACACCGTAAATAACGCAATGAATATTGTTGAACTGTCAAAATGAAACCCACAGCTACTGAATGTGTCAATTACCCTGCTGCTTGACGCCCATGCTGGCTCCGCTTCAGTCGTACTGAAGTATAGTCATTTGTCATGCGTGCTATTATGACTCACGTGATATGAATGTTACTAAATATCTTATCGATCTACATAACATTGGTCTTTAGTCACTCTTTAGTCTGCCAGGGCCGCGGGTGGTTGAAAAGAGATACCGTAAACACGGGTGGGTTTAGTCAGTATAAGTCTGACACACCCTTCCGCTCCGCCTAGGGCGGAAGAAGTCGTTTGTTGATTTCCCAATCTCAAAAAAAAAGGACACCTATAGTTGATCATTGCACATTCCTCCAATATTACAACATAGGTTATTGACCTTCCCTTTCCATCTCAATGTCGTCGTCAACCTCAAAATAAAAGTCCTTCATTCTTCACGGGCTAGGCTGGCTAATTACTATACGCGGTATTTAGCATAAATAATTGAAAACCGAACTTACTTATTGTTTTTGTGTTTGCCAAAGTTTTTGAATTAAAATACGGTTTAATGTCGAACTAATCCATCCATGGACAATTGAAATTATACGTTTGGCATTCAAACCGAAAAACGATTTTTACTTTGTGCTGGAAATTGATTTGGCACCAATAGAAATTAATCAAAACACCTTCTTACGCACTTCAAAGGATACGAACTATAATTATGTCAGACGCCTTCGAACCTCTTAAATGAAATAATGCCAAGTTCTTTTTTTACAAATTTAAAATAACACTCTACATTCCATCCACCATACCAATGGTCAGACAGTTTTACATTTTGGACAGTCATATACTTTGCTTTGGATATTTTTTAATGAAATTTTCAAGGCAAATATCAGACTTGCAGAGTGAATAAGTGGCAAGGGACCACTAACCTGTAATTTATCACTAATCCCCTGAGTTGTATGATAACATTGGTGACTAAGCACTACGTCTGACTAAGTCTATGTAAGCTTATGTCATTTGAAATGCGTGGTAATTGCGTGGCAAACTAGTAGTAACAATGGTTTCCATTTTGATAGTTCAACTACATTCAATACGCTATTTAGGCTGTTGTACGGACACATTTTCCAGACGTAATATGTAGCAGTGTATTAGCAATGTCTTTTAAAATTATTTAGACTGTTAGTGAGACTTGAGAGTGTTACGCCATTAGGGTAGAATTCCTAATTATGTACGGACGACAGCAGGTCAAGCTACCCGAAACTGTCATATCGCTAATCAATCTTGAGCCTTAATGCTTTAGAGATAAAGTTGAAAATATAATAAAGAAATCTGATAGTTTGTAGTAGCTTGATGTGCTGTCGTCTGTACAATTGGAAACTCATACTGCCCTTGCGTTTTGTTCAATAATAGGGGTTAAAGCATGAAATTGCCCATTTGTACTGAAAATCTAATTTTATTAATTTTTAATAATTTTTTTAATCAAAATAGGTACTATTATTATCTATACATTGCTGCCATCTAATAGGAAGGTCATTTTTGCCTTTGCGATAGAACTTTGATGATCTAGACCGCACAAACTGTGTGAAAGCATGTTGTACTGCCTTCTGAGAAGGAAACTTCATGTCACGTAGATAACTCTCCAAATCACGAAAACAATGGTACATAGTCCGTTAGAGCAAGGTCTACGAAGAATGACGAATGGTTTCTAACTGCAGATCCTGAAGGGTCAAAATGATTTCTCGTGCTGTATGAGGTCTCGCGTTGGCCTGGAGCGAAAATGATGAAGATCGATTCCTGAGTCGAGGCTGTTTTACTGCTACTTTTGCCAACATTGTTCGGTGTTCGGCACAATAGACATCTGCCGTTATTGCTTGAACAGATCCTAGAAAATTATAGTAAATAACACTACGCTGAGACCACCAAACAGTTACCATTACCTTTTTATTGGTAAGTTTTGCTTTAGGACACTGTACTGGCGTTTGACCTGGGGGTTAGCCCATTGCATTTTTGTTTTACGGTTATCATAAAGAATCTACTTTTCGTCACATGCCACAATTCGATCCAATATTCCTTCATTTCTGTACCGATACAAGAAGGCAGCACAAGTTTCAGCACGCGTTTCTTTCTGCAGATCAGTCAAGTCACAAGGCACCCATTTTTCGTATTTTTTTATTTTATTGATTTGACACAAATGAGTCGATAGGTATTGTAGGTAAGGTAACTTTAAACCATGCCGCTAATTCCTGTCTAGTTTGGTTAGGATCGGCTTCCACCATCTCTTGATTCATCGTTATTCTCATGTGTGGGCGATCTTCCTCGTGGCTCGCTCATCAAGTCGAAGTTTCCATCACGAAAGCGTTTAAACCAAAAGCGCAGGGTGCGTTCATTTGTAGACCCTTCTCCAAACCCAACATTGATATCGCGAACTGTTTCTGCCGCGTTACTTCCACGACGGAACTCGATTCATAAATCACTTGAGTTTTCGCAGTATCATCATTAATAACAAAAACAATTGAAAGTTGATATTCAAATGTTTCACATTTAAAAAAAAAAGAATATCATAGAAACCATGTGAAAAAGTTTCATTCGAAAACCTTAAACCATGAAGATTCTATATCAATTCAAAGAACCTATTGCAACAAAACGGCAATTTCATACTTTTAACCATTGATAAAATATTAAACAGATACGATATATTCTAACAAACTGACCAAAAAAAATGTGCCGAACACAGCAGCAGCACATAAGCATATTTTTATTCGGCATACATTGGTACAGTGTGAGTGAGATGGGGCACAATCTAAAGCATAGAGAAGAAAAAGATGGCTAGTGTTTGTCGTTTGCGCTGTTAGTGTTTGTCGTTTGTTTTTACGAGTGTATCGAGAGTGACTAAGGCGAGATGCAGGACTTTCCTTCCTTTTGTACGCTTCATTTTCAGTGCGCTAATGACATATCTACCTTAGTTTAATATTTTATCAATGCTTTTAACCCTTAATACTAGTCTATAACGATGTGCTGCTGATATTTATGTTCAAAAACTACACACTTGGGGTTATAAGGCTGTCTTATCTGAGATGTAAAATAGTGTGACTCAAAAGGCTTGGTAACATTTGTTCTGAAGTGGAAATGAAACACTATTCGTAGGATACGTCCGAAGTTCGGGGAGTAGACTTGACTTCGAAATTATTTGTACCCTGTTGCATAGTATTAGTCTGAAGTTTATATACCTTAGGGTGTTGGTTTCTAAGGTCAATTTAAACAATAAGATCTCTATAACCGTCAGGTGGTGCACACATACGAAGGCTCGGGCTCGTTCGGCGAGCTGGCTCTCATGTACAACATGCCTCGCGCGGCGTCGGTGCGCGCGCAGACAGCTGGCCAACTGTGGGCCATGGACCGCCACACCTTCCGCCGCATCCTGCTCAAGAGTGCATTCAAGAAGCGCAAGCTTTATGAGGATTTGTTGGAGAAGGTGCCCATGCTGAAGGCGTTGCAGGTATGTACGAACTTTTATTAAACATCAGCAGCTGCAGCCTGGATATTCCCGTTACAAAGAAAACGGCTAAAACCCTATTTGATGTAACTGACAATGTGATTCCTATCTATTCTAGCAGAATGTCATGCAAAGAAATATTACAAAATTGTCAGGTCTATTACAACCTGAGGTCGGGTAGTGTGGGATTTTTACCTCACTAAAACTACCCTGGTGATCACCATCTGCGCTTAGGAGTGGTCCCGGTTCCTCTTAAAAGACCGATTCCGGAACCCCCTGCGCAACGCCTGTAAGATACATCCCAGGGAAGACTCTAGGAGGGCCTCCCCTAAATCTCCTATAGGTCTATTATAACCTATCGCCAACCCCCGATTGGGGTGGTAGAAACTGGGTGAATGCGAGAAGGATGGGACTTGTAGATGCAGCTATGCTTGACATGTCATTTTTCGGCTTATTGATTAAGATGAACCCATCAGTTATGGTGTCATATTGACGTGCACTAATGGTCTTGTACCGTGGTATAACAGGAATTCCACAATTGTTCATTTCTTGTTGCAAATTCGTAAGCTGTTTGTAAATACTCTTGAAGTTATTGGCGCCCATTTCAATTTGTTAACATTATGGATGATTGGAAATGGCTGGAAGCGATTACGATTTTCTGCATTTTAAATAATGGAAAATCCGATCCGATAAATGGAAATCGCAACGCTTTAGGAAATAATAAAGAACTTTTGGTCATGAATTTTTTATAACAATAATTCTATGCTGTTACGCTACTGTAAGTATAGGTAATGTTACAATACCACAATTTTTTTGGGGTTCCGTGCCTAAAAATTAAAACGGATGCCTATCTATGTTCATGAGACTTCGCTGTCCGTCTGTCCGTCCGTCTGCCACCAGGCTGTGTCTCATGAACAGTAATTTATTTAGGATCTCCAACAAAGGATATACACAAATCATAAAAAAAGTAAAAATGGACGACAATATTATCACGAAGGTGTACTCCTTCACTTACAGGAGCACTTTACACCACAGCATTCATAAAAGAAATTACAACTAAGCAAACAAAATTAAAAGTTTAAAATAATAAAATTAAAATAAAACACTTTCGGTAACATATATGTAGAAAAAAACTAAATACGTATATGAAAAACACTAGCTTTCGCCCGCGGCTCCGCCCGCGTGGGCTAATATTTTTCGTATCCCACGGGAACTGCATATTTTTCCGGGATAAAAAGTAGCCTATGTGTTATTCCAGACCATTATCTACCCCTGTGCCAAATTTCAACCAAATCCATTCAGTAGTTTTTACGTGAAAGAGTAACAAACATCCATACATCCATACTTACAAACTTTCGCCTTTATAATATTAGTAGGATTAAAACCATAATTAAGATCAAAATAAACATCAAAAACCAATAGTTATTAATAGCTAGACAGTTGAAATTTTCAGAGATTATGTATTTTGTTGCCGCTATAACAACAAATACTAAAAATAAAATATTTAAAGGGGGCTCTCATACAATAAGTGTATTTTTTTTTGCCGTTGTTTGCTGCATATTAATAACGGAAATAGATAGACACTTGAAATGTTCACAGTATATTCGGTTATGTATTAAAGATAAATTTTCCCATACAACAAACGTGATTTTTTGCCGTTTTTAACGATGGTACGGAACCCTTCGTGCTGGATTCCGACTTGCATTCGGCCGGTTTTTTAAATATTAATCAGTTGACTCGGCAATTGTAGTTGTGTGATATAAACTATTTCTAGGAAATATTAAAATCGCCATTCAAAACGGTTTGATCGTAGAGGAGTGAAAGTTTTAAGTTTGGTATGTATTTTTGAATATAGTCATAAAATTTAAAAAGAAAATATTTATATAAATGTTAGGGTTGAACAACCCTTATCACTCAGGGGTATGAATAGATAGTAGCCCATCCTCAGACCTACTGAAAATACTTAGAAATTTCATAAAAATCTGTCGTTTCAAAGTAACTAACATTTTGACACGAAAATTTTATATAAAAAATAAATAAATTAAAAGATTACGACGAATTGAGAACCTCCTTTTCTGACGTCGGTTAAAAATTATATTTTATCTCCTGTTATCTCGCAACAGCTTGCTCAGAGACAAATAAATGTAATTAATTGCAAATACATAAATGAATGTTAGATCAAAAATTGATTGAAATATTTATTAGAAGCGGATTTGTAGAAATGCTAAAAAAAAATTACAAATATTTCAAGAGATTCTAGTTAATAATTTTTAAAGAATCATTTTCTAAAAACCACCATTTACAATCATAAACAATCGGACTTTTAACCGAGTTTTTCTCATACCGAAAAAGGTGGCGTGGGAAGCTATCATTACGATTACCGCTTTGTCCAAACTATATATATAATATAATACATCTGGCATTAAGACATGTTTCTCGCAGCCGCAGTTGACATACATCGACAAACTGGAATTCCTTGAGAAATAATCACTTATGAACTACACTTGAACATTTATCTGTTCACTAATCTTTTCCACAATGCTACAAAGCTAACATTTAATTGTTAAAATAATCGTCCAGAGATTTTAAAAGATATTTTCGTAATAATGCCATAGAGACAATTTTCAACGCCCACGCTGTCGTTAGCAACCAAAATATATATTATTTTTTCTTTATTTGAAACTTTAATATAGTTTGTTCAGAATAAGCAACTGTAGGCCTAGTATAAGTTTTCATTTCGAAACTCGATTATCGATATCGAGCGCGTTTGACTCAGCGATTGGTCCGCTTCAAGGTTGTAAGAACTCTCAACCAATGAGAGCGCCAAACGCGCTCGATATCGACGATCGAGTCTCGTAATGAAAACTCATACTAGGCGGTAGGCCGACTGAATCGGTTTCCAGTCATTTTTACGCCATCTTATATTTTTTATCAAACACATTTAGACATTGTTGCAGTGTGATTACCGAGCACACAACACGACTGACGGTAGATCATAGTACTAGGAGCCCACCCGCGCCGCGCTGCTTCAAGCGCGGGCGGGCGAGCGGTGCGTTGACCATATTTTATTACGACAACGAAGTGAGATAACAAGCTCATAACTTTGTGGTTTTTCATGATATCTTTTTGAAATTTTGTACATAGATTATTTACTTAAAAATACTGGACACGTGTTTCGGGTTTCGCATAAATAAAAAATAATCCATACTAATATTATGCGAAAGTAACTCTGTCTGTCTGTCTGTTACGCTTTCCCGCTTAAACCTCTCAACCGATTTTGATGAAATTTGGCACAGACAATCTTTACACCCTGTGAAAGAACATAAGCTACTTACCTTTTATCCCGGAAAAAATTGATGATCCCGAGAAAAATCTAAAAAGCGCGATATAACCGAACTGCACGCGGGCGAAGTTGCGGGAGGAAAGCTAGTGTTGTATAAAGCTACACGATTTTGGCTTAACACTTTTTGTGATATTATAAAACAATAATTTTTATACAATACGATCGGGCAAGTAGGTTTATTTTTCCTAATTTTTGCTAATTTCGCGTGATAAGTAATTATTAATACTCACATCAAAATTAAATTAGTTTGAATAAATCTACACGTCTCTTTCGGGCCTAGGTTTCTAAGTTTACATCTGTAAATATTAATAAAGTTCGTGATAACGTACTAAGTAGTAATGACCACAAAAGTTAAGCTACATAGCACAATTCTCCTTTTGCGGTAGTCGAAAGTTATGCAGCCGTTACAAACTTTGGAAGCTCATAAGTATTCTCTTTTTGCTCTTAATTTGCTGGCCTTGTGAATGGAAGCTTTTGTTTTAGTTCATTTTCTGTCAAGGCTATAAAAAGCTATAACAAAATGCCCCTTCTCTTGAATGATTTCGAAATTGTGTACTTAGTCGTGGTTATGGCGGGCTTCAGAAAATGTGATAAATCTGTTACCAATTCTTTAACAGAAGTACCCGAGTATTAGTATCATCCCACTGCTGGGCACAGGTCTCCTCTCATGCAGAGAAGGATTGAGCGTAATCACCACGCTTGCTCAATGCGAGTTGGCGATTTCAGACTTATAAAGTCCAGGTTTCCTCAAGATGTTTTCCTTCACCTTCAGTCATTGGTGTCCAAGATATACTTAGAAAGTACATATAACTTTAGAAAAGTTACATTGGTACTTGCCTGATCTGGAATCGAACCCGCGCACTCATACTTCAGAGGTTGGTGTTTTTTGGTGGAGTATTAGTATAAATATAATAAAAAACTAAAACGCTAGAACACATAGTTTTCAAACTACAACATATTACGTAAACAGACTAGTGAAACATTAGAAATATTGAAACGAGAGTGTCAACGCCCCTCAGCACGTTCACGCGCGAACGGATCCGTTGCCCAGCGTCCCGAAAATATTGCCTGACCACGCTCGAGCTCTACTCGACAATCAATATGTTGCTTAGTCCTACACCTTTCTTTATAGGATTTTTTTACCCCTACATGTTGACATACTTGTCAATGAGAACACTGAATTTCAGGGGTGCGTTCCTCCTGGGCTTAGCAATAAAATATTGCCGAAATATTAACACAATTTTTCGCTCATGTAGGCTTTCAGTACTAGGGTTTGCGTCATGACTCACTCACTCAGACAAACACGTAAACTAAATAACAAATAACATTAGGTCATACATTTTTATTCTTAATACGGCTATTGATTACACGACCCTGAATTACATCCAGAATTCTCGACTTTGCGCCATTCAAGTCGCCGAAATATGAGATAAGATACCTTTATTACTGTGCTTGCTACCAAACGACGATTAATTTATCTTGACTTTGTCAGATACCTATCTGTCTAATTGACATGAACGTAGTGTGACGTAATCACTTATTATGTGATTACGTCTTCTTCTATGCTTTGTTTTTTGTTTCCTCACTTTCATGGTAAGACAATGATAAATATAACGAAATTATCATTCGCCTTATCTCACCTCACTTAGAAGCACTAAATCAATATAATTATGTATACCAATCAACCGACTAACGCTTTTTACTCTCTTGAAAGATGAATTTGGGAATGTATAGTTTTTATTAACCCTATTATAAATCTCTGTTTTAATCCCCAAAAATGACAGGGTGTTATAAAGTTGAAATGTATATGTGTGTGTGTGTGCATATCTGTTTGTCCGGGGCATTTTACCTCACGAACGGAAGAACCGATTTTTTTACACACATTCCTTTGATTGAAGCTGGCCAATCAATGACTTCAATCAAAGGATTGAATGATGCTACGAATTCACTGATTATTTTCACGCGTAGAGTATGCGCGTAGATTCTGTATATTATTCGTCGAATTGTTTTGATTAATATTTAAAGGCTGGTTTTTTCAATCGATAGATTATTTTTTTTATTCATAGAATAAGTTGACGTCGATAGAATTTGTATGAAAGAACTTTCGAATATTCTAAAAAAATATTCTTAACGTAAAAGTAGGCAGCCGGTAAACGATGTCATTTTATTCCATACTCATTGCATCTCTAAAAGCCAGAGATAGAATTCAATTTGTTCCCTTCTAAAAAAATCCTAATCAAGATATTTGATAAAGAACATAATCCTTCTTCAAGTTTACCTCTCAGACTCCAATGAACGTTCGCTAGGGACTAAAGACGCAAACAATACGCTTAGAAAACGGATTAGTGATCATGGAAAATAAAACGATACCGCGTTCCATGGGAAATCTTTTCTAATCTTCTACTCCGTTTCCCATTTAGATGGACAAGCGTCTTAATTGCTTTTAGATAGTAGTTTAGCAAGCTATAACTGCTTACTAGATTATATCACCATTTAGATATCAAAACGATTACATGCACAGAAACTCGTTGGGTTTCCGCTCCAAAAACGTTATAATTAGGTCATATTTGACGCCCATCGTGCTCAGAAATAGAGTGGAGTATAATATTTTCCCTAGAATTATTCCGAAGCATATTTAATAGAGTTAAGCGCAATAAACCTTGCGCCGTAGGGGAGGATAACTCGATGCAAATTATACAATTTATGCGTCAACCCACGGCGGCGGCGTAAACAACTTTTTACGCTAGTTTTAAAACGTTTTTTTTTTTGCGTTTTCCACATAGATTTATGTAAACTATAATAGTTCTTACGTATTTTCATATGAAAATAGGTAAGAACTATTATAGTTTACATTTTAGTTCAGTTATTGTTTCAGAAATAAGGTATTTGACTAAAAAAACTAATTAGTCCGCCAGACAGATTTCCAAAAAAATACTAGACACGTTTTTTTTTTTCTTTTTTCATATAAACAAGAAGTTGACAAATATAAAGGCATCAAAGATCAGGAGTGACGGCACACGAGTTTTCAACGCGCTGTGTCGTCTTCATTTTTTGTTTATAAGAAAAAAGAAAAAATACGTGTTTAGTATTTTTTGGAAATCTGTCTGACGGACTAATTAGTTTTTTTTTTAGTCAAATACCCTATTATGTGCCCATTTCTTGGCACAATTTCTTACTTTAGTTAGTACCAATGCTATTGTAAATAATGTTTATTATTCTTCAAATATTATCACAATAATAACCTAATGTCGTAATAAAGTATTTTACACACCCGGTTTATTATGTAATTATTGTTTCATACATCTACATATAACATTAAAGGAAACGCGCTGTCTTTCATAGATTAACACAGCGGTGACGTCAAACTTTATTGATTTAAACCTTGAAACATTTTCACAAATATTTCATTCCACTTGTGACGTTTTTATTGTCTGGGCCATAATAACAAATACGACACCAATGCCAAAAGAAAAGTATAAGAAGCAATCGAATTAAAGGCGATACGAGATATTTTAGTAGTGGCTAACGTCGCGTGATACGTGTGTACGTAACATGATAACACTTATCAGTTAATACTGATTTAAGCTGAGATTAGACTTTGATAAGAGGCGCCGAACGTCCACGGTCTTAGATTCGGTCGCTCACCATCGAACTTCGCTCCCCTAGTATTGTGTGAGCTGAAAAATACGAGTGAGTTCTTATCATTTCATCGGGTGCTAGGAATTGACACTGATTTGACAGCTCATTGCTAGCTTACTCCGCCTAAATTTTCACTTTGAGATTATCACTCAAGACCTCGGCTTAGGGCTCCCATAAATAAGCACGATACGACGTCTCGTCGGACAGCGATGCAACGTCACGACGAACAAGAACTAGCGACATAAGAAATGAATTTTGTGATTACTTTAATAGTGATGTGGGAGCTCTTAGTTGGCAACTATATATATAGGATAATATTACTTACCGAGTTTGTTTTTCCTTGATCTAGTACTTAATTCTTGAAAACCTGGAAATAAATTTTCGTACGACGTGACGCTTCGTGGACATTTACCACGACGCGACGACGTTGACGCCGCATCGTTGTACGACGCGACGTCATCGTATCGTGTTTATGTGTGAGAGCCCTTAATGCTAAGCGAGTTTTGTACCGCCCGAAGCCTGGTACAGAAACTAGGTCGGGTTTGAAGATTTTAATAATGCGTAAGTTTTCGCATGTTGCCGATCGGCGTCTAGGACACAACTCTTCACGCTGATAGAGCCACATCGAATTCTTCATGTCGCACACGCATGCAAGCCGAATGCAGGCTGAAACATCTAGACTCAAGAAATGCTTATAAGTACAGGTAGTTTAGGCATGCTATTTGTCCCTATACCTACGAGTGTGAGCAGTGAACTAAGAGGACGGAGATTTCGCCGACACTTAACTGGCACGAGATAGCCAGTTCATAAGAAGTTTAATTTAAATTTATGCATAGAAATGTGGAATATGAGTTTAAAGTAGCTGTCTTGAGGCTTTAAAAAACCAATGTATTAATACATCGTCATGGGGCCCCCTGTTGATTAGAATTTATTCTGGTCTCATTACCTCTCACTGTGGCCAAGACAGCCTTAGCCATCTCTGATCAGTCCTGTGAGTCTGCTGGACTGGCAGTGAGTTTACCCTTCACCCTTACCTGGAAATCCTACCTACTATCCGTCTGTTACCTTAGGTCTCTTGGTGCAGACATCCCGCACTTATTTATATATTTATTTATTACGAACTATATGGTAGGTCAGGGCTGTAGGGCTTATAGGACTTAGGGTCGTAGGGACTGTAGGGCTTATAGGTCTTAGTTTAGGTTCTGTTACCTTTCCATATAGGCGAATGTACTGCCGCTATTAAGGGTGGTCGTACAGTAGCTAATGGCTCCGATTTTGTTGTTCACAAACTAAATTTTAGTTCAGTGCATCCTTTTCTTTCTATTACATTAGGAAAAGGACAGAAGATCAGTTTAGACCTGTCAAATTAGTCCGCTCCTGACGTAAACGGGCGTATTTTTTGTCGTCATGTTTATAATCGCGTCTAAACTGTCTATGGAGTATCTTAATTTGAAAGATTAAACTTTAATGTTATCTTCTAGCTATTGTAGAAAGTAGGGTTGTAACGCTTCCGTTACTGCGGAAGTTCCGCAAGAAATCGTATCTTCGCATCCGCCTCCGCACAATTTTTGCGGAGTTATAACGGAGGTTTATTTACGTATTTATAAAATAAATAACGTGCAAGCTGCGACGCTCGACAACCGTCCGGCCGCGTTTGAGCGCGAAATTGTCAAGAATCAACTAGTGCGAGGCGGGAAAGCGGCAAACACAATTTGTTTCTCCTTAATTTTCATTACAAGAAGGTAATATTTTTTTTACCAAGTATTCTACTATTAATGTACGTAATTAAAATAAAAATTTTGTTTTAATCAACCATAAATTTCAATTTTTGCTATATGTACTTTCACCTCCGCCTCCGTTAACCTCCGCTTCCGCGGAGGTGAGACTTGTCGTCTCCGCATCCGCCCTACCTCCGCTAACAAGCCTCCGTTACAACCCTAGTAGAAAGATACAATGTGTGAGTTAACTTGCAAAGGAGCCTAAAGATAAAGTTGATGTACACGGTGCAATCTAATTGCCTATGGCTTTAATTTATTTGAAGCAACAATAAAAGTTGCATTGTCTAAACACCATTTACACGATGCAAGTCATTTGTTGCATCAATTTTATTGTATGCCATAGGTAATTAAATTGCACCGTTTAAATCAGTCTTAATAAAGCACCTTTGTAACAAGTTCTGTTAAATACTACAACATAAATTATCCAAGTTCGATAGTCAAGATATTTTCTTTTTCAATGTAAGCGTTATTTTGACAATATTTAATAAATCTTGAATAATTTTCCCACTACTGTCACCCAGGCGTCCTCTGAGAAAAAAGGAGTGAACCGTTATTATCCACGACGACCACGATGCGTGCTCAGTGCATGTTGCTAGATGTCACGTGTCAGTGTGTTTTAGGACATGCCAACATGGGCACGGACATGTTTTCCTTCCGTTTTGAAATAATCCATACTAATATTATAAATGCGAAAGTAACTCTGTATGTCTGTCTGTCGGTCTGTCTGTCTGTCTGTCTATCTATCTATCTGTCTGTCTGTCTGTCTGTCTGTCTGTTACGCTTTCCCGCTTAAACCTCTCAACCGATTTTGATGAAATTTGGCACAGACAATCTTTAGACCTTGAGAAAGAACATAGGCTACCTTTTATCCCGGAAAAATTTGTTGTTCCCGAGGAAAATCTAAAAAGCGCGTTATAACCGAACTCCACGCGGGCGAAGCCGCGGGCGGAAAGCTAGTAATCTTATAAATCACATTTGATTAAAATACAAAAGTTTGGATTTCACGTAATAACAAAGTATTCATAGTAGTATAACTTTAGTTCGTATGTCCATAGATCAATAAAAACTCAATATTTCCAAAGTTATGTCAGACACGGCGCCATGGTATCATCAGTCAATTCCTGATTAACCTCGGTTATTGTGCGCGTCACAGGTCTTTGACACGCTCCTAGTGTTTGTGTTTACATACGCATTAACAGTGAAGTACTTACAGTCTAAAATTATTCTTTTGGCTCACCTCGTTTTGTTCCCAAACCATGGGCACAAATAGTAGGTGAAAATTAACGCATTCATTTTCGTCATTTCGAAATTGTAAATGACCTTTCGCCTTCGAGTAAGTAATGGAAATTGTTTAGTTTCTTATCATCATCGTCACAGTATTTGTAAAATCTATAATTTAAAATTTCTGCAATCTTACTATATGTGTACACTAGCGGCTGCTAGCGACTTCGTTCGCGTGTTTAGTTATACTCCGCTGCTATTGGTCGCAGCGTGATGTTATATAGCCTAAAGCCTTCCTGGATTAATGAGCTTTCTAACGCAAATTAAAGAGAAAGAATTTTTCAAATCGGACCAGTAGTTCCCGAGATTAGCACGTTCAAACAAACAAACTCTTCGGCTTTATACAATCTGTTTCAGAAATATGAAATAATACTTTCAGTATAAAATATAAATGATAATTAAAAAATGTACTTGCAAAACAACAGTTGTCGCAAAGTATTTCCACGTAATATGATAAGGGTCGACTTGCTGGGACTATTACTCTCTAGGTTCGATTTAATTTCTCAGTAGCTTTCCAGGATTCTGATTTGTTTTTGACTATCTACCTCTGGGACAACACGCACAGAGGCGAGCGACGGCGTCTGGCATGTCCCAGCAATGGGAACATAGGTTGAATATTATAATGGCAGTAGACTTAACCTCTCGTTAGGAATGAAACGAAGACAACTTGTAACATAAGCATGGTGTTATAAATAGAAACTAGTGAAAAGCATTGCTTATATTCTGCTTAATTAGCCGTGTGATACCCGACCCTGAAGAGTTTACCCGTTTCTTCCCGTGGTTCGCCAAGATTAGGTTCCAAGGCCGATTCATGTGGATGAGCAGTGGTTAAAATAGATTGCTGTAATGTAACGATTTCCGAAGCACTCTTAACTCCAAATCTTTAAGCTATGGTGAAATAGCTTGCTACAAATTGCTAAAAAATACAACAGTACGAATCCCCACAGAAAACAACTAGCGATGACGTCAGATTCAGGAAACGATGACAGCGGGATAAACTTGATATCTATAGACAGAATTAGCTCAAGATCAATTAACTGAAAAACGGAATGGGATTCTTTTTTGTCCCGCACTGGAACTTCACAAGCTGAATAATTCTGTAATCTTTTTACATGATGTAAATTATTGTGAAACAAAAACTTCAAGTAGTATTTAGTTGTTGATATTGTATGAACACAGTCTACAAGCTCGGGACAAGCGGAACAGGGTCAGTTTGCCGCTCGCAGGTAATTAGCCAGCAAGCTGTCACTAATGCCCGACTCTACCCCTGAGGAAAGGGGAGGTAGCGACAACACAGACGTGTGGACGCAAGAGTACCGTGTAGGGTTTAAACGTGACGGAGGGCACCACTTCATACAATAGGGTTTCTGTAGTGCTAAGGCAAATAAGACCAAGTTTGTTTCTATAGGAATCAGACAGAAACTAAAGGATAAATGCTATCCACGTGTTCAGACACGTGATTTGGCATTTAAAAACCCTTAAAAAAATACTAACCAGTTGGATAATTTTCTCAAAGTGGTCACGACTTCGTAGAATGGCACATCAAAACGGTTTAGAAACGATGTTCGAAACAAACTAATTTTAGAACTTCTCATTCTGTTAAATGTTGTATGAACACCCACTCAAATTTACTTCTCCTGTCACAATCATGCATCTTTAAATGCGCGCCGGCAGCGAATTCCGCGTACCGTACCTTTCTGAGGCAGTTCCCAAATTAGATTTTTCGTGGTGATAACATAATTCCCGATTCACCGGAAATTACTTGAAATTGGAACTTTCCTCAATAAATGTTCGTGAATTGCTCCCTTCACATTTCATTCGTAATACATTCAAAACCTCAACTCCGCTCCTATCACTTTAGGAAAACACTAATCTCATTTGTTAGAACAACAAATAAATTATCCAATTGTTTTTTCAAGTAAATCAAGGGCAATAAAGGATGAAGCGCATGGTAACGCTACTGTCGTCAAAGGCGATTCTCGTTCATGTGTAAATAATATTGTCTGACAAGTGACACGCGAGGCGAGAGATAACAGCAACCGGACGCCGATGTTCCTATCGAATTTATTCACCTTCCGGACAATGACGTCATGGCTTTATCTTAAACTCAAACGTCACACTAAAACTCGGGTGGCGACCGCGTAATGCATTGACAAGTGGACTTGATGACGTCGACAATGACATTTGATTCCTTATCCTTCGTAGATATTCTCAGTGTTAGTAAAATAATCTTTTAATCGTTTTAAATCCTTCAATATAATCCAAAGCTAATTTATATCCTGATTTATCATGAAGCAGCTGCAGAGATTTTCTCTATATGTATAACTACGTATTATCAATATTTAAGCGACCATAATATTATAATGCACGCCACTTGCATATCTAATTTTCGCCCACATTCGGAATGGAGTTAGTTTCTCAGTATACACTCATTTTTGACGAGTCTGTTTTCTCTTTTAAAACATAAAATGAAAACAGTTTTCTTATAAACTTTTAAATAGGTCATACATTGCCGACCAACGGGAACTCGTCTAGAAACATTCCCGTATATTATTTATTTACAATCATTTGTCAAACACATGCTGGCTATTTATCATTACGTTAAAATGGAGAAACTAACCCACACGTTCATTATAAAAATATAAAATGGCGGCCAAGCGTGGGACATACCAATATTTTTAACCACTGTAGCTTGTTTTCAAAAACTTTGCAAGCGGAATTAATAGAATAATTGTTTGTGTCTATCATAAAAAAACCTTGTAAAATGGTCGTTAATTTTATATAATGATCTCTTCAATAAAGCGTCGGTAAACCCACGGGTAATTAAGTTTGGAAGTAATTTTTTTGTTACAGGTAGATTATTAGAGATCATTAGAGCATGTCAGTCTAGTTATCAGACAAGTCGGCAAGTATATTCAATAGTGATGTATCCAAGGTATGAAAATTAAAAAAAAATGTCCGTCTTAAAAAAATTAACATCCGTATTTTTTTTTTTTTTTTTTTTGTCGAAATTACCAAAAACTACTGAGATATAGCATATTAAAGTTACGGAGTGCGGGCTAATTACGTCACGCCGTGTTATATTTTGTACCATGGCGTGACTTCATGCGACATTTCAAATCAATATATCTTCTTATGTATTTGAACAAAAAAAAAAATACGTGTTCAATATTTTTTATAAATACATATATCTGATGGACATTAAATTATATTTTAGGATAACACCCAATTGGCTTACCTAAGTAAGCCAATTGGGTTTTATCTTTTTAAGATCTAATTTGTAGACAACATCCATAGATCCACACTCATGATATTATAAATGCGAAAGTAACTGTCTTTTCGGCCTTAGCGATTGAACGAATTTGAATGATTTTGGCTCATTTCCAATTTACAACCGAAGTTTTGGAGAATATGCGCTTGAATTACACCCTTACTTTCTGTACATTTACACCGCGTACATCAAGGGACCGAAACATTTGTAGTTCAGTCTTCCCGTCTGATTACAATTTAAGGCTGGTGTTAGTAGACTCTTAATGAATTAGTACGATTTACCATCAACGATGGCATCACTGCTTACCCTATTATTATAAAAATTAAGTAGCTTTTCATGTTTCTTGCAGCTAGGGTAATATTAGGATCCCTTTCGGGTAAAAGCCTCCTCCATTTTTTTCCATTTTTCTCTGTCTTGACCTTTTTCCATCCAACATATTCCTGCTATCGCTTGTATGTCCTCGGCCCACCGTCTCTTTGGTCTCCCAATGCTCCTTTTCCCTAGTGGTCCCTTCCATTTTGTTACTTTCAGTGTCCACCTGTTATCTTTTATTCTACAGATGTGCCCAGCACACTGCCATTTTTGTTGGAGAGCATATTGAAGAGCGTCTGTTACCTTTGTCCTTTTCCTAATGGTTCCACTTCTTATTTTTTGAATTTTCCTTAACTTTAAGATACTTCTTTCCATTGCTCTTTGTGTTGTCAATAGCCGGTTTTTTATTTTATTTGTGTAAACCCAAGTTTGGCATCCGTACGTTAGGCTTGGCAAGAGACACGTGTCCATTATTATCTTTTTTTGGTCCAAGCTGTAATGTCCTTTAAGTATTTCCTTTTGTGCCCAAAATTTTTTCCATGTGATGTTGACTCTTCTGTCCACTTCTTCTTCATTGCTGTTTGTTTTAAAAGAAACTAGTTTACCAAGATAAATATAATCATTTACATACTCTATTAGTTTCCCGTCTGCATGTATTGGTTTTCTGTGGGAGTTGGTCATGGCTTTAGTTTTGTCTGGGTTCATGTCCAGACCAACCTTTTTGCTCTCTTCGCTTAAGGCTTGTAACATATTCTCAAGCTCATTTGCTGTTTTAGCAAAAAGCACAATGTCGTCTGCAAACCTTAAATGTGTTAAGTGTTGGTCTTTTATCATGAGCCCTTTATTTTTCCAGTCTATGTTTTGGAATATATTCCAGGGTAATATTAAACCTGCTTAATTCCTTTTACCCAGGCGTACGAGCGCGCCAACCTTGCTGATGCGCTGCTGCCGCGCACGCTGATCGACGGCGAGCTGATCATCCGCCAAGGCGACATGGCCGACGGCATGTACTTCGTGGAGGACGGAGCTGTTAGCATCCGCATCATGCGCGACGACGGCAACGAGCATGAGATCAAGCGTCTTGGTAAGAAAACAAACACTCTTTTAAAACCAGCCTATTGTATTTCGAACTTATCTTAGTTTGAGTATTAATAGAGTGGTATAGATTCATCATCATCTCAGCCTTAATCCCAGTCGCATCCAAAGCTTTTTCAGCTTTGGAGTCTGGGTCCGCTTTACCAGTCTAACTGCTGACTTTGGCTAAACTTCGTTATTTTCCGTGAAGCGACTGCCGTCTGGCCTCCACAACCCGAAGGCGATATCGAAGCATTGCAGTTAGACCAAATGTTGTACTTTTGAGGGCTCCAACAACCCGTAATGACTGCCATTAGATAATCGTATGACAACCGGGACCAACGGCTTAACGTGCTTTACGAGGCACGTCCAGACCAGTGCAAATATTCATAACACAGCGCGGGGATCGAACACGCGCCTCCTTGCGCAGTGGCCGCGAGCGCTACCGCTACGCCACTGAGGCTGTCATAGAGTGGTCCAGATTAGTCTACTTTAAAAGGCTGGTTCGGGAAAATACTACCACGATACCAGTTCGCGACAAACAAAAATGCTGTGCCGAGTTGAAAGGCAAAGACCTATCCAGCCTCGTCTTTGGGGAGGACAACCCACGCATCTACTATGCATCTGGAATATTGCAGTTGCCACTGAACCATTCGCACACAATTTAAGCTCTCAATGTACAATATTGATTTTACTGCATCTTTTTAAACACTTTGTGGCTAATACGAGGTTTCTTATTATAAAAGTAATTTCGAACCTTAATTGTGTTCTCGAACTGTTATAGTACACAAAGCTAATTTTTCATTCACTCCACATGTATACGTAGCTGTGTTTAAGGAGTATTAGATGCAGGACAGCCGGAGCACGTAGCAAAGTCATCTATAAGAGCGTTGGGCAATCAATAACCTATTAGTTTCCCTTAGTTCGCTGATACAGGCTGCTCCAAATGGCAAGCGAATGACCGATTGCGTTTCTTAGAACAACACCGTATGTGTAACATTTTACTATAATATTTAGAGCGCAAATTACAAACAGAGGTTGGAAATTTTGTTGTTGTAATATCAACTCGTTAATTACTCTTTGCCACTTCCAAATAAGATTATGTACGGACAATAGCAGGTCAAACTACCCGAAACTGTCAAATGTTCCCAATTTACCTTGAGTCTTAATAATTAATCTTAAATTGTCTTAATTAGATTTTCAGCTTTATCTCTAATGAGAGATAAAGCTGAAAATCTAATAAAGAAATCTGACAGATTGTAGGTAGTAGTTTGATGTGTTGTCGTCCGTACTAAGAACTAAGTGACCTTTCGTTTTTCGACAAGCCAATTTTCTTCTACCTTCTCGTGGATTTCAACAAACTGGGTGCAGCTGAATCTTCATTAAGATTAAACTGAAGGGCGACCCTAATATTTATGGCGAAAGGCTACGCAAATTAAATGATCATGCATAAGGATTCGCGACTAATTAACTATTTTGCTTATTATTTTAAAACAGTTCACTAAGAAGAAAACGTATTGAAATACGTGACCTTGAGAAGCGATTGCTGTCTCCCTTGATGTCTCGAAGGCCTTCGACCGGGTATGGCACGCTGGCCTTTTGAGTAAGCTTCCAGCGTACGGCATTTCCCCTAGCCTGACTGGCTGGGTAAAAGACTTCCTGACTGAACGGTCCCTCCGAGTTGTTGTCGACGGATGCTCTTCTGAGCCCATATCAACTAATGCCGGTGTTCCTCAGGGGTCTGTTCTCTCTGCAACTCTGTTTCTGCTGCATATTAACGATCTGCTGATGCCTGGTATCTATGGGTATGCAGATGACAGCACAGTTGTAGAGAGATACCTGCCGGGTGCTCGGGCTAGTAGGGAATCAATCCGGTCCGAAAGAGAGGCCATGGTTGAGCGAACGAGTGTTGCACTGCAGGCAGTCTCCGAATGGGGCAATGCCAATCTTGTAGCATTCAATGCCGCCAAAACACAGGCGTGTCTTTTCACCGCCAAAAGGAGCCCGTTCACCTTGGCCCCTACTTTTCGGAATGTGTCCTTGGAGTGTTCCGACCGCCTTCAGCTTTTGGGAGTTGAGATTTCCTCCAACCTGAACTTTGGGCGGTTCATTGAGTCCAAGGCCAAGGTGGCTGCCAGGAAACTTGGCGTTATCGCAAAGGTCCGGCAGTAATTCACACCTGGGCAGCTTCTAATGTTATACAAAGCACAGGTCCGTTCGTGTGTGGAGTACTGCAGCCACATTTGGGCTGGTGCTGCCAAGTGTCACCTGGCAGTGCAGATTCAGTGGAGAGACGTGCAAAGAGGCTGATTGGTGACCCTGATCTAACTCGAGTTGGTTTCCAAAGCCTAGAGTACAGGCGTAGAGTAGCCAGCCTTTCGGTGTTCTATAGGATGCATTTCGGGGAGTGTGCGAGGGAATTGCATGATTTAATTCCCCCATCTCCGTTCCACCAGCGGACGACCCGTCGTACGGCTGGCTTCCACCCTTACGTTGTTAACACCACTACGATCCGGACGAAGCGTTTCGCCTCCTCCTTTATACCGCGTACATCGAGGGACTGGAACAATTTGCCAGCGGCGGTGTTTCCGTCGGACTACAATTTGAGTGTCTTCAAGGCTAGAGTGAATAGGCTCTTAATAAACTAGTGCGCTTTACCATCAACGATTGCGTCACTGCTTACCATCAGGCAGGATTGCGGTCAAGCGCTGGTTTATAATATTACGTAAAAAAAAAGAATCAAATCTTCCATAAAAATCTATCGGTTGTACGGATGACAGCAGGTCAAGCTACCCCAAACCATTAGCATTAATGCTTTACAGATAAAGTTGAAAATCGGATAAAGAAATCTGACAGATTGTATTAGCTTGATGTGCTGTCGTACTACGACTTGTTACTATCGATAGATCTGATAAAAGATTTTACTATCGATGCCTGAGGGGCAATTCTCGTAGTTTTAAGAACGTTCACAGTCTAATCTCAGTCCCTATCTGTCAGAAAAATCTTGAAACTCTCAACATTGTGATGAGATTTTTTTATTTGTTTGTCTCGGAGATGAGACTGTGGCTAGATTTTGAACGTATTAAATTAGGAGAATTGACCTTCTAGACTCGTTTCTCTTTCAAAAACTAATGATTGATTTGCATGAAATTTGGCACATAGATGGTCTAAAACCGGGATTAAAATATAGGAGACTTTATCCCGATATCCATAAGGGATCAAAATCTATATGGGCGAAAACGCAGGGCGTAGGTACAGATAACAACACATCAAGCTACCAATCTGTCAGATTTCTTTATCCGATTTTCAACTTTATCGACTCTGAACTATGAAGCATTAAGGCTCAAAGTTGATTGGGAATATCTGACAGTTTCGGGTAGCTTGACCTGCTGTCGTCCGTACTTAATAATATTTATGAGCGCCTAACACAATCGAGGAAATATTTTTTTTTATGATTTATAAACCAACGCTTGACCGCAATCCCGCCGGTAAGTAAGCAGTGATGGGATCGTTGATGGTAGAGCGCGCTAGTTTATTAAGAGCCTATCACTCTAGCTTTGAAGACACTCAAATTGTAGTGTGACGGAAACACCGCCGCCGGCAAATTGTTCCAGTCTCTCGATGTACGCGGCATAAAAGAAGAAGCGAAACGCTTCGTCCGGATCGTAGTGGTGTCAACAACGTGAGGGTGGAAACTCACCGTACGACGGGTCGTCCGATGTTGGAACGGAGATGGGGGAATTAAATCATGCAGTTCCCTTGCACTCGCCAGAATGCATGCTATAGAAGACCGAAAGGCTGGCTACTCTACGCCTGTGCTCCAGGCTTTGGAGACCGTTTCGAGTTACACCTGAAGTCGTTTGTCGTATAATATGCGGACAATTTAACTTTGAGAGACAATTTGCTTAACTAACAATTATTAACTTTAAATACCAGTAGATTTCTAGGCTATTAGTAAAAAAACCCGCATGTGTTACTTATGATTACCGTTTGTGTTCAACAGAGGCTGGTGGGTATTTCGGTGAGCTGGCTCTCGTCACCCACAAGCCGCGCGCCGCTTCTGCTTACGCTGTCGGACCCACCAGAGTGGCATGTAAGTAATCTTTTATATAAAATTCTCTTGTCACAGTTTTCGTTCCCATACTCCTCCAAAACGGCTTGACCGATTCGCATAATATTTTGTGAGCGTATTGAGTATGTAGGTCTGAGAATCGGTCAACATCTATTTTTCATCCCCCTAAATATTAGGGGTAGTCCAACCCAAAAAATTTTTTTTATTTTTTAGACTAACATTTTAGGTTCTATTTTTTTTTATGATACCTACAAGATACAAAAATACATAAATCCTAAATTTTCACCCTTCTATGATCAACCCTTATTTTTTAATAGCAATTTTAGTAATTTAATCATATTTCATCTCCGGTCGAAAACTGATTAATCGTCGTTTAATTAGTTTTATTCCCGAGGGAAATCTATAAACGCAATATAACCGAATTCCACGCGGGCGAAGCCGGTCTGTGCCTGTATATTTGAGGTAGTCTCCCCTTATTTAAAACAAACCGTCACAAAATACATAAATCCTAAATTCCCTTCTACGATCAACCCTTACTTTTTAATAGCCATTTTAGTAATTTAATCATTTTTCATCTCCGGTCGAAAACTGATCAATCGTCATTTAATTAGTTTTATTCCCGAGGGAAATCTAAAAAACGCAATATAACCGAATTCCACGCGGGCGAAGCCGGTCTGGGCCTGTATATTTGAGGTAGTCTCCCCTTATTTAAAACAAACCGTCACAAAATACATAAATCCTAAATTCCCTTCTACGATCAATCCTTATTTTTTAATAGCCATTTTAGTAATTTAATCATTTTTCATCTCTGGTCGAAAACTGATCAATCGTCATTTAATTACTTTTATTCCCGAGGGAAATATAAAAAACGCAATATAACCTAATTCCACGCGGGCGAAGCCGGTCTGTGCCTGTATATGAGGTAGTCTCCCCTTATTTAAAACAAACCGTCACAAAATACATACATCCTAAATTCCCTTCTACGATCAATCCTTATTTTTTAATAGCCATTTTAGTAATTTAATCATTTTTATCTGCGGTCGAAAATGATCAATCGTCATTTAATTAGTTTTATTCCCGAGGGAAATCTAAAAAACGCAATATAACCGAATTCCACGCGGGCGAAGCCGGTCTGTGTCTGTATTTTTGAGGTAGTCTCCCCTTATTTAAAACAAACCGTCACAAAATACATAAATCCTTAATTCCCTTCTACGATCAATCCTTATTTTTTAATAGCCATTTTAGTAATTTAATCATTTTTCATCTCCGGTCGAAAACTGATCAATCGTCATTTAATTAGTTTTATTCCCGAGGGAAATCTAAAAAACGCAATATAACCGAATTCCACGCGGGCGAAGCCGGTCTGTGCCTGTATATTTGAGGTAGTCTCCCCTTATTTAAAACAAACCGCCACTGGCGCCGATTCTCTTGTTAACAAACTAAGCTAAATTAAAGCTCACTGCATCTTTTTCTTTCTATTTTATTAAGACAAGGACAGAAGATAAAATGTCAGTTCATACCTGTCAAATTAGTGCGCTCCTGATGTAAACTGGCGTATTTTTAGTCGCCATGTTTATAATTGCGTCTAAACTGTCTATGGAGTATCTTAATTTGACAGGATTGAACTGAAATGTTATCTTCTATCCTTTTCTTAACGAAATGGAAAGAAAAAGATGAAGCTAACTTAAAATTAATGCGTGAACAAGAGAATCGGCGCCACTGTTTCAGTTACCATGTGGTTAGTCTGAAAAGCAAGTATTTTTTTACTCTGGCAATAATTGAAACAGTGCAGCCAACCTAACAAATCGAAGACATTGTACAGGTGTTTATTTGCAGTACGGTAAACTTTAGTATTAGCATCTTCCTACGCCTGCCTCATTTGCATGTCGCCAAGTGTTAGCCTCTGCAGTATTATTCACCATACATTAACTTCGTTTTCCTCTTATTGTCAAGCCCTATATTCGTGGAACAATGCCTATTACATTTTAGACCTGTAATATATAGCACTACATATATGTATACTATTGTGGTATTATGGAGCTAGAAACAACTTAATACGTATAATTCCATATTCCCTACATAGAAAATCTTAAAGTTACCTGACCACATAATGTCTCTGTATTCTAGTTTCTTCAAGTAAAAAAAAACTGATTAACGCATGATGCAGTTTCACTCTGGATCTTTTCTTCTCAGAGAAGATTTAAAACTAAAATGCATCTATTATAGCAACCCGTTAATACAGGGTGTAAAGAAAGCCTTTGATGAAGCCGTTATCTACGCATTTTGTACTTCAAACTAAATTACTTTGTGCAATTATAATTGCTGGAGGATAAGAGTTGACTCACTCTTATTTTCGGTGTGGAAATTTGCAGTTTACGGCACTGTACAACGTAACGTATACTTCGGGTAGGGGGATCGTGGGAGTTTTGTAGGACTTATTAACATAATCAGCCTATAATGTCCCCATCTGGCATACAGGCCTCTTCTCGATAAAAGGGAGTGGGCCATAATCTACCACGCGGGCCCAGTGTGGGTTGGTAGATGTCACATTTTTGCTTCTAAGACATGCCGGTTTCCTTACAATGTTTTCCTTCACCGTTTTGAGAGCAGTGGTGATGAAATAAATACACAAAGCTCCTGACGGTGTTCGAACCCCCTACACTTTGTAAAACGCAGCCGATACCATTTAGGCCACCAACTACTCTCCACTTTTAGACATATTTTGTCGTAAAAATACGTGAAACATATTTGTTATAAACTTTTGACCATTAATAGCTCTATAGCTGAAACATTTCCAGATTATGGTTTAATATATAAAAAAATATATTATTATTATGAGAAGAATAAGGTGAATCAGCTTTGTTATGGGTATTTTTACACCCGATATAATAGACACGTTCATAGGTTACATTCAATAATGGTGTATCCAATAGCGACTACACGTTTTTCTTTCATTATTATGTTTCCAAGGTTTTTTTTGTCAATGACAATCTTATTAGCGTACTCGTTTGTGTTATGTCTGACGGCGACGATATAATGGTTCAAAAACATCACCTGGCTATGTGCCAATTTTATCATTACAAAAAGTGCATACATAGAATGTTTGAAATTCTTCCAATGTGACATAACATTATCAGCATCTCAGCGTTAATCCCAGTCGCATCCGCAGCTTTTCAGCTTTGGAGTCTGGGGACCGCTTTACCAGTCTAAGGTCCGTATTACAGAACGTCACTCAAAACTCAAGCTCTACTTAAGTCTCGTTTCAAGCCATTTGATTGGTTGAAACTAGTTTTAAGTAATGCTTAAGCAGAGATCAATGCTTGAGTTTCCTTCTGGAATACGGACCTAACTGCTGATTTTGACTAAACTTCGATATTTTCCCTGAAGTGACTGCCGAAGGTCAGACTTCATAATCCGAAGGCGATATCTAAGCATTGCAGTTAGACCAATTGTTAGACTTTTGAGGGCTCCAACAATCCGTAACAACTACCACTAGATGTTTGTATGGCAACCGGGACCAACGGCTTAACGTGCTTTCCGAGGCATGACCAGACCAGTGCATATATTCATATTCATGCATACAAATATTTGCACTGTGCGGGGATCGAAACCGCGCCTCCTTGCGCAACGGCCGCGTTCGCTACCGCTACGCCACGGAGGCTGTCGCAATGTGACATAACATCACGCCTGTAATCCCCGAAGGGTTCGGCAGAAGTGTCCCTTTAGACCTACAATTCGTAAGTTATGTAGAAGTTCCATGTTATAGAAGGCCATTCAATGTGACATAAAGCCACGGTTATATGTGCGAAGTCTCATTTAGTAAATAAATCATCAACATTTTTTGCAACTATTTTAGAATTGGCTTCCAGTCTAACCGACGACTGTCTATCTGACCTTCACGACCCAGTTACTGGGTAATGCGATACCTCTTAGTAAGAATGGTTGTTAGACATTCGGGCTTCTGAAGACACGTAACGAACGTAAGATCCACGAATAACAAAACTTGGGCCAACGGCTGGTTTCCGAGGTATGCAGCTTGGCATATAAAAATGGTCACCCATCCATGGATTAACCGCGGCAAACGTAGCTTAACCTGGTCTATCGAACCGTGTGACTGTTATTTCTTAGCAACAAGTCCCTCCTATTTAGTAAATCATCATTATCGAATCTTTTTATTATCCCACTGCTGGGCATAGGTCTCCTCTCATACAGAGGATTGAGCGTAATCACCACGCTTGCTCAATGCCGGTTGGGGATTAAGTCCATTTAGTAAATAAACGCTATCAATTAAAAACTTGTTATCACGAAGTACAGATTGATATAGAAACTAGTTATATTGATAATGGTTGGATTCGTTTTCATAACCTTCGTTTAAATTATACTACTTTATATATATTTTGTTTACAGTTCGCAGAAACGATAAGTACTAATTAATGATCGTATCCAGTCAATGTATTATCATATTTTAATACTGTTTTACATATTAAAATGTGTCCTTAAAAGACGACCAACGAAGGTGCGCCAGCGGGAGATTGATCTGGAGACCCTCCACGACCCCAAACTCCCGACACAACAACATTTAGCGCATCGTACCTGACACACATCGCAACACAACTGCTCAGACCCGTCCATATATAGTGATAGTCGAAAGTCGTTGCCTTATGCATCTTGGAACTAGGGTTGCCAACTTTTATTAGATAAAATAGAGTATATCTGATTTCTAAGAAAGTAAATGAGGAGTATGGAATTACAAAAAAGATTTCCTAGAGTACTTTTTGCACCACATAACAATTTTTCATGGTTTTTCAAAATTTGTATGAGTCCAGAGCTTCATTGAAACTGATTAAAAATCAGAACTTGATTTAAAAGTTAGAGATAGAATGTTTGGCATTCTATCTCTAACTTTTAAATCAAGTTCTGATTTTTAATCAGTTTCAACGAAGCTCTGGTTCTCTCTGCCATCTGATAACGGGTTTGCATAATATTACATGACTGGCAATAGGTTTGTAAGCACTAGTATAGTGTGAAAAATAGTATTTTAGCATAATCTATTAGTGTTATTGATTATAGAGCCTGCTATATAAACAATACTCTATTTTAGAGTACTGCTGGCAACCCTGATTGGAACGTACTAGTTGAAACTAGCACATGCTTGTCTATGTATGTATGTAGTATTATTGGTAGTTAATTAAAACTATTTCAACGTTTATTCTTTGTATTATGTGGTTCAACTAACCTGTGAAATAATCCCAATGGAGCCATAACTACCATTTTTCCAAAATTATATTTATTTGTCTAAAAGGTTTACAAAAACACTTTCCCGCGGTAAAAATATAAAGCTACTAGTGACCCGCCCGCGGCTACGCCCGCGTGGAGTTCGGTTATATCGCGCTTTTTAGATTTCCCTCGGGAATATCAATTTTTTTTCGGGATAATAAGTACCCTATTATTTAATCCGAACTTCTAACTTTACGTTTGCAAAATTTCAAAGCAATCGGTTTAGTAGTTACGGCGTGAAAGCGGAACGAACAAACTCACTTTGCCATTTATAATATTAGTAAGGATATTAATTCGGTGGTTCTTGTCTGACTATATGAGAAGTAAAACCGAAAGTACCTCAAGAGGTCAGTCTCATTTAAACTCAGGCGTCATCTTGGCCGCCTGAAAGACCATGCAGATTAGTGTCTGAGATGACCTTTTGAAGAAAGAACATCACAAATTCGCGTCAATTGGTCTGTCCACGGATTTGTCAGCAATTTTGTGGCTCAACTTAAAACTCTACTCTTCGAACAATACCAAAGAAAGAAAATGACTAAATAAAAATACGGACAGAAAATTACCAAATAAAAATACAGACAGAAAATTACCAAATAAAAATACAGACAGAAAATTACCAAATAAAAATACAGACTTATTAATTGACGCATATTTTTCAGTCCTTGACGTGGAGACGTTCGAGCGTTTGCTGGGCCCGTGCATGGAGATCATGAAGCGCAACATCGATGACTATGAGGAGCAGCTGGTGAAGCTGTTCGGCGACAAGAGCAACCTCACCGACGTGCGATGAACGGCCGTGCGGGACCACCAGCGCCCACACTTGTTTCCCTTCCACACACCGTAATCTATACCCCTCTATTCATTTTAAGACGAAATCGTCAAGAGAGCACCTGAAATTCAATTTTTCTTACGTTTTTTTGCATTTTGTTCAACATAAAATCTGATACTGCCCTGCAAATTGTAAGAAAACGTAAAAAAAAAAGAATTTCGCTGGATACTTACCGCGTCCCCTTGTAACGCTTTGTGAGGTTATGCTGTTATAAACTATGTTATTATCGCACATCATTATCCAAATTATAGTGATTTTTTTTTTAATAAATCATGTTAACGTTTTAGTTAATTTTGCAAAGATTAAAACTGCTGCTATTGTATGTGATGATTGTTAAGAACGAATAATAGTTGATTGGGGAAATAAAGTAATATGTAATAGCTCTTTTTTATGCCAAAACATGACAATGATATCGTTTTAGTGTTAAATAACTTAGTTAAGGCTCACTAGGTAGCTCTTACGTATTTATTGAACAGCATAATCTCATAAAAACGAAGTCAGTTCAAGCTCATAAAGCATACGCTTACTAAATAGCTTATTGTAACATATTTTATGCTTGACCAACTGAATCATTCAGAGGTACAAATACACAAGATTAATGTCATCATTTAAAGTTGTGCCATGTTGTTAATTTAATTTGAATTTAATTGTAGTAGATAAATAAAAGGGATTACGCGTTTTTTGGAAGGTGAAACGATGACTACATAACGAGCGCTCAATAATATTGCATTGATACAAAAATACGCTTATTTTAGATAGAGAAATGCCTTAGTAGCTAAGTAAATATAAGGTACACCGACGAGGTGGCGGCGAGGCGAGCCCGTAGAAAACAAAATGTTGACGAGACATTATGCTCGGTTTATGTGCCATAACTTCGGTGACGTTCACGAACGCAACACTACACGACGCGCCAACACTGTCCGGTTGTATGAACTAACTGCTTTACAAGTTATTTTTTATTTTACTACCACAGTTCTGTAGATTCTTCGCGGTGCAATATAATGGCCGCGATTCCCTGGTTCACAAACTAAATTAAATTTAAGTCCAGTGCATCATTTTCTTTATATTTCAATAATATAAGGACAGAAGATAAAATGACAGTTTAGACCTGTCAAATTAATCCGCTCCTGACGTATATATTGGTGTATTTTTAGTCGCCATGTTTATAATCGCATCTAACCTGTCTATGGGTTATCTTAATTTGACAGGATTAAGCTAAACTAAAATGTTATTTTCTATCCTTAATGACACAGATAGAAATAGATGCACTTATCTTTAAATTAGTTTAATTTATGATCAAGAGAACCGGCGCCATTTTTTTTTTTATAGCGTGTCATAACAAATTTTGTTTTCTACGCATGTCGTCACCATACACGAACAAGTCAACAGCTGACGTTAACAATAAAAGAATTTATGACTCGAGGGTAAAAGGCATTAGTGTTAAACTTTAACATAAATATGTTAACGTAGTGAGTGGATACAATGCAATACTATTCGGCACTCGAGCACGTCTTATCTTGGGATATTCTCAATCGCTATCGCCATTTCTATTAAATTAAGATATTTCCACTGACACAGGCTTTTCTGAATGATAACAAAATTATATACCTATTAGGTAAATTATATACTTAGTTGGATTCTTTATTTTGTTGTGGGTAGATTAAATCTCTCACTTTATATTTTTTATTTATTTTTTAGCTCGGTTAATGGTTTTTCGTCGATATATGTATATGGAGATTGTAATGCGAAGATCAGTTTATTATATTATGCCAAATTATAAATAATAGCTTACGTGTAATTTTAACAGGGCAATGAATTTGAAAATATCTTTCGAAGATTTTTCATTTTGAAACATCTATAAACTGCATGTTTATAGTCATTGATATAAACAGGAAATTCTGTCTAAATGAAATGCATATACTTACATAAATATATATATATATATATAAACAATCGTAATAAAAATACTCTGCGAAACTAAAATAATATATATATATATATATATATATTATTTATTTAGTTTCGCAGAGTATTTTTATTACGATTGTTTCATAGTAATTTTGTTAAGCAAAAGGAATTGTTTATGTTGTCTTTTAATTAATTTAAATCTTCTTTTCTGTTGTAGAGAGTTCCTATTGTTTTGTTTGCTCTTTAACAATTTTACCTTATAATAGATCTGAGGTGTTTATCTTTGTAATACTTTTATAGCAAACACTAAGCTCCAATGAACAAATAGTAAACGCCCGTCGTTGTTGTTTTATATGTCCCTGTTAGAGATTGGTGTATAAATTGTAATGATTCGGTTGAGAGGACACATGTTGGTACAGTAGCGGCACGCGCACTCGGCCGACCCTCAGGTACAAGTTCCCAGTATTATTTGAATTAGAACACCCTACCACCTTTATTTGTGAATCCAGCCAAAGTAGGTGAGTGCGTAAATATCATGTGTAGCGCTAAATATTTAAGTATATATTTACTACGTAGTAGTTAGTTTTTGTCATTTCTTATTGTAATTTAAATATTAGTAGAATAGGAAATTTTAATGGAATATAGTCAAATCCTGAGGGGTGAGGTGTATCGTTTATGACACCATGTACAAAAGTGTACAAATTGATTTCAGATGCCATAGAAGATTTTATTTTATTGAATGAATATAATATGTTATTTTATTATGAATTGTAAATGTGCCGCTTTCTAATTTCACTGGTTAACTAAGTGCAGACACGCTCTGTGTCAGCACTTCATACATGTCGGCCTTCGCTTCGCTGCTTCTTGTTATTCAATAGCATTCGTATGTATCTAACTACTGGTTTGAGTTTGACCTAGCTAATACATTCCCTATACTGGTTGACATTGTACCTATTTATTTTATTTCTGAGAATATTGTCCCCCATCGATTTTCTATAGTTAATTCTCACTCGAAGTGCCTATTTCGTACAACATGAACCAGGAAACAATTTTCTTAATACACTCTCTCACTAACAATTATAATGTTATTAATCTCGTGTTTTAACTTACTTGAACTGCCTTTTTCTATGTGAAATTGTGAAACGTGTTGTGAGATATGTGTATTTAGTGCATCGCACATTGAACAGTCATGCAGTAGTTCCAGTATAACATGTGAACACTCTTTGTTATATGATAACACGGCAATGCTCAGAATATTTACCGTACATGGATACGTTTGAGTCTTGTAAAAAAACTTGTAACGGTACATATTTTGACTGAAAATGGACACAATTTCTGAGCGTTTCAATTCGATGCTGTCAAATCCACTATTTATTCACGAGCACTGGTATCTTTGGGGAGTGTGATGTTCGGTTGGTTTTCCTATGATCGTGTACATGGTCTGATATTGCTGTGTATAACGTTGTGTTTGTTACATTGTACAGGTGAAGTGCGTCAGGTGTCGTCACTACCATTATGTCTGTGTGTCCCCGTGTAATGAACCCAGTAGTTAATATTATCGTGCAATAATAACTGTCATTTATCTATGTCGTTTACATCAATATCATGTGTTACATTTTGTCTGTGTGAAATTTATTTATAGAATTTAATAAAAATATAAATAGATTAAGAAATATATATATCGCTCTTAATACTGGTGTTTAAGAATATTCAGCATCGGTTAAAGTAGGAAATGCTAATCAAATTACACTTGTATATTCAGTTTTTTTTTTAATTGAAAATTTATCGACACGCAACATCCTTAATATTAAAATAAAAGCACAAATGTCTAGAATGCGTGTTCGTGACCGATGGGAGGTTTTCATTCTGTTGTCTTCCATGGGACGCACAGAGGCTGCTTTTCTAACATCCCAATGCATCATTCGGAACGCTGTAATATGCATTCTCTGGCATACTGATGTAAAATTGAAATTCAATACGCTTAACCGTAGCGTAATTTTTTATAAATTATACTAGTCATTGGTGTCTAATGTAGATTTGTAACCTGACAGCACGTTGGAATGGAACATACTCCATGTCTTCACTCACAGTAGGTGTAAGTCGTCATCCCAGATCCATACAAGTGAAAGCATATCAGCGCGGCGGTCGCGCCGCACCTATGATTACTATGCACCACATGTGTACATCCGGTAGCCAGTTGAGAACTAGTACCGCTTTTCCCACGTCATGAGCTTACCCTGTACATTTATAAAAATTATGTATCGTAAAATGTTAGAAAACTGAATTATATTTGTTTGTAGATCTAAGTGTTGTTTATTTTATATATCACTCTTTCCCCTTTCTATTTTTTATTACCTATCATAGAACTTAGTTTTAGATTAAACACTTACCTACATAAAAATACTGAATATTTACAAAAAGTGGCTCAATACATAATAACTTGGCTAGAATTTTAGTTTTAGTGTTGCACCTACTTGGTTATTTTGTGCAAACGGGCGTGACTAGAATATTATAACCTACTTATATAATTTGTTTATGAAGTCACTTGATACGGTTTTTTTTAAATCTTTTAGATCTAAGTGTGATCCAGGGCGTTGTTCGCATGTTGCGTTGTAGGCACCACTACAGGTTCTTAGATGTTTTTTTTACCAGGTGTCTCAAACAAATATGAACTTTATTCATAAAACATTTGTGTTATTTTTGTATGAATCGCTTACTTACCTAGCTTTATTCAGTCTTGAATAGCCTTTGGTATCATCAAACACATTAACTTAAAGGTCTGCTATGCCCTCAGTCTTATGTTGTAAGCACATCTAGTAGGTAAATACTTAAGTCCTACGAAGACGTATCTTAGTTGTAAATAACCACCAACTGTGGTAGTTGATCACCTGGAAATTATTCAAGAGATAAGGCTGCGCACTAACCATAAGCCATCGCCGCGTTCAAATGTCACCTTTTTCCGGAGGCGCCTGCTGTCGTTTCGGTTCCACGACGACCGCTTTGGTTAGGCCGCGGGGGGTAACTGCTATCAAAAGGCTGAAGGGCGGGTTCACAATAACAAAGCTGTCAATGAAAAAGGGCAGTTAGAATTGTAACACTTTATTAAATAAAGATAGACACATACAAGAAAAAACATGTTAAAGTAAATAAATTGTTTTTATTTGCAGTATTTATAAACTAAATCAACAAGTTCTCCCTTTTTCAAACCTGTCATAGCAGGTAAGTCTGGAACTTCCTTATATTTCAATATATCTTTTAATTGAGATACTGTGTAGTCCTTTACTTTCTGATTGTCAAGTCTATTTTTAAGTAACTCTTCATCAATATTAGCAACTAGTTTTGCCCTCTTGCTCTCAGGGCCAGCTCGTGATGAAGCAGCATTCTTTACAGCACATGCTCCAAAAGGACCAAACTGTTCCTGAAATAAGTCCACTGGAATTCCTTCTTCAAATCTCTTTATGTCTGGTTTTGTGGTATCAACAAATGGTTCAACCTCTTCATCTTCCAGAGCAATTGCTTCTATAGCATTATATTGTGCTTGAAGTTTTGGATTTTCAAACATATCAGGTTTATAATCAAACTGTAAGTTAAATAAGATTACTTTCATAAGGGTTTTATTTTCAATTGAGATTCCCATATCTTCATCTTCTTCAAATACTGGAATGTCACGGACATTTTCTACAAAAGGTATGCAGATAATATCAAAACCAATTTCTGCATTTAAACCAAGGGGTTTAGAAGTGGGACAAAGCGCTACAATAGTGGGTCTGGCGTTCACCCTAGTACACAATACACAAATTGCGACTTTTTTCATCTCTGTACAAGCCTGATGTAAGGCCTTAAATGCCACAATAGAACCTTCTATTATACTTTCATTTGGAAATAAAAAGTAGCCTGGTTTATAATACCATTTCTCTTTGCACATGATACTGTCTGGTTTAAATCCAAGGAGTTTTAACATTGGTGGCCCAAATGGGTTATTAAGTGTCTTCCTTTCATCAACTGTAAACTCTATTTTTTCATCACCATATGTAACATAGTAAAGCGTCTCAGATTTCAGTAGCGGCACTGGTTTTGACTCTTGTTCATCACCTAGCTCATCAACATCCATTTGTTCACCATTCTCCACTTTTATTTTCATTGTTTTATTGACACTGGTAAGAATTGCATTGGTATCGCTATGTAAATCAGTTTTCTGTTGTGTATATCCAGAACTCTTTAAAAGGTTGTACACTCCTACCCCAATTGCAAAACCCTCGCCAATTTCAAAACTTAATCTGGCAACAGCTAAATGACGATGTGATTGCTGATGCATCAATTGCTCTATTGTCTTGTGATCCCAAACAGGTTTTGGTAAAGCTACATCTTCCCCTTTATTTGCTTCAATTAAGAACTTTGAGTAGAATTCATTTATCTCATAATCTTTTTCAGAAATATTTATAAGCTTTATTTCAATATTAGAATCTACTAAGTCAACAACTCTTTTTAGTGCTGGTTTTTCATCAGATTGTAGGGGAGGTATATCAAAACGAGATAACATGATGACAGTGCGGGTTGATAGTTGTTTTTTACAACTTGCAAATGCTTTATTGCAATACCAGAGGACATCTGATAGTGTCAGCTCTTTTGCTTGCTTTAATGAAGAAATATCAACATTTTGTAGTTTCTTATAGTTTTCTAAACTAGGTAATGATAGTGGGAACACTTCTTCTACACTTCTTATACCAAAAACGGACGTGTTCGATCCTTCAGTACCATATAAACATATTCCAATAAGTTGAGAGTTTGAATTTCGCAAATACTGTCGCATCATTCGACAAGTAGCTGTGTAAGCTACTTGAGCAGAGTTTAGTTTCCCGGGGCCGTAGGTGTTGATGCATATCAAAGTGGCGGGAATACCTTTCCAGGAGGAAAATTCTTCTGTTTCTTCGTCAGAGCTCATTGTACCCTAATTGTTCACACTTAGCAAGTTTATATAATGCTATTGACTTCACAAAATTGCACAAGTTTTGATAATGAAAAAGTTTATTTTGATTAAATTTTTATAAATTGTGACAAACAAACAAGTAGAGACAAGTTTGAAGTTTCTGAGTTTCCTGAGTTTCTGACAGAATGACAGATGATGATTTTTTTTTTTTTGGTTCTATTCTTTCCGTTCATGGAAAAGGCAAAGGCATAGTACGCCATACAGCCAAGTCTTCAGTAATTTTTTTTCTTCATTAAATATCTATCCTAACTTATCCTAACATAACTTAACCTAAACTAACTCCTTTCGTTTTACGCGTTTGGACGATAAGGAGCGGTTTAGCGTAAAGACATGATGAGGCCACTATGCTACAATATTTCACTGTTCTTTTTGAATTATTCACTGAATGCACTTTTTACTACATAAATCACGCGTTTTTATTTAGTAAACGACACTATAAATAATTTTAAAAGTCCAATGAAAAATGAGCGTGACACTCATCTTGACATTCCCGCCAAACCTCTGACAGATGATGATGATGAACAAGTACCAAATGACAGTCGTTTCATTTCATAGCCAGTAACAATTATTGATTGTATGAAATCCAGTGTTGCATGCATGTAACTAAAATTGAAAGTGATGTCCCACGACTCACGAGCCGTGCCTGCACAAAACGAAGCTTTGCTATTACGTTCGCCATTCGTTTAGATAACTGACATGACCGCCGAAACAGTCCGCCCCAGGTGTCACCTTTTTTGGGGTGACACCCACCCAGTCTCTAAAAATACCTAAATCGTTAGCACAATTTTTTTTCCAACGATTCCTCCACTGGCACTAGCTCAGCTCTATTTATAAATCGGGGATTCCCACAAAAGAGCCTGACACTGTCGTGGGAGATTCCCCGTCGACCATACTCGCGATTGTGAAGTATGTTGCGTTTGGTTGTTATAAATTGTTAAACGTATATTATTCTTTAATGATATCATATTTTTTAACATGGGCTGCCGGCAGAAGTTACCACCCACCAGATAAAGTCTTGCCGCCAAGTAATTCGTCGTGTTCCGGCATAATGTCTCGTGAAGCCGTATGGATTACGGAGGATGGGTCTAAGCAGTTTTGTTGCTTTGTAGCGAGACCCGCAGCACAGTGTTCCGCTGGCCGATCGCAGGTATTTGGGGGCCCAATTACGAAGGACGATTCGAATATTTGACCACCTCAGTGAGGCTGCTGACAATGTGCTGTACCGGCACCCTGACGCACAGTTCGTCGCTCTGGAGGACTTCAATGCCTGCCACCAAGACTGGCTTTTTCCATACACAGAGGATCGTCTATGCTCGTTGAGAAGCGCGAAACTTTGCGCTATCAATGGGCCTCTCCCAGCTGGTAGGACAAGCGACTAGGGTGCCTGATGTAGCTCGCCATACCGCCAATTGTTTGGACCTTCTGCTGACCACTAATCCGGACAGATGTGTTGTAAGAGTTCCCTCACCGTTAGGAACTTCAGACCACTGTCTGGTGAAATCTGTATCATCCTTCGCCCCACTAGATTGCGACTCACGTGGTGAACGGCGAATGTAGCGATACAACTCGGCAGATTGGGATGAGATGCGCCACTTCTTTGCGTCTTTATCCCAGCTAGTTGGTTCGCTTCTCTTCTGACAATCCGTCGAGCTGTGCGGACGCTATATCCGATGTGGTGGGTCAAGCTATGAAGTATTTTATTAGGCCCCTTCAGTGATGTTCCCGTCGATGGCTCGGCTCGCCTATGGTTCAACGCCAACGGTATTCAAGCGAAACAACAACAACATTCAACATTTCTCACCTGGTTTAAAGCTCGGGACCACAGAGCTCCTGGCCATAGGGCCTTTGATCGTGCTGCCAAGTCCTACAAAAAGTCACTTAAGAAGGCTCGCTTCGACCGCATTACTCATATTGGCAATAAAGCTCTCTGCGCAGCCATCCGGTAGCAGATCTTTCTGGTCCCTTGCCAACTCGGTCGAGGCAAACTTCTGTTGGCCCACACTGCCTCCGCTGGTTAAACCTGATGGAACACTGGCTCATACGGCGAGAGAGAAAGCAGGTCTCTGCATCTTTGCCACAATTCGCGTCTTGAAACTAGCAGTGCTACTCCACCTAATTTTCCTCATTGCGGAACTGTTGAAATAATTAGATAGAATCGATATGATGCAAAAATTAATCTATTGATTTAAATAGTTCATGTCATATTTATTTTTGTTGGCAACTCTCTCTTCCCTTTTTTGGCAGACAGCTACCGGCGCAAGGCGACTCTCTGTGCTAAACTAAAAGATAAATATTATTGAAGATATCACTAAGTATTCCTTTGTTTTAATTTAATACCCATAACCCAATAGGTTATGGGCCCAGTCCGCAAACTTATAGTTGAAACCTGTGCGTAAGTACTTACAATTATTCGTACGAAAATTGGCTGTGAAAAAAAAAATCCAAAATGGAGACCCAAAAATCAAAACGCAATAGAAAAGCTTTTGATGGCGAGAAGTATAGCATTTGGAAATTTCGTGTCCGTGCACTTTTAAACGAAATGGAGGTTTTAAATGTAATTGACGAAGATCCAAAAATAAGTTGCAGTCAGTGGCAGAAAAACAACAGAACTGCAAAGGGCATTATTGTTGAGTACTTGTCGGATTCTTACCTTGGATTTGCACGAGACGAAACTACAGCTAAAGAGATATTTCGGAATTTAGATGCTCTGTACGAACGTAAAAGTATAGCTACGCAGTTAGCACTAAGAAAAAAATTACTTGTGCTGAAATTACAGGGTGACACAACTTTAGTGCGACACTTTGCAATTTTTGATGACTTGATCACAGAACTGCTTGCAGCTGGAGCGAAACTGGAAGAGACGGATAAGATAGCCCACTTATTACTTACGTTACCCACATCATATGATGGCATAATAACTGCTATTGAGACATTGTCGGAGGATAGTCTGACTTTAGCTTTTGTAAAAACTAGATTACTAGACCATGAGGTTAAATTGAGAAATGATTGTGCTGACACAAGTTCAAAAGTATTACATGTCAATGTGGATAACAAAACACAGAGTTTCAAGAAGAATAATAACAACATTTTAAAGCAAAACAATTTCAAGAACAATCATTACCGGAATAAACTGTGGAAAAATACTCATTTTATAAAATGTCATCATTGTGGACGAAAAGGACATTTGAAGAAAAATTGTTTTCATTATAAGAAATCAACAAATCAGCAAAAATATAACAATGAAAATAAAACCCGAACAATTCAAAATGTCAATACTACTCAATCATCTAAGCCGGATGAATTTTCTGGATTTGCCTTTATGACCGGCATACATAAACATAAGGACCAATCAAATAAAATAACCTTTTTACTGGACTCAGGGGCATCAGATCATATCACAAACAGAGATGATCTATTTTCTACATATACAACTTTAACTGTTCCTTTAAAAATCTCTGTCGCTAAAAACAGTGAATTTATTTCAGCAACCAAAAGTGGTACTCTACAGGTTACCAGTAACATGGGCATTCAAGGTGAACTAGAGGATGTTCTATATTGTAGAGATGTGCCATATAATTTACTATCGGTGTCAAAAATGCAACAGGCTGGACTCAGCATTCTATTTGAAAAGGACAGTGCCCAAATTATCAAAGATGGTAATGTATTAATGTCTGGTAAGTTATCTAATAATTTAATTGTTTTGGACTTTGTTGCATCAGTTAATAAATGTCAGTCTGTTTCTCAGGTATGTAAAAATTATAATAATACTTATTCATTATGGCATCAGCGATTAGGCCATATGAGTAAGAATAAATTTTTACAATTAAAGAATTATAACATGATTGAGGATATAAATCAAATATCTACTGTAACACCAACAAACGATTTATGTGAATCATGCATAAATGGGAAACAGAGTCGATTACCATTTAATAAAGGTAAGGACAAAAGTCATATTAAACGACCATTGTTTATTGTCCATTCAGGGGGCCTAGACAAAATCCTTTTTCTGTAAGCGTTAACGTCAACGCAAAAGTCAAAATGTATGGAGTTGACGTTTGTTTACCAGAGGTCACGTGCCTGCTGCTAAATTGGTAGACAAGTCACTATTTGTTATGTGGAAAGGAACGTCGAAGCGAGCGTGACAGATACAAGTCATATTTGTTCATCAAAATGGTAGACAAAAGCCACTTTTGACAAACGTATATGATATTTCAACGTTTCCGCGGCACGTTACATTAGCGGGAGCTAGGACGCTCACGGTAACCTTATAAATAGTAATTTTTGTTGGTAATTTCATTCAAATTAATTAGTAAAAATGCATACTTTGAGACTATTATGGGCGGCTAATAATGAAGCAGCTTTGTGAAGGCGTCAAAGAAGATTAAATCGCCGTAACATGGAGCAAATTGTTGAGATGTCGGAATTGGAATTTATTCATGGTTTTAGGCTGGATAAACAAAGTTTTTGGCGTCTTTGTGATGATCTTCGGCGTTTAATATCACCGCAAATTAGTGTTCAAATCAAGGTAAGTTCTAAGTTGTGTACTTCCAACCTAAGATAAAAGTGCCCTAATTGTCTTTCTCAATTAATTCATCATATTTCAGGTTTTGTGTACATTGGCTACGGCTTCATATCAAAGTCCAAAGAACAGTTACTAGGTGTATACGCCAAGTTGTTGAAGCATTGTGCCATCCTGCTATTGTAAATAAATGGATCGTGTTTCCAAGGTCGCAAGTACAAGGATTCCAAATAAGACTTGAGTAAGTTAATGTATGATAACTAATAATTTTTATTAGTAACATATTCCTAAGTAATTCATATGAAACAATATACCTTCTTTAATGACAATAGGTACTTAGAAAATGGAATATATACACACTTCCAAGTAGTAGTAATAAATCTGTCTACCATAATAAACAAAACATTATTATATTCCCAAAACAACAGGTTTCAGAGGCGGTTTAGACTCCCATGTATAGTTGGATGCATAGAATATACTCATGTGGCGATTGTCAAACATCAGAAGAAGAGCGTTTATTTTTTAATCGGAAAGGTTACCATTAACGTTGATTCATTGAATGTACAATTGGTAAGTAGGTATACATGTGTTTGTGGTTAAACTATGTATAATATTATTATTGCTATAAATGCTTAGTTGGATGCATAGAATATACTCATGTGGCGATTGTCAAACATCAGAAGAAGAGTGTTTATTTTTTAATCGGAAAGGTTACCATTAACGTTGATTCATTGAATGTACAATTGGTAAGTATACATGTGTTTGTGGTTAAACTATGTATAATATTATTATTGCTATAAATGCTTATAGAAACATATTTTATAGGATTATTATGTCATGTTCCATATATCTTTTTCCTTTGTCTACAGGTGTGCGATAGTAATTTAAAAATTATTAATTTCAATTTGAAGTTTGGTGGAGCCAACCATGACTCGTTCATAGGGGCATCTAGCAGAATGGAAAGTTTTATGCAAGAACTGCACCAAAATGATTATTAGGTAGGTTAACTTTTTCTATGTTATTTATATTTGAGCACATCGATGTACCCTGCCCTACCTTTTTATCTTAATGACTGATATTTGTGTCATTTAAAACACCCATTTTATTTCCAAAACAATCATGTACAAATAATTACTTGTGTTCCCAACAATTATTACATAATACTGCTAATATTTATTACATAATACTGCTAATATTTATTTATGTATTTTTAGGTGATTCTGGATATCCTCAACGGAATTGGCTGATGATTTGCAGTTCCTGGCTCTGTCGAAGATACCTATACCCAGCGATATGTACAAACAAGGAATTGTATAGAGCGCTATTTTGGATTGCTCAAGTCACGTTGGTGGTGTTTATTAAGACACAGGACCTTGTATTAAAATATTTTATGTAAATAGTAGTTGCCTGTTGTGTTACACAATATTGCTTTAAACTTTAGAGGCCAATTTACCTCCTCCAGCTGTTATGGAAGTAGAAGAGGTGTTAGTGCCTCTAGTAGTCAGAGTGCCTACTCCAAGGCAAGGCTGCACTGAATAAGGTTTTATCCAGAATTGTAACTGACAACTAAAAATATGACTAAGAGTCGTAATTTTAGTACCTAGTCAGTCTTTCTTAGTTATTAATGTGTATGTTAAGTAATTTGTGAATGCAGTGTTTGTTATATTACATTGCTTCCACAAATTAGAAGCTCATTTTCAAAATGAAGGTATATCAAGATGAAAAGTTTAATGTTCTTTAAAATATGTTTCTATTTTATATCCTTTCTTAGTTTTTTATTTATTGCAGTATTGAATCGATTTATAAAAGTGATATAACAATAGCTCATTTCCAAAATATTAAAAGTTGAAGCAATGTTAAAATTAAAGAGTTTTTATGTTCTTTAAAATATGTTTGTATGTTATATTCTTTCTTAGTTTTTAATATATCATGGTATTTAAGTAATTTGTAAAAGTATTGTATCAAGAGCTCAAAATTAAGGTTAAAGCAATATTAAGATTAAAATTAAAGAGTTTTTATGTTCTTTAAAATGTATTTCTGTCATTAAGGCGGTTCCGGGGGAAAAACACACCGCAGGCCGTTTTTATGTAGTTTTCCGGAGCTATCTACTCTTTATCCAAAAGAAATATCAACTTATTAAAAATACATAAATTTTCTCCATAATCTTGGCTCCAAAATTGTAGATTTCTTTTTTTTTTTTACTAAGTATAATATTTAAATAATTCCTTCACAACGAAACCACTGACAAGAGAAATAATTATCATAAACGTGCATCTCCTCGGAAAGTAAGCATTATTTAGATTGCGTTCTTACACTAATGGATAGGTAATTTCATGACGAACATTATTGTAGAAATATTTTTTTAAAACGACCAAAATCAAAATTTTATTCAACAATCTGAGCGTATTCGCCATCATTTCTGTTGCCCGGGCTATTGAGATTCAGTATGCCACAAGCTCTCGAAGGGGGAACCCGTGTCGTTCGTCATCGCGCGCTCCGCTAGCATAAGTGGGCGGCGCGTGAGCGAGAAAGCATCTGCTTGCTCGCTCACGCACCGCATGTCGCATAGAGTATAATACTATCTTAGAGTGTCTCTAAGATAGTATTGATGTTTATTTTGGTGTTCGTTTTTTTAACCGATTTCAAAAAGGAGGAGGTTGCTCAATTATATGTTTTTTATGTTCAATTTTTAACCGACTTCAAAAAGGAGGAGGTTACTCAATTCGACCGTATATGTTTTTTTATGTTTGTTCGCGCATAACTTCGTCATTTATAAACCGATTTTGATAATTCTATTTCTGTTGGAAAGAAGACGTTCTCAAGGTGGTCCCATGATAAGGATATCAGGGTTTGATGGTGGAAGTCCAGAGAAAACAAGCGGAACTTTCAAAAATTGGGGGGCGGCTAGTGCATTTCTTAGCATTTTCATTAAGTATTTTAAAGCACTACAATTTAATAAAGGTCTGCAGTAGATCTGATGATAGAGCCGGGAGACAGTCGAAGGAACTCCTCAACAATTGACAGCAGCTACCTTGTGGTTGGGCTCGATTAATTTGTATTGATAAGAACTTTACACCTAGATGGGTTGCGACTCTCTTAAGAGCTCTAATGATGAAGACAAAGGCCAGTTCCGGGAACTCCTCAACGGTTTCCAGTAGCTACTTTGTGGTTGGACTTAATTCATTTATATTAATAAGACCTTTACTCCCATTAGGTTAAAATAATAGTCTACAGTAAATTTAATGATGAAGACCATAGGCAGTTGAGGGAATAGGTACTTACGGGTAAAAATTAAAGTAAACAAAAGTACGTCGTTTCCCAACTATATTTGCGTCAGCTTCCAGTCTGACCGGATGCAACTGAATACATAGTACTTTTAACAACTAAAAAATGTAAAATAAAAGCTTTTTTACAAAAAAACAACCGACTTCCAAAAACCACTATGTAAAGTGAAAAATAACTAATTTCGGAAGTCGGTGTCTAAAACGAATATACAAAACCAAAGACACCAACTTCCGAAATCAGTTATTTTTCACTTTGTAGTGGTTTTTGAAGTCGGTTGTTTTTTTGTAAAAAGTTTTTATTTTTATGTTTGTTTGCGGATAACTTCGCCTAAAATTTGGTATTTCGATGAATTTTTGGGTATTTCGACATGGGTGTCGTGATAGGGGTTTTCGGGAGTGCAGCTCACGAATATGACGTAATTTTTGAAATCCAAGATGGCCGACACCAATTTTATGATATTTTGACATGGGTGTCGTGAAAGGGGTTTTTGTGGGTGCTAATCACGAAAATGACGTCATTTTGGAAATCCAAGATGGCCGACACCAATTTTATGATATTTTGACATGGGTGTCGTGAAAGGGGTTTTTGTGGGTGCTAATCACGAAAATGACGTCATTTTGGAAATCCAAGATGGCCGACACTAATTTTATGATATTTTGACATGGGTGTCGTGATGGGTGTTTTCGGGGGTGCAGATCACGAAAATGACGTCATTTTTGAAATCCAAGGTGGCCGAAATTCAATTTCATGATATTTTGACTTGGGTATCGTGACGGGTTTTCAGGGCGCTGATCACGAAAATGACGTCAATTATAAGCTGTGGCATAGCTTCTATTTCTTTATCAAAGTCAAAAATAAAATATCAGATATAGTTTAGTCGCTAAATCGCCACCGTTTTTCGCACTCCTTCAATGACGTCACTGGTAAAAAATAAATAAACTACAAAAAAGAAAATACATACTTATACAAATGTATACGTTAATTGGCAAAATAAAAAAAATACTATGTCATAAATAACTAATAAAAAAATTCCTACTAACTACATACTGCGGAACTCGGTGTGCACACCTTTGCGATTTACCCCGCAGCCACGCGCAGGATTGCGTTTTTTATCTGTATTTTCATGCAGATCTGCAGCCCTGCGCGTGAGCGCAGATTCAATGTATAGTACCATGCGTTTCTCCATACAAAATTTGGTACTAGCGAACGTCTATCTTATACAACGTGTAACAAAAAGGGTATATACATACCAAGGGCATGGCATCTTTAGATGATATCAAACGATATCGGAAGGGTTTTAACTCAAAATAAAATACTCAAAAAATTGGTACCAAATTTTCGGTTTCGTGTGTTTCTTAAAATCAAATCATAACAAACGTGGCAGCACACTACATACGTTAATAACTACTCGTTACCCGTCACGTTACTTGCCAAAATCCGATAAATGTCTTCAATATCTCTGTGTGACTAGTATGATAGTAGCCGATCACAGGCGGTGTTTTTCCTCATAACTTCCTAACATAAAGAGATAGGATTAAAAAACCCTTCCAATATCGTTTGATATCATGTAAAGATGCCGTGCCTTTGTTATGTATATACCCTTTATGTTACACGTTGTATATAAAATTCTCGTGTCACAGTTTTCGTTCCTATACTCCGCCGAAACGGCTTGACCGATTCTCATGAAATTTTGTGAGCGTATTGAGTAGGTCTGAGAATCGGCCAACATCTGTTTTTCATCCCCCTAAATGTTAGGGGTAGTCGAACCCTTTTTTTCTTTCTTTCTCTTATGGCTTCGCACGGTTTGTGCATTTAGCCAATGTCACGTAATGAATTAATCATGTCGAAAAAGACGGCCGTGCGAACCGAATACAGAGGAAGATTTTTGGTACTAAGCCATGATGTGGCCACTATGCTACAATATTTCACTGTTCTTTATGAATTATTCACTGAATGCACTTTTTACTACATAAATCACACGTTTTTATTTAGTAAACGACACTATAAATAATTTAAAAGTCCAATGAAAAGCGAGCGTGGCACTCACCCCTATTTGTTTTTTTATTTTTGCACAAAATTTTTAGTTTCTATTTTTTTACAACATACAAATATACATACAATCCTAAATTTTCACCGTTCTACGATCAATCCTTAAAAACTGATCAATCGTCATTTAATTAGTTTTATTCCCGAGGGAAATCTAAAAAAAGCGATATAACCCAATTCCACGCGGACGAAGCCGCGGGCGGAAAGCTAGTACTAATATATAAAGCTGAAGAGTTTGTTTGTTTGAACGCGCTAATCTCAGGAACTACGGGTCCGAATTGAAAAATTCTTTTTGCGTTGGATAGCTCATTAATCCAGAAAGGCTTAAGTCTATAAAACATCACGCTGCGACTAATAGGAGCAGAGCATTACTAACTCCACGCGAACGAAGTCGCTGGCGGCCGCTAGTATAAAATAACTTTACCGCGGCAGCTCCGAGTGCCACATGTTTTTGTTTTATTAGAAAGACGATATCTTCAAGGTAGTCTCATGTTTAGGAATTTAGGGTCTGATGATGGAAGACTAGGTAAATCTAGGAGAAATTTAAAAAATCAAAGGGGCGTCTAGGGCTTTTCTAAGTTTTTTCATTAAGTGTTTTAACGCACTACAATTTAGTAACGTTCGGAGTTGATGATGGAGCCGGGAGACAGCCGAGGGAACTCCTTAACGATTCACATCAGCTGCCTCGTGTTTGTGCTTAATACATTTGTATTGATAAGAACATTACACCTAAATGAGTTGTGATTATCATTAAAGCTCTGATGTTGAAGACAAAGGCCAGTTAAAGGAACTCCTTAAAGGTTTACAATAGTTACCATAAGTTTGGACTTAATTCATTTATATTGATGAAAACTTTACACCCATATAAGTAGGTTAAAATGAATGTCTGCAATAGATCTGATGATAGAGCCGAGAGAAATTCGAGGGAACTCCTCAACGATTCACAGGTACCTTGTGTAATCTCTTGATTAATTTGTATTGATAAGAGCTTTACACCTAGATGGATTGTTATGATCATTAGGAGTCTGATAATGAAGACGAAGGATAGTCTGTTGAGGGAACTCCTCAAAGGTTTACAATAGCTGCTTTGTGGTTGGACTTAATTCGTTTATATTGATGAGAAATTTGCACCCATATGGGTAAAAATTAAAGTCTGAAGTACATCAGATGATGAAAACCATAGGCAGTCGAGGGAATTCCTCAACAATTTACAACACTCTACTTTAACATGGTACAAACACTACCTACTCGTCATGCTTATGCAAAAATCAATTAAAATGAAGAGACTGAATTTAAGTTGTGTTATTTCATTGCGTTATTTCTAGAAATGCTCATACTTTCATTGTGGTCTTAAAGGAATTAAAGCAAACGAAATAGGTCGTTTGCTTGCAGGCCTTTTTCAAATATGCTGGCGTCAACGTCCAGTCTGATCGGATATTGTATTAGTCGGATGTTTATTATTTTTCTGCGAAAGGAAGCTTTGTGTAAATAATATTATAGTATATGTATTTGTTATTAATTTTGATATACGATAGTTTTATTTTTTACAATTTACGTATTTGTTTTATTAAACGAGAATAATAATATAATTTCACAGTCTTGCCTGGTCCCAAAAAAAACATGTTTTTTTTTTTTTGAAGGTGTCAGTTCTGCAGAAATTTATTTGACCCTGATTACGTTTTCCCTTAAAATAATAAATAATGATAAATTAAACTTTATTATATTATTTTTCTATCCTTTTGTCCATCTGACTTAGCTAACTTTCAATCTACAAAACTAACTTCCAACCCTGAAGTTACAGTCATAACATATTTAGCTATAAAGGTCAATAAATCAATACACATTAAATAAGCCCAAACACGTGATAGTTGCTTCCGATGTGGATTCCCTTGATATTCTGTCATCTCCATCATCAGGTCAGGCCCAAATCTTCACGGTTTTATAGTATCATCCGATATAAACACGAGTATCAAGTTGTCACCAGAAGCGTGCCTACAATTTTCGATAATTGGCCTAAATTTCTCAGAATTTCCATTATCGACACTGACGTGGTAACAATGGGATTACATAGGCAGCATATCCCTTCATATAAAAAAAAGAATGGTCAAAATAGGTTCATTACCATAAAGTTATCAGCGAACACAATAAATCGAACTGAGAACCACCTTTTTCTGAAGTCGGTTAAAAAATAAACACTGCAGAATTTTTATTATGAAGTATCGTCAACATTTGTTTGAGTACATAATAACCAAAAGTATTTGGGCGCACCAATAAACATAAATAAAAGTGCTATGTCTGTTACTTCTGTGGTCTATGTTTCTAACTTGTATTTGTAAGTACTACGTCCGCCAGACAGCGCTAGTAAAATTTTACGAAGTATTGTAGAGGTGGGGCGCGGTGAAGAGGGAGCAAATGCGCAAGGTCATTTGGTGAGGGTATGGTCTTAAGAGTTTTTTTTTATTTAAGCATTTTATTAATTCTAATGTCTAAATGAAAGAAGAACTATATAAAAAAATACACTAATAAATCTAATTGAAAACAAATGTTTGTTGACACCACTTCCACCCATCGAATTAAAAGTTAAAACCTTCCGTTAACTCCTGCCACAGACGTTCACTCCTTACTTTTCCTTGAAGCCCAGGTTGTGGCCTTGAAAGATCACCATGGCTAAACATTATACCTAATGTTAGTGTGCAGTGAGAATAAAGCCCAATAAATATAAACCCTCTTATTCATAAACAATGTTTAAAGTTAACTAGTGATTAGCGATTCTTTAACCATTCATGTCACTCAAATTTAATCATCGTTTATGAATAAACACACCAGTGTTTAAGGGGTTTGTTCATAAACGATATGTAAAGATAACTTTAAACAACGTTTATGAATAAGGGGGAAAGTTTGCTACCAGCATTCTAATACCGCATCTAACAAACAAGTTTTAAGGTTTAGAATAGAGTTTGTTTATAGAAATAACAAACGTAAGGACCACAATCATTTAAGTGAACCACTTGAGTTTGTTTACGTTATGCATTCCATAACCTTAAGTAAGTACCTAGTTCCGATAGTAGTTTAAAATGGGATAGGAATTTGAAATAAATGGTAGAACATCGAAAAAACTTTCCTTTCCATAAATTCTATCAGGAAATTAAATTGGCCGGGACTCGCACGAAGTCTAGATTCCATCTAAAATAAAATGTAATGATTACTCATCGCAATAGGAATAATTGATCTGTTAACAATATTAATATACAATGATTTCAAATATAACAATTTAATCACAATCCTTACATTAACTTAAGCCGTTTACTTGCTTTCTTTGTGATAAAACACTATTCAATTACTTTCAACGCACACAACATTCTTGAATATAAGGTTGGCTTAAAGGCCTAGTAACCGAGCTAAAAACTTATAAAAAAATGCGTTTGACAGTGAAAAAATAAACGCAATAGTGTCACTCCGACATTTGCTACACACAATTCATAGACTATTAATAGAGTGTTTCGGTTAACACTCCGGAATGGGCGTTCGACGTTTCATATGTCACTTGTCTACCATTTTTCACACGCTAACGTCAACTCCTTAACGCGAAAGGAAAACGTTTGAACGGAAAACGCTTGGATTTTGTCTAGGCCCCCAGATATCTGTGGACCTATCACTCCTAGTACTGTTGACAATAAAAACTATTTTGTATTGTTTGTAGATCACTTCACTCATTATTGTGTTACATATATAATTACTTACAAATCTGATGTATTTGCAACATTCAAAGATTTTATTGCTAAAAGTGAAGCTAAATTTAATACAAAATTGGTTAACCTATATTGTGATAATGGTGGAGAGTATTTATCTACAGAAATGAAATCTTATTGTGTTGAGAAAGGAATCACATATCATTTGACAGTCCCTCGAACTCCACAGTTAAATGGTGTCTCTGAACGGATGGTACGTACCATAACTGAAAAAGCTCGATCTATGATTAATGGTGCTAAGTTGGATAAACAGTTCTGGGGTGAGGCAGTTTTAACTGCAGTCTATTTAATTAACATAACACCAACAAGAGCATTAAAGCTTTCACAAACACCATATGAAATGTGGCATGGAGTAAAACCTAAAGTTAAATATTTAAAGGTTTTTGGTTCGACTGTTTATGTGCATATTAAAACCAATAAAAATAAGTTTGATGAAAAGTCATGGAAAGGTATTTTAGTTGGATATGAACCAAACGGTTATAAAGTTTGGAATCCTGAAATTAAAAAGTTTGTATTGGTCAGAGATGTTATCGTGGACGAGCTGGATTTTGTGAAATCCAGGCCTAAGATAAATCCTGAAGAGGATATTTTAAATTCTCATGGAAAAACTGATATTTGTAATAATTCTAAATCAGTATTAATAAAGTCCCGAAACTCTGATTGCAATAAATCAGATATGGCTAAATCTGATGGTGAGGCTGGACCTCACAAACCACAACATGACATTATTGAGATGAAAAAAAAGTAATTCTGAAAGTAACACAGAAAGTTTAAATAGTGAGCCTAGGAGGAGTGATAGATTAAAAGGTCGTGAATTACATTACAGGAAATATGGCGATGATTATTTAATGTGCGCTCAATCTGTTGTATCAAGTATTCCTAGTTCTTATGCTGAAATCAAATCATTGGATGACAGGGATCAATGGGAACATGCTGTTAAGGATGAATTAGATGCTCTTTATTCCAATAAAACTTGGACTCTGGTACCAAAACCAGAAAACAAAAACATTGTTGACTGTAAGTGGATTTTTAGTATTAAAACTAACGATTTGGCAAACCTGTCAGATATAAGGCTCGTCTTGTAGCTAGAGGATTTAGTCAAGAATACTTAACAGACTATAATGAGACTTTTGCGCCTGTGGCTAGAATGTCTAGTTTTAGGTTTATAATTGCCTTTGCCAATCAATTCAATTTGTTAATTCACCACATGGATGTTAAGACCGCGTTTCTAAACGGCGACTTAAAGGAAGAAATATTTATGAAAATTCCTGAGGGTGTGAATGGCAAAGATAACTATGTCTGTAAACTAAATAAGGCTCTTTATGGGTTAAAGCAAGCAGCAAGGTGCTGGTTTGAAGTTTTTGATTGCTCACTAAAAGAAAAGGGTTTTCAAAATTCTGAAGTAGATAGATGTATATACTTTTTAGATAGAGGCAGTGTTTATAAAAATATATATGTTGTACTCTATGTTGATGATTTGGTTATAGCATGCGCTGACATTGATACACTAAGTGGTTTTAAAAATTATTTGATGAGCAAATTTAAAATGACTGATTTAAAAGACATAAATTACTTTCTTGGCATTAAAGTGACTAGATATAATGACAAAATATTACTAGATCAAAGTGCATACATAAAAATAGTACTGAATAAATTTAAAATGCATGATTGTAATCCTGTAAAAAAACCCCACTAGAAAATAAATTAAATTTTGAAGCATTAAACTCTAATGATAAATATGACGCACCATGTAGAAATGTAATAGGATGTTTGATGTACATAATGTTATGTACTAGGCCAGACCTAAGCACAAGTGTTAATATACTAAGTAGGTATACTAACAAAAGTAACATAGAATTGTGGCAGTGTCTGAAGAGAGTGTTAAGGTACTTAAAAGGTACTACTGAATTAAAATTATGCTATGAAAGGTGTGATACTTACAATGATATTTTATGTGGCTATGTAGACTCAGACTGGGGTGGAAATGATACTCAAGACAGAAAAAGTACAACTGGATTTTTATTTAAACTATTTGATGTGTGCACTATTACATGGAACACTAAGAAACAAATGTCTGTGGCAGCTTCTTCCACTGAAGCTGAATATATGGCTTTGTATGAAGCTGTTAGGGAGGCATTGTGGCTTAGATCTCTTGCAGTTAGTATTAATATAAAAATAGATAAACCAATTACAATCTATGAGGACAACAATGGTTGTATTAGTATTGCAAGCAATCCAACCAGCCACAAGAGATCTAAACACATTGATATTAAATATCATTTTTCAAGAGAGCAAGTTGAGAAAAATATAATAAAATTAAATTATATTCCCACAGGTAATCAGATTGCAGATGCCATGACAAAACCATTGCCTGCGACAACATTCCAGATCTTTAGGAGTAAAATGGGTCTAGAATAAGTTGTGACATTTTATTTATTAAATTGGTTTGATCAGGTTTTTCTGGGTTTCCCTGATCCTGTGCAGCAAATGCTGGACCAATCATTTTTGTATTTCCCAGGAGACACTTGAAAGTCGCTGTGTACCGTTTAGTTAGAACCTCTATTGTGATTGTATTGTGAGATTAATTTTTGAGGGGGCGTGTTGAAATAATTAGATAGAATCGATATGATGCAAAAATTAATCTATTGATTTAAATAGTTCATGTCATATTTATTTTTGTTGGCAACTCTCTCTTCCCTTTTTTGGCAGACAGCTACCGGCGCAAGGCGACTCTCTGTGCTAAACTAAAAGATAAATATTATTGAAGATATCACTAAGTATTCCTTTGTTTTAATTTAATACCCATAACCCAATAGGAACTTCAATGCCGGAGGTTTGCATTAGGAACAAGGAGGTTCTAAGAGTACTATGTCGTCTGGATGTGAACAAGGCTAGTGGCCAAGATGGTATACCAGCGATTGTTCTTAAGGCATGTGCGCCCGAGTTGTCTCCTCTAATGACGCGCTTGTATCGCCTCTCATTTAGAACAGGTATAGTGCCCAAGTCTTGGAAGCTTGCCAACGTGCAGCCTGTGCCCAAAAAGGGTAGTCGTGCCGATCCTGCCAACTATCGGCCGATTTCAATAACCTCATACTCTGCAAGATTATGGAGCGCGTATTGAACTCGCGCCTCTTGGCTTACCTGGAAGGTAACAATCTCCCCAGTGACCGACAGTACGGGTTTCGCCGCAATCTGTCAACTGGGGACCTACTAATGTATGCCAATCACTTGTGGGGCGAGGCTCTCGAGAGAAATGGGGAAGCGATTGCTGTCTCTCTTGAAGTCTCGAAGGCCTTCGACCGAGTATGGCACGCTGGCCTTTTGAGTAAGTTTCCAGCGTACGGCATTTCCCTTGACCTGAGTGGCTGGGTAAAAGACTTCCTGACTGAACGATCCCTCCGACTTGTTGTCGACAGATGCTCATCTGAGCCCATATCGACTAAGGCCGGTATTCCTCCGGGGTCTTTTCTCTTTGCAACTCTGTTCTTGCTGCATATTAACGATCTGCTGATGCCCGGTATCTTTGGGTATACAGATGACAGCACAGTTGTGGAGAGATACCTGCCAGTTTTTTACTTTCCATGGGGTGACACCACCAACTTCCGCCCCGGGTGCCACCCAAGCTAGCTACGCCACTGCTCTGGAGTAGGACATTGTCGAAGTATAGTGAAAAAAATTGTTGGGAATGTTACGACGATATGTCCAAGAAGGTGTTAAAATTAAAAACATATTTAATTCTAGTACAGTCTCATTTGATTATGTATCCTAAATTGATGAGTAAAGCCCTTTGAGATAAACATTTTGTAAATCAAGTGTTTTATAGAAAAAGCTAACCTCGTATTTGTTTTCAATGATAAGCCAAAATTTCAGGGGCGGTTCAGAATTTAAAGGGTATATTAATATGGGGATGAAAAAAGAAATACAAGATTTTATTCGTTATGATCATGACGGCCCGTTAAGCATGAAAGATAGAAATTATCTGTAGGTACTTAAATTCTGGTGTTTTTTTTACAGCATATTATTTTTAATTTAACAATATAATATATATAATGTATGTATAAGAACTGCGATCGTAACTGTCTGACAGTTCTGCCATAGTCGAAATAGTATTCTAGTTTCGGTATTGCTAAATTTAGCATTTAGGTAATGACTTTTATACTATTCCTCATTACCAATAGAACAAACAATAGTCGTACAATTGTTTACCATTAAGTTAGGTACACGGTGGCGCGGCTAGAATGCATGCTTCCTGGCCGCGCCACCGATTTTGTTAAATATCTCGCGAATCTCTCGAGTACTATTTTTAATTCTTTTCGTACAATAATGAACATATTATGTACATTTATTCTCATCAACTACAATTTAAAATGCGACTGTGGCGCGGCCAGAAAGTACCACGCGAGTAATGGCGTATAAACCACGTACCTATAGAAAAAAAGAAAAACCGTTTATTTGCGGTATACATAACGCAATAACTCACAAGGGTCGACCATTTCCTACAGTATTACAATCGTTAGTCAACTGTGCGACTCGTTCTTACAGAGTCATGCGACCCTAGTGCACAGATAGTTAAGTTCATAAACAAATTAATTTTCGGTGCATTGGCACCGATTACTACACTAGGTTTCACACATCGTTTTATTTCTATTCTATCATTAAGAAAAGGGGACAAAACAACATACAATGGACTAGCTAAACAACTCAAGCAACTATTAAGGGATGCTATCATCCCTTAATAGTTGCTTGAGTTGTAAACATAAAAATCGCAACTTACCTGCAAAATCTGGAGGCTACACCATATACAGACTTATTCATTATGAAAAGCGACAAAAGGCCTCAAACGCCCAATAACTTACCAACCACCTCTGCTCAAAGCAGATATTGCATACAGTTTTCCAAACCACGATATTCGTTCCACAAAGACGGAAATGGTTGTAGAACTGCTGAACCAGACCCATCAACTAAAGTTACCCATCCAGAAACTTAGCAAAGGAGAGGTCAAATCTGCAATCAGAAAACTAAAAGTAGGGAAAGCGCCTGGATACGATTTAATTACATCAACCATTCTAAAGCAAATATTCAAGCTGGAGTTCCGCAGGGTAGTGTAATGGGACCTGCTCTGTATCTTCTTTATACCGCAGACTAGCCAATATCTTACGATTTTGTTATGGGCACATTTGCTGATGACACAGCTATCATGGCATCAGATGACTCACCAATTCAAGCTTCTCACAAACTACAGAGCAGCCTGGATAAGATCACAGCATGCCTAAAGCACTGGCGCATCACAGCCAATGAAACAAAATCACTTCAGGTAACAGTTACTACCCGGCGACAGACTTGTCCCCCAGTCACACTAAATGCTGTCCAGCTTCCACAATCTGACAATGCGAAATATCTTGGAATGTATCTAGACCGACGCCTAACACGGAGAAAACACATTTTTACCAAACGCTTATTAAATGGGACAACAAGTGCGCAAGATGTATTGGTTGATGAATTGAAACAGCCAGCTCTCAATGGAAAATAAACTTTTGTTATACAAGAGTATAATAAAGCCAATATGGACATGCGGAATACAGTTATGGGGCACGGCTGCCATGCCTGCCAACGCCAATCTGGAAATCCTACAAAAGTTTCAATCAAAAATACTAAGGATGATAGTAGACACACCATGGTATGTCACTAACGAAAGACTACACCGAGAGCTTAGCATCAAAAGTGTAAAAGAGGAAATAAAGGAGAGTCACACCATAATATAAAGACAAACTGCAGCAGCACCCTAACATATTGATGGGCACACCACCTTTTGGACGATATACTTCCAAGTGCAAGGGGACTAAAGCAAACAGTTCCTCAAGACTTAATTATTTAAAACACCATTTTAAAGGGCTTGCCACTGGACAGCTCTACCTCACCTCCCAAAACCCCCCAGTCGACCCATAACGATAATAAACGTTAGGTAAATACATACCAAATAAAATATGTTTAACATGTAACAATATTAACGAATTTTGAAATAATCTTTTTTTTTTCGTGAATTAATTCCAGCTTCCCCAAAATTTGGTATTTTTTTTAATAAGTAACAACACATTATTATGAGCGAATAGCGATGCGTCCGCGTGCCCTGCTCCCTGTCGCGAGCGCATGTATTGCCTACCGCACATGTATTAATTTACCTCCTTTCGCAAAATAATATTATTCTTTAAGTTTAGCCCGGCTTTGTAGGCAATAGTAGAATCAGTTATCGATACTTATCAATACCTTCACGGATCGGACAGGATTTTCTTTACATATTGTATATACATTTAAAGAAAAAAAAAAGAGTTTATCCCCGTAAAATTAAAATACATATATAACATAGCAAGTTTAGACATGATTAAAAACATGGCTACCTAAAACACGTAAATTTAAAAAGAATCGACTGAATTAACTGGTGGCCTAGTGGTTAAAACAGCAGCCTCTCAAGTATGAGTGTGCAGGTTTGATTCCAGGTCAGGCAAGTACCAATGTAACTTTTCTAAGTTATATATACTTTCCAAGTATATCTTGGACACCAATGACTGATTACAAGGTGAAGGAAAACATCTTGAGAAAACCTGGACTTTAAAAGTCTGATATTGCCAAATGCATTGAGCAAATGTAGTGATTGTGATCAATCCTTCTCTGTATGAGAGGAGACCTGTGCCCAGCACTGGGACGATAAAGAGGTTGATGATGATGACTGATCTTAATTTTAGATGATCATTTTCAAATTAGGCTTATTGGCAGAGAGTTCAGTCAAATATTAATGACAATTTTTCAATTTTCCATGTATTAGTATTTTCATGTATACTCTTTGCTGTGCAATTTCATTAAGATGTTTTTCTTCACTGTTTAGCCTATTTAGCTGTTTAGAGGGCAAGAATGTTGATATGATGATCCTCTAACTAAATGTTACTGTATCTTCTATCTTGGGAGTTGGGACTTAGGAATATTTGTAATAAAAACAAGAATTCCACACTGCAAAATTTAATTAATTATTAGCACTTGAAATTAACAGAATAAGTGTCTTATTTCTATATAGGTTCAGGCTCCCTGCCGTAAACTTGCATAATCTTCTCCATTATTTCCCAATTCTTCTCCTTCTGCAAATCTTTGGTAAATACCTGAAACACATTTTATTTACTTTAAATGATTTTTTTCATTGTATTGTTACAAAAATCAATTAGAAATAGTGAATTATTTATGTAATGTGCTGCTACAATGATGACATTAATGTATGATACACAGTAGTAGTGCTAGCGGCCGGTAATCAGTGACATAGGGGTAGAATCAGTAATGAAAATTAATTTGAATAAAATAACTTGTTTCAATGAAAGAAATTAATAAACAATTTTCATAAAATCTACCTACCTCAGCTCTCTTTTTTTCCTTCAATCACCTACCTTTTGAACATTATAATTTTTTATTTTCACAATTTCACTGTATTGATGTTATGAAGATCTATGACCCCAGCAAATTACCCCTGCACTACAGCTGTCGAGTACTGGTAGCTACAAGATGCTATTTCAGAAAATTGGTTGATTTATTTATAGATTGAACCTAAAATATGTTCATAAAAACAAAACTGCTAAACCAAATTAACTCACCATTAAAGCAGCACACTATAGATTAGATAAATAATTGTGAATCCTCAATTTTAGAGATGTTTTACACATTCAAAGTTAATGCTTACCGAATACCATGCAGCATCATCATCTAATGTAGAAGCTAATGGCACCGACACTCCCAAAACATGCAGTGCTAGAGTCAGACATGCAACTGCAACATGTGGAGCTCTGTAGTCCAATATAGCTGGGGAGTGATGAAAATCTTGCAGGAAAGCCATTGCAGTGCGGGCAATGGGGGCAGAGCGCCACTGTGACGTAGGGAACCATTCCTGAAGAGAGCGCAAGTAGTGTAGTAAATATCTGTGCGGTGATGGCGTATCCAAGTTGAAGCCAAGCAGCCGAAGTACTAGCAACTCTGCCTGAGCGACCGCACCCCGCCACGACCAGTACTCATCACCCAACTCCAAAGGTCCCGCACCACGATTAATAGAATTGTGTGCTACGTTCACAGCATCTCTCAGTCTTACAGGTTCATCTCGCGACTTTCCCGCTGCACATAAACAAGCAGTACATATTACGTAGCAATCGTAATCATTTTTATCAGCTTCCTTGAAGAATTTATGGTAAAATACTGCAGCTGTAGAGACGGTCGCCGGTTGTAAACCAAGTTTTATCCCGCACTCAAATATGAAATTTGTCGCTAAACTGTGGCTCGGAGCACTACGATAATCAGGTAGCCTTCTCTCACGTCTACTGCTCTGTAACGCCATCACGTCAATTACGTCTTTCATAGTCCAGAAAGATATAACTTTTATCACTATTTCCGGATTGTTTGTTTTGATATACAGATAGATTCAAGACGCCAAAAGTGAGAGGTTAACTATAGACAACAAGTTACTTTTAATTAGGGATGTGAAAAATAGTCAATTATACTAAGTCAGTGTTGTCACACAGTAAAAGCTTTTTTTTAGAATGCTGGCCACAAAAATGTTTATTGAATTCGAATTTCGAAATGTCCATGAAAATAAAAAATGTGTACCTACTTGTTTAGAATTCCACTCATTTTTAAATATGGAGTGGACGCATTAAGAAGACCGCATTGCAGTGTTGAAATCAGTTGCAGTGCAGTTATTACGCAGCATCGTTGCGGTTACGCGCCAATGAAAATTTGTAACATATTTAAAATAAATAATATAACCTAAAGATTCGTTTATCGTACCATCAAACGATACAATAAATACTAGTGTAGATGACAGGTTAAGAAGTAGTTGCCCTCGCACTGTTGGGACTCCAGCAATGATAAATGCTGTGAAGGCACGTATTCGCAGAAATCTCAAACATAAGCAGATATTGTTGGCCCTTCAGATGGGATTAAGCAGAACCACGGTGAAAAGGGCGTTAAATTAAGACTTCAGGCATATCAAAGAAAAACAGGACATCGTTTGAACGTTCGTTTAATGACCCTGAGACTGAAGAGATGTTGGCCACGCCACAATAGCGGCGGTAAGTCCCCTCTTTGAGGAGTAGCTAGAGAGGCGCCACGGTGGCCTCACCTTTCGCTTGATGCAGTTCCTCTCTGGACATGGCTGTTTCGGGAGGTTCCTATTCCGTATAAGGCGGGAGGAGACGCCAGGGTGTCACCACTGTTTGGATTGCCCTGAGGGCACGGTGGAGCACACGGTGGAGGTCTGACCTTGGTCCAGGCCATGGTCCGGAGCGAGAGTGCATGGCAGGCCGTCACCTCCTTCTGCGAAGCAGTGATGTTAGCATAGGAGGAGGCGGAGCACATGAAAGAGCGGGAATGCCAACGCCCTCACGCTTCTAGCCGCCGCAGGAGACGCCCTGGTCGGGAAACAACATCGAACTCTCGGCCACCGTAGGCACGGGCTTGCGAGCGTTGAGTAGTGGGCAGCTCACCGACCGGTAAGGACCAGGTCTGAGTCATCGGCGCGTTGTGTTTCAAGCGCGCCAAGAGATGTCAGCACATTGTGACGGTGTTCACGAAGACCGATGCCTCATGGATCAGAGTTGCGGGTTGTTTAAAAAAGAAACCGTGGCCCTGGCGCATAGGCAAGTGAAGAAACACGGGTGGGTTTTAGTCAGTAAAAGTCTGACAAGCCCTTCCAGTCCGCCCAGAGCGGAAGAGGTCATTTGATGATAGCCCAATCCAAAAAAAAAAGACTGAAGTGATGTCACGCTTTGTTGAAGCGGTACGCGAAATATTTTTTTTTTTCGGTAAAAAATAAATTTTACCCTAAAAGAGAGCTAGAACAAAGAAAATGATAATGTTTATGCACACAGTAGTGAAGAAGCGCGCAAACGTATTCCGTGTATGCAACGAGGTCATTTTCCATCCTCGCTATTTAGCCACGCTATTGCTTTGCTGAATAGATACGACGTACCCATTCAGCAAAGGCAAAATCAAAGCTGCGTTTGTTTGTTTTGTAGTAGCCACACACATGCTACACAATTCCGACTTCCGCGAAGGGATTCCTATAAATCACACTAGGATCGCGGAAGTCATGGCGGGCGTCCCGACCGCTCAGCGCGAGGGTGCCTACCGCCCAGCGCGAGGGTGCCTGCCGCCCAGCGCGAGGGTGCCTTTATATCTCACCCCGGAAGCACATCTGGCATTCTGGCCCATGTGCTTGGGAGCGTGTGACACTATAGCGAACCATACTTGCATGTGAACTAGAAATTGGCGCGCTCTCTACATCGACCAATCATACGCCGCGGCCTCCCTCGATCAACGAATCAGCATCGAGGACGCCCGATTGGTCACCCCACTTTTGTTTAGAGATAGCTAGTTTATTTATGTTAGTGTACTGTGCATAGCCTGTAAGAGACATATTCTGTTTTTATATTTAGTCACGTTCACAAGATATTCTATTCCTGTCTTCACTCGTGTACATCCACATTCTTTTCTTATATCGAGTCGCGTCTACACTCTTGTAAATAGTTAACTTACAGTATACATTGTACTCCTTTACTTACGTGCAATATACAACGTTATAACTATCCGAGTTTTAATTACGTAACACGACCTACGCGCTAATCTCAGGAACTACTGGTCCGATTTGAAAAATTCTTTTAAAAAAGAATTTTTGGACACCAATGACTGAAGGTAAGGAAAACATTTTGAGGAAACCTTGACTTTAAGTCTGAAATCGCCAACCCGCATTGAGCAAGCGTGGTGATTACGCTCAATCCTTCTCTGTATGAGAGATCAGTGCCCAGCAGTGGGACGAATAAAAAGGTTGATGATGATGATGATTGAGGATGTACCAAGTCATTTACAAATGAACGGGACTGATCTTCAATCTAATGACATTCTCAAAAGCTCATTTAATGAGATCAATGATCGTGTTAAGTTCTATGGCTGTTTGTCAACTGATTTTGACGATTTGAAAAAGTTTGCTCAAAAGTTTATTACAATTTTTGGCAGTAAGTATTTAATAAGTATTAAGAACAAATATTTTCTATCCCTTTTTTTGGGAAGGGAAATCATCAAATGACTTCTCCCGCTGTGGGCGGAGCGGAAGGGCGTGTCAGACTTTTACGAACTAAAACCCACCCATGTTTTTTCACTTGCCTGTGCGACTGCCAGAGCCTCGGTTTCTTTTTTAACCAACCCGTAACCCTGACCCAGGAGGCATCGGTCTTCGTGGACCCCGTCACGATGTGCTGACATTTCATTGAGGCGCCCGTGAAACACAACGCGCCGTCGACTCGGGTCTGGTCCTTACCGGGCAGCGAGCTACCCACTGGTCACCGCCCGCAGGCCCGCGCTTACGGTGGCCGGGAGTTCGATGTTGTCTCCCGACCAGGGGCGTCTCCTGCAGCGGCTAGTGGCGTGAGGGCGCTGGAATTCCCGCTCCGTCACGCGCTCCACCTCCTCCTTTGCAGCATCACTGCTTCACAGAAGAAGATGACGCCCTGCCATGCACTCTCGCTCCAGACCATGGCATGGACCAGGGTCGGACGCGAGAGAACGACGCAGATCGCCGCCACGAGGACACGGTGGTGCTCTACCCAAGCTGGGCAGACCTCCACCGTGTCCTTAGGGCGAGCCACACAATGGTGACACCCTGGCGTTTCCTCCCGCCTTATCCCGGAACAGGAACCTCCCGAAACAACCGTGTCCGGTGAGGACCTGCGTCAGGCGGAAAGTGAGGGCGCCGTGGTGCCTCTCTAGCCACTCCTCAAAGAGGGGACTAACCGCCGCTATTGGGGTGTGTCCAAACATTTTCTATCCTCAATTATAGAAAAAATAAACATCCTTCCCGACTTACACATGAGCAATTGAAAGCCATTCTTAGAGTTTTAACGACAAATATGAAATCTGATGCACAAAAAATTGCTACTCAAGTCCAGCCTCAGACGTCACACTGAAAGTACAAGTTCACATTTATGTTTTTTATCTTTCCTCATATAATTTCCATTTATTGATATGTCATTGGCATAATGCAAAAGTCGATTGGCGATATAGGTATCCAAGTGATGAGATGTCTTTACGATGCCGCCACAATGTCCGTCCAAGTCCAGAACCAGCAGACTAAACATATCCCTCTTAAGCGAGGAGTGAGATAAGGAGACGTTATTTCCCCCAAATTGTTCTCCAGTGACCTCGAGGTCGAGGATATGTTTAAGACGCTGGATTGGCAGGGTCAGGGCATTAACATCAATGGCTAGTACATCTCACACTTGCGATTTGCGGACGATATCGTCATCATGGTGGAAACGCAGCAAGAGCTGGAACAAATGCTGACCAACTTAGCTGACTCCTCCCAACGCTCTCCGGATGAACTTAGATAAGACCAAAATTATGTTCAATGAACGGGTCACTCCGGGACCGGTTGCCGTAAACGGAATGCCGCTCGAAGTTGTTTCAGAATATGTATACCTCGGGCATACGTTGCAATTAGGGAGAAACATCTTCGAGAAGGAGGCAAATAGAAGGATCCAGCTGGGATGGGCATCATTTGGTAAACTTCGTCGGGTATTTTCGTCGCCCATACCCCAATGTTTGAAGACTAAAATCTTCAACCAGTGCGTCCTACCCGTCCTGACTTACGGAGCCGAGACGTGGACAATAACGGTCAGACTAGTCCACAAGTTTAAAGTCGCTCAGCGAGCTATGTTGGGCGTCTCCCCGAAGGACCGCATCAGAAATGAGGTGATCCGACAGAGGACTAGAGTCACCGACATAGCTGAGAGGATTAGCAAGCTGAAGTGGGCGGAAGTGGGCTGTAATGGGCTGGTCACATATGCCGCAGGACCGACAACCGATGGGGTAAACCGGTAAACGAGTCCCCGAGTGGAGACCGCGTCTCGGCAAACGTAGCGTCGGATGCTCTTGGGCCTTGGGCGATATGGAGCGACGACATCAAAAAGGTGGCTGGTGACTGGCGGAGAACTGCTCAGGATCGAGCTTGTTGGCGTACCATGAAGGAAGCCTATGTCCAGCAGTGGATGAGTAGAGGCTGATGATGATAATAATGCAAAAAAAGAAGTTTTTTGGGATTTTAATATCACTTAGTACCTAGTTAAGTAGTGTTCAGTATGAGAGTTCTTTTCACTCATTTGAGAAGTATGTATGTCCGCACAGTATTATTGTGTGTGCAATAAAGAATATTAATTGATAGACCTGTTATCAAAATTATTTATGTAAAAGCGCGTCACGCCTCTACCTCATTTTGTCACCTTGTGGCCTGTAACTGCCAAAAAGTTGCCGACCGCTGGGTTAAAGAATGACCTCTTATTGACCTTGCCAAAATGTTGCTGGGTTTTAAATTCGTGTTACGAAATACCTCTCCCACCACCTCTGCCTACAGCTTTTACACCGATATTTCTTCACTGCATGTGGTACCTAACTAAACATAGTTTAATAACCCAAACCACCAAAGGGTAACAGGTCTGCGTTCAGCCAGTTCCCAATGAATTTAAAGGATTCCTTGTTCAACCACGTTTTATTTATTTATTCAGGATCTCCCCAAAGAATATACACAAGTAATGAAAAAAGTAAAAATGGACGACAATATTATCACGAAGGTGTACTCCTTCACTTACTTACAGGAAACCACAGCATGCATAAAAGAAATTATAACTAAGCGAACAAAATTAAAAGTTTAAAACAATAATAATAAAAATAAAATAAAACATATATAAAACAAACTATATACGTACATAAACAACTTCAAAACCATAATTAAGATCAAAAACTATCAACAAGTTATTTCTTTGAGACACTTTTTATACTTTGCAGGAGTTTCACAAATGTCTAAGTTGGTTGTCCTGGCTAACTTGTTGTATTGCCTACAAAGTTTTGGCAAAGCGGCGAAATGATCCAGGTTGGTTTTTGAGCCAGAAATGTAGAATAACTCATATGTATTACGCCTGGGCGTCAGAGTTGGAAATTTAATTTGTAATGAGCTCAAAAGTTCACTGCAATCCATACTAATATTATAAATGCGAAAGTATAAGCCCCGCACGATGATATTGCGACGGAACCTTGTCACAATAACAGCTTTGTGACGTCATCTGTCACACGAAAGGACAGCTAGCAAAAGAATGTTAAATGCAAAATTATAGTTTATTAATTTTGCATTTAACATTCTTTCGGGTTAAGGATTTATTTGTATTTTATAATTTTATTATACATACACATACCTACTCATCCATATTCTGACAAATAAACTTTCATTATTAAAAATTCAAGGAAATAATTCTTGTAGACGTAAGAAAAATATACTTATTCGTATATCTTTCTTACATGTTTATTAACTTTTGCTAACTACATTTCTGTTAATTTGTGAGCGGGAATTAAACCAGAGTACCAAATAACACCAGGATAGTATGTAAAATTTTTTTTATATATAATTCAATATAATCTTACCCTATTTATTCAATTCCACTCATACAGTCTTCCGAATCAGAACGGCTTTCTGTGTCTGTCGTTTCCGATTCACTGTCGTCTGCCGTATTTATGATAAATAACTCGTCAGTTATTCGATCTTTTTTCCAATATTCCTCTTCAAGCCGTTTAACATGATTGACTTCCTTTCGCCAGTCATCTGGAGTTATTGACGCCAACGCCTCCAATGTCAGAGCTTCAATGCGACTTTCCAACTGCTCCACATTTTTTTCTGACACCCTCATCTTTACCAGGTTCCAGATGTACTCAATGGGGTTGAGGTCGCAGTTGTAGGGTGGTAATCTAACGACCTCATGGCCATTGGCAGCTAATAAATTGACAATTTTATAATTTTTCGGCGGTCTGTGCCGTTTAATTAATAATTACAGTTCAGGTTTTGTACTGTCGTTGGGAAAGTCGATGTTGTGAGCTTGTAGCCACTCAACCATCAACTGTTTTTTATTGTTCATACTTGGTGGCCTATTCTCTTCCCTACTGTGATAAGGGGCGTTGTCCATCACAATTATGGAGTTGCGTGGTATGTTGGGTACTAATTTTTCTGTAAGCCACTTGGTGAAATTCTCAACATTCATTTGATCATGGTAATCGCCCGTTTTGGTGTCTGCTTTAAACATTAAAAGGGCATTGTCAACAAAACCGCTTTCACTTCCCGCGTGAACTATTATCCATCGGCGGCCGGGGCTGTCGTTCCGTCTCACTCCGACATCGGTTGCTGTTTGCCAACATTTTTTTACCGTGTAGTGTGCGTGTATCCACGTTTCGTCGAGATAAATAACGGGTCTTTTGTTATTAGCAAGCGAGTCATTTTCTTTCATACGTCATAAATATCTAGCCCTCCACGCTTGAATTTGGGGTCTTTCAATTAGAGCCAGTCTTTTTTGGTAGCATCGTTTAAATTGGTAGCCTAAATCACATTTAATTATTTTTCTTAATGTAGTTTCACTATTGGTATAATTAAGGTCTAATTTTGAAGCCGCCAAGATTTTGCGCATTGTGGGTATTTCTCTCCTCACCGTATACATTGAATGTATAATATTTCTTAAAGCTGTTACGGAAAACCCGTCGAAATATTCCTTCTTTTGTCTTTTTCCTTTAGTAGGAGTTCTCATTTTGCTGCCACTGGCTGTTGCCGACTCATGCTCTCGTCGCAATTTAGTCACAGTATTTTTTGCAACGCCTGTGGCACATGCCACACGCTCCGTGACTTTGGTTTAGCTGTTGCTTCGGTATTAAAATGTCCTCAGTAGTGTCCGAAGTACTTTTTAAAGCACGGTTTATACTTTCAAGAACTAACTTACAGTCCTCTTTTTCTTTAACAAAATAATTGTCCACTTTAATTATAATTTCACGAGCACGATTGTGAATTAATTTCTTACTCATTTTAACGAGTAACAGCTAACAAAACTAAACAACAAAACTCAAGAACAACAATAAAACAGGATAACAAAAACAAAAAACTAACAAAAATATTCGATGTGCGTAAGTGGGTAAGCGCGGACTGAACTTGCGAACGGTACTGACGGTGCGAGGTCGACTACGTCACCAAGATGGCCGCCGATCGCAATATCATCGTGCGGGGCTAGTAACTCTGTCTGTTACGCTTTCCCGCCTAAACCTCTCAACCGATTTTGATGAAATTTGGCACAGACAATCTTTAGACCCTGAGAAAAAACATAGGCTACCTTTTATCCCGGAAAAATTTGATATTCCCGAGGGAAATCTAAAAAGCGCGATATAACCGAACTCCACGCGGGCGAAGCCGCGGGCGGAAAGCTAGTCTACATATAATACCATTACATATTTTGTGAAGCATAATGATGTCAGTCGTTTTGACAACTTGTTGTCGTGAGGCAAGTTTGTATAGGGATATAAATAAAACTAACATTTATTTGAACATAAAAATTAGAATATAATCATTTTCAGTAATTATTTAAAATTATACACTTAAAGTACATTTATAGTAAATTCAATAAAAAATACCAGTGCAGACGAGATACAAATAAGAGAAAATATTGTTTATTACATCGTTGGTTAAATACGTCGCTTTCAGTAAATGCAATACAAAACATAAATCGGAAAAGAATGAAATCAAAGTTGAATGTCACTCGATATAGAAAAATAAAGATAAGATTGAATCACATTCAAAAATTACCCACTAGTGACTAAAAATTTTACTTTCTTAAACGTTTGTTCAATAATCGGGATCGCTCGGCGCCACATTGGCACAGCGGCAGGGCCTGGAGCACTCGGGTGCAAGTAGGTGGTAGGTACTGAGCGACCTACGTCCATCTCTGTAGCGCACGCGCACCACGTCGCGCCCCGAGCGATCCCTCGCACGCGCTAGAAATAAATGTTTACATGTTTATCAATTCTAAATAAGATATTTTCAACATTGTACTCTGATCAGTACCGATACGACTATATTCGAGGCTGGGGCCGCGCCGACGGCGATACGTGCGCCGCGCCTCCGCCCTTACCGCGAATCCCAGACATAATTTAGTTATCGAAGAACATACAGTAGGTATAAATAGTGAGGTTAGTATTAACTTTGGCAAATATGAATGAAGCATGGTGATATTGTTTTAGATGGATAACATCTCGACAATACTCAGCGTTAATATTAAAAATTATACTGAACGTCGCTCATTTCGCTAATATCAACAGTAAAATGTCGATGCAGGTAGTCTTCGAATTATCTCATGCCACATCACAATAGAATAAGACATATGCCTCAAACCCGATCACTAAACGCTACTCCCTTAAAAAAACTTTGCAATAACTTCCCTCAGTTGTGGATCTAATAAAGCGCGAGAATATTTGAGCCGCAACAATTCAGTCTTCAAATAAGAAGCTAACGCACATACCACGTGCCGTGCGTGCCGACTTTCTGAGAGCTCTGCGGGTCGCACGCACGTCTCTATACTTTGTGCGCACGTTTTGTGTCCCAGACAAACATGTTACATGTGGCTTGTGCGATTCGTTCACTGTCTCAAATCTTATAAACTAAATGTGATTCGAGCGAATAAACAATGCGGCAGTGTACAAAATTTACATCACATTCACTCGAAATATAAGCATACAAGTTAAATGTTCTGCGGCGGAGGAACACATTCAAATGCAAAACTGTCGACATGGACTAATGTCGTGCGATACCAGTCGCCGACTCGCGACTGTGGCGGAGCGGGCTGGCGGCCTGTCTCTAGGGACGCTTCCAGCTGATGACGGCTCGGTCGACCACCTCGCACACACACACACACTGCTCGCCACGCCACACCACACCAGCACTAATGTACGAACCCATCCTAATTATGTATGGGGCCTTCATTCTGAAGACGTCGAATGATTATATCCACATCGTTCACTCATTAAAAAAACCTTTAAATGTAACGTGAAGCTTACTTAAATGTAGGTTGAATGTAGAACTGCGCTAATATTATTTTTTATTAGTTTTACGTACACATATTGTTACATAACAGTAAAAAACCTACCTAGCAACAAGCGAGCGACGAGCGCTCGAGCCGCGGGCCACTACCTTACGTTCACGATCCGGAGATCAACACATATTCATCTAACAATCTATTTATCAATTTTAAAGGAAAGTAATGCGAACATTATTATATAATTAAGTTGTTACTCATGTTTTGATAGTATTTTAGATATTGAGATGGTGTGGAACAGTGAATATTAACAATATCTTTGGTCTTCAGCAAGCTCGCACAGAAGCCGCGCGCCTGACGACGGCGGAGTGGTGAATGGCCCGCGCGGTCACAGTGTAGGCGTACATTTTCATTTAATCACTTTTTACATACTCATAAACGTAAAATGAAAATAAATCACCTAACTATGACAATAGTAAAGGTTACTGTCTAATTGCATTATTAATTAATGTTTATTGATACAGTTATAGTCCTAATGCTTAAAAGTAAGATTTTTATTTTTATTATTAATAATAAATTATGTTATATAGTATATATAGTTGGATTACGCCATAACGCGAGTGTATACAAAGTTTATATACTCACATATCTTACGCGAACGATCGTCCGCGGACTACGCGCGAGGGGCGCGTTCTCTAGCTGTAATACACGTACATAACTGCTTAGGTATTATATCAAATGACCACACCTCACCTCCTTACCATTACAGACTCCACCCACTTCACAAAATAATGACGATGATAAACATGATCATAAACATTGGTTAATTACCTTTAAATATAAAATTAAACATGCCAAGTTTACATATACCACGTTTAATACAAGTACTCTAAATAAAATAAATACCTAACATGATTTCAATAATCGAATACAAGAATAGATCTTAAATGGCTACACCTTAAGGATAACTGTAAAATGATATAGAAAAATATGAACACAAAAAAATATTCAGAAGTGTATATATGGCGTAACAAGTTAATGCTCTTACTGGAATAAATAATTTGTGCGTAATACGATGCTTAACTTAACATTGGATGACGGGACTTAGCTTACAGTATGTATGTAGGTACATAACATAAACGACGTCGTCTTATTCCATAGAGCGGTTACAGCTGTGCATTCAAAAGTTTATAAAAAATAATTTCTCATTATAAGTGATATAATACTTAATAATGGAATGATGTTTTGTAATCAGTTTAAGTAGGCCTGTGAACGTATTCATGCATCTCACTACCGTGTTTAATTCAATACTAAATAATGATTGGTTCCTTTCTGTGTTTGGTCCGTAAGAGAGTGAGTATATAAGCACATATTGTTACCGGCGCTCCGCTCGGACAGCACGCGACTAGACCGCCAACATCCACTTGTGCCAACGAAACACTATACCAAATGCCTAGCACCAAAATTTAGAATTGAACACTAGATCACTAATTCACATTAATCAAAAACGATCCCGGCGCGCACCGGGCAACGACCGGTCGCCGAAACAAGAACCAAACTACGGTTTTATATTACAGGGGAAATGAAACGCTGCCTGTTGTCGGATCTAGTCGCGCACTGTCGGTGGGAGCGCTTGAAAATCATACACAATGCCCCAAGCCATGTGACACATGATATCTGCACATCGGCGGTATATCCAGTAAGCTTACTTTCCATAAAAAATATAGGTATAGGTAATTATAATACGCGTAGCTGCGGCGTGAGCGGCCCGCGAAGCTCGCGCCCCGTACCGACGTCATTGATATGCACAGAGTTACAGAGATATCAACACATTGTCGCGCTGTACTGCGAGGGAGTGAGCGTCGCGGGACTGAGGAACAACGTCTCGAACTACGACCACAAAACTGCACCCGGCGCTGAACATCGAACAGAGCAATGCCGTGTCATGTGAGTGTCGGCAACAGTGTGTGTGTTGCGTGGTGTTTTGTGCTCGTATTCGCAGTGGGGTGGGCTGGCTCGTTCCTCGGCTCTAGTAGAGGCCGCAGCCGCGCAGGTTGTTGGCGATGATGACGTCGGTGACGGCGTCGAACACGAACTGGATGTTGTTGGTGTCGGTGGCGCACGTCATGTGGCAGTAGATCTCCTTGGTGGTCGACTTGTTCTTCGCCTCGAACTGGGCCTGGATGTACGCAGCCGCCTCGCCGTACTCTTGCGCACCTGTACACGGAAACACTCGGCTCTTAATAAGTGATCATACACGAGAATGAAAGTATTGATATTGATGGAGAAAGTGGCTCACAACTGACACGATTATTAGAGAAATACGAAAGATGATCGGCCAAGAGATGATGGCAAGAGATGCAACTAAACAAATAAGTACTAACAGCATTGTACATAAACAAAGATTAAGATTCACTATGCCAAATATTGTTAAAAATATGTTGATCTGGTAGTATGTAAGTGCTCCTTCCGCTTGTGATACAAAATTATCCTAATACAGGCATTAAACAAGTATAATTAACATTGTAGCAATTTTGGTCCTGTAGTAGTGGAGAACTAAAAATGCCCAAATATACACATGTTTGGGCAATAAAAAATTTCTTATTCTTATTTTAACAACATTTAATGGCAGTTCAAGCCATCTCCATTGAATGTCTTTGAGCCATGGTACAGTATCTGTTTTTCCTTCAAGAAGGGAAAACACTATTGGAGTTTATTTAAAAACTATGATTAATTTTAAGTAACGCTAAAATGTCAAAAATGTTTGTGAAACTGTTGGTACTCTTAACCTTAAGTTAAGTAATCTTTAAGCAATGTTTATGAATAAAGGGGTTTACAACTAGTAACTCACCCGTGTATTCAGGAAAGCATATGGTGAGGGGTGACTTGCGTATCTTCTCCTCAAACAGATCCTTCTTGTTGAGAAACAGTATGATGCTGGTGTCTGTGAACCATTTGTTGTTGCAGATCGAGTCAAACAGCTTTAGACTCTCCTGCATACGGTTCTGGAATATTACAATAACATATTAATTAGGGGTGGTTTGATTAATTTTTTTCTGTATTGAGTGGAATGTTTCTAAAAAGACTGATGCTCTAAGTCCAGCGCCCATTACAGTTGCGACGAGCAAACGACGCGACAACGCGTGCAACGCGTTGCGGGTTTGACGTATGACAGTTATGACCATTGTTTCATAGGAAATTGAAAAAGTGATGAAGAATCCTTTAAACACCAGTTAACAGTTAAAGTAAATACCTCAAAACAAAATGTTGGTCTGTCATGATGATGATAATCGTTTCAACTGTCTGATCAAATGATAAGCCAGAATAATAACCCGGAAGAGTGTGCCTTAAATTTAATTTAGCTAATTATGGCATGCGCAAATGCGTATTTAGCCTAAGTGTACTTTATTAGCACATAGGTTGAATGTAGTGAAGCACCTATGCGTAGTGCATTAATTGTTATCTGATGAGTAATCCTAAACACGAGTGGGTATATGGTTAATTAAATTGTACCATTCCTATTTTGTTTATGTTTAAGTCATTTGATTTAACATAATTGAAGTACATAATATAAAAATTTGTGTAATTTGTCTGAATTAAATATTAATCCATACTAATATTATAAATGCGAAAGTAACTCTGTCTGTCTGTCTGTTACGCTTTTCCGCTTAAACCTCTCAACCGATTTTGATGAAATTTGGCACAGACAATCTTTAGACCCTGAGAAAGAACATAGGCTACCTTTTATCCCGAAAAAATTTGATGTTCCCGAGGGAAACCTAAAAAGCGCGATATAACCGAACTCCACGCGGGCGAAGCCGCGGGCGGAAAGCTAGTAAAGAAATAATTACCGTTGTCTCATCCTCGTGCAACACCTGGTCGTACTCCGACATGGCCACACAGAATATGATCGCGGTAACATCCTCGAAGCAATGGATCCATTTCTTTCTCTCAGACCGCTGCCCGCCCACATCGAACAATCTGGAAATGTACATGTTTTATGGGTATACACTTTGTTATGATTTCTTCACTGACATTAGGCCAAAGGGCATAGTTTTTTTAGCAAGTTACTGCATTTTTCGGCGTTCGAATGGCGTTGAGAAGATGGCGCTGATTGTAAAAATTCGGTAAATTTAAGACTTTTTTTTAGCGTATCGATGGCCATCTAAATAGATTCGGCCCAGAATGCTGCTAAATATTAATATGGCGCCATCTAAGCTTCTTTAGTTTCTATAACAGGCAGTTGACAGGATAAGTGAGGTTTCTTAATATGTCCTATATGAAGAAACCAATTGTTTGTGGATCAGCACCACATTTACACCGGTATTCTGTCTTATCGGTATAAAACAAGATGGCACACAAGTTCGAATTTCGGCACGCACCAAAAGAACCTTGTAGCGCTTTATATATGTTTGTGCTTAGAATGCTGTAACAGTTGTGGATAGTATTTGAACAACAGAATCTCTATGACAATGTTAAGGCTGCCGTTACTTTTCCAGCTTAAAATAAAAAACCTATGGTTCTCCCACAGTTTACCTCATAGGAAGCCTGAAGTCTCAACAGTCTTTCCAGACCTCAGGGACTTAGGTCCGTATTACAGAACGTCACTCAAGCATTGATCTCTGTTTAAACATTACTTAAAACTAGTTTCAACCAAACGAGACTTAAGTAGAGCTTGAGTTTTGAGTGACTTTCTGTAATACGCACCTTAGAATCTTCTCCAGCGCATTGATGATTATGGTCGAATAATACGCCACCTGCCACTAAGTTAAATACTCACTTGAAATTAAGGTTTTTGAAGGAGAAGTGCACTTCAACAATGCCAGTGGTTTTGACTCTAGTCCTTAAAATATCTTGTTCGGTGGGTTGGTAATCTCTCGCACCTAACCGGTCCAAGTCGTCAAGGAAACTGGAATAAAGAAAAGATACTAGTTAGAAAGTTACAATCATCATAAAAATGTAACAACACAAACCATTATTGAGAATAGATATCTGATTTACATCAAATTCTTATTCAAACATTAGTTTGTCGACTCGCCGCAAAGCCGACCGAAGTATAATTTCTATTTTCGTAATACCATTCACTATAGGATCAATACATCAAGTTCGCGGGACCGAAGCCACGGAAAAGCAAGTTTGTTGTATAATGTAATGCATGAATATAAAAAAAAACTACGTAACTACGATTGCTTGAATATAACAATTAGAGTACAACGCCTTCGGTAACTTTTTTGCACTGAATTTTTAGTGAAAAAATAATCGTTTAACGCTGTATAAAGGCAATCGATAATGCTACATATTTCATGTTAATCGAACACATCGAGTGTAATCGACTAAAGTAAACCTGCAATCAGTGGGTTCGAAATAAAACAGCTTATTTACAAACAATGAAATCGTTTGTCGTTGGATGTAATTATGTTGTTAAGGAATTTCAAATATAGAGAGCTCGTTAGGAGCTTTCACGACAAGGTAATTTTGGATTTGAATTTACCCTAGATATTATTAGAATAGCGAGGTAATTTTCCAAGCGGGTTAAGAAAATGAAAAGTTTGTGGTATTTACAAATAGATATACAATTTTTTTGGCCTCATTTTTCCTGATTATTGCTTCGATCTGGTATCCTGGGATAGAGGAAGTGGAACGCTTATTAGAATCAAGTCTAGTTCATTGCACTCATAAATATAAATATACTCGACTTTGTATTATGTGAGTGAGAAGTGACGCCTTCAATATTCAACTTTATTGTATTTAGAAGACAAGTTTCAATATGGCTATAATCTATAGATGGTAATAAGAACAAGTTAACAATTGTAAATAATTCTGAAAAAAATATTAACAACGCATAAAATGTCGTCATAAATTTACCTATGCATGTCATATTATCATAATATTGGTCACTAATATATTAAAATATTGTTTTCATTTGATACGTGTTAGCCATCACGCATTCAACTTTTGTATCGTCCGCTTGCCGCACTCTTTCGTGAAGACAATCAAATATTTGTATACACTTTAGGCAAGTATTAAATTCATTGTTATGTACCGATTGCAATCCGTTTAAAATTCGTATTGAATGATGTCAATAAGTGTTATTCTGTTCGAAACACTTGTTTGTATTATATTAGAGGACGGTAAATGAGTCAACTAACTTAATAGTCGTGCCAGCTAAGAATGCACAAAATAGAACCGGAAAAGTTTAGTCACTAACCGGAAAAAATCAATGTAGCCAACGATTTTGGAAAAACCCATTATCAAGGTATAGCAACCCTAAAAACTCCAGTTTCTGGAAAGTTTGCTAAATGACAAATATCATGTAAGCTACTTTAAATTAGATGGTTCAATAGCAACAACAAATTGAATTAGCCGACATTATGAGGAGCATATAATGATTAAGAGACGACAAATTAAATAATTATTACGCGAAATGTGCTCAATTCCAAGCAACAATACGTTTCTCGTTGACAATTAGATAGGAAGCATTAAGTTCAATAAACAGTGCTAAGTTTTATTGATTATTCCGCAAGCTATATCAGCAGACATCCGGCCGGCCACTAGTTGCAGTCGCCACGCTAAACGACGCCGGGCTACGCCGCCGCATACATATTAAAGAGCTGCGAACCGTAGACAACACACTATACATTGCCAGCACTATACACAGTAAGTAATTTTCATACTGAATACTGACGCTCCCCAAAACAAACAATTATAAGTAGGTACATACATGTATTTAAAGAACATATTTCAACCAACTTTTGAGCAAGGATCATGATCACCTTTCCTTGAAGAGAAATAGTCGTTAATTTGAAACACATGATTTTTTTAGTGTTAAACTAAATCTTAAACAGTAAAACAATCGACAGAACTCATATACAATGACGTCACAACCCAACCTTCATTTTCCGAAGCAGCTGGCACACGTGCAACTGTATAAGTGAATACTACAGTGCGTTGGCTCCTCTCGTAAATCGTCACATAGACCGCTCCATTGAGTAAAATGCTATAAGCGCATCGCTTGTCGTGCAGATTTAATCTTATTTGTACAGTTGGCTACTCTATTTAATTGTCAAGCTTACAGATGTACTTAGTACAAGCATCCGCCCACGATGACTGTTGCATTGCAGTCCAGAGAAGTTTTACGGCCTTGAGGCATATTTTACAGGAGGGCTTAAAAGATGTGGTTGCAGAGTTGCACTTGTTTCACAATTCCATCATCATGATAAATCTTTATATTGTATAGCTAACTAAACAGCCACCGCGTGACAGCCTCCGTGGCGTAGCGGTAGCGGACGCGGCCGCTGCGCAAGGCGGCGCGGGTTCGATCCCCGCACAGTGCAAGTATTTGTATGCATGATTATGAATACTTGCACTGGTCTGGTCGTGCCTCGGAAAGCACGTTAAGCCGTTGGTCCCGGTTGCCATACAAACATCTAGTGGCAGTTGTTACGGGTTGTTGGAGCCCTCAAAAGTCCAATAATTGGTCTAACTGCAATGCTTCGATGTCGCCTTCGGGTTGTGGAGGTCAGACGGCAGTCGCTTCACGGAAAATGTCGAAGTTTAGCCATTTCAGTAGTTGGACTGGTAAAGCGGACCCCAGACTCCAAAGCTGAAAAGGCTTCGGATGCGACTGGGATTAACGCTGTGATGATGATGTATAGCTAACTAAAATTGTAATGGGGTGACTTGTTCAAGAACTGGTCAATGTCACTATATCACGAGATGGTAAATCATAAGTGAGTCAGTCAGTCAGTGACGCCATCAGGCAGTTGACTGTACAGAGAAACTGAGAAACGTGACTTTGAACTTTTCTGATCTCGACTAAGATGAATGACAAAACAACGCTAGTCTTCACTCAGATTGCTTAAGATAACATTGTAATCAAACAATCACGTCTGGTGAATTATTTGATAAAAATAATCGCTCTTGAATCGTCCCCAGCATACGGTGATCGGTGGAATAATATCGTGGAGAAACCTTGACTTGTCCTTGATGAGTCAGGCGATTAATGTTCTTTTATTCTTAAAAGAAGGCTTTGCTACTACCATAGTTGAACAAATGAGCTAGGCTTAAACCAAAACCAACGTCCAGCATTCTATTGTTTAATGTCTTTGACCAGGAATACATCGGCACCCATAATTCTGTAATTAGAAATGCTACTGTTACAGCGTTTCATTGTTACACAGTACTCACGTCGTCAACTTAAAATCTGCAATGCAACACTAATAAATTTTCATTATTTCGTATATGAAGGTTCATTAAAATTAACATTTCAAATAGGTCAAAGTATCTTAATTGCAAGTGGGCATGTATTGGCGCCGTAGTTACCGTTCGTGTGAAAGGCCAACTTAAGCACGACACACAGGTAACTCCCAAAATGAAAAACTACGTTGGCAAAACACGCAACCTTTTGATATACTAAAAAACTTTGCTATTTTGCCCATTGGCTTAGTAATTAAGGCTATTGTACATATTCAAACGACACTTTGCTGCAAAGCATTGAATAATCTAAGCTAAGGATAGTCATTGTATTATTTCGGTTTGAACATTGTGATTTCTAAGTTTGGGATAGAAGAATTTATAAACATAGTGTATTATTCAAATAGATATATATGCAGTGCCGCAAATACTGTTCGAGGCCCAGAATTATCGTAGTAAAAGAACAGCCGAATAAAGCATTCGGTACAGTAAAAAAAAATGTTATGGGAGCAAGAACAGGGAAGGCAAAAATGAAGTGTGTTATAGAGATGGCATATAAACAATAAAAATATATTAGAAATATAATGCATTAATAATACAGAATGTGCCATAAATATTCGCTGTCCAAAGTAGCCTTTGAACGTCAAACATTTAGTTGACTGTATCGGATATGATTTATGCAAACTGTATTGGGTCTATGTCATGATTGGTGTCAGAACCAACTGCAATTCAAGGCCTATGTGTATAGATCGCCGATCTGGCACCGTTGGCCCGATGCCAGATTGCCTAGAAGAGCGAAACTTAGACAAGTCAGCGACGTATAAGCAAAAGATGGGACTGAGTTAAGTTAACATCCCGATTCTAACATAAATATATTTTTAGACGGTAATAAATACGTTTGCCGCTGACAATTTTGCGTTTAAGTAATGACTTGGCCTGCAAATTGTAAACATTGTATGGTTGATTATGCTAAACATAGAAAAACCAAAGGCGTTTTGAAAGTTGTGTTGTTAGATACGCCAAAAGATAAAACATACGAATTGTAATGTTTTCATCTCATTACACGCTCGGTAAGTCGTCCAAATGTGCTATGGAAGCAAGAAGTAGGGTATAATGTTCCAATGTCAGTGGAATTCTTGGTGCCTTTGGACGGGTGCCAACAGAAAGGACATCTACGACCCTTATTTAACTACCGGAGGGAAACTGTCCGATATTTCGCTGATACGAAATATCTTTGTTTCGCTTTGAAGCTGTAGTCACGTTTCGAGTACTTTCGAGGGACCAGTTATAGCTGGTGTATCCTCCATGAGCTGTCGCAGTGCGAATTACTGCAGATACGGGAGTACAAATGTAGAAAATAAATAAATAAATAATTATTATTACATGTTTCCTTTTTGAGCCTCTGAAATTTATTTAAACATTAATACAGTAACTACAGTAGCAGGTAATATTTCAAGAAGTTCTGTCGAAAGGAATCATATTTATGGAACAATTTACTTTATTTTGGATCATAAATATTCTGTGTTGGAGTTGCAGTTGAAGGAGGACTGATAACCCTCTTGAAGATCGTTCTTATAATTAAAACATATCATAAACATTACAAACATACGTGTTAAATGTTCTAACCCGAGTGTTTATCATACTGGCGCTTTTTCGCGTCGGTCCTGGGCGTTGCTGACGTCAAACCTCTGTCAACATTAACTGGGTCAGTAAACAAGGATGAATTACATTCGGAGCAGCCGAAATCATTTCATTATACTATTGAACGCCGCTGGTGTTATTGAACGTGGATGTATTGATGACAGCAAGCGTTTAGCGGTGACGGGAGGTTGCAAATGTCTGTGAGTATCGACTGTTCTAGGATTTTTCCTTTCATCATTATCAACCTTTTTATCGTCCCACTGCTGGGCACAGGTCTCCTCTCATACAGAGAAGGATTGAGCGTAATCACCACGCTTGCTCAATGCGGGTTGGCGATTTCAGACTTAAAGCCCTGGTTTCCTCAAGATGTTTTCCTTCACCTTCAGTCATTGGTGTCCAAGATATACTTAGAAAGTATTTTTCCTTTATTAGATCTTAAAATGTCCTAAATTTCTTATCCAGCTGCCCTGTATGCAACAATCAACCTAATTCTTATTTTTTCCTTTAAGGGCTTACTCTTCAATATTCATATTAGCCGTGTAAAACTAACAATCCTGAACAAATAGCCAACAAAAATTTCATTTATAGCCAGCGCCGACACTTCGCAAAAGGCGTTATCTTGCAAAGAAATATCGATAGCTAAAACTGGACACCTGAAATCCTTGTACTGATTGCAGGCTGGGTAATGCATAAAATCCATGTATGGTGGTGTTGTCGGCTGACGCGGCTTACGGGCGACGAGCGCGGCCTCCGCCCGGCAACAGGTCCGGCCGTGCGATCAATACGCCGCGCGCCGCCGCACGCCGTGCCGAGCCGAGCCCTTTCGATAACTACGCGCTACGCCGCGCCGGCCGAACCGCGGGCGAAGCGACGCGAACCCGTGCTCACGTCACGCACAGCCGATTTGCACACAGGCATACATGTCGACCAACATCGACCGATTTCGCTGCTTCACTATCAATATTCGTTCTATCAAGAACTGCCAACAAATTTATAATAGCCTGCTACATTTTTGGCTCTTAGAGAGCAAAGGCAACTTAAATCTGTATGTTTCAAATTTGGAACTGACATTGCATACTCACATAACGGAAAATGTGTAATGTACCCTTCCATAAATTCAGAATTTCACTCTTGCCTGATTAACCCACGACTACAATTATTTTTCTAAATGTCGGTCCCAGTTTGGATAAACTCAACACGTTTGTTTATGACGCCCATTACGCAAAACACTTATCAGTTTCATCGTGGGAACACAGAGATCTATAAAAAGAGAGTTGAGCGTAAAAAGAACAAAAAAGCAGCATGAACATACCCTACGAAACACTTTTTGTTTAGTTGGGGTTGAACGAATTCGGTTGAAAGTTTACGCAATGGTGTGACTACACCAATAAAAGTCAGCGGTGACACATTACCCCCGAAAGCGGCGGCGATAGGGGTTCATGAGGTGTTGCGAGTTAGATGGAGGGCGTAGGTAGTTCAGAGCTTAAGCAGCCGGTGGCGCTATAAAGTTCTTCCGGAATTAAAGCGGGCGTCATGCAATCGGCGCATAAATCTGTCGCCGGTGGCGTTCCGCGCGCCATGCGCCATGGGCCGCAGACGACGTGGGCGGCGACGTAGCAGTTGCAATTGCGAACTCACCGATATCTCAATTGCTTTACGACCGCTGACAATCTTTTAAACACAAGTATGACGACGGGACTATGCATTTATAAATAAAAATCTATCTTTATATCATGCTTTTGCTTACTGCCACGGTGGCAGTGTCGTTTTTTGTTGTGGTTGCATTGTCAAACTCTAGGGGGGTTTGAATCGTCCAATATAAATGAGAAGGGCCATTAGCAGATGTAAAGTATGAAAACGCTGACGAAGTTCCCTGCTAAATGTTGAATATCATATTGGAACAGTTGTCGCTCGGAATAATAGCGGCCTGAGTTGTAATTGACAATGTACAGCCGCAGGCGATGATGTAGCGATCATTTACCGTGAATAAAACATTCACGAATTTAAGGTTCCAACGAAATCCGCCCTTACAAAGGTCGATACGTCTTCTTCTTCAGCTTATAGAAGTCCACTGCTGAACAAAGGCCTCCCCCAAGTTGGGGGGATTCGCCATAATCCCCACGTTTGGCAGGCTTGGGGATCGCAGTAATTTGATATTCCACAGAAGCGCTGCTGCCCGCAGTAACTTTAAATTATGTTTAAGTTTATGTCTTTTTCGAGCAAAGACAAATTAAAGTGAAATATTGATACATAGTAATCAACAATGCTACATTGCTATTTCCCATGATAGTTGAAGATACCAATATACCGTAGACAACTGTTTCAGATTGAAATTGGCGACGGCACTGTTTCAAAGTCAGACTATTGGTTTATTTAATTAGCGCACATTTTCCAGCTTATGTCCAACGCTTGGCGGCAACCATTGCATGCAATCAGCATGCAGTGTTGCCGCAGAAATGACTATAAATATTTTTATAACAGACACAAACTTTGCAAAAAGCGAAATTTATCTTCAAACCACGAGTAATAAATTATATGATTCGTGCCTACATCCTAGACGATCTTAAGTAGTAATACATCAAAATATACAATTTCTTTCGCATTGAGTAACTGGGTATCACTTAGTTCCGCAAGGTATATCGGTAATGCAATGCAACAGCCAAGGTAGATATCATTTTTCGCCAATTGAGCATCGGAGCCAGTGCTTAGCGGCGAGGTAATTGTGAAATAAGCGGATCGTTTAATACTAATGTGCTGGATGGCCGGACTTTTTTGACACATTACAACATCTTTGACGAAACAAAGAGGCATCTCGTACTCAGATTTGGCAGAGAACGTCGCACACTGGTGATATTCACTCAAAAATTGGCCAAAATTACGTCAAGCGTCTTATGCCCATATATTGCAGTAATCTGCCCAAATTAATAGGTTGAAGGTGTTTTAAAAAGCAAAACTATTAAATGTATGTTTCATTGATGTATTTAATCTTAATAGTACTAGTTAATAGTACTAGTTGTTAGTAGTAGTAGTAGCTAAAATGACGCAAATAACAAAAAATAAAAAAAAAAACAATTACAATACAGAACTTATTTCTGGTTCTTTTAAAATATTTATTACATCTTGAGGATAGGGTTTAACTTTCTTTGTGGTGGCTTTCTGAGACTTGTGCTGTGAGGATCTGATGAAATTATAATTTGGTGAAACAAATCTTCCATAGTCTGTTTCCTAGAAAATTTCCGTGTTTCGTGAAGGTTTCCTTCACGATATTTTTAATATCTTTGTTCTTACTTTCTTGGGCCTCTTCAGATAGAAGACCTATTGGAACCACTGCATTCTGTACTATAATATACCCATGGATTAATATTCTGTGGGACATTGTAAGTTTTGCACTATTTGGTTTAGGTGACGTAGTTAGACGCAGCTAATTTTGGTGTGATATGAAAGCTATAGATATGTTCTTTCGAAATATTTAAAAGAAACGGGTTGAGTGCGATTGAGTATGAACTTTTTCACTGAGTAAAACAAAAAGAAAACTGTTAAAAGATAGACTTCTATTCAAACCTACATATCTATTATATCGCAAGTAATGTAAACTTTTTAGTAATACAGAAATAATAAACTAACCTGAAGGTATAGAATCCATTATGTTTTACAACAAATATCAACTAAATAAAATTTAAACGTTGCCATTAAACAAAAGCTCAAAATTGTAATAAATTACTCAACAAGCAAAACCGTTAAATTGAGTATTGTTGGGTATCTGAATAAAAACTGTCAAAGGTTTAAATGGTCATTAATAGATGGCGCCATATGTCTTGTTCCTAAATTAGGTTACTAATTTTGAATCGGAGTAACTTTGTTTTTTTCAATTTTGGCCACTAATTACGTAAATTTCACCAGTGTGCGTCGTAGCGAAACGATCATACTATTCCAGTTTGCTTACTTCGTTATTGGATGGCTAAAAGATCCTGTCATACACAACATTGTATCTACTACAACGTACATTCCGTGGTGATTTTCTTCATGATTGATGAGACACACAGATACGAGCGTTGAACCGCGTACAAAGGGTTCCTTGTGACTGTTGCAAGAGCATCCGCCGACCGCGATTCTCGCCACACAGTACAAAACAACTATCCTTATCGTATTACTGACGTACCACTAACTGGTACACCAGTTCCATTCAGCTCTGAGAGCAAACGTGGAACGTATAAGGAATTCAGGGTAACAGATGCTTCTGTAATTATTGATTAGTGTAAATTGATTTTGGGGGACATATCTTTTTCTCAGCAAGATTTCTCTTTATAAGAAGGAGCCATAATCAGCCGTATAAGAAAGCATGTAGTGTGACTAAGAGGTTTGAAATTTTGGTTCAGTGGCTCAGGTCCTGGGCGGTAGACCATAACATGACGTGTTTTCGATGATTAATGGAAATAGCTTTGTATTATTGCATAGGTATGAGTACAGATATGTGTCAGGTTATTATTGTAGTTTTTATCATTTATACTTGGTTACGGAGGTTTGAATAAGTAGTGCTAAGGCATTCTCATAAATAACATTAAGAATTTTAAACTCGACAGATACCTAGGTATTAAGTATTAGGTCCTTACATATGAAATTGGCGTTTTGTATGGGAGGAATAAAAGTCGTTTTTTTTTTATAAATTATAAACTAGCGCTTGACCGCAATCCCGCCTGATGGTAAGCAGTGACGCAATCGTTGATTGTAAAGCGCACTAGTTTAGAGCCTATTCACTCTAGCCTTGAAGACACTCAAATTGTAGCCCGACGGAAACACCGCCGCTGGGAAATTGTTCCAGTCCCGCGTTGTACGCGGTATAAAGGAGGAGGCGAAACGCTTCGTCCGGATCGTAGTGGTGTTAACTACGTAAGGGTGGACACTAGCCGTACGACGGGTCGTCCGATGGCGGAACGAAAACGGGGGAATTAAATCATGCAATTCCCTCGCACACTCCCCAAAATGAATCCTATAGAACACCGAAAGGCTGGCTACTCTAAGCCTAAGCTCTAGGCTTTAGAGACCATCTCGAGTTAAATCAGGGTCACCAATCAGCCTCTTCGCACGCCTCTCCACCGAATCCAGAGTGGCCAGGTGACACTTAGCAGCACCAGCCCAAATGTGGCTGCAGTACTCTGGACATGAACGGACCTGTGCTTTGTACAACATTAAAAGCTGCCCAGGTGTGAAGTACTGCCGGACCTTTGCGATAATGCCAAGTTTCCTGGCAGCCACCTTGGCCTTGGACTAAGTGAACCGCCCAAAGTTAAGGTTCGAGGAAATTTCAACTCCCAAAAGCTGAAGGCGGTCGGTACACTCCAAGGACACATTTCGAAAAGTAGGAGCCAAGGTGAACGGGCTCCTTTTGGCGGTGAAAAGACACGCCTGTGTTTTGGCGGCATTGAATGCTACAAGATTGGCATTGCCCCATTCGGAGACTGCCTGTAGTGCAACACTCGTTCGCTCAACCATGACCTCTCTTTCGGACCGGATTGATTCCCTACTAGCCCGAGCGTCCGGCAGGTATCTCTCTACAACTGTGCTATCATCTGCATACCCATAAATACCGGGCATCAGCAGATCGTTAATATGCAGCAGGAATAGTGTTGCAGAGAGAACAGACCCCTGAGGAACACCGGCATTAGTCGACATGGGCTCAGATGAGCATCCGTCGACAACAACTCGGAGGGACCGTTCAGTCAGGAAGTCTTTTACCCAGTCAGTCAGGCAAGGGGAAATGCCGTACGCTGGAAGCTTACTCAAAAGGCCAGCGTACCATACCCGGTCGAAGGCCTTCGAGACATCAAGGGAGACAGCAATCGCTTCCCCATTCTTCTCGAGGCCCTCGCCCCACAAGTGAGTGGCATACACTAGTAGGTCCCCAGTTGACCGATTGCGGCGAAACCCGTACTGTCGGTCACTGAGGACATCGTTACCTTCCAGGTATGCCAAGAGGCGCGAGTTCAACACACGCTTCATAATTTTGCAAAGTATGGAGGTGATCGAAATCGGCCGATAGTTGATAGGATCGGCACGACTACCTTTTTTGGGCACGGGCTGCACGTGAGCAAGCTTCCAGGACTTGGGCACTATACCAGTCCCAAATGAGAGGCGATACAAGCGGGTCAATAGAGGAGACAGCGGCGGTGTGTCCGTCACACTACAATTTGAGTGTCTTCAAGGCTAGAGTGAATAGGCTCTTAATAAACTAGCTCGCTTTACCATCAATGATCGCATCACTGCTTACCATAAGGCGGGATTGCGGTCAAGCGCTAGTTTATAACTTATATAAAAAAAATGTACTTATGTACCTGGGCCAAACAGTCCTCGTCAACAACTTCCGAGTGAACCAACTAGAATTGGAGTGGGTGCGACATGAGAGTTCGACATGATCTTCGTCTCATCCATGTTCATCCTTAGACCCACTTGTTGGGAAGCTCTGCTGAGGTCATTGAGCATTTTGCTTAAAATTTCCAGGGTCTCCGCCATGACCACGATATCATCTCCAAAACGGATATTAATGATGTACTCGCCGTTGATGTTAATGCCAAGTCCTTTCCAGTCCAGGCGCTTGAAGACATCTTCCAACGCAGCAGTGAACAATTTGGGAGATATAACATCTCGTTGTCTCACTCCACGCTGGAGTTGGATCAGTTTCGAGTCCTGAACTCCTGATCCTGGAGACGGGGATTGTTCTGTAGGTTGAAATTTCCAGAACGAAAACGTTGGTACCAAAAACGCACTGTGCTTTCTCTAGCGACACAACTGCCACAGCGGAACTCATATTGTAAATAACGCGAAATTTTAAATTTTGCATTTTGTATTCTAAACCAAAGAGGAGATATTTGAGATCAAAGTGGCCAGTACGACAACACGCCAAATTCATATGTAACCACCTAATTTGTAAACCGTACCTGGTATGGGAACGTGTTTATCATGATGATTTCAAACAAATAAATAATAGCCATTTATCATTCCGCGTAAGTTGGAATCAACTGAGCAGAACCAACGCCTTATAAGTGTTGGAGAACTAGTATTCACTTCATGAACTGTTTATTCTGTGTGAGATTTATTGAATCGATGGTAATAAAAAACAAATAAATGTTTATCAAATCCAATAATTAGATCCCAAAATTAAACTCAACCGAGATGAGATAACAAAAACTATGTTAGAATTTTTGGCGATTACTATGGAAAATGCCCTTTGCACTCATAAATGCGCCAGTTCACTCGTCTCCCCTTGCATCAACTGTTTTGATAACATTTATGATGATAAATTCAAAGATTGTAATGTTAATGTGTTGATTACTTTACGTTGTTAATGATTACTTCATCAACATTACAATCATTCGGAATTAATAAAGGCAGAATAATTTAGTACTAAACATGTTCAGGATGGAATTGCGGAAGAAACAAAAATGTTTATAGTGAGCAGAGACCGGACGAGTCAATCGGCGCGCGAGCACCGCTCCCAGCTTCCATCGGAGATTGACAAATTGAATTGATGGCAGTGACGTCACACATGATACAGATGAACACTTACCATCAAATTATCGGAATGTACTAATGTGTACCTACATAGAAACTGCCAACGTTCATAATCGTAACAACAAGGTTGTTATCATACCAGACTTTTTAATTAATCGCGACCCCATTTTGCAAATTAAGTACGTGAGTAAAATGAATTTAAACGTTTAGATCGGGCGGTCTAATTTTACTTCTCTATGCGTGCTATCTTAACATGATGCGAATTGAACTAGTATGACTATTGACTAGTTATTAGACTAACTGCATCATTAACCCTACAATTAGCATTAAAACACTATATTATTTCACACAAGCGTATGGACTATGGTTCTAAATGGTATATAAACAGTTTGCGAAATGATTTGAAAAGTCCAACTCAAGTAGTCCCTAGCCATGACTTGCATGTTCTTTTAGATAGTTTCTAATATTAACAGCAGTTCTCTAAGTGGTGTCATCACACTTTCGACAACAGGACACAATAGAAACTACATAATTCACCTTAATTACTATGGATGTTGCAAAATGCACCAAAGGGAAGAAGATTTTAATGAATTACGGCAGTATTTGAATGTTCATAGATATCCTCATGAGTGTAGACTCTCAAAATTAAAAGTCATTCCATCAGAAGACTGTAATAAAGAATGTTCTTAAGAAAATATTAAACCCCCCCAAATGTAAGTGACAGGTTTGTAACATCAATTATTGAGGTTGTATTTATTTGTACGCATGCGTGTATACTGCGTCAACTAGGCCGGGTAGCATAGATTACGACATCGGCGACTCTGAAAACGTTAACATGGTAGCCCCCACTGCTTCCTCTGAAGTGCTAAACTTAGAGGCTGAAGTTATAGCCATTGAGTATTCGTACGCGATGAGTAACACGCGGTGCTACACGGTGATGCCGGGCCCCAGGCCCCTGCCGATACTCGGCAACAGTTGGCGATTCGCTATTGGGAAGAACCCTTGGAGAACCCGCGCTTTGGATGTTTCGCTCTGGTTCCTGAGAGCTTTAGCAGGCGCCGGTGGAGCGGCTAAAGTTGCAAGACTGTTTGGACATCCCGATTTGGTGTTTCCGTTCTGTGCAGAGGAAACAGCAAGGATTTATAGACGCGAAGACGTAATGCCACACAGAGCAAAAGCGCCTTGCCTCAGTCATTATAAGCAAGATTTAAGAAAGGATTTCTTTGGGAATGAGCCTGGACTGATCGGAGTGTAAGGGATTAAATACCTTTGTGTTAATATGTCATACTTGTTTATTAAGTTATACATGTGCTAAGTTCTGGATATATCTTGCAGACATGGTGAGCCTTGGTCTAGATTTAGATCGAAAGTATCTAAAGCATTGATAGCACCGGAGGCAGCAAGGGCCGCGGTGCCCGATTTAGAAATTGTGACTGACGATTTTGTGCATAGGTATGTCGTATATATCATGTCTTTCGTCTTTATCTAAAAAAGTGATTTAATTTAAAGAGCTATTTTTGTAATTTTATTTTGGAAAGAAACGTGACTGTGATAAATCACTGTTCTAATGGAACTATAGTATAATATAGGTAACGTTATCATGTGTACCATCAATGTAGGTGTTTAAAGAACAGTTTTAGAGAATAATTTATTTGTCAGATTACACAGTTTGTAAAAATACTAGAATTAATTGCTTATAATATGTATGCACATTGCATTAATTATTGCAATAATAATTTAAAAAAAGCAAGAACTCATTATAGGGCCCGGCGTAAACGCATGCGGTAATTTTGTGGTCTAGTCCTTCCTTTTGCCTCTAGTGATCTGAGTGTGGAATCTCAGTTTAATGACCACATCCCGTTTTTAACAACAGAGCGCGGCGTCTGCGCATTTGTTTTGAGCGACGGCTACTGAGTCATTGTGAACAACAAACCACATTCAATGAGAAACGTTACGTTTCGTTTGACTGGCTTTGACGTGGAATATTTACCGCTTAGATGAATTTAATTGAGAAACACAATTTACTGGACTTTAAATGAGTTAGGTTGTGATTAGCAGCTAGGCTACGAGAAAATTTGGGTAAAGCAATTTAAATTAAGCATGCGAGCTTTAATTATTAGTCGATAGCTACATTTTAAAATATTTTCGTTACAGAATGGAATGCATTCTCGACGATAATCGTGAGCTGCCGAAAGATTTTCTCACGGAACTTTACAAATGGGCTCTTGAGTGTAAGTGCTACTTGACGAACGGCGCCACCTTCTGTGAACTCTATTGTGCTTTTCCGCATAAACTTGTTCCAAGTGGTAATTTAACGCCTAAAGAAAACACTCCTCTTTGTTCTAGCTGTGGGTGCTTGGGCACTGGGGACAAGATTGGGATGTCTCAGAGAAAACGATGCGGAAAGCAAAGAAATAATAAGATGCATCCACGGATTCTTTCATAGTGTACCTGTATTGGAACTCTCAGCACCATTATGGCGAGTATTCTCAACACCTGCCTACAAAACATATATCGAAGCTCTAGACGCCTTTAGATCACTCTGTTTAAAACGATTGACTGATAAAGGCATATGCTCACAAATAGCAAAAGCTTCTGGTGAAAAGGTTGCAACAATATTGGCTTTGGATCTACTACTGGTCGGTGTAGATACTACAGCGGCTGCTGCAGCAAGTACTATGTATTTATTGGCCAACAATGAAAGAGCAAAGGGTATATTACAATTAGAACTCGACAAAAATCTTCCAAGAGGCAGAAGAATGACCAGCAAGGATTTGGTCAGGCTGCCTTATCTTAAAGCCTGTATAAAAGAATCACTGAGGTAAGTTTTTAATTATAGTTTAAGTAAAAGAAGAAGAGTAGTTTTTTAAACCCCTAACACTTATTATTATCTCTACGGCGTCTAACGGGCGGCTATCTAGGCACACGAGCGTATCCCACGGTGGCAGTTAGCATAATATTGTCATTACAAAGCTAATGTTATTAGAGCAGCAACACCGAGTATAATCAGCTTATAATGTATCCACTGCTGGCCAATCCAGGCCTCCTATCTTAAAGAGGAAGTGGGCTGTAATCTACCAGGTGGGTCCTGTACTGGTTAATAGATAGACTACGTATAATCAAAAAAATTAAAATCAAAGCATTTATTTCAAATAAACCAGTTACAGGCACTTTTGAATTGTCAGAAGGTCCGTCAGTCAATAAGATGAAGCTAGTCGCCCATTCCAAAGAGTAGGTAAGTACCTATGGAGAAGAACGGGCAAGAAACTCCATGGACACTCTTTTAAATTTTCAAGCTATTGTTACAAAGATTTGATTACATCATTCATGTTGAAATCAACAGTGTGAGAACGATGTAGAAATATATTGTACGCTGAGAGCGTCCCATTATAGAAAACACACAAAAATCAATTCAGAAATTAAAATACGCCGTGGCAGCTAAGAGATGACCAGTCCCCTCTGACGGCGTCCGTTCACGAACATGACGTATGGATCAGCATCATTCAGCTCAACCATATTGAAGGGAACCTAATGACCCAACACACGCGCCACCATCAGCGAGACATTTGAGTGAGCATGACATACTCTTAACAGCCAGAGCACAATCAAGTTAACACAAATATACGTTACGTTTTCCTTCACTGTTTTGAGAACAATTGCGCAGACATATTTACAAAGGAAAGAGCTTATCTAGGTTCTAAGCCATAATCTACAATTCGTAAGTCGGGACCGTAACCACTGTTGTTCATCTTTCTGCATCGCCATACAATATACCGGTACAGTCATGAAGCAAGCAAGAACCGTTCAAAGGTGATAATTTGTCCTTTGTTGGCTTGTTAGTCACCATTCTGATAGTTTGCGGTTTCACTAACCTACGTAAATATCTCATGAGCATATTTTTATGAGAATAATTTCTTTCCTTTCAGATTATCTCAACCTAGTTAAGCATTGTAATAAGTTCTTCTAATTTTAGAAACCGCTGTGTTCTTGGGGAGTTAATTGCTCCATTTTTTTCTCCAACTAAAGCACTACGAAGCGTTGAAGATCGGGCATTTTCGGGGACTCCTTAAATGTGTCTGATATACAAAAGTGTTTATGGTCAACCTAGTTAAAATAATTGACTAAAAAATTTTTATGACGAAACTTCAAATCTATCTAGATTTGAAGTTTCGTCATAAAATTTTGTAGTGAAAAACTCTAACGACCGAGCCAGTTTCAATGTCATTTACAGTAATAAGAGATTTTCCTCATGCCACGAGTACAGTGACCTCCAATGAGACTATAGAATAAAAACTTGATATAAGTGTATCGTCTTATTGTAACGTGACCAATGATGGTCAGTGTCAGATTACATTTGCACCTGAGCCGCTGCTAGGACCTTATAGTCCACAGAATGCAACAATACACTATACCATCGTCTAGCTCCATAAAGAATAGAGGTAAACAAACCAATTTAGGGTTATCACAACTCACGTTTTACAAATCACCTGTTATTTTCATGATTATCGACTTTTACATGCTAGCTATTTATTAACAATTTCTATTGCAGCATATTTCAATAGAAACACTAAAATAACATGCATAATAACTTGGTATTTCGAAAAACCATTGAAAAGTCGACATTAATTTTACGTGATTGCCCTACAAAAAAAGAAAGATGGATGAAATCCAGGTGTTAAACACATTTTGTGGAATTCAACCAATGAATAAAGTTGAGGCATTTGTTAATACAATTTCGCGTATTTTAATTACTTTCAAATGAACTACATAAATACATGCATTGTAATACTTTCAAGTATGGACTAATTATAATTATATGTCTCAAAAAATTTAACCTATTAGGAAATTAGCTGACATGTGTGGCATATTTCATTCAAACCGGTTAAGCGTTCTATGCAAATCATAAATATCTAAACATCTAAAACTGTTTAGATGTAGGATTATTACTTTTATGAAAATCATCTATGTAAAAAAGGTTGTTAACATCTGTCTTTTAGGCGTAAACTACTCGTTGCCTAGCAACGGTTTGTTTACCTCTATTCTTTATCGAATTTGACTCAACTATAGGCTTTATAGCATGTTATGTAAATAAAATACAGTACAGGTCTGCATGCACCGATAAATGCGAAGAATTCGTAATTGATATGTGGATGACGGGTTTTATAATGTTGTTAATGATATCATATGAGCTGGAATTTGTTGAACGTAATCAAACCGAAGTACCTTTTTTTCAGAGTGTTTTTAAAAAAAGACGCTTTTTTGCTGCATTACAATGTTAATTGTTCACGTAAATACACTCGTCGGTACAGTTTTGGAAGCTAAACAGCAAGCGTTCTCATTAGAATTATTATTACACTTTCTTTGAATATGAAATTACTAACTTAAAGTTTATATAGAATGAGGTCATAAACCCTTGTATCCTAAACAGGAAAAATGAAAAAAGATCTATATTTAGTAAGTTAATTTATTTTACTTCATGCCAAGATGCGTATATTAATATTGTTTTGTATATTATAACAGAATCAAACCAGTGATTTTGGGGAACGGAAGATGTATTCAGTCAGATGCAGTGATATCTGGATATGAAGTACCTAAAGGGGTAAGCATAAAACTTTAGTGATCTTGTAGCGGTATCTACAAACCCCGAGAAGAAGTGCAGCATCTTTTGATGGAGTGTATTAGGAACGAGTCTGACAGAAATAGAATAATTATAGAATTAGATATAAATAGGTTAGACTTAGACATATTCAATTATTTTCTTTCCCAGCCTTTGTCCTGTGAGGCTAGACTGATTTATTCTTTAGATAATTTTTTTTTGTTTAGAAGTAAGTTTATGTTATATAAGTTAAGATTAATTTATGATGGGACTGACGTGAACTGTGTTCAAAAGTCCCCTAAAATAAAGATTAAAAAAAAACTACAAACCGCCACATACGAACAACACGTCATACTGACGTCACACGAATTCTACATCTCGCAATCAGAGTTTACCGTGTAATTAGCATACATACAACTTCCCAATTTCAAGCATTGGGCAAGTGCCCATCAGACATATCATCCGTCTGGTCGGAGGATCCACCCTTTTCTATTGAAGATGAGTGAACTTTATTCTCTGTTCCTCATGCCTCCACAATGTATATAACAGACTTAAGTTTGATGATTCATCACATCTCAGGAAATATAACATTGCTTGAGGAAAATCATATCTAAGTACTTATGTTAGACTTTAAGAGGAAAAGCGAAAACTTCATAATAGGGATGTATCCAAGGTATGAAAATCAAAAAAATAATTAGTCCGTCTTATAGACAATAAAAAAAATTAAGACCCGTATTTTTTATTTTGTCGAAATTACCAAAAACTACTGAGATATAGCGTATTGAAGTTACGGAGTGGGGGCTAATTACGTCACGCCGTCGTATATTTTGTACCACGGTATAACGTCATGCTATATTTCAAATGAATATATCTTCCTAAGTATTTGAATGAAAGAAAAAATAAAAAATACGTGTTCTGTATTTTTTATAAATCTATCTGATGGACATTAAATTATTTTTTAGGATACAACCCAATTATTAAAAAACATATTTTTCCTATTTCAGTCGCATGTCGTTTTCCCACACTATATCCTGTCTAACGAAGAACGATACTTCCCGTCACCAAACCAGTACGTTCCCGAACGATGGCTACGAGACTACGAAGTTAGGGAGCCGACGGAAAAACCCGAAGGATCGATAGTTGTTGGTGGAAATACGGGATGCCCGTACAATCGGGCGATGGAGGTGTGTCGCAAGCAAAAGGAAGTAGGGATCCACCCGTTCGCGTCGCTTCCGTTCGGCTTCGGCCGGAGAATGTGTATCGGGAAGAGATTTGCCGAAACAGAATTGCAACTTTTACTGGCTAAGGTGTGTGGGATTTGATTATAATTTTATTTTCGTATGGGGTGGCACAGCACAGATTTGTCATAAATTCTAGGTTACAAAATGGGTAGAAATCGGGGACAAATTGCTCATTTCAGGTAACAAAATAATTTGCAAGACAACATTCTCTGAGTTTTGACGTTGTGGTTGGTTGGTCGTTGTATACTTTATGTATATCTGCATCCTAAGCCAAATAATTTGTTCCCAGACATTCCATAAATACGACGTATCGTGGCGCTATGGAGAGCTAACCTACAGCGTGACGCCGACGTATGTACCAAACGAACCGTTGCAGTTTGCACTCCAGAAGAGAAACAGTAACCACACGAGCCTGTAATCTTTTATGTTAAATACGTATTTAAAGTTGTTCGCAAGACGTAAACTTAACTACCAAAGGTTTTTTTACTAAGTTGGATTTAAGTAGTTTGTTTTGTACCGTTTTGTAATAGTGCTGTTAGGTTTATTTAACTTCAAATAAAGTCAGTTATTTGAGGGACGGATTGTGTTATTTAAAAGATCCTGTCGTTTACTAAGAAAGTATAAAACAAGATAGTAGGCTCTCTATGCTTCTTACTTTCTTTTTCTAAATACGATCAACTACTGAATAATCTTGGTTATCAAGTTATCATTCTTCACAACATCTCTATCAATCAAAATCAAAAGTCATTTATTTAAATTAGGCTGAAAGTCAGCACTTTTTGGATGTCAAAATTATAACAGTTACCCAAAACGCTCGCCGCTTCTAAGCAGTTGAGCTGGGAAGAAAAAGTGCCGTAACAAATTGCCCAGCAACACATAATTATGTCTGTTACAAATTTATTCTATACAATTTCTCATAACCAAAGTATGTACTCACTATTTGGCGGAGTCGTTGAGCTGGTACTCATTGGAGCGCCCGAAGCACTCCTGAACTCCGGCGTCCGCCCAGAGCCTCTTCATCGCCGCCAGCAACTCCTCGCTAAACGGTTCCGTGTCTTCCATCCGTTGAATCACGTCAAACACCATCTTGCCATCGCTCTGTAACAGATAGGTACTATAAGTATTCCACAATTTTAAAATCTATAGAAACGTCTGTAATATTATAGGGCATTGCAATTGGACACAAATTCAATCTCCTTGCCGCTTCTAAGAACTTTCTTGTGAAAGGATTGTAATCAACGAAAATTTGTCAGTATCGTAAAACAAAAAAAAAAAAAAAAAGAAATGTAGGTATATCGTCATAATAAAATATGGTTCTTAGTTTTCTCAAGTGGGTGTAATAAAACTATCCTTAAAAGAAAAGAAAGTCAACCCTACACCACAGCAAAGAGGTTGGCAGCGTAGCCAACACTTTCCCCGACTGTCGACAACTATCATTTACAAATTCTGTTTTGTCTTCATACATTTAAGTGCCAATGAAAAAACCACACTGCAGAATGTTACAGGACGAGAGATTGCCTCCGGGTATAAACCACTACTGGTTTTTTTTTTTTTTTTTTTTTTACAAATTATAAACCAGCGCTTGACCGCAATCCTGCCTGATGGTAAGCAGTGACGCAATCGTTGATGGTAAAGCGCACTAGTTTATTAAGAGCCTATTCACTCTAGCCTTGAAGACACTCAAATTGTAGTCCGACGGAAACACCGCCGCGGGCAAATTGTTCCAGTCCCTCGATGTACGCGGTATAAAGGAGGAGGCGAAGCGCTTCGTCCGGATCGTAGTGGTGTTAACAACGTAAGGGTGGAAACCAGCCGTACGACGGGTCGTCCGCTGGTGCAACGGAGATGGGGGAATTAAATCATGCAATTCCCTCGCACACTCCCCGAAATGCATCCTATAGAACACCGAAAGGCTGGCTACTCTACGCCTGTGCTCTAGGCTTTGGAGACCAACTCGAGTTAGATCAGGGTCACCAATCAGCCTCTTTGCACGTCTCTCCACTGAATCCAAAGTGGCCAGGTGACACTTGGCAGCACCAGCCCAAATGTGGCTGCAGTACTCCACACACGAACGGACCTGTGCTTTGTATAACATTAGAAGCTGCCCAGGTGTGAAGTACTGCCGGACCTTTGCGATAACGCCAAGTTTCCTGGCAGCCACCTTGGCCTTGGACTCAATGAACCGCCCAAAGTTAAGGTTCGAGGAAATCTCAACTCCCAAAAGCTGAAGGCGGTTGGAACACTCCAAGGACACATTCCGAAAAGTAGGGGCCAAGGTGAACGGGCTCCTTTTGGCGGTGAAAAGACACGCCTGTGTTTTGGCGGCATTGAATGCTACAAGATTGGCATTGCCCCATTCGGAGACTGCCTGCAGTGCAACACTCGTTCGCTCAACCATGGCCTCTCTTTCGGACTGGTGCATTGAGATGGTGTTTACCACGGCTATTCCCATTAGTTCGTGGGGGTTAAAGAAGAAGTCCATTCCCAATCGGAATACACTAATTTCGGACACCACTCAAGGTAAGACAGTTGAAAAAGTGTGTGACATGAAAGGGAACATGGCAGTAATGACACCCTGGATAATTATTAGAAATTAAAATTCTAGTACTTCGTTTCTTGAAGAACTAGTGCCGACGAACGAGCTCACCGAGCTAACTATTGATTCGTTTTAATGAAGGAGGCGTCGTCGAATTTAGTATCCATCTAATTTATGAATGAAGCAATTACCAGATACCGAAATAAACCTCAATGGTGGAGACTTTACCTTGACTCCCCAAGTTTTACTTGTGAATTCCATGTAAAATTAAAGAAGCGTTTTGAATATTTAATCACTATTAAAAATTTCTTAAATGGTGAACTTGGGCCAAATAGATGTTTCCATTGTTATTCTGATGTTTGATGAAACTTGATGGAGAGAATATAACGACTAGTCCCAATGCAGATCACAGAATTAGGCATAATCATCGATAAATGATCGGAATGAGGAAATATTTAATTAATAATAGAATTGGAGATCCCATTATACAAGTTGTTTTAAAAAAATATGTACAGACGACAGCCACATCAAGCTACTACAATCTGTCAAATTTCTTTACTAGATTTGTATCTTTATCCGTAAAGCTTTAAGGTTAAAGGTTGATTGGGAATTTTTGTCAGTTTTGAATAGGTTGGCCTGCTGTCGTCCGTACCTAATTATTATTTGTATAATCTAGCTACTGTACAAAGTGCATTGTTTCTTTAATTAATTGACATAATTATGTGTACTCATAAGTATGTCGTAAATAAGAACAAAAACCCCATAGATCATAGTGATTAAGTACTAACGGCTTAATCGTCCATACATAACTCATTACTTCATTAGTGCAGTGTTGACCTATTTAGTAATAAAGACATCTTATTTGTAGAAAAGGCGAGGAGATGAGTGAGCTCTTAAACTCATTAGCTAACATAAGAACTTAGAAAGTTATCAAAAAACGGTGAATTCATTTCATTCTATGGTTCTAAAATCATGTGTTGAATTCGAGGTACTTTTATAAATGCCGCCCTGTATATCATCGCATTATTTTGAATCGTATTTAAAAAGAACAAGAAACAAAAACACTTTCACATTCAAATCAGAAATAGAAATGGTTAGTTATTTCTCTATACCCGTCCATAACCAAATTATAACGTTTATTTCATGATTACTGTTACATGTCCCTAACATGCACGGGCAACCATTGCCTAGCTTTAAAAGCCATAAACAGACCCATAGAGAACAATGCGTCATAATAATTTCGTGTTGAATAGCAATATCGTCTCAATTGGAGTTGAGTGACCCAGCATCTTCGACATACGCTAATCCGATTAGTAATCCATTTAGCAAACTCGTCTCGGAGAACCGTACGATTTCGTTACGCAATCCGCTAACCGCAAACTTAAAGAATTCTGACTAACTCTGGCTAATGAATAAAGAATAAAATCTCCAAAATTCTGATGTGTTTAGTCTTTGTAAAAGTTTCACGAGTTTATTGACGACGAAACTGCAATGCATCATAAAATACTCATGCTTTATGTAGCAGAGACGGTCAGTGTTCTAGGTATTATAAAAGTTTATACTAGCGGCACTGCGGCGTGAAATGCCATGCTATGAAATAAATAACTCGTACATGAGGTTTGTGCTTTTGCTGGTTGCAGAGGTTTCTGTGAAATATGCTGTAATTATGACGGGTGTTGCGGGTCGCAAGGCGCATGCGCGGTGACGGGAAGCTCGCCGCGCCATTCACAACCCCTCCTCGGAATAACCCGCCACCCTTGTTGCCTACACATTGCATATTCATTTAAACATCGACGTCCATTAGCTCGTTACCTAGGCTGGCATTAAATCATTGCTTCTTTGCAATGCACAATATAGCGTTCAAATTATGATGATCAACTCAAGTTGGGTTTTTCTTTATGGAATTATATATGGAATGATGTATGGAAGAAAAAAAAAACATATTTCGTCGACCCCAAATAAATAAGGGTAGAGAATAATGACTGTTAATCCTAATGAAACGAAGTTTGGGAATTGATAAATGATTCCTTCTCAGCATTTGTAAAATTCCATGGATATTTTGTCATGTCTTCCGTTGCTAGCCAATACACAAAGCTTAGCTTAAAGCTAAGCTTTGTCTATTAAAAGTACATTTAAAGATAGATCATAACATTGAACCAGTTCGCTATGTAACCGTAGAAGGTCTAAACTTAAGAAACAATGCTGAGACAACCCTCATGCGATTCATTGTGCGTGTACTTAGGTTCTGTTTCAACATGTTTGCGCCGGATAGAGCTGTCACGTCCACTGCTTTCATGTCCCTCACTGTGATAAAGAGATAGGTGCACGAGGTAACATGACAGTGTCATGTGCACACTGACGACAGCTTGCGATGCGTACAGTATGCTAACTAATGGAGGACGATAGAGGGACTCATTAGGGGAATATAGGGAAGGGGATCGATCTCCGGATATTGCGTGAACTGTTGAAATACTGCGTTTGTAAGCTGAAGTACTTGAGGAGGAAATTACAGATATTTTTATTGCTCGCAGCCTCATGGACTTTAAAGATCCGTTTACGACGTACCTATGTCAAACATTACGTGCGTCACATCTCGTGACGTGTGAATTAATTACAGTTTTCAGAGCAGCCAGCGTCTCGTTCGTTGTGTAACCTATGACGTTAACATGAACGACTCTTCAACAGGTCGGAACGGAACTGAGATACCTTATCTGACAGACATTCCGAACAGGTACTCATGATGATAACGCTGGCCAATGTATCCCTTTCAGATTTTACTGTGGTCGTTCGTTGGTTGCTAATAGAATTGCGCATTATCGCAAATATGACATTGCTACCTTATCTGGTTTACCGTAAATTATTCAGTTTGCAATATCTAGTTAAAACGTTAGCACAATACCTAGTTTTGGAAATTAACCTAACCAAATTGGTAAATCGATGAACGTTTTGTTGGTAAATTGGACTAACAACACTGCAGTGGCTTCTATTGTATTCACAATCCTGCACTTAAAATCCAATTTCATCTCAAAGATAACCTTGGCATGTCCAATGTCCATGTCCACCAATGTCTCATTGTATTCACAAGGGAATAAAAATTTGAAATAACTGCGCCAATAAAACTGTATGGTATACAATAATGGTAATTTGTTATGGAGCAATATTCATAGCAAACATATAATGCAATAAGCTGTTGTGCAGAGTGAAGCCGGGCTCGTGCGGCCGGCATGCAGAGAGCCACTCTCATGAATAACGAATACCCTATATTGATCTCCATAAAGAGAACGCTTCACAGAATCGAACAAATCCTGGGAAAATGCAGATGTAATTTTCGTTTATTCATGGAAGCCTTTCACCGGTAAATTATGTACAATTTTATACACAGCTACAATAGTTTAGTACTTTACAAGGTTCGTACCCGAAGAGTAAAAACGGAACCCTATTATTAAAACTCCACTGTCTTATGTCACCAGGGTGTCACCACTTGGTAGCTGGACAGTTCAAAATTTCATAGTGGTGGATTTCTGATGCCGCTATAACAGCAATATACAAATAAAATAAATATTTTATCAAAAACGAATAAAATAGAGCGAGAGCAGCGGGCAGCCTAGTGGTATCGGCCGCTACTTACAAGTTTTAATTCGTAGGTTCGAAGTTCGAACCCCGTCAGGCGCTTTACTTCATGTAAATTATGTCATCACCATTGCTCTCAAAACGATGAAGAATAACGGAGGTTGAGGAAACCGATATGTATATCTACCAACCCGTACCTACTGCGCCAGCGTGGTACATTACGGACCACTCACTCTCACATAGAGGAGACCATGGTGACCATGTTCCCAGGAGTGGGAACATTATAGGCTGATTATGTAATACATCAAATAAATACGAGGGTAGATCGAAAAATTCGCGGCCGAACACATAAATACTTGAAATATTTTGATGTAACTGACTTCATTCGATTTGCTTATTCTATGAAGAAGTGAGAAAATTGAGCAACGAGCGGTCATCAAAAACCTGTTTAAAAAAAACTAACTGGAAATGAGATTCATGACTACCCCAATACACTGTGAAAAAGTGGGTTGCAGAATTTAAACGTAGATGAGAGAGTATTGAACATGACCCTCGCGGCCTACGATGTCTACGAAAAGACATCGGGAAAATCTGCGATCTGATATTGGCAGATCGGAGATGGCACATCAGGGAGATTAAACTATTGGCATCTCTTATGAACGAACCCAAAACATCATAGTCAATGGAACTTGGATTTTCTAAGGTTTCTGCACGGTGGGTACACAGATTGCTTTCAGTTGAAAGGAATACGGCTCATGATTTCTCGCGACTGTTTAAGGCTGATCCACAAGATTTTTTGGCCAGATTTGTGACAATGGATGAAACCTGGGTACAACACTACACCCCAGCGTAAAAACAGCAAACCAAGCAGTGGAAAAAACCTAATGAACAGACTCCAAAAAACCAAAACAATTTTGTCAGCTGGCAAGGTTATGGTGTCAGTTTTTTGGGAGGCTAAGGGTATCCATCATAGTGGACTACCTTGCAAAAGGTGAAACTATAAACTACGCTAACTAGTATAAGTCTGACACGCCCTTCCGCTCCGGCCAGAGCGGGAGAAGTCATTTGATGATTTCCCATCCCACCAAAAAGAAAAAACGGGACAGGTCTTCATTTAAGCACTACCATGTGAGAGTATGCTTATTATTGCACCTTTTAACGTCGTTTGTGTCAAACAATCAAAGAGAAAGGCCAGGATTACTCTCAGCAAGAAAGTGTTGTTCCGTCAGGATAATAATGCACGCGTTCACACGTCTGCTGAATCTATAGCTAAAATTCGTAATTGTGGCTTTGAATTGCTGCCCCATCCCGCCTATTTCTCTGATTTGGCACCTTCATACTTTATTTATTCCCAAACCTAATGAAACACGGAAGTAAAAAAATCTTTATATTAAGAGGTCGAACCTGCGGTGGCTGACTTTTTTGAAGGCCTTTTTTAAAGAAACTTCTTTTATGATGGGCATAAAAACATTAGAAACCAGATGGAAGAAATGCATTGAGTTAACTTTTCAATTCATCCTCTTATTTAAGAGGGCACCCATACAACAAACGTGATTTACTTTTTTTTTCGATTTTTTGATCGATATTAATACGACAACATAAACACTCTATAAATATTCACAGAAAGTTTAGTTATATATTCACTTTTTATAAATATATAAGAGGGTTTATTTATTTTTGGGGCTCTCAAACAACAGACGTGATTTTTATATTATAGATAATGGTATGAAACCCTTCGTGCGAGGATCCGACTCTCACTTGGTCGGTTTTTTATCATTAGTTTGACTTAATTGCAACATTTTAGAACAAACGATGACAACGATGTATGTGCATACAATTTAAGCTATACAGCGTCACCATTAAAATTATGCTGCATTGGTTACTATGCCATAAGTATCATAACTCTCATCATAAGCATCTCCCACAAATTGCTTCGTAATCAGCATTAGCAGCAAACGGAAGCTCAAGAGCACTTATTCCCGATGTAGATCTCGATGCAATCGACATTATTTTTACTGACGATCGTCCATTATTTATAGAATACAGCCGACGCGTAATCGACGCAGTTTATCGTTTACGCAACGAATACTAGCTTTGATTTTCGATTTTTAGTTAACTAATGAGTAGTGTACGATTGATATCTTAGAATAAATATTTCAATTGGATCAGTATACTCATCGTATGGTGATCATATTGTTTTGTAGGAGATTTTTATTATTTTTTGATATCCTAGTAGAAAGCACGCCAAAAATTTCTTATGCTGGGATCACAACCGAAAAAGGCGGAATATAAAAACTTTTTATTTGTGAAAAGTACTGACATATGACCCCAACATAATATATAGTAGTTGGGAAAAGGCTAGCACAAACGACTTACTTTCGTCTTGATTTTTTACCCGTAATTGGACGTAGTTATGCAAAATGGATCCAACCCACAAAAACCGTTTTTTGAGTTACTGTTATAAATGTCTAAAATCTACCTACACATCAACTTTAGTATATGAAAAAAAAACATCCAAGCCGCAAAAAAGTACAGGAAAATACCCATTATTTAAAAGGAAATTTTCATCTACTGTCATGTTATTTTAATATATAAATTTTACTTCAAATTCTATTTTCTCAAAAGCAAGTTTGCTGGCTGGAACCTTTTTGCATAACTACGTCCAATTTTAGTTTAAAAACCTGAATCGATTATGCATATCAATGAGGCAATAATAGTCTGTTCCATTCGTTTACCTATACGTGTAAGTACGTATTCGACGTTGTAGATGTGTCACAGTTTCTAGCAGGATTGTCAATATCAGAAAAAGGGTACAGCTTACCTCTCGGTCCTTATTGCCGTAGGTGATGCCCAGGTTGGGCATAGCACGCAAGATGGCGACGAGCGACTGAATCGTGTTGCTGTACACCACCGGCCGGTACTGTTTGAAGTCTTCATTTGTAAAGCCACTTTCGTGGATAATTCTGTTGGAGAGAAATTAATGTTTAGAAGTTAGGTCAAAGAATATGTTCTAACAAGAGCCTGTAAACTGGATAGTCGGAAATTCTGTCCGCTACCCCATTCTACAATTTATTACTATTACAAAAGCTAATCAGCTTAGTATTTGATCTGCAGCGTGGATAGAATACTCTTTAACAGGTACACCATATAAATTAAAAACAAAAAAATGAAGACTTTAAAAAAGGTGACTCAAGGTCTTATCACTAAGAGCGATCTTTTACAGACAAATTTATTTTGACCAACATTTTTTTTTTCTGCTCTCCCTTATGTTTTTTACTAAGTAGGTACTATCTGTCGAGAATCTCGAACAGAGCATTGCCAAGATAAGATTTAAGCAGATAAAATTATATAATAGTAAGATAGGACATATCATCATTTTCCATTACATGAAGATTTAAGGAAGGACTATTATCATCACAATTTGTATCTAAGTACATTGGTATATGACACAGAACAAATAATTGGCTAAATTGAGGGAACGAGTTAATAAAAGGCGTAAATGTGTGTTAGTCATCGATTGCCTTGTGATTCATAGGTCCAATAGTGTGTTATTTTAATGAGATTGTTGAGTCCAACTTCGGCTAATGTGATTTCATGAGGTAGTCATTAATGTTACGGGAAAGTACCAGAAATTAGTAGTAAATTTGTAATGTATGCCGTTTTCACAACGCCGTCCTATTCAATTGTTGTATAAGATTCAATAGTATCTTTGTGATACTCCTCCGCTATTCTTTTTTGATTAATTTCGTTGCGGGACCCAAGACAGTTGAAACGTTTCTCCGGGACTCGTCGAGCTTCATTGCTCGGCGTTTTTCTGGCGGTCTCCACTGTTGATTCTGGCTTTCAGGAGTTGCAGTGGGTTGGGAACAGTGTGGCGGGTTTTGTCCAAAAAAAAAAAAAAAAAGTATCTTTGTGATGAACTGGTTCTTTACAATCAGCATGGTAATTTCGTAACACATAATCAGTAGTAATGAGTTTCATTTTGACAGCTCAACAACATTCATTGCGTTATTTACGTTATTGAACTGACACGCGGACATATGGAATTATGGAGCAATGGAATAGCAATAAGCTTCAGAACGATTTCAACTGATAGTAATAGGTGTTAGTTGTAGCGCCATGTTTGTTAGTCCTTAATTAGCAATAACATCAAAGGGACAGGTCGTCATTTAAGCACTAGCATGTGGGTATATTCCATGTGAGAGTATCTCTTCGAAAAACCTATTGGAAGTATCGAAACTCCAGATTGAGACAACGTAACTTAGACAATGATTTTGTTCCACTAAGTGACTCAAAATTGATAGTTTCATATTCCTGGATTATATAAGTACAACCCAAACCTAACCTAAATTTATGATGCATTCGTCTTGTCCAGATCTGTCCGCATAAATTATTTAGTCGATCAGACATTCAAATTCCATGTACATAAATAAGTTATTAGGAGAGGACCGTAGGCTCAACTCAATGACAAACAGGAATATAGACAATTCAGAGATTGAGATAAATGTGCCACTGAATATGAATTTCGCGAAACTGTATATGTATTTTCATTGTTTCGAGTTTTTTACTAACAAACTCAAGGGTCACTATATTTTGGACGATATTTTTGTGGCATTGAGAGTTTCTTTAATGTCTACTAAGATTAAAATGGTACTTAATTAACTTCTCTTAAAAAAAGATACCTATGCAGCCTTTTGTGAGTGAGTAATCAAATAATTTCTCCCACTCTGAGCGGAGCGGGAGAGCATGTCAAAGTTTTACTGACGAAACCCACCCGTGCTTCGTAAGTTGTCTATCTATGCCAGGGGCCAAATTAACTCTTTCGAACACGCCGCGACCCTGCAGATATTAATGCAGTCTTAACTGATGCCGAAGTAGACATATTTCATATAAGTTCAGCTAGATTCTAATTCATCTGTTACGGGGGATTTAACTAACAAAAAGCCCCGAAAAAGATAGTACCTTTAAAGTTATCAAAGCAATAAGCTGCTGGCATGTTGTATAAGTTGTGAAATTCATTATTATTTTACTTTTCACAGATGCACTGTTCAATAAAAACAAACGTGCTACACAACCGGGGCGCTGGATTCATCAGAATTGAGGGAATTTTTACTCCTTTACCATACCAAATCCTAAGCTGTTCTATTTTTCTTACGTCAGTTTTGATAAACACAAAAAAGTCCCAGAGTGTATGTTGTTGCCAGAAAAGGTAAGATCTCGAGTAATGAATAATACTGGTTGATATAATGGTAAGCATAATTACTTATTCTAATACTAGATTTTTGATGACAAAATCGGCTAATTCTATTTTCAAAGTACTTCATAGAGTAACGATAAAATAATTTGATATCTAGAGTCTGGCGTTCCATAGATCTGTTATGTAGCATCCGGGACGCGGATGACGTCACCAACGGCATGGTGTAGTTGCAAACCCACTAAACGTTGATCTCACCAACATTAGCGTAGGTTTTTGTAGACTGTAGAGCGACGTGGATGAGTGCTCATTTGCGTCTTGGCCATATTCATTGACAACTGTGACATTACGAATAGTAAACAAATTGATTAGATAACGACCAAAATGAATACTATTGTCAACTAAGTACATACTATATACAGGGCTATTACATATTTTCATAATACCAAATCAGAATATCTCAATTTAAGTATTAAGTGGGTTATGATTTATGATTGAGTCATAATATCTGAATCAGAAACCTGTTTGACACAAATTAGACTTATGCAATTTTCACTGACCACCATCAACTATTTGGCAGGACCATTAGCTTCATCGGTGTCATTTGGTGACGTCACATACATTGTTTTTATTCGTAAGCGTTGGTGACAAACTCTCAGCGTGACTTGAAGACAAATATCTTTTAATTTAAAATACACGTACAATCCTATCATAAGACTACCAAATAACGGAGCATAATTATCTACGTATTCATTACCTAAGCAAATCCGTTTCGCGTCGTGGAACGTTGGCACGCTAACTGGACGCGCGAGAGACCTGGCCGAAACTCTCCACAGGCGGAGGGTGGCCGTGGCGTTCCTGCAGGAGACTCGGTGGAAAGGCAGCAGATCCCGGCTTATTGGGAATGGCTACAAGCTGATCTACACGGGTGCACCTAGTGGGAGAAATGGGGTCGCCGTGGTGTTGTCTGACGAGCTCCAGGACGACGTCTTGGAGGTGAATCGCATCAGCGATCGGCTAATGTCGGTGCGGGTGCTTGTCAATGGGATTATAACGCACTTGACAAGTGCCTACGCTCCACAGGCCGGGTGCGGTGAAGCCGAAAGGACGCTGTTCTGGACCCCGCTCGAAGGATTGCTTCGCGGGATTCCGTTATCCCAGGGAATCGTTCTGGGTGGTGATTTAAACGGTCATGTGGGTGAGAGGTGTGGCGAGTTTGAGCGTGTTCACGGTGGCTTTGGGTACGGTAGCCGCAACGCGGAAGGAGACAGCATTCTCCGAATGTGTGCGGCTGCGGACCTTGCAATCGTGAACACCTACTTCAAAAAGAAGCTGGAGCACCTTGTCACCTACCGGAGCGGGCGAAGCGCTACCCAGATCGATTTTCTATTAACTAGGAGGCACCACATCGGCAAAGTAGCCAACTGCAAAGTCATACCCGGTGAGAGTCTCACTGCACAACACCGTCTTCTTGTCATGGACCTCTGCGTAAAGGCCCAACGTAGACGTGTAGAGGACTGTCGGCGCCAGATCCGGTGGTGGCTGCTTGATGAAAACAGGTCCCAGGATTTTGCGTCGGTTATTGGCGACAAGTGCGTCGGTACCGACGGAGAACCTGTGCAAGACCACTGGGACAGGATCCAGGCAGCTATTACGGGGGCGGCGCGGGTGGTACTCGGCGTCTCTAAGGGCGGCCGCAAACGTGACAAGGAAACCTGGTGGTGGGACGACACAGTCCAGAGGGAGACTAAGGTGAAGAAAGCCCTCTTCAAAACGTGGCAAGCGACCGGATCTCCTGAAGATCGCGACGCATACAAGGTTGCCAAACGTGCCACCAAAAGAGCTGTAGCCAGAGCCAGACGAGACCACTTGCAACCTCTCTACGAGAAGTTGGAATCGTCTGAGGGGCAAAAGCTCATTTACAAGTTGGCACGTTCCAGGGTCAAAGCGGCACAGGATATATCCAAGTGCCGTTGTGTAAAAGACCCAAATGGCAACCTGCTATGCGAGGACCTCGCGGTGAAGGAGAGATGGCGCTCGTATTTTCACGAGCTGCTGAACAAGCAGCATCAAGAGGTGCAGACACCGGAACTCCCTCCGAACCTTGGACTAGTGCCCCTGATAACGCCTGAGGAAGTCCAAACGGCTCTTCGTCGTATGGGGAATCGGAAAGCTGTCGGAGCTGACGGAGTCCCCATTGAGGCCTGGAAGGCGATGGGTCCTCGCGGTGTGGGCATGCTAACTAACTTTTTCAATCGCGTGCTTCTGACCGGCAAAATCCCGAGCCAATGGAGGCTGAGTATTATTACTCCAGTCTTTAAAGGCAAGGGCTCGGTTCAGGAGTGTGGCAACTATCGCGGTATCAAGGTCATGTCCCACACCATGAAAATCTTTGAGAGGATCGTAGACTCCCGAATCCGGTAGGAGTGTGCTGTCTCGGAGTGTCAATATGGGTTTCGGCCAGGGTACGGAACCATGGACCCTATCTTCGCACTAAGGATCGCCATGGAGAGATACAGATCGAAGAACACGCCTCTGCATATGCTGTTTCTAGATATGCAGAAGGCCTTCGACTGTGTCCCTCGCGGGGTGATCTGGTGGGCACTGAGGTCCAAAGGGGTACCTGAAGCCTATGTCGACATAATTCGAGACATGTACCTCAATTCCGATTCCGTTGTCAGGACCGCTGTTGGCGACACTAAACCCTTCCCCATCACCGTCGGAGTCCACCAGAGATCCGTCCTTAGTCCGTTTCTGTTCAGCGTGATATTAGACGTTTTGTCGGACAGCATCAAGGATTCACATGAGCAGCCTCCCTGGCTACTCATGTATGCTGACGATCTCGCGCTGGCGGACGCGGACAGGGAACGGTTGGTGCGGCGGGTGAATGCGTGGAAGGACTCGCTTGAGAACGGAGGTCTGAAACTCAACGTGTCGAAGACCGTATACTTGGCCAGCAACACGACAGACCCCATGTCTGTGCGCATAGGCGGAGACATGGTCGAGTGCACGGACCAGTTTAAATACTTGGGGTCTGTGCTTCACGCGTCCGGCGACATTGATTGCGACGTCAAGGCACGTATTTCCGCAGCTTGGGCGAAATGGCGTGAGGTGACAGGTGTCACTTGTGACCCCAAAATGCCGGTTAAGCTTAAGGGGCAGGTCTATAAAACCATCATTAGACCTATTCTCATGTGATGGCAGTGAGGCGTGGCCTGTGCTTGAGCGACATAAGAAGGAGCTGCGTGACACGGAGATGAATATGCTGCGGTGGATGTGTGGAGTTACGCGGAAAGACCGCATCAGGAACTCCCGCATCCGGGGCAGCCTTCGTGTCCGTGACATTGCAGACAAACTACAGGAGGGTCGCCTACGCTGGTATGGCCACGTCTTACGCAAACCGGCATGTTACGTGGGTAACAAATGTCTTGCCATGGCGCCTCCGCCGGGCCGGAACAAGCGGGGTAGACCAAAGAAGTGCTGGCTTGACGTTGTAAAAGATGACATGCGTGCCAACAAGCTCTTACCACAGGATGCTAAAGATCGTGCGAAATGGAGGAGAATGTGCAGGAAAGCGGACCCCGGGCTCCAACGCGAAAGCCGCGGATGCAACCGGGATAAACGCTGAGATGATGATCATTACCTAAGCATTTAGCGTCTGATGTAGGTGTATGTCCTCAAAATTATAACTATTCTACGGTAACTAGGTAATAGCGAGAGTCGACATATTTTAGTAATAAAATATGCTAATTGCCTAAGCGTATAGAATTTTAGCATGATTTCTTCATAAACATACACAGCGTTTATTGTGCTAAGACGAATCACTTGAAAAGTCCGTAGAATATTGGGAAATTTAAACAAGTAAATGTTACCTAATATAGCTATTCAGACATTCCCTACACTACAACAAAAATTTTCATACAGCCGGGTAATCTTTTTATCTTTAAAATGTAAAACGCTTGTTGACATGTAGTAGATAGTAGATATAGGGAGATAGCAGGCAAATGTGTTACATCTCTAAACAATAATATTGATTAAGATAGATACGAAAAGTAATTGATAACATTGGTCGACATAGCATACTGTGGTGAAGTACTAGACAGCTATGATGGGTTGCGATGCAGAAATGAAAGGAAGAACGCTCGTCAGTTACTCGGCCAGTCAATGGAAGCTGTCTGGTGTTTTTGTCTATTCTGATTAAGAACTAATGGCTGAAAGACATTACCAATTGTACTAATCTACACACTACAATACAGATTCTGCCTAAGGTACGATTCACACCAACCGGCTCGCATCGGGCCGGGCCGGGCGACATTTTACAATGCGGTAAAGAACATTGAAATGTATCAACAGTTATTACAGTTCATATTTGCATGCAGCTTACGCATAGTTCGACGTTCGTTCGTCCGACGGCGGTAACTATGCGTAAGCTGCATGCAAATATGAACTGTAATAACTGCTGATACATTTCAATGTTCTTTACCGCATTGTAAAATGTTGCCCGGCCCGGCCCGATGCGAGCCGGTTGGTGTGAATCGTACCTTAATGGCACTTCTTGGACACAAACTGTTGTCTCGTCATACAATTTTGCCCCAACCCTACATCGTCATAACAGATAAGATAAAATAGGTAGTTGATTTTGAAACTAGGCAGATTTAAACCTTAGGAGGGCCCTGCAGAGTGTATTATACGAGTACTGCCCTGTAGAGGTCTTCGGATTGTGTCTCAAACACCACACACACATAACAGATTTTGAAGAGAAGAAAGGCAGGCTAAAGTGAGAGTGGGTTAACTATGCCTTTAATGTCTCGGAGTACATACGCAAAGAGATGTCAAGGATAGTCACTAGCTGGCCGATTAAGAGGAGGAGAGGAGGTATTTGCAGAACAGATGTCGAAAAAAATAGCAAAATACAGAAAATTTAGGGGAGGCCATTGACCAACTGAGTGAGACACCCACAACGTATGCTAAAAAATAAAGTTGTTCGAGTACAAAACGACTTGCTATTGTAGAGATAGTTTATATTTTGCATTGGCCCCAAATTAGGCAAGCCTGTATCTTGGGTACCAATATGGATACAGGCTTGTCTAGCTAAAATTACTATTCGACTGTTGATGGTAGATCTTACGATTCATTGCTATGCTGGCTATGAAAAACAAGCAAAAATCCATTTCGTTTACCAACTGCTACTTGCATAAACTTAGGGGCTGTGACAAACCTCTTGGAAGGGATAACGTTAAGCTATTAGGTACGAAATTTCTACAAGTTCGTATTTATGTTATACATATTTAGATTTTATCACATAAATCTCCAAAGATCCCTGAATAACTAAATAAATTCCTTATTGAAATATCGGTTATATTTCTGACTATTCACTACATTCTAATAACAAACCAAAAAGGTATTATACTTACTTCATTTGTTTGACTATAGTACTTTTGCCGGATTCACCAGCACCTGTAAACAAAAATACAAATTAAATACACACAAAATTGAGTGCACCACTAACACGTGATGCAATTGTATTGACATTATTTAATAATTATACTACAATTAATTAGATAAGTGGAATCAGACCACTGCCATTGCATAACAGCTGCGTTTCTTCAAAGCAACATTTCGCCAAACCACGTAATAAAACACGCGATGATATAAAAACATTTAATTACCGCCTAAATGTAAACTGTTTCAGTCCACATTATGAACGTCTCGCTGTGTGAAAATAGCATGGAAAAATAAATTACAGTGATACGCGGACGTAGTAAGGGACCGCGCTGATCGATAGATTTCAGTGTTTGCAGCTCTGTCTTGCATACTGAGAATGCTCCAGGTTTTCCATGTAATTCCTAGAACACAATCGATAACCTACGTGTCCACGCTACACAGAAAACCTGCGCTTTGAATCATATTTACTTGATTTTTATTACACTTATTACATATTTTTCTGTTAAGGCTGAGCAAAGGTGATGACTTGATGACAAAAAGTTATCAACCGTAGATTGTTCAAGAATAGCAATAATTATCTCTCAAATATTTTCTAAGTGTACTATAATCAGACGAATCCTACATATACAATACTTCTGTAAACATAATTATTACAGATAATATTTATTTACCGTTACATCCTTCGTACTTAGACATTAATTGGCTAATAAAGTGACGAAATTACGTGGGTGTAGTAAAACGAACCCTGTCAAATACAGGTTCTTGGTATCATGACCCCTGTTGGCTCTAATTGGCTCGCCAGCGCGAATGGCCGATCTCTGACCCCCGATATACAAATTATCACTACACAAGTGCACTCCTGATTTCTACATTGCAACTTGTCCATCCATTAATACCTTCGATTGTGATGTTTTGGCTTGTATAATGTAACATTAGAGGATGTGGCGCCCCGTATCATATAAGACAATGGATTAGTACGTCAAAATAAAAGGTATCATCGCATATTTTATATTCACAGTGGAAGAACTTTCACAATCAAGTGGATGGTAATCGCGTGCTAAGAAAGTATTCCCACGAACACCCAATATAATAAGTTTCAAAACAGTGAATGTCATGTTGGATTATGTAGAATTTTAATAGTTTAGAAGTTATCTTGAGCATATCAAACGATCGGAGCAGGGATAAACTGTATTACTTCACTACCGTAGTCCTAATAGTGTTCCGTATATATGTAAGGAACAACAGTGATGTCACGTTGGATTTTTTTAGTTAATAGTGAATGCTTAAGAATTTTTATAGTTTAGAAGTTATCTTGCGCATATCAAACGATCGCAGCAGGGATAAACTGTATATTACTTCAATAGCATGGTTTTAGATCCTAATAGTGTTCCTTTTATGTAAGTAACAATGACATAAGGCATGAAGTTTTTGTTTTTATTTACATCTTTATCGGTTCATAGAGCACTTTTTCGCATGAACCTGGCAGAATGTTTTATCGTGGCGTAAACCTCGATAAAATGTAATGTATCGAATCGAACTTCTGTATCGCTGGGGTGACAGGATGAGTAGACGTCGCCTCTGTGCGTTTTTGCGCTATCATCACGATAACATCGTCGCGTGCTCGAATGCCGCTTGGTTGATAAAATACCTGGCTGTAATGTCAGTTCGATCGCCTCTTCAATGTTAACTTGACATTTGTCTATTCGCGAATAAGTTACAATTCAAGGTTTTTAGTAGGTACCTACATAGAATAAGGACCTTTATATTTCAAATCCTTAGCGCCTATAATTATAATCTAACCCAAATGACATAATTTGTAAAGCCCTCGTATCTTTTTAATAACATCGATATTGACCGATTAGCGCAATATATTATAATTAATTGCCTGAGTTCATATAACAATCGTATTAGCATGGTCGTAATCAGTTTCTGGCCTAGGGAGGCAAGTCACACCTAAGGGGGGCAAGTCAGGCCTAGGGGAGGCAAGTCAGACCTAGGAGAAGGCAAGGGGGGCTCCCCCTGTATTGGAATTATTATGGGTACGTCTCCCAAAAACACTTTTCACAGAAAAAAAAAGTAACATCAGACTTCTTTTTAAGAAACAGTACAAACTGAAAAATAAATAACTATCAGAAATTAACTTAGATTTTATTTTGTATTTCGTTTTGTACCACTGATTTCCGTAATTAATTATTATTCACTTTAATACCAATGGAGGACTTTAGGACCAATGAAATAGGACCATACCAACTTTCAAATAAAAAAATCATGAATCCAATCAACCAATTGAAAGTAATAGTAAAAAAAAAAAAAAAGATACAGTCGAAATGGAGAAAGACCTCCATTTTTTTGTAGTCCGTTAAAAAGGTGGACAGGGCAATAGGTAGGAATTAAATGAGGATACACACAAATGGTTATTGGTGTATGTGTAATGGACATAATGGTGTTGTTTTAAACAGGTTTTTAATATAGCAAATAACTTTGACGAGACCCCAAGCCACTTCCAATATCTAACTAGTGCCCAATGACTTCGATTCAGTTGGTCAAAGCGTAGGATTAATTTAGAAAATTAACAACTTTAAAGTATGTACCTAGTTATTTTTATGTCACTACAATATTTTTGTTTATTAGACAGTAGACTATACTTGGTAAAATAGTGTGACTTAATAAAGCACCCACATAAATTGAGACCCATTCAAGTCTAAGCTAGTGTAATGTTATGTACATATTCAGATATACTTACACTTATTATTTATACTCATATTCATACTTATATATGTATCATTCATTTCCACGGTCCATAATATACATTCCATTACTATGAGGCTCTGTTTTGATCATATTCCACTACACCAGGGCTCATTTTTCAGTTCACAGTCACAGTCCTCAACTTTAAGCCTAAGTTTCGGCGACTTAGTGACCCCTTAGCGTAGGAAGCCGTACCTATGCAGGACTGTATCACTTTTTCCTATCAAACTCAGCACTTTTTAATTTAATACCATTTATATTTACATTGTTACAGAACATTTTCATTATTTTGACATTTTTTGACAACATTGTTGATGATGTATCTATGACAACCTTCTCATCAAAATTCTTGTTGGTCTGCTATTTTTATTTCATAATTGTTATTCGAACTCTTTTATGGTAAAATTATTTACTGTTCCTCGTCCATATTTTCGAATATTTTAAATTTCGACCTCCAACCGTTCTGCGAGGTTTCTTTAGGAATCATCGCAGAGCAGTGGTCAGTCGAGCTCTGGCTTCCAAACAAGCCTCTTAAAAGTAGGTCTCCAGTAAACGCTGCCTCGAGAGCCCTTCTAGGGTGTTTCCTGCTGTGCCAGTCTCTATATAACTGGTGCGCCTGGAGCTGCCTGGCCCTTTGCCGCCGGAGCCTTCGACTGCTGCCGGCCTTGTGACGCCGGGGCAGTCCCTCTTCCGTAGCTGCCGCCGGTCCACCAGGGCCGTTCTTCGTGTAGCTGCCGCCGGTCCACCAGGGCCGTTCTTCTGTAGCTGACGCCGGTCCACCAGGGCCGCTCCTCCGTAGCTGCCGCCGGTCCACCAGGGCCGCTCCTCCGCAGCTGCCGCCGGTCCACCAGGGCCGCTCCTCTGTAGCTGCCGCCGGTCCACCAGGGCCGCTCGTCCGTTGCTGCCGCCGGTCCACCAGGGCCGCTCGTCCGTTGCTGTCGCCGGTCCACCAGGGCCGCTCGTCCGTTGCTGTCGCCGGTCCACCAGGGCCGCTCGTCTGTTGCTGTCGCCGGTCCGCCAGGACCGCTCGTCTGTTGCTGTCGCCGGTCCGCCAGGGCCGCTCGTCTGTTGCTGTCGCCGGTCCGCCAGGGCCGCTCCTCCGTAACTGCCGCCGGTCCACCAGGGCCGCTCGTCTGTTGCTGTCGCCGGTCCGCCAGGGCCGCTCCTCCGTAACTGCCGCCGGTCCACCAGGGGCCACCCTTCACCATCACCCATCAATCATTCATCTACATTATTCATTTTTATACTTCCATCTTGTCTTTTCTGTATACTTAATAAATACTGTCTCCCTCTAAAGTCTTTTCTTGTCGTTATACGACAGTTTGGCGCCCAACTAAAATTTCCTGCACCCCCTTAACTTCCTAAATTCAAAAGAAACACTTCGTCTAGTGTCGTACATTTTCAGCTCTTTGGTTAAATATTTTGGCTATTCTATCCCTTTCATTTTCTCTTAACACACACACATAACTCATTCACTCATATATACTTACTACACCTAACTTAATTTTTTTTCCCTAACAGGAAAACAAGGTATACTTTTACATACTTCAACTAGCTTTTTTTTTTTTTTTTTCTAACTTACACTTAAATATGTCTCGTCCAATCAAATTTGAACTCTTAAATAAAAACGATCTTGAATATGAAGTTACAATTAGACTGGAGGAACCAGCAAAAACAGTTATATTGTTAAAGAGGCAGATGCTTCTGCTAGCTCCCGCTGCACCATCGGAAGATATTTTAACTTCGAAACTTTCAATTCTTTGAAAAACGATTCTTATTAATGTCAATTACTTTATGTACTAATTATTTATGTAAATATTACTTCTTTCTTTTGTTTACAGCTGCACATCTTATTTATTTTTTATATTATATATAAACATCACTCACTACACAAACATTACATTACATTTGCTCGACCCTACTCTTCAGTCTCACTCTTCTACCCTATGGAGCGGATTGCAACTCATTAAATAAGCCTATGCAGGAGCGGTTGGTTACTCCTAAAATAAGCCCAAACCAAATGCTAACTCTTTCGCTCTTCTAGGAGCTTAAATTTCTACTTACATTATCTAATGTTTCCTTTTTTTTTTTCCTTCCAGTCTGGAGCGGCTGACAACTCCAAAAATAAGCCTTGTCGTCATTCTAAAACACACTTCTATGAGTGGCAGTCATCAATTGTGAACTCCACCCATACCTGTATGAAGAGGATTGCTTGAAAGAGATAGGTGGTATGAATGGGTGAATGGAGATGGATGAATGTGTGAAGTGTTGTTTTACAGTCCCTACTTAAAATCTTATTAGAAAATTTTCTACAGTTGAAAATTTTTCCAGGGTCGGGGGGAAAATGTAATGTTATGTACATATTCAGATATACTTACACTTATTATTTATACTCATATTCATACTTATATATGTATCATTCATTTCCACGGTCCATAATATACATTCCATTACTATGAGGCTCTGTTTTGATCATATTCCACTACACCAGGGCTCATTTTTCAGTTCACAGTCACAGTCCTCAACTTTAAGCCTAAGTTTCGGCGACTTATTGACCCCTTAGCGTAGGAAGCCGTACCTATGCAGGACTGTATCACTTTTTCCTATCAAACACAGCACTTTTTAATTTAATACCATTTATATTTACATTGTTACAGAACATTTTCATTATTTTGACATTTTTTTGACAACATTGTTGATGATGTATCTATGACAACCTTCTCATCAAATTTCTTGTTGGTCTGCTATTTTTATTTTATAATTGTTATTCGAACTCTTTTATGGTAAAATTATTTACCGTTCCTCGTCCATATTTTCGAATATTTTAAATTTCGACCTCCAACCGTTCTCCGAGGTTTCTTTAGAAATCATCGCAGAGCAGTGGGCAGTCGAGCTCTGGCTTCCAAACAAGCCTCTTAAAAGTAGGTCTCCAGTAAACGCTGCCTCGAGAGCCCTTCTAGGGTGTTTCCTGCTGTGCCAGTCTCTATATAACTGGTGCGCCTGGAGCTGCCTGGCCCGCTGCCGCCGGTCCACCAGGGCCGCTCCTCTGTAGCTGCCGCCGGTCTACCAGGGCCGCTCCTCTGTAGCTGCCGCCGGTCCACCAGGGCCGTTCTTCGTGTAGCTGCCGCCGGTCCACCAGGGCCGTTCTTCTGTAGCTGACGCCGGTCCACCAGGGCCGCTCCTCCGTAGCTGCCGCCGGTCCACCAGGGCCGCTCCTCTGCAGCTGCCGCCGGTCCACAAGGGCCGCTCCTCTGCAGCTGCCGCCGGTCCACCAGGGCTGCTCCTCTGCAGCTGCCGCCGGTCCACCAGGGCCGCTCGTCCGTTGCTGTCGCCGGTCCACCAGGGCCGCTCGTCCGTTGCTGTCGCCGGTCCACCAGGGCCGCTCGTCCGTTGCTGTCGCCGGTCCACCAGGGCCGCTCGTCCGTTGCTGTCGCCGGTCCACCAGGGCCGCTCGTCTGTCGCTGTCGCCGGTCCGCCAGGGCCGCTCGTCTGTTGCTGTCGCCGGTCCGCCAGGGCCGCTCGTCTGTTGCTGTCGCCGGTCCGCCAGGGCCGCTCCTCCGTAACTTCCGCCGGTCCACCAGGGGCCGCCCTTCACCATCACCCATTCATCTACATTATTCATTTTTATACTTCCATCTTGTCTTTTCTGTATACTTAATAAATACTGTCTCCCTCTAAAGTCTTTTCTTGTCGTTATACGACACTAGGTCTAACTAAATTACCATTTTTTTTTTTCGGAGTGTGGGGAGTGGCTCATTAACGCAAAAAGCCATTCACGGTCAGCTATGCACGCACTGGCAGCCACGGCGGCGTGCCGTGACACCTCAATTAATTTCTAGCACAAGATACCAAGTTGACACAATTGTCACATATGATTGGTCACCACCTCACATTCATTATGTGATTGTGAAACATTTTTTGTTTGTTTTGGTTTCAGTTTCCTTGAAATATCAACACCAGTAAAAAAGGAAAAATCTTATTTTATCCTGGTTAGGCATCAGATGTTGAATGTCAATGGACACTGGAAATATGACAAAAATTTAAACTGGTTCTACCTAGTTAGTTCTCAAAAAGCACTTTGTATGGTTTAATTTCCTTTGCAATTGACTTGTAAATTTTGCAATTAGGTCTTTGTTGTCTTGTAAAGATGCAAGATCAGCTGATGTAACTATTAGGTATTATGGTGTTACATTGCACTTTAAGAAAACAAATAGAATGTAATAATGGCATGAATTCGAATCGTTATATGAATGAGTCAATGAGTTTTAATTGAATTTGAGAGGATGTAAATGAAGCCAAGAATTTTCTCACTGCTGGCACTAAGCCTCATTGAAAGGAGCTCCTAGAGAGCAGAGTATCCTGCAAATTTATAAATATGAAAGTTTGTAAGAATGGATGTTTGCTACTCTTTCAGCAAAACTTCTGAATGCATTTAGATGAATTTGGGTCATTATAAGCATAGGGATATTCTCATAATTTTAAGAATATATACAGTCTGATCTGTCACAATATGTCAAAAATATGAACATCACCTAATTTACGTACATTTTAAAGTTTTCAAAATGTTAAAAATTTTAAAATGTACTCAATGTAATGTGTGTGCTTCTGGAATCTGAAAAGATTGAGAGAAATAAATGTATTTCTCTCAATCTTTTCAGATTCCAGAAGCGCTCTACAGCACTTGGCTGGGTGTCTCGGGTATCCGAGGTATTCTGACAGCCTATGAAGCCTTGGGTCTATTTAATAGAATCCAGCAAGATGATGTTTGTGTCGAGTTTCAGTGGATACCCTCCTATGTTGGCTTGTTGGAGAATGAGATTGTGGATCGACTGGCTGGGAGTGCAGTAGATGATGGTGTGGATGTTTTGAGTCAGCCCTACGGTGGGGAGATTATAAGAGAAGCTAGAAGATTATGTAGAGAGACATGGAAGATGTCGTTTAGAGAGTGCTCACAAACTAAGGGTCATCATCATCATCTCAGCGTTAATCCCAGTCGCATCCACAGCTTTTTCAGCTGTGGAGTCTGAGGTCCGCTTTACCAGTCTAACTGCTTATTTTGGCTAAACTTCGACATTTTCTGTGAAGCGACTGCCGTCTGACCTCCACAACCCGAAGGCGATATCGAAGCATTGCAGTTAGACCAATTGTTAGACTTTTGAGGGCTCCAACAACCCGTAACGACTGCCACTAGATGTTCGTATGGCAACCGGGAACAACGGCTTAACGTGCTTTCCGAGGCACGACCAGACCAGTGCAAATATTCATATGCATACAAATATTTGCACTGTGCGGGGATCGAACCCGCGCCTCCTTGCGCAACGGCCGCGTTCGCTACCGCTACGCCACAGAGGCTGTCAGCTCACAAACTAAGGGTGCCTGGTACTATACCATGCAGGACACACTGGGATCAGTGCCTTGGTTTGAATGTGCCAGCCTCTCCAAGGAGACATTGGTTGCTGCTCTCAGGTTGCGGGCTGGTCATGTTCCACTTGAACAAGTTTTATCATCTCATGGGAGTTAAGTCATCGCCACTGTGTGATGCGTGTCAGGTGCCCGAAGATTTTATTCATGTGTTGGTGGAATGTGACCAGTACCGCGGACTGAGGAGCCTGCTGGCAGGCATTGATCTCCATAATGGTAGAATCAATGTGGTTCTGAGCTGGCCAATGTCCGAAGAGGCCCAGTGTATCTATGGATTCCTAAAGAGATGTATGAGAGAGAGAAATGATAGAGAGGGGCGGAGAGTGTGAGTATGAGATTTGAAGATGTTATGTCTGAGATGTGTGTGATGTGTGTGTGGATACACTGGGATTGATCCCATGAGGCTGGCATAGTCACCCTGAGTGCACTGAAGTCTCTAAACACAAGATAAAAAAAAATAAATAATTGTTTGTTGCCGAGATGAGATTGGGACTAGATTTTGAACATTTTAAATTGAATTGGCCTTCAGGATTAACATATAGGATATTTTTTATTCTGATATTTCCATGGAATCAAAACCTAAAAAAGTTAAACTGTGGAATACAGCTATTAATTATAATAAAATTACCAAACAAAGATAATAAGTGTATGAGTATGTTGTAAAAGAACACACACACACACACACACACACATTGAGATAGTGCAAACTACTATCAAATGTCAAGTTTCAAAAATTATGATTTTATCATATCATCCAGATATGTACCCGTAGTGTGTAAAATAGTGGCCTAGGATGTTGTGGTGGCCTAGTGGTTAAAACACCAGCCTCTCAAGTATGAGTGTGCGGGTTTTTTTCCATGTCAGGCAAGTACCAATATAACTTTTGTAAGTACATCTTGGAAACCAATGACTGATTACTAGGTGTAGGAAAACATCTGGAGGAAACCTGGACTTAAAGTCTGAAATCGCCAACCCGCATTGAGCAAGCGTGGTGATTACGCTCAATCCTTCACTGCATGAGAGGAGACCTGTGCCCAGCAGTGGGACGATAAAAAGGTTGATGATGTGTAAAATATTCTTCTAATAAGTAATGAACATAACACTCTAAAAGAAACAGAAATTGTTGATCATACCAACTGCCTACTTCATTTATAGACATTAAAAAACACAATGGTGACACATTCTAGGAGTAAAATGACTAATTGAATTTGAATGGTGTGCATTATTATATACTATAGGTAAGTAAATGCTCGTTAGAGCTAATGCCAATTGAAATGGTCGCACAAGTTGATTAAACAGAATGATGCCTAGTCAATGTTTTCCACAAATGTGAAGAATGTACAACTCATATCTAAGAAGGTATTTGTAGAAAATAGTCATACAAAATTAATTGATGACAAACATTTTAATAAGTCAATATGGTGACAAAATACATGTGCTCACCATCTGTAATACTTCACAAAAAGCACTGCTTGTGTCAATGCACTCACATAATTATCAGTGTCAAGATCAAGGCAACCTTGTTTTGTAAAGCATTAAATTACATATTTATTTTCACTTTGAATTTGACCTCCACCTTAAATTATGGATGGCCTTACATAAGTTATATGAAAATTTGGTTCAAATGCTTTAAATATTATGTTTCAACTCAATTGGCTCAAAATGGATAAGTACAGTTTAAGTACTGCAAATGTCAATAGGTATTTAATGTTTCCTGAACTAGGTGGTAACTGAGATCATCCTAAAACATTTAATGTTTCATGTAACATTGTCTACAATGGAAAAATTATTTTAATGTAAATTAATACCTACATTATTATAAAATTGTATCAAATGGGTTTTTTGTTCAGTTTCCTCAAGTGATTGTATTTAAATGTAAATAAGTATTGTCCCATTTAGTGTTGGACATGAATGACATTGTTCTGCTGAAATATTGGCAACCGTTCAACATACTGCCAACAGGTACTGTTTACAGTGATTAAAATTCTTTAAATACTAGTTGATTGTTTACTGACAATATTACATGTGGTTTTGTAATAATTAAAATTTATGGTTCTTAAAGGAATCACCTCTTGGTTAGTATTGTAAAGCAATAAATATGTTTATTTGAACTTGTGTGTGTAAGTGTAGGCAGCATGTTTAGTTTCCATTGTCAAGCTGATTTTCTTTTGTGTTTTATCAGCCTTAAAATGTTATCTCATCAAGGTCATCTATGTAAATACCAGGAAAACTACCAGCTAACACAATGGAGGGGTCTCAATTCCTACTGAATCTCAGCTGATAAGAGTACAGTTATTGTACTGGATGACTGAAATATTGACAGTAATGGGTGAGTGTGTTATTAATGTAGAAAAGTGTAGCAAGACAGGCATGCTTCATCATGTACTGATTCATTTAATATTTTGACAGATACATGTATTTAATTTGAGCCAATGATAATAATGTGATGATATAATGTACTCTAGAAATGTATTTATTAAGCAGTGATAAGACAGATAATATTTTATGCTAAACTTATGAGATTTGACACAGTGGGTTCAAATAAATTAATCAATCTTATATGTGAGACAAATACATAATGAGATTGTTAAAATACGTCGCGTGGTACCTAAGTTTCGAAACAGGATAAGGAAAACCCCTCCTGAATTGAGGTACATGACATTGGGAGAAAAATTAACTATAATTAGTATAGAAATGACTACATAACGACTCATTGCATATGTTTCCTAAAATGTGAATCAAATAGGCACTTTCATTTGCGCACGGAACTACCGTACATACCGGCATAATGATTAGTTCCAAGTGAAAGCAACTAACCATTTCTACTCCTCGTTCAAAATCTGCAACAAGCTAATAGGGTGCATAAAGAGCGTTAGTACGCTATTCAACCAAGAGCATCATGAATGTTGGGATCGTTCAAGGGGACGCCCAAATTTACAACAACCCCGAAACATGGGTGCGGCCACGGATCGCGACCAAATAATAGAACTACACTGTACCTAATAACAGCAACTTGATATCTTTGGAAGCCTGGATTCCGTCCTCTTTCAGGTTCCTCTCAATCTGTCGGCTGCGAGCTGCAGCCGCACGCTCCTCGGCCGACTGGGCGCACCCCATGTCGGCAGCTGTCCCTGTTCCTTGGCCGGCGGCCGCCCCGACCCCTGAGCCGGGCGCGCTCTCACCGCTCCCTCTGCATGCGCTCTACACGCGTCCTGCCGCTCCGGCGAGACCGGAGCCACCCTACACAACGTTAGCACCCAACACACAGTAACCTAACAGTACCACTTATCACTGTTCATACGACTCCGAAACACACAATCTTTAGATGAACGACCGCGACTCGATATTTTCCAGGGTTTTTTACTGCACCGAACACTAAAAACACGCAACGACAATGCAAACTTTAATTGATTTTACAAATCCGTTTAAATACGAGATAATGGCGGCCGGATGACAAGCACCAACTCCGCTCCGTGACAGCGACCGCGCCCCGCTCGACTGACGTTCGGGTGCGTTCGGAAATCTTCGTTCGGACTCGCTCACACATGCGTGAAAGCACATTTACACGCGAAAGAGAACACGAGCAATGCGCTAAAATCAAAGATTTGTCAAAGACAATTTCTACTTTTTTTTCCGAAAAAAATATGATGGCGCGCATTTTAAATAAAGGTTGTTGTAGCTTAGCTTGTATCTAAATATGTTGGAGTCATTTCACAAAAAGATGTATTGATATGAAATGGCAACTTTCAAGCTAATCTGACTGAGATATTATATATACCAAAGATTACATTTAACACACATTTAAGTAACGCATTAAATGTTGTAAAATTTAAAGTATCTCTGTCTGTCTGTCTGTCTGACCGGCTTTCACGCCAAAACTACTAAACCGATTGTAATGAAATTTGGTACACAGATAATGTAGAGCCTGAGAAAGGACATAGGCTATATAACATCCCGCTACGACCAATAGGAGCAGAGCAGTAACAAAAAAATGTTGCGAAAACGGGAGCTAACGCAGACGTACATATTGCTCCCATTATTTTAACAGGCGCATATTTTATATCAACTGAGGTCTTTTTAATTTTTTCGGAAGGGGACAAACAGCGCCCTGAGTTACCATTGAACTTAGCTCGTGAGGATATGGTACACAACGTTAGTAAAAGCAATCCACTATCCGGATTTTCAATCAATTATGGCCAACCGAGAATGGCTATGCGAAAGGGCAATTTTGGCGCCGACTAATGAAATCCACTAATATTAAAAAACGAAAAGTGAGTTTGTTTGTTTGTTCCGCTTTCACGCCGTAACTACTGAACCGATTGCTTTGAAATTTTGCAGACGTAAAATTAAATACGTTAAATAATAGGGTACTTCTTATTCCGGAAAAAATGATATTCCTGAGGGAAATGTAAAAAGCGCGATATAACTGAATTCCGCGCGGGCGGAAAGCTAGTAGGTTCTTAATATTGCAACGGTAACATCGAAGTTGTGATAGGAATAATTCTACGAATTCTTACTAATATTATAAAAACGTGAAAGTTTGGATGTATGTATGAATGTGTGATTGTTACTCGTTCACGCAAAAACTACTGAATGGTTTTGTATGATATTTGGTACACAGTTGGCTTATAACCAGGATTAATATATAGAAGTGTTTACCCAGATATTTCCACGGTATCAATATTTATGCTGGTGAAACTGTGAGGCACAGCTAGTTCATGATAACAGCCATACGGGTTAATCGAAGTTGCTCTACGCTTGCCAAGGCCGGTCTATGGGTGACCATGATTACATGTTAAACCGTTGGTCCTGCTGTTCTTTTTAGATCTTTGACAGTCACTACGTGTATTCAGAAGTCGGAAAGTTTGTCAACCAAGTAACTGGGTTATGGAGATCAAACAAGCAGCCTCTCCAGGTGAAATATTGGTGCCTGTTTAGTGACATAAGGTAAGACTGGACGCTGACACCAACATAGTCGGGAAAGGAATGGATAGACTAGAATAGATTAAAATAGAATACTCTTTGTTATATACTTACACCATATAGATTACAGAACATAAATATAAAGATTTTACAAAGGGTGACACGGGATCTGCTACGAAATTTCGCTTCATCATCAACGTTTTTATTGTCCCATTGCTGGGCACAGGTCTCCAGTATGCCTATTGTGAATTTTCATTACGAAACGCACTCGATATCGACGATCGAGTTTCGTAATGAAAACTCATACTATAATAGGCATACAGCCCCCTAATCGGCGAACACATTTTTGTCAAATGATTGCGACTAGTTGGGATTTCCCTTTATTTAGAGAAGACTTGGCTGTAATCACCACGCTTGCTCAATGCAGATTGGCGATTTCAGACTAAACAGTCCAGATTTCCTCAAGATGTTTTCCTTCACTTTGTAATCAGCCATTGGTGTCCAAGATATACTCTTAGAAAGTACATATAACTTTAGAAAAGTTACATTGGTAATTGCCTGACATGGAATCGAACCCGCACATACTTGAAAGGCTGGTGTTTTTTAACCACTAGGCCACCACGAAATTTCGCTGATTTTATTTTAACTGACGATATTAGTGATAGCTAACGTAAACACTTAAGATGATTTCAAACTTGCTTGTCAATAACCTCACGACTATCGACAGCGCCATTTGAATAAACATTGTGTTTTAAATACAGAGTTTACTGATTTTAATTGTTGTATTTAACAACACATATGCAGTAAGTATAAATAAAACTTTGTCCAAGGACAGCAGCGGCTATCATGTTCATCTGTGGCAAAGAGTATAACAATATAATAATCTGCGGCCTGTGGTGAGACTGTTTACACTTTGGTATCATGTTGATGACAGGGTTATTATTCTAACGGACTAGGTTCTAAAAACTACAATCTTTTCAGAACCTAGCTAGAATGTAGGTAATTGAGAATTCATCTAATGCAACAATCAATTAAAAGCGAAGAGTATAACGTTATATTTTGGTCCTAAATAGGTACCTATTACCTAGTACGGACAACAGCAGATTTTTTAATTAGATTTTTTTCATCATCAACCTTTTTTTTATCGTCTCACTGCTGGACACAGGTCTCCTCTCATACAGAGAAGGATTGAGCGTAATCACCACGCTTGCTCACTACGGGTTGGCGATTTCAGACCCAAAGTCCAGGTTTCCTCAAGATGTTTTCCTTCACCTTCAGTCATTGGTATCCAAGATATACTTAGAAAGTAGAAAAGTTACATTGATACTTGCCTGAACTGGAATCGAACCCGCGCACTCATACTTGAGAGGCTGGTGTTTTAACCACTAGGCCACCACGACTAGTGGTGATTTTCAACTTTATCTTGGGAATATTTGACAGTTTCGGGTAGCTTGACCTACCGTCGTCCGTACAAAACCAGAAATATTTTTATATTTAATTATTTTCTAGCACAATCTTTGATTAGAACTTAGCTGGGCTCCTTATTTACATAAGAGTTTCTAAACAGAGACAAACTAATTTCTTAATCAATATTATTATTTTAGTTTTCAAATGCCGTCAAGTACAACTAAGTTAAATATATAGAATATAGCTTCACATAAGCTCAATAATTGAAAATAACAGAAATTGAACTAGCAATAACATATGCATACTTACATAGCCTACATAGGTACAGTCACGAGAATATAATCAGTACCTAACCGGGTTGTGGAGGTCAGACAGACAATCGATCTATGTAAAGTCCTCGTACAGTATTCAGCTAAATAGCTGACTAGAAGCTGACCCCGATTGTAAGGAAAATACTAGGCAGATTCATTGAGATACACGCGTTTTTCTTAAGACATAAAAATTTCGACTACAGACCTATTTCATAATAGTAGCTTCGATAAATAACAGTATTTCTAGGTGGTAAGGCAACTACGTACCAACCCGTACTAGGCCAGCGCGGTAGATTACGGCCCACTCCCTCTCACGGAGACGATACCTGTGCCCCATCCCAACAGTGGGAATATTATAGGCTAATTATGTTAAGGTAACTACTAAGACGAAAATAGATGTTGATTTTGCATTAAACATGACGAATAGATGTAGGTTATCAAAACATATGGGTAAAGAACCCTGACCCTTACCAACTCTGGAATCTAGTATATATGTATGTATGTAACGTACGTTGCGCTGGAAAAAAGGAAAAGTCCTTAAGCTCCTCATCAGACTTTGGGAGCTTAGGGTATCTGTTGCTATTGCTATGTTTTGTAAGCTCTATTCTGTGAGTGTGGTTTATTTTTTGGAAAGCATCATGTGTGTTCTTTGTGAAAATTGATTTTTCATGCTCTTGACAAGTGAACTTGAAATCAACAATTTTCTCAAGAACTTGAACGCGGGGGTTATGTTTTTAAACAGTTTGAAGTATTTAGGCAATCAAATAGTATCGACATCAAAGAGCTATCTTAGTCCCGATAGATACGTGGGCTTCCCACTTTGAATCAATGATTTTTCTGCCAAAATTACCAACTACGCCAAGCAGCAGTGTCTCCGAGTCACCCTGACGTTACAATTATATTATATTACTTATCTGTTATGTATTTTAGACGTACATACATAACAGGTGAAATATTTCTCAAAGGTATTATTATAAAAAGAAATCGTCTGTTAGTCCGTTTGTCCGTCGGTTGTAAAGCAAATCGTCTGAAAATGGAGGATACTAATCGTGTAGGATAATCCGACTAGTGTTTGATATCTACATCGCCAGGTCAGTTTTACGTTAAAATGTGGTGTGTCAATATTAAAATTAAAAGTTATTGATGTGTTCTTATCTTTCATACCTATTTTCTACTTCTCTATTTTATTATACCCATACCATAGGTTCCCAAATGTATATCTTGAATAGTCATATCAAATAAGTCTGAAGAGACTTCACAAAAGGTGCTATACAAAAAGTATACCTAATAAAGTCAATGCTTTTATTACATTCCCGAAACTAAGAGTGCCGGTTCAGAAGTCTGAGTCAATAGTGCTCGAGCCGGCATGCGCGCGCACCTGCTACCTAGACAGAGATAGAGGAAACCTCCATTACCAAGGAGCAGCAGCTTGATATCCTTGGCGGCCTGGATGCCATCCTCCTTAAGATTCTTCTCGATTAGCTTGCTGCGCGCAATGGCAGCGCGCTCCTCGGCGGACGAAGCGCAGCCCATGGCGATGGCGCGCACGGCCTGGCTCGCTACGCGCGGCAGCGCCGTGCCCCTCGCATGCTCGCGGCCCGTCGTCGCGCGCACGTGGCGCCGCGCACGCGCGAGCGAGCGCACGCGTGCTCCGGGACAGGGGGGACACGCACCACCACGAGACCGAATCGGTCCGGCCTGACGCGCGAGCTGACGCGACGGAGCTCGGGGGGCGAGCGGAGCGCTAGTGACGGGGCGAGGTGGCGTCGCGGCGTGAACCCGCGAACGAATGACGGATCGCGCAGGCCTGGAGCGGCGCGCTCAGTGCGCAGGCTCTAACTTCCCGGGGGTTTTTCGCTATACGAGTCTTATACCGATACCTAGCGGTAAACACCGAGCACTTGTACCTTGATAGGTAGGTATTATGTCCGGCCTTCTTAACTAAATAAAAGCATTAAGAAAATATATTACAACGGGAAGAATCTTATAAAATTCTGTTATTGTACATACCTACATAGGTACCTATCTCACTTATAAGTGTATCTACAATTGCAAATGTATGCATATCTAAAGAACAGGACAATGAGATAACACGTACGTCATACAATAATAGGAGTCGTTCGGTAAAACTTATTCTTGTTTAGAGTTCTTCGTCTATGTTATTTTTCACAAACGCTAGTCAACCCATTGCATTGTTAGCTGCCACAACATACCGCAGTGTTTTTTTAATTCGTCTCATTAGTCCGACATATCGGCGCGGTGGTCTGCGCGTGATTGCTTTTTCTCTTTCTAAACAAAGGATGTGAAATTAATAGAGACAATCGCGTGTAGAAAATCGCAGTCATAAAATTATAGGTATATCTCGATAATTACTTGTCTGAACGAGAAGTTAGTGATTTCTGGAAAATATTGCAGTAAACTTACTTTTTATCCTACTATCCTACTGATTCTAACCTATCCTCATCATCATCATAATTTCAGCCGAAAGGATCATCATTGGAGAAGATCTCCACTACGACCGGTCCTGTGCCTCTCGCATCCAGCGGTTTCCCGCGACCTTCACTAGCTTTTAGGTCTACCTTGTCGGGGCCTACCCACGCTGCGTCTTCCGTCTTCTAGGCTATCTTCTAATCTTCTAGACTTCCTACTAATTATGAATGCGAAAGTTTGTGAGGATGTATGTTTGTTATTCTTTCTATTAGGTACATACTAAACGGATTTGGATGGGCACACAGATGATTTATAGACAGGAACAACAAATAGGACAATTTCTATCTCGATATTTCCACGTCATCGAAACGTACACGGGGGACAAACTACTATAAAACTAATCTAAGTACAGACGACGACAGCACCTCAAGCTACTACAATCTGTCAGATTTCTTTATTAGAATTCCATTCCATTGAATTTATCTCTAAAGTATTAAGGCTGAAGGTTAATTGGGAATATTTGACAGTTTCGGGTAGCTTGACCTGCTGCCCTCCGTACATAGACAACTTGTGAGCTAGACAGTCGTATAATCTAGTACGTATCTATTAATATTCACAACATATAGGGGCTTGTAAAAGTACCTTTTTAGGTCATCAATGAGCTATAAATCTGCCTAGTAGGTAGGTACTTAATTAGAATTAATTGTTGACGCATTTGTATTGTGAAAGTTAAATAACTGTTAATTTCATTGGCATGCAATGACCTTCCGTCAATTATGGAGTGCATGCTTTCTTTCTAGAACTAAAATAATGTTTAATATGTTTAAAATCCAGGATCTTTTTATAGAACATTACAGACTACCATTAACATCAATGGCGAGTACATCTCACACTTGCGATTTGCGGACGATATCGTCATCATGGCGAAAACGCAACAAGAGCTGGAACAAATGCTGGCCAGCTTAGCTGACTCCTCCCAACGCATCTGTTCATCGGTCTCCGGATGAACTTAAATAAGACCAAAATTATGTTCAATGAACGGGTCACTCCGGGACCGGTTGCCGTAAACGGAATGCCGCTCGAAGTTGTTTCAGAATATATATACCTCGGGCAACCATTACAATTAGGGAAAACAACTTCGAGTAGGAGGCGAATAGAAGGATCCAGCTGGGATGGGCAGCATTTGGTAAACTTCGTCGGGTATTTTCGTCGCCCATACCCCAATGTATGACGACAAAAATCTTCAACCAGTGCGTCACCACCAACCACCCGTCATGACTTACGGAGCCGAGACGTGGACACTAACGGTCAGACTAATCCATAAATTTAAAGTCGCTCAGCGAGCTCTGGAGCGGGCTATGTTGGGCGTCTCTCTGAAGGACCGCATCAGAAATGAGGTGATCCGACAGAGGAACAGAGTCACCGACATAGCTGAGAGGATTAGCAAGCTGAAGTGGCAATGAGCTGGTCACATATGCCGCAGGACCGCAACCGTTGGGGTAAACGAGTCCTCGAGTGGAGACCGCGTCTCGGCAAACGTAGCGTAGGACGCCCTTGGGCGAGATGGAGCGACGACATCAAAAAGGTGGCTAGTAGTGGCTGACGGAGAACTGCTCAGGATCGAGCTTGTTGGCGTGCCATGAAGGAGGCCTATGTCCAGCAGTGGACGAGTAGAGGCTGATGATGATGATGATGATGACAGACTACCCGTCTATAGATAATTAAAACATCGTCGTTACACCTTCCGATCGCTTGCGAGATTGGTTGTTACCTAAGTACCGTAGGGTTGAATGCCGGACAGAAAAAATATTTAGGTATACACCTTCTGTCCCGGGTCTGGACTCTGGAGTAACTGGTTGAGCGGTAACCCCAGTAGGTCCAGCTACCCAAAACTGTTATATTTACCCGATCAACATTGAATCTTAATGCTTCAGCGACAAAGTTATAATAGTATTAATTAACGAATTTACGGTAGGTACCTACCTACTTATTATAATATTGATTCGTGACGAAAATCAGTAGGTAGCATAGTTACCTCCTTGAATTTGACGAGGTTACAAAACGACGGATATAGATACTTAGACTGCCTACATACCTAGCTGAAGAGTTTGTTTGTTTGAACGCGCTAATCTCAGGAACTACTGATTCGATTTGAAAAATTCTTATTGCGTTGGATAGCTCATTAATCCGGGAAGGCTTTAGGCTATATAATATCAGGCTGCGACCAATAGGAGCGAAGCATATAAAAATAAACATATCGAAACCTAAGCGGGTGAAACCGCGTGGCGCAGCTAGTAATGAATAAAACAGAAGGATAAAAATCCTACATTTTGTGCAAATATTAAGTTTCTATTACCTATATTTCAGGTTTAGTACAGACAACAGCACATTAAGCTTACACAATCTGTCAGATTTCTTTATTAAGCTTTAAAGCTCAAAGTTGATTGGGAATTTTTAAGTTTCGGGTAGCTTGACCTGCTGTCGTCCGTACCTACCTAAGATTTAAATGAGTATCACAGCTCATAGCTTAGAACACAAATGTGATTGCACTCATAGGGCGCAGGATTGGCATCTCTTGGAGGATGGTAGAGCGGGTAGAGCCTGATAATGATGACCTTTGCTTAGCTAGCATATTTTAGCTTTTGTCAAGGTCAATAGATTTACTGTCTACCAATCGTTTGTCAGTCATTAGTTCATTACTATGAAACAGCTAGATATGCTAGAATGCTATGAACAAGATAAACTATGAATGACAAAAAATAAGGGGAGTTTTTACGGGAAAGCTGAGTGTCAAGTGCATTTTTCATTGGACTTTTAAAATTATTTATAGTATCGTTTACTAAATAAAAGCGCGTGATTATGTAGTAAAAAGTGCTTTCAGTAAATAATTCATAAAGAACATTGAAATATCGCAGCATAGTGGCCACATCATGACTTTGCATCAAACCTTCCTCATAGACGGTTAACGCGGCCGTCTTTTTCAACTGTCATTGGCGATATCCGCCATTATTGTGAAATAAATTTTTCAAAGAATTTCTATAATTTGTTACACGTGTTTTTGGTAAAATTGTGGTATATATTCCACAGAGGCCATTGATCAAGAGTTGGGGTTGACAAAAATTAATAAGTTTTTCTGAACTGTATATTGGCTTGATGTGTAACATTACTTTCATAATAATTCCTAACAAAATATAATAAAACAACTCAATGAACTTAGAGAGATTTAATTCTATAATTGAAATACACAGAATACATTAATATTCAATAAATCAAGACAATTTTTATAATAAATGTATTAAATGTAAAGAGAACCATCAGCAGGCCCCAAGTGATGGATCCCAATAAGTAAGGCATCCACAAGCGTCCAGACTCCTAGTCCTCCAAAACTGAATAATTTTCCTATACCTTCTTGCCAGTGGCCAAGGTAGAACCGATCAGCACCAAATCCTCCAAGTGTTAGGGCAAGAATAACTGCTGTACCCCAGCGTGTGCCTGCAGTCCATGAACATCGGATCTTTTTCAGGAATCTTCGTTTTCCTAGGCACACTACATCATCAGACACAGTGCAGTTTGTCCTGCAAATGTGAAAGTTATTTTGGTTTAAGTATGAATAAGGAATATTTTAATAATATGATATTTGGTCACCAAAATACTTTTGCTGCAATTGTTAATTTAAAAACTATAACTAAACTGACTGCATTAGCAGTATTGCAGTTTTACTTACAAGTAATATTTGAGGGGTGAAGCCAGAGAATTACAGTTTGCTTTTTGGTCACAGCGATGTTCCCATTTCTCAGTCTGGTAACAAAACCTGCACATTGCAGTTCTGTTGAATGTTTTGGTACCCTGAAACATTAATAAGTATATTTAACAATTGTCTTTCAAATGGAATTGTGTTTATTTTAAGTACTACTTACATTGCACACAATTTTTGGTTTGACAGTGCAGGAATAATTATAAAAGCCTCCATATCGACAATCAATGCTTCTATCACAATTTATACAGGGATACTGCAATGAGGAGCACTCAGAAATGTCGTGGTCAACAGAAGGACAGCTCTTTATGTATTCTTCATTCTCACTGAAATTCACTCCTTTGTCACTCGAGTCGTCCTTTATTTTATTTTCTTTGCTTTGTATATCCATATTGTTGTTAGCTACAATAAAAACGGTATTGAAACCACAGAAACATTATGTAAATTGATCATTTCCTTCATTATTATTGCAGATGAACTTACCCATATCAGTAATGTGGATTGTATTAAATATAACTAATAAAACTAAAACTAAACAGTCTCTTATGCTTATTCTTAATGGCAAAGTTCTTGGCATCGTGAAATTTATACCATTTTACCAATATTTTAATTATTATTTTTAAGAAAAATAAGCTCAAGCTCACTCTATTGTGATGTAAATACAACATGTCAAATTTGTAGCTAATTACATTGACAGTGACAACAGGATAGCTTGATGCGTTTTCATGAGTGCGAAAAAGACGGAACTAAGAATTTATGATAAAGATATTGAATATCTTTTATCCGAAATGCAAGACGTCAATACACAACAACATTACTAATGGACATGCCGTATGCGTTTAATCTATAGTATTTTTTTGGTCTGAAAAGAGTAAGAGAATGACCTATGCTTTCGGTCAAGCACTATCTCTTTCCTCATAGATGATTTTGAGAGAGATAAAGATAGACAGAAACTTCGTTTCCTATCTTTCTTTCCGAGTGCCACAATTCTCCATGGCATGTCCATTAGTATATGTCGATGTCAATACACTTCATACTTGCTATGTTAATGACACCAGCAGAATAAATATCAGTTGTTCTGTTCGTGATTCTATTCAAGTAAAAATTAGTAACAGTTTAAAGAAGGCAACAGGTTACTGCAACACTGTAGTGCCACTCCACCTAATGAGTATTTTAGATTCATTGCACATACATAGTTATATTAATTATATTACAAATACATGACCTACACAATATGTAAAGAAAACCCTGTCCGATCCGTGAAGGTACTGTTAGGTATCGATAACTGATTCTACTAATGCCACAAAGACGGGCTAAACTTAAAAAGAAATCTGAAAGTATTGTTTCACCTTTCTGAAACACGCTGTCAGTAGCGGCGTTAGGGTAGGGCGCGGTTAGGCGATCGCCCAGGGCGCCGGACAAAAAGGGGCGCCGCAAGCGCCTCCACAGCCCTTTTCTTTTTTGTTCTGAATGGGAAATTATCAAATGATTTCTCCCGTTCTGGGCAGAGCGGAAAGGCCTGTCAGACTTTTACTGACTAAAACCCATCCGTGTTTCTTTATTTGCCTGTGCGTCAGGGCCACGGTTTCTTTTTAACCAACCCGCAACCCTGACCCAGGAGCCACCAGTCTTCGTAGACCTCGTCACAATATGTTGATTTCTCTTTGAGGCGCGCGTGAAACACAATACGCCGTCGACTTGGGCCTGGTCCTTACCGGGCGGCGAACAGTGGGCAGCCAAGCCACCGATCGCCGCCCCGAAGACACGGCGGTGCTCTATCAAAGCCGGACAGATCTCCACCGTATGCTCCACCGTGTCCTCAGTGCAAACCCCACAGTGATGACACCTTTTTTTGGGATGGGAAATCATCAAATGACTTCTCCCGCTCTGGGCGGAGCGGAAGGGCGTGTCAGACTTTTACTGGCTAAAACCCACCCGTGTTTCTTCGCTTGCCTGTGCGACGGCCAGGGCCACGGTTTCTTGTTTAACCAACCCGCAACCCTGACCCAGGAGGCACCGGTCTTCGTGGATCCCGTCACGATGTGCTGACATCTCTTTGAGGCGCGCGTGAAAAACGACGCGCCATCGACTCGGGCCTGTTCCTTACCGGGCGGCGAGCTGCCCACTGCTCACCGCCCGCAGGCCCACGCCTACGGTGGCTGGGAGTTAGGTGTCGTCTCCCGATCAGGGCGTCTCCTACGGCAGGTGTCGTCTCCCGATCAGGGCGTCTCCTGCGGCGGCTAGTAGCGTGAGGGCGCTGGGATTCCCGTTGCCTCACACACTCCGCCTCCTCCTTTGCCAGCATCACTGCTTCACAGAAGGAGGTGACGGCCTGCCATGCACTCTCGCTCCGGACCATGGCGTGGACCAGGGTAGGACGCGAGAGATCGCCGTCGATCGCCGCTACGAGGACACGGCGGTGCTCTACCCAAGCCGGGCAGACCTCCACCGTATGCTCCACCGTGTCCTCAGGGCGATCCACACAATGGTGACACCCTGGCGTTTCTTCCCGCCTAATATGGAACAGGAACCTCCTGAAACAACCATATCCGGTGAGGACATGCTTCAGGCGGAACGTGAGGGCGCCGTGGCGCCACTCCAGCCACTTCTCAAAGAGGGGACTTACTGCCGCTATTGTGACGTGGCCAGTCTCCCCAGCCTTTCGTTATAGTTTGAGGTCTATTTAGTCGGAAATTCCTTAAAGTAAGCGAAAATCAATCAATCTGTTCATTCGGAATTCATTAAAAAAGAAAGAATGAATTTGTTTTTTGACGAATTATTCACAAAAACAATACAAATGAATGTATCGGGGCCTCTATTTGACTGAACTTGTAAGTCTGATATCATATCAGACTTACAAGTTCAGTCAAATAGACAGAATAGATAGAGATAGAAAAAACAAATTCATTCTGATATCCTTTTTTTCTGATCAGAATGTGGTTTACTCCCATTTTTAGGGTTCCGTAGCGAAATGGCAAAAAACGGAACCCTCATAGATTCGTCATGTCTGTCTGTCCGTCTGTTCGTCTGTCCGTCCGTATTCCACAGCCATTAGGTAAATGTATTCTATGATCCGCATTAAGATTTTGAAACTAAGGTGGGTGGACCATGGAAGGCCATGCTCCTTTGAAGGCCAACTATTAAAAAATCGTAGTAATTGACATTTAAATACATATTCCTGCTACTACACACTAAGATCCTACAAACTAAAGGCCACAAACGTGGCGGCGTGTCGATCGTGTCGTTATTGTGGCAGTGAGATCCAACGTTTCATTGGCTTCGGTCGTCGACGTTACAATTGTTATTCGCGCGCACAACAAACTGTAAATTTTTAGTCAATAGCCTCTTATTATTTCATGTTTTTTTTATTGTGTATTGTCATATTAGTACATGTGTATGGTACTAAAGAAAAAAAACATAGCTTTGCCTTAATTTAGATTAAAATATTGGTAGTGTTCCTAGGAAAGCCTTTGGTTCCTTATAAGGCCTATCAAAAATTGGACGGTTGGCCTTGCTATGGTGCAAGGAACCTTATGGAACATTCACAAATCCTGAACAAATGAACACTTACTTTTTAGTTATAAATAATGAAAAATTGTTATAATTATAGTACTTTGTAGTATCTATTATTTATTATAATTTACGACAAAGTTGTAATCATAATTATCAATTTTGGCCTTACAAAGAACGGACCCATAAGAAGGCCATTTTTGATTAAAAAAGAAGATTGTAATTTCATAATAAAACGTGATGGCAAGTTATTTATGGCCAATATAATACTCATTACTAATATTTTTAAATAATTTATATTAATAGATTCTTAGTTATAGAATGGTGTTCAAGTAATGTTCGTAGAGTTTTTTATAGATGATAAAAATATATTGAGCATTTAATGCTTCGCTTAAATAATAGAGCTTATTATGTAGTTTTAGTAAAAGCGGATATATTTAATGTTACAACCCTATTTTAAGTTTAACGACAGATGTATAATATTGGCCTTGTTTGGAGCCGTGTTCCATGCAAAGCCATTTGGAAGAGCTTTACAAAACTTGAATTTAATAAATGTTGTTTAATGTTAGGTAAAAAAAAAGATTTTATACGGTGGACAATATAATAAAAAGTTAAAAAACTAAAACCCAACTACGACAAAAAACGACGCTGAAAAAGTAAAAAGTATAAAACAAGATTTTCAGAATACTGAACTGAACAAAGTTGCTAATATAGTTGCAAGTAAATGGACACAGTAGACTCTACCAAGATGCCTTCGTTGTAAATTGACAATAATGTCTTACGATACTATTCTGAAGTATGCAATATTCACTATTTAGAGATAAATTTTCATGTTTGGAAAACCGCAGTCACACGTTATGAAAGTGCTACGGTAGGTATATGTAACGTGTGACTACGCCTTTCCAAACATGAAATTTACTGCAACTAATTAGCAACTTTGTTCAGTTCAGTATTCTGAAAATCTTGTTTTATACTTTTTCAGCGTCGTTTTTTGTCGTAGTTGGGTTTTAGTTTTTTAACTTTTTATTATTTGTACTATTTTGGTGTTAAAGTGTATTTGTGGCGCATAATATTAATAAAAGTTAAATTGACGAACTAAAAACTAGGTAGTTAAGATACGACATCTCTTTTGACTTATGTATCGGCGTATAGTAATATGTAGAGATGTCCTATTTTACTATTTCGTAGCGCTTGAAGCGTAGCTTCATACGGTGAAACCGTTGCTATCAACGGTTTCACCGTATGAAGCTCCCGGTTTTTCGTAGTAGCGACGCACATTTGCGTCGATGGCACCGAATGGGTCATGAATTAGTGGATGAGGCCGTTAGTATAAATAGATTGGATGTTTTTCTAACGGTGGTAGGCCATAACATCGGCTGCCGGCAGAAGTTACCACCCACCAGACAAAGTCTTGCCGCCAAGCGATTCGTCGTGTTCCAGCATGATGTCTGGTGAAGCCGTACGGAGGACGCGTCTGAGCACTTTGTGTTGCGTTGTGTGGCGAGTACGATGCGCCAAATGTTGTTGTGTCGGGAGTTTGGTCGTGGAGAGTCTCCAGATCAATCTCCCTCTGGCGCAGCATGGTTGGTCGTGTTGCTCTTGGATTTAACATTGCATCACCTGGCTCAACGGCCGTCATCCTTGCTATTCCTAAGTTTTTTAAGTGAATAGGCTTAATAAACTAGTGCGCAGGCATCAAGGATTGCGTCACTGCTTACCATCAGGCGGGATTGCAGTCAAGCGCTAGTTTATAAACATTAAAAAAAAAAAACTTATATTAAGAAGACCTGGGAAGATTTCTTAATCTATCTAATTCTGCTAACGATCGACTGTCATGTGGATTTTTAAGTAATTTATTATGATCCAAGGCACTTATAAATAATCCCTCTATGGTTTTAACTCTACTGAGAGCGACATAGGCCTGTCCTTTAGCAAACAATGACTTTCCTAGATCTGTAACTTTTTTATCTAGAGTACAACCTTGTAATTTATGTACAGTACAACCCCAAGAAAGAATCAGCGGGAGCATTTTACGCTGAATTTGCCCAGAACCCCTCAAGCCGTCAAATTCAGTGAGGCAAGGCTCGATTTTGATAAGTCCGTTAGTATCTGCTTTTATGGATGCGTCGTCAAATTGTATGAGAACAGCGCTTGGCTGTTCTCTTGTTCCAACTGATCGCGCCGAAGAGCAGGCCATTCGAAGGCCTTCACCACTCCCATCGCTCCGTTTACCAAACCCTGGTTTACATTCAAATTTCTACGAAGCATTTCTAGGGATTATGTACAAACATAAAGTACTCGTGAAGCTCTTTCAGATGATACCAAATACGGTATATTTATTTTAATTTTGTATTAACATAGAACTTTTTGTCCGCTAGAGGGCGTAATACTAAATTTGGTGACAAGCTTTATAGCTCATAACCAACAGAATATCAAGGCCCTTCTAATGGTTCTGCAGTGGTCTTATTCTGATGAGTAGTAAAGAAGCTATCTATGAACGAAAAGATGTGAATTATATGCAATCAGCCCATGAATACAGGTAAAGTCACAAGCAAATGCTAGTAATATATATATATTTAAAATGTACAAGTTAAGCCCTTTCAAATGATACCAAACACGGCATATTTATCTTAACTTTATTTTTTTACTCTGTATATTTTGTCCGCTAGAGGGCGCCACGTTAGATTTTGTGAAACTCCATATAGCCTATAACCAGCAGACAATTAAGACGCTTCTAATGATATATCATTTATCGAATTCGAATAAGTAGTTTAGAAGTTACGAGGGAACAGATGAACATACATACATACATACATACATACATACATACATACATACATAGCCTGTCAAAATCATAACCCTCCTTTTGCTTTGCCGTAGTCGGGTAAAAACAAAGTATTACTTAATAATTTGTTTCCTTCATTTATCCAATAAATAAACGAATTATAAGCTTTTTTTCGTTAGAGTGGCCATCCATGGTCCACCCACCTTACCAACGAAAATTGTTTTGAACGAGATCTAGTAAGTCGTTTTTTTAATACCTCGTAAACCGTAAACCGCTTATTACTGCGTAATCTTTCATACAAATAACTTAAATCCTTTAATTTCATAAATCAATGGTACGGAACCCTTTGTGCGTGAGTCCGACACGCACTTGGCCGGTGGATCGCAACTTACAAGAACTAGAACCAAGAACTTGTATACTGTGTGTATAGCGTATGCATTGCGAATATTTTTGACTAAGTATACCTGTAACGGTTGATAGTGGGGAGCGGGGCTTTTCAGAGCTGAAGTTGAGAAAACCTATCTTCGATCTACATTATTTCAATCTATATTGACAAATTTAGCAACTTTGTCAATTGAAAACGAAATTGCTGAAAACATCGACTTTGATAACCTTAAAAAAGAGTTCGCTGGTAGAAAAACCAGAAAAGTATAAAATTATTAGTTTTTTTCTACTAAACGGTTATTTTTATTATAAACTAGCTTTCCGCCCGCGGCTACGCCCGCGTGGAGTTTGGTTATATCGCGCTTTTTAGATTTCCCTCGGGAACATAATTTTTTTCCGGGATAAAAGGTAGCCTATGTTCTTCCTCAGGGTCTAAAGATTGTCTGTACCAAATTTCATCAAAATCAGTTGAGAGGTATATGCGAGAAAGCGTAACAGACAGACAGACAGAGTTACTTTCGCATTTATAATATTAGTATGGTAGTAATATTAAATGGTTAATTTATTATATGCTAACCCTTTTTTTCGTTTGGGTTTGAATTACTTGCAATTGTAGGGCGCCGTAGAAATCTCGCCCAGGGCGCTGGTAGAGTTAAAACCGGCACTGCACGCTGTACCTATATATAATGTATATGAATATGTATACAACGTTATTTTTAAAAATACTGCTTCAAAATGATGCGTGTTTCGAAATCAAATGAAAAGTTCGAATGCGAATGAGATTAACCCTGATATGATGATGATGATGACGTGTTTCGGGTTTCGCATAAACAAAAAATAATGTTGTATATTTCAAAGTTATTTTTTGTTTATGCGAAACCGAAACACTTCATCATTAGGGTTGTAACGGAGGCTTGTTAGCGGAGGCGGGGGCGGATGCGGAGGCTACGCGTCTCACCTCCGCGGAAGCGGAGGTTAACGGAGGCGGAGGAGGTGAAAGCACATAGAGAAAAAAAAAAATTATGGTTAATTAAAACAATTTTTTTATTTTAAATACGTACATTAATAGTAGTATACTTGTTAAAAAAAATATTACCTCCTTGTAATGAAAATTAAAAAGAAACAAATTGTGTTTGGCGCATTCCCGCCTCGCACTAGTTGATTCTTGACCATTTCGCGCTCAAACGCGGCCGGACGGTTGTCGAGCGTCGCGGCTTGCGCGTTATTTATTTTATAAATACGTAAATAAACCTTCGTTATAACTCCGCAAAAAAAGTGCGGAGGCGGAAGCGAAGATACGATTTCTTGCGGAACTTCCGCAGTAACGGATGCGGAGGCGAAGCTCCGTTACAACCCTAGTCATCATCATCATCAATTCATCATCTCAGGGTTAATCCCAGTCGCATCCGAACTTTTCTGCTTTGGAGTTTGGGGTCCGCATTACCATTCTAAGATCCGTATTACAGAACGTCACTCGAAAACTCAAGCTTACTAAGCTAGGTACCTACTTAAGTCTCGTTTGAAGCCTTTTGATTAGTTGAAACTAGTTTTAAGTAATGTTTAAACAGAGATCAATGCTTGAGTTTCCTGCTGGAAAACGGACCTAACTGCTGATTTTGGCTAAATTTCGATATTTTCCGTGAAACGGCTGCCGTCCACAACCCGAAGGCAATATCGAAGCATTGCAGTTAGACCACTTCTTGGACTTTTGAGGGCTCTAACAACCCGTAACGACGACGTATGGCAACCGGGACCAACGGCTTAACGTGCTTTCCGAGGCACGAGAAACCCGAAACACGTGTCCAGTATTTTTATAATAAGTAAAGAATCTATGTACGACTCTCTTTTTTTGTTTTGGATTGGAAATCATCAAATGACCTCTCCCGCTCTGGGCGGAGCGGAAGGGTGTGTCAGACTTTTACTGGCTGAAACCCACCCGTGTTACTTAACTTGCCTGTGCGCCAGGGTCAAGGTTTGTTTTTAACCAACCCGCAATCCTGATGAGTCCTGATCCAGGAGGCATCGGTCTTCTTGGATCACATCACGATGATATCTCTTTGCCATGACCCTGTGGGACGTGGTCAGGCATCGGGATGGTCGCTTCCTTAAGGATCGCGCACACACCAGTGCCCCATAAAGGGCTATGGACTCCACGGCCCCCGCGTAGACTTTGGTCCCCCGCAGGGCCGCCTCAGGGACGAATCTGCAACCTCAATTGGCATCGTTACGTTTGTTTTTTAATGTCTATTGTCCTAAGGATTATAGAGCTACTATCCCGAAGGTTGTAAAATTTAACCAGGTCTGTGCTTTTCCTTTTTTGAGCCTACAAGTGTGCTTAGTTATGTTTCGTGGTGATTTTATTAACCGACTTATATTACATATTCTTCGTAATTCTGAATCGACCGTTTCATAATTACGAAGAATATGTAATATAATTCTGAACTGGATATTTCATCAAGTAGATATCTGCGCCATTAATAAGATTTATCTACATTCGTCTTCATTGACCTATCCTCATAATTTACGTCAATCGACAGTAATACGGAGCACAGCTGAACTTTTTAAACACGAGTACAAACATTCGACAGCTTATCAATAGCACATCTTTTGATGTAATAGTTATTTCTGCATTTGTCAGCTTACCATAGCATATTCAGCCTGTAATGTTCCTGCTGCTGGTACAAAAGCCTCCTCTTATCGAAAGGGAGTAGACTAAAATCACGTTACACGTGTGCGTCTTCGAACTTTTGAATGTAGGCCAGTCTTCTAGCTATTTTCCTTCACCGGTTTGTGAGCAGTGGTGATAAAATTATTTACACTAAGTAATGTGTCTGCCTGGATTCAAACCCACGACCTACTTCTCGTAAATTGGGGCCACGGAGCCACCACTGCATTATTGTTTGACATAGAGATTTATTATTATTACGTTAAATTATGCAATTCATGAGCGCCTTGTGACTTATATCATTATAGCAATTTATTTTGGAACGCAAGATGTTATAAAAAAGAAACTGAGTTACGAAAATTAATTAAACATTTAATGCATAATAATAATCATCAAAATAAATAAGTAGAGAGTGTAATAGATTATCAAATGGGTTTTTACAGCACCAGGCTGGAGTGTATTAAAGATTAGAATGAAAAACACTTAGAGAATAGAAATCTTCTCCAGTAAGGCCTTCCAAGTCTTCTAAATTCGGTTTTCTACTGCTATCATTTTCTTTGGACATTTCCGTGATAGTGGATAGGTCTGGTACGGCGCAAGCAACAGGGAATAATTGTTTGAGATTGGAGCCATAGTATCCACTGTTCAGCATTGTTGATCCTGACCCGACCAATTTTGTGTTGGTTTCATCTTCGCTGAACAGGTACCATTTGGAAGAGCGTGCAGGTGGCGGCGGCGGAGTGTCGTCTGACAAGTCTTCGGTGATCAGGCTGCTGGGTGAGACCTCAGTGCCAGGCGGGGTGTGGTAAACTGTGTCACTTGTATTATTGCTGCCTGCATTAGCTCCTGTAAACAAGAATAATTAATTGTCATGGTTTTCTTTTAATATTCGGATTTTCTACTACGATTATGGGAGTTTTGGGTTCTAAAGTAGCAGAAATAGCCGTCTCAAGCCTTTCTGTAAAGGATCACCAGGTTAAGTTAGGTCCTATGTCTGTGTTATAAAAGTTCACATCTATACTAATATATAAAGCTGAAGAGTTTTTTTGTTTGTTTGAATGCGCTAATCTCAGGAACTCCCGATTTGTAAAATCGGATAGCCCATTAATCCAGGAAGGCTTTAGACTATATACCATCATGCTGCGACCAATAGGAGCGGAGCATAACTAACTCTACGCGAACGTAGTCGCTGGCAGCCGCTAGTTAATCATATCGACGCTGGAAAGCAATTTTGTCGTATCTCAAAAAATGGCATTTTTTTTTTATTGCATTATTGAATTCAGATAAAAATACCGCGTCGGACGGTCTGATCAAGGTATTCCTACGAAGTTTTTTTTTTTTATTATACGACGTTGACTTTTTCTTAACTTTTTAAAGAAATCATATACTTCAAAGTGCTGTAAATACCATAAAATCAATGTTTTTAAATAATACATAGATACAACAAAATTGTTATAAGTACCTATTTTTTTCCGCTGTCAAGATACACGAACCTCGTTCATATAGTACGAGACTCTTACAGCATTACGTGTAAGTCACAAAATAATGTTTTATTGAGATACATCAATTTCACCGCCTGAGTATTTTATGTCAGCTAGTAGATATACTACAATTCTATCGCTTGGGTTTTGAATGTGCTTTAGATTTACTACGTTTTATTCAACACATTTTAAAATAAACATTATCGATAAATCATTTACAATAGACTTTAAATTCGCGCACGATTATATTTATGCTAAAAAGCATACTTCCACCTCCGAGTCTTCCCTTGAATACGCCGTTTCCCAATCGTATTGCAGTCGATGTGCGACTCGCGCAGAAGTTAGAACGCGAATACGTAGTCTGCGAAATTCGTTTTGATATTTCGTCCAAAATATCGCTAAGGATATTTTATGTTTATTTTATTAATTGTAAACTGGCAATTAATAAAATAATTGTAATCACGTCTGATGGTAAGCAGCGATGCAATAGTTGATGGTAAAACGCGATAGTATTTTAAGAGCCTATTCACTCTAGCTTTGAAGACACTCAAATTGTAGTCCGATGGAAATATCGCCGCTGGCAAATTGTTCCAGTCGCCCGATGTACGATATAAAAGGCGAGGCGAACGCTTCGTTCGGATCGTTGTGGTGCCAACAACGTAAGGGTGGAAACTCGTCTTACGACGAGCCGTCCAATGGTGGAACGGAGATGAGGGAATTAAATCATGCAATTCCCTCGCACACTCTCCAAAATGCATCCTATAGAACATCGTCAGGCTGGCTACTCTTTGCCTGTGCTCCAGGCTTTGGAGACCGTTTTGAGCTAAATCTGGGTCACCAATTAGCCTCTTCGCACGCCTCTCCACTGAATGCAAAGTAGCCAGGTGGCATTTTGTAGCACCAGCCCAAATGTGGCCAAAGTACTCCACACGCGAACGGACCTGTGCTATGTATAACATTAGAAGCTGTCCAGGTGTAAGGTACAGTCGGACCATTGCGACAGCGCCAAGTTTCCTGGCAGCCACCTTGGCCTTGGACCCAATGCACTGCCCTAAGTTAAGGTTCGAGGAAATCTCAACTCCCAAAAGCTGCATGCGGTCGGTGCAATCCGAATATACATTCCGGAAAGGTAGGAGCCAAGGTGAACGGGCTTCTTTTGGTAGTGAAAACACGCTTATATTTTGACGGCAATTTAGTGCAACATTCGTACGCTCTACCATAGCCTATCTTTCGGACCAGATTGATTCCTTACTAGCCAGCAGGTGCTCCGCAACTGTGCTGTAATCTGCAATACCCATAGATATGCATATGCATAGATATGAATATGCAGTAGGAACGTAGAGTTGCAGAGAGAATAGACTCCTGAGGAACACCGGCATTAGTCGACATAGGCTCCGATGAGCATCTGTCGACAATAACTCGGATTGATCGTTCAGTCAGGAAGTCTTTATAGCCAGTCAGGCCAGCGGAAATGCCGTACGCTGAAAGTTTACTCAAAAGGCTAGCGTGCCATATGCGATCAAAGGCCTTCGAGACATCAAGGGAGACGGCAATCGCTTCCCCATTTTTCACCAGGGCCTCACCCCACAAGTGAGTGGCATACACTACTAGGTCCCCAGTTGACCGATTGCGGCGAAACCCGTACGGTCTGTCGCTCAGGAGATCGTTACCTTCCAGGTAAGCCAAGAGACGGGAGTTCAACATACGCTCCACAATATTGCAAGTATCATGGAGGTTGTAGAAATCGGCCGGTTGGTAGGATCGGCACGACTACCTTTTTTAGGCACGGGATGCACGTTGGCAAGCTTCCAGGACTTAGGCACTATACCAGTCCTAAGTGAGAGGCGATACAAGCACGTCAATACATGAGACAAATCGGGGGCTTATGCCTTAAGAACAATCGCTGGTATACCTTTCTCGGTGGTAGGTCATAACATCGATCGCCGGCGTAAGTTACCAGACAAAGACATGCCGCCAAGCGATTCGTCGTGTTCCGGCATGATGTCTGGTGAAGCCGTTCGGAGGATGGGTCTGAGCAGTTGTGTTGCAGTGTGTGCTGGGTGCGATGCGCCAGATGGTGTTGTGTCGGGAGTTTGTTCGTGGAGGGTAGCGGGATCCGAAGCACGGTTCTCCGCTGGCCGACCGCAGGTAGTTGGGGGCCCAAGTAGTGTGCCAGCCACATACGAAAGGCTGCCCCGCCAACTGCGAAAAATCCCAGGGTGGCCCCATCGTGCCGGTTGGCGACCGGACGAGAGGATCCGATGGCGATCCCTGGGGGGGTTCGGGCGTCCCCGCAGTCTCCAGAACAATCTCCCTCTGGCCCAGCATCGTTGGTCGTATTGTTGGGTTTATCATTGCATCACCTCACTCAACTGCCGCCTTCCTTCCTATTCACTCAGTATATTCTTATGAAAGGTTACAAAAGAAAAAGTAGGTGTGCACAGCGGGCGCACGTCCTCTCGTTCATAGTGCACCTCTCAAACATCCGAGGTTTGCACTCCAATATCGATGCAGTCCATCACCACCTTGAGACTGAAAAGCGCCACCTACTTTTCTTGACGGAGACCCAGATCAGATGTCCGACTGATGCGGCATACCTCGGCTACCCGGGATACTCTTTGGAGCATCATTTCCTGCAGCGTGCCGGGGTCGGTGTGTATGTCCGCAATGATATCTGTTGCCGGCGCCTCCGTCACCTCGAAGACCCTCACTTCTCGTCCCTATGGCTGTTGGTTGACACTGGTGTGGACAAAATTGTTTACACCTGTGTCTACCGATCGCACAGCGGTGATCAGGAGACAACCCGATTATTTGACCACCTCAGTGAGGCTGCTGACAATGCGCTGCATCGGCACCCTGACGCTCAGTTCGTCGCTCTGGGGGACTTCAACGCCTGCCACCAGGACTGGCTCTTCCCATACCAGAGGACCGACCACGCTGGGAGAGAAGCGCGAAACTTCGCGCTTTCTTCTTGGACCTTCTGCTGACCACTGATCCGGACAGATGTGTTGTAACAGTTTCCTCACCGTTGGGAACTTCAGACCACTGTCTGGTGAAGTCTGTGTCGTCCTTCTCCCCACCAGATCACGACTCTCGTGGTGAACGGCGAATGTGGCGATACAGGTCAGCGGATTGGGATGAGATGCGCCACTTCTTTGCGTCTTATCCTTGGCAGCAGGTCTGCTTCTCTTCTGACAATCCATCGAGCTGTGCGGACGCTATAACCGATGTGGTGCGTCAAGCTATGGAGTATTTTATCCCATTCAATGACGTGCCCGTCGGTGGCTCGGCTCGCCCATGGTTCAATGCCGATGGTGTCCAAGCTGAACAGCGTAAGCACACGGCATTTCTCACCTGGGTTGACGCTCGTGACCGCGGAGCTCCGGATCTAAGCTCAAAGAAGAGAGCCTTTAACCGTGCTGCCAAGTCCTACAAGAAGGCGCTCAAGAAGGCTCGCTTCGACCGCATTACCCATATTGGCAACAAGTTATCTGCGCAGCCACCCGGTAGCAGATCTTTTTGGTCCCTTGCCAAATCGGTTGAGGCGAACTTCTGTCGGCCCTCACTGCCTCCGCTGGTTAGGCCTGATGGAACACTGGCTCATACGGCGAGAGAGAAAGCAGGTCTCTTTGCTTCTCTCTTTGCCCATAATTCGCGTCTTGATACTGGCAGTGCTACTCCACCTAATTTACCTCACTGCGGAACTTCAATGCCTGAGGTTCGCATTAGAAACAAGGAGGTTCTGAGAGTACTGTGTCGTCTGGACGTGAATAAGGCTAGTGGACCGGATGGTATACCAGCGATTGTTCTTAAAGCATGTGCGCCCGAGTTGTCTCCTGTATTGACGCGCTTGTATCGCCTCTCATTTAGGACTGGTATAGTGCCCAAGTCCTGGAAGCTCGCTAACGTGCAGCCCGTGCCCAAGAAGGGTAGTCATGCCGATCCTGCCAACTATCGGCCGATTTCGATCACCTCCATACTTTGCAAAATTATGGAGCGTGTATTGAACTTGCGCCTCTTGGCATACCTGGAAGGTAACGATCTCCTCAGTGACCGACAGTACGGGTTTCGCCGCAATCGGTCAACTGGGGACCTACTAGTGTATGCCACTCACTTGTGGGGCGAGGCCCTCGAGAAGAATGGGGAAGCGATTGCTGTCTCCCTTGATGTCTCGAAGGCCTTCGACCGAGTATGGCACGCTGGCCTTTTGAGTAAGCTTCCAGCGTACGGCATTTCCCCTAGCCTGACTGGCTGGGTAAAAGACTTCCTGACTGAACGGTCCCTCCGAGTTGTTGTCGACGGATGCTCTTCTGAGCCCATGTCAACTAATGCCGGTGTTCCTCAGGGGTCTGTTCTCTCTGCAACTCTGTTCCTGCTGCATATTAACAATCTGCTGATGCCCGGTATCTATGGGTATGCAGATGACAGCACAGTTGTAGAGAGATACCTGCCGGATGCTCGGGCTAGTAGGGAATCAATCCGGTCCGAAAGAGAGGCCATGGTTGAGCGAACGAGTGTTGCACTGCAGGCAGTCTCCGAATGGGGCAATGCAAATCTTGTAGCATTCAATGCCGCCAAAACACAGGCGTGTCTTTTCACCGCCAAAAGGAGCCCGTTCACCTTGGCCCCTACTTTTCGGAATGTGTCCTTGGAGTGTTCCGACCGCCTTCAGCTTTTGGGAGTTGAGATTTCCTCGAACCTTAACTTTGGGCGGTTCATTGGGTCCAAGGCCAAGGTGGCTGCCAGGAAACTTAGCGTTATCGCAAAGGTCCGGCAGTACTTCACACCTGGGCAGCTTCTAATGTTATACAAAGCACAGGTCCGTTCGTGTGTGGAGTACTGCAGCCACATTTGGGCTGGTGCTGCCAAGTGTCACCTGGCCACTTTGGATTCAGTGGAGAGACGTACAAAGAGGCTGATTGGTGACCCTGATCTAACTCGAGTTGGTCTCCAAAGCCTAGAGCACAGGCGTAGAGTAGCCAGCCTTTCGGTGTTCTATAGGATGCATTTCGGGGAGTGTGCGAGGGAATTGCATGATTTAATTCCCCCATCTCCGTTCCACCAGCGGACGACCCGTCGTACGGCTGGTTTCCACCCTTACGTTGTTAACACCACTACGATCCGGACGAAGCGTTTCGCCTCCTCCTTTATACCGCGTACATCGAGGGACTGGAACAATTTGCCAGCGGCGGTGTTTCCGTCGGACTACAATTTGAGTGTCTTCAAGGCTAGAGTGAATAGGCTCTTAATAAACTAGTGCGCTTTACCATCAACGATCGAACGTAGTGATGTCTCGAAGGCTTTCGACCGGGTATGGCACGCTGGCCTTTTGAGTAAGCTTCCAGCGTACGGCATTTCCCCTAGCTTGACTGGCTGGGTAAAAGACTTCCTGACTGAACGGTCCCTCCGAGTTGTTGTCGACGGATGCTCTTCTGAGCCCATGACAACTAATGCCGGTGTTCCTCAGGGGTCTGTTCTCTCTGCAACTCTGTTCCTGCTGCATATTAACGATTTGCTCATGCCCGGTATCTATGGGTATGCAGATGACAGTTGTAGAGAGATACCTGCCGGATGCTCGGGCTAGTAGGGAATCAATCCGGTCCGAAAGGGAGGCCATGGTTGAGCGAACGAGTGTTGCACTGCAGGCGGTCTCCGAATGGGGCAATGCCAATCTTGTAGCATTCAATGCCGCCAAAACACAGGCGTGTCTTTTCACCGCCAAAAGGAGCCCGTTCACCTTGGCCCCTACTTTTCGGAATGTGTCCTTGGAGTGTTCCGACCGCCTTCAGCTTTTGGGAGTTGAGATTTCCTCGAACCTTAACTTTGGGCGGTTCATTGAGTCCAAGGCCAAGGTGGCTGCCAGGAAACTTGGCGTTATCGCAAAGGTCCGGCAGTACTTCACACCTGGGCAGCTTCTAATGTTATACAAAGCACAGGTCCGTTCGTGTGTGGAGTACTGCAGTCACATTTGGGCTGGTGCTGCCAAGTGTCACCTGGCCACTTTGGATTCAGTGAAGAGACGTGCAAAGAGGCTGATTGGTGGCCCTGATCTAACTCGAGTTGGTCTCCAAAACCTAGAGCACAGGCGTAGAGTAGCCAGCCTTTCGGTGTTCTATAGGATGCATTTCGGGGAGTGTGCGAGGGACTTGCATGATTTAATTCCCCCAATCCCGTTCCACCAGCGGACGACCCGTCGTACGGCTGGTTTCCACCCTTACGTTGTTAACACCACTACGATCCGGACGAAGCGTTTCGCCTCCTCCTTTGGTATAAAGGAGGAGGCGAAACGCTTCGTCGTACGTCGGTCCCGGGACGCGTACATCGAGGGACTGGAACAATTTGCCAGCGGCGGTGTTTCTGTCGGACTACAATTTGAGTGTCTTCAAGGCTAGAGTGAATAGGCTCTTAATAAACTAGTGCGCTTTACCATCAACGATTGTGTCACTGCTTACCATCAGGCAGGATTGCGGTCAAGCGCTGGTTTATAATATGTAAAAAAAAAAAAGTTTTCACTTCTGGCGGCACTCCCGGAGTGCAAGCCATTTTTTTTGTAGTTAAAATAATCGCCCTCAGTAATCTTCATTGCTTTCTAATTTAAAGACTGATTTAATTTTTATTCGAATAAGTAGTAATTATTGTTACAACTCAAATATCGTTTCCTAAATTATATTGTTTAAATAAACATACAGCATTTTAATTTAATTGTGTTAAATACAAATTAAAAAAAAAGATTTTTTAAATTTGTATTTAACACAAAATTAAACATGAACTCCTTAAAAGAATGTGAGGTACAACAAAATTGGAGAACTTATAAATTAGCTTCATGTTAAATACATTATAATCGTTATCTAAAATTTAAAAGCTATTTCATTGTGTAATATGTTACAAACAACTACCAAGATACAGCACTATTGATGCTTCAAATTGAAATACCAATTGCTGTAACTAACATAAAACGTATGTTACACTAACTTTAGAATGCTATCTTTAGTGCCATCTGATAAATGTCATTATAATAAATACGTGTTCCAAAAATTACCTTTTAGATTCAGCTAGTTTACGAGTTATGATTTTTTAAATAGTTTTTTGGCTCTGGTGTAAAGTGCCACTTTCGAGATACTACAAGATCGCTTTCTTGCGTCGATATGTTTAATAGACTTAAGGTTATTTGTAACCATCATAAGATATCGACTGCTCCTAAATTTTTGTAAATCATTTATTGAAATGCTTAAAAAAAAGAGTGTAAATATTAGTTTCGGACTTACTATTGTAAAGGCTAACATCTTGAGCATTGTTGCAGAACAAATCCGGTGAGGTGCTATGTTCTTCATTCTTCTCACACAGACTGTTCCATGCATTCCCAGATTCCATCGAGTCGCCCAGCGTTACCACGGACTTCAGCGAGTTCTCTACAAACTCTATACTATCGCCCACACACTCATTAGCATGCAGACATGTTTCAGAATGATTATGTATAAGATCCACACTATCATTTGCAACAAGAAATATTTCTGACGCTGAGTCATTTATTCCACTATCAGTGCAAACTGAAATTTTACTAGCACTCTGCGCAGACTTAGCACGTATTTTCTCTGTACCTTTTTTATTTTTTGGTCTCTGTATTTTCACTCTGATAATGTCTTTCTTCTTTCTACCCTTTGGCTTTACGTTTGCTATAGTAAGGTTAGCCATATTTATTTCTTCTGCTACAACATTTTCATTGCAGAGGCTTATTTGTAACAAGGGTGGACAAGACTTCCTGCCACTACGAGTAAAAGACTCCACATGTTCCTCTTCCAGTACAGTATCTACTGTGGGAGTAACAGATTTCTTTGATCCCTTTCTTTTTTGAGGAGTAGAACATCTCTTTCTTTTTGCCCGCGGTTTCTTTTGAACTTCCACATTTGTGACATCTACATCCATCATGCTTACTTCTTTTGGTGCACTTACTTCTGTAGTCTTTTTAGCGCTTTCCAAAAGCAAGGCGTGCAATTTTGAATTGAGAGTATCTGTAGCAGTAACCTGATCATTTATGTTGAATGTGTCTATACTCTTTAACAATGATTCTGTAACTAAACCTTTTGGGTCAATGGACATTTCAACTACTGTTTTGCAACTTTCAAATTCACATTCCTGATTCATCAGTGGTACAGAGGCATCGACATCTGAGATCATATTATAGTTACTGGTCATTGCTACCGTTCCTTCTTTTAATTCATTACTTTGCAATTCATTTATAGTAGGGTAATCTTCAACAGAGTGGAGCAACTCTTTAGAAATAGACATGTTTTCCACAATTGATAACTCAGGAGACATTGGCAGAGAAATACTACTAGAACTACCAACGTCATTGGTCATTTGACACGAGGGGCTAGTAACGTTTTGACTTATTTGAGCAGATTTTTCGTCTCCACACATTGTTTCGAAATGTCGAACAAAGTATGTTTCATTGTTATTTGGAGTTGTTTCATCTATCGGCTCTAAGTTTCTCGTTGAAACCTTCGCTCGAGGATTTAGAAGCTGATAAGACTCGGATCTGAAAGCATCTGTGTTCGCACTAGAATTTTCCCGAGAAACTACCAATATAGATGCATCTACAGACGTATTACTAGAATCGTTGTAGGCATCGTGGTATAAATAAGGGTGATTTTTCCTTCTCGCACTGCGTCGTAATGAATTTCTGGTTTTTATTACAAAGCTGGATGTGTCAATTTTCTTTTTTCTCTTAGTTTCTGTATTAACAGGGCTTCCATCGGTATCTTGATATCCTTGAGTACTGTCTATTGAATTAAGCGAGACAGAATCGGGAGACAAACCAATCTTCGGACGGTTTTCCGAGCTGTTGAGAAGGAAAGCAAAAGTGCATATTATAACCAAATACACAGAGGGCAGGAGAAAGCACCATGCAGTATGGATAGTTATACATAATGGAAGCAGGTTTACTAGCAAATATTATGTTTAAAATGCACTCACCGAGGTCTTAAGCTTTAGGAATCATATCACAGAACACAATTTAACAAAAATAAATTAAAATTAACGACTAATCTATCAGAGAAATTAGAAATAATACACAATTTGCAATTGATAAGTTTATTGATCGTAAGTATTTCCACCTGCTCCCATTCGATCTTACATAATTCGTTTCGTATAAAATACATCACCAAGCTGCTTTCGTTATTTACAGAAATTGCGTAATTTTAAATTTAATGGCAACACTCATTTTAGGTGATAATTATTATAGTAACTATCCTCATTAATTGCAAGAGACCATCTTTGAGACTTAAGTTTTATAAAAAAAGTAAATAATATTTTACGGCATGCAAAATGATTTGTTAAACAACTCAATATGAGCACATGACTTGTACGTGTAAGCCGTCCTGCACACCCATTACATAATGGGTAAGCAATATTTTTACGCCTTCCAAGGCAACAAATAGTAATACAACTTATTTTTCTTTATTTAATACATCATGTGACACTACATTACACCTGTGTACAAATAAATAAATTAAAATTTTAAAATATTATTTCTACACATAATCCACATTTAGTACTCATTGTCAAAAATTATATTTTTCTTGCTACCACAGTTATATTATAATTAGATTAATGACAATTATTCTAAATACATCTTATGTATACACTACGATTTATTTAAAATATGTAATTTAAAAGAGACGTAACCCCATTCTTAAATAATGATATGTTAAATGAAATAATAAAATATAAGAGAAAAATATAAATTTATTTTTCATGAAAACAAATGGCCTTTGGCCAAGCATTGGGCATCTGACAGGTTAATATAAAAATATTACAGTAAAATTTTCTAACACGCAATTTGAAAAATATGTAAAAGTATAGTGTTAGTAGCAAGTAGTGTAAAATACAAGATAATTTGGTACTTGACACTAACAGTTAGAAATATTATGATAGAATAAATTGTGCAGAGTAAAATAATAACTCACACAAACATCGAGGGTAATGTTAGTGACTAAGCGGTCCTTGACCAGCCAAATTCTGAAACATCTCAAAGTGAAAAACTAAGTGAAGTGAGTTAAGAGTAAAATCCGCTAACATAACATTGGCTGCAGGCAGAAGTTACCATCCATCAGACAAAGTCTTGCCGCCAAGCGATTCGTCGTGTTGCGGCATGATGTCTGGTGAAGCCGTTCGGAGAACGTGTCTGAGCAGTTGTGTTGCGATGTGTACCGGGTACGATGCATCAATGTTGTTGTTTCGGGAGTTTTATCGTGGAGGGTCTCCAAATCAATCTCCCTCTGTCGCAGCATCGTTTAGTTTAACATTACATCACCTCGCACAACTGCCCGCTTCCTTCCAATTCACTCAGTTTTTTTGAGTGAATAGGCTTATTAAACCAGCGCGCTTTACCATCAACGATTGCGTCACTGCTTGACAGCGTCGACAGCCTCGGTGGCGTAGCGGTAGCGAATGCGGCCGCTGCGCAAGGAGGCGCGGGTTCCATCCCCGTGCAGTGCAAATATTTGTATGCATGAATATGAATATTTGCACTGGTCTGGTTGTGCCTCGGAAAGCATGTTAAGCCGTTGGTCCCGGTTGCCATACGAACATCTACAGATAGCGCGCGAGTTGAATGCAATCGGGGTCTGAAGTAAAGGGCGGGAGCATCTCCCCCCGCTATCCGCACGCCCCACCTTATGCGCCTGCAGTGTAGTGCTGTGCCATCCTTGTCAACTATCGTACGTTTGCCGTGTTATTGTGTGAATACTGAAGTTCCCGTGTTATTTTTTTTATTTTAATAATGACTGATCCAAGTCCATTAAGTTCCGTTACAAAAAAACGAGCTTTTATTCATCGCCAAGCACGAGAAATGGCGAAAAATGTTTTAGACATGTGTGTTGAAGAAAGGCATAACAAAAATTTGACATTTAATTTGAATAATGCTTTCGACCGAGCAAGCCGTTATACCGGACTTTCCAAAAGAACATTGGCTGCAATTCAAAATGAGTCTAAGAAAGGGCCCCTTTGTTCTCCTTCTAAAAAGAAAAGGCCATGTATTAAAAAGAAAAATTTAAATGTCGATGATTTTGATCGAAGTGTTATACACAGAACCATTGAAGAATTTTAAATAACTAAAAAAAATGTTCCGACCTGCATTAAACTCCTCGCAGCTATTCGTGAGAAAATCGAGTTTCCATGGGGAGTGACCAGTTTAAGAAAATTGTTAAAAGACATGGGATATAAATGGCTTAAATGTCATAATAAACGCAGAATTCTGGTGGAAAGGCCTGCTGTTGTATATGCACGGTCAAATTATTTGCGGAAAATTCGTCAATACAGACAAGACAATCGAAATATTTTTTTTCTAGATGAAACATGGATAGATAATAACCTCACTTAATAAAGTCCCAACAAAGTCGCTTCAAGAAGCTTCAATCACGATGAGAAAAGATGAGCTCTTCCATTTGGTTCAGTTACATAAAATAGAAAAATCATTTAAAATCGATGAATTCATCAGGAGTCATGGCCATGTCGTAGTAAGACTCCCACCGTACATGTGCGACCTCAATCCGATTGAGTTGGCTTGGGCAAAAGTGAAAAGAATAGTACGGCATCACAATGTTACTTCAGATTTATCCCTAAAAAGGTTAAAAGAAGTTACGGAGCTGGCGATTTCTCAAGTTACAGAGGAAGATTGGCGTGGTTTCGATGATCACGTCATAAATTTAGAAGAAAATTATTGGCAAAGAGATGGATTAATTGAAGTTACCATAGATCGATTCGTCATTGAGGTCAGCGACGGCGACGATAGTGACACCGATTCAACCATATCTGCCATTTCTGAATCTGATTAAAATTTTTTTATTCCGTTTTGTGAAATGATTATTAAAAACATGTGATAATTATGATATTGTTTTTATTTTCATCATGTTAACATAGTGTAAAAAATAAAATTAAACTTATAACGTTGTTTAAATTTATCGACATTCATTACTCATTGTGGTCATCAATAATTATAATTCACAAAAAAGTCACAGCACTACCGCATTCCTAAGCTCTGCATTCAACTTATATCGCTATCTGTAGTGGCAGTCGTTACGGGTTGTTGGAACCCTCAAATGTCCAACAATTGGTCTAACTGCAATGCTTCGATATCGCCTTCGGGTGGTGGAGGTCAGACGGCAGTCGCTTTACGGAAAATGTCGAAGTTTAGCCAAAATCAGCAGTTAGACTGGTAAAGCGGACCCCAGACTCCAAAGCTGAAAAAGCATGGATATGACTGGGATTAACGCTGAGATGATGATTGCGTCACTGCTTGCCATCAGGCGGGATTGCCGTCAAGCTCTAGTTTTTACTATTAAAAAAAAGAATGAGGTGTCAATTGTCAAGCATTAGTTGGAATGACAACTCACTCCATATTCACTTCATCTAAGTTTTCACAGTGAAATGGTTACAGGTTCGCACTGCTGATGTACGGACGACAGCAGATAAAGTTACTCGAAACTGCCAAATATTACCAATCAACCTTGAGCCATTAAGGCTCAAGGTTGATTGGCTTCAGAGATAAAGTTCAAAATCTAATAAAGAAATCTGGCAGATTGTAGTAGTTGATGTGCTGTCGTCTGTACTTCACTTGATGACACGATTAGCGCAGTGGCTGAGCGATCGACTGCTGCGCTGCGTGTCGCGAGATAAATTCCCGCACGGAACAAATAGGTATTTGTATGGCTTACAATTAGATGTTCCGGGTCTGGCTGTTTGTATATGTGAGTTTATATTATGTTTGTAAACGCACCCACGATATAAGCCCCGAAAGTTGATATTGCGATTGGCGGCCATCTTGGTGACGTAGTCGAACTCGCATCGTCAATATCGTTCGCAAGACCATCCCGCGCTTACGTGCATCAAATACTTGTTACCCCTTTTTGTTTTTGTTATGCTGTTTTATTGTTTTTCTTGAGTTTTGTTACCTGTTACCCGTAGAAATGAGTAAGAAATTAATTAGAATTAGAAATTAACTGGTTACAAAAAAAAAAAAATCTTAAAATAGTAATAAAAAGCTACTTGTTCCCTTGAAATTCGATAATGAAAGTTTATTTGTCAGAATATGGATGAGTAGGTATAAAGAGTGTAGGTATGTATAATAAAATTATAAAATACAAATAAACCCAATACCCTAGCTTATTAACTTTGTATTAAAACATTTTTGCTAGCTGTGCTTTTGTCCGACGGATGACATCACACAGCTGTTATTATGACAAGGTTCCATCGCAATATCAATGTACGGGGCTTATACAGGAGAAATCCCTGACGTGGGGGCAGGGTTTAAAAAAAAATATATATAAAAGAATACATTTTTTTTGTCACTTAAGTTCAAAAACAAACAATGATGACACATGATGATATATTACTGCTAAACGCTTTACCTTTTCTTTTGATTTGTCTTTTTGTTAGCGGGTGACTTGGACGATTGACTTCTGGTTCTGGGGGGCAACATGTATCTTACTCCACTGTCTTCATCATTTGAGCTTGTGTTCAATTTTTGTGTTGAACGCCGTGTCATTGTTTTTGATTGGTTTATGTCCACAGTCTCTGTTGAGACAAAATGAGAAATAAAATTAATAAAAAAAAAATCAAAAGCGAGTCGCTCTCCTGTATGAACGGTTCCAGAGCAGAGGCCCAATAAATAAATACATAATATATGATTTTATTCCGTTTTTGTTGCTTGTTATTATACCACTATAGATAGCCACCTATCTATCTACGAAAATCACACGGTTCATAAATTATTTTTTATTTCCAGACAATATTTTATAGACGAAGGGAAAAAAATATACTTTTAACTAAATAAAATAGGTACTTTTATAGGCCAACTTTTCCGTTGGTGACAGTCCTCGCTGGTGAGATGTGCACAGTACTCATTTCACCTTAAACCCAAACCCTCAGAAGCGCTTCTTTAACCCTTTTTACTTATGGCGGCAAATATAGGTAAAAGCATGACTTACCATTCAAAAGTTTACGTGGCATCCGCGTTGTCCGTTTTGTAACAAAATCTTCATTATTATTATTTTCAGTCTCTTTGGCTTTTTGTTTGCGCGAACGGCTATTCCCCTCAGATACCCTTGTGTCTGGCTCGTTGTTTATTTTCGGTTGCTCTTCTGGTTTCGGTTGCTCTTCTGGTTTCGGTTGCTCTTCTGGACTGTGCGCCGATGCTAGTGATGGTTTTCGTGGAGGAGGTGGTTCCATTTTCCTAAAGGATGAAATGTTACTTCTTTGGGTTATTTATTAACCTTTTCACCGCCAGCGTACACAGATCGCGATACCTCGCCTAGCGCCAAGCTATATATGTATAGCGATATAATATATATTAAACAATAGTGATATAAATAAAATCTGATTTATTTATTTATACATTCTTTACTGTATACCAAAAAAATGAACAAAATACATTCAAGACAAAAAAACATACAATGGGCCATATACTTTCATTTCACTTAATAAGAAAAAAAAAAAGAGATATAAATCTATATCTATACTAATATACAACATGTAACATAAAGGGTATATACATAACAAAGGTATGGCAACTTTACATGATATCAAACGATATTGGAAGGGTTTTTTAATCCTATCTCTTTATGTTGGGAAGTTGTGAGGAAAAACACCACCTGTGATAGGCTACTATCATACTAGTCGCACAGAGATATTGAAGACATTTATCGGATTTTGGCAAGTAACGTGATGGGTAACGAGTAGTTATTAACGTTATGTAGTGTGCTGCCACGTTTGTTATGATTTAATTTTAAGAAACACACGAAACCGAAAATTTGGTACCAATTTTTTGAGTATTTTATTTTGAGTTGAAACCCTTCCGATATCGTTTGACATCATCTAAAGATGCCATGCCCTTGGTATGTATATACCCTTTTTGTTACACGTTGTATAAAGCTGAAGAGTTTGTTTGAACGTGCTAATCTCAGGAACTACTTACTGGTCCCATTTGAAAAATTATTTTTGCGGTAGATAGCCCTTCAATCCAGAAAGGCTTTAGGCTATATAATATTCCGCTACGACCAATAGGACTGGAGCATAACTAACTTCACGCGAACGAAGTCGCGAAACTACTGAACCGATTGTAATGAAATTTGGTACATAGATAGTCTAAAGCCTGAGAGAGGACATAGGCAATATAACATCCCGCTACGACCAATACGAGCAGAGCAGTAACAAAAAATGTTGTGAAAATGGGAGCTAACGCAGACGTACAATCAGCTGTAGAAGTCCATTCCCACCTTAAAGACTACTGTCGCCTGCGCTAAACCGGCCACGCACACTAACGCATTATTTTTATTATCGCAGTCTTCATCTTTCTTTAAAGTAATGCAAAATTTCGTCACTTCATTTGAAGATAAGTTAGCGGCCGCACTTAAGAATGGTCTATCATAAGCGAGCGATTGTGGGTTCGATCCTTAATAACGGCAAATCTTTTTGTTGTTTCATATAATTTAAAATTATGATAACTGATTTGTATTTTAAAATAAAAATGTTTGCAAATAATATTTAAACGAATAGGAAAATTTACTGAATATTTATACCAAAATAGGTTTTTATTATATGTTTTAGTTTACTATAGATGTAATATAATAAATAATATAATGCAATATATTATAAAGTTATATATTATTCGGTATAGATATACTTATACTAATAAATGAAACAAACGTTGAAATGGCAGCATTGTAATATTTTATATAAAAGTAATCCTTGACAAACTTATGATATTATTATGGTAAAAAATATAAAAAACATTTTTGGTTTTTAGATATGAAAGTTATAGTATTACATGTTATCATTAAAGAGGTTATAGCTTAATTATTCATTTTCTTAAAGAAAAGAGAATTGAAGCTTAACCTGAATATTATTACAATCATAAAATAATCTATACTTAAAACACAAAACAGTGCTTATTACATTTACAATTTTTTTGCGTGTATAGCATGCCATCCTGCAGTGCCTTTTTTCGGAGTTTGAAGGCATGAGATTATAATCTTCAAGCGCTTTCTTAGTTCAAAAGTAAACGAACTTATTTCTTATCGAATTCCGAAATTATTGTTTTTATAATTTACCAAAAGTAATTTGTATTGAAATTGCAAAAGGCGACATCTGTTAGCCATTAAGCCAACCGAACATATTACTGTCACTTAGCTAAATTACTTTACGAGTTGGTTTAGAGTCCGTTATTACGATATATAATGACATATATTTAAAACACTTTGTAGGACACTTCTGCACTGGGATTGTTATAAATTGTTTTTTTTTTGGTTAGCTCGATAAGTCTCCACCAGTATCGCCAGTTTATTTTTAAACCACAAATGCAACCTCTCTTCTTCGCAAGATTCAAAGGTTTATTCAATGGTAAATATTGTTGTTTCGTTCCACTTGTCTCGACACATAAGCCACCTTCGTCCTCCAACCTCTTGACTTTGGCTTACAGTATTTCTCTAAAACAATAACAAATTTATTACACACTTTCAACAAGAGATTGGTTTGCACCTTACCCAAATAATAATAAAAACAACTTACACAAAAGCCGGTTTCATATTATGATATTTGAGATATATTGCTGCATATGCCTGCATATTGATTAAAAAAGTAAAACTAATAACACGAACTCGTAACTATATGTTCACCAACCAACAACAGCTAAGTAATATTATTTGAGTTATTGTAGTTAATAATAGTCATAGAATAAAGAGAGGGAAGTACGTTATCTTCATACAAACGGACCGCGCGCGGCTTGTATGTGTGCGCCATAGTATCTATGCGTCGCCGCACGCACACCTAAACACAATATTAGAGTGCCTATGACTGCGCTAGTCGCGGCTAGCACGGAACGAGGTTCGCGCGTCACGGCTTTTCGGCACATTAGCTTTTAAAAAATGATCACATAAACTGCAAAGTTGGTATGTCTATTTATGAACAAATAAAAGACTTATATTTTTCAAATTATATTTCTAAAAGTTATTTACAAGGATACGGATATATTACACATTAAAGTTTAATAACAACGCGTTTCGTAATAGTCGAAACCGAAGAAAGTAGGTATTTTTCTGTAGCTAATTTGTAATTTTGTATTAAATGTGTGATTCAATAGATGTTATGTTTGTATTATTTATATTTGTATTAATTAAAAATAAAAATAAATATGGTTCTTTATGTGTACAAAACTAAAAATAAAAATTACAAAAAAAAAAACTGACTAGTATATGTAAACTAAATACTAAGCAAATAATTTAAACATAAGCTCTTAGAAATATTTGTTAGCGGTTTGGGCGACAACCGTAACCGACGAAGCGCGGACAGTCGTCAACCCTAAGACAGTAGGCAATTAAATCGCGGATTGGGTCGCAGATAACCTACTTCCCCTCTTTATTCTATGTAATAGTTATTGTAGGTAGTGGAATATTTTTTGTTCAGTTTGTTTCAAATCTACCGTCATCTTTTTATAATGACTCTAATATAGAAAAAATCTTAAAATAAAGTATCATCGTTAAGTTGCGGATCGGTATTTTTACATATTTTTGTTGTCAGCATTCATAACTCACCAATAAACATTTCAAAAATATTTTGTAAGTTATTAGATTTGAACTCGAACCACCTTCAACGCCTATCAAGACGAGAACCGCTAGGCTATTTAAACACTTACTGTGAGCGTTGAAATTAGTAAGTAGTACCTAACAATCATAAGCGGGCAGCAAGTTGTCAAAGTGTATAAGTGTGTATCAAACTTTATTATAGAAGAAGGTCGTAACTACAACTAGTATTGCTTGGCCATAGTTTTGTGAGATTGTAACTCGACTTTTGGTCTTGACTGTACATATTGCTCCCATTATTTTAACAGGCGCTTATTTTATATCAATTGAGGTATTTTTAATTTTTTTCGAAAGGGGAGGGACAGCTCACTCTGTTCTAACCATGTTCTGTTCTGTTCCATTTAACTTAGCTCAGGAGGAGTAAAAGCAGTGAGCGCGGAAGAATGTTACAGCAGTGTAAGTTGTTAATTTGGGATGAATGTACGATGTCCCACAAAAGGGCAATTGAAGCACTAGGTCGTACAATGAGGGATATCAAAGGCAACCAAGATATCATGGGAGGAATGGTGGTGGTTACTTTTAGCTGGTGACTTTAGACAGACCCTTCCGGTGATTACTAGGGGTTTGCCGGCAGATTAAATAAATTCCTGTTTGAAAGTATCTGCATTATGCTTCACGTGAAAAAGTATTGTCTCACCACGATTCTCAAGCCGGGCAATATGCAGCTACTCTTTTAAAAATCGGAGAAGATTGTATGCCAACTGACAGTAACGGCATGATTACACTGAGTCGTGAGTTCTGTCAAATTGTAGATAGCCCAGATGACCTATTAAATAAACCGAGAATGGCTATGCGAAAGGGCATTTATGGCGCCGACTTATGAAATCTTTACTTCTTTATTAATATTATAAATGGGAAATTGAGTTTGTTTGTTTATTTGTTCCGCTTTCACGCCGTAACTACTGAACCGATTGCTTTGAAATTTTGCGGACAAAAGTTAGAAGTCTGGATTAAATAATAGGGTACATTTTATCCCGGAAAAATATAATATTCCCGAGGGAAATCTAAAAACGCGATATAACCGAAACCACGCGGGCGAAGCCGCGGTCGGAAAGCTAGTAGAAATATATATAAATATCGAAGAAATGAGGCACATCTTTAATTGTATCATGACGTCATTCTTTGACTTAATTTCAAGTCTTTGGCGCTCAGAACACGTTAAATTCAATTCTGATTAGACATGTGGTCTATGGTCTTTTTTCTATGTTTGTCTATTCCCATGTTTTTTGAACTACCTACTTCAGTCTTTTCTCCCAAGCGGCATAACTTTAAATGGAATTTATAGTTTATGTCGCCGTGATTTCGAAATGAAAAGCAAGTATGGATTATTATTATGCTGTGTGGCTTAAGCGCGTGTTTTTTTATTCGTAATTTGAATGCTTTTGACTGCATTTGATCTCTCATTAGAAAATTAAAGCGAAATCACAATGACGACTTCGTCAAACATTTCCCGAGTCCGATTCTACACTTTGTAGAATGCTTAAAAGCTCATCCGCATCCAGTTCTTCGTTCATGCTAATAAAACAAATATTGCTGCTAACTGCACTATTACAAAGTGATCGATAGCCTTACGTTTGTGACGTCATAGAACGTCTTCTATCCAGTCCATGGCACTGAGAACCAATTATTTTGTAGAGATGGGAATATAATTATCGATAAGGATTGCCAACAACTATTTAATGCCGGTTCGGCACCTATCCAACGGTCGAAACTCGTCTATTTTCGCTTTATTATAATGTAGTTATCTAAGTTCATATTTTACTGACCTAAAATTGTTTTCGATAATAATATTTCTAAATATTTCACCGGGTGATATCAAACAGTGTTAACGTCACATCACTGGCCGACTATATACCAAGTTCTTGGCGTTCTGAGGATATTAAAAATTTTCGGAGTTCTTGTTTTTGCGAATTATATACAATTAAGGACTTCCTTATGTGGAAGAATAAAAAAAACTGGGTATTAGACAGTGCTTATAAATAATAAAATGTAAAAAAAACACCTGCTAAATACATTAAATTTATTTTTATAACATAGTTAAAATGAAGAGCTTCTAATGAAGTCGTGGCTCTGGTGGCACGAAAATCCGGAACTTATATTGATTTCCGGGGCGGCGAAAAGGTTAAGTATGCACTTCTATATGGGCATGCTCAGGTTAAAAATAAGCTAAACCTTTTACTCTGGATTAAAAATTTGAATGTATAAAGTTATGGAAGAATTGATCTAAATATGTTATATGAATACTAGACTACCTTTTAGTGGCGTTAGTCGCTTCTTCGTTTGGTTTAACTTCTTCCTTTTTATCTAGTTCTTCAATCTCCTTGAATATTTCTTTTTCAATTTCATTTACTTTTGCGTGTACTTCTGTAAAAATATAATGTCCGTTTGAATTCTGAATTAGTATTTCGTGTAGCAGCTATTATTTATACAACATTTTTTTCTTTATACAAAACGAAATTCAGTTGCTTATTCTGAATATATTTTATTCAGAATAAGCAACTGAATCGATTCCAATCATTATTACACCATGTTATATTTTTTCCCAAATACATTTACAAATTGTTACAGTGTGGTTACCGAGCGCACAACTCAGCAACTTTAGAGCATAGTACTAGGCGCGTGAGAAAGGGCCGCGGCGCGGGCGAGCGAGCAGGCCCTGTGAGGCCGCTGCCTCGAATCTTGCGGGCAGCGGGGCGGCGGCGGCGGCGGCAAGTGAGCGGCAGGATCTTATGCGTAAAATCAAACGGACCGGTTCTCGAAAACAGCGGCGCGGCAGCGGGGCGGTGGCGGGCAGCGAGCGGTGTACTTCTCGCGCTCGAATCTTACGGGCAGCGGGCGGGCAGAGAGCGGTGATCGAGCGTTAGGAATAAATTTAAATCAAAAAGATGTTGCCGCCATTGTTCAGACATTTCTTTCGCGAATAAAAACAAATATCTCGTCGACATAATCGTGAACACAACACTACGTGGCTATAGTGCTGCCCGCAAGATTCGAAGCAGCGGCCTGAGAGTCGGCAGATGTCACATGTCTTTGTGTACTGTACTTTCTAAGACATGGGGTTTTCACTGTTTTTAGAGCAGTACTGATGAAATAATTTAAATAAACTACATAGTTCATCTTTTCGCAAATTTTGTACCCAATTCTTACTTCAACATGTTTTTTTTAAATATTTTACCTATAAGAATATTGCATGTGATGGCTGAATGGCTGACCACTTTCCTCGTGATAGTTTTCCCCCTTTAACAAGATACAAATTATTTTATGTTTAGTACCAAACGAGTACTTTCTCAAACTTATAAATTCTCCTTAAGTTCAGTCGTCCTAACGCTTCATATACAACACACTCTCATTTCTATATATATTAAAAGGCTGTATCATATTAGATTTAACTTACCAGGGTCAGGGATGATAACTGGTGACGAAAACCCACTACTCGTCTCTTTAGGTACTGCAGGGGCCATGGCCTTTAAATTAGACTCTGGGATAACGGCCATTCTAACCTCCTTGTGGAATATATGCACAACCTGTTCGAGGACCGGGTGGAGATGCGGCCAGTGACCTTCGAGTTGGACCTCCTGAAATGGGTACAGAGTGTAAGTCAACATCAAATTGTCAGCAGTACGACAGTAGTTTTCAGCAGCAAGAGAAATATATATTTGTGAAAATTTCATCTGTCATTGTTCTTGAGATCCAGCCTGGTGACAGACAGATACACAGACTGAGGTGTCTTAGAAATACAGTTCAGTTTTTACACTTTAGATATGGAACCCTAAAAAGTCAACCCACATCGGTATCAGGAGATATATTGCAACCCAGAGTGGGTTGCAATATATCTCCTCTAGCAGTGGTGATGACGTTTTAGGCTAATCTATACTAATATATAAAGCTGAAGAGTTTGTTTGTTTGTGCGCGCTAATCTCAGGAACTACTGGTCCGATTTGAAAAATGCTGTTTGCGTTGGATAGCCTATTAATCCAGGAAGGCTTTAGGCTATATTACATCCCGCTATGACCAATAGGAGCAGAGCAGTAACAAAAAATGTTGCGAAAACGGGAGCTAACGCAGCCGTATATACAGGGTTCGGCACTCGAAGTGTTACTAATTTTACGTTGCTATAGCAACTAAACTGTTTACAATATGGCGCCCATTTTTTCACATTCCTTAGTGTATCGTATTGTTAATAAACTAACAAAAGCCTACTATTTTTCGTCGTTGTTAAAAAAAGCTTTGCAGATGGAAGTCAAAAGAAACAGTGTCATTGCTTTGTATTTGGCTGGAAAATCGCAGACAGCCATCGTTAATGAGCTAGGACATTTACATTTGAACAAAATGTTTGTGTATCGGACCATCACGCGTTACAATGATACGGGTAGCATCAAAAAACGCCATGGAGGTGGACATCCAACAACAGCAACATCATCAGCAATGGTTCGAAAGGTAAAGGCTAGAATTGAACGAAATCCACGACAAAGCGCAGTTAAATTGGCGAAAAGTCTTAATGTATCTGCCCGGAGCATAGGGCGCATATTAAAAAATAAACTTTAACTGAAGCCCTACAAATTACAAAAAGTGCAAGATCTGACACTTGCACAAAAGACAGTTCGTCTAGAAAGAGCTAAGAACTTAAAGCACTTGCACGTTGATAGCTTGCTTGAAAATTTGGTATTTTCCGATGAAAAAATTTTTACCGTTCAGCAATATGTGAACAAGCAAAATGATCGCGTATGGTTAAAGTGTAAATCAAATGACAATTTAGACCAACGAATTGCCTTGCGAAAGCAAGCACCAGCATCTGTGATGGTTTGGGCGGCGGTAACTGCCATGGGACGCTCACCTCTCGTTTTCATTGACCAGGGTGTAAAGATAAACCAGCAGATCTACCGTAAAAAGATTTTAAACGATGCTTTGTTACCTTGGGCACGTAAGCAATTTGGTAGAAATCATTGGACCTTTCAACAAGACTCGGCACCATCTCACAAAGCTCGTGAAACCCAAATTTTTTTACAAGAAAATGTTCCGAGCTTCATTTCTTCGCAACAATGGCCACCATATTCCCCGGACTTAAACCCAATGGATTTTTCCATATGGTAAATTCTAGAAGCCAAAGTGTCAACAAAAAAATTTGAGACGGTCGACGCCTTAAAGATTGCGCTTCGCCGAGAATGGAACAAAATACCAGCAGACCACATTCGTGCAGCGTGTGAAGCCTTCTTGGTCAGACTCGATGCTGTTATCCGCGCTAAAGGTTGGCATATCGAACAATAGCTTCTTTTTTTATTTATTGTATATGTCTTTTTTCGATACTGAAGTTTTTAAATAAATATGCTCATGTTTAACAGAATGACAGCATTTTGAATTGGTAACACTTCGAGTGCCGACCCCTGTATTGCCAATAGGAGCTGAGCATGACTAATTCCACGCGAACGAAGTCGCTGGCGGCCGCTAGTTATTCATATAAATGCACTGTGGAAGTAAATCTAAAAATAAACACCCAACAAACGTATTTTATTTTAAATTGTTCCAGCTCATTCCGACAGCCTTCCTGCCCACCAACTTTCGCGAGAGGGAGTTTTTACTGGTTCCCGCATAACTGCTCGATGTGAACAGAACACTGACAATAGTTAAATTCGAAACCAGATGGTTGTGTAACAGTCCATCATTGAACGATTCCTGTAAAATACTGTGTCAAAAACGGAATTTGCCACGGAAACGATCCTTATACAATATGTAAAGAAAACCCTGTCCGATCCGTGAAGGTATTGTTAGGTATCGATAACTGATTATAATAATGTCTACAAAGCCTGTCTAAACTTAAAAAAAATCCCCCTAAAAAAATAAATATTATTTTGAAAAAGCGAGGTAACTTAATGCATGTGCGGTAGACAACACGTTAGGCATACATCCGCGGGTGACGGGGGGCAGGGCACGCGGCACGTGGTCGCATCGCTATTCGCTTCATCAGAAATGGTGTTGTCACTTTTTAAAAATAACCAAATTTTGGGGAAGTTGGAATTAATTCGCGACAAAAAAAGATTATTTCAAAATTCATTAGTATTGTTACCATGATGATTATGTAAAATTTAATATTTTATTTGGCCATGTGTTTACCTAACCTTTTTATTATCCTTATGGGTCGGACAGGGTTTTCTTTACATATTGTATATATATGGATATATATAAACGAAAAGTATTTGTTGACACCTACCTCTTTGTCCGTTGAGAATTTTATTTTAATGATCTCGGGGCCTTTTACGTTTTGCTTGTGTACTTTAGGACCTGGTACACTTGCTTCTTTTGCTAAAAAATATTAAGAAAATATTTGTTAAAATCAATGACGGAATATTAATATTGTTACGGGCTAGGGGTACTTAAACGCCGGTTAAGGGTTACGAAGTTTATTGGCAACGAAGGTACAGTCGATTGTAGGCAATGACAAGTAGAACGTAGCTGATGTCGTACTGAAGTCTTCTCTTACGTCCACGAAGTCCGTGTTGTAAACACACAATAACGCTACAGATGTTTCTTCACGTAGTACTTACAGTTCTCTTTATAATTGTCGCAGTAGGTCTTCTTTAAGATTGCTTCTTAACTGTCGCTGTTTTCGTATCGCTAGTCGAGTGTAGACTGACTGTGCGTCGGCGTTGCGGCGCCTTATATAGGCCAGCTGATCGAACATTCCAGAATCCTCTAGGCGTAATAATAATAGCACATAAGTTCGAGGTCACTCGGAAGTACCTACGGTAATTCCCGGAACCGGGTTTCTAGAAATTTCGATGTCGACACTTTGTTGACAAAACTGTTGATACCTGTACCATTCGATAGGCCGTCCTAAGTCTAGTAATGCGTTTTATTATTGTACCTAGAAAATGTCTAGATCTGGAGGAATAGGACTTAAAAGTGACACACTGCATGTCACGCGATATTGAACCTTATGCCATCGACATAAGGTCCATTCGTAACATTGCCCCCTTCTTAGTCATGCTCGTCCCGAGCATGATTTGATCCATAATAGCGAGCTAGGCGGTCTACGTGTACGATCTTCAGCTTCCCTCTAGGCCCTTTCTTAATCCTGTAGGTGACATCGTTTATTCTGGTTACTATCGTGTACGGACCCTCCCATTTGGCTTGAAATTTCGGACTCTTTCCTTTTCTCCTTATGGGATTATGTAACCATACCAAAGTTCCCTCTTCAAATCCGGGCACGTTAGCTTTGCGGTCGTATCGGATTTTCATTTTCTCACTGGTTTTCAGACCATTCTTTCTCACTAGCTCATGTATTCCATCTAATTTACGCCGTAGGTCGGCCACATAGTCGACGGCTAGGTTAGGAGTATCGGGAGGTGTTCCGGTTAGTGCATCTATGGGTAGTCTAATTTCTCGGCCGAAGTTGACTTTCGCCGGTGTGCAATTTGTGCTATCATGTGTTGCAGGGCGGTATGACATTAAGAAGAGTGGAATGTATTGGTCCCAATCCCTCTGGTGTTCTTCCACTACTTTGGCCAAATGATTCTCCAACGTCTGATTGAATCTTTCGACCATTCCATCTGACTGTGGGTGATACGGTGTTGTACGAGTCTTATGTATCCCGAGTAGTTGGCAAACCTCTTGAAATAGTGAAGACTCGAAGTTTCTACCCTGGTCAGAGTGTAACTCCAAGGGAACGCCAAATCGACAGAACACCTCGTGAACTAGCTTTTTGGCGACTGTATGAGCTTCCTGGTTAGGTACTGCAAAAGCTTCTGGCCATTTGCTGAAATAGTCTTGCATGACGATGATATACCTATTCCCTTCTTCAGTAACAGGGAATGGCCCAGCTATATCGACAGCAACTCTTTCCCATGGTGCACCAACATTGTACACTTTCAGCCGACCTCTGGCTCTCGTTTGCGGTCCCTTTACTGAGGAGCAGGCTGCACATTTTGTACACCAGTCCTCTACGTCTTCGCGGCAATGCACCCAATAGAATCTTTTTCTCACCTTTTCCAGGGTCTTCTTTACTCCAAGATGTCCTCCGGATACTCCGTCGTGCACCTGTCGTAGCACTGACGCGACTTTATCACCGGGAACAACTATCTGTAAGGTGACCTCCTGTCCACTGGGTGATTCCCATTTCCTCTTGAGAACTCCATTATCAATTATCAGGCTGTCCCACTGAGCCCAGTAACTTTTTACTGTTGGGCTAAGCGCTGATATTTCACTCCAAGCGGGCCTCTGGCCACGTTGTTTCCATTCGATTACTGACTTCAAGTCACTATCTTTCTTTTGTGCGTCTTGCAATGATTGATTATCCCAGTCTTCGTCCAAAGCGTTCACGTGGATAATCCTTACGTTCTCTTCCTGTTTGTCGCAATGTCGGCCCTTACTTCCTGAAGTAACCTGGCGACGGCGGTCCTTTTGTCTTGCCTTTTTCTCGAGGCGCTTCTTCTTACGGGCCTCGTCCTCGACTTCCTTGTCCCGGCTTCCGTCTGCCTCACTCCGCGACCTTCCGCGCGACCGCTCGCGCTCGTGTTCTCGCTTGCCGGGACGTTCGCGTTCCCGGTCTCGGTCTCGCTCCCGGTCCTTGACGCGTTCCCGCTCTCGTTCAGCGGATCGCTCGCGGTGCCCGCTCCGCTCGCGCCACTCGACTCGCTCGCACGGGCGCTCGGGCTCGACCTTCGCATCGCGCTTGCGCCACTCCATCACCGCGGCCTCCTCACGTGACCAAGAAGTTCTTCTTCCCTTAGCCTTCCTGGGACAATCAATTCGAATGTGCCCCTTTTCGCCGCACTCGTAGCAAGTTGGTCCTCGTCGGGCTTTTATTTGTGCGGTCACTTCTCGAATACGGTCGTGTTGTGGGCCATCTTGACGTACAGCTTCCACCTCCAGAGCGTGCGTCAGAGCTGCCTTCAGGGTCTGATGGTGACCCAGACGTACTGCAGCCCTGACTTCTGCATCTCGAATCCCATCGGTAAATAATCGCAGAGCAGTAGCGCCAATCAATCCCGGTGTTGATGCATACGCCTTCCGAACCATACGTTCTATTTCCGTGGCCCATTGTTGCAAACCCTCGCTGCTTTTCTGTGTGCGTTCGCGGAGTTGAGCCCTGTAGACATGTTCGAGGTGTTTCTCCCCGTATCTAGACTCCAACGCTTCTAGCAGACAGGCTAGGGTATTGCAATCGCCGGAAATATTTTCGAGAATTTGTACTGCATCACCACGCAGAGCAAGCGTAAGAGCGGTTACCGCTTGATCGTCGTCCCAGTTGTTGCCTTTTGCGACCTTTTCAAATTGAAGACGGAAGGCCACCCATGATGTTGTTCCGTCAAAATGAGGTACCTTGAAGGTCGGCAAAGCACTGGGTACAGGTACCACACCTTTAATGCCTCCTTTCTGCACCGTTTTATGGAGAAACTGTATTTCTTTCTCACACTCCATGATGGTATTGTCTAGTTTCTCCATACGCGCATCTTGTTTGTCTATACGCATGTCTTGCTGGTCCATACGGGCATCTTGTTGTGCTGTTTTTATTTTAAGCTCATTAACCTCTTCTTTGGTTTCTTTCCACTGTTTATTTAGTTGTAATACTAGTTGCTGGGATTTTGCCTGGGATTCATCTATTTTTGCTTGGGTTTCCACCTGGGATTGTTTTATTTGAGCCTGGGTTGCTGCCTGGGATTGTTCTATACTCAGCTTTATTTGCGCCGTCAAGTGAGCCAGTAACGCCGAAAAATCGGGTCCGCTGGCTCCGGCAGTGGTGGTGGTAGTAGGCGCACTCACATTCGTCGGTGTTACGACGGCCGCATCTTCTACGGGTGCAGGGACACCAAGTGATACTTCCTCTTGACGCGCCAAATCCATCGCTGCTTGTCGTCGCGTGCGAACTCTTTCGTCTTCCCTTGGCGTGACCGGCATGCCGCTTCTGACACCAATTGTTACGGGCTAGGGGTACTTAAACGCCGGTTAAGGGTTACGAAGTTTATTGGCAACGAAGGTACAGTCGATTGTAGGCAATGACAAGTAGAACGTAGCTGATGTCGTACTGAAGTCTTCTCTTACGTCCACGAAGTCCGTGTTGTAAACACACAATAACGCTACAGATGTTTCTTCACGTAGTACTTACAGTTCTCGTTATAATTGTCGCAGTAGGTCTTCTTTAAGATTGCTTCTTAACTGTCGCTGTTTTCGTATCGCTAGTCGAGTGTAGACTGACTGTGCGTCGGCGTTGCGGCGCCTTATATAGGCCAGCTGATCGAACATTCCAGAATCCTCTAGGCGTAATAATAATAGCACATAAGTTCGAGGTCACTCGGAAGTACCTACGGTAATTCCCGGAACCGGGTTTCTAGAAATTTCGATGTCGACACTTTGTTGACAAAACTGTTGATACCTGTACCATTCGATAGGCCGTCCTAAGTCTAGTAATGCGTTTTAATATTGTACCTAGAAAATGTCTAGATCTGGAGGAATAGGACTTAAAAGTGACACACTGCATGTCACGCGATATTGAACCTTATGCCATCGACATAAGGTCCATTCGTAACAATATTGTGGAGGCATGACTGTATTTGTAATGTAGCGCCTATTTGTAGGAACGCTCACTCATCCTCCATAGAAAAGGGAGGATCCTCCGACCTGTGTGGCTACCATGAGTTTACATTACGACACTCGATCGTCAATATCGAGCGCGTTTCGTCATCATCATCATCCCAGCGTTAATCCCAGTCGCATCCGAAGCCTTTTCAGCTTTGGAGTCTGGGGTCCGCTTTACCAGTCCAACTGCTGATATGGCTAAACTTCGGCATTTTCCGTGAAGCGACTGCCGTCTGACCTCCACAACCCGAAGGCGACATCGAAGCATTGCAGTTAGACCAATTAATTTAATTTAATAATAATAATTTATTTGCATCAAATGTTACAGTATATTGAAACATGTAGTACATAGAGTTAAAAGGATGTTAACAATAGTGTGGCAACACCAGCACCCTTGCTAAGTTGCCAAGACAACTTGTGTTAAAGATGCTGGGTCCGACCCTTTGATGGATGTTTCTATCTTATATTTAAGTACATTCATGCCATTTTGATATTATATGACTGGTTCGTTATATGGCATAGGTAAACGAACAAATAAACTATTTAGGAAAGGACATAAAACAAAAAAGAAAATAAAATGTTTTGAGTGGACTAGTGTAGTGTGTATAAGGGTGTGCGAAGGTGTGTGCGCGTGTGTGTGTGCGTGCTGGGTGCATTAGCGAGCGATAAGCAAATGATGATAGAATGAAGTTTAACGGGAGCTGTATTGAGTCAACAATAAACTTTCGGTTTTGTTGTAATTAAGCGTTTGCAGCCAAGTATTAATTTTCTTTTTAAAAGACATTATAGGGAGTCAAAGTTCAGAATTGTTGCACTTTTGAGGGCTCCAACAACCCGTAACGACTGCCACTAGATGTTCGTATGGCAACCGGGACCTGACTGATCGATTGGCCCGCTTCAAGTTTGTAAGATCTCAGTCTCGTCTCGGCGTTCGAGCGAAGTGAACGTTTACTTAATTTGGTAACTCACTTGCACTTGCTTGCTTGCTTGGTAAGTGCAATTTATCGGTCGCCTACGAATTCCGTTACGTACCTACCTGACGGGCACAGTGGCCGCCCGGCCATGTAAAACAATGAATGAGCCTACAAGTAACGAGTTAAATAGTAGCTTGAGTGACATAAATGAAATTGAGATGGCAGAGATCGCCGAGGGAGATCAACACGAAGCAGATAAGATATTACTGACAGTGAGTGAGGAAGCAGAAGAGCAGAGGCCGACTAAGAGAGGAAGAGTGGATGATGAAGATGAAGAATGGATATTACAGCAAAAAAAGGACAAGAAGAGTAAATCAGAAGACACAGGCGTAAAAATTGAAATTTACATTTCCTCAGAAAATAAAATGCGGAAACAGTTAACTTTAGCCAGAATTTTTAAAAGTGAAGGTATCACAGATATTAACAGAGTAAAATACATTAATCCATATAAAATACGTGTTGATACAATAAATGGAAATAGCGCAATTAAACTAGAAAATAGTAAGGAAATTAGCAACAGAGGATGGAGAATATCAGAATACATAGGGCCATGGAGGTTAATTTTTCATATAGCGTCATTAAGGACATCGACATCGATATGACGGAGGAAGAAATCGTCAAGAATATGTCTTCATTAGAACCGGGAGAAATAGTTTCTGTCCATAGACTTAATCGCAGAAGTTTTGAAGCGGAGGGGTGAACACCTAGTGAGACAATACGCATTTGTTTTAAAGGATCCTACCGTCCACCATACGTATTTGTGCATGGATTGAGAATCAGGGTTGATCCGTACGTTTTTCCGGTGTCTCAATGTTATAGGTGCTGGAAGCTTGGGCACACTGCAAGAAAATGTCCGTACGACAAAATAGTGTGCCCTAAGTGTGGTGGCAATCACGACAATTGTGATACCACGGTTTTTAAATGCGTAAATTGCAACGGGCAGCATATGGCGCAAGTATGATCCTGCAAAGTATATCAAAAAGAGAAGAAATTGAGGGACTTAATGGCAGAATTCAATTGTTCCTATCAGACTGCTCGATCCATGAACGTTGAAGTTCAACCGTTCACTAAGAACGAGATAACAATAATTACATAATACCTACCCCCACAATGTCAACAAAAGAAAATGAAGCAAGTACAATAAAACTTAACCAAGTGTCGTCATATGCTGATGTAACAAAAAATAATAATATTACTACGAAAACAACACCACAAAACAAAATAAAATTTAAAATTAAGTCACAAAAACAAACGAAACAAGAGGATGACTTTACATTTGTCAGTCACATAACCAATGCGGAGGTATATACTCAGAAAAATACAAATGAGGAATCCGAAGAGAAGAACGAAAGAGAAGTAAAGTTCAGTGAGTTGATAAATAGATTAAAATAATAATATTTATGAAAAAAGATCCTTTACAAGTGAAAGTGCAGAACGTTGTTAAATGCTGCCTGTAGTGGTTAGTATTAATGGTGGTAGAAAACATAGCAGAGTGGCCGGTTCTTAAATTATTTTATGAATACTTTCTTTCATAATGGCACACAAGCGTAAAATTTCTCAATATTATCCAATGGAATGCACAAAGTATTCGACCTAAGTTGGTGGCTTTTGAGCAATTTTTAATTCAGGAGAAAATTCACATTGCTACCCTTAGTGAAATTTGGTTAGAACCCGACAGCTCTTTAAGGATCTCGAGTTACAATGTTTATCGTAATGACAGGCATGACTCATACGGTGGGGTAGCGATTTTCGCTCATAATTCCGTCAAAACTAGTTTACTCACATATAATAGCATAAATAAAGGTATAGAAGTTTTCATAGTACAAGTTCATAACTGTGAACATCTTCATTACATTATATCAGTACCTATATTGCCCTCCGTCGGTACGTACCTGTCAAGCCGATTGGGAACACTTATTTAACCACTCAAGAGTCCGGGCCACCAAAGTTGCCTAAAAAATTTTCCAGTTAAGCGTTCAGGCAACCATGGTGGCCTCGCCGACCTGTGCAATTTTAACGAGTTTTTTTTATGATACGTATCAAAGAGCTTCATGAACTTTTTACTAGATGGTTCTGCATTAAATAACAATTCTCGGGTCGATAAAACAGTGCCCCACCGGAAAGATGGATGCCCCCGATGCCCGACGATGGAGACATCATCTGTGGGTGGTGCGAGGTACTTCATAACCTTTATAGATGACTATTCCCGTAAAGTATATGTATATTTTCTCAAGAACAAAACGGATATTAAGTCAGTGTTTCAAAAATTTAAAGAAGAAGTAGAAAATGAATTGGAAAAGAAGATAAAAATAGTAAGAAGTGATAACGGAAAAGAATACTGTAATAAAGAGTTCTCTGTTTTTCTGGCAGCTTCCGGCATCAAGCATCAGACCAGTACTCCCTACACGCCTGAGCACAATGGGCTAGCGGAACGAATGAATCGGTCATTGGTGAAATGAGCAAAGTGCATGTTATTTGAAGCAAAGCTGCATAAATAGTTGGGACAGAGGGGGTCGCTGCTGCTGCCTATATCATAAACAGATCACCATCACGGGTTTTAGCTGAGGTAACTCCCTATGAAAAGTGGACAGGTAGGAAACCAAACCTTTCAAATTTAAAGATTTTTGGTTCTACGGCTATGGTACATATCCCAAAACAAAATCGCTTGAAATGGGATCGCAAGTCGAAACAATTAATTTTTGTGGGGTATTGTGATAATACGAAAGGGTTTAGGCTGTATGATCCTGCAAATAAAAAGATTATAATTAGTAGGGATGTCATAGTTATGGAAAACTCATTAAATAATGAGACACAGCAACCTGTACTTGCCAAAGACCTGGTAAATATTCCTGTAAGTGAAAATGATGAGGTGATATCTGTTGACAATACACTGCAAAGTGAGACCCAAGATGAAGCTTTTGATAGTTGTGTGTTGAATAGAATGACTGATGATGAAACTTATTATCCCAGTTCCAATGATGATAGTAGTGTTGATAGCATTTCAAGAAATATCACCCTTAGATCTCATCAGAGACACAACAATTTTATGTGTGTTCAACAGATTTCAGATCCATTAACTGTTGAAGAAGCCTTGTCGGGCTCTGATGCTGAATATTGGAAAGCAGCAATGGATGAGGAGTATCAGTCATTATTAGAAAATAACACCTGGGATATCACTACTCTTCCAGACAACAAACGTCCCATACCATGCAAATGGGTCTACAAAAAGAAAACTAATGAAAATGGAGAGATAGTGAAGTATAAAGCACGGCTTGTGATTAAAGGATGTTCACAAAGACCTGGTGTAGACTACACAGAAGTATTTTCGCCAGTGATAAGGTATGCTTCTTTGAGATATTTGTTTGCCTTGGCAGTTAAATTTGATCTAGACATCTGTCAAATGGATGCGGTATCAGCCTTTCTTCAAGGCGACATAAAGGAGGAGATCTATATGATGCAACCACCAATGTATGAGAATGGTAAACAAGTATGTCGTCTAAAAAAAATCATTGTATGGATTAAAACAGGCAAGCCGGCAATGGAATAAGAAGCTTAGTTCTACACTTAAAGGAATAGGTCTATTACAAAACAAGTTAGATCCTTGTATATATTATAAAATTGTAGACAACAATAACATGATTTTTCTAGCTACTTATGTCGATGACATAATTTTATTCACAAATAATATAGACTCTAAAAATCATATTACAGAAGAGTTGAAAAAACAATGTAAAATAAAAGATTTGAGAGATATCAATTATTGCATTGGTGTACATGTAGAAAGAGACCGAGAGAAAGGAGTCATTTATTTAGATCAGAAAAAATACATAAGAGAAGTACTAAATAAATATGGCATGTCTGATTGCAAAAGTGTTAAGATTCCAATGGATATTAATTCAAAGTTAAAAAGTACATCTGAGGAATCCAATACATTGAATGGAAACCCATATTAAGAAATTATTGGATGCTTGTTGTATATTTCACAAATTACTAGGCCAGATATAAGTTTTGTGATAAATTTATTGAGTAAATATAATCAGAAACCTGAAATGACACATTGGATGTTATTGAAGCGAGTCATGCGGTATTTAAAAGGTACTGAAGATTATAGGTTGAGTTATAAACAAAATCCAGAGGAAACTATGACTCATGGCTTCTGTGATGCAGACTGGGCAAGTTCAGAAGACGACCGGCGATCGTGTACTGGGTACATTTTCATGTTTCAGGGAGGAGCGATTAGCTGGAATTCCAAACGGCAGCCAACTGTTGCTTTGTCGACAACCGAAGCAGAGTATATGTCTTTGTCGTCCTGTGTTCAAGAGGCTATGTGGCTAAAGCAACTACAAGAAACGTTTTGGCCTCTACTGAAGAATCAGGCAATGATTATCTACAGCGATAATCAAAGCTCTATTAAATTATCAGAATCCGATGGCTGGATGGACTTTTTAGTTCATATATATTAATGTGTGGTGCTAGTGTGTTCTGTTCTGTAAAATCTTTACCGTGCATTAAACGTTGTTAAACTTATAATTCTTTATTAATTATTTCCAACAAAGACGTATATATATTGCTATGATCCGCAGTAGATTTAGTTCTATGGAGGATTTTTATATGGTGACAGTTGTAAAACACATTTAAATAAATTGGATAGGGTTCAAAATCAATGCATGCGCGTCATAGGAGGATTTATAAAAACTACGGCTATATATGTGATGGAATGCGAACTTCACCTTCAGCCATTGGCTATACGTAGATATCTTGCTGGGAAATTTTGGTTAAAGATGAAGTCTACTTCTAATAACTCAATCATCGACATTGTGGTAACGTTGAAAGACCTTTGTCGTGAAAATTTATATTGGAACAGTGGAAATAAGCCTTTACTGATATCCACCCATGATTTTTGTAAAAATATATCCATTTTGTCGAGTAGGCAGTTAGAAATGTTTTCTCTAGACACTTGGGTTAGCAATGTGAATATTTTGTCAGTGCTACAACCGGTTATCGCGGCTATTAGTAAACCAAAACACCAATATGACTCATGGGAAATGAAGCAATTGTGTTGCAATTTTATAAATACCAATTATGAAGATTTTTATTATATATACACAGATGGTTCCAAAGATAAGGATAGATGCAGTGGTGTAGCCCTTTTCGACCCTCAGACAAATAGTTCAGTCCAATTACAAATTAATGTTAATATATCTATTATGTATACAGAGTTGATCGCTATAGCTGAAGCAATTTCCTACATTAATTCTTTTGAGGGTGGTAAGTGTGTTATATTGACAGACTCAAGGAGTGCAATTTATCATATGGCTCGTTGCACCTCGAGCATTCGAGGAGCACCGATAGCCTATAGTATTTTGGATTCAATTTATAAAATGTGCAATAGTAACAAAATTGTTAAAATAAAATGGATACCTGCGCACATAGGTATACCTGGAAATGAAGAAGTTGATAGACTCGCTAAGGACGCGGTTATAAATGGAACACCATTCTCTTGTTTACCACCTTATACTGACCGCCTGTATTTAGTGAGGAATAAATGTAACCAAATGTGGAAAGAATATTTTGACGAGAGGTCTGTGACTAAAAGTATTTGGTATAAGACGATACAACCTAATCTGTCCACTTCCCCTTGGTTTGTTGGTTCTGATCTGTGTAGATCTGATGTTGTGATTTCCATGAGGCTTCGATCCGGACACTTTCCACTAAACAGCTTTCTATTTTTAATGCGTAAATCCGATTCGCCAAATTGCGACGAGTGCGGTGTGGTAGAAGATGTGTATCATGTGATGGTGGAATGTGCTCGGAACGAAGCCGAAAGGGTCAAATTCCAATTAGAGACGGGAATCAACCTGAATCATATTGGAATGTGCAACAACATTTTAGCTCACCCCATGTCAAAGAAAGCCAGAATGTTGTACAAACTTGTCCAAATAGCAGTTAAGCGTAGATCGTAAGTTAATATTGTTAATCGTATGTATGTGTGTACGAGGGTGACATGATCATGCTTGATCAAACCCTCCTTAATCAATAAAGAAAAGAAAAAATAGTTTGTAAGATCTCTCAACCAATAAGAGCGCCAAACGCGCTTGATATCGACGATCGAGTCTCGTAATGTAAACTCATGGTAGCTACACAGATGGGTGTTATGTCGGGCGGGTACCATGTGACGTCAGCATGAAGCATTGCTAGGGTTGCCATCTCTAAAATTTGGAAAACAGGACAAGACGCGTGAAAACCCCGGATTTTAGAGTCCGATAGCCGGACATATCAACGAGATCTTTTAAACATATTCAACGAACAAACGGCGGACAGTGGCAACCGTGACTGGAGGGGTGGGGGAACGATGAATATGGTAATGGTACGACGGTTGATCGTGGTGTGCGAGCATAGTGCGTGTCTCGCGGGCGGCCCTATTTTTTTTTTTAACTCTGTTTACAAATGAAACCTTCCCCGGACGCTCCCCGGATGCCCTCTAAACTAGGACAAATCCGGGGAAACCGGGACGGATGGCAACCCTACGCATTGCGCTCATTTGTACGTGGCGTTTGAAGATACCGCTACAAGTATAAAAATCGGCTAAGTATCTGTTTTTTTTGCTATAATGCAATAAAATATACAATATGTAAAGAAAACCCTGTCCGACCCGTGAAGGTATTGTTAGGTATCGATAACTGATTGAAAGTCGGGCTAAAGTTAAATAAAATTCCCCCTAAAAAAATAAATATTATATCGCAAAAGGAGGTAAATTAATACATGTGCGGTAGGCCATACATGGTACGCGGCACGTGGTCGCATCGCTATTCGCTCATAATAATACCGTCAAAAATAGTGTTGTCCCTTATTAATAAATTACCAAATTTTGGGCAATTGGAATTATTCCTGAAAAAAAAAAACATTATTTAAAAAAAAATAGTATTGTTACTATGGTGATTATATAAAATTTCATATTTTATTTGGTCATGTGTTTACCTAACCTTTACCTATCCTTTTGGGTCGGACAGGGTTTTTTTTACATATTGTATAATTAATAATCTGTGAAAATTTCAACTGCCTAGTTATCACGGCTCATAAGTAACAGTCGAATAACAGAAAGGCAAACGGACAGTGGAAAGCAGTCTTAGTAAAGGGTCTTATTTCCACCTTTTGGTTACGGAACTATAAAACGTCACACTGAATACTTACCAACGCTTTTTGAAGGTTCTACAGCTATACTAGGTCTCCTTGATTCTTCTTGGTTCCTATAAATTTGCAGAATTAACATTAGAGTCTTGTTTAAATTATTTTATACCATGTCTCTCAAAAAGGTGAAGGTCGGAAGCATCGAGAGGTATGTTAGAGACCCAAAAATTCGAAGACATGTGATATCCATCAATCCGCATGCACTGGACCCGCATGGTGATTTTTACGGCACTTTTCCCCTCACAGAGACCTGTGGTGTTTCCATCAGTGGGAATATTATAGGGATTATTATTCTAGATCTTTGCTCATATTTTAGAGCAAGAGTGATGGCACCCGTAAGATTACTGTAAATGTACGGACGACAGCAGGTCAAGCTACCCGAAACTGTCAGATATTCCCAATCAATCTTGATCCTTAATACTTTAGAAATAAAGTCGAAAATCTAATAAAGAAATCTGACAGATTGTAGTAGCTTGATGTGCTGTCATCTGTACATGTTAATTAATAAAAAATATATACGGACAAATCACACAGATTGAGCTAGCCCCAAAGTAAGTTCGAGACTTGTGTTATGGGATACTAACTCAACGATACTATATTTATAATAGATACAACATCCAAGACCCAGGCCAATCAGGAAAAGATCGTTTTCAAACATGACCTGGCCGGGGATCGAACCCGGGGCTAAAATCTATAATTCTATACATATGTACATCCTCACAAACTTTTAGGTTTATGATATTAGGAGGAAATCAGGATTAGTGAATTGACATAAATTCACTTGGTTTGATGGAATATAATATATGTAGCAAAACATACCTATGTGGACTAGCTTGCTGTACCGGAGGGTCTGTGTTTATAGACTGCTGTGGCTTTTTAGCTTCTTCCAATAACCTGTTAAAAATATAATTATGAAAAAATAAGTTGCGCCCCGCGGTCTCACGCGCATGTTTCGATCCCGTGGTATAAAAAAAAATCGGGATTAAAAAGTATCCTGTCAATACCTGCTGTTTATAAACCATCTGTGTGCAGAATTTCATCGAAATCCGTTCAGGACTTGTTGAGTGACAACAACGTAACAATGTATGAGTAACAAACATACCTCTACACAAACTTTATCATTTATAACATTTTTTTTTCCTAATAATATTTTTTTTTTTTATACATATAAGTTCTGTTGCGCGTGAGTGTATAGTGTACTGTACAAGTGCAGACATAAGTACTGTATCTCTTGTCCCACTCTCATAGTCCGATGGGATGGCAATCCAACAATCGCAAAGCTCTATCCAACGCAGGATCAGGCATATCGTTCATGCGAAGCAGGGGTATATCACATTGAAAACTTCGAAACTAATAGAAAGTACCAATAACATGTTGCCCATCCTGGGAACCTGACCCAGAACCCCATGAAGCCGCTGTCGCGCTTGTGAAAATGAGACGAACGTCAATCAGGGTTAGAGTGAGTTGTTTAGCCTATAGAGGTCCACTGCTGCAAAACGGCCTCCCCCAGTTTTTCGCCCCCCGGCCCCTCGGCCCCCGCAGGACCGCGCCTACTGTGGCTGGGAGTTTGGTGTCATCTCCTGGCCAGGGCGTCTCCTGCGGCGGCTAGTGGCGTGAGGGCGCTGGAATTCCCATTGCCTCACGCGCTCCGCCTCCTCCTTTGCCAGCATCACTGCTTCGCAGAAGGAGGTGACGGCCTGCCATGCACTCGCGCTCCGGACCATGGCCTAGACCAGGATCGGACGCGAGAGATCGCCGCCGATCGGCGCTACGAGGACACGGCGGTGCTCTACCCAAGCCGGACTGCTTACCATCAGGCGGGATCGCGATAAACCAAAAGTTTATAACATAAAAAAAAACTAAATCTATCATTTTATTAACACTCACTTTTTAAATTCCAATGATTTCTTCTTCTCTTCTTCATATTTCTGTTTCCAAAAGGTCTCATCTTCTTCAGAGTCACCTAAAACATAGAAACCTATCAATAACAATTACATAGAACCCTGAAAGGAGTAAAATGCCAATACTGAGCGATATTATGACACATCGGTCTTGAAAGAGATCACGAAGCGACCTCGGATGGCACCGTTAACTCCTGCACTTACATGCTCACTCAATGCGTGTTTATACATTTGGTTGGTAACCACAAGTAAACCACGAGTGGCTCGTGAGACAAAAATTCTGTACGAGTGAGAAAGACAACATAGTGTTGTCTCTCTCACTTGTACAGTACTTTTGTCCAAAGCCTAAACTTCCCTATAACTCGATGTGTCATATTTATGGCCGGATAAAGTCCACAATACATACTTTCTGGTAAATAGGTGACGTAGTTCTTGACTAATTTGCCATCCTTAATTACTGGGTATATTTTTTTCCCGTACATGACAAAGAGACCACCTTCTTCTTCCAGTGCTGATATCTTGACGGCATGTGGCTTTCTGCAAGTAATAAACATAGATAATGATGTAAAGGCACTATAACTAGTTTCATCTTACTGTCTGACCAACCCTTTGATAATTCAAAAGTGCCTGTAATTGTTTTTTTAAAATAAGTGCTCTTATTAGATCTAAGGAAAACGCTTCGTAATATATATACTGTAAGAACAGGCCATCAGCACCATATTGGTTTACCATCATACAGTTTTCTATAGTGTTAGTCTATCTTGGACAATGCAGTCAAATCTTGATATAAGTTTGTAAGATCAGACTGTGAGAGTTTTTATCATGTTTTCAAATTTATTACCTGACAGAGCTACATATATGTACGGACAACAGCAGGTCATGCTACCCTAAACTTTCAAATATTCCCAAACAACCTTAAGCCTTAATGCTTTAGCGATAAAGTTGAAAATGTAATAAAGAAATATGACAAATTGTAGTAGCTTGATGTGCTGTCGTCTGTACTAGCACTAGTTTTTCTAAAAACAATTATGTCCTTACTAACAATATGGATTACTGACAAATAAATATAAAATTGTTATTATTTAAATTTACTTTATTAAACAGGGGACATTTAAATGGACATGGACACAATTAAAATATACAGTATGTTAAATAACAGAGGGCGTTCCCTTAAATTCGTTAATAAATATCATTAATAGATTAAAATAAAATTATCAGCATAGAAAAATAAGCATAAAAAAATCCGAATAAAAAAAATTCTAATTGGAAATAAATTTGAAAGCTCCTGTTTTAAATCAAAATAGTAGTCGTCATGTATAAATAAATTGCGACGTTGTATCTTTCATGTTCGCGAGTACAGTGTGTTTCTTTTACATGTCAATTTAAAATTTTTATTGAATATTTTCATATTGGAAAAATTTTAAAACATTTTGTTTTCGAATTGAAATATTTTTTTTAGCATGTATATATGCTATACTATTTCGGGTTAACGGGAACGCCCTCTGTTAGTTAACATACTGTATGTAGATTTAAAAGGGGATTGAAAAGAGTGTCTATGGAGATTCTTGCCCGTTCTTCTCCATAGGTACCTACTCTTTGGAATGGGCGACTAGCTTCACCTTACTGCCTGACCAACTTTCTGACAATTCAAAAGTGCCTGTAACTAGTTTATTTGAAATAAATGCTTTGATTTTCAAAAATATGGAGCTGGAACGAGTGCTTGGCGACCGTAGTAAAATTTATTTATTTCATTAAAAAAACAAAATGGCGGCATTGGTTCCTATTCATACTCACAAATATTTCCTTGTTGGTCTGTTCTTCCGGCTGCGTGGTGGCGATACGAACTCTTCACTCTCTGATGTCCAGTCACTTGAGTTCGACGCGGGGATGGGGGCAGCAGTGTGACTAAAAAACAATTACTTTCCTTATTTGGTTCAAAGTGAAGTGCAGCAACAAAAAATGGCATGGTATGAAACAGTTCAATATGGTGTGGACGGACAAAATCAAAAATAAATTACAGAAGAGAATTATTTGAGTTTATTGATGATGAAGTAATTATACAATGTGAAAGGTATACAACGTGTAACAAAAAGGGTATATACATACCAAGGGCATGGCATCTTTAGATGATATCAAACAATATCAGAAGGGTTTCAACTCAAAATTAAGAAAGAAACACACGAAACCGAAAATTTGGTACCAATTTTTTGAGTATTTTACTCAAAAAATTGGTACCAAATTTTCGGTTTCGTGTGTTTCTTAAAATCAAATCATAACAAACGTGGCACCACACTACATACGTTAATATCTACTCGATACCCGTCACATTACTTGCCAAAATCCGATAAATGTCTTCAATATCTCTGTGCGACTAGTATGATAGTAGCCTATTACAGGCGGTGTTTTTCCTCATAACTTCCTAACATAAAGAGATAGGATTAAAAAACCCTTCCAATATCGTTTGATATCATGTAAAGATGCCATGCCTTTGTTATGTATATACCCTTTATGGTACACGTTGTATAGTGTCATAATCAAAAATTTAACATCTATGGCCCGTGGAAATTATATTCCAACACCTGCTTACCATGCATGCGAGGTACACCAAAGAAATGCTGGATTGACGTTTTAAGAGATGACATGCGTGACAACAATTTCTTTCCACAGGATGCTAAAGATCGTGAGAAATGGAGGAGAGTGTGCAGGAAAGCGGACCTTGGGCTTCAACGTGAAGGCCGCGGTTGCAACCGGGGTTGAACGCTGGGATAATGATGATGATGATGATGATGATGATGACCTGCTTGCCATGCTTAGAGGGAATGGAATGTTAAGGAGCAGAGGGCAGAAGTGACTAGGAGTGAAATCTATTTACTTTTTTTTTTATTTATCTATTTATTTTTCTATCTATTTAAATATGGAAACGACAAAACTTAAAAAGCATGCCTCGTAAGACGTAGGTAAGTAGTCGTAGTCCCGTGGTATCGCGCCCTATTTAGGAGTTGAATCATTGTGAATCATCTCACAATTTATACCAAAAATTCGAAGAGATGTGTGGCTCACTCCTCCCAGACCAGAGATGGCCTGTATCCCACTAGTGGAAACATTTTAGGCTGATGTAATAATGTAGGAAACTTGAATACTTACTGCGAAGCATTATTGTGCGAAGTATAACTGTGTGAGACGGTTCTGCTGCGACGATTCAACTGCCGTTTACGCTTTGCACCAACTCCTCCTAAGGATCAAAAATTTTACACTCATTCCTAGTAACAAATAGTCCAGATTTTGAATGACACCATGCATGAATTTTTAAATAATTTGCCCTGTCCATTAGGTTACCTGTTTTTGTCACAGCTATCTTAGAATTTATTTATTTTGGTTCACCAAGAAAACATAATAAGGTAACATGTAACACTTATAGATGAACTCCGCATGCATATAAAAATGGAGTAGTACTAGAATTCAACATAAAACTTAAACTAAGTTATTGGAAAAGACATGTTTCATTTATTGCCAGAAAATGGGGAGCTAATTTAAATCCGGAAGATATTTGTAAATTATGGCTTTCCGTTTGCTAAAAGAGTCACAAGTGTAGATCAATTTGAGTGCTACAATTCTTCACCACCTTACAAAACCTAGCATATGGGTATAGCATGTACATACATATTCCAGATGGCGTAAACTTTGATTTGCATATTAAAATAAATAAATATATACTAGTCAAAACAAAATAAGGGCCACATGTTATTTTAACAGCGAAAGTGATAATTTATTTTTAGACAAAATATTGAGGAATGCCAAAAATCAACCAATACCTAATTTTTGTTTTTTCAGCGTATATTTCATTCCTTAATTTTGCTTTCATAAATGTTGTTCTTAGAAAAAAAGGTGTTTTCGTCATATTATGCTGTTTACAATAAAAATCAGCTAAATTATCTAATCTAATCATTAATCAACCCTTAAACCTCAAGAATTCATGAGAATACTATAAAAACGTGGTGGCCCTTATTTTGTTTTGACTAGTATATATGAACTGCTTCATCTTAATGAACTGTTTTATTTATGGCTTCTTACGTCTTACTAATATTTTAAATAAAAAAGTGAGTTTGTTTGTTTGTTCCACTTTCACGCCGTAACTACTGAACCGATTGCTTTGAAATTTTGCAGACGTAAAGTTAGAAGTTCGGAATAATTAATAGGGTACTTTTTATCGCGGAAAAAATTATATTACTGAGGGAAAACAAAAATATTGTTAGCTTCATACCAGTTCGTTGATAGATAGCGCTGTATGGCGTTTAAAACAAGGTAATATATTGCAAACGAATATGCACATGTAAACTTAGAAGTTAAATGATACGATAATTATTAATCTCCGAAAATGAGGAATCTAAAAAGCGCAATATAACCGAATTCCACGCGGGGGAAGGCGCGGGCGTAAAGCTAGTATGTATTATAAATGCGAAAGTTTGTTAGGATGTATGTATGGATGGATGGAACTAGGGATTTGATTTAGATGCAATTTGGCACACAGTTTAAAACTAGGAATAACTTAAAGGACATTTTTTATTCCGATATTTTCAGGGGATCAAAACTTGCGCGGGTGAAAGTTCGGGGCGCAGCCAGAGTATTATGATACCTTATGTATATCAATCGATATGTTATTGCTGCAACCAGTACCATCTGTCAAAAACTGTTTACCTAATGGGCAGGGTTGGCTTTTGTTAAATATACCAAATTTTTAAGTGGGTGTGTGTGAAATAAGATGATGACTCATAATTATAATTTGCATTCATCTGCAACCTTTGTTAAGCATTCTAAAACGAGTTTTAGATATTACTCACACAAGATAGTTGCATAAATCACTTAAACACAAAAACAAAAATGAAAGTAAACATGCTGGTTAATATCATGCACATAAATGAAAAGGCGTGTCTTAAAACATTAACAAGCATGAAAAGTAAGACGATATTGCAAATAGTACAAAGGTAAAAGAATGTTTCAGATAGTTTGATAATCTATTTTATGCTTGTTTGGAAACAAATCAATAAGACATTAACATTTGTAAAGCTGCATAGCCTGAACTGCAAGTACAAAATCAAAACAAGTGGCGTCATGTTGCATATGCCTTTATGTTTCTCATTTCATTACTCTAAAAGCACTGCCACAAGCTGCATAAGTTTCGAACGTAACTTACCACTGGTGAATCCAAACATGTTTGCTATAGCCTTTTCCCTTTCTGCTTTACTTATTAAAACCCCAGCACGCTGCTTCTTCTTCGGTACTGTATGAAGTACTTCGGTATCAGAGCCTGAGTTGGACCTCGGCAGCACGCCCGCATTTGAAGGTTTCAAAACAGATGCTGCCTGTTTATCAGCTTGAGATTCTTTCTTATTTTGTTCAGTATCACTAGACTCTGACAGGGTATAGTTGGTCTTGTTAAATTGTTCATCAAACAGACTGATGTTTTGCAAGCAAGGATTTTTAATCTCTGGTATTTCTTTAGTGTTAGTTGTCTTTTTGGTTTCTGTAATATCTACTACACCAGTTTCAGAACTTGTTGATGGCTTGTTGGGGCTTGCAAGGTCAATTACTTTGTCTTCAGGCAATGGTTTATCAATGACATCTGGTTCAAGGGGCTCTTCAGTAGCTCTCAGCTTTACTATATTTCGGTCCAAGTGAGACTTTGTAACCTTGTTATCTGTTTTTGCTGGGGACTTAGACTTTAACTTGAGATCAAATTTCTTTTTCTTATTGTCTATAGTGCACGTATTTTCTTCAGAAGAAGACCGTTTTCTAGCAGCTCTCTTTGGGTTTATCGATGTTTTATCAGAGTTATTTATTTCTTCAATTACACTTTCTGCTTCTTTGTTGTTAGCAGTTATTGAGTTTTTGTTCTTTAATGCTTCTGGATTATTCGGAAGTGAAGCATCTACAGTGCTATTGTTCTCAGTTTTTGAATTCTTTGATGCTTCTGGATTATTCGGAAGTGAAGCATCTACAGTGCTATTGTTGGCAGTTTTTGAATTTTTGTTTTTTAATGCTTCTGGATTATTCGGAAGTGAAGCATCTACAGTGCTATTAGAGTTATTTAGACCACCTGATTGTACTTGAGGTTCTGAATGGGAATCATGAATAACTATTACTTCATCAAGAGTTTCAGAATTTTTAACAATTGGTATTTCAGTAACCTCAGCAGTACCATTTTTTTTATCTTTAAAACCCTCAGAATCGTCATCCTTTTCAGTGCCATTCTCAACTTGCATAGATGAAATTTCATCATCGATATTGGCTACTGGTAACTTTTCAGTTTTATTCATGTCATTAGGGTTGTTTTTTTTAGGAGATGAGCTTACTGGTTTGCTACCATCATCTAACTCTTGAGCCCCAACTACTTTAGAAGATGTTCCATTAGCATTTTTGGCAACATCAGTATCTTTGCTTTTAGAGTTAAGAACTTCATTTTTAGATCCAGGAACCTCCTGATTACCTTCTGGTACATTTTCGTCTATTTCCATCTGGCCTTCCCGGTCTGAATCTTCAGGTTCAGATGCAAAGTCATCTAACACTTCTTGTAGCATAGGGGTCAAAGGTTCAGAATAAGTAATGCAATCCCTGAGAGATTTGGATGCTCCACTTGGCTTGTCTTCAGACTCATTGGTTTCCAAATCTTTCTGAATTTCCTCTGCAGTTTCATAGCAGTTTTCAAGTATTACGGTGTCAGCAGAAGATCTACTTCTTACCTTTGAACATTTTATATTCTCACCTGCAGTGGTCTCCTCTTCGTTGTGAGATGGCTCATTATCTTTCAGACCTAGAATAAATTAAATTGTGTACGAAAAAATGTATTGCTTGAACTCTTTTTTTTTTTCAATTTCTACAATCCAATAGCATTCAGCAAGAATACATTTTTTAAAGACCTTTCTATAAACCTTTCTTTTTACCTTATACACAATATGTAAAGAAAAACCTGTCCGACCCGTGAAGGTATTGTAAGGTATCGATAACTGATTTTACTTTTTTTTTTTAAATAATTATAAACTGGTGCTTGACCACAATTCCGCCTGATGGTAAGCAGTGATGCAATCGTTGATGGCAAAGCGCGCTAGTTTAATAGGCCTATTTACTTAAAAAACTTAGTGCATAGGAAGGAAGACGGCAATTGAGCGAGGTGATGCAAGGTGCGACCAGCAACTTGTGAAGCGGGATCCGTACCACTGGGCTACCATTGCTCAGACAGTCTAATGACTAGCAATGGTAGCTCCACTGAGTTGCCATTGCTAGTCATTCCACTAACACCACTGTATGACCACAGTGTATTGATAAATAGATATTATTTCGCAAAAAGAGGTAACTAAATAATTGTGCAGTAGACAATACATGCGCGAGCGAAAAGGGGCAGGGCACGCGGTCGCGTCCCTATTCGCTCACAATAATACCGTTAAAAATGGTTTTGACACTTTTAAAAAATTACCAAATTGTGGGGAAGTTGGAATTAATTCGCGGAAAAAAAAGATTATTTCAAAATTCATTAGTATTGTTAGTATGACGATTATATAAAATTTCATATTTTATTGGTCATGTGTTTACCTAACCTTTATTATCCTTATGGATCGGACGGGGTTTTTTTTTTACATATTGTATAAGAATGAAAAATATTAATAAAAAACACGGTTTACAATATTCTGTAAGCTATAACAAGGTTTTAGACTTTTATAACAGAACAAAGGAGAAGACTCGAGCATTACTTGAAACTAGTTTCAACCAATCAAATGTCTTTTTTTTATAATTATAAACTAGTGCTTGAATGCAATCCAAAGTAGCGTAAGGTATCAATAACTGATTTTAATTTGTTTTTATTTTAAGAATTATAAACTGGTGCTTGACCGCAATCCCGCCTGATGGTAAGCAGTGATGCAATCGTTGATGGTAAAGCACGCTAGTGTATTAAGCCTATTCACTCAACAAACTGAGTGAATAGGAAGGAAGACGGCAGTTGGGTGAGGTGATGCAATGTTAAACTTAACAACACAAGCAACAATGTTGAGCCAGAGGGAGATTGATCTGGAGACCCTCCACGACCAAACTCCCGACACAACAATACTTGGTGCATCGTACCTGGCACACAACGCAACACAACTGGTTGGAGCCATCCTCCGCTTCACCAGACATCATGCTGGAACACGACAAATTGCTTGGCGGCAAGACTCGTCTGGTGGGTGGTAATATCTGCCAGCAGCTGATGTTGTTTAAAGTAATGTTTGATGTTGTTTAAAAGTTTAAACTTTAAAGTAATGTTTAAGTTTTGCATAAGATTCTACAACATCAGCATTTGATTGAAACAATAAACTCATGTTGATAAAAACAGATCTCCTGCTAAAAGCCATATGCATGTAAGCACTCAATGATATCATGATTATGTTTACTATTGTATGTAATTTTTTTTCTTATGAACATCATACATTTATCAGATTCTGTTTTATTGAGTGATACCTAAGGTTAAAATTAATGATGATATTATAATAGTAAAGAATTGATTTAAAATACAATATTTTATGTCATAATGAATCATACCATTTGAGCTGTCTTCACTTCCAGGGTGGAAATCAAGCTTGTTTTTGTTTCGGTCTGCCAGGTCACATCTGAAGTTATATGAATAGAAATTAGAAATGTTAAAAAAACTGGAATAGTTTATTTTAAAAAATCTTGGGATAAACCAGTCAGATTGAAATCTTTTTTGCAGTTAAATGTTTTTCTTATTTTTTTTTAATTTCACCCTTGGATAAACAACCATTACCGCACCAAACTAATGACTTACAGCCACTGCTCTATACTGCAGTCATTGAAGCATTAGGTATTGCTCCGAATTTTTACTGTGAACATTGCATACAATTTTGGAATTAGGTTCATCTTACCCTTGACTTCAAAAGTGAAAATCATTTTAACTCCGCAACCACCCTGGGGGTGGTTGCCACCCCTTCTCGGGGGGTAATTATTTTTTTCAAAATAACCTCGGATATCGATAGAAGGCCTAATTTTAAGCAAAAATCATCTAGAAAGGTTTTCAAAAAATCCAATACTTTTCATGTTATTGGTAATTGAAAATTCGCAATATTTTCACGTTTTTCATCGGTTTTTTGCAAATATCTCCAAAAATATATGTTTTAAGAAGAAAATTGTAGCAGGTAAAACAATGAACAATTTGGTTTTTTATAAAGTATTTTAAGTGCAATATTAAGCTAGATATTAAAGATCAAAGCCGTTTTTATTTTGTCTGAAATTTAATCGACGTGGTTAATGCCATCTAGCGGCGAGCAGATACATTTTATGCATTCTAATATAAAACGGTTTTACAGTGCTTGAAATAAGCTTTAAAATGAGCACTATTAAAAAAAAGTCTTTTGCACGTAAAATAAGTGAGCTGTATTGCAAATGTTTTTTTCTTTTAAATCAGTGGGTTTCATAAATGCCATATCCAACAAAATTAAAATTAATCGTATTCCGCCTTTATTATAAAAAGTTTGATAGATAGTATCACTTTGGCTGCTTCAGGACACATATTGGCAACGCAATCACAGCCTCTCTTAAGCCCTTTAACCCTTCACCGTTTTAGAAAAAGGTTTTTTACTATATATTGCAATGAAGGATGTTGTAGCTCTCTTAATTACCTTTACAATGTCTTTTTTATAAATTGTGATAGCATGAAAATTTAAGGAGTTATGGTCCAAAAACTTTACATATTTTTTCTACTTTCTACTTAGTAATTGAACATTTCGGAGTGTGAATATTTGGATCAAAGTGAAAGTACGCAGTATAATAGCGACCTACAACTATTGTAATGTGTATAAATATACACATAATATATTTTGGAAATGTACCACAAGAACTGTTGAAAATGATTTTTTGCAACTGCAAAAAAGGATGCGGAGCGTCTTGCGGATGCAGAAAAGTTGGTCTGTTTTGTGTATTATTACCTGCAATAGTACCTGTGGAATGTGCAATGGATATAACTGCCAAAATAGCCCTCCAATTCAGCCAGATCTTGAATGTGACAGTGACTCCAACAATTGAGTCATGAATAATAATATTATATTTTAATAATAATAGTACAATCGCCATATATTATTTCTCCAAGGGTCTGAAACCGTTTTCTCTCTTTCTATCAAACCAATCTGAACGTCCGACCCACCAATCGACAGATATTCGTCCCTGGTACCATGGAATACTATTTTCAAATTATTAGTATAATGCGAATTTTTCACACGGGTCAGCTACGCAAAAGTGTAGAAGCCGAAACAATGAAGCTCATTCATCATTAAACCATAATAATGACATGGAAGAACTTTTATTGTGCCTAGTTTGTAGAGGTGCAAGGTACCAAGGTGGCACAAAACTGTAGAAGTCGAAACAACGTTTCCGAGATCACACGCTTATTCAAGCAATCAGAGCTATCTGCTGGGCTGATTTGTGAATCTAAACCATCCAGGGCGCCACTCAAACGCATACAGAAAAATCATTTAAATCGGTCAAGCCGTTTAGGAGGAGTTCAATGACATACACATGTACAGCAGAATTATATATATAAAGATATAAAATATTACTAACTCTATACTTACATTACTTACATTTTTTTTTTATGTCATACCAAAGTAATTTTTTGTGATTTTTTTCAATTTAGGGCTTGTTTGCAAGGTTTGTAAGATGTTCAAGAGGTTCAAAATGAGTTTAATATGTGATAATTATGTTAGAAAATACTTTACAATTTCGCCACTTACTATTAGAGATGTTTTCTAGCGATAAAATGGCTCAATGTCAATTTTTCCATTAAGGAGTTGTTTACACCCCTTAAAAATAATAGGCAGAGTTCAGATCATTTTCACTTTTGAAGTTAAGGGTAAGATGAGCCTAATTCCAAAATTTCATGCAAATCGGTTCACAGTTAAAAAATTCGGAGGTAAGACCATATTTTTCGCTTCAATAACTGCACTACTAGTAATGGGACATGCAACCTAAACAGGGCTGACAAATGTAATGCCAATGTTGGACAGTGTTTTTATTCATTGTCATGATTTGGGAAGAATATTATTATTAATTATTTATGTCTACAAATTAAGCTTATGTCCAGCTGACAAATGCAAAAAACTAAGTTGATTAAATTTACTTTACCTAGCTCTAAAGCTGCTTATTTGTTCATTAGTGAGACGGAAGTAGGGGTTATGTATGTCTGGTAAAACCCGCTTCAAGAATGTTTCCTTTAAACTCTGCCAAGTCCTTGTAGTAAGCTGCAAAATAATGTTATTATAGAATTAACATACTACAAAATAGTTTGTTTTCTACTATATTTACATTTTATATACACAAACAGTAATGAATTGAATGATTTTCATACAACATTCTTAAAACAAATTGTTACCTTTGTGTTAGCAAAATCCACCCACATCTTTCTAGCCTTGATTTCACTATATAGTTTGTTTTCCACTAAATAGTCCACTATCATCTTGAACTCCTGAATGGTATACGGTTTCCTAGAAATTTAAATAAGATAATAGTTACATTGTAGGTATTAAAAACATACCACCTATTAAAAATATACCGAAATTCTATGAAAGTGCATGATTCACACGATATCGGTTTATATGCTAATTAAGCACTTAGTAGTATAATATTTTACAGTCTTACCCTGACATTTTGGTGCGTATTTTCTATTGTAATCGGTTAATAGTGCTGACGGTCAATGTAGGTATACAAAATAACAAGCACACAGTAGTACAGTTTCACAAAGTCAACATTATGGTACCGGTAAATTCATAATAGTATTTTAATTAAAATTTTTCTGGGAATGCACGACGGAGTCTTTATTCTTGTCTTGCTTAAATTAAATAACCTGAGTTTTCGGTAAATTTTACCAATCGGCCGATAGACACACTTCCAAACGTAAGCCAACCAAACCATTGAGATAGAAATATAGGGAGATGCTGTTGTCAAACTATACAATTTTTCATTATACATATATATGTAATTTAGGGTACAAAACCGTAATACATTATTTTGTCTCTTTTTTTCAACAGTACATTTGCATTTGGCAAAAGAGACAAATATATTTTTGTTACTGCGGAATTATGGTAACACTATTAAAATGAACTGACAGTTGTTGGCAGCGTGCCAACGCCGGCCATCATAAGTGACAATTTCGTGGTAGCTGTGCTGTCAACGGGATACGTAACTTAACGAAAATTAAGTTTTTTGATAATATACAAGACATTTTAAAGTGGATTTGTTGTGTACCGTGTGACAAAACTATTACTTAATATGCCTGCGTGCTGTATTGTTATGTGTGGTGCCAGAAACAACAGAAATCAAGCTCAATTGACGTTTCATAGGTTAGTTACCTCTTTTCTAGCTAAATCACCATTTATCATTCTAATTTTCAAACTAAAATGAACCATGATTACTTATTAGTCGTTAAATTACTAAATACACACTTATTTACACTATATAAGCACGTTTCTCTTTATTGTAAATGTTTATTTGTTTACGTAATTTGCTGACATATGTTAGGGTTGTCCAAAATTTTTTTTTAACCGACTTCATAAAAAGGAGGTTTTCATTTCGAACTGTTATGTATGTAATATTTTCAAAAATGCCTTGTTTTCGGATATGTTAGTCTATATCAGCGTTTGAACAAATGTGCCGAATTGTATAAGTGTAGTATGTAAATATGTATGTATGTTTTTATGTTTGTGTCCGCATATCTCTGGAACTATTAGTCCGATTTCGGTATTCTTTTTTATATATTAGACATTGTTCAACTTAGTGAATACTGCAAGTTTCATCAAAATCGGTTCAGTAGTTTTTGAGATAGGGAATTTTAACTATTTCGCTTAAAATGAAGAAAATAATTATTTTAAATAAAAATAAAACAGCTTTCAAAGTCGGTGCCAATATGTTAGATGCGCAGGGTGTAGCGGGGACCAACATATGTACTTGGTTTAGCACCGATTTCAATTATCTATTATTGGGTGTGTTTTGAAGGCGGTTTTATTTTTATTTAAAATATTTTTTTTAATTTGTCACTTTAAAGGAAGAAATATGATATTTTAAATAAAAATAATTTAATTATCTATCTACTCAATTATTTTGATAGTAGATATTGATTTTATCTTTTGTTTATAGATTCAAACAGAAGAAGAACATATAATACATGTTTACCACATGCAAGAACATTGTGCAAGCGGCATGTTACGTGGGTAACAAATGTCTTGCCATGGCGCCTCCGCCGGGCCGGAACAAGTGGGTTAGACCAAAGAAGTGCTGGCTTGACGTTGTAAGAGATGACATGCGTGCCAACAAGCTCTTACCACAGGATGCTAAAGATCGTGCGAAATGAAGGAGAATGTGCAGGAAAGCGGACCCCGGGCTCCAACGCGAAAGCCGCGGATGCAACCGGGATAAACGCTGAGATGATGATGATGATGACGACGGGATACAAATGACGTCATAGATCACCTTTTAAAGGCGGGCGAACCCGCTTATGGAAGCTAGTAGTTTAATAAACGAATATATTTAAAAAATATAAATGTATTTTATTATTATTGCACCTTTTGCACTTAATAATGTCTACACAATATAATTACACTTAGATACTCTCAAACAAGGATCATAATTGAGAGGAGGGAGGGAGAGGACCCTTTTATCTAGTAACCCAATCAAAATAGACATTTGACTTAGCCAAAATTCAAACTTTCTTTATTACAATAGATCGTGGAGTATAGCTACGGGGGAAACCACGTTATAAAAATGCGCCAAGTACACACATTTCCGCACCACTTATGAGTTAATCATAGGTGGTGCGGAAATGTGTGCATATTATGTAAAATATGAATTTTCTAATGCTGCTTCTCATCCCATGCAGACTGTAAAAACCGGTCGAGGGAATTGGCCAAGTTTAAGAATCATTTCATTAAGCGATGAGGTTAGCAACCCATCACTATTTTGATTCCATTTTCTATCTATGCCTATGCACCTACCAACGCGCTAAACGTGGCTTTTGTTCTTATAACCTCAAGCTCTGTCTACCCCGTAAGGGATAAAGACGTGACGTTATGAATAAATGAATAAGTACTTTATCTAAGAAGCCGACAGAAAACGAGAGAATTAAAATAATTATATAACAGACAGACTATATTAAAAAATAATAATAATAAAAAATAATAATATATTAAAATCTTTGGAAACAAATACACAGTGACAGCCCTAGAAAGAGGCGGCCATATTATGTTCGAACAAATGTCAAACGATGGCACGTTTTTTCTGTAGGTATTTCACGTCTATATACTAGAAGTCTATGAACCAAACCAAGGATTAGGAATTATTGCTAATAGAAAAAAAATCCAATCAGAAAATATTTTATTGCCACACATAAATACACAGTGTTATAGAAAGTCTATTCTATTTTTATTTATGGCAAATGGAGTCGATGTCAAGGAAATTCTATCTAAACTGGAATGTGAACTTGCATAAGTCTCTTATTTAAAAGACGACTCTATCACAAGAGTAATAAGGTCCATCGGAAATAAAACTTTATTTGAAGAGAATACGGTCCGAGGGAGAAAGCGCCCCAGTAGCCCTCTGTCTCTTTCTAAGTGTTACCCATATCTATTTTTTGTAATTTTGTTTGAAATCAACAATTTCGATAAGAAAAAACATGGTGAAAAAGGGTGTCATTAATGTCTGCAATAGTGAGTCACTATTGCAGACATTAATGACACCCTTTTTCACCGACTACTATCAAATTTTGATAGTTGATGTATCTAACATAGCGAGAAATTAAAATGGCGAAATTATATAAGGTTGATATAATGATTGAGATGGTTTTTTTTTGCGGGAAACTAAGATGAGTACCACGCTCATTTTTCATTGGATTTTTAAATTATTTATAGTGTCGTTTACTAAATAAAAACGCGTGATTTATATAGTAAAAAGTGCATTCAGTGAATAATTCATAAAGAACAGTGAAACATTGTAGCACAGTGGTCACATAATGGCTTTGTACCAAATCTTCCTCCTTGAGTACGGTTCACGCGGCCGTCTTTTTCGACATGAATAATTCATTACGTGACATTGGTTATATGCAAAAACCGCGCGAAGCCTTATGAGAGAGAAAGAAGAACTTTTGTTTATAATTTACTTGAATTTGGCCAAAGAATTTGTATAAATACCTAGAAAGCTGACGAGCCGGCAAAGGCGTTCCTAGAAAGAGAAACTCACGAAGGACCCCTGTGTCCCTTTCTAGTAGGGTGTACACAGTTCATAAGAAAATTGGGACATTTAATAAACTACAAAAATTTTTTTTTAGTAAAAATCTAATAACAGTAAGAGGTAGCTACAAAATAAAACATGAACTTTATTTATATTGTGTACTAGCGACCCGATCCAGCTTCGCTCAAATAAATGTATTATATTAAGTATATATAACTTTATCTTGAATCACTCTATCTATTAAAGAAAAGCGCATCCCGTTACTTAGTTTTATGGATCTAAACATACATAGGGACAGTTACAGGCTCGCGTTGCCCCTGTGCGCGGCAGCCTCTATGTCTCTGTAATATCTTCGAAAATATTTATTAAATTACATGCTGTAAAAGGCAATATTGATATATATAAAATGCAAAATGAATTTAGTGAATAAGGTTTTCAATACGTTGACTTAATAGAAATGCTTGGAACGCAAGTCATACCCACGCCCACTCGCCTCAATTCGGGTGCCTTCTCGGTACTCTAGCTAGCAGTCTAGCTAGTAGTCACGCACCAAAGAGTATAACCGCCCATTGTATGTTTTTTGTGATGAATGTTTTTTGTTCCATGTTTGATTGGTGTACAATAAAGAATATATAAATAAATAAATAATACTAGCACACACCGTTGTGATAAGTGGACGATGCGGCGCGCTACGCTGCGTAATATTATTAAAAAATTACAAAAGGCATGTTCAAGAAATCAACACATTTATTTATACAAAGTGTTACAGACGTAACAAATACAATACACTTTGAAAGACAAAAAATTGTCAACCAACATACCGCAAATGTATAAAACCTTGTTTTAGTTGTTGGTTCAACTGGAATAACTTCATGCCATTATTCTCGAATTCCATCATAACTTGGAACACTGCAAGAAAATTATGTTCACCAACAATCAATAAATATCGAACCGGACGAAGCGTACATCGAGGTACTGGAGGAATTTGCCAACCGGCGGTGTTTCTAAGGCTAGAGTGAATAGGCTCTTAATAAACTAGTGCGCTTTACCATCAACGATTGCGTCACTGCTTACCATCAGGCGGGATTGCGGTCAAGCGTTAGTTTGTATATATATATTTTTAAATATTATAAACTAGTGCTTGACTGCAATCCCGCCTGACGGTAAGCAGTGATGCAATCGTTGTTGGTAAAGCGCACTAGTTTATAAAGCCTATTCACTTAAAAACTTAGGAATAAGAAGGATGACGACAGTTGAGCGAGGTGATGCAATGTTAAACCCAACAACACGACCAAGGATGCTGCGCCAGAGGGAGATTGATCTGGAGACTCTCCACGACCAAACCTCCGACACAACAACATTTGGCGCATCGTACCCGGCACACATCGCAACACAACTGCTCAGACCCGTCTTCACCAAATATCATGCCGGAACAGGACGAATCGCTTGGCGAAAAAATAATAATAATAAAATGGTTAGGTGAGTTATTCAAGTAGGTTAAACTTTTTGTAAAAGTGTAAGGTAAGTATAGCTAATACAGATAGTTGACATACCTACATTGATACGCTTTTTTTACATTTTCTTTAGGACATATTAGGTATAAAAAATTTCAAGAAAATAGGGGAAACAGTACAGTTATTGGCCAGTTAAGCGACTTTAAATTTTAAAATCTTTATTAAAATTTAAATTCCTTGTTAGAAATAAATAAAAGTTATGCCATATGATTATACATAAATTTACTTATCAAATATGGCATTAGGCATTACACATACATTGACATTAAACATTTTAGGAATAAAATTAACATAAATACATAAAACTTAAAATTATAGTTATTGGCCATAACATTGCGGTTATTGGCCATGAGATGGTATAGTAATTAGCCACATCGTAAATTAAATATGAATTGGAACTTTAGACATATTTTAATTACAAAATCAATGACTTTAACAATTAAAACACGTCATCTTCATTATCTTCATCCTCAAGAGATCCAGAGTCATTCCTTCCTTCCTTCCTTCCTCAGCCTATAGATGTCCACTGCTGGACAAAGGCCTCCCCCAAGGCTTTCCACGATGACCGGTCTTGTGCTGCCCGCATCCATCGGCTTCCCGCGACCTTCAACAGGTCATCGGTCCACCTTGTTGGGGGTCTCCCTACGCAGCGTCTTCCAGTACGTGGCGTGAAGAGATCCAGAGTCATTATCATTTAATAAAAAACATTTCTGGCATACAAAATCAGGAAGCTTCCTGCTTTTGTATGACAAGAATATTTTTGATGAGCTCATTATCATCTGGCAACTCGGGCTGTCGACTCGGGCCTGGTCACAAGCCTGGCCCACAGGCCGGGCCTACGGTAGCTGGGAGTTCGATGTCGTCTCCCGATCAGGGGGTCTCCTGCGGCGGCTAGTGGCATGAGGGCGCTGGGATTCCCGCTGCCTGACGTGCTCCGCCTCCGCCTTTGCTAGCATCACTGTTTTACAGAAGGAGGTGACGGCCTGCCATGCACTCTCGCTCCAGACCATGGCCTGGACCGGGCTCGGACGCGAGAGATCGCCACTACGAGGACAACCTCCTGAAACATCCATGTCCGGTGAGGACCTGCGTCAAGCAGAAGCTGAGGGCGTCGTGGCGCCTCTCTAGCTACTCCTCAAAGAGGGGGATGCTATTGTTGCGTGCCCAGCATTGGGTTGCGACAATCGCACTCTCCATGTCGCTATGAGATACCGCCGGAGCTCTGTGCGCCATATAGCGATTTCTCGCGGCAGCGGAATTATGTCCCAGCGTTTTGCATCCTCTCGCCACTCGTCAAGGGCCTCTTTCGTATATTGGGGTAACTTCAGCATTGTTTTTACCTCATGAACCTGATATAAAAATGAAAATAATTTATTCTAAGTAACCAAAAAAAGAAAAAATACTATAGTTATTGGCCTACTTTTTCTATAAGTTACTTTTTCGTATTACACAGTAATTGGCCTAGGCTATTAATTATTCCTTAAGATCCGAAAATTCTTGTAATTAAAAATGACACTTATCGTTACGAAATAAGAAGATTTATTCATTAAAAACCTTAGATAATTATTTTATTTTAAATATAGTAACTGGCATAGGAGGCCAATAACTATAAAGTATTCAAATAATAATGACAGCTATTGGCCAGTACAAAATTTTGAAGTTATAACGAAAAAACGTTATTTTACACCCTAAAGCTGTTTATAACACATAAAAAGACATAATTTTATACAATTTAAATAACGGCACTAGTACTCCTACTCCATAAAATATTGCATCAAAAAAAAGTAGCAGCCTTAGCATTTTCTTAAAGAATACTACTTATGCTTTACCTCCGCCAAAATTTCACACGACAAAAAGGTAACTCTCAACCTATACTCTGTTTTTTAATCTCGTAGACTAAATTGACACATGCAAATGTCAAATTTACATTATTAATTTTGTATTAATACGTTTTTAATAAGTACCTACACATTATTTCAGGATAACTTATTGTAAAAAAAACGATACTTGATTTTATGAACGCTAAGTTTCGGCACTATTTAAAGAATTGCAATAAACTGCCAACACTCGTAATGTCAGTTTAGTCTACGAGATTAAAAAACAGAGTTTAGCGGAATTTTGTTGCAACTGTTTGACGGAGGACGAAAGTTTTGCCATTAATGTAATGTTAAACATACTGTTTTGGTAGGTTTTTGCTTATTTTTGGCCATCAAATTTGAAATGGCTGATAACTGTATAGGGTCTAATAACTGTACCGTTTCCCCTATACAATTTGTTTCTAGTAAGTCTGTTCACTTTTTTAACAAACTTAAAAAGGAAGATGTTCTTTGTTCAGCTGTCTTGTCTTTTTTACAGAACATTATACTCACCCTACACAAAAAAAAAATTGCATCGACCTTAATGATTATTTAACCCAATATGTCATCGGTGTTGCCATTTAATAGTTCATACTATCTGCTAATATTGTTTTATTTTTATTTATTGATCACAATAAATGCATTGATTAAATGTTGAGCTAAGCAGTTAGTTATTTTAATGCTTAAACAATCACGAGTCACTAATATAATATTGTATATCAGCGTAAATAACAAAACGAGTGGATGAAGTTTATGTATCAAAGTTACCAAATAGTAGTTTCATTTCACACTGGCAGTCTGCGGGAAAGAGACACAGGGGTCTTTCGATGCCTCTCATGAGGAACTTTAGGTATTTATGCGTAAGCTTTGTGGCAATATAAGCTTTATGGAGTAGGCCTTAGGTTTATTTTTGAATGTTGTTGTTTAGATAGTATAGTGCCACAATAAAAAAAAAAGGATTGAGATGTTGCCAATATAGTAAATATCAAAAATAGTGCTGCTTCTTTACTTACGCAAATCATAAAAATTAGTTACATGGCAGTATTTTTTAATTTGGCGTCGATATGTCTCATGATTTATAAGTTTTCTTCTTCGTTATCAAAGTGAGATTCAACCTCAACTCTTGATCAATGGCCTCTGTGGAATAGATACCACAATTTTGGCAATAACACTTGTAACACGGCATTATAGAAATTCTTTGAAAATTTTATTTCACAATAATAGCGGATTTCGCCAATGACAGTTGAAAAAGACGGCTGCGTGAATCGTCTATGAGGGAGATTTGAGGCAAAGTCAGAATGTGGCCACTATACTGCGACATTTCAATGTTCCTTCTGAATTATTTAGTGAATGCACATTTTACTACATAAATCACGCGCTTTTATTTAGTAAACGACACTATAAATAATTTTAAAAGTCCAATGAAAAATGTGCGCGACACTCAGCTTTCCCGTCAAAACCTCCGATTTATATTTTATGTCAGATTGTCAGTGAAGGGCAGACCTATTTGTCGCTTTGACATTGACAGTGAAAACTAAGACATTCAATGACGTAATTAATGAGACGTAATGAATTAATGATCAGTGAAATGACAGTGCAAATAAATAGCGCGCGAAATTGCTATATTACGAAGGCAAAAAGTTAGCCTATGAGTAATTTTTACTTTTATTAATACTAGTTTACTATGGAAAATAGCGGTTACCTCTCTATATCAGATATACTAGTAACAAATGAGAAAATTCCGTGCAAATTTTTACACGATCTACCAAAAATGGGTTAGTATTAGTATCAAACTGACCGCAATTAACTTATTTGTTCGTGAATTATATATAATTATATTTAATGTCTGTTCCAGGCTTCTTAGATCCCTCCGCTACAGAAGACGATTTAAAAGCAGGGACGATTGTGGAAATACCTTTATGGTTATCCGAATCTTTATATTCCAGAAGACCGCCTTTAGTTTCTGTGGACTTACCCAAAATTTACAAAGATTCCTACAGAGAAATACTTAACGCGGATGCTTGTACAGTAGACATGCACAAATTAAGCCAATATTTTTATGAATTAGGATGTTATATAGCAAAACATGATATCAAAGGCGAAGTGTCATCCACTCTCTTAAATGTGAGTATCAGACTTGTAAGAAACCTGTCAGCCTAAAAGTAAATAAGGGCTTCATGAAATATATACTTTTAATAACACTGCTGAAATGTCCCAATAATTTCCATTGATTAGGTGGCACTATCTTTAATATTAGCACAAACCCCACAATAATTTAAAACTAGTTCAAAGCCATTTGATTGTATGAAACAAATTTGTTACAAAAACAAAGACAATTAAAAAAAAGTGAAGTGGATACTTTAAAAAAGTAGCATAACAAATAGTCTGATTTATGGACAAGGCAATTTGTTTAAAAATATACTTTTGCTGTTTTCTCTGCAATCTGTCCAGTATGGCTAATCACACATCTAAGTAAAAGCAACTACAGGTAATTATTCTCATATGGCTTTCCACAGGGATTTTCTAAACATATCAATTGTCATATATCCATAATATGTCCTATCATAATGTAAAACAATACTAATATTCCTGAACTCCATGCTTATTATTAAGACTATATAATCATCATCATCAACCTTTTTATCGGCCCACTGCTGGGCACAGGTCTCTTCTCATACAGAGAAGGATTGAGTGTAATCACCACGCTTGCTCAATGCGGGTTGGCGATTTCGGACTTAAAGTCCAGGTTTCCTCAAGATGTTTTCCTTCACCTTCAGTCATTGGTGTCTAAGATATACTTAGAAAGTACATATCACTTTAGAAAAGTTGCATTGGTACTTGCCTGACCTGGAATCGAACCCGCACACTCATACTTGAGAGGCTGGTGCTTTAACCACTAGACCACCATGACTTCACTCAAGACTATATAATAATATTTACTAATATACTAATAGTCTTAAACTATTATTTCAGACATTCAGACAAAGATTCAGAATGCTGTTATCAGCCAGCGTATCTACAGACTCGGTGGGTGCTATACAACCTCTATCAGTGAGTGAGCGTCACCAGGCTGCTGAGGCTGCAAACACTGAGAAAGCTGTCTCAACCTGGCTACAGAGAGGAGAAAGTGTACTTACAACTGCTAATATGGTTGCTAACCATCGTAAGAGAAAAAGGGCTGAAATGGAAATGTTTTAGTAATAATAATATTTAGGATTTTTATTTAATATATTGGTTTGAATATAATAATTGGTTGTTTTGTTTCTATTTTGTTGATAGCATCCCTTGACTTTACACTTCTATAAGGGCCTTTTTTTGATCCATATTTGTTCCATTCTTTTCTCCCAGCCTATTAAGCAGTTTGCAGTTTGTGTCACTGCTTAGGCTTACAATCAGGCAGGATTGAGGTCAAGCACTAGTTTATAATATATCAAAATGAAAACAAAGTCCAATATTGGGTGGTTTGCTAAGATGAATAAGTTAACTTATAACTCTCCTTAAGTATTGCTGTCTCAACCAACCACTAGGAGTCTGATAGGTACCTAGTGATTATTACAAGTTTTTGGGATAGGTCACAGTGTTGCTGGAGAGTTTATTACATCACTTTTTCCCAGCTAAAACACTACTTACCTTCTTTAGGTTTTAGAGCATTGTCTTACGTAATGTTGACATTTAAAAAAGTGCTGATTCTTAACCTAATTTGAATAAATGATTTTTCAAGTGTCCAAAAAGTTTGTAGGTACAGACGACAGCACGTCAAACTACTACAATCTGTCGGATTCCTTTATTAGATTTTCAACTTTGACCCTAAAGCATTAAGGCTCAAGGTTGAAGGTGAAGGTCAAACTGCTAAATATTCCCATATTTGGCAGTTTGGGGTACCTAGCTTTACCTGCTGTCAGCCTGTCACCTGTACCTAAGAAGTACCCTATAGTATTTCTGGCCTAGATTTAAACGAACGATTTTATCATCATCATCAACCTTTTTTTATCGTTCCTTGTGCACGTATATGGTTGTGCTAGCTCGTGTGAGTATCAATGAAACGACGGATGACTAATTATACGTGCGTTTATTATAGAGCACAAATCGCTACTGAAAACATACGTAATTTATGAGTTACAGATTATATTATATAGTGTAGGAATGTAGGCACAGTACATCCCCCTTTATTTAAAGAATCCTTATATAAACTAAAATAGTATTATTTGGTTACACAGGTTATACATTACTAGTATTATTTTAAACATAAATTCCTCTAAGCATACCAAAAATAATCACTCCATTAACGTTTCGCACAGTGTAATTTGTTATTCCCATTTCACTTTCACTATCACACTATTACGCGCTGTGGTGTGCGGCTGTCACAGCCTGGCTCACCAGCGCGCTGTTCGATCCTCGGCAAATCCTGCAGCTCTCGTCTTAGGTACCGAGCGTACCCGGTCTTACAATAACGCCACATAATGTATAAGCCCCGCACGATGATATTGCGATTGGCGGCCATCTTGGTGACGTAGTCGAACTCGCACCGTCGGTACCGTTCGCAAATTCAGTCCGCGCTTACCCACTTACGCACATCGAATATTTTTGTTAGCTTTTTGTTTTTGTTATCCTGTTTTATTGTTGTTCTTGAGTTTTGTTGTTTAGTTTTGTTAACTGTTACTCGTTAAAATGAGTAAGAAATTAATTAATAGTCGTACTCGTGAAATTATAATTAAAGTGGACAATTATTTTGTTAAAGAGAAAGAGGATTGTAAGTTAGTTCTTGAAAGTATAAACCGTGCTTTAAGAAGTGCTTCAGACATTTTAATACCGAAGCAACTGCTTACAGTTATTAAAAATATTTTGCAAAATTCTATCAAAGTCACGGAGTGTGTGGCATGTGCCACAGGCGTTGCAAAAAATACTGTGACGAAATTGAGACGAGAGCATGAGTCAGCAACAGCCAGTGGCAGCAAAATGAGAACTCCTACTAAAGGAAAAAGACAAAAGAAGAAATATTTCGACGGGTTTTCCATAACAGCTTTAAGAAATATTATAGATTAAATGTGTACGGTGAGGAGAGAAATACCCACAATGCGCAAAATCTTGGCGGCTTCAAAAGTAGACCCTAATTATACTGGTAGTGAAACTACATTAAGAAAAATAATTAAATGTGATTTAGGCTACTAATTTAAACGATGCTACCAAAAAAGACGCCCTAATTCAAAGACCCCAAATTCAAGCGTGGAGGGCTAAATATTTACGACGTATGAAAGAAAATGACTCGCTTGGTAATTACAAAAGACCCGTTATTTATCTTGACGAAACGTGGATACATGCACACTACACGGTAGAAAAATGTTGGCAAACAACAACCGATGGAGTGAGACGGAACGACAGTCCCGGCCGCCGATGGATAATAGTTCACGCGGGAAGTTAAAGCGGTTTTGTTGACAATGCCCTTTTAATGTTTAAAGCAGACACCAAAACGGGGGATTACTATGATCAAATGAATGCTGAGAATTTCACCAAGTGGCTTACAGAAAAAATAGTACCCAACATACCACGCAACTCTAAAATTGTGATGGACAACGCCCCTTATCACTGATGGGATGAGAATAGGCCACCAAGTATGAACAATAAAAAACAGTTGATTGTTGAGACTTTCCCAACGACAGTACAAAACCTGAACTGTATTTATTAATTAAACGGCACAGACCGCCGAAAAATTATAAAATTGACAATTTATTAGCTGGCAATGGCCATGAAGTCGTTAGATTACCACCTTACAACTGCGACCTCAACCCCATTGAGTACATCTGGGACTTGGTAAAGATAAGGGTGTCAGAAAAGAATGTGGAGCAGTTGGAAAGTCGCATTGAAGCTCTGACGTTGGAGTCGTTGGCGTCAATAACTCCAGATGACTGGCGAAAGGAAGTCAATCATGTTAAACGGCTTGAAGAGGAATAAATACTGGAATAAAGATCGAATAACTGACGAGTTATTTGTCATAAATACGGCGACGATAGTGAATCGGAAACGACAGACACAGAAAGCAGTTATGATTCGGAAAACTATATACATTTTTTTACATATTATCCTGGTTTTATTTATAAGCTGATAGATGTAGGTAGTAATTAAAACATGACTACTACACAGTGGACTCTGGTTCAATTTCCGCTCGCAAATTAACAGAAATGTAGTTAGAAAAAAATAGTATACATGTAAGAAAGATATACGAATAAGTATATTTTTCTTACGTCTACAAAAATTATTTCCTTGAAATTCTTAATAATGAAAGTTTATTTGTCAGAATATGGGTGAGTAGGTATACCTACGAAAGACTGTTAAATGCAAAATTAATATTAATTTTATTATACATACACTCTTTATAAAGAGTGTAATAAAATTATAAAATACAAATAAACCCTTAACCCTAATATTAATTTATACATACACTCTTTATAAAGAGTGTCATAAAATTATAAAATACAAATAAACCCTTAACCCTAATATTAATTTTGCATTTAACATTCTTTTGCTAGCTGTCCTTTTGTGTGACAGATGACGTCACAACGCTGTTATTGTGACAAGGTTCCATCGCAATATCATCGTGCGGGGCTAGTAAAGCATAGCTGCTAAAATGCACGCTATAATGAACAAGAGATACGTCTCCTGCCTTCCAGACGTCAAAGTCTCTGTTGCCGCCGTGGCGGCACTGTTTCCCGCACCGTTTTGGGCAATAATTACTTCTTCGGTCTTACTTGTTTTTGAACCCATTGTAGTTGTAGATATTTACGACTGAGATGTATTTACAGTGTAAAGCGCACCACTGGTTTAATAACTCGTCCGAATCTCGACACTTTGGTGTCATTGTTTACAGTTGTTGTTGCCTTATTAGGTGCATCTGTGCATTCTTGACTCGTGATGAAATAGGCCGGTTTCAAACGATCCATACTAACTATTTTATGCGTATCCGCCTGTATGATTTTAAAATATTTGTCTGTCTTATCAATCACTTTAAAAGGTCCCATATATGGTTGGGTTAGTGGTCTGGACACCTTATCCACTCGCACAAAAACATGTGTACAATCTTTTAATTCGGGGTGTATGAAGATTCTTCCTTGGTGTAATTCTTTTCTGGGCACGGATGCTAAATGTGCTATTTTCCTGCGCAAATTTTGCACGAACAATACATTGCTGGCAGTTTCTTGCGTTGGCGGCTGAAAGAAATCTCCAGGCAAACGTAATGCTTCGCCTAGTACCATCTCTGCAGCACTAATTTGAGTGTCGTCCCTTAAACATGCTCTCAACCCCAGTAGAACTGTGGGTAATTCCGACACCCATTGCTCCGTTTTTCCCCTGCACATAAGTGCAGCCTTCAGTGACCGGTGCCAGTTTTCTACTTTCCCATTCGACTGTGGGTGATAGGCTGTAGTTCTAAATTTCTGGATGCCCATCCTCTTAGCTAACTGTATAAATAGTTGAGATAAAAACGTTGAACCTTGATCTGTTGTCAAATTTAAAGGACATCCAAATCTGGTTATCCATCCGGAGTACATTATGTCTGCAACCGTCTCTGCGGTAATATCTTTTACCGGATAAGCCTCCGGCCACCCAGTTTTTCTGTCCACCATGGTCACTATATACCGATAACCATTGCAATATATAAGCGGTCCTACTATATCCAAGTGTAAGTGGTCAAACCGATCGCTATATACGAAATGGCCATGGGGCGACACTGTATGTCTCTGTATTTTTGATTTTTGACAGTCTATACAACCTTTGACCCATTGCGTCACATCTTTATTCATGCCCTGCCATATATATCTATCTTGCATCATCCTCCTAGTTGTACGCGTGCCTGGGTGACTGATCCCGTGTACCGCGTTGAAAGCTGATACTCGGAATTCTTTGGGCAAATATGGTCGTGCCCGATTTAAGGACACGTCGCAATACACTGGTTTACTGCAATTAGGTATCAATATCTTCTTAAACTGTAATGATTTCGACTTCGTAAGATTATGTAGCTCACTGTCATTTATTTGCGTATCGGCCAACTTCTCATAATCTAATGGTGATGGAATGTCAATTGCTGATATTCTTGACAACCAGTCTGCAACCACATTCTCCATGCCCGATATATGTTTTATCTCGGTAGCAAATTGCAATATGAAATCTAGCTGTCGTATTCTTCGCGGCGTATCGTTTTTACTGACTGCGTTTTTCTGCAATGAGTAAACTATCGGCTTATGGTCGGTATAAACAATTAGTGGTCTTCCCTCAATAAAAGGTCGAAAGTGTTTGATTGCTAGGTAGATCGCCAATAACTCCCTATCATATGTTGAATAATGCTGCTGTGAATCGCTCAATTTCGTTGAAAAAAATCCCAATGGCCTCCAATTACTGCCTTCTTTTTGCTGTAACACAGCTCCTGCACAGGTGTTTGAACAATCAGTCATTAAGGCAATCGGCGCGTTTGGCGACGGGAATGACAATGTTACTGCGCTTTTTAAGCTTAGTTTACACTGTTCAAACGCTTCAATACTTTGATCGGTCCAAGGTATGACACTTTTGTCCTTCTTTTTTGAATTATGAAGAAATACATTCAATTTCGCTTGTATTTCGGCGGCCTTAGGTAAATGGCGTCTATAAAAATTGATCATTCCAAGAAACCTTCGAAGCTCCTCCACTGTTTTAGGCCTTGGAAACTCAGTAATCACTTTAACTTGATCATCTAATGGCTTCATACCTTCTTGTGACATGCGAAAACCCAAAAAATTTAGTTCCGTCTTGCCAAATTCGCATTTGGATACATTAATGGTTATGCCATATTCGTCTAACCGCTGTAGTACTTCCCTTACGTGACGTCTATGCTCCTGCTCCGACGACGAGGCAATAATGACGTCATCAATATAGATAAAAATAAAGTTAAGGTTCCGTAGGACTTCATCTTGCATAAAACGCTGAAAGGTTTGTGCCGCTGTACGAAAACCGAACCCCAGACGCAAAAATTCGAACAAACCGAACGGTGTTGTAATTGCCGTCTTCGGAATATCGTCTTCATGTATAGAAATATTGTGGTAGGCTCGTTGTATATCAATTTTGGTAAATATATTCTTCCCATGTAACAAATAACTGCAATCTTGTATGCGCGGTATCGGATAACGATCCGGCTTAGTAATCGCATTCAAAGCCCGATAGTCGCCGCAAGGTCTTAATTCGCCGTTCTTTTTCGTAACAACATGCAGAGGGCTCGCCCAGTTACTCCTAGAGGGTCTACATATCCCCATCTCCTGCATGCGTTGAAATTCGGCTTTGACTTTATAGTATTTATCTGGCGGTAAAGGCCTCGGGCGCGCGAACACAGCTGGACCCGAAGTCTCGATTCGATGTACCACTGAGTGACATGGAACTTCCTTAAAACTCAATGGTTTCGTTACGTTAGGAAATTCGGACAAAATATCACTATATTTGTTTTTAAAGTCAATTGTTCTCACTGTAGGTTCATGTTGCACAGTCACAGACGCGATAGTTTTTAGACATGTCACTGAGTCTATAAGTTTTTTATTGTTAACATCCACTAAGAGCTTATAATGGGCTAAGAAATCAGCACCGAGTATGGGTTGCTTGACTTCTGCCAACACAAATGTCCAACGAAATGGTCTTCGTAATCTAAAATCTAAGTTTAACGTCTTTACACCATAAGTCTTTATCTCACTACCGTTCGCTGCATACAGTTTATAGTCCGCACAGTTAGCACTACACACGCGATTCTTGATTACCGGCAACACTGAAATGTTCGCACCAGTATCTACCAAAAATCTGAGCCCGCTGCTTTCGTCCGTAATACATAGTCGGGGAACTGGGGCTATGGTGCAAATCTCCACCTGCGATTGCACCTCACTTAGTTTTCCTTCTTGCCCGTTTTTGGCCAAGCGCACGGCTCTACACATTTTCTAGCTCTGTGGCGATACTTAAAATGGTAAACACAAAGCCAATCCGGATTATCTGCTGACCGACGCGTTGTCGAATAACGCCCGCGTGATTTGGAGCGCGATCGAGAGCGAAAACGATTATTTCCATTGTGCATGAACTTTCTTTCTGATTCCAGATCCCTGACTCTTAAACTTAATTTGGCTATCTCCGCCAAAATCAATGCACTGTCGCTGGTACCACTCATAACAGGTGTAGCTTGCATTTCAGCCACCTGTGAGGGTCGGGACGTCTCCAACACTTTATCTGCTATTGCCGCTAAATTATCTAAGTCCGGTACTTCACTCACGGCTAGCACACTTCGCACCGAAGATGGCAGATGTCCTTGCCACATTATTCTCAGCGTCTCATCGGGTATCCTTTCTCGAGCCAATTCTCGCATCCGCCTAAGAAGTTGAGAGGGTTTTTGGTCACCCAATTCCATCTCACTTAAGAGCTTCTGAAATTGACGTATCTCAGATTCTTCATAAACTTTTAGTAAGCGTTCTTTCAGAGTATCATATTTCTTCACCTCGGGAGGCTTGAGAAGTATGTCGCTGACCTGCTGGACAACTTCTTTTCCCAGCTTCGTAACAACCATATCAAACCGTGCCGCATCGCTCATTTTCTGCGGCGTCAGGACCGCCTCGCATTGAACGAACCAAAGCCTCGGCTGATCAGTCCAAAATTCTGGTATTCGCGAAGACACACTAACAACTGCTATTTCTGCTGATCCGCTCGTGCTAGGTTTTGCTTGGCAATCCTGTTGTGAAGTCATTGCGATTTAATTTTGTTGTCTGAGCCGTAAAACTTTGTCGGGGTCACCACTGTGCACGTATATGGTTGTGCTAGCTCGTGTGAGTATCAATGAAACGACGGATGACTAATTATACGTGCGTTTATTATAGAGCACAAATCGCTACTGAAAACATACGTAATTTATGAGTTACAGATTATATTATATAGTGTAGGAATGTAGGCACATCCTCTTCTGGGCACAGGTCTCCTCTCCTAAAGACAAGGATATTTAACTCTAGAGTGATAACTAAGTATTAGCATCCAATAGAATGCAACCTAGTATTAGAATAACACGTTTAGGTTTTTAGTGTGTTGTAATAGGGTATTTGAGTAAAAAAACTAATTAGTCCGTCAGCCAGATTTTCAAAAAATATTAGACACGTATTTTTTCTTTTTTCATATAAACAAAAAATGAAGACTACCTACTAACTTGTGATGTCATTGCACGCTACACTTTTTAGCAGCCACCACTCCTGATTTTTGATGCCTTTTATATTTGACAATTTTTATTGATTTGTTAAAACAAAATACCTATACGTATTCAACATTTTTCTATAATCTGAATGACGGACTAAATAGAATCATTTTTTTTTTACCCAGGAAACATCCCTATTCCGGTGACTGAAATCAAATCGCCCACAGGTACGAGGGTTAACGTTAACCGAAGTTCTTTACCTACTGAACTTGAGATCCTAGGTTCTTTTCTCAGGTGGGGCAACATTGAGATTTTTCATTAGGAATGTTATAGCTGCAGGCAGATTTCTGCCAGTTCGTTGGAAATAATCGTGCATTACTTAGTACCTACTTGAAACGTAACAGCATAATTTAGGTGTAAGGCTACTTCCGCGTACCCTTTCCAATTGTATTACTAAACTCTATTACTCCAGCAGTAAACGTCTTTCAGCTGAAATGAGTAGGTACTATACTCTATGGTCTACCCCTTTGATGAACACAGGCTTGATAGTATTATGTCATAGTCTTTGCATCTACCAATTAATTAAATTACAAACTGAAATACCACTGTCAAGAGAGCAAACAACAAGTAAACAGGAAAGACCTAATTACCCGATAGAAATTCGATCACGATTCTATTAATAATACGATTGGAACAGAGGATCAACATTTGAATGTCGGGCTATTTATACAGTTGAGAAAATTCGAGCGTCTATCAATGACTGGTATCGATGTTTGTATCATAGGGGTGAACCCTGTATTCAGAAAATTCTGTCAACAAAATGAACCCAGGCATTTGGTATACCATTGTCAGTAACTATAACAATATAGTCGTGGGTGGCCTAGTGGTTAAAACACCAGCCTCTCAAGTACCTATGAGTGTGCGGGTTCGATTCCAGGTCAGGCAAGTACCAATGTAACTTTTCAAGGTATATTTACTTTCTAAGTATATCTTGGACACCAATGACTGATTATATGGTGAAAGAAAACATCTTGAGGAAACCCGGATTTTACGTCTGAAATCGCCAACCCGTATTGAGCAAGCGCGGTGATTGCAGTATTGCACTCAACCCTTCTGTTTATGAGAGGAGACCTGTGCTCAGCAGTGGGACGATAAAAAGATTGAAGATGATGATTAAGTTAGAATTTGGGAATAGTTGGGAAGAATGTCTTCTCAATCAATGTGGGAACATTGATTGTAGATAGTATTTATTAATACTGCTGGGCGCACTCGCATCTGCAGTTTAACCTGAAGAGTTTGTTTGAACGCGCTAATCTTGGGAACTACGGGTCTGATTTGAACAATTCTTTTTGCATTGGATAGCCCAATAATCCAGGAAGATTTTAGGCTATATAACATCATGTTGAGACTAATAGGAGCGGAGCATAACTAACTCCACGCGAACGAAGTCGCTGGCGGCCGCTAGTCGTAAGTATTGTAATATTAGGTACGCGTCTTCACGATGGGGTAGGTAAGACTAAGGCTTTGGACGCCATGTTTTATGTTCCTTGCTAAAAATATTTACTTATTCATATTTACAACATTATAAATCAAAACTGTTGTAGTAAGAGGCAACCATGCCAAATAATTTAGTATGAGAAGTACAGTTGGCTATAAAAGCTTTTGGCACAGTCTGCTGCGACTCAGTTGTTCCGATTGTTTACTTGTGTTCGAACGTCGCACAAACTCACCAAATGGAGTTCCCTAGAATGTGTCCAGCTCGGTGGCTATCAGACCAAAACTTCGGCATGTGCATTCCACCACACGACTTTCTATATCCATTCTACGACACGAATTCGAATTATTATCGCCGTTGGAGGTGTTTTAATAACAGCCAAGATATTTCTAAAGAATTTGGATCTACTATAGAAAACGAGAAAGGTAATTATAAAATAACATTGGATGTGAAACATTTCCGCCCGGACGAGATCAGCGTAAAAGTGACGGATACTGAAATAATAGTAGAAGGGAAACATGAAGAGAGACAAGACTCCCATGGATTTATTTCGAGACAGTTTAAAAGGCGCTATCCCTTGCCGAATCAATGTCTCGCGGAAAATGTCACTTCAACAATGTCTTCAGATGGTGTCCTCATTATTATTGCGGAGAAAAAATCATCTACCGGAAAGGAAAAAATTGTACCAATCAAGATGTGCGGTTTGAGTGCCAAAAAAGCTCAGATCATTGAAGGCAAAATTACTTCAGAAATCACACAAAATTCTGTCAAGGAAAATATCAAGGATACTGAAGACATGACATGTAGGAAAGAAAGAGCTCAAAATATATTACTCAAAGAAGAGCATAGTCGTCTGCTAAAACCAGAACTACTTAAGGAGGTAGGCTTGAGCGGTAACGAGGAGAAAATGTTGAATAAACAAGTTATGGATATCAAGAGTCTGTCTGAAAAACGGGACAACACGAATGTCGGCGCCACGTCGAATCAAATCGAGGAATCACTTACGAAATCAAGTCTAGGCTTGTCTGAACTGACTGCACAATTGGCGCAAAATAATTTACCTTCTACTTCAGATACGTATGCAATGAAAACCATGTCTAATATGTCAAAGACACTAATTGAGGAAAGTTCGTCGTCCTATAAGTCATCATCATCCATGACTTCCACTCTGAAGAGTAGTGGAAAGGTTGGCGAATATGTGAGTGACATCATCACCGCGGAATTGAAGGAAGCTGCTGAAAATATATAAACATGTTAGCTGGTTTTATAATGTTTATTACTTAACTATAAAATATTTTGTTTACTTTTATTACAAATTCGAACCTTAATTTATAATAAATAAGTACAAGTCGTTGATTTGTCAATTTATTAACAAGCATATTATTACATATTTTAAATATCTACAAACTCATAATCTTTTTAAATAAAACATCACTTTGGTGAAGCTTATTAATATCAATACAACATATAAGCATTATGAGATCATTAAAGACAAATATCAGTATACATTCAAAGAATGAACCACGCTTGAACAACTTTCAAGATAATTATTGTTATCTTGATGTAAGGAGGTCATTCCAAGTCAATAATTGATTATGTATGTATATACAACTGCAACAAATTATGTGAATAAATACATTTTTGTTCCTTAGCTAAATGTTTGAATAATATGTAACACTAGCTGCACACTAAAACAAAAAATAACCATAAAAACAACAAAATAACTATGTTTAAGACAAATGCAAACTTCACACCGACTAGCACTATAAATTCACTGGATCCACTATACATATAAAACGTTACAATCCATATTATTCCAATTAAGTCTCTTCGTCACAACACTCTTGCACCTCGTCATCGTTTTTATCACTAACCAGTAGTTCTGAGGTGCAACGGTAAGGACGTATTGATTGTTAACATCTGTCATTCTTGACAGACGGGTTGAGGTCATGGAAGTAGGCGTGAGCCATGGCATCATCAGCAGGCATCCTCAGTGCTGGATTGCAGGTGAGGAGGCGGGCAAGGAGGTCCCGTCCACGTGCGGGAAGTCGGGGCACAACCTGGGCTAATCCTAAGCTAGGCTGGTATACTGGCAGTGGTTTGTAGTCAGGCAGCTGGGTCACACCAGGCCATGTGTCTTCATTTGGAGTACCTGGAAATTGTAATGATATAGAGAGATTAATACTGAAATACTTAATCTTGTTAGGAAGGAAGACTGACAATTTAATTTAATTGATGGGACTGACATATGTGTAAAAGCCCCTATAAACCAATAAAGAAAAAAAAAGCGGAACAATACACATCAGTACTGGCAAGGCATAAAGTTTGATTAATACTTATATTTAGGAATTGCTCTTAAGCGTTTTACACACCAAAGCCCGCCGGCGGGCTAGGTTGGCGGCTTCGCAAAACTTTGCCAGCGGCTCGACATCAGAAACTTATATGGCAGTTGTTTGGATGAAATAAATATTTTTGTATGTCGGCGGGTAAAACGCGCAGGCGAAGCTTGCCGACATGCTTCTTTCAACGTAAGCTGGTTTTATCGGCGGGCTGTGCCGCCGGGCTTTGGTGGGTAATGCGCTTTAAAATATTGATTTCCCCTCTATAACAACAGTTCTAATAGATTTCTTTGGCACAAGTAGTTTTGTATATCAACAATTATGTCTCAACTGTGGAACAAGTAATAAAAGTTTATTGTAAAATACAGCTGTTACCAGTTGTTACAGTTGGTGGTTTTTGTACACTCCATAATTTTCCTGATTAAGGCATGCAAATCAATATTACATTAACAAGAATTTGGTACTTATTTTTTTTCTCTCTCAAAGAAAGGGAGCCTGTGTTATGGAATATTATATTAGAACAATACATTATGGTTATGGCTTATTTTAATAAAATATACAAATATGTTCCATCATAAATTACAGCATACACACTAGAATGAGTATTTTAATTATATGTATCTTTAGTTCTGTAGTGTTTAAAAAAGTTATTATACTTATTGTTGCTAGAATAAAGAATCTATTTCTTATTTCGTTGTGGTTGTCATGGTATGTATTAGGAAGGAATGAGGATATCATTATGGTATGTATTGAGTATGAATATTGATGGAATAGGAGTAGAGGAAACCAAAGAAACAATGTATGGAATGTGTTTATGTTGATATGGGTAGAAGGAGGTTGAATGTTGAGGTGGTGGTATGGGATGAGGAGTATGGAATAAAAAGACAGGTTGCACCAACCTGTATAATGACATATTTATATTTTGTATAATGACAGGAAAATGATGATGATGAGATTCTTATTTCTTTTAAAGTATAAAAACAATTTTTTATCAGCTATCTATATTGATAGATAGAAAATTGATTTTGAATACATAACTAAGTAATTTATAAAAAAATATTATGTACTATCAGCTGTAGAAGTCCATTTCCACCTTAAAGACTACTGTCGCCTGCGCTAAACCGGCCACGCACACTACCGCATTATTTTTTTATCGCAGTCTTCGTCTTTCTTTAAAGTAATGCAAAATTTAGTTACTTCATTTGAAGTTGAGTTAGCGGCCGCACTTAACAATGGTGCTATCAAAAGCGAGCGATTGTGGGTTCGATCCTTATTATAGGCAACTCTTTTTGTTGTTTCATATAATTTAAAATTATGATAATTGATTTGTATTTTAAAGTAAAAATGTTTGCAAATAATATTTAAACAAATAGGAAAATTTATTGAATATTTATCCCAAAAAAGGGTTTTATTATATGTTTTAGTTTACTATAGGGGTAATATAATAAAAAATATATAAAAATAAAACAATAAGCATATTATAATGCAATATATTATAAAGTTATATATTATTCGGTATAGATATACTTATACTAACAAATGAAACAAACGTTGAAACGGCAGCATTGTAATATTTTATATAAAAGTAATCCTTGACAAACTTATGATATTGTTATGGTAAAAAATACAAAAAACATTTTTGGTTGTTAGATATGAAAATTATAATATTATACGTATATGATGATTAAAGAGGTTATAGCTTAATTATTCATTTTCTTAAAGAAAAGAGGATTGAAGCTTAACCTGAATATTATTGCAATCATAAAATAATCTATACTTAGAACACATAATAGTGCTTATTACATTTATATTTTTTTTTGCGTGTATAGCATAGTACTAGTGCTGCCATCCTGCAATGCCTTTTTTCGGAGTTTGAAGGCATGAGATTATAATCTTCAAGCGCTTTCTTAGTTCAAAAGTAAACGAACTTATTTCTTATCGAATTCCGAAATTATTGTTTTATAATTTACCAAAAGTAATTTGTATTGAAATTGCAAAAGGCGACATCTGTTAGCCATTAAGCCAACCGAACATATTACTGTCACTTAGCTAAATTACTTTAGAGATGGTTTAGAGTCCGTTATTAAGATATTTATTGGTATATATTTAAAACACTCTGTAGGACACTTCTGCACTGTTTTTGTTATAAATAGTTTTTTTTTTGTTTAGCTCGATAACACTCCACCAGCCTCGCCAATTTATTTTTAAACCACAAATGCAACCTATCTTCTTCGCACGATTTATTTATTTATTTATTTATTAGGTCTGCCAACAATTGTTTACACATAAATGCTTACACACTAAAACCACTTGTGCTTAAACTATACATTGTGCAACAATCACTTATAGGTAGACACCACATGACCATTTAAAAGTTTATTCAACGGTAAATATTGTCGTTTCGTTTCACTTGTCTCGACAGCTACCTTCGTCCTCCAACCTCTTGACCTTGACCTCCAACGGCTTACAGTATTTCTCTAAAACAATAACAATTTTATTACGCACTTGCTACAAGCGATTGGTTTGCACCTTACATAAATAATAATAAAAACAACTTACACAAAAGCCGGTTTCATATGATATTTGAGATATATTGCTGCATATGCCTGCATATTGATTAAAAAGTAAAACTAATAACACAAACTGGTAACTATATGTTCACCAACCAACAACAGCTAAGTAATATTATTTGAGTTATTGTAGCTAATAATAGTTATTGTAGGTAGCGGAATATTTTTTGTGAAGTAGTGATTCAGATTCTTTTAAGTCTACCGTCATCTTTTTATAATGACTCTAATATAGAAAAAATCTTAAAAGAAAGTATCATCTTTAAGTTGCAGATCGGTATTTTTAGATATTTTTGTTGTAAGCATTCATAACTCACCAATAAACATTTACAAAATATTTTTGTAAGTTATTAGATTCGAACTCGAACCACCTTGAACGCCTATCAAGGCGAAAACCGTAAGGCCATTGAAACACTTACTGTAGACGTTGAAATTAGTAAGTAGTACCTAACAATCATAAGCGGGCAGCACGTGTATCAAACTTTATTATAGAAGAAGGTCGTAACTACAACTAGTATTGCTTGGCCATAGTTTTGTGAGATTGCAACTCGACTTTTGGTCTTGACTGTACATTATTATGGATATTCTCTTTAATTAATATTGTATCACAATAAGATATCTCTGAATCTCATTCCGTACATTTACTTTTACATTTACATTTACTTTATCCGATGATAAAGTAAATGTACAGCTCATTGTACTACTCACCAAGAAGTTTGAAAATTCTTTTTAATTGATCATCAACATCAGATCCGGGGAACAGTGGTCTTCCAGAATTAGCTAGCTCTGCAAATATGCATCCTGCTGACCACATATCTATGCTGGTCGTGTAAAGCTTGGCGCCAAACAGGACATCCGGGGGCCGATACCAGAGTGTCACTACCTCGGCCGAGTAACACTTTACAGGTATACCAAAAGCTCTAGCCAAACCAAAGTCAGCTAGTTTCAATTCTCCATTTTTATTAATCAATAAATTCTGTGGCTTCAAATCCCGGTGGAGAACATTGTGGCTGTGGCAAAAAGCTAGTCCTCGAAGCAGCTGATACATAAACGATTTGACGACATCTAAATCTATCTCACCATTCAAACTGTCGAAATATTTCTTCAAATCTTGATCGCAATGTTCAAAAACAAGAGTCAATTTCTTTTCACTGTGCAAGACGTCGTACAGCCGTACTATATTCTTGTGCTTTAACTCTTTCAAAAGGCATATTTCACGTAAAGCTGATGATGGTACTCCCTCATCATCGTCATCTAACCTCACCCGCTTTAGGGCCACTATTTCATGGGTCTCTTTGTTTTTAGCTTTGAAAACTGTGCCGTACGTTCCCTCCCCAATTTTCTCTAATTTTTCGTACTTCTGCATAATTTATAAATAGAAAGTAAAACAGTAATGTAAAATCGATTGTTTATTCCGCTTCGCGAAATACTCCCAGGGTTTTTGACACTTCGTCAGTTTGACATCTAGTGGTCAAGTCGTGAAACCAGTTTATAAGGCTGGTTTAAAGGATTTCATCAATTTGGTGGGTTATTGCTATTTATAGGGGCATCGCAAATCTATAAACAAGAAAACTATAAGAAACTGTTTTTTTTTTGTAAAATAATCTATAACTACTAATGTCGTTAAAACAATCCCGATGTTTTCCTTAACAAACACAGCTGACAAAGAAAAAAATGCCTTATCAATTTTAATAAGTCCATAGCTTGCTTTTAAACGCGTGTACGTTCAGAACAAATTACTATGCAAATATTGTGATTATTTTGTTTATTTTTTAGTTTACAACGAATAACAAAAGTTTTATTTTACTGTAAGCTCGATTATAATAATGGAGCCTAAATCTTTCCAGAACGAATGTACGAATTTTTTTATAAATACAATAAAATTTATTTGGTTTCGGAACAAGGCTGCATTATAATGATTCGGAACGATCTTCTGTGTTTGCAAAATAACATTCATTCAATGATCAATCAAATCAATTCATTCACAAAAAACCCAAGTCAAATCCAAAAAGTCGAATTGTCATATTTTCATTATTATTTTTTTGGAAAGTGATCTTTATTAGTTTAGCTATTTGAATTATTAAACTACTAAGGTAAGACGGTTGTGGGTTTTTGATATTTTTTTTATATTTTTGTAAGATGTACTATACTGTAAATGGAAAGTAAACATTATTACGTATTAGTTGACGATGAACACATTATCACGAGCGCGTGTTTGTAGATGAGCGAGGGCGAAGGAAAATTGATAGACAAGTCGGAGAGTAGCTCGTTCGAAGACCTCGCAGCTGCGGCAGCACATGAGATCGAGGAGGCGAAGCTGGCTGAAGCAGCTGCTTCTACTGCTTCTAAAGAAAAGTCGGATGATACAAAAACTGATGAGTGGCAAGATGTGCTAGGGTCAGGCGCACTACTCAAAAAGGTCAGCAGCCTGATTATCTCAGCGGCTCTGTAATATTTTAGTTAACAAATATCTTCTTTTAGTTTCTTGAGCAGTCAGCATTTAGCATTGAAATTTGGGAGTTATTTTTATGCTCACGTAGGAAGCTTCATGATATTTCATATTCTTTGTTGTAATTATGCACATAGTCATACTATAATCTTGAAGCTAATGAGCTTCAAGATTTATATAGAATGCTATATTAGACTAAAGGTGATGCTTGTCAGCTTGTATGTAAATTAATGTAAATAAGAAACAAATTTTCCAACCAATCACTATTTCTTTTGTTTTGTTAGCAATTCATGTTATGACAACAATTTTATATGATTTGAAAGTCATTGGTACATTAGCATTCTAATATTCTTTGATTCTAATTCTCATCAATGTCTTTAAAAAACCAATTAATATTTTACAGATAATTAAAGTAGGAGAAGATTCAAATGGTTTGCGACCTCATAGAAGTGATATTTGTCGGATTAGTTATGAGGTGAAAATTAAAGGGACAGATAATCTTGTGGAGAAGAGGGATCATGTTAAGATTTTCTTGGGTGATAATGAAGTGAGTATAAATGATTTTTTATATTATTTTTAATAGGCTTAACAAAATTGTGAACTTGTGATGCTTTGTTGGTAGTCTGAAGCCTTAAAGTCTGCCAACCAGTCCTTGCTAGGGGTATTTTATTAACCACTTACTAGATTGTGGAGGTCAAATATGCAATAAACCCATGTAAAGTAACATTGCAAGTTAAGTTTAAAGGAAGAAATAGGGTGAACTTTGCCCAGCACTGGCACAACAAAAGTTAAAACAAGTGCCTACTTGATTGAAGTGAATAAAAAGCTCTCTAAGGTAGGATAGTAGTTGAATGTGAGCCTAAAAACACAACAGTTGCAAGTCACTGCCAAAATATGATTTTATCCTATCATGATGACATGCAAGTTTAGCATAAATGGTTGAACAAAGTACTGCACTTGTTCAAATACAATATGAGGTAGAAATTTAAAATATTAAATAATATCAGTACAATTATTATACTTTTGCTGCCCTAATACCATATGATAATATATATGGCCCTAATATATATGGGTCTATACAAGAACCCCTTTATTCATAAACATTGCTTAAAGGTAACTAGTTATTAGCGAATGTTATATCATACTTTTTCGACGTTTGCATGTCACATTTACTTAAAAAAAAATGCATTTTTAAAAATATATGGTTAAACATTTGCTAATCACTAGTTAACTTTAAGCAATGTTTATGAATAACGGGGCAAGTCTTTTTCTTTGATACTTCTCTATTAGGTGCCATCTTGATAATCCATCCATTGTTTCTTTGGTTGTCCCAAGTCTTATAGCGATTCGCATAATATCAATTTAATGCAATTATATTATCAAACAATCAGGTATTGTACTTTCCATTACACTATATGTAGCTATCTAATCAGTCATCTGTTTATCACTGATATCATTTATTCCAAAAGTTTGTTTGAGTTGACAATCAAAGGATGTGTGAACTAGTTTGATAATCTTATCATTCTTTTATAAAAGGATATTAAAGTTGTTCTATTGTCTATAATATTGGTTTATGAAAGCATAATATGATTGTTATTCTGTATTGCTCATCTGCTTAAATGCTTCCTTTTCCCAATTATGTTGGGATTGACTCCCAGTATAATCATGAATACCAGTGTATTCATCTTTTTTTTTATCATTATTATAAACTAGTGCTTGACTGCAATTCCGCCTGAAGGTAAGCAGTGATGCAATCTTTGATGGTAAAGCGCACTATTATATAGCCTATTCACTCAAAAAACTGAGTGAATAGGAAGGAAGACGGCAATTGAGCGAGGTGATGCAATGTTAAACTAACCAGCACTACCAACGGTGCTGTGCCAGAGGGAGATTGATCTGGAGACCCCCCACGACCAAACTCCCGGCACACATCGCAACACAACTGCTCAGACCCGTCTTCCGTACGGCTTCACCAGACATTATGGAACACGACGAATCGCTTAGCGGTAAGACTATATATCTGGTGGGTGGTAACTGGTAACGTCTGCCGGCAGCCGATCTTGTGGCCCACTACCGAGAAACATCATCTGCATTATTTATAATTACTGAAAAATACGATTTTACATGGAGCGACTGATATCTAACCCTCATAAGCTAGTTGTTGGGTAATACGACACCCCTTGATAAGACAAGCTGACAGACTTTCGGGCTTCTGATGTCCCATAACAACAGTCAATAATCCAAGAATGACAGCCGGGGCCAACGTCTTAGCTATTTCCTAGCCATGAAGGGTTTATAAAGGGTGTATCTGACATCGACGCACAAACGAATACCATGAATCCAGTACATGATTCTGAACCTCCCAGTGGTGGAATTTCTCGTCGGCTTTTTCATGATTTAAAAAACAATACATGTCGTTTTTTCCACTTTAGACCGTTCATAATTGCGATACTTTTATAACCCAATAAGATTTTAAAGTAAAAATTAATGAATTCGCTAATTACACAAAAAAGCGCAATGAAAACAAAACTCGAAAAACTATCTTATCAGCTGATTTAATAGAGTTCACATCAGGGATCAACGTCATACCTACAAACCCGCACGGCGGCACGCTTGCAACGTTCAAAGGCCGAGCCGACACTTCTTTTTAAACACTGTGAATTCTGTAACCGTTCATTAACGACATAAAAGACTATCATAATTTTATTAGTGGCTTGCGGTCTAGCCTTTTCACGAAGTTTGCTTTACGATGTCAGATACACCCTGTAGTATGTAAAGATGGTCGCTTTTCTAAGGAAAGGCCGTGGTAAGCTAGAACTGATTGTGACTAGTTGGGATCGTTTGGACCGATTGGACCAATGGGCGGTACGAACGATCCCAACTGATCCCAACTAGTCGCAATCATTTGACAAAAATGTGTTCGCCGATTAGGGGGCTGATGTACGGACGACAGCAGTTCAAGCTACCCCAAAACTGTCTGATATACCCAATCAACCTTGAGCCTTAATGCTTTAGAGATAAAATTCAACAGGCTAAATTTTTGCAGAATAGTGAGTATAGTGTACAAAGACTTAATATAAAAGTGGAAATCTGCCAAATTGATACAAAGAAAGTTCAATTTCGTTCTCCTGCCCTTCTCTCAATTTATCAAGAGTCGGCGCTACATGGCTTTTTCTTTCATATTTCTTTATTAGTTGTCATCTCGATAATCACTTTCCTAACTACATCGTCATCAGTCACAAGTTCTTCAATTCAACAAAGTAACAATAAAAGTAAATAAGGAACAATTACGCAATCATTGTGTGGAATGTTATCATGATTGATTTTTACAGCAGGTCAAGCTACCCGGAATTGCTAAATATTCCCAATCAACCTTGAGTCTTTACGCTTAAGAGATAAAGTTGAAAATCCAATAAGAAATCTGACAGATTGTAGTAGCTTGACCTGCTGTCTTCTGTACATACATATACCTTATCACTTCTTTTATAACTACAATCAAATTACTGTTCTAATTTCTAGAACTAATTTGTACATATTATGATTATCGTTTTAGATTCTACAAGGCCTGGACTTAGCAGTAACAATGATGTATAAGGGCGAAGAATGTCTTCTACAAATGGCTCCACGGTTTGGATACGGTGAAAATGGCTTGAAGCCTGGCGAGAGCTTGGGACTGATTGGGGTGGTTGACGCGCCAGAATATCAAGGCCCTGTAATAGATGCGGAAACTTGGCTCGATGCCCGCATTGAGCTTCATGACTGGGAAGAAGAACCTGAACACGAAACGTTGTCCATTGCTGAGAGAATGGAAACTGGGTAAGCTATGCAAAATATGCGCAACCCGTATTATTGTAGTGTTACTAGATTATAAATTAATTACTGTTAAATATGTGCAGCTTTCATGTACGAGTTATTAAAACGGTAATGTTATTATAGTATGGTAATTATATTTACGAAACCAAACAAAAGTGAACTCAGAACATATACAACTTGTAACAAAAAGGGTATTTACATACCAAGGGCATGGCATCTTTAGATGATATCAAACGATATCGGAAGGGTTTCAACTCAAAATAAAATACACAAAAAATTGGTACCAAATTTTCGGTTTCGTGTGGTTCTTAAAATAAAATCATAACAAACGTGGCAGCACACTACATACGTTAATAACTACTCGTTACCCGTCACGTTACTTGCCAAAATCCGATAAATGTCTTCAATATCTCTGTGCGATTAGTATGATAGTAGCCTATCACAGGCGGTGTTTTTCCTCATAACTTCCTAACATAAAGAGATAGGATTAATAAACCCTTCCAATATCGTTTGATATCATGTAAAGATGCCATGCCTTTGTTATGTATATACCCTTTATGTTACACGTTATATAGGTACAGCTCATTTTCAGTCCGGAACCGAAATCAGTGACCGTATGAGACAAACCTAATGTTTATCTTTAAAAAAATCATTTAAGAATTTCTGGGATTTGTACTTGTAAAACATGTAATTCGCCGGTTGTTGAGTCACTTCTCAGTGTAACTGTTTCTTAAGTCTATTGACCTTTACATTATTATCGTGGCACGTAACTGGATTAAATTTATTATATCCGAAATAAGATTGAAGATAAAAATGTTTGTGTATTTATGAAAATTAATGGTCGATATGGGTTCAAGTCGTGGTGGCCTAGTGGTTAAAACACCAGCCTCTCAAGTATGAGTGTGCGGGTCCGATTCCAGGTCAGGCAAGTACCAATGTAACTTTTCTAAAGTTATATGTACTTTCTAAGTATATCTTGGACACCAATGACTGAAGATGAAGGAAAACATCTTGAGGAAACCTGGACTTTTAAGTCTGAAATCGCAAACCCACATTGAGCAAGCCTGGTGATTACGCTCAATCCTTCTCTGTATGAGAGGAAACCTGTGCCCAGCAGTGGGACGATAAAAAGGTTGATGCTGATGATGGGTTTATTTTGAAAGCGGAACTTATATTGTTCTTGCCACAAGAGCTACATATACGTTCGTTACGTACGTTTTACACTTATTATAACAAGTATAAACAATACAGTATTGCAAAATTAGAAATTTTTCGTTGCTATTGTTCTGTACCAGATGATTAAATGTCAAATTCAACGAATGTGTCGATTGTATCAAAGCAGTCTCGCCCTTGAATATATTAACATAAAACTCAGTTTGATGTTGATATCAGAACCTTGACACATTAAATTGAAACATTGAGAAATGTTTGGTTTATTGTGATTACTCCTAATAGGGTCAGCATTGCAGCGTATCGAAGTTTTTTATTACGTGTATGAATAGACTTATTCTAAGTTCTGATTTTTCCAACACTTGCTATGTATATGGGGAGATTAGATTATAATAACAGTGTTGAGATGTAAATTATTCTTCGAATAAAAATGCAAAATTTAACCCTAAAAAAATAAAATGGAAAATTTTATTTCCAAAACAATGACGATCGAAATTTTATTTGCATTTATATAAGGCGCTGAATTGCCATCCGTGGCATTGAAAAAGTCCCACTTATGCTTTAGTTTTTTAATTTTATAGCCACGACAGTGCCAAAAACCCTCAATGCTTAAAAAAGAAACTGCACGTTATGACGTTAGAGGCTAATGTGACCTAGATAATGTAACCTTTTACTTAAAAAATAAGCCTCTGCAAGTGGGTGTCAAAATACGACAAAAGCGGCGTAGCGGATCCACGTAGTTTTACAAAGACATATTCGCTATTATTGCAAATAATTATTCTTGACTACAATACCTATATCAAAGGAAAAAATAGAATATTCTCTTGGGCAAAACTTTATTTTTATTAATGATTGGTTTTATTGTGTATTTGGGAGCAGCTCTCCCGAGTCTCTTTAACCTTTTGAACGCCCATCTATATAATACGCGATGTGTCCTCCTGCGCCACACTACAAATGTATAACGTATCTATAGTAAAACGTAGGGATGGGGTTAATGTCCAATCGACAAATAATATTATACATTTAAAATAATGTTTATTCACCAATTTACGAAGCTAAATAAAAACTATAACCGTAATTTCATATTTTATTTTATAAAAAAATCAATATGAAAACCTGGATATATTCCCCATAATAAAGAAAAGAATTTTAAATTTATTAGACGTGAGTTCTAAAAGGCACATCCCTATTTGTCTCCAAATGTAATCCTTCTACTTCATATCAAGTAGTTGGCGCTCGAGGCCAGTCGAGACACGTCAAAATCCTTTCTGTTTTAGGGATGTCTAGATTTCTATGGTATTTATTTTTATATTCACTGTGGTCGAGTTACACGTGCATAAACTCAACCGATTCCTGCATAATTTATTTCGTTTACGCACAACAAATACAATTAATAGAAGCTAAATACGTGGCTTTCTACCTTTTTAAAAAATAATTAAAATGGAGGGTAAGTGTCTGTTTTACACAGATGGATAAAAAAAGGTCTATAACCTTTTTTTAAATGGTGTCGCAAAATACTCGCAATTATTTTCCTGGTTTGTAGAAACTAATAGAAAACGGAAGAAAATTCCTGAAACGGAAGTTGACGACTTAACCGAATGTCAAGACGACGAACTATTTCAAAATTCTGATTCTGACTTGAACAACTCGCAATAATTCGTCATATTCACCGTCACAATTTTTTTTTGTAAGAACACGTGCGCCAACGCATCATGTAAACATTGCACTACACTAAAATGCACAAAGTCACTATGACCTTGAAACCTGTCCGCTTATGACGTTACAGATTTACTTCTATACAAGTCGGTGGCGCGTGCGGACTGATAACTAACTAACTTTGTAGGGATGGGTTTTTCAAACGGGGTTTCACTATCGACATTGATTAGAATACCGATTAATTTTTGATTAAGGTGAATAAAACCTAGTTTATAGTGTACAATATTTATGAAATATTATATATTTACATAATTTTCTTGCAGTAACAGTATTTATGATCATTTCGACGAAATGAAATATAGCGAGGTCTTCATAGTGTCCCATCACTGGCTTACTTGATATCAAGTAATTGACGCTGGGGGCATTAAAATATTTTCTGGCATTTTTGTTTCTATTGAAAATAAAACAAATAAAAATTTATTATGTGTGAAAAAGTTAAATTTATGGCTGATAACAGGGCAAATGTCCGTAAAAACAAAATAAAAGGTCTTGTAAAAGTTGTAAATTTATTTTATACTGTGATTACTTCTAATCAAGTAGTGGCGCTGAGGGCACGAAAATCTCGAACTTGTATAGAAGTGATTGGCGTTCAAAAGGTTAAAGAAATAACCTAAATAAACCTAATAAATATAAATAAAATAGATTGACCATATACAAAGTTATGATTATATACTTAGCCACGAATGCCCCAAAGATCTTAGATATTATGGTGTACATAATAAAGAATTTTATTCCACGCTAATACCAAACTTGTAGTTTAAATAAAATACCTAAAGAGTTCTATTTTGTAGCTTTTGAACTTAAATATCAGAAAAAACGAGGTCGGAAATCCAAATACACTTGTCATTTTCTACATTTTGAACCTACCCTGCATACTCATAAGGTTCATTTTTACAGTGTCCGTCGTCGAGCCCGCGGCAACTGGTGGTATGGCCGTGGTGAACCAACATTAGCCGTACAGCTATACAGACGTGCCCTCGACGTTTTGGACGAGAGCGATGGCGGCATATCTACGCCGACACCTTCTGGCGAAATTGAATTGGCGTCGGCTGATCTACAGGCGCTGTTGGAAGAACGACTCCGGGTACATAACAATATGGCTGCTGCACAGTTAAAGGCCGGAGCCTATGAGGCTGCACTGCAGGTATGTTAGAAATTATGTTTTGAACAGTCATGCACAGGAAGGACAGAAACTAGTATCACAGTCTAAAAATCATACAGTCGTCCGACTAAGACGTCTAGACAGAGCAATCGTGGGGTGTGAGGGACGAGACGAGGGTAAGCGGCACCCGAGCTGCGAACAAAACGATGTTCGTAGCTAGGTATCTATCATTAAGGGCTAACACGTGTTTGTTTTTTTATTTGTTTGTTTTATAATTTGATATGAGTGTCAATTTTGAGTATAATTGGGATGCTTGTAACGAAGAGCCTTCTTTTTTGACATCCAAAATGGCGGACGTCATTTTTTTATAATTTAATATGGGTGTCAATTAAGTAAATATAATTGTGATGCTTGTTACGAAAAAGCTATCCTTTCTGAAATCCAAGATGGCGGACGCCAATTTAAATGTATATTAATATGATATGGGTGTTAATTCCGAGGTCGATTGGGATGCTGGTTACGAAAATGCCATCTAAATAACTTAAATCTGTCTCGAGTAAAAATAGCAAATTAATTAAATATAATACAGCTATCGATGTTGATCTGCAATAAGTAAATAATTTCATAAATATTGTTTATTTGTGACAACCCTGGCCAATGCGTTACTGTCTAGACAATGTCGGCATTTTACACGACATCAAAGGTGTCGACCTACTGTATGATTTTTATACTGTGCTAGTATGATGGAAACATTGAAAAACCAATAGAAATGAATAGAAAAGTCTGTTGGGCTTGCTTGTTTCATCATAGTCCCATCCACCGCTATCCACCAGGCGAGATCGAAGTCAACAGTTGATGTACATCAGAACGTTCGGCCAGTCGGGATAGGGAGCTGGCGAAGCTGGCTGCTACTCCAGGTTTTAGTGACGATTTTGTGACGCATAAAGATGCCAGCCAAAAAATTTGTGACAGAATAGTTCGAAAGTTAAAAGCATTTATTTATGGCCGAACGACCTGATCTCCGAACGTTCGGCCAACTTGAATCTCCATGACTGAGGACATTAGAGAAACTGTTATTGAATAAAGATTTAGTGACGATTTTGTGACAAACAACCAATGCTTAATTTTTACTCGTAATGCCACCGATTGAAAGTTAAACTTAAGGTAAACTTTTTTGATAAAATAATGTAATTATACGTCTGTGGCGATTCGGGCACAGATTTCAAAGCCCGTAATATTACGGTGTCGGGCGCTTAAAGGGTTAATAACTAAAACAGATATTGTGCGGTCCGCCAATGTCGACACAAGTGGACTATTTGCCCGGGCGGCTATCGAATGATCAGATCTCCAATAACATGTCTTGTTTCTAACCTACAGGCAGTAACTCGGGTGCTAACCTGCCAGCCGAAGAACGCAAAGGCACTATACCGTAAATCTCGCATCCTATCCTTGATGGGTCGAAACCCAGAGGCCTTAGAGGCCGCGCGGGCCGCTGCGGCCGCGGCCCCAGATGACTCGGGGGCCCGTAAAGAGCTTCAACGTTGTGAACAGAGGGCTACCAAGGAGAGAATTGTGGAGAGGAGTCTAGCTAAGCGCATGCTCGGTACCACCCCGGCGAAGAGTGACTCTCCTGATAAGAAACCTAGTAGAGCTAAGGTAAGATTATTTTTAGCATAACAATATGTATCTAACCGGCAAACCTAAGCTTCCAAGACATATTTAAGACGTTTCATACACGTAAACTAGGAATGTTATGGACTTCAGTAACCTATGAGTCCATATTACCATGAGCGACGCCGTTAACCTTTTGAACGCCAATCACTTCTATACAAGTTCGAGATTTTCGTGCCCTCAGCGCCACTACTTGATTAGAAATTTAGAAGTAATCACAGTATAAAATAAATTTACGACTTTTACAAGACCTTTTATTTTGTTTTTATGGAAATTTGCCCTGTTATCAACCATATTTTTAACTTCTTCACGCATAATATAACGGTTTTACATAAAAATAAAACCGATATTATGTGCCGAGAGGGAAAACATACAGCATTGTTAATGAAGAAGCAGTGTGAGCTTTGCGATTTATGCGCGGTCTATACCATAGATAAGGTACTGAAAATAAACTCAAGATGGCGCTAGTAGCGCTGCCAGCTAGGAAGTGGTAACGGTTTGTCACTTTGAAGTTCATAGTCTTCACCAGGAAGGGCTCCTTCCAATGCTGTATGTTTTCCCTCTCGGCACATAATATCGGTTTTATTTTTATGTAAAACCGTTATATTGATGTGCCTCCGGAAAACATACAGCATTGTTAATGAAGACGTGTTTGTTATCTGCTGGTGATATTTAATTATGGTAATAATTTACACAACGCTATGATGAATTAGAATTAAAAGTACTCACTGGATTAGTTAGCTAATTTATTTGAATCAAGTAAATACAAAATTACCGATTTAGTTATGGATTATCTACTGTTGTACATAGGAAAACAATAATCAATACATTACTCTTATTAATTATAGATTTAATATAGGGTAAACGTATTAACGTAACGTGAAAAATGAATTTCGGTTACTTCTGGGAAGCTCTATATTGCGACAGTAATGATTGAAAAATGTGGGCACGATTTCCAATTACCACGCGAAAGAATATCATCTACCGACTGATTATTAGCCATCCCAAAGAAGCTACTGCTGATCTACGACGCGCTTCCGTATTACTTTTTGATATGGTAATAAAGAGATTGTTTAAGTAGTCAACTTCGGCCCGTATTGTTTTTTTTTTTTTTTTTTTTATATATATTTATTTTTATTAAGAGTCTAACTGTATTAACTGGACATATGTTTTTGTCATCATGTTTAGAAAGTTTCCATGCCGATTGACGATAATTGTGTGTATCAGTCTTAGCTCTGAATGCAGGTATAATATAGGTATATATATTACCTCCCTCATCGATAAAGTTGTCTTTAGAAATTTGAAACAGGGTTAGATCGTGAACCCTACAGCCTGAAGCTAATAACAAGATAGTAGCTGTCCTTTGAGCTAAATCGAATAGAGTGTCTTTAGGTGGATTAGAAGAAATCCAGTCTAATACAATTCGTGGGTCCCATTTGACTAATGGCCGTGCTATTTTGGGCTTCGCTACCTACTCCTACTGCCTTAAATGCCGGTTTTATAATACATTTAAAAAGATATATTTTCCACGTCAGGGCCGCAAAAAGTTAAAACCGCTGATTTGTGTACAAAGGTAGTACTATACGAAAGGTTTAACTCTAGGAAAACATACATTAAGAATTTGGCTATGTCAACTGGTCGTAGATACTTTGGGTTTACTTTGAGAGTTGGAGCACCATATTGACCATCTCCTAAGTGCTGGTAGGTAAGTTGACAATCTGGAATTTCGCCAGTTATTCTTCAGTAGTTCCTTTTCTTGTGTGCACCCCACCCCCAACTTTCCAGACTTTCAGGGTCAAACTCTGTGCCTGTGGTGGGGGCTGTGATGTTGAGAAGTCAATCATTGTTTCCGACAGATTCCAAATTTCGTGAGGGTGGTCCAATGCCCTGGATTTCAGGTCTTGTAGCCAGAAAGATCGAGGCCATTTCGGTGCTACTATCAAGTACACTCCCGTAGTACTGTTCAGGTTTAAGAGTTTGAAGGTTAGTGCTAGTAACCCCAGTAACTTTGTCCCGCCTTCCTTTCATCATCATCATCTCAGCGTTAATCCCAGTCGCATCCGAAGCAATTCAGCTTAGGAGACTAGGGTCCGCTTTACAGTCCAATTTCTGATTTTGGCTAAACTTCGATATTTCTGTGAAGTGACTGCTGTCTAACCTCCACAACCCGAAGGCTATATCGAAGAAATGCAGTTAGACCAATTGTTGGACTTTTGAAGGCTCCAACAACCCATAACGACTGCCATTAGATGTTCGTATGGCTACCGGGACCAACGGCTTAACGTGCTTTCCGAAGCACGACCAGCCTTCCTTCCGAATGTATGCAAATTAATGTCGGATTGTCCGATTGAACCAGTAAGTGCCAATTCTTTTTTGTTGCTGTGCCACACCTTTTGACGTTTTGACCGTGCACCCGACATTAATTTTTCGTCCAAGTGGGCACCCCATCCCCAATCCGAAGCGTCCGTCGCTAGGAAATTGGTTGCGGGTTTTTTGTGTATGAGTGATGTTGGCTCCGCGCCACCACTCCATCACTTGACATACGACTTGTGGTACTACCTGACTTTGGCGAGGCAGTTTCTTGTTGAAGCTTCTCATGAATATTTGCATTATCCGACAGTGAAGTCTCCCCCAGAGGCCTACAAAGTTCGTGAAGTTTAGCTGCCCTGGTAGGCTTTGCAATTCTCGTAGGCTGATGAGATTTTTCTGTAGCAACCGATCTAGGGAGTTGTTGAGAATTTCTCCCTTCTTTATTGGAAGTGACATCGACATCAGCCGTTTTCCAAAGAATGCAGAGATACTCCAGATCTAGAGTCGGTATTATGACCGATTTTGGGTAATTTATTTGCCAGCCCAGGTATTCCAAGTGCTTCACGGCTTCCGCAGCCTGAAGGCATAGCTTGGATTGGTCTTAATCGACCAGAAGGAAATCGTCTAGATACACTAGCACTCGATATCCCTTCGCACGCAGGGTTTCCGCAACCTTGCCAGCCCAGGTATTCCAAGTGCTTCACGGCTTCCGCAGCCTGAAGGCATAGCTTGGATTGGTCTTAGTCGACCAGAAGGAAATCGTCTAGGTACACTAGCACTCGATATCCCTTCGCACGCAGGGTTTCCGCAACCCAGCGTATAACAGAAGAAAAAAGGTGCGGCGCTGAGGCCAGGGCGAAAGGTAAGTTGGTTTTCGTAACCGATTCTTAAACAAAATCCGATGAGATTTTGCAGTTGGGACATGAAAACATGCGTGAGATATGTCTATATTTGTCATCCCGCCTCCAGGTTGGAGAAAGTTTAATACCGTGGTTTGAGATATCAGACGAAAATGTTTTATTTTCACGAATTTGTTTAATTCTCGAAGAGCGAAAATTGGCCGCATTGTCCCGTAAGCTTTTCTTCCGCAGAAACAGCTTAGAGATAAAACTGGGTGTTTGGCTGGAGACTAGTTGTAACTCTAATTCAAGAGGTCATTTATGATCTGAGACATGGCCGGGGACGGTTTGGTTGCATATTGAGTCAATAATGGTATAGTTGGTATTAACAAAGGAGGTTTCTTGCATAAAGGTATTCGAAAACCCCGTAAATGTGGATATTATAAAACCAGCCGCGCCTCTTTCCTTGTCTACCCGCTCCTACCGGTCGCAGCGGGACGCCACTCCGCCCCCTGCATCAACGGGCCATTCAACGCAAAAAGAACTCCCCAAATCGGACCAGCAGCTCCCGAGACCAGCGCGCTCAAACAAACAAACAAACTCCCCAGCCCCGTACATCAGTATAGGTTTGTTGGCACCTAGTATTTGCCACTGGTTTAAAAGTAACCTAAACAACCTCCGCTGAAACGTGTCGGATAGTCACTTTTCCGCGTCTTTGTTTCGAAAGGAATAGTTTTTGGTTTGTTTATAATCGTTATTTTTCCATTTGTACGTTTGTCTGCTTTGCTGTCTTTTGTGGGTACTTTGAAAATTAATTTTATTTTGTGTTTGAGGTCTGTATTTGGAGGTAGACGGTACTGGTTCTATGTATGTATCTTTGAATTGTTCTTTAGTTTTGGACGCTTGTGGTGGTGTTAGCCAATAGTGATGCCCTCCGAGGGATTGGATTAGTATAATTAGTTTTGTTTTATCAAATAAAAATTCCTCACTAGGCGGTATATTATTCGACGCAATTTGAATGCTTTTATTTAGGGAACATATTTCGTCGTTAATTTTTAAATTGCAGAAGCCTGGGTACGCCAGCATGTCTGACAAGGTATTTTTTGTACCGGATATGTTGCCACGTGGGCGTATTAAAATGTTGGAGATTTATTAATTGGCACAATCTTATATCATCGACTGGTCTGACAATGGCTCGCATTGGTATCCGATGTGCAATGTTGATGCATTATAAAATAAGTAAGAAAACTGACCTGGCTGTATAACGCGTCGATCCGAGGATCGACCGTTACCTGTGACTGTAATCGCGTAATTTCTTGCGCGGGGTCTCCTCTTGCTCTGCCTCGCTGCCCGACGAGCTGCTGGCGCTCGAAGAGCTGCTGGCGCTCGAAACGCTCCGTATAATTTCTGGATCCCTCTCGGAAGATGGTGATGGCGTGGCGATGGCTTGATTGGCTTCGGTAGCCGTATCAACGTCATCACTCGAGATTCATTATAAGCGAGAATTACGAGTTTTACTATTTGCAAAACTAATTTATCTAACACTTTACTGAAGGTATTTTAAGAATAGTTAACCGATTAACTAGTTATTTTTGATTTCGACCGAACGCGGCGAAAGCACACAACGCTATGAACTTCAAAGTGACAAACCGTTACCACTTCCTAGCTGGCAGCGCTACTAGCGTCATCTTGAGTTTATTTTCAGTACCTTATCTATGGTATAGACCGCGCATAAATCGCAAAGCTCACACTGCTTCTTCATTAACAATGCTGTATGTTTTCCGGAGGCACATCAATAAGTTCTTATTTGTTTAATTTTCAATAGAAACAAAAACGCCAGAAAATATTTTAATGCCCCCAGCGCCAATTACTTGATATCAAGTAAGCCAGTGATGGGACACGACGAAGACCTCGCTATATTTCATCTCGTCGAAATGATCATAAATACTATTATTGCAAGAAAATGACGTAAATACATAATATTTTATAAATATTGTACACTTTAAACTAGGTTTTATTCACCTTAATCAAGAATTAATAGGTTTTCTAATCATTGTCGATAGTGAAACCCCGTTTGAAAAACCCATCCCAACAAAGTTAGTTGTCGGTCCGTACGCGCCACCGACGTGTATAGAAGGAAATCTGTGACGTCATAAGCGGACGGGTTTCAAGGTCATAGTGACTTTGTGCATTTTAGTGTAGTGCAATGTTTACATCTTGAGTTGGCGCACGTGTCCTTATAAAAAAAATTGTGACTGTGAATATGACGAATTATTGCGAGTTGTTCAAGTCTGAATCAGAATTTTGAAATAGTTCGTCGTCTTGAGATTCCGTTAAGTCGTCAACTTCCGTTTCAGGAATTTTCTTCAGTTTTCTATTAGTTTCTACAAACCAGAAAAATAATTGCGAGTATTTAGCGACACCATTAAAAAAAAGGTCTTGTGTAAAACAGACATTTACCCTCCATTTTATTTTATTTTTTAAAACGTAGAAAACCACGTATTTAGCTTCTATTAATTGTATTTGTTGTAAGTAAACGAAATAAATTATGCAGGAATCGGTTGAGTTTATGCACGTGTAACTCGACCACAGTGAATATAAAATATATACCATAGAAATCTAGACATCCCTAGAACAGAAAGGATTTTGACGTGCCTCGAGCGCCAACTACTTGATATGAAGTAGAAGGATTACATTTGGAGACAAATAGGGATGTGCCTTGTCGAACACACGTCTAATAAATTTAAAATTCTTTTCTTTGTTGTGGGGAATATATCCAGGTTTTCATATTGCTTTTTTATGAAATAAAATAAAATATGAAATTACGATTACAGTTTTTATTTAGCTTCGTAAATTGGTGAATAAACATTATTTTAAATATATAATATTATTTGTCGATAGGACACTAATCCCATCCCTACGTTTTACTATAGATACGTTATACATTTGTAGTGTGGCGCAGGAGGACACATCGCGTATTATATAGATGGGCGTTCAAAAGGTTAAGTAACCTCCACAGAGAAAAAGATTAAGATATCTTTTGTTCGGCAGCCTGCGTAGCGTAGCGGTAGCGAACGCGGCCGCTGCGTAAGGACCTGCGCGGTTTCGATCCCCGCGCAGTGCAAATATTTGTTTGCATGAATATGAATAGAGCGCTGGTCTCGTCGTGCCTCGGAAAGCACGTTAAGCCGTTTGTCCCGGTTGCCATATGAACATCTAATGGAATTCGTTACGGATTGTTGGAGCCCTCAAAAGTCCAAACTGCAATGCTTCGATATCGCCTTCGGGTTGTGGAGGTCAGACGGCAGTCGCTTCACGGAAAATACCGAAGTTTAGCCAAAACCAGCAGTTAGACTGGTAAAGCGGACTCCAGACACCAAAGCTGAAAAAGCTTCGCATGCGTCTAGGATTAACGCTGAGATGATGATGATTACTATCTTTGTAGTAGCATCTACCACCTTGGGTGAGCTACGTTAAAAAGTTTCTTGGAATTGCATAGACGGGTTAGAGTTTGATTTTGTAACCATGGTAATACAAAATGTTCAAGTATGCTGTATGCCCATGCTTTTGACAGCTCTAATATCTCGTTAGCGCATTCGCGCTTTCGTATTTCCGAAGATGGATGTTACTTCCGAAGTTTCTTTTCTGGGTTAGGTACCTACTGTAAGACTACTGTAAGGTAAGAGTTATTTTCTTGGAGCGACAGTGAATTCTCGTTATTAACCTTTTGAACGCCCATCTATATAATACGCGATGTGTCCTCCTGCGCCACGCTACAAATGTATAACGTATCTATAGTAAAACGTAGGGATGGGATTAATGTCCTATCGACAAATAATATTATAAGTTGAAAATTCATGTTTATTCACCAATTTACGAAGCTAAATAAAAACTAATACCGTATTTACATATTTTGTTTTATTCCATAAAAAATCAAAATGAAAACCTGGATATATTACTCATAATAAAAGAAAAGAATTGTAAATTTATTAAACGTGTGTTCTAGAAGGCACATCCCTATTTGTCTCCAAATGTAATCCTTTTACTTCATATCAAGTAGTTGGCGCTCGAGGCACGTCAAAATCCTTTCTGATATAAGGATGTCTATGGTATTTTTCATTTTTATATTCAATGTGATCGAGTTACACGTGCGTAACCTCAAACGATTCCTGCATAATTTATTTCGTATTTATTTTTAATTATTACTTACAACAAATATATATATATATATTTATACATACATACATATATATATGCTTAAATACAGCTGCGCGAAGCAACTTGACTCCAGAGCGGACTAGATGTTTGGCGCGATCTATACCTTTTAGATTCTCGTAAAATGAATTCCTAATTACGCGGCGCCGGCGATAAATAACTATAACTGAGTTGTATGAGTATTGGTTATTGTTGTTTATTGTCAAACAACTTTTTTTGCGCCGTGTCTTTTTAATAAACTAATAATTTGGAAAATAGGACGCGTTCTTTGCTCTCTCGAAATTGACACAATTTTCACTTAAAGTTTGTCAATTAATGTGTTTACGTGTCATTCCAGTTCGAAGCGTGATTTCTTAATATTTAGAAAAACAATATGTATAAATGAAATTTTGCTGACAAATCTAGGTAGCTACTAGTAGTAGTAGTAAGTACCTACTACCCTGAAGATCTACAGATAGGTATGTTTTTATACGATTTCTCCTAGAATATTCAGTTTTATAAACTGGAATCACATGTAAAAATATTAAATCAATAAAGGATATCTAAGTATTAGTGCTGAATAACCAAATAATAGCATATAATACTAAATGACATACCTAATATAGCTATCCCTAATACTTTTCTTTAGAGATCGATACAACGAGTGCAAGATTAAGATATAATAATATAATATATTTAAACTTACCTCAGAATCATATTCTTCCGATTCACTGTACTCTGTAGTTACAATATCAAACTCTGATTCAGACTCTACACCTTGTAAAACTCGCAATAATTCGTCATATTCACCGTCACTCATTTTTTTGTAAGAACACGTGCGCCGAATTAATTTGTAAACATTGTTTGACTACACTAAAATGCACAAAGTCACTATGACCTTGAAACCCGTCCGCTTATGACGTCACAGAGATACTTCTATACACGTCCGTGGCGCGAGTGGGATGCTAAATAACCAACTTTGTAGAGATGGGTTTTTCAAACGGTGTTTCACTATCGACAATGATTAGAAACCCTATTTATTCTTGATTAAGGTGAATAAAACGTAGTTTATAGTTTACGATATTTATAAAATATTATATATTTACGTCATTTTCTTGCAATAATAGTATTTATGATCATTTCGACGAGATGAAATATAGCGAGGTCTTCGTCGTGTCCCATCACTGGCTTACTTGATATCAAGTAATTGGCGCTGGGGGCATTAAAATATTTTCGGCGTTTTTGTTTCTATTGAAAATTAAACAAATAAGAACTTATTATGCGTGAAAAAGTTAAAAATATGGTTGATAACAGGGCAAATTTCCATAAAAACAAAATAAAAGGTCTTGTAAAAGTCGTAAATTTATTTTATACTGTGATTACTTCTAATCAAGTAGTGGCGCTGAGGGCACGAAAATCTCGAACTTGTATAGAAGTGATTGGCGTTCAAAAGGTTAAGAAATGTAGTCGCAATTTCATTCCAGCGTACCTACCTACATTCCATACGTTCAATGTCAAAAATTGGCCAACCATGCATGTACATTTCATATATTTGATATATCTATATTAGAATGCGAATGTTCTTAAAAATATGAAAAATTTCTACCATTTGCTTCCATGTTCACGACTCTTCCAAGTAATGATGTCATTGCTTCCAGGTGTGACGGTATATTTCTAATATTGTTCTGCATGTAGATGCTGGTGTGGGGATCTATTCTGCTGAGCATCTTGATGGGTGTGGCCAGCGTGCTGGTCTACCGGTACAAGATACAGGCGCATTGACGTCGAGAACCGGGCTTTAGACCACAAGTAAGTACATACACGCTTTAAAATAGCCAACTTTGTTTCCTTTAAACAAGGTTCAATTTTCACAGCCACTGACATTGAATTGAAAGTGGTAAAGATATGTATTATTTTGCCACTTTTGCTCAGTGGTAGGCCATAATATCGGCTGCCGGCAGAAGTTACCACCCACCGGACAAAGTCCTGCCGCCAAGCGATTCGTCGTGTTCCGGCATGATGTCTGGTGAAGCCGTACAGAGGACGGGTCTGAGCAGTTGTGTTGGGATGTGTGCCGGGTACGATGCGCCAAATGTTGTTGTATCGCGAGTTTGGTCGTGGAGGGTCTCCAGATCAATCTCCCTCTGGCGCAGCATCGTTGGTCGTGTTGTTGGGTTTAACATTGCATCACCTCGCTCAACTGCCGTCTTCCTTCCTATTCACTAAAATAAATAAAATAAATATATACGGACAAATTACACATATTGAGCTAGCCCCAAAGTAAGTTCGAGACTTGTGTTATGGGATACTAACTCAACGATACTATATTTTATAATAGATACATATGTATCTATTATAAAATATAGTATCAATAAATATAGTATCGTTGAGTAGTACTATATAAATATAGTATCGTTGAGTAGATATTTATAAATAAACATCCAAGACCCAGGCCAATCAGGAAAAGATCGTTTTTTCGTCATGACCTGCCCCCTAATCGGCGATCCAACCCTCCACGTCACAGGCAGGCGTGTTGACCATCAATGATTGCATCACTGCTTACCATCAGGCGGGGTTGCAGTCAAGTACTAGTTTATAATAATATCTTTTTAATTTTTCAGGTAATGGAGAGTCCAATGGTGTTATTGGAAGGGGATGGTGCACTCTATACTTAAGACCACGTCATATCTTCGCTGATAAAGAATCATAAGCCTTCGTTAATCGTCTTTACTCTATGTATTGATAACGAGAGAATATATATAGTTATTGGCCTCGATTCTCCTGTTCACAAACTAAATTTACGCTAAATACATCTTTTGTTTTCTATTTTATAAAGAAAAGGAAAAAAGATACATTATTAAGTTAGAAGTGTCAAATTAAGATACTTCACAGACAGTTTAGAGGCGATTAAAAACAGCTACTAACGCGGCAGTGGCTACGTTAGGCGTTAAATAATTTGACAGGTTTAAAGTAATATTCGCGTCTTTTTCTTAATTAAATGGAAGAAAAGATACACAGAACTTATATTGAGTTTAGTTTGTGGACAGACGACAGCACATCAAGCTATTACAATCTGTCAGATTTCTTTATTAGATTGTCAACTTTACCTCTAAAGCAATAAGGCTCAAGTTTGGTTGCAAATATTTGGCAGTTTCGGGTAGCTTGACCTGCTGTCGTCCGCAAAAAATCGATGCCATTGTTACTGCTGTAAATAATTACTTAAAAAAATATTCTCTTCAGATTTGCCGATGTGCAATCTCATTATTTTTTTATATTTATACAAGTTACGAATTATTTTCTCTATGATAAATACAGCAGACTTTAATTATGTGGTCGTCGGACAGTATTTGAATAGAACAAATTCGAAGAGGTGGTGATATTACACGGTAACGGATGCATGCCGACACTGAGTTTTTACGCGCGTAATATTGTACGCAACAAATATTGGGACGCGCGTAAAATGTCGTCTGGACGTGATCTATAAGATGTATAAAAAGAAAAAAGTAAAAAATTCCATATTTTCATCGTGTTTTTGACCTAAAATCCTAAATAAATCGAGGATTTCAATAATAATAATTGTTGTTAGACAATACTAAATATATCTACTTATTGTATTGCATAAACGGGGATAGGAGTAGTCTATTAGCTATTTGCAGTTATTTTAATCATTGGCTTATTTCACCAATTCGCCGCTAGGTGCATTTATGTCTAAATTTCTTTGTGTATAAATATTACACTACCGGTCAAAAGTTTTTGCCCACCCTTTGCGTGATACACAACTAATAACTATAGGATCACTTTGTTATTTATATTTTAAAGAAAATACTATACATTGAAATTTTAGTCGTTCACTCATCCCTCCAATGACAAATAAATACTGAAGATATAAAAAAAAAACACTTGCATATAATAATAGTTTTACTAATTTTGCTATTCTGTCGTGTGGCCTCTTTCAAGGACATAGAGAGTGCACTTGCATGGGGTGTTTCATACCAGGTCATACGTCATAATAATGCATGATATGTTCAGTTTTTACCACCCGCGCCTTGGGCCAGCATCGTAGATTATGGCCCACTCCCTCTCACCGAGAGGAGGCCTGTGTTCCAACAGTGGGAACATTATAGGCTGATGATGATGATTTTCAGTACATTCTTCTTTTCTAATTCTTTCAGTACATAGCCAAAGGCATATCCCAGAAATAATTAACAGTTAATAGTACATTACGATATTAGTGCGTAATGATGGTTATAACATGCGAGGCGGAATTTCAGCTCGAGCCGAAGGCGAGGGTGTAATTGAGCCGAGCATGTTATAACCAATACGCACGTATATCGTACGACATTTTTTAACACACTTGCGAGGAAACAGAAAAAAAGATATTCAGAATACAAGTACAAAGAAAAGAAAATTTGAGAAAAATGGCGCGAGGTTTATTTTCTGCCGTAGTTGCGTGAAAATGTTGGCAAAGATGCTAGAGCATGCAGTCAAGTTTTTAAATTACCGAATAAACTGTTTTTTTTTTACAAATACTCATTTAAATACAAACAAATACAAATTTGTTTATTTCAAATAGGACATCAGTTATTTTAAATAAACTCAATCTGTGAATGCTCAGTTGCTTTCCCGCCATTAGTATTATTATTTGCCATTTCAATTATGGAATAGCGCGCTGCTCACTGGCTAGAGCCACGCGGCGGCGATCAGTTCCATAATTATTTGAAATGACAAATAATGCTGTTATGGAATTTGTATGGACTATAACTTAACTATTTGCTTTGATAACACACGCGTTTGTTATGGCCCGCTTTACATATTTAAAACCGGTGGGATTACATCAGCTTTACGAGCAAGGGTGTTAAAAAAAATAATAAACAAATGAGCCGGTACTTGCAAGTTTTAGCTTGTTACACTCATCGACAAAATATGGACAAGCTCTCGTATAAAGTTAACAAATAATGGACATATTATTTTTTAGTTTGTAGGACATTATTTTGACTTCGTTTGAAATTTGATGACTAAATTATGCGGTGGAAACTTTTGACAGGTAGTGTATGTCTAAATTCTGTGTTTATATTTAGTGCCAAAATGTATCATAAACGTGTAGGTTTATATTATTATAATATCTGAAATCACATTCTCCAGAAGATATTTATAGGAAAAACAAAAGTTAACTTATTACATATTTTTCGACTATATATTTGCAAAGAAGATGGAAGCAATCGGGAAAATGTTTGATGCATTCCAACTTTTTTATTTTATTTGGAACAGAATACATATTTTTTTACGAAACTTTGGGAGGCGCTTTCCTCCAGTTGTAAGAGTGCTTTTCACTCGCATTTATGTTTCCATCACAGTTTCACTACCACCCGACAATCCCAGGTAGCTATACATTAGATAAATTATATAGTTTCTCGTTTATCTTCTAGATATTGCTTTTAGGTGGTGAAACTGCAGATGAACAATTCAAATATCTGTGGTGATTATTTATTTTAAGTAAAATACGTATACTTCGAAGCATTTAGTTTGGTTGATTCAATTAAAATGCACACAAATTAATGTAAAATTAGATTTATTTAGGACATTGGTTTGGTTAGGGGTCTCTGCGACCTCTATAGAATAACATTATAAATAATACAATGGTGGTTCCAGTATACACTTACACTAATAAAAGATTGTTAAGATAATTTGTTTTATTATTTTTGCTCCTGTAACATTCATAAATAAAATAGCATGCCATCGTGGAAATAATTTGTTACGTCAAAAATATGAAATTGTTCAAGGAATGTCGTAAGAACTTTTTAATTTATAACAATATAGATAATTATGTTAATAAACCTTATGTAAGTACAAAATATATAGGTACAGAAGACAGCATATCAAGCTACAATCTGTCAGATTTCCGTATTAGATTTTCAACTTTATCTCTAAAGCATTAAGGCTCAAGGTTGATTGGGAATATCTGACAGTTTGGGGTAGCTTGACCTGCTGTCGTCCGTACATCATAGTACGTCTCTTATATTTAAACAGAGCTTGTACTTCTACAAAGCCTCTTATAACCCGTAGTGTAGTTGTTAAAATAAAAATATGAATATAAATAAAGCGAACAACTTTACTAAAAATATACGGCGTTGCTAATACGCGGAAATTTCATAACATTAATTGCTATATTTAACAACATTTCTGCGTTTAGTCTCACAATTCACTTTAGGAGTTCAACAACCTAGAATACTTTAGGTAACTATTTGATAGTTATATCACAGTCTTGACTTGTAAGTGAACATCCGGGCTAGCCAGTTCGTGACATGTGCTAGTACCTCTAGCTGTGCAATTGTAGCTAAAGCCTGGATACTGAACACAGTTGCTACAAAGTCGTACAACAGTTTTGGAGAGAACACACTCCACACGAACAAGTGATCTCGGAAGATTACCGCTATGACACAATACACTACTACAGAGTACATTCGGTGAAACGCGAGGATGTTCGTCGTTCGCCATATTGTTTGTAAGTACCTGGAAAAATAAAAAGTAGTATAAGAATTTAGATAAACGATTCATGAAAGAAGGTATTCACTTCTTGCTTTATTTAAATTTAAAATAAAATGTTTTTGAAGTATTTAAATGGTGGGAGGGTATCATTATCCGTCCGATGAAGGCCAGCCCGCGCCGCAGCTGAGCCAGTAATATCATAATGTCCCAACAATAACCTCTGAGTTTGTTTCGGCGTTTCTTCTCAGAGCTAGTACTAGGAAACGCCGCGGTCATCAAACCATTAAGTATAACTTTCGATTCAGCCGTCTCCTGCTGTCCTCTCTAGCGACGCCCTAAGCCTAGGTTCGTACCCCACAGGGGGTGCCCTTAGTGCGTAGTCGCCTAATTTTAAGTGCCCCTGGCTGGAGGCTTTAATTTTTAATTAAGACATCCACAGGAAAGTCCGGTTAAGTAGTTACGGCCTCTAATGGCCACCTACGAGATGCCATACAAAAAAAAAAAGTACCATTGTACCTTTAGCGCGTAGGGCGTGTTATGTAATTAAAACGCGAATAGGTTGAACGTTGTGTATTGCACGTAAGTCTAGAGTGCAATGTATGCTATAAGTTACCTAATTACAAGAGGAGAGACGCGACTATGTTACAATGTGAAATGTCTGATAATATCTGATAATAATGTGTGATAATATGATATATGATGTCTTACGAGCTATGCACAAGCTTAAATACTAAACAATAATACAGCTATCTCTAAACCGGAGTGGGGCTGACTGATCGGGCGTTCTTGATGCTGATTTGTTGATCATGGGAGAACGTGCCGTCTGATTGGCCGGTGGACAGGGCCCGCGCCTTCGGTCCACGTGTAAGGCGGTTCGATATGGTGGCGCACAATGGGTTAACAGAACCGCGTTATTCGCGGCGTTTTCTCCAAAGAACAATGGGTTAACTAACAGATGTGCGACACCCTCGCTGAGGCTGTCAGGACCCACGCTCTTTGTCTTACATACGCGCTTTGTCTTCCAAGATCCTTGTTTGACACTGGTATGATTTATGTGCACCCTTTCGCGGAAGGTCGTCAATCGTTGGGACGTCAATAGTTGGGCAATCCTTTGTTATTGTTGTATTGTAGCGACTGCGACCATTGCTACATACCATTATCCTACCATAGGTACTTTAAAAATGAAATTGCAGAACTGTAATATTGGCCCTGATTCGCTTATTAACAAACTAAATTTTAGTTATGTGCATCTTTCTATTTCATTAAGAAAAGGACAGAAGATAAATATTAGATTAGTCCTGTCAAATTAGTCCGTGTTTGACGTGACGTTTAGATTTCAATCAGATACCTAATTTTGAAACAATATAATTGCAATACTTACTGCTGCCACGTCTGGGCATTCTTAGCCACAGTACAGAAGAGCGTGGCTCCAGCGATTGACGGGCCCGCGTAGGCGTGGAGCCCCATCCTCAGCGCCACACGCACGGGGCAGTACTCGCTAAGGCCGACGTACCCTGAGCCTAGGTCTACTGATGATAGGCTATTGGAATTGCCCTGGAAGGAAGATTGGAACAATATTACCAAGAAAATTTCTTATCAACACTTGTCCATTTAGGTTTAAAGAAAACGTAATATTGTGATCAAGTTAAGGAGATTACACGCTTGCACAACGGTTTCTCAAACCGAGAGAAGTGCTGATTTTTAAAGATAGAGATATTCCTTATTTTCAGTGGAATAGAGTCGTCGTTAGTAACAGGAAGAGTTGTTTGAAGTTCATCCAACTTTCTAACATAGATAACCCGTGTGTTGCCATATTGCAAATTATATTTGTCCTTGGTAACATAAAATTATAACATCGCGCTTGAATTCTCGAAAAGATTAACAAGAATGGACCAGATTCCATCCAGACTCCGGGTTGCTAATAAGAATTTTATTTTTTACTAGCTGACCCGGCGAACTTTGTTCCGCCTTAAATGCAATATCACATGATCAAATTTTTTGCTTTTTAAATTATGATAATCCATACTAATATTATAAATGCGAAAGTAACTCTGTCTGTCTGTCTGTTACGCTTTCACGCTTAAACCTCTCAATCGATTTTGATGAAATTTGGCACAGACAATCTTCAGACCCTGAGAAAGGACATAGGCTACCTTTTATTGGAATCATCGAGATCCTCGGAATGAGAACTTCCTCACTTTTGAATTTTTCGTTGAGTATTGTGGCATAAATCAAATTGTTCATACATTTACTTACCACCGTCTTCCGTTGCACAGTTATGGTTGGTTTAAGTTTCGAATCATGATTATTACGGAACCAATCTTTAGTCGTAAAGTATGCGGTGGTAAGCCAGGTACATCCATGGAGTTTAAAAATTCCATTGGATAGTTGGTGGCATCATCTTCATTTGTTACAAGTGTTTCGTAAATTATCTAGCTGCTAATCTCTGAGGTTTACTCGATTATTTCGCATTCATAACCAAGCCATTCACGGGCTGCTTCCCTTTGCTCTTGTGAGTTAGAAGCACGCAGTCGAGCCATACTAAGGCGGCGCTCTTCACGTGCAATTTCTTGCTCTTCTTCAGTGCTAATCTATCTGCAAGGTACCAGGGTAGCACAAAAATGTAGGAGAAGCCGAAACAATGAAGTTCATTGCACGGAAAAAATAGCTTTCCGCCCGCGGCTTCGCCCGCGTGGAGTTCGGTTATATCGCGCTTTTAGGATTTCTCTCGGGAACATCAAACTTTTCCGGGATAAAAGGTAGTCTTTGTTCTTTCTCAGGGTCTAAAGATTGTCTGTGCCAAATTTCATCAAAATCGGTTGAGAGGTTTAAGCGGGAAAGCGTAACAGACATACAGACAGACAGACAGAGTTACTTTCGCATTTATAATATTAGTATGGATTTCTTGCTTTAACCGAATGCATCAAAGGGTGAGACTTTTTTTTTTTAAAGATGTACGGTGTATGGTACCAGGGTAGCACAAAAGTGTAGTAGAAGTCGAAACAATGAAGCTCATTCATCATTATTAATCTAATATTTATTACATGGATGAAGTTTTATTTTGCCTACTTTGAGGAGGTGCAAGGTACCAGGGTAGCACAAAAATGTAGGAGAAGCTGAAACAATGAAGTTCATTCATTCACACAGGAATGACTGGAACGGGTTAAAAAGGATATGCTATGTCCTTCTCCCAGTTCTTAGCTACCTCCCTACCAATTTTCAGCCAAATCGGTTCAGCCGTTCTTGAGTTATGAATAGTGTAACTAACACGACTTCTTTTTTATATATAGATTATCCTAATTTAAAAAGTAGTAAATAAGATCATGTCATATTGCTTTTAAGGCGGAACAAAGTTCGCAAGGTTAGCTAGAAGACCCGCTAGCTGACCCGGCGAACTTTGTTCCGCCTTAAAGGCAATAAATATCACATGATCTTATTTTTTAGTTTTTAAATTAGGATAATTAGGGCAGCACAAAAGTGTAGGAGAAATCGAAACAATGAAGCTCATCATCATCATCATCAGCCTTTTTTATCGTCCCCCTGCTGGGAATAGCTAGAGAGGAGAACGACTGAGCGTAATCACCACGCTTGCTCAATGCGGGTTGGCGATTTCAGACTTACAAAAGGCCAGGTTTCCTTAAAATGTTTTCCTTCACTTTGTAATCGGCTTTGCATTCATCATTAAATCACTAATACATAGAAGAAATTTGATTTTCTCTACTTTGTGGAGGTGTAAGGTACCAGGGCAGCACAAAAGTGTAGGAGAAGCCGAAACAGTGAAGCTCATTCATCATTAAACCATAATAAGTACATCAAAGAACTTTTATTGTGCCTAGTTTGTAGAGGTGCTATGTACCAGGGTAGCACAAAAGTGTCCCGGCGAACTTTGTTCCGCCCTAAAGGCATATGACATGATCTTATTTACTACTACTACTATTTTAAATTAGGATAATCTGTATATATATATAAGAAAGTCGTGTTAGTTACACTATTTATAACTTAAGAACGGCTGGACCGATTTGGCTGAAAATTGGTAGGGAGGTAGCTAAGAACTGGGAGAAGGATATAGGATATCCTTTTTATCCCGTTCCCGTTGTTCCTGTGTGAATGAATGAACTTCATTGTTTCGACTTCTCCTACACTTTATTGCGATCCTGGTACCTTGCAACTCCTCAAAGTAGGCAAAATAACTTCATCGATGTAATATTAGATTAATAATGATGAATGAGCTTTATTGTTTCGACTCTACACTTTTGTGCTACCCTGGTACCATACACCGTACATAAAAAAAAGTCTCAGCCGTTGATGCATTCGTTTAAAGCAAGAAATACTCTCTGCCGGTTTAAAGTTTCTAATAAAAAGCCACAAAGCCAACTTCAACTTCAAACTAATATTGTATTGTTGTGACATTTATCATTGCCATTCTCCCATTGCTCTTGTAAGTGAGTTTTATTTTGTCTTCTTTTTGGAGGTGCAGGGTACCAGGGTAGCACTAAAGTGTAGAGAAGAAGTAAAAACAATGAAGCTCATACATCATTATTATTAAATCATTTTTCCTTACTTTCTCACCGTTTAGACCTACCCTGGACTACGACAAACATTTTAAAACCAAAATCAGCTCAATCGGCCCAGCCGTTCTCGAGTTTTAGCGAGACTAACGAACAGCAATTCATTTTTATATATATAGATAATAGATAATAGATAATTATAAACTAATGTTCGCCCGCAAACTCGCAGTCCGTAAACAGTGATGCAATCGTTGACGGTAAATCGCGTAGTTTATTAAGAGCCAATTCACTAAAAAAAACTGAGTGAATAGGAAGGAAGACGGCAGTTGAGCGAGGTGATGCAATGTTAAACACAATAAAACGACCAACGATGCTACGACAGAGGGAGATTGACCTGAAGACCCTCCACGACCAAACTCCCGACACAACAACACTTCAGATGTGGAGTTTCTCCTGATATTAATTTTCTATTATTTTAACTACTTACCTATGAAATGTAAATATAGGAAAACTCACCTGATAGAAGAAAAACAGGATACCAATCCACATATGCACTAGCGTTCTACTAATAATGTCAACAACTTCAGTCTTTCTACTGGACTTAGAATCTAACAGTTTGTGGTCCATACACTCGGAAGTCAACACACACGTTATATAAATACTGGGCACCATTATCACGTTGTGTGGCCTCATTAGTAAAGCTACAATCAACATGAGATTATTCAACATTAGGTGGCACATCGACCGAACAAAATTTAACTTCACTTCCTCCAGATTCCATGGTTCTTCAACCAAATTATCATAGAAATAATCTTCAGTTTTGGCCTTTGGTTTGTTATACACAAACTTAGTAGCACTAAAATCTACAGGTTTCAAGCCACAGGCCTTCAACGAGCCGATATAAGAAAACATTTCAAGTCCAAACTGGACTATAAGTATGGCCCAGAACATGTTGACGATTTGGACAGGGTCCCATGTCTTGATGTCCTCGAATGGTGTTTCTAAAGCTTTGGACGTGATCCGGTAGCATAATATGCATGCTACTGCGCCGATTGTTAACCCAGATTGGACGTAAACGACGTTGTTGAGGTAACGAAGGTTCCATAAACAAATTACTAATGTTGCTAATGTGCCTGTAATCCAAAAATAATAAGTTAGAAGAAGCAAATGATATGTAGAACATTTTGTTTGAGACTGGCGTAAGTCTGCTTACCTACGACCAAATGAGCTTGAAGGTAGAAGACATTTTCTGGTGCATTCAACCAGTCTGCTGTATCTGGGAGGAAAAGCCAACGGTCTCCAGTTTGGTTCATTGTTCTTAGATACCTGGAGAAATAAGTTACATGAAGATACGTAAGTTAGCTCATCATCATAACAGCAGAACATTCCGAGATAATAAGGGACTTTCTTTCCTTTCTTCGGATGCCGATGGTATACCCTGTTTAAAATGGTATAATCCATCCCTATAAAGTGCGTATGTTTGTATGTCTGTCTGTATGTATGTGCCCGAAGTTGCTCAAAACCCTCACCACTATAGATAATCATATAGATCTGGATGCGCTGAGTTCAAAAAAACTATTTTTTCCGTTATCGCAACTAGCCTTCTATGCTTAAAATCGATTTGAAAAAAAAAATTGCAAGGGGGGCGCCAAAGGCGCGGAATCTCGGTCCTAATATAATTGGAAGGGGCGTATGTAATACCACCCCTAATGGAGTAGCAATCATTTCGAAAAATATGTTACAACATCACAACACAACAAATGTGTTATTAATGCACCTAGAGATATGCTTAGCAGCACTATGTGTTCAGCATAACTGAAGGTCAATTCTCGTTATAAAAACTAGTCTGTCTCACTTCGGCGACAATCAAATGTCAGAAGCTTGTCAAAATGTAGGGATATTTGAAATATTATTTGACAGATTGAGACTGAGATCAGACTGTGAAAGAGAATTACCCCACTAAAGTTGTTCACACAAACCGATTTTGGTGCTACTGGTGAGCTACCAGTAGCAACGCTGGTAGCGTAAGCGAAACCCAAAATATCGAGGCCGATTTAATCGCCAACCCGCATTGAGCAAGCGTGGTGATTACGCTCAATCCTTCTCTGTAAGAGAGGAGATCTGTGCCCAGTAGTGGGAAGATAAAAAGGTTGTTGATGATGAACTCACTTATCAGTTTATTTATGTACCTATATGTAAAGAAGACCCTGTCTGATCCGTGAATGTATTGTTAGGTATCGATAACTGATTCTACACATGGATACAAAGCCGAGCTAAACTTAAAAAAAAAAATCCCCCTAAAAAATAAATATTGTTACGAATGGACCTTATGTCGATGGCATAAGGTTCAATATCGCGTGACAAGCAGTGTGTCACTTTTAAGTCCTATTTCGGCAGATCTAGACATTTTCTAGGTACAATAATAAAACGCATTGCTAGACTTAGGACGGCCTATCGAATGGTACAGGTCTCAACAGTTTTGTCAACAAAGTGTCGACATCGAAATTTCTAGAAACCCGTTTCCGGGAATTATCGTAGGTACTTACTTGGCCGGTGACCTCGAAGTTATGCAGTATTATTATTACGCCTAGAGGATTCTGGAATGTTCGATCAGCTGGCCTATATATAGGCGGCGCGACGCCGGCGGACAGTCAGTCTACACTCGACTAGCGATACGAAAACAGCGACAGTTAAGAAGCAATCTTAAAGAAGACCTACTGCGACAATTATAACGAGAACTGTAAGTACTACGTGAAGAAACATCTGTAGCGTTATTGTGTGTTTACAACACGGACTTCGTGGACGCCAAGAGAAGACTTCGGTACGACATCAGCTACGTTCTACTTGTCATTGCCTACAATCGACTGTACCTTCGTTGCCAATAAACTTCGTAATCCTTAACCGGCATTTTAGTACCCCTAGCCCGTAACAACTGGTGTCAGAAGCGGCATGCCGGTCACGCCAAGGGAAGACGAAAGAGTTCGCACGCGACGACAAGCAGCGATGGATTTGGCGCGTCAAGAGGAAGTATCAGTTGGTGTCCCTGCACCCGGAGTAGATGCGGCCGCCGTAACACCGACGAATGTGAGTGCGCCTACTACCACCACTATTCCCGGAAGCAGTGGAAGCGATTTATCGGCGTTGCTGGCTCACTTGACGCTGCAAATAAAAGCTATGGCAGAATCCCAGGCAGCAACCCAGGCACAGATTAAACAATCCCAGGCAGAAACCCAGGCTCAAATAAAAGGCATAGTAGCAGAATCACAGGCAAAATCCCAGGCAGAAATCCAGGCTCAAATAAAACAATCCCAGGCAGCAACCCAGTCACAAATAAAGGAATCCCAGCAACTGGTATTAGAATTAAACGAAAAATGGCAAAAAACCAACGAAGAGGTCAACGAACTTAAAATAAAAACAGCACAACAAGATACCCGTCTGGACCAGCAAGATACGCGCATAGGCCAGCAAGACGCTCGTATAGACAAACATGATGCGCGTTTCGATAAACTAGACAATACCATCATGGAGTTTGGAAAGGAAGTAGAATTTTTGCATGAGAAGGTACAAAAAGGAGTTATTAAAGGGGTGATACCTAGTGCTTTGCCGACGTTCCAAGTACCTCATTTTGATGGAACAACGTCATGGGTGGCCTTCCGTCTACAGTTTGAAAAAGTCGCAAAAGGCAACAATTGGGATGACGATCAAGCGGTAACTGCTCTTACGCTTGCTCTGCGTGGTGATGCGGTACAAATTCTCGAAAATATTTCCGGCGATTGCAATACCCTAGCCTGTCTGCTAGAAGCGTTGGAGTCTAGATACGGGGAGAAACACCTCGAACATGTTTACAGGGCTCAACTCCGCGACCGCACACAGAAAAGCAGTGAGGGTTTGCAACAATGGGCATCGGAAATAGAACGTATTGTTCGGAGGGCGTATGCTTCAACGCCGGGAGCAATTGATGCTACTACGGTGCAAGCTTTTACTGATGGAATCCGAGATGCAGAAGTCAGGGCTGCAGTTCGTCTGGGTCACCATCAGACTCTGAAGGCAGCCTTGACACACGCTCTGGAGGTGGAAGCAGTACGCCAAGACGGCCGACAACAGCACCGCATTCGCGAGGTAATCCCAATAATAAAAACTCGGCAAGGACCAACCTGCTATGAGTGCGGCGAAAAGGGTCATATTCGGATCAATTGTCCCAGGAAGTCTAAGGGAAGAAGTACTTCTGGGACACAGGTGGAAGCCGAGGATTTAAACTAAGAACAGCCAGGGCTATGGGGCGAGTACTGGCTGGTCGACCTGAAGCCCCCATTATAACAGTATCACAAGTGGGCGATGGAAACAGTCTTATTATAGAAGGAGAACTGAATGGTAAGTCATGCAGTTTCACGTTGGATACTGGTGCATCAAGAACTATTGCACGACCGGAGCTATTTCCTCGGACCATAGCATGGAAAAGAGGGTTTTCACAATGCCGATTACAAACCGCCACCGGCCAACCAGTATTCGTCCTTGGTGAAACGAATGTGACTTTGAAAATGGGTGATAAGACATTCACGCACCCTGTTTTAGTAGCGAATATTACAGATGATTGCATAATAGGACTGGACTTTTTGAAGAAACAGCAGTGCGTCCTTAATGTAGCAAAAGGAGTATTGAGTTTTCCAGAACAAGAAGTATTTCTTCAAGGTGGAAAACAGGGGTCAGTGTACTGTTTAAGGAGAACGGTATTACCACCAAGATCAGAAACCTTAGTAGATATTAGATTATCACCAACAGGATGCCGTAAACGTTGCATTATAATAGAAGATTCTGGAGATCACCCAGACTGGATAACAGCAAGGACACTGATGATGATTTCCGATAAACCAAAAGTACGCATTATCAACGTTAGTAACAAAGAAATCATTCTTGATAAGAATTGCATGGTGGGTGTGTGCGATCATGTAGCATCTTTGAGAAAAACAGAGGCACACGAAAAGGAACGTGATAAGAAGTGGCAGGAACATATATCGACACTACTCGAAAATTGTAAGGGCAATTTAAACAAGTTCGAAAGTCACAAAGTTAAGCAACTGTTACATAACTTCCATGACATCTTCTCGAAGACCGACGGTGACGTGGGAAGGACCGGGCTCGTCAAACACCATATAGATACGGGTGATACACAGCCGATAAGACAGAGACCACGTCGTATCCCCTTTGCAAGAGAACAGGAAGTCACGGAAATGTTAAGAGATATGGAGAAAAACCGGATTATAGAAGCATCCACCAGCCCTTGGTCATCTCCAGTAGTCCTAGTCAAGAAAAAGGATGGCAGCACAAGGTTTTGCGTTGACTACAGGATGTTGAATGATGCCACGAAAAAGGATAGTTATCCTCTGCCACGTATAGATGACACTTTGGACTTGCTAAGTGGCATGAAATGGTTCTCCACAGTTGACCTCAAAAGTGGATACTGGCAGGTGGAAATCTGTCAGCAGGATAAGGAAAAGACCGCTTTCACCACTGGTCCTGGGAACGGTCTCTGGCAATTCAATGTCATGCCTTTTGGACTGTGCAATGCTCCAGCTACATTTGAGCGCCTAATGGAGCGCATCTTGGTGGGGTTACTTGGTGATGCATGCCTGGTCTATTTGGATGACATCATCATTATGGGACGAAACTTCGCAGAACACCTACGCAATTTGGAGAAAGTCTTTCAGAAACTGCGTGAAGCGAATTTAAAACTCAGTCCTAGTAAGTGTACACTATTCCAGAAAGAGGTTGGATACTTGGGGCACATTATTTCGGCGCAAGGAATTCGAACAGACCCTGAGAAAATAAAAGCCGTGTCGAAGTGGCCTACGCCTCGTAATAAAACTGAGGTACGCTCTTTCTTGGGTCTGTGTGCATATTACCGTCGGTTTGTGAAGAACTTCTCCGAGTTAGCGAAGCCGTTGCATCGTTTAACAGAGGAAAAGTGTCAATTTGAATGGAACTCTGACTGCGAACAGGCATTTGCGCTACTGAAAACTCACTTGTGTGAGGCTCCTGTATTAGGTTACCCTAGTAGGGAAGGCCAATTTTTGGTAGACACAGATGCCAGCAATGTTGGTATTGGAGGAGTTCTCTCTCAAACACAAGGAGATAGGCAGGTCGTTATCGCATATTTCAGCAAATGCCTTTCCAAGCCAGAAAGAAATTATTGTGTTACCCGCCGAGAACTTCTAGCCGTTGTTAAGACCTTACAACACTTCAAGAAATATTTGATTGGGAGGCAGTTTACACTTCGTACCGATCACGCTGCCTTACAGTGGCTCCTCCAGTTCAAAGACCCAGAAGGACAAGTAGCAAGGTGGATAGAGCAGCTGCAAGAATTTGACTTTGTCACTGAACATCGGAAAGGCAAGTCACACAATAATGCTGATGCTTTGTCTAGACGACCTTGCGAAGAATCTTGCCGACATTGTGCCAAACAGGAAAAGAAAGAGAACGTAAGGATTATCCAGGTGAACGCTTTGGACGAAGACTGGGATAATCAATCATTGGAAGACGCACAAAAGGAAGATAGTGACTTGAAGACAGTAATCGAATGGAAACAACGTGGCCAGAGGCCCGCTTGGAGTGAAATATCAGCGCTTAGCCCAACAGTAAAAAGTTACTGGGCTCAGTGGGACAGCCTGATAATTGATAATGGAGTTCTCAAGAGGAAATGGGAATCACCCAGTGGACAGGAGGTCACCTTACAGATAGTTGTTCCCGGTGATAAAGTCGCGTCAGTGCTACGACAGGTGCACGACGGAGTATCCGGAGGACATCTTGGAGCAAAGAAAACCCTGGAAAAGGTGAGAAAAAGATTCTATTGGGTGCATTGCCGCGAAGACGTAGAGGACTGGTGTAGAAAATGTGTAGCCTGCTCGTCAGTAAAGGGACCGCAAACGAGGGCCAGAGGTCGGCTGAAAGTGTACAATGTTGGTGCACCATGGGAAAGAGTTGCTGTCGATATAGCTGGGCCATTCCCTGTTACTGAAGAAGGGAATAGGTATATCATCGTCATGCAAGACTATTTCAGCAAATGGCCAGAAGCTTTTGCAGTACCTAACCAAGAAGCCCATACAGTCGCCAAAAGCTAGTTCACGAGGTGTTCTGTCGATTTGGCATTCCTTTGGAGTTACACTCTGACCAGGGTAGAAACTTCGAGTCTTCACTATTTCGAGAGGTTTGCCAACTGCTCGGGATACACAAGACTCGTACAACACCATATCACCCACAGTCAGATGGAATGGTCGAAAGATTCAATCAGACGTTGGAGAATCATTTGGCCAAAGTAGTGGAAGAACATCAAAGGGATTGGGACCAATACATTCCACTCTTTTTAATGTCATACCGCTCAGCAACACATGACAGCACAAACTGCACACCGGCGAAAGTCAACTTCGGCCGAGAAATTAGACTACCCATAGATGCACTAACCGGAACACCTCCCGATACTCCTATCCTAGCCGTCGACTATGTGGCCGACCTGCGGCGTAAATTAGATGGAATACATGAGCTAGTGAGAGAGAATGGTCTGAAAACCAGTGAGAAGATGAAGATCCGATACGACCGCAAAGCTAACGTGCCCGGATTTGAAGAGGGAACTTTAGTATGGTTACATAATCCCATTAGAAGGAAAGGAAAGAGTCCAAAGTTCCAAGCCAAATGGGAGGGTCCGTACACGATAGTAACCAGAATAAACGATGTCACCTACCGGATTAAGAAAGGACCTAGAGGGAAGCTGAAGGTCGTACACGTTGACCGCCTAGCTCGCTATTATGGATCAAATCATGCTCGGGACGAGCATGACTAAGAAGGAGGCAATGTTACGAATGGACCTTATGTCGATGGCATAAGGTTCAATATCGCGTGACAAGCAGTGTGTCACTTTTAAGTCCTATTTCGGCAGATCTAGACATTTTCTAGGTACAATAATAAAACGCATTGCTAGACTTAGGACGGCCTATCGAATGGTACAGGTCTCAACAGTTTTGTCAACAAAGTGTCGACATCGAAATTTCTAGAAACCCGTTTCCGGGAATTATCGTAGGTACTTACTTGGCCGGTGACCTCGAAGTTATGCAGTATTATTATTACGCCTAGAGGATTCTGGAATGTTCGATCAGCTGGCCTATATATAGCGCCGCGACGCCGGCGGACAGTCAGTCTACACTCGACTAGCGATACGAAAACAGCGACAGTTAAGAAGCAATCTTAAAGAAGACCTACTGCGACAATTATAACGAGAACTGTAAGTACTACGTGAAGAAACATCTGTAGCGTTATTGTGTGTTTACAACACGGACTTCGTGGACGCCAAGAGAAGACTTCGGTACGACATCAGCTACGTTCTACTTGTCATTGCCTACAATCGACTGTACCTTCGTTGCCAATAAACTTCGTAATCCTTAACCGGCATTTTAGTACCCCTAGCCCGTAACAATATTATTTCGCAAAAAGAGGTAACTTAATACATGTGCGGTAGGCAGCCCTTCCGCGGGCGACGGGGGCAGGGCATGCGGCACGTGGTCGCATCGCTTATAATAATACTGTCAAATAGTGTCGTCACTTTTTTAAAAATTACCAAATTTCGGGGTAGTTGGAATTAATTCGTGGGAAAAAAAGATTATTTCAAAATTTATTACTATTGTTGCTATGATGATTACGTAAAATTTTATATTATATTTGGGTATGTGTTTACCTAACCGTTTATTATACTTATGGGACGTACAGGGTTTTCTTTACATATTGTAGATTAAAAAGTCGGGGGGATCTCAGCTGTCTTGCCCCACGATCCAATCCATACATATCAGAATAAGATCCTGCCCACTTAACTGTTCTTTGACTACTGTACCAAAGACTAAATAGCAGTGGCGAAGAGTCCATACAAGCCGATTCCCACCGGGTTACCTTTCAAAAATCAGTTCCATATTCATACAAAAGTATTTACATTCTATTTCATTAACAAAGTATTATTAATTAAATGCCTGCGCGATTTACAATAGCAATAGTAATTCTTAGCAATACCCTAAGTATCACATTTCATTTTATAGTCGTAAAGGTAACTCGACGAATTACAGCTTATCTCGGCCAACGTTTTACTATGAGGCGAAAAGAGACAGAGCGTGTCACCATCTCTTTCTAATGCTCGCTACCTGTACGTAAAATTTAAAGAAAGATAGGCTATTCGCGACCGGGTTCAAGTTCTCTCCTCTCCTCTATTAGAAAGAGACAAAGAAATTATTGTTATTGAAGCACGGCACGGGAGAAAGAAAACACGACAAAATTAAAAAGAATTAGCGTTATAATGAAATCCTTCGCAAGTCATATTCTTTTTATTTTGGCATATTTTCGTGTTCCATTTCGTAAGGTTGAAAATAAATTATTGTTAGTATGTGACATGTTGCTATACCACTGGTGCGTGATAATTTCGTTTGTTATATTTTAATATTTGTGTTATTTAAACTGTGACTGATTCTGTAAGGTAATTTAATCGCAGATTTGGTTAAATACTGTGGATTTTGTTTGTTATTATGGCTTATATTATTCTACCGGCAATATTATTCAAGATATCCTGCAGTAGGTAAGTGTTTAAGTGTTTATTTTTTTGGACCGGCTTCCCTTTGTCAAAATTTCACCCTTCGCCACTGCTAAATAGTTATATAACCGTTGTATCGTGAGTGAGCTTATTATGCCAGACCAGGTCGAAGGTATCTCTCTCTCTCTATATATCAGTACAGCACAACAGAAAAACGTTTGAGCCTGATAAAATCATTTTCAAAGTGAGATATGAACAGTACAAGACAGTATACAAATGTTAATAGTAACACTTACCTATGCAGGGCGATAAGCAGCACCCATTTCGGCAGTATCCCGATCCCGACCGCACTCATCCTCTGAGCTAACTCCGGTTTTTCCTGGACTTCCGTAGCGCCACTCCATCTTTTACTCAAATACATGAGTAACACCACCACAGTCCTTACTAACACGAAGAACATCAGCGTATTCCAAAAGAAATACCAGGTCATATGCTCTTCTTCAATAAAACTGGTCCCGAAGAACGACCAACAATGAAAAATGGTTGCTCCGATCAACAGGTAATCAGTTGCATTTAATTCCGTCAACGTCGAAAGGTCTTTTATCTTTTCAATGCCAGTTTTTATAAAGAAGTAAGTTACTGTAAATGCGCAAGCGACTGCTGCGAAGCCTACAGACCAAAAAGAGTTGAAATGGCACAATTGGCTTTTAGTTTCCGATATAAAACAGGCGGTGGTAAGGATCGCGCTGCATATGGCTAGGATAACGACGAAAGCAACGATACTGCCGATTTGGGAGCGGTGGTGGGAGTGACCGGAGACGACGTCTTTGTGACGAGTGTCCGGTTGTAAAGAGTAGAGGGTGACAAGTAGGAGGGATGTGGCAATCTGTAACAATTATTATGAATAAATTATTTTAAAAATAGTCTGTGATAATGAACTGACATCAGAAACATTATTCATCATCTCAGTGTATAATCCCGGTTGCATCCGCGGATTTCGCGTTGGAGCCCAGGGTCCGCTTTCCTACACTTACTCCTCCATTTAGCACGATCTCTGGCATCCCGTGGTGTGAGATTGTTGGCACGTATGTCATCTCTTACTACGTCAAGCCCGGCGGAGGCGCCATGGCTCATTTTCGAACGTTTTCGTAAGAAGTGACCGTACCAGCATGGCAGTTTGTTTGCTATGTCACGGACACGAAGACTGCCACGGATGCGGGAGTTCCTGATGCGGTCTTTCCGCGTAACTCCACACATCCACCGCAGCTCCTACTTGTGTCGCTCAATCACAGGCCACGCCTCATCAGGTCTAATGATGGTCTTATAGACCCGTCCCTTGAGCTTAACCGGCCATTTTGGGGTCACAAATGACACCAGTCACTTTACGCCATTTTGCCCAAGCTGCGGAAATGCGTACCTTAACGTCGCAATCAATGTCGCCGGACGCATGAAACACAGACCACAAGTATTTAAACTGGTCTGTGCACTCGACAATGTCTCCGCCTATGCACACAGACATAGGGTCTGTCGTGTTGCTGGCCATGTACACCGTCTTCGCCACATTGAGTTTAAGACCTCCGTTCTCAAGCGAGTTCTTCCACACATTCACCCGCCGCACCAATCTTTCCCTGTCCGCGTCAATAAATACATAGCCACCAACATCACCAACATCAGCGCGATATTATCAGCATACATGAGCAGCCAGAGAGATTGCTCATGTGAATTCTTCATGCTGTCTGACAAGACGTCCAACATCGCGCTGAACAGAAACGGGCTGAGGATGGATCCCTGGTGAACTCCGACGGTGATGGGGAAGGTTCAGAAACATTATTGTAGCAGAGTATTCGTTTGTATGAAACTGACGAGGGTCAAAAACGCATTTTTTACGTCGGTTGCACTCCGACTTTTCGCTATGGAACATTCTGGAACCGATTCCACTTATACCTACAAGTATAAGCTCACCAGATACTTTTCATAGAAGGCATTCGCTACAATTATATAATTACATATTATAAAACTCACCAGATACAGCAGAACTACAGCTATCCCGATAGCGAACATGTCGAACTCAGTCTTGGTCTCTGTGAGGAAGACGGACATCTTCTCGAGCGAGTCTTCGTAGAACTCCTTGGCTATCTTAGCAGCGCTCTGTTGACCGGTCGCGAGGTAGTGCGCGAATTGTTTCTCAGCTCGTTGGAACTGCTTGTAGAATTCTGAATGGAAGAGTTATTATCACGTTATGGACAGTAGTAAATAATTAAACCAGTTTAATTGTTAGTGCAGTATATATAATGTTATTTTCACTATATACGAAACCTGCATATAGTTTGTTCAGTATAAGCAACTGAATCGATCCCAATCATTTTTACAAAATGTTATTTTTTTTTCCCGAATACATTTAGAAATTGTTGCAGTGTGGTTACCGAGGGCACAACACAGCTGACGGTAGATCATAGTACTAGGCGCTGCACAGACCTGGACAGGGCCACACTCGCGCCGCGCCGCTGTAGGCGCGTGCGGGCGAGCGGTGCGTTGATCATATTTTTGTTGGGACAACCAAGTAAGATGAGAAGCTCATAACTTTGTGGTTTTTCACGATGTGTTTTACTATATAGATTCTTTACTTAATAATACTGGACCTTTGTTTCGGGTTCGCATCAACAAAAAATAACGTTGTAGGTATATCTAGGACAAAAGCCCAGAAAAAAGAATATACAGGTTCAAATAGGTCGGTTTCAGTCTAACCGCATGCAGCTGAATAGGCGTATGTTATATGAAGCGACTGCCGATCTAACCTCCACATCATCTTTTTCTTCATCAGCTATAGAGGTCCACTGCTGGACAAGGGCTCCCCCAAGGTTTTCCATTACATTTTGAGGTTTGCCATAATCCCCACTCTTGGCGTCCCCTAACTATTGCGATCCCCAACCCGTCTGTTGTGCTGGCAGTAGTTTGATATTAACCAGGAGAAGCGCTGCTGCCCGCTTCCCTCGTGAGAGTTCCCTTAGTCGCCTCCTACGACATCTACGGGAGGATATGGGTTGGTACTATTCTAAGATACGGGTTTGTTCTTCCACATCTAGTTACTGGGTAATACGGTACCCCTAGACTTGTCAGACTTTCGGGCCTCTGACAACCCGTAACAACTGTCAAAATCTGAATATCGGTACGCCGTACAAGCCATTAATTTAAGGAGCTATCGGAGTCTGTTTATCTTGTATTTTGAAGAAATAACTGGACTATAGTTAATCTAATTTTGAGTTCCAATTATCAATGAGTTCTAATTTACAGCATTTGAAGGATGTCATAAATTAAGAATCTTCATACGTACCAGTATTCGTAGGCAGGTCTTGCTTTGCGTTATGCTGTGCCATCACGTGTAGGAGATACAGATGTTGTCTGGTGTCCTGAGGCAGCAAGGCAGGTAACAGTCGGCCTCCACTGTCACCAGGAGGCGGAGCGCCCAATAACCATGCCACAGAGGGCGCCACGTCCACTTGGGCAACTGTGGGTCCGGGGCCTGCGCTGTGAAAAAAATAAAAAAGTTTTGAAATTATAATGAATTTGCATTACTTTAAGGCATGAGGAGCTTCAAATGAGTAGGTCCAAATTTAAAATGCTGAATATGTACCTAAAAATTTCGAGACAGTCAAACATTTTTAAGTTATTGCATAGGTTTAATTGTGGGCCTTGAGCGTGGAGAGAGAATCTAGAAATTCCGTAAAGAAAATAACCTAACACCCCCCACTCCGACCGGCACAGCGGTACGGTGTTGAAAGCCGTGCATCGTCTAACGTCGTTTCAGTTCGGCAGTCTTGGGCACGGTGTGTTTGTGTGCGTGCGACTACATCTTTTGGATAACAATTTATAGATTTTCATCAAAGCATGTAACATTGAAGGGCGCGCGAACTCGGTTCTATACATTTAACAAATTAATGATGGTCGCGATGTGCTGAACTTGCGATTAATTTTCACTCTGAAATAGGTCTTAAAGCGTGGCAACCCGAAGCGCGCTGTCTATGCCATCCGTGAGAGGCATGAAGAGAAAGAGATAGTTTTTTTTTTTATATGCACCCGCCATCACAGGGCATTATGAGCTATCCTACAAGATGTCCCCAGATATAATTTCTAGGATTTTAGTGCAGGAGGGGGGTGGGTTTTCTAACCTTATTTATTTTGTTTACAGTTGCGGCTAGCCCATCTTATTATTTATCTTTAATTAATATCTTATAATTTACATTCTATTATCTTCTATTACATCTTTCCTTACTGATATCTATACGTATTTATTGTTTATGCTCTTACATCTATATGCATACATTTATTTTTTTGTCAACTTTAATGACTATATAACTACTTACTGCTATTTACTTTTCTTAATCCATTTATATCTTTTACTAGTTACATTATACATTTATTTCTAATATACCTACTATTTCTTACACCAAGTGATTAAACAGGCTTATTATTACAATTAAGTCTTATTCTAACAACTATCATTTTTACAACTTAACTAACTTGTCTCTACAATACTTTTTAACTTAATATTACGTACTTAACATTCTCTAATTACTTATTATGCTAAAACACACTTTGTTAATTTTTATATATTTTTAAATATACAATTTAACAAACTTATATATCTAATTCTTATTTCTCTTATTTACTATTAAGCATATATCTGTGCAATATTTGATCAGTTGATTGCAACTTGATTTGTCAGTAAGCAACTCAGACAAGTTTTGCCTGTTCAGTCTCACGCCCAGTTTTTGTTCTAGGTTGTACCTATGCACCGCATGGACCGGACAGTCAAGGAGGATGTGGAAGACGTCCTCTACAGCATCCGGCTGACAAATGCATGATGGACTCTCCCTTAACTTAAAGCGGTGTAAGTACTGGGAGAATCCACCATGCCCCGTAAAAATCGAAAGAGATAGTTATGATATGCCAGTGAAAAAGGTGCGCGCGCGCTAACCACTCCGCTTTAAAAAAGGAAATTGTCACCAAGTTATAAGTTACTAGCTTTCCGCCTGCGGCTTCGCCCGCGTAAATTTCGGTTATATCGCGCTTTTTAGATTTCCCTCAGGAACATCATATTTTTCCGGGATAAAAGGTAGCCTATGTTCTTTCTCAGGGTCCAAAGATTGTCTGTGCCAAAGGAGAATGCCACCCGATGGGCCCCTAATTTGTGATAGAGTGTCAAGAATATTTTCTTATTAAAAATCAAGTCGTAATTTTATAAAACTAACTATTTTTTTTCAGAATTTCTTGTACCATAGCATTGAAAAACAAAATTAATATTTATTTTATTGAATCTTAGCTAGTTCCGCCATTATAACTTAACCTGAATGTTGCCAGGTAGACGACAGACTATCTTATTTAAATGAACGAGGTGATCGATTGAAAATATCGATAAAATATATTTCTATTCAGGTCACTAAAAGTGCCAAGATGAAGTTACAATAGTCAGTAAAAGTCTGACATTATTTTCCAATCCACCCAAAGGCAGGGGTTGTCACTTAGATGATTTTAGCTCACCGAAAAACAATTATGTTATGTTTTGTCTCGATAATTATTTTAATATGTAACACTAATAAAAATACATAGTTTATTACTCTTATTTTAATCGCAGAACTCACAGCCACTGTACAAAACTGCACTCACCATTTTTAAACAACTTTTTTTCCGATATTATCTTTCCGGTGGGGCACTGTTTTATCGACTCGAGAATCGTTATTTAATGCAGAACCATCTAGTAAAAAGTTCATGAAGCTCTTTGATACGTATCATAAAAAAAATTCGTTTAAATTGTACAGGTCGGTGAGGCCACCATGGTTGCCTGAACGCTTAACTGGAAAATTTTTTTAGGCAACTTTGGTGGCCCGGACGCTTGAGTGGTTATAATATGATGGACACCAGCACATCACGTAAGTGTTTATTCTTATTTATTTATTTAAACTTAATGTATGAATGCGTATGTATGTGTGTTGAACTAATGAAATATTAATGAATATCAAGTATCTAAATATAATATTTTTGTTTTTAGGTGTTGCATTTGGAACGAGTTTGTCTTCCTTGTTGGGCGGCTGCATCAAGACAAGTCCAGACTGAGAGACAGTTAGACTTTAATGACATAAACTCAATGGATTCTCATTTATGCCATTATTGGTTAGAACTTACTGCAGAGCAGTTCAATGAACTTTTAAATTGTAATCCTTTGTTATACAATCACTTTCCAAATCCTTCTGTTGCTCTCAGTATATTTTTAGTAAAACTCAGAACAGGTGACAGTAATCAAAGACTATCAACTCTTTTTAAAATGCCAAGATCCACATTGCAAAAAAAAATTAACATTGTGAGAAATTGTTTAAATGAACAGTTTGTTCCTCGATATTTAGGAATAAATCGTTAGGAATAAGTCGTTTTAATGATATAAGCGCTCCAGCACAATTTCTAGACAATAATATATTCCTTGAAGAATAAATGTCTATTATTTTAATTGGTTGTTTTTTTTCTTATTAAACATCTGTATAGCATTTACTATATTTTAAACTCCTTTATAATTAAGCCCTTTCTAAATAAACTACAGCTAATCATGGATGGCACAGCGATCTCACTAAGTAGCAGGGCAGTGATTTTACTTTGTCGCTTGCAGGAGATGCTGTCCTATATGGCATACATACACGTATATGTATACTAGGTACCTAGCATTTTGCCAACTATCTTGGGGTCGGCTTTTAGTCTAACCGATGCAGCTGAATACAGTATTGCTCAAAGAGTGACTGCCCATCTGACCTCCACACCTGATACACTGGGTTATAACATGTTACCTCCTGGTAAGAGGTTGTCACACTTGCGGGATTCTAGCTACTCGTAACAAGTATAAATAATGCACCCAGTATCAACAGTTTGAATGTACTAGCAGCCATCCAGGTGAAGTTTGTAATGGATGGTCACCCATGTGCAATCTGAACAAGTAGCTTAACTTAAGATATCTCCTTGTGGCTGTTGTAACGTAGCCACATGCTCCTCAAACCAATTTAGCCCTAAGTATATTTATTTCTACTGGTGCCAGCAAAACCTACTTCCGCTGACTGCAAGGTAAACAGTTTAATATATTATTTAGCAAGAAAAGATGATATCTAATGTTTTTATTTCATTTGGGAATCAATATTAATACTAAAGATATTTTATTGTTTTAATGTAAAATGTTTTTGAAAAAATATTGTTTAATAACCTCAATTTCTTCATCAGAAAAAAATTCAATAATTCTCGGAAACTAGGGTGAAAAGTTATAAATTGTTTTCAGGATCTGAAAAGGTAATTGTAGTTCTTCAAAAGAAAGTTAAAACCACCATGGCACGCAATTTTTTTCTGGGGGCCCAAATCTCCTAACAAAACGGGCATTCTCCTTTCATCAAAATCGGTTGAGAGGTTTAAGCAGGAAAGCGTAACAGACAGACAGAGTTACTTTCGCATTTATAATATTAGTATGGATTGTTTGTGTTAAGCATGTGTTTCTGGACCATTAAACTTTAACCGTGATAACTGAGTCCTTATGCGCTCCCCAGCGACGCTATAGGTGGCGCCCAACGTGGGACCATTTATTCGCTCCCCTTCGACGTTATAGTCTTCTATAAGATGTAGAATTGTAAAATACAAAATAGTTCGTTACGACGCGCTTATTTCAAATTTTCAGTTCTTTTTTTAAATGTGTTTACGTCTTATCTGCCTAAAATTTGGTATTTTGATGAATTTCGGGTATTTCGACATGGATGTCGGGACAGGAGTTTTCGGCGGTGCAGATCATGAAAATGACGTCATTTTTGAAATCCAAGGTGGCCGATATCAAATTGCATGATATTTTGACTTGGGTGTCGTGAAAGTGGTTTTCGGGGGTGCTGAAGATGATCACCAAAATGACATCATGTTTGAAATCCAAGATGGTCGACATCATATTTTATGACATTTTGACATGGGTGTCGTGACAGGGGTTTTCGGGGGCGCTGATCACGAAAATGACGTCATTAGCTAGCAAGCTATTGTAGCATAGTGTTACGAATGGACCTTATGTCGATGGCATAAGGTTCAATATCGCGTGACATGCAGTGTGTCACTTTTCAAGTCCTATTTCCTTAGATCTAGACATTTTCTAGGCACAATGTTAAAACGCATTACTAGACTTAGGATGGCCTATCGAATGGTACAGGTCTCAACAGTTTTGTCAATAAAGTGTCGACATCGAAATTTCTAGAAACCCGTTTCCGGGAATTATCGTAGGTACTTACTTGGCCGGTGACCTCGAAGTTATGCAGTATTATTATTACGCCTAGAGGATTCTGGAATGTTCGATCAGCTGGACTATATAAAGCGCCGTGACGCCGGCACAGAGTCAGTCTACACTCGACTAGCGATACGAAAACAGCGACAGTTAAGAAGCGATCTTCGAGAATACCTACTGCGACAACTGCAACAAGAACTGTGAGTACTACGTGGAGTAACATCTGTACTGTTATTGTGTGTTTACAACACGGACTTCGTGGACGTAAGAGAAGACTTCGGTACGACATCAGCTACGTTCTACTTGTTATTGCCTACAATCGACTGTACCTTCGTTGCCAATAAACTTCGTAACCCTTAACCGGCGTTTAAGTACCCCTAGCCCGTAACAATTGGTGTCAGAAGCGGCATGCCGGTCACGCCAAGGGAAGACGAAAGAGTTCGCACGCGACGACAAGCAGCGATGGATTTGGCGCGTCAAGAGGAAGTACCGCTCAGTGTCCCCGCACCCGTAGAAGATGCGGCTGTCGTAACACCAACAAATGTGAGTGCGCCTAGTACCACCACTATTTCTGGAAGCAGTGGATGCGATTTATCGGCATTGCTGGCCCACTTAACGATGCAAATAAAAGGCATAGAGGCAAAAATAGATAAATCCCAGGCAGAAACCCAGGCAAAAATAGATAAATCCCAGGCAGAAACCCAGGCAAAAATAGATAAATCCCAGGCAGAAACCCAGGCAAAAATAGATAAATCCCAGGCAGAAACCCAGGCACAAATCATTAAAAGTGTAGCAGAATCCCAGGCAAAATCCCAGAAATTAGTATTGGAACTTAATGAAAAGTGGAAAGAAACAAAAGAAGAGGTCAACGAGCTTAAAATAAAAACAGCACAACAGGATACGCGCATAGACCAGCAAGATGCTCGTATAGACAAACATGATGCGCGTTTCGAGGCACTAGACAGCACCATCATGGAGTGTGAGAAAGAAATAAAATTCCTCCATGATAAGGTACAGAAAGGAGGCATCAAAGGGGTGATACCTAGTGCTTTGCCGACGTTCCAAGTGCCTCATTTTGACGGAACAACGTCATGGGTGGCCTTCCGCCTTCAATTCGAAAAGGTCGCAAAAGGCAACAACTGGGACGACGATCAAGCGGTAACCGCTCTTACGCTTGCTCTGCGTGGTGATGCAGTACAAATTCTCGAAAATATTTCCGGCGATTGCAATACCCTAGCCTGTCTGCTAGAAGCGTTGGAGTCTAGATACGGGGAGAAACACCTCGAACATGTCTACAGGGCTCAACTCCGCGACCGCACACAGAAGAGCAGTGAGGGTTTGCAACAATGGGCAACGGAAATAGAACGTGTTGTTCGGAGGGCGTATGCATCAACACCGGGATTAATTGATGCTACTACGGTGCAAGCTTTTACTGATGGAATCCGAGATGCAGAAGTCAGGGCTGCAGTTCGTCTGGGTCACCATCAGACTCTGAAGGCAGCCTTGACACATGCTCTGGAGGTGGAAGCAGTACGCCAAGACGGCCGACAACAGCACCGCATTCGCGAGGTAACCCCAATAATTAAAACTCGGCAAGGACCAACCTGCTATGAGTGCGGCGAAAAGGGTCATATTCGGATCAATTGTCCCAGGAAGTCTAAGAGAAGAAGTACTTCTGGGACACAGGTGGAAGCCGAGGATTTAAACTAAGAACAGCCAGGGCTATGGGGCGAGTACTGGCTGGTCGACCTGAAGCCCCCATTATAACAGTATCACAAGTGGGCGATGGAAACAGTCTTATTATAGAAGGAGAACTGAATGGTAAGTCATGCAGTTTCACGTTGGATACTGGTGCATCAAGAACTATTGCACGACCGGAGCTATTTCCTCGGACCATAGCATGGAAAAGAGGGTCTTCACAATGCCGATTACAAACCGCCACCGGCCAACCAGTATTCGTCCTTGGTGAAACGAATGTGACTTTGAAAATGGGTGATAAGACATTCACGCACCCTGTTTTAGTAGCGAATATTACGGATGATTGCATAATAGGACTGGACTTTTTGAAGAAACAGCAGTGCGTCCTTAATGTAGCAAAAGGAGTATTGAGTTTTCCAGAACAAGAAGTATTTCTTCAAGGTGGAAAACAGGGGTCAGTGTACTGTGTAAGGAGAACGGTATTACCACCAAGATCAGAAACCTTAGTAGATATTAGATTATCACCAATAGGATGCCGTAAACGTTGCATTATAATAGAAGATTCTGGAGATCACCCAGACTGGATAACAGCAAGGACACTGATGATGATTTCCGATAAACCAAAAGTACGCATTATCAACGTTAGTAACAAAGAAATCATTCTTGATAAGAATTGCATGGTGGGTGTGTGCGATCATGTAGCATCTTTGAGAAAAACAGAGGCACACGAAAAGGAACGTGATAAGAAGTGGCAGGAACATGTATCGACACTACTCGAAAATTGTAAGGGCAATTTAAACAAGTTCGAAAGTCACAAAGTTAAGCAACTGTTACATAACTTCCATGACATCTTCTCGAAGACCGACGGTGACGTGGGAAGGACCGGGCTCGTCAAACACCATATAGATACGGGTGATACACAGCCGATAAGACAGAGACCACGTCGTATCCCCTTTGCAAGAGAACAGGAAGTCACGGAAATGTTAAGAGATATGGAGAAAAACCGGATTATAGAAGCATCCACCAGCCCTTGGTCATCTCCAGTAGTCCTAGTCAAGAAAAAGGATGGCAGCACAAGGTTTTGCGTTGACTACAGGATGTTGAATGATGCCACGAAAAAGGATAGTTATCCTCTGCCACGTATAGATGACACTTTGGACTTGCTAAGTGGCATGAAATGGTTCTCCACAGTTGACCTCAAAAGTGGATACTGGCAGGTGGAAATCTGTCAGCAGGATAAGGAAAAGACCGCTTTCACCACTGGTCCTGGGAACGGTCTCTGGCAATTCAATGTCATGCCTTTTGGACTGTGCAATGCTCCAGCTACATTTGAGCGCCTAATGGAGCGCATCTTGGTGGGGTTGCTTGGTGATGCATGCCTGGTCTATTTGGATGACATCATCATTATGGGACGAAACTTCGCAGAACACCTACGCAATTTGGAGAAAGTGTTCCAGAAACTGCGTGAAGCGAATTTAAAACTCAGTCCTAGTAAGTGTACACTATTCCAGAAAGAAGTTGGATACTTTGGGACACATTATTTCGGCGCAAGGAATTCGAACAGACCCTGAAAAAATAAAAGCCGTGTCGAAGTGGCCTACCCCTCGTAATAAAACTGAGGTACGCTCTTTCTTGGGTCTGTGTGCATATTACCGTCGGTTTGTGAAGAACTTCTCCGAGTTAGCGAAACCGTTGCATCGTTTAACAGAGGAAAAGTGTCTATTTGAATGGAACTCTGACTGCGAACAGGCATTTGCTCTACTAAAAACTCACTTGTGTGAGGCTCCTGTACTAGGTTACCCTAGTAGGGAAGGCCGATTTTTGGTAGACACAGATGCCAGCAATGTGGGTATTGGAGGAGTTCTCTCTCAAACACAAGGAGATAGGCAGGTCGTTATCGCATATTTCAGCAAATGCCTTTCCAAGCCAGAAAGAAATTATTGTGTTACTCGCCGAGAACTTCTAGCCGTTGTAAAGACCTTACAACACTTCAAGAAATATTTGATTGGGAGGCAGTTTACACTTCGTACCGATCACGCTGCCTTACAGTGGCTCCTCCAGTTCAAAGACCCAGAAGGACAAGTAGCAAGGTGGATAGAGCAGCTGCAAGAATTTGACTTTGTCACTGAACATCGGAAAGGCAAGTCACACAATAATGCTGATGCTTTGTCTAGACGACCTTGCGAAGAATCTTGCCGACATTGTGCCAAACAGGAAAAGAAAGAGAACGTGAGGATTATCCAGGTGAACGCTTTGGACGAAGACTGGGATAATCAATCATTGGAAGACGCACAAAAGGAAGATAGTGACTTGAAGACAGTAATCGAATGGAAGAAACGTGCCCAAAGGCCCGCTTGTAGTGAAATATCAGCGCTTAGCCCAACAGTAAAAAGTTACTGGGCTCAATGGGACAGCCTGATAATTGATAATGGAGTTCTCAAGAGGAAATGGGAATCACCCAGTGGACAGGAGGTCACCTTACAGATAGTTGTTCCCGGTGATAAAGGTCGCGTCAGTGCTACGACAGGTGCACGACGGAGTATCCGGAGGACATCTTGGAGTAAAGAAAACCCTGGAAAAGGTGAGAAAAAGATTCTATTGGGTGCATTGCCGCGAAGACGTAGAGGACTGGTGTAGAAAATGCGTAGCTTGCTCCTCAGTAAAGGGACCGCAAACGAGAGCCAGAGGTCGGCTGAAAGTGTACAATGTTGGTGCACCATGGGAAGAGTTGCTGTCGATATAGCTGGGCCATTCCCTGTTACTGAAGAAGGGAATAGGTATATCATCGTCATGCAAGACTATTTCAGCAAATGGCCAGAAGCTTTTGCAGTACCTAACCAAGAAGCTCATACAGTCGCCAAAAAGCTAGTTCACGAGGTGTTCTGTCGATTTGGCATTCCTTTGGAGTTACACTCTGACCAGGGTAGAAACTTCGAGTCTTCACTATTTCGAGAGGTTTGCCAACTGCTCGGGATACACAAGACTCGTACAACACCATATCACCCACAGTCAGATGGAATGGTCGAAAGATTCAATCAGACGTTGGAGAATCATTTGGCCAAAGTAGTGGAAGAACACCAGAGGGATTGGGACCAATACATTCCGCTCTTCTTAATGTCATACCGCTCTGCAACACATGATAGCACAAATTGCACACCGGCGAAAGTCAACTTCGGCCGAGAAATTAGACTACCAATAGATGCACTAACCGGAACACCTCCCGATACTCCTATCCTAGCCGTCGACTATGTGGCCGACCTACGGCGTAAATTAGATGGAATACATGAGCTAGTGAGAGAGAATGGTCTGAAAACCAGTGAGAAAATGAAAATCCGATACGACCGCAAAGCTAACGTGCCCGGATTTGAAGAGGGAACTTTGGTATGGTTACATAATCCCATAAGGAGAAAAGGAAAGAGTCCGAAATTTCAAGCCAAATGGGAGGGTCCGTACACGATAGTAACCAGAATAAACGATGTCACCTACAGGATTAAGAAAGGGCCTAGAGGGAAGCTGAAGATCGTACACGTAGACCGCCTAGCTCGCTATTATGGATCAAATCATGCTCGGGACGAGCATGACTAAGAAGGGGGCAATGTTACGAATGGACCTTATGTCGATGGCATAAGGTTCAATATCGCGTGACATGCAGTGTGTCACTTTTCAAGTCCTATTTCCTAGATCTAGACATTTTCTAGGCACAATGTTAAAACGCATTACTAGACTTAGGATGGCCTATCGAATGGTACAGGTCTCAACAGTTTTGTCAACAAAGTGTCGACATCGAAATTTCTAGAAACCCGTTTCCGGGAATTACCGTAGGTACTTACTTGGCCGGTGACCTCGAAGTTATGCAGTATTATTATTACGCCTAGAGGATTCTGGAATGTTCGATCAGCTGGACTATATAAAGCGCCGTGACGCCGGCACAGAGTCAGTCTACACTCGACTAGCGATACGAAAACAGCGACAGTTAAGAAGCGATCTTCGAGAATACCTACTGCGACAACTGCAACAAGAACTGTGAGTACTACGTGGAGTAACATCTGTACTGTTATTGTGTGTTTACAACACGGACTTCGTGGACGTAAGAGAAGACTTCGGTACGACATCAGCTACGTTCTACTTGTTATTGCCTACAATCGACTGTACCTTCGTTGCCAATAAACTTCGTAACCCTTAACCGGCGTTTAAGTACCCCTAGCCCGTAACAATAGCTTCTATCTTTATCAAAGTCGAACATAAAACATTGAATATAGTTTAGTTCCTAATCGCCACCATTTTTTACACTCTTTTGATGACGATAGTGGTAAAAAATAAATAAATTACAAAAAAGGAAAATAACTTGAATTAATATCAAAGAAAAAAAACTGCATAAATAATTATATTGCATATGTTAATAAAAAAACGTCATGCAATAGCTTTGCCGCGGCAGTCCCCGAGTGCCACAGGTCTTTTTTTTAAGTATTTTGGTTTATGAATAGAAATTGAAAACTTTTTTGAATACCTTCCTTACAAATTGCCAGAAATAACAAAGATACAACTACTAATTTTTATACATTTGTATAGCATACAAAAGACAAGTACATACGGGTGAGGACACTGGAAGTCAGTGCTCCTGGCCAGTACTAATGGTACGAGCACTTCACTGGACGTGGCTCCGCCGTGACCCCCCGCGTCCCGCATCCCGTGGTCGCCGCATACTATGAGGACTCCGTTACGGTCCTGAAAACAATAGTCTACTCAGTTGGTTTGAAGTCTTGTTTGGAAGACGTAGATATAGGCGATCGGCGCAACTATCAAGATTCATCCACAACTTTCTTAGGTGTCACATACAAATCTTTTACACAATGATTATTTTTATATGATTACGATATTGTTCCCATGGAGAGAGTAGTTCAGGTTGATGGTCTGTTCCGCTTTCTTAAATATAACGGTTGTAGAGCTCCCGCTCTTATATCATCATCAAGCATAAGTTTTTTCAGCTTTGGAGTCTGGGGTCCGCTTTACCAGTCTAACTGCTGATTTTGGCTAAACTTCGATGTTTTCCGTGAAGCGACTGCCGTCTGACCTCCACAACCCGAAGGGGATATCGAAGCATTGCAGTTAGACCAATTGTTGGACTTTTGAGGGCTCCAACAACCCGTAACGACTGCCATTAGATGTTCGTATGGCAATCGAGACCAACGGCTTGACGTGCTTACCGAGGAACGACCAGACCAGTGCAAATATTCATATTCACGCTTACAAATACTTGCACTCCACGGGGATCGAACCCGCGTCTCCTTGCACAGCAGCCGCGTTCGCTATCGCTACGCCACGGTGGCTCCCACTGTTATATCGTACGCTAGTAAATTAATAACAATACTAACCCACTTCTGCATAGCAGTAAATATCTTCTTAACAACTTCGTCCATTTCCAGTAGCTTTGGTTTGATTTTAGGACTTCGTGCGCCCTCCAGATGCCCAATATGATCCAATCCTAGATAGTGCAGCACTAGGAAGTCAAATTTGGGCTTTTTGTTCTCGTCGGGCGTCAATGCTTTGTCCAGATGTCTTGTTACGTTGTTGTCTACCTGCACAGATTATATTGTGTAGTATAACAAAACAAGCAGAATGTAAAGAAGCCAAAACTACACATTTAATATTTTTTTCAAAAAAGAAGAAGTAATTGCTACGAGGTGTGGGGTTGAATCTAATGATGAAAAAATAGTTTTTAAAATGCTTGTCCATTTATAAGGATAATATCAGCTGAACGGATTTGAATGAAATTTACAGGCACAGTTACAGCACACAGGTACTCCATAACCCGGATTAACACATAGGGCACTTTTAATCACGGTAGTATGTTCTCGTGACAAATTTATCGGCATGCACGAAGCTAGAATTAAAGAAAGTCAATGCCAAAACTGGACGTTTTTATACGCTCCCACATTGTGAGAAAACTCACCATCATGAAACCTTTAAGAGCGGGAGTTTTGTTTCTTTTTCTACGATTAAACGAAGATTAAGATTGATGTGAGGCCATCAGATACAGCGCCCACAAGTGTTTGTTATAGTAATACAACTTCAGAAAAATCAACCACATACTAAGTACCTCTGTATAATCAGTGACGTAGAAGGAGGTGGTGCCGTCGAACTCAGCCCATAGACCTGGGAACAATCTCAGCCAGGTGTCGTCTCCATACATCACTGTCCGGCGCCCTCTAGCGTTAGCTACGCGCAACACGCTGTCACCACGAACTGCTGGGGCGCCAAAGTTTAAGGCTACATCCGCAAATGTTGATACACTGCCTGTCATCATAGCCTAGTGGGATTAAATATTCAAGTTATTGTTTTTGAACGACAGTTTTGTTAGTAGGTAGTAAGAATTTAAATAATTATTTCACGAATAAAATTATCTGGCGTTAGAAAAAACACAGAACATAATATTTCATGCAGCGAGTAGGCAACATGTATACGAACATTTTGGCATACTTTCGTTTTCAGTGCAATAGTGCCATAGCAAACAAGCCAAGCGCAATAATGATTGATGATAGGGTTATGATGGCTACATTAAAATACATACTACAATTACTCCTTTATAACGTCATTTAACTTTAATATTCTCTCTTTTCAGCCTATAGAAGTCCACTGTTGGACAAAGGCCGCCTCCAAGGCATTCTACAATGACCGGTCTTGTGCTGCCCGCATCCATCGGTTTCCCTCGACTTTCACCAGGTTATCGGTTTACCTTGTTGGGGGCCACCCTACGCTGCGTCTTCTGGTACGTGGCCAGTCCAGAACCTTACTGCCCCATCGGCCTACGCATGCGGCATCGGTTCTACGTGCAATGTGCCCCGCCCACCGCCACTTAAGTTTAGCGACTGGAGGAGCTATGTCGGTTACTTTGGTTCTTCTGCGGATCTCCTCATTTCCGATTCGATCGCGAAGAAACTCCGAGCATAGGTCTTTCCATCGCCCTTTGTGTAACCTTGAGCCTTCGTATGAGGCCCATTGTGAGCGACCACGTTTCAGTCCTGTATGACATCACTGGCAATACAAACTGGTCAAACACTTTAGCCTTGAGACACCTGAACTTTAATCATCGTTTAGATTAAGATCTTCAACATTTTTTTTTTATATTTGCAACTGAGCCGATATCGACTATTCTGCCAATGTCATTTCAACTAATATTGTTCTCAGATAATAAATTACTAATGAGTTTAAAAGTTTAGACCACATAGATAGGTTAGTGTTACACATATCTATACTAATATATAAAGCTGAAGAGATTGTTTGTTTGTTTGTTCGCGCTAATCTCAGGAACTAATGGTCCGATTTGAAAAAATCTTTTCTCCGTTGGATAGCCCATTAATCCAGGACATCACACACACACATCATCATCATAACCATCTCAGCGTTACTAGTCGCATCCAAACCTTTTTCAGCTTTGGAATCTGGGGTCCGCTTTACCAGTCTAACTGCTGATTTTGGCTAAACTTCGATATTTTCCGTGAAGCGACTGCCGTCTGACGTCCACAACCCGAAGGCGATATCGAAACATTGCAGTTAGACCAATTGCTGGACTTTTGAAGACTCCAACAACCTGTAACTACTGCCATTACATGTTCGTATGGCAACCGGGACTAATGGCTTAACGTGCTTTCCGAGGCACAACCAGACCAGTGCAAATATTCATATTCATGTATACAAATTTTTGTACTGCGCGGGGATCCAAACCACGCCTCCTTGCGCAGTGGCCGCGTTCGCTACCGCTACGCCACGGAGGCTGTGACTAGGTGACTACATAGATAGGTTAGTGTTACACATTATATTAGATCAGTGGTGATAAGTACGTAATACACAACGGGGCTATTATCTTGCGGTGCAACATATTACTGTGCTTACGTATAGCCATGTCTCGTTTATGCGCGACATAATGCGACGGCAAAATATTGTCGCTCCAACAATGTACATGTTGCATAAGGGAGAAAGGGAGACATAAGGAAGGGAAAGTGCAAAAGATATCAAGCTTGCTCTTCCTAAGGTGATGTGCATGACTGGAACTATATTTACGATGTGCAATGACTCGGAACCCCAGGAACCGATGTAATATTGGCGCCCAACTAATTGAGTAACAGAAATTATGATTAATCACTACTTTAGCATGCTGTAATGAATTTTAGTAGCTTTAACTTCTGATTTTATGACTATAGCTAGGTTATTACTCATACTCGTTATCTCAGTTTTCGTATTTTTTCTTCTTTAATAACAAAAACACTATTGCTAATCAAAGACGGTAATGCAAGGAAGATAAAGTAAAAAGCAAATAGTGTATAGTCACAAAGTCACAAGATTTTAAGAACATTTTTAAGAATTTGTTAGATGCCAGTACTTACATCGAGCTAATAAAATCTATCACATTTCTTCAATAGATTTTCAACTTTACCGCCTAAGCAATAAGGTTCAAGGTTGGTTGGCGAACAGACGCCAGCATATCAAACTACCCGCCAAAAATAAATAGATTGAGTCGATGTACTGACATAGACACAATTTATTTATTTTTACTTAAGGTACTGAAACTGATACCCAGGATAAGCTACGGCTTGTATTATGGGAGTTTTAGGTTATGTATACCTATATCATTGCTGCAGTATTTCAAAACATTTTGTAGTATTTATTAATCTTCAGCAGCTTTAAACAGAGAGGTGGAAAGAGATTAAGGAGGATTTTTCCCGCTCGTCAACAGACGTTTAATAACAATTTAATTTAACGATTTCTTTTCCTTTGAATCTAAAAGCTAAGAAATATTTGAAAGCAATTAAAATTTTATGCGACTCATTATACCAGCTAATTATTACTTCCACATTGATCACTTATACAAATAATTAATTTAAAAAAAGTGTTGTAATTATCGTTAAAAGAAAATGTAATATCGGCCGGTTTATCTTCATGTTTCACGCCAGCCAAACTAAAACACGCACACGTACCGCACCTGATTTTAAAGTGTAGCTAAACATCTGTTATGAAACTTTTAAGTGTAAAAATACACCAGCAATCAGCCCCTGATTCGCAAGGATTGTCAAATTAACTGCATCAAATGTAGTAGCTTAGTTTAGGAAATCAACGCAGATGCACAGACACATGCGAATTTAATTAATGTAGGTATATGTAAATTTTACGAGTCAATGTCACAAGCACAACATAAATGGCCTTTTCCAACAGAACCTGTTATCATAAATGCTCTATGACTAGAATAATATTGATTGCCAGTATGTTGTTTGAATTTAAAAATCTGTTGAACATTATTATAAAAGAGACATTAAATCTATGCTAATAATAAGGCTGAACAGTTTTTTTAATGCAGTAATCTCTAGAAGTAGTCATAAGAGTTCAAAAGTCTTTGCTGATGAAGTTAAAGCCTAATTCATGCTATGATTGTTAGGAATTTTTAAGAGAAAAAAGAAATAAAGTCAGAATAATTGCTAAGTGAAAACTAAATGACACTGTGGGCAAGTGATGCTATGCAATGGGGTGGGTACAAGAAATTTCACACAAACACAGTCGCATGCAGAAGCTATAGTTACAAGCAGCACAAAAGCATCAAACATGTGAACCAACAATGATAAACACAAGACCAAAGAAAAAACATGTTTTTTGTTTTGAAATTTTTAGAAAAAATAAACATAATTTAATTCAACAAAATCATAATTTTAGCAAGTTTATAGTTTTTTCTTTGTCTCTAGGCTCATGCATGGATAAATACTTGACAACTAGTTTTAATACATAAAGGTGACACTTGCAAATATATCCCGCCAGAAGTTTATTGTGCGCCTCCACTGTGCCTTTTCCATCTTACGCTGAGGTGACTGTACATAATAGAATAATTACGTCACATGTTATACACAAGTCATATGTATTGTGTGATTTTGTGAAACTATAGATATAATTCAGGAATAAGAAACTGACAGAATACTAAAATGAATTAAGAAATTCTTTCTTTGGTTTTGTGTTTGTTAAAGTAAAAATTTATTTATTTTTAGGAATTCCTGTATTTATTTAAAAGAGTTATTGAAGTATTAGAGATCTTGGAACAAATGTATTTTGTTTTGTTCTTATCAATTTAATTTTCCTAAATCCAACTTACCTTGATCCTAGGCATGGTAACTGTTGGAGGTTCAGCCACAGACACATAGATACAAGCTGACTTATTCTTAAGCAGCTGACCAGTGTATGGCATGTACTCTTCAGTTACAAAGTCATAACGAAGGCCATCTATCACCATGAGGACCACACTGTTCTCACCCGAATTGTACACTTGCTGGCCATCAATACTGTAATTTTGAAAAATAAATTCAAAATAAGAACACGAAACAATAAATACACTATTTTGGTGTTCTTTTTTCAGTTTATAAGTTTATTCATAAAGTTTGTGTTATAAACAATTTAACATTTGTTGAAGTACTGGTGTGTGAAAATTATAAAAAAGATATATATATATAATGAAAGTAAACAGCTACTAACCTGACACCATCTATGAAGTTAGGCAGATCATCCATATGAGACATCTTCCCTGAATGGTATTTTAATGGGAAAAATCCATACAGGAACAGCATCAGGGCTCCAAGACCAGCCACAAGGAGACAGAGGCCGCTCCATCGGTACTGTATCCAAGGCAGCATGACGATCGACCTTTGCCGCGTTCTAATCACTTGAATCATTCAATAAGACTAATTTGAATTGCCTTGCCGGCACCCGACGAATTTTACGCTACGTACACACACTTTCGCTTCTGCAATATTTCATATCATATGTACTTGTCTTCCCGTTATAGGAAACTGCATTGTGCAATGAGGATGAGGTTTATTTCATTCAATACACAACGATGTGTATCTGCACACCTTTTATCAGAAGCAGTCTTTCAAATTATGACAATACGATAAGATCGGTAAATTTTTAGTCACGAAAGCACTTCACAGTGTTTTGTAACTTTAATAAAAAATACTTTTAAGGAAAAGCCATGGCTCGGTAAAAGTTGTTTTCTTATTAGCACTGGACCAAAGTTAAATTGAATTCTTCGGAAAATAAACACCCGTGGTGTGACTGTGGTAATGCAAATTATAGTGTTGTACCGCACGCAGAACATATTGAAGTGACTACTGGACTTTATTCATTGATTGTTGTTAGTGTTAAGATTAAATTATGTAACATGATTAGTAAACCGATTTGGCAAGGTCGTTTTATCTATGAGAATCGCTAATAGGTAACTGAATTAATTTTTATATACATAATCAGAAAACATATACACGCTCATTATATAAGCACATATTCATAATACGAAATGTTTTTAATTTGAATAAATCGATTATTATTAATCGAACACAGAATCGATTTCATGTCCAACTCTAAGCTGATTATGACATCACTGGCTGGGGTTGACGTTTTGTTGACAGTGACATGAGCATACACATGATCTGTTGACGTTGACTTTACCTTTTTTAATTGATTGAACATAAAGTCATGCATGAATTGTAATCTTTTTGGTTATCTAAAATTGACGTTTGTTAATGTTCGAAGTCCACGAAATTGTTAAAGTATAAAGGCGCGGGCCCACCATGGCGCATGCTCTGCACGGGCACGCGGTGCATTTTAGCTGCGTGTATTCATGTTTGACAACTTGAGTCTACTTTTCCACTAGAGTTCTTACTTACACGAATATATTATGAACTATGACTATACAGTATGTTAACTAACAGAGGGCGTTCCCGTTAACCCGAAATAGTATAGCATACATACATGCTAAAAAAAATATTTCCATTCGAAAACAAAATGTTTTAATTTTTTTTCCAATAGGAAAATATTCAATAAAAATTTTAAATTGACATGTAAAAGAAACATACTGTACACGCGAACATGAAAGACGGCAACGTCGCAATTTATTTATACATGACGACTACTATTTTGATTTAAAACAGGAGGTTTCAAATTTATTTCCAATTAGAATCTTTTTTATTCGGATTTTTTTATGCTTATTTTTCTATGCTGATATTTTTATTTTAATCTATTAATGATATATATTAACGAGTTTAAGGGAACGCCCTCTGTTATTTAACATACTGTATAAAGCGTGGCATGGTGCAAGGAAAGCATGTGTGTTAATCTTCGCGCGTCCCACCTCCCGCAGTCAGTGGTGAGTGGATAGCAGTGGCACATGCGTAGTCTCCGTGCACCACGCTATACATAGTCGCAATACAAGTTTAGTCAGGCCGTGCCTTAAAGCAGAGATGTTGTGGATGTCATTATTACCGGTGTTACAAAATGAAATTACGTAACGATTTTAATAAGCTGAGCTAGGACTCAAAAGCAGTCTTATAATAGTCTAACTAATATAATTATTTACACTCAATGATCACTGGTTCACTATAACTCTCAAAATATCTAAAAATATATACTATCTATTCGATAAGTAATCCACAGCACATACATGTAATGAGTTAAAAGTTACTAGCGGCCGCCAGCGACTTCGTTCGCGTGGAGTTAGTTATGCTCCGGTCCTATTGGTCGCAGCCTCGCAGCGTAATATTATGTACCTATAGGTAGCCTTCCTGGATTTAATGGGCTATCCAACACAAAAAGATTTTTCAAATCGGACCAATAGTTCCTGAGATTAGCGCGTTCAAACAAACAAACAAACTCTTCAGTTTTATATATTAGTATAGAGTATAGATAAGTAGGTAGATACGGACGACAGCAGGTCAAGCTACCCCAAACTGTCAGATATTCCCAATCAACCTTGAGCCTTAATACTTTAGCAATAAAGTTGAAAATCTATTAAGGAAATCTGACAGATTGTAGTAGCTTGATGTGCTGTCGTCTGTACAAGAAACAAATGATGCACCACAACAAACTCGTTGGATATTGTCTCTAATTTCTTACCTCTCATTAGAGTCATTGGTTGTTGTCTAGTGCGAACGGCACGCGCAATTCACCGGCCCCGCCTAATTTCTTTCTTGTCGCAACTTAGGTATATAAAATTTGCATTCGCATGAACTTCCGCATTGATGGTTGAGGATGCGGATGCGGATGCAAGTGTCCAAAATGTGGAAGTTCCGCATTTGCGGATGCGGATGCGATTATACGCGATATCCCTGGTATAAAGCATTGCTTATCAACATCTGACACAGGCCTGCCTCTAACGGACCTGAAGCTGAAAATTATATGTAGTTATATGATATCTTTGTTTTGAGTTATTTTCTTGCCTAAGATGGTAGTGACACTGATGAGTGTTGCAGTTTTTTCTATCCATTTAGGTACTGATTACTGATAGGAAAATCACCCTTGGCGCTATGATATAAAGTAGGTAATTGAAAATATGTAAGTAGATAAGTACACTGAATTTAGTTAACGACATTATAATGATTGTGTTACCGTCCTGCGATAGTATGTATGTCACGTGCCATTAAGTACGTACTTAGCCCTTTAGAAGTTTAGACGATCATCTGACCTAGAAGTTGTTGAAGTTCTTCAACTTTACCTGTAAATCATAAAGGTCCGTATTACAGAACGTCACTCAAAACTCAAGCTCTACTTAAGTCTCGTCAAGCCATTTGATTGGTTGAAACTAGTTTTAAGTAATGTTTAAGCAGATATCAATGCTTGAGTTTCCTTCTGGAATACGGACCTAAGGTAGATTGGGAATATTTGATAGTTTCGGGTAGCTTGACCTGTTGTCATCCCTACATTACAGTTTTCTGGAGACGTATCTATGTACTTACGCTTCAAAGAACTTTTGAACTGTTGTTCTATTACGTCTATTGGTTATCCAGTAGGTACGGCAAATATCAAAGCAATTTTAAAAGCCATTGCCAAAGCCAAAGCCATGAATAGGTACAATTGTTTGGCATAGCTCTAAAACTGAAAAGATCCTGACTATTCTAGAGCTATGATTAACAGTATATTTACTTAGCAATGTTATTTAGAAAGCGTTGGGCTAAGTATTCTTCACACCTATTTATACCTTAAACAATCACCAACTAAATCTATTGGGATAAAGTTAACACGAACTAAAAATAGGCTGTTTATTTTGCTCATTCGTGACGTGATCCGGTACAATTGTGACAATGATTTTACTATGATACACCGAGTAGTAATCTGGATGATGTCGACGACAGCATCATCCTCCCACATTTCACAAGAAAGTAAAATTGTTCTCGAATCACACCCACCGATTTTCCGTGGGAAAATAACGTCGAAAATATATCATACTCATAATTATGTGACCATGATATTTGTGTTTTACAATACCTACTTATATTTTGGGCATATACGAGTAAAATGTGCTTTAAGCCCGAGGGTTTCTTTTTCTGCCCCAACAGTGCTCTGTGATTCATGTTATTTTTCCCGTAAAAGAAAACCTAAGACAGCAGAAAGGAAACGGGTAGAGATCGTTACAATATTAATATGTAAGAAAAGTAACCATACTGCAACAAATTGCAATTCAACAACTAAATGGTTTGCGTAGGAAAATTCCAGCATAGGCTAGGTGCAGGTGCATTTTTAAGGAGATATAGCTTGCAATTTCATGCTCCGTGACGTAGCGGTACTCGGTAGCGAACGCGGCTACTGCGCAAGGAGGCGCGGGTTCGGTCCCCGCGCAGGGCAAATATTTGTATGCAACATTATGAATATTTGCACTGGTCTAGTCGTTCCTTGGAAATCACGTTAAGCCGTTGGTCCCGGTTGCCATACGAACATCTAATGGCAGTCGTTATAGGTTGTTGGAGACCTCAAAAGTCCAATAATAATTGGTCTAACTGCAATGCTTCGATATCGCCTTCGGATTGTGGAGGTCAGACGGCAGTCGCACCACGGAAAATATCGAAGTTTAGCCAAAATCAGCAATTAGACTGGTAAAGCGTACCCCAGACTACAAAGCTGAAAATGCTTCGGATGCGACTGGGATTAACGCTAAGATGATGAGATGATTCTGATCTGTACACGACGTAAAAACCTAGGATCTTTTATTATGAATCGTGGTTATCACCACAGGTCTAGATTTTCTCCGCCAGAAAATTGTGTGGACCATAAACGGCAATTTCCCGCTAAATAGTCAGTCATACGGTAATGAATGATACAGTACATATCGCTTCAAGTTCAAGGTGTATCCTCGTGAATCAGACCGTGTGGGCCGCTGAAAATTCTATTTAAATCACATTATATGGCGTTCGTCTCTAGTCTCGAGTCCAGAGAGGCGCGCGCCTGCAACGAACTAACAACCACAAAGGTGAATTGTTTTTTTTTTTAAACAGTGTTATCGTAGTGTTGTTCTTTTGTGCTTTTTAAGGTATAGTAGATTTGGTTGTTTGTGTTTATTGAAATTGTTATTTATTTTTAAATTGTTGGATAATTTCGTTAGTTTATCTATTGGTGAAATGGTATTTTCTATAATTTTTCTGGAAATGAAAATATCTAATAGTGTTTGAAATAATCGCTTTGTTTGATCAGGTGCTATTTACATGCAAACATAGGTACCTAGATCTATAACGAAATCTATAACGAATATCGAATCGTTATAGATTTCGACAGTAAAATAACAAACTTTATTTCTTTACCATCGTACTTAGTTTATAAATTGTAAACACCTTAGTAAATAAATCACATTTTATTTTGCATTAGCTGCGCCCTCCAGTTTCACCCGCGTAAATTTTGATTTATAAAGATCCGGAATATCGGGATAAAAAGTAAACTTATCCTATGTGTTATTCCTGGTAATAAACCAATTGTGTGCCAAATTTAATCCAAATTCAGTAGTTTTTGCGTGAAAGAGTAACAAACAGCCATTCATACATCCTCATAAACTCGCATTTTAATATTAGTAGGATTCAGTTCACATCCTTTACATGTTATAGGTAATATGCAATTTAAAACTAATGAAGCAATGAAGTTTACTTATTTTTTTTTTTTTTTTCAAAAAAATAACAAAGATAAATTACTTGTAAAATCCGGCGGGATCTCATGGCGACATTGAAAATGCGATTGTCGCAACCTAGTGTTGGGCGGTGATAAGTCCCTCTTCGAGGAGTGGCTAGTGAGGCAGCACGGCGTTCTCCCCTTCCGCCTAATGCAGATCCTCACGGAAGACGGTTGTTTCTGAAAGTATATGATAAGGCGGGAGGAAACACCATGGTGTCACCACTGTGTGGATCGCACTTATCTCGCGACCGGCCTTGGTCTAAGTCATGGTACGGAGCGGGAGTGCATGGGAAGGCTTTATCTCCTTCTGCGAAGCAGTATAATGCTCGCAAAGGTGGAGGCAGAGCTCGAGACGCAGAGGCAAGTCTTTACGTCGCAAGTCGCCGCAGGAGTCACCCTGGACGTGAAAAAAGTCTACCTGACCATTTGAAGAGTGGATCCAGACCAAAATATAACGTTTCTATTATAGGTCTTGATCGACTTACTCACCTCTTCAAATAAACAACTCTAAAACACTGTTGTTACACAATGTTTACAACAACACTCAAACTAATTATAAAACTTTCATCATGGTGTTAAAACAGTATAGCTGGTTGCATCAGTTCTAAAACCGTTCCGAACCGTTCCCAGGTGACTCACATTCGGTGGAATCGTTCCAGAATTTCGTCGATTATTACGTGCACATATTATTGCTTGTAAATGTAAACAAACTCAGTAAATTAGAATAAGCTTTTCGTTAGAGCAATAAAATCATTGTTAACCTTGCAAGTACCCAATTGAATTTAGTTACACAGCTCTATTGATAGGTAGTGGAAACCTTATATGTATTTTATATTGATACCTACCTTACGAAGGGGGCAGTCGCTGGGTCAGGGTTGCGGGTTGATTAAAAAAGAAACCGTGGCCCTGGTGCACAGGAAGTGAAGGAAAACGGGTTGGTAAAACTATGACATTTAGTCAGTAAAAGTATGACACGTCCTTTCGCTCCGCCCAGAGCGGGAGAGGTCATTTGATAATTTCTTATCCAAAACAAAAAAAGGGGGCAGTCGGCCAATCTAATCGAATGCTGAATTCGGTTAGACTGCAGGCCGACCCGCACATACTTAGTTGGGAATAAGCTAAGCAGATGTTCGGTGATAGTTTAACCTCTAACATTTTATTTCAGTTTTCCTAATCTGGGAACTGATCTAATGCCATATAATAAGTATTCTCAGGATGAAATTAAAAACGTGCTACAATTCCATGTAGGCCGTGCACTGCTAAATATAAAGTTATCCCAAATTTAATTTATCGTTTAATTATCGACTTATATAATGGAAACTAAGTTATCGTCTTGAAGCAGACACACATTGTCGTATCAAAGTCCATTTTTTTTTCAAATTTATTAAAACTAATCCCTACTAATATTAGAAATGCGAAAGTAACTATCTGTATGTCTGTCGGTTACGCTTTCACATCTAAACCTCTGAACTAATTTTGTTGAAATATGGTACAAAGATAGAGTTGACCTTGAGAAATAACATAGGATAGTTTTGATTCCGGACTTTGGAAGAGTTCTCTTGGAAACACGATATAACCGAACTCCACGCGGGCGAAGCCGCGGGCGGAAAGCCAGTTTTATTTAAAAAAAATAAGGTATCAATTTTAAGGTGGTGTCTCCGATTAGTATTTATCTAATCATCACAGAGTTCACAACGTGAGCCAAGTTGGCAACGTGTTGAAGTAGCGGTATTTACCTAATTTTAACCGTTCCTACGAAAAAAGGGCACGCTACGACGATGCCAAACCGCTTGCCTACGCGCAAGTACCTATTTCCCTTTCCTTAATTGCAAGCTCTAAATTTACTTAGATGTTTTAATTGGTCACACCTATTTAATTTCAAATTGCTGTTTTAGACTAGACGGTTTTCAGAATCTGAAATGAATCTTTTCGCTTTTTGATTGATCACCACTTTCATGGCTGTTAATCGTTCACCTAAACTGATTTATCTGGTAGGAGTGCATTAACTTTGATAATGAAAGTTTTGGGTTCCAAACTCACGAACTGTCTGTTTCTAGTCTTTCGCACTGACCTTTCGGCTATTGCCCCCTACTATTTAATTCTTTTTGTAAACAAGATGTTTTAAAAATAAAACACCTTCACATTTCTAATACGCATTCAAACAACATTCGGTCGTTCGTTACAAGCGCAAGCGCATAAGAGGTGTAACCGCTGAAAATAAACGGGCCATGAAAATATCCGCCATTTATATCTACGCATTCAATAGACAATGTTGTTGGTTTATTTTAGTCCAAAGATAAGTTTTACGAGCGCTCGCGAGAGTATCGCAAACCTATGGTATCCATGGCCGATTTGATTGTTCTTTGTGACTTGGGACCCTGAACTTGATGTTCAAAGATGAGGATGCTTTATATGAACTTTAGTTCTGCAGTTTGGGGGGAGTTAAATTCATGTAATTTTCCACTGGGAGGTTAGCAAGTGTAAAGACTCATGGCATAGAATAAAATTGATCAAACAGACTTGCATCGCCTAAATGGTGTTTAGACGATGCAATTTTTATTGTTACTTCATCTTAATTGAAGCCAAAAGCAATTAAATTGCACCGTGTAAATCTTCTCTCTGTCTTAACTCTCTTAATATTTGGGATTGAAAAGATAATAACCAGGGACTGAGTTTGGAGACAAGGTATTGTTCAATATAAATAAACTTTCGTTTCTGAAAGACTTAGCTTTGGTTGTTTTATTTAATTTACTAGCTTTACGCCCGCGGCTTCGCCCGCGTGGAGTTCGGTTATATTGCGCTTTTTAGATTTCCCTCGGGAATATCAAAATTTTCCGGGATAAAAGGTAGCCTATGTTTTTTCTCAGGGTCTAAAGATTGTCTGTGTCGAATTTCATCAAAATCGGTTGAGGGGTTTAGGCGGGAAAGCGTAACAGACAGACAGACAGACAGAGTTACTTTTGCATTTATAATATTAGTATGGATAAACGAAAAGTATTTGTTGACACCTACCTCTTTGTCCGTTGAGAATTTTATTTTAATGATCTCGGGGCCTTTTACGTTTTGCTTGTGTACTTTAGGTCCTGGTACACTTGCTTCTTTTGCTAAAAATATTAAGAAAATATTTGTTAAAATCAATGACGGAATATTAATATTGTGGAGGCATGACTGTATTTGTAATGTAGCGCCTATTTGTAGGAACGCTCACTCATCCTCCATAGAAAAGGGAAATTTAAAATTCACTTGTTTGTCATCACGTCATCAGTGATTTGATAGAGCTTATAGTATTTAGTATTATTATATTATTAACTTTAGTATTATTATATTATTTACTTCGAAGACATGTGACATCTACCTACCCTGGGCCTGCGTGGTTGATTTCGGCTCACACCCTCTAACCGAAAGGAGGCCTGTGCCCCAGTAATGGGAACATTTAGGTAATTTTTTGAGCTGCGCCTGGGCTGCCCATAATGAAGAAGGGTACAAAGTAACTTGACTAAATTCTTTTACCTTCTGTTTCCAGATGTCGATAGTACCTCTTATGTTCCGTGATTGGTGGGATGAGTGGGACAGGCCTTCCCGGCTGCTGGACCAGCACTTCGGAATGGGCCTGAAAAGGGATGAGCTCCTCTCTTCCCTCTCCAACTGCCGACTTCCTCGCTGTTCAGGAACTCATACTTCAGACCGTGGAGGACCAACTTGACGAGGCAGGAATCTGCTTCTACTATTAACCTGACAAAGGACAAGTTTGAGGTAGGATTGGATTTATAAGTGACTTTGCTAGAGCTGCATATTTGTGTCAAATGACCGGTTGTTCGAACCCCGTCAGGCGCTTTCATCATCATCATCATCAACCGTTTACCGTCCCAACGCTGGGCACAGGTCTCCTCTCATACAGAGAAGGATTGAGCGTAATCACCACGCTTGCTCAATGCGGGTTGGCGATTTCAGACTTAGAGTCCAGATTTCCTCAACATGTTTTCCTTCACCTTCAGTCATTGGCGTCCAAGATATACTTAGAAAGTACGTATAACTTACAAAAGTTACATTGGTACTTGCTTGATCTGGAATCGAACCCGCACACTCATATTTGAAAGGTTGGTGTTTTAACCACTAGGCCACCACGATCAGGTGCTTTGCTTTGTGAAAATTATTTCATCACCACTGCTCTCAAAACGGTGATGGAAAATATCGTGAGGAAACCGCCATGCCCTGAAGGCAAAACTTCGAAGACATGTGACATCTACCTACCCTGCGCCTCCGTGGTAGATTTCGGCTCACACCCTCTAATCGAGAGGAGGCATGTACCTCAGGAGTGGGAACATTATAGGCTGACTAGCTAACCCGTGCGAAAAATTCGCACTATATAAAATAGTATTCCATGGTACCAGGGACGAATATCTGTCGATTGATGGGTCGGACGTTCAGATTGGTTCGATAGAAAGAGAGAAAAAGGGAGAAAACGGTTTCAGACCCTTGGAGAAATGGGAACATTATAGGCTGATTATGACCGATTATAACAGATCGCTTTTGGTGACATGCCCACTTGATTCAAATACATACATTATGTAAAGAAAACCCTGTCCGACCCATAAGGATAATAAAGGTTAGGTAAACACTTGACCAAAATATATAATATAAAATTTTACGTAATCATCATAGTAACAATACTTACTAATGAATTTTGAAATAATCTTTTTTTCCCGCGAATTAATTCCAACTTCCCCGAAATTCGTTAATTTTTATAAAAGTGACAACATCGGTATTATTATGAGTGAATAGCGATGCGACCACGTGCCGCATGCCCTGCCCCCCGCCGCCCTCGGAAGGGTTGCTTACCGCACATGTATTGAGTAACCTCTTTTTGTGAAATAATATTTACCTATTTTTATAGGGGGATTTTTTTAAAGTTTAGCCCGGCTTTGTGGGTATTAGTAGAATCAGTTATCGATACCTATCAATACCTTCACGGATCGGACAGGGTTTTCTTTACATATTGTATACTAGCTTTCCGCCCGCGGCTTCGCCGGCGTGGAGTTCGGTTATATCGCGCTTTTTAGATTTCCCTCGGGAACATCAAATTTTTCCGGGATAAAAGGTAGCCTATGTTATTTCTCGGGGCCTAAAGATTGTCTGTGCCAAATTTCATCAAAATCGGTTGAGAGGTTTAAGCGGGAAAGCGTAACAGACAGACAGACAAACAGACAGACAGACTGACAAACAGAGTTACTTTCGCATTTATAATATTAGTATGGATGTAACTAGATTGCGCCTCGGCAAACGTAGCGTATGACGCCGTTGGGCGAGATGGAGCGACGACATCAAAAAGGTGGCTGGTAGTGGCTGGCGGAGAACTGTTCAGGATCGAGCTTGTTGGCGTGCCATGGAAGAGGCCTATGTCCAGTAGTGGACTAGTAGAGGCTGATGATGAAGATCATGATGATCTAGACGACCAATTTGTCAGACTATGTTAATGCTGGCTGTGATTCTGTGCTATTTATAGTTTTTTATTGAGTTAACACTGGTCTGAAAGCATTCATGTGTGTCTTTTTGTGCCGGATTGATTAAATTTGGCACAGTCAATGAAGCGAGTCAGAGCAATTCAGCGTTCCTTGTACCTACATATTACATTTGATAAGGCAGTTAAATTATGTCATCAGCTTCACCTTCAGTTTTTTTTTTTGTGAATTGTAAACTAGTGCATGACCGCAATCCCGCCTGATAGTAAGCAGTGATGTAATCGTTGATGGTAAAGCGCGCTAGTTTATTAAGAGCCTATTAACTCTAGCCTTGAAGACACTTAAATTGTAATCCGACGGAAACACCGCGGAAAGCTGAAGGCAAAATCTCAACTCCCAAAAGCTGAAGGTGATCGGTGCAATTCAAGGATACATTCCGAAAAGTAGGAATCAAGTTGAACGGACTTTTTTTGGCGGTGAATAGACACGTTTCAGTTCTTTTAACTTGCCTAAAGAATTATATGACGTCATGTTTAACAAAGACTCATCCGTTGGTTTTCTCCATTCCAGGTCATCTTAGACGTCCAGCAATTCACACCTGAAGAGATAACAGTCAAGGCTTCAAACAACTGCGTTCTAGTCGAGGGTAAGCACGAAGAGAAACAGGACGAACACGGGTTCATCTCCCGCCAGTTCACACGCCGTTATATCCTGCCAGGAAGCTACGACGTTCAGGACCTTGTCAGCACACTGTCTTCAGACGGCGTCCTCACCATCTCAGCACCTAAAAGACCTCCACCTAATGCGGGAGAAAGAATAGTGCCCATCACTAAAACAGGCCCCGCCAAGCAACCTGAGCCCGTCTTCAAAGAACAACCCCGGGAACAAACCGTACCTATCGTCACCTCCCCCTAATTTTAATAACATCCCTCTTCTTCATTTAACGAGACATCGATGTTCATAATTACTCGATGTTCAACGATCGAATCATAAATAGCATTTATTATAAGCGCCGTTGTTGGCCAATAACGATAGCAATTCGAAATGAGCGAATTAGGTTTTTATATTAATTTGTATAAAAGAGAAATGCAATATCATTGTTTATAATAAAATTTGAATAAACGATTTATATCATCATCCATTCATTTTATTGCAACTACGGAGTAATTATGTATCTACCTACCACTTAAATGAGCAGTGGCTTTCATTTTGAAAGTTCGACAATATTCATTGCATTACATATTTACCTCGTTGAGTAGATATTTTATTCTACAATAATTGATTAGCGATACTCTTTAAAATGATTTCGATTGTGATTGATAGTGTGTAACATAAGTGATTATTATTAAAATGGTTTTTGTTAACATAGTATACACTGCCGGACTTATAAACTTTCAATACATCTTTCTTTGCATCAAAGTAATAGACGACTTTGAAATAAATATTTTAACCAAGCATGCAAACTTTCTATACAGATTTAAATTGAAACCTCTAGATTGGTTCGTGAACTTTAAAACAGAGTAGGGTCATATCTTTCAGTTTAAGTTTGTGTACTGCAAAAAACCTCAAGACTTTTTTGAAGAAAAAACAGAAATTTAAGGAAAATTGGTTTAATAAATAAATTGGTTTTAAAAATAGGCACAAACTTTATGCAAGGGTTTATTTATGTTTTAAGGTGTATTACCTCCGCGTGCCCTTATTACGGATTCTAATCGGTTCCGCATAGATTAGTTCTTCTGAAAGTCCTGTTATTAGTGCTGCCACTATCGTGGGCACAAGATTTCTCGCATATACGGCTCTTTTTAAATTGTCCCATACATGCTCAATGGGATTAAGATCCGGGTTACGTGCTGGCCAATTCATTGTACGGATTTTTTTTTATTGTTCCTCTTCGCAATGTTGTCGAACTTGTGCAGCAGCGTGCGGCCGGGCATTATCCTGGATTAAAGTAAAATTTTCGCCTATTAATCCCATGTAAGGCACCACGTGATCTTCTAAGATCTCTGTTATATAGCGATGTGCAATCAAACCCTCTCTATTACCGTTTTGACGGATCATGTCTATGAAGACCGCCCGTTCATCGATATGCCACCCCAAACCATACACGAACCGCCTCCAAAAGGAACACGCTCCTCAATGCAACTTTGAGCATATCGCTCCCCACGTTGACGATAGACTCTTCTGCGACCATCTGCACCATTTAAACCTGTCCTACACTCGTCCGTGAACAATACGGAGGCCCATTGCTCTTCTGTCCAATTTAGGTGATCACGCGCAAATCTTAAGCGAACTTGTCTGTGAGCTACAGACAGCTTTGGACCATTTGCTGATCTAAAAGCAGTGATATGCGCTTCCTTTATCCTTCTTCTTATTATTCTTGTACTCACATTTACTCCACGCACTTCATCAAGCTCTGTTTTGATGTTAAGTGACGTGAGGAAACGATTTCGCAGGGAAGTTGTAACAGTAAATCGGTCATCACGACTGGTCGTTGAGTCGAGTCCTGCCTGTACCACGTCTCCATCTGTAAGAACCTGTCTCCACAAACCTTCTGTATATTCTAGAAACCGTAGACTGGTTTAAATTTAAATTTCTACCAATCGTTTGTTGATCCAAGCCCTCCCGAATCAGTGTAACAATTTGAGCCGCTTGTTCGGACGAAGTACCTATCCATATTATGGTTCAAAACCTCCCGATGAGTTAAAACACTAACCCAACAGTTCTGCTAATACCATTAATTCAATTGACAAAAGAATAAAAAAATAATGCGAATGAATTTAAAACTTTTCTTTAAATAACACGCAAATCTGATACTAAGCCCCGCACGATGATATTGCGATGGAACCTTGTCACAATAACAGCGTTGTGACGTCATCTGTCACACAAAAGGACAGCTAGCAAAAGAATGTTAAATGCAAAATTAATATTAGGGTTAAGGGTTTATTTGTATTTTATAATTTTATTACACTCTTTATAAAGAGTGTATGTATAAATTAATATTAGGGTTAAGGGTTTATTTGTATTTTATAATTTTATTACATTCTTTATAAAGAGTGTATGTATATTAAAATTAATATTAATTTTGCATTTAACATTCTTTCTTAGGTATACTTACTCACCCATATTCTGACAAATAAACTTTCATTATTAAAAAATTCAAGGAAATAATTTTTGTAGACGTAAGAAAAATATACTTATTCGTATATCTTTCTTACATCTATACTATGTTTTTCTAACTACATTTCTGTTAATTTGCGAGCGGGAATTGAACCAGAGTCCACTGTGTAGTAGTCATGTTTTAATTACTACCTACATCTATCAGCTTATAAATAAAACCAGGATAATATGTAAAAAAAATGTATATAGTCTACCGAATCATAACTGCTTTCTGTGTCTGTCGTTTCCGATTCACTGTCGTCGCCGTATTTATGACAAATAACTCGTCAATTATTCGATCTTTATTCCAATAGGTATTCCTCTTCAAGCCGTTTAACATGATTGACTTACTTTCGCCAGTCATCTGGAGTTATTGACGCCAACGACTTCAACGTCAGAGCTTCAATGCGACTTTCCAACTGCTCCACATTCTTTTCTGACACCCTCATCTTTACCAGATTCCAGATGTACTCAATGGGGTTGAGGTCGCAGTTGTAAGGTGGTAATCTAACGACTTCATGGCCATTGCCAGCTAATAAATTGTCAATTTTATAATGTTTCGGCGGTCTGTGCCGTTTAATTAATAAATACAGTTCAGGTTTTGTACTGTCGTTGGGAAAGTCTCAACAATCAACTGTTTTTTATTGTTCATACTTGGTGGCCTATTCTCACCCCTACTGTGATAAGTGGCATTGTCCATCACAATTTTGGAGTTGCGTGGTATGTTGGGTACTATTTTGTCTGTAAGCCACTTGGTGAAATACTCAGCATTCATTTGATCATAGTAATCCCCCGTTTTGGTGTCTGCTTTAAACATTAAAAGGGCATTGTCAACAAAACCGCTTTAACTTCCCGCGTGAACTATTATCCATCGGCGGCCGGGGCTGTCGTTCCGTCTCACTCCATCGGTTGCTGTTTGCCAACATTTTTCTACCGTGTAGTGTGCATGTATCCACGTTTCGTCGAGATAAATAACGGGTCTTTTGTTATTACCAAGCGAGTCATTTTCTTTCATACGTCGTAAATATTTAGCCCTCCACGCTTGAATTTGGGGTCTTTGAATTAGGGCCAGTCTTTTTTGTAGCATCGTTTAAATTGGTAGCCTAAATCACATTTAATTATTTTTCTTAATGTAGTTTCACTACCAGTATAATTAAGGTCTACTTTTGAAGCCGCCAAGATTTTGCGCATTGTGGGTATTTCTCTCCTCACCGTACACATTGAATCTATAATATTTCTTAAAGCTGTTAAGGAAAACCCGTCGAAATATTTCTTCTTTTGTCTTTTTCCTTTAGTAGGAGTTCTCATTTTGCTGCCACTGGCTGTTGCTGACTCATGCTCTCGTCTCAATTTCGTCACAGTATTTTTTGCAACGCCTGTGGCACATGCCACACACTCCGTGACTTTGATAGAATTTTCAAAATATTTTTAATAACTGTAAGCAGTTGCTTCGGTATTAAAATGTCCGAAGCACTTTTTAAAGCACGGTTTATACTTTCAAGAACTAACTTACAATCCTCTTTCTCTTTAACAAAATAATTGTCCACTTTAATTATAATTTCACGAGCACGACTATTAATTAATTTCTTACTCATTTTAACGAGTAACAGTTAACAAAACTAAACAACAAAACTCAAGAACAACAATAAAACAGGATAACAAAAACAAAAAGCTAACAAAAATATTCGATGTGCGTAAGTGGGTAAGCGCGGACTGAACTTGCGAACGGTACCGACGGTGCGAGTTCGACTACGTCACCAAGATGGCCGCCAATCGCAATATCATCGTGCGGGACGAGTAAATTTTCTTTTCCCGGCAATATTTATTTGTTTTACAGCGGTTCTATTTTTAAATTTTGCTTTTTTTAGCCAGTCAGAGCCAGTCTCTCCCTATTTATTTAATTTAATCTAAAATGTTTGCATACTTATTAAAAAAATTATTTCAAAGTATTTCTGAACTTTGATGCAGTTTATGAGTCCGTCAGTGTAGTAGGTACAGACGACAGCACAGTAAGTTACTACAATCTAGATTTTTAACTTCATCGTTAATACATTTAAACGCTGTAGATTGGGAATATTTAACAGTTTCAGATAGGTTGACTTGCTGTCGTCCGTACCTATAGACCGCTCATTGTGGCGATGCTCGGGGGAGGCATATTATTAATTCCAAGAAGGGGACGTCTTTAAATCAGGGAAGTGAAGACAAGTGATGCAATGTCCCTTCGCAAAAATGACGAACTTACATAAAAATTTTAATCCTCTACTTAATCCCTAGGGAACGATTATTTTTAACATCCTTCGAAGTGGTTATTTTTTTTTGTACATGTTTTTGTACCCAGCGGCTTAGGATGTGCGATGCCTGTCAATTTATTATTTTTGAAGTGAAAATTTATTTAGGGACGTTAAGCGCTTTTGTTTGATGGGGGAAAACCACCAGACCAGACACCGTGGTCGCTATAGCGAGGTATACATATACTTGTTTATAATTAGGTATAATAAATGCATAATAATAATTTCAGTTTTCACGTCAGTCCCACGACTGCTAATCTTTTTTGATAAAAAGCAATGTAAGTAATGTATTATAATCATATCTTTGTCCTTACTTAATATTATAAATCGGAAAGTGAGTTTCTTTGTTTGTTCCGCTTTCACGGCGTAACTACCGAACCGATTGGTTTGAAACTTTGCAGACGTAAAGTTAGAAGTCCGGATTAAATAAGAGGGTACTTTTTATCCCGAAAAAATAAAATCTCGAGGGATAACAAAAATATTGTTAGCTTCATACCAGTTTGGTGATAGATGGCGCTAGGGCACGTCGTCATAGCTGCGGTAAGACCCTGCATGGAGGAGTGGATCGACCGGAAACGGCATGGGGCGCTCACCTTTCGTGCGACGCAGGTGCTGACCGGACACGGGTGTTTCGGCAGTTACCTGTGTCGTATCGGTAGGGAGCCGACACCGGCGTGTCATCACTGCGGTGGCGGGGCAGAGGACACGGCGCGGCACACCCTAGAGGAGTGTCCAGCGTGGGACGAGCAGCGCCGTGCGCTCACCGCAGCGATCCGCAGCGATCGGCGGATACGACCTCTCGCCGCCGGCCGTGGTCAGAGCCATGATCGACAGCGAGGAGTCGTGGGACGCGGTCGTCTCCTTCTGTGAGGAGATAATCTCCGCGAAGGAGACGGCCGAACGGGAGAGGGAGGCACTGAGCACTCTCCCGTCCCGCCGACGGTGCGCTGGCCGGAGGAGGAGGGAAGCCGAGGTCGATCCGCTTCCTCCATAACGAGAGACCGACGGGCCGAGGACCGGGGGAGTCCGACGCCCGTCGCTAGGGCCGGAGTAGGCGTGTAGTGGCTGTTCCTACACGCCTACCTGATGGAAGGCGGGGGGGAAGAGTGACCCGCCGACCTCGCGCGCGGCGGGTCAAGGCCTGCAGGGGATGGGGCGTTATGGCAAACCAGAACCCGCACCCCTGGCCATAGGCAAGAAGAGGAACGCTCCAGTGGTTTTAGCCGGTGAGAGCCCGGCACACCCTCCGTCGAACCCCAGACGGAGGACGGTCTGGTAGAGATTTCCACTGGATGAACAAAAAAAAAAAAAAATAGATGGCGCTGTGTGTCGTTTAAAACAAGGTAATATATTGCGACCGAATATGCACATTTAAACTTAGAAGCTAAATGATACGATTATTAATCCCCAAAAATGAGGAATTCCCGAGGGATGATGTACAATTTGGTTTATCGTCCCTTACTATCCTTACTAATATTAGAAATCGGAAAGTTAGTTTATTTGTTTGTTCCGCTTTCACGCCGTAACTACTGAATCGATTGCCTTGAAATTTTGGAGACGTAAATTTAGAAGCCCGGATTAAATAATAGGGTACTTTTTATCCCTGGAACATTTGACATTCCCGAGGGAAAGCAAAAATATTGTTAGCTTCATACAAGATTGGTGATAGATGGCGCTGTGTGTCGTTTAAAACAAGGTAATATAATTGCAAACGAATATGTACATGTAAACTTAGAAGCTAAATGATACGATAACTAATCCCCCAAAAAATGAGGAATTTTAGGAGCGTGTTCCAGAAGGAAACTCAAGCATTGATCTCTGCTTAAACATTACTTAAAACTAGTTTCAACCAATCAAAAGGCTTCAAACGAGACTTAAGTACAGCTTGAGTTTTGAGTGACGTTCTGTAATACGGACCTTAGAGGGATGATGTAGGTACAATTTGGATTCTTACTAATATTATAAATCGGAAAGTGAGTTTATTTGTTTGTTAAGCTTTCACGCCGTATCTACTGAATCGATTGCTTTGAAATTTTGCTGACGTAATATTAGAAGTTCGGATTAAATAATAGGCAAATTTTTAACCCGAAAAAGTTTTAAATTCTCGAGGGTAAACAAAAATATTGTTAGCTTCATACCAGCACCCTAATTGTGTAACACACTTTTATTATCAATTTGAAGCATATTGCTAAACCATTGCTCCATATGTTCGAAAAAAGTATCTGCTCAACAACGTAAACAACGCAATTAATGTTGTTGGACTGTCAAAATGAAGCCCATTGCTACTGATAGTGTGTTACGTAATAACCCTGCAGTTCGGTGATAGATGGCGCCGTGTGTCGTTTAAAACAGGGTGATGACACGAATGGTGCAGTGGCTGAGCGATCGACTGCTGCGCCGCGTGTCGCGGGTTCGATTCCCGTACGGAACAAATATTTGTATGGCCTACAATTAGTTATTCCGAGTCTGGCTGATTCTGTATGTGAGTTATAAATGTTTGTAAACGCACCCACGATACAGGAGAAGTTCTTAGTGTGAACTTTTTTAAAAAACCGGCCAAATGCGAGTCGGACTCGCACACCGAGGGTTCCGCCGTACAAACGTAGCGGTTTACAATTTATGACGTACTAGCTTTCCGCCAGCGGCTTCGCCCGCGTGGAGTTCGGTTATATCGTGCTGTTTAAATTCCCCTCGGGAACATCAAATTTTTCCGGGATAAAAGGTAGCCTATGTTCTTTCTCAGGGTCTAAAGATTGTCTGTGCCAAACTTCATCAAAATCGGTTGAGAGGTTTAGGCGGGAAAGCGTAACAGACAGACAAGAGTTATTTTCGCATTTATAATACTAGCATTGATTTAGAATTTTTCACAGTTTAGAGAAAATTAGATTTAAGAAGTGTTTGATATGAATTTCAACTTTAATATCTCTACGCGTTCATGTGAAAAAGGGTAGGTAGTAAGTTTATAATTATTAAAAAAAATATTTTATGTCATGTAAGCAAAAATAATATTTTAATATTTTATGTAACTTCAAATTTATCATTTTCAAAATTTTTCCTTTATCTGTCTGTTATAAAGTTGCTTCGTGCCGAATTTCAAGATTCTGATTTCACGGGAAGTACCTTGTAGGTTTTGATTCCCTAGCGTGTGACGGAAATTCGTCTACGGTGTCGGTATAAACTGAGTTTGATTTTTTCACTGATTAAAGGGACAATAGACCTAGGTATTTGGTTTAAATTTTAATTTGATACCTTTATTAGTTCGTGAGAAATAAGGTAGTAAGTTTCATTTTATTAAAATATGTTTATTACATTATATAACTAAAAAAATGTGATTTTCGCAATTTTTCCTATATTTGCATTATATGACAATCCTTCATGACAAATTTCAAGATTCTGAGTTTACGGGAAGTATCCTGTAGGTTTTGATTCCTTTGCGAGTGTCGAAAATTTGTTGAAAATATCGACATATTGGCTGTATCTTTTGATTGGCTTGGCTTAGAAGTTTGATATTTTCACAGCTTAAAGGGACAGCAAACCTAGGTATTTGGTATAAATTTCAATTTGATAACTTTATTCGTTCGTGAGAAATAAGGTAGTAAGTTCCATTTTATTAAAATATGTTTATTATATTATATAACTAAAAAATGTGATTTTCGCAATTTTTCCTATATTTGCATTATATGACAATGCTTCATGCCAATTTTCAAGATTCTGAGTTTACGGGAAGTATCCTGTAGGTTTTGATTCCTTTGCGAGTGTCGAAAATTTGTTGAAAATATCGACATAATCGGCTGTATCTTTTGATTGACTTGGCTTAGAAGTTTGATATTTTCACAGCTTAAAGGGACAATAGACCTGAGTATTTCATATGAATTTCAGCTTGATACGTCCACGCGTTCTTGAGATAAAGGGTCTTGACAGACAGACAGACAGACAGACGGACAACAAAGTGATCCTATAAGGGTTCCGTTTTTTCCTTTTGAGGTACGGAACCCTAAAAACAAAACAAAATAAACAATATGTTACAAACGAATATGCACATGTAAACTTAGAAGCTTAACGATACGATATTTAGGTATTCCCCGAAAATGAGGAATCTAAAAAGCGTAATATAATAGAATTCCACGCGGGCGAAGCCGCGGGCGACTTCTATAATCGCAACAAACCAGAAAGAAACAAATAATTTAACGATTTTGTAACGTAATGCATTGCTTGTCTCTCATGCAGGTGCGGTAGACAACTATTTACTCTCACGTTTATAAGTGACAGAATGCATTACTAAGAAACACTTAACTGTGGGGCTCGGTGCAAACCGCGACAGTACATTAATGTTTAGCAAACGAAAAGCCACAAAGAAGAAAGAGCACCAACAACTACCATATAACCATACTGAACTACAAATAATGTACAATAATTCCTTCACTAGTTAATTTAAAACACAAACTGCGGTGTGTCAAGCGGTTGTCAATGTTTAATGACAAATTTTCTATAAGTCAACGTGGCGAATGGTCGTGGTGCAATAAGGGCTGCGTTTGACTAATTTAATTTTCCCCGCGAAGTGTTGAGTCTGATAATATTGTTAATTTATCATTGGGAGGAGGGTTAGGGCTGCGGAGGAATATAGTTAAACAACATAATGCAATTTCAAACATTTGTAGATAACCAAACGAAAGCTAAATATATTTATCAAAGAATATATTTACAAAAGAACTATTTAGTCTGTTTATTTTATTAAGTCTCGTGTTCAAACTATGTTCCTGATGATATTCTCCGATCGATATGCTAACGCCATCTAGTTAGCAATTGAGGTAACAATCAGCGCCATCTTTCACTACTGAAGTGAACTTTTTTTATAGATCTTTGGATTGATTATTACATATTCCCAAACAGTTTAGTAGAACGGAAAGTTTACTCTACAAGATGTTTGCACGTGTATTTAAATATTTGCTTACAATTTCAATGTCCTCAGCGACCAAGTTTAGATATGCTTGCTCGCAGCAGATAATGAAATATAGGTATGTAAGTATTTAAAAGCTCACAGATTAAATGCAACAGTAAATGCATGTTTCTTTATTTGGTTCCATCTATTCACTCCTCAAAGACCGGGAGACTGTTAGGGATGGATGAAAGATACATAAATCCGTCTCTATTTATTGCACCTCTGTAAGTTGAAAAAATCATCTTGCCGTAATGTGCTACCAGGAGTCTAGAATCATCATCATCATCATTTCAGTCGAAAGACATCCACTGCTAGACATAGGCCTCCCCCAAGGTTCTCCACGACGACCAGTCCTGCGCCTCCCGCATCCAGCAGTTTCCCGCGACAGTCACCAGGTCGTCGGTCCACCTTGTCAGGGGCCTACCCACGCTGCGTCTTCTGGTGCGTGGTCGCCACTCGAGAACCCATCGGCCCCATCGGGCATCGGTCCTACGAACAATGTACCCAGCCCACTGCGACTTTAGTGCTGCAATTCTTCGGGCTATGTCGGTTACTCTCGTTCTTCTGATTCTCATCTCCTCATTCTTGATTCGATCGCTCAGTGAAACCCCAAGCACAGCCCTCTCCATTGCCCTTTGAGTGACTTTGAGCCTTCTTATAAGGCCCATTGTTAGCGACCACTTTTTAATTTCATAAGTCATCACTGGCAACACACACTGGTCGAAGACTTTTATCTTCAGACACTACGGTATTTCGGATGACAAGATTCTACGTAGCAGCCCAGCCGAGTTGGATTCGACGATTGACCTCTTTCTCGAAGTTGGACCTTCCTAACTGGATAGTTGGTTCCAGGTACACGTAAGTGTCAACAATTTCGAGAACAGAGTCTCCAATCTTTATAGGAGTCGGTACAACATGGGCTTTAGACATGACTTTCGTCTTGTTGCCATGTTCATTTTAAGTCCGACTCGCTCGGAGGCTCTACTGAGGTCTTCGAGCATTGTACTCAGGTACTCCGCGGTCTCAGCCATGACTATGATATCATCAGCAAACCGAAGGCCATTGATGTTGATGCCCAGTCCTTTCCAGTCCAGAACCTTGAAGACTTCCTCCAATGCAGCGGAAGTTGCGGATTCCAGAATACTTGTATGTATATGTATAACTAGCCTATACTTGTGCCAAGACCAATAAAGAATAGAAGTGAACAAACCAATTTAGAGTTATCATAGGGTTATTATTTACATGATTATCGACTTCTATATGCTAACTACACACATCAAAAGTGTCTAGGGATCAAGCATTTTTATGCGGATTTCTTGAGATTGAGATGTGGCTTTGTAATAAATTTATGATTTTATAAATTTATATGGATCCTTTTTGGTGCATTTCATAATTTGAATCAGGAACTGTGAATCAAATTCGAGTAAAAGATGAAAATCAGCTGTCAATATTTTCCCTATAAAAACATACAACGCATTGAAGACATTATTAGTGCTACTGTTTCCCTACTACTGATTAAAACCAACGTTATTATGGAGCGGCGACGTCATTTAAGCAGGGAAGAAATGCTCAGAGCCGTGGGAATGATAGAAGCTGGTTCCCGGCAACGTACTGTGGCTTTAGCTCTGAATACAAGTCAGAGTGTTATCAGTCGACTTTGGACACGTTACCGAAGCACTGGTACCGTGGCTGAGCGCCATGGAGGACGGTATCGCTGCACCACACGGAGACAAGACCGATACATTCAAATCTTAACTCGAAGAGCTCCAACAATAACCGCCATGATGTTAGCCGTGAGGCTTCATCACTCTTCAGGGAACTTAATTAGCGACCAAACAGTCAGAAACCGCTTGCATGAAGTGAACCTTCATTCCCGAAGACCGCTACGGGTACCACCTATAGCAATGCACAATCGTAGGATTCGATATCAATGGGCTCTTGAACACAGAAATTGGGCAGAAGAACAATGGCGTTTCGTGTGCTTTTCTGATGAGTCTCGTTTTGGTATGAGACCGGATACAAGACGTATACGACACTGGAGAACCCCTGGACGCCAACAGCGATTAAAATCCTGCCAGGAAGTCCATCCTTATAGTGGTGGAACCATCATGGTATGGGCGGGTATTTGGATCGGCGGAAGAACTGAGTTGATTTGGATCAGAGGCAACCTCAACGCTCAAATTTATGCTGAAACGATTGTATCAGACGTCATCGTTCCTCTACAAGTGCAAATCGGTCCCTTATTTCAGTTAATGCATGATAATGCACGACCGCACACCGCAAGAGTTGTAAGACAGACTCTCGCCGCAGCTAACATCAATGTCCTGCCCTGGCCTGCTCAGTCGCCAGACTTGAACCCGATTGAGCATGCATGGGATATGCTACAGAGAAGAGCTCTGCCGAATATGGAGGGTATCCAGTCGCAAGAAGACCTTTTTTGTTGTTGCAACGAACATGGGCGGCCATTCCACAGCGTGATTTGGATGAACTCATTTTGAGTATGCCAAACCGATGTTCTTGTGTTGTTAGTGTTCGCGGTAGAAACACGGATTATTAATTGTTTAAGTTACCCAATAAAATTTTAGAGAAAACTGTTATTTCAGTCTTTTTTCGAACTTTTGTGTTAGTGGTTCAAATGTCAAATATCCCTTTATTAGGAAAATGGCAAATTTCTTTATTAATGCAAAGGTGACTTGGTTTATCGTTACTGTGACAAACGAAAACACTTTATTTGATGAATCCTTAAAGAAAATTTTAATTAATATCAATCAGGAGAAAAGTTATTGCAAAAATATATGTTGATCCCTAGACACTTTTGATGTATTTATTGACAATTCCTACTGCGGCATATTTCAATAGAATTACTAAAATAACATGCATATTACTTGCTATTTCGAAAAACCAATAAAAATTCGACATATTTTTTTTTTTTTATAAATTATAATCTAGCGCTTGACCACAATCCCGCCTGATGGTAAGCAGTGACGCAATCGTTGATCGTAAAGTTTATTCCCTATAGGCTATTCACACTAGCCTTGAAGACACTCAAATTGTAGTCCGACGGAAACATCGCCGCTGGCAAATTGTTCCAGTAAATAAATTGTACATAAATTTTACGTGATAGCCCTACAAAAAAAAAAGAAATCCAGCACATTTTGTGGAATGAATTCTACAAAATATGTTTAATACCAGGAATATGATAATACTAATACCTATGAATAAATTTGAGACATTTGGCCAAAGACATTAAAATTATTGCTTAGATCTCTTTGCATTTGGCAATACAATTTTGCGTATTTTAACAACTTGTCAAATCAACTGACATATGCATTGTAATACTTTCAAGTATTGACTACGTATAAATTATGTACTTTTAAGTATCAAAAATTTAACCTATTAGGGAATTAGCTTACATGTGTGTCATATTTAATTCAAAATCTGTTAAGTGTTATATGCAAATCATAAATATCTAAACATAAACTCTTTACATCTAGAAAATTTTGTTAACATCTCCTTTTAGGTGCAAACAAGTCGTTGCCTAGCAACGGTTTGTTTACCTCTATTCTTTATCGAATTTGGCCCATATACCTATAGGTCTAACAGGGATGTGCCTCACAGGCGTTGCGCAGGGGGATTCCTGAATTGGCCTCTTAAGAGCAACCAGGACCAGATCTTCGGGGAGGTTTAAGTGAGGTAAAAGTCCCACACTCCAAAAGGTCGGGTGGACATTTTAGGCGCAACTTATCTCTATCTATTCTTCATAATTGCTTATCCTCTATGACCATTATAAATACAAGCACCCTTTACCACAGATAACGCTTTTTGTACATGTCTTCATTGTTGTGTCTTCGAGGTTTACACGATAGGCCAGTTGAGATTTTAAGAATTGAGAAACCAATACTGTTCCGTGTATTTATTTAAAAAAGGGAACATATCAACTAAATATTAATGTTAACATTAACTAGAACTTATTTTTCATAAATTGATATCTAAACGAGCCTATTTTCTAGAGCTTCGTTGTAGGTACGGAGCTCGTAGCTAAATAATAACAGCCGCACAGCATCCTGATTGCGTAATACACTATTACTATCAGTTGGAATCATTTTGATGCTTATTGCTGTTCCATTGCTCCCTATGTTCGAAAATGTGTCTGCTCAACAACGTAAATAACGCAATGAATTTAGTTGAACTGTCAAAATGAAAAAAACCCATTGCAACTGATAATGTGTTACGCGATTGGGTTGTATCCTAAAAAATAATTTAATGTCCGTTAGATGGATTTATAAAAAATACTGAACACGTATTTTTTTATTTTTTCTTTCGTTCAATACTTAGGAAGATATATTGATTTTGAAATGTCGCATGACGTCGCCGTGGTATTTTTTGTACCACGGCGTGACGCAATTAGCCCCCCCACTCCGTAACTTTAATACGCTATATCTCAGTAGTTTTTGGTAATTTCGTAAAATAAAAAATACGGGTCTTAATTTTTTTTAGTATCTATAAGACGGACTAATTATTTTTTTGATTTCATACTTTGGATAGGGATACATTCCTATTATACCCTACGGGTCGATCGATCAGGTTAAGCTGCGCTTGTCGAGGTTGGTCTGTTGATGGGTGACCTTCTTTACATACTGAGAGAGTGAGAGCCTGCCATTCCCCATAAAGCATATCTCTCACTAATGTTACGACTTAACAGTCGTATTAGTTCCGACTGTCATTCATATATCTTTTACAATCGTTACAGTCCGTCATAAGTCTGAAAGTCTGGCCACTAGGTACTTACCAATTGGTATCATATTACTGGGTTGTAGAGCTCAGATAGGTATAGTGTCCGACCGAAACTAGTTTTACCATCGAAACCGAAACCGAAAACGAATTTCGGCAACGGTCTCTATTTCGGCCGAAAGCGAAACCGCAACTTTCTTACACGGATCATATTTTGAGGAAAACATTGTTATAATTAGTCAGTTGTTATTATCCATGCCTACTAATCCATACTAATATTATAAATGCGAAAGTAACTCTGACTGTCTCTCTGTATGTATGTTACGCTTTCCCGCTTAAACCTCTCAACCGATTTTGATGAAATTTGGCACAGACAATCTTTAGACCCTGAGAAAGGACATAGGCTACCTTTTATCCCGGAAAAATTTGATGTTCCCGAGGGAAATCTAAAAAGCGCGATATAACCGAATTCCACGAGGGCGAAGCAGCGGGCGGAAATCTAGTGTTCTCTATAAAATTACAAAGATAAGCAGAGATCGACATTTTCATTTCAAATGAAACTAAACCGAACCTCGTGTTTTTGCCGAAACTAAACCGAAACCGAATATTCGGTCGAACAGTAGATAGGTAGCCGCTTCATGTATAATACTGGTATACAGCTGAATCCGGATAAACTGGAAGGAGAACCAAATATAGTTGTTAAAATGCAGGTAGATGATGAGGTTGTAGGGTACGGTATCATCATCTTCATTTCAGCCGAAAGACGTCCACTGCTGGACCTATCAAACCTATGCCTCCCCCAAGGTTCTCCACGACGACCGGTCCTGCGCCTCCCGCATCCAGCGGTTTCCCGCGACCTTCACCAGGTCGTCAGTCCACCTTGTCGGGGGCTACCCACGCTACGTCTTCCGGTGCGTGGTCACCACTCGAGAACCCGTCGGCCCCAAAACTAAAGTGGCAGTGGGCTGGCCACATTGCCCGTAGGACCGATGCTCGATGGGGCCGACGGGTTCTCGAGTGGTACGGTATAGTTCAACTAAATCCCTTCATCCATCAGCATCATCCTTAGCTTGACTTCACCAACTGCTAAGTCAACCTCATCTAGGTTCTACTCGCGATGGTAACAATATCATCCGCCCACCTCACCGCCTGATGACCGACACTTCGTCCTCCAGACTTTCATCAAATCCAAAGAAATCTATACTAATATATAAAGCTGAAAAGTTTGTTTGTTTGAACGCGCTAATCCCTGAAAGTACTGTTCCGATTTCAAAAATTCTTTTTGCGTTGGATAGCCCATTAATCCAGGAAGGCTTTAGGCTATATAACATCACGCTATGACCAATAGGAGCGGCGAATAAATAAACCACGCGCACGAAGTCGCTGGCGGCCCCTAGTATATACCTAAAGCTGACGAGTTTGTTTGTTTGAACGCGCTAATCTCAGGTGCTACTGGTCCGATTTGAAAAATTCTTTTTGCGTTGGATAGCCTATTAATACAGGAAGGCTTTAGGCCATATACATATCGCCTATAACATCACGTTGCGACTAAAAGCGGAGCATATAAAAAGAAACATATCGATCCCTACGCGGGTGAAACCGCGCGGCGCTGCTAGTACTTGCTATTTCCAAATTCAATTACACTAGCCGTGTTTTTTTGGTTTGGATGGGAAATCATCAAATGACCTCTCCCGCTCTGGAAGGGTGTGTCAGACTTTTACTGATTAAAACCCACCCGTGTTTCTTCACTTGCCTATGCGATGGCCAGGGCCACGGTTTCTTTTTTAACCAACCCGCAACCCTGGCCCAAAACAGGTCGTCCATATATTTTTACCATCTAGTTGGGAGCGTGTTGGGAGCAGACAGTACAAACAAGAGTACCTTCTGTACTACCTAGATACTTGCTACTCGTGTACTGTGTAGTGACGTAGGTATAGTACAGACAACAACAATTAATACGGCCGGCAGATCAATCGCTTGTCGAACACTGCAAGCGGTTTTCTGTGGAGTAAGTTATGGGAGAAATGCTGGGAAACTTCAAAATACACCAACTGTAAAAAACGGCACTTAACATAGGGAACGAGCAATTATTTTGTGTTTTACTATAATTATTTATGTTGTGACCTTAATTTGCAAGTCTTATATATTTTGTATTTAGTAAATCAAAAACTGGCTTACATACCTATTTTGTATTTAAAAAATTAGTACATCTGTGTAACATTTGAGGTTTCTCTAGGGCAGGTGATGATCGAAAGATCTACGTAGAGAGTGGACACGTGGTGCACGGGTATACATAGGTACAACTGTAAGTATTTCTATCTATTACAATATTATTAAGAGGTAAAAGATTGTATGTAGGGTGCAGTGCCTGAGCGAGTGGGTTCGATTCCTGCACGGTACAAATGTCTGTATGGCTTACAGGTAGTTGTTCTGGGTCTGTTTGTTTGTGTATGTGAGTTTATATGTGTGTAAACGCACCCACGATACAGGTATAATTCCTAGTGTGGGGCAATGTATTTTTTTTAAATAAAATAAAATCCTATACCTATACTTATTTTTGTTCTAGATAGTCCAATGCTTGAGGAAGGTTATAAGCCGTTTACCATCATACTACGAACCTTAGGAGCCGAGTTATTAGAGAAAAAGTCCTAAGTACCTACTTACGAAGTAATACATCAAGAGAGCGATGCGATGCGAGTGATGCGACGCGATGGGTCGGGGTCTATAGTTCATTCGCGCTAAGAAAATAGTGACTCATCAGTGCAACTGCAGGGTAAGGGTGTATTCATAATGGAGAAAAAAAAATTTTTTTTTTTTAAACATTAAATAATTTTAATATAAAAATAATAAAGTATCAATGATTTTAAACATGTTAAAATATTCCTATTAAGGTAATTTTTAATGTCACCTTAAACGCTAAATTAGTAGAGTAACACATATTTGGATTAATGGTAATAAAATAAGTACTAAAATAAAAAAAATACAAAATTGTCTTAAAACTAAGTACATAAATCGCTAATAAGGTGCGTATTACAGAACGTCACTCAAAACTCAAGCTCTATTTAAGTCTCGTTTCAAGCCATTTGATTGGTTGAAAGTTTGAAACTAGTTTTTTAGTTGCTTAAACAGAGATCTATGCTTGAGTTTCCTTCTGGAATACGGGCCTTAAACTTCAGGCGGACGAATTTGCGAGCAGAATTTAGATATGTACTTATTTATAATTTACTAGTGATCCGTATTTTTTATTTTGTCGAAATTACCAAAAACTACTGAGATATAGCGTATAAAGTTACGGAGTGGGGGCTAATTACGTCACGCCGTGGCACAAAATAAACCACGGCGCGGCGACGTCATGCGATATTTCAAATCAATCTATCTTCCTAAGTATTTGAATGAAAGAAAATATAAAAAATACGTGTCCAATATTTTTTTTAAAATCTATCTGATTTATATTAAATTATTTTTTAGGATACAACCCAATTCCATATCTGAATAAACTCTCTAACTCATGGTTAAAACCGTAACAAAATCCTTTGCGTATTTTAGAAAAACATCTAATGTCCGCTTTGTTTGTCGTCCGTCCGTTCGATGATTCTGACATGGAGACACTTCTGACTATTAACCATTAATGAAATGGTTCTGATATGGAGACACTTCTACCTATTAACCAAATGGTTCTGAACTTCTGATATGTAGTCACTTCTGACTATTTTGCTGTTAGAAATTTACCCACATATCGGGTAGAACTAGAAACATATCCTACCTACAGTGAGAATGCGTTCAATGCGTTATACATTAATACTTGTTAAACTACGTTTTCCTAGAAGAGCGATGACCGCCATAGTCGGCCACAATTTTCAAATACCTCTGTATTTATTTATTACTACTCGTTATTTTACGTATCTACATTATATGACGAAAACGCTATTCTATTTTAACCGTACCTTTACCTCCTACGTTTTTAAATAATTAAAGACTCGTTAACAATAGGTACACCCCTGATCGGCAAATGAAACCCTCTTTTTAAACCGTCCATTGTTGCCCGGCTGTAAAGTCATGCGGCGCTTCCATGAAAGCATTTAAATAAAAAAAAAAACATGGCGCCGATTCTCTTATTCACAAACTAAACTTAATTAAAGTTCAGTGCATCTTTTTCTTTCTATTTCATTAAAAGAAGGATAGAAAATAACATACCAATTTAGTTCTGTCAAATTTTTCTCGGTGGTAGGCAACAACATCAGCCGCCGGCATAAGTTACCACCCACCAGACAAAGGCTTGCCGCCAAGCGATTCGTCGTGTTCCGGCATGATGTCTGGTGAAGCCGTACGGAGAACGGGTCTGAGCAGTTGTGTTGCGATGTGTGCCGGGTACGATGTGCCTAATGTTGTTGTGTCGGGAGTTTGGTCGTGAAGGCTCTCCAGATCATCCTCTGGCGCAGCATCGTTGGTCGTGTTGTTGGGTTAAACATTGCATCACCTCGCTCAACTGCCGTCTTCCTTCCTATTCACTCAGTTTTTTTGAGTGAATAGGCTTAATAAGCTAGTGTGCTTTACCATCAACGATTGCATCACTGCTTACCATCAGGCGGGATTGCAGTTAAGCACTAGTTTATAACTATTAAAAAAAAAAAAAATTAAGATACTCCATAGACAGTTTAGACGTGCGTTAAAAACAACGACTAACAAAACGTCAATTTAGGTCAGGCGCGGACAAATTTGCCAGTAGGTACTATATTTTATTTAGGTATCTTCTGTCCTTTTCGAAAGAAAAAGATGCACGCAACCTAAAAGTTAGTGAATGAAATGAAATGAAATGAAATGAAATGAAATGAAATGAAATGAAATGAAATGAAATGAAATGAAATGAAATGAAATGAAATCGTTTATTAAGCAAGTAGGATCACTGATCACTTTTACACGTCATGTTTATTTTTTATTTTATTTTTTAACTAGATGAAGCCGGCATTTCCTAACTGACTACCTCTGAGAAGAAATGGCCGAAACAAACTCAGGGATCATCGTCTTTTTTCAAGTCCAGACATTAAAAATGAAAATGTTTACAATAATTTACCTTATAATTACGCATATTGCTTAATAAAAATTAACAATGCTTAACAGAGCGAGCAGCTCAATCCCAAGCTTTTTGTCTTCTAAATAATCTGTGATTTTATAATACCCCTTTTTGCAAAGTTTGGCCTTTATATGGTTCTTAAATCGTTTAATGGGTAAGTTTCGAACGTCCATGGGAAGCTTGTTGTAAAAGTGTATACATTGACCCATGAACGAGTTGCCTACTCTGTGGAGACGAGTGTGATGTAAAGCAAGATTGTGTTTGTTCCTGGTATTTACATTATGAATATCGCTTATCTTCTTAAAATTCGAGATATTTTTATGAACATACATAAGATTTTCAAATATATATTGTGAAGCTACAGTCAGAATGTTCACCTCTTTGAACTTTTCTCTAAGAGATTCTCTAGGACCAAGGTTATAAATGGCTCGAACAGCCCTCTTCTGTAAAACAAAGATGGTATTGATGTCCGCACAAGTTCCCCAGAGAAGAATCCCATAAGTCATAAGACTATGAAAATAACTAAAATAAACAATTCTGGCTGTATCCACATCAGTTATCTGTCTAATTTTCTTAACAGCAAAGGCGGCAGAACTGAGTCTACCCGACAGCTTCTCAATGTGAGGACCCCATTGTAACTTGGCGTCAATAGTTAATCCAAGAAAAACTGTCGACTCGACAGGGATCAACTCTACTCCATTCAGTTGAACATTGGTACTTAGCTGCCTGACATTTGGCGTAGAAAATTTAATGACTTTAGTTTTTTTTTCATTTAAAAGGAGGTTATTTACATTAAACCAATGGACAACTTTAGAGAGTGCATTGTTAACTTCGTCAAAGTTTGTTAGCTGACGCTTGACTTTAAAAATAAGAGAAGTGTCATCCGCGAACAATACTATGTTGTGGTTATCCCTCACGTGATGAGGTAAGTCATTAATATAAATTAAAAACAAGAATGGACCTAGAATTGAGCCCTGCGGAACGCCCATGGTGACCACAGATCCTGCAGATCTCTTGCCATTAACATCAACCCTCTGAATTCGATTATTCAGATAAGAAGTCAGAAGGTCGAGAGCTCTGTCCCTCAAACCATAATGGTACAATTTCCTGATAAGAGTATCATGATGTACGCAATCAAAGGCCTTGGACAAATCACAAAAAATACCAAGAGCATCTTGCGATTCCTCCCAGGCCCCAAATATGTTCTTTAGCAACGCCACGCCCGCATCCGTAGTTGAACGACCCTTTGTAAAACCAAATTGTTTCACGTGCAATAAATTGTGTAAGTTAAAGTGCCTCAACAACTGTTTCAAAATTAATTTTTCAAAAATTTTGCTCAAAGTTGGTAATATCGATATTGGCCGAAAATTCGTGGGATCAGTTGTACTACCAGATTTGAACAGTGGAATTACTTTGCTTAGTTTCATCAAATCAGGAAATACACCAGATGTGACACAAGAATTAAAAACAATTGCTAAGAAAGGTGCGATAACATCTATTATTGAAGCTACAGTGTATACTGACAAACCCCAATGATCGGCAGTTTTTTTTACATCAAGATCCTTAAAAGATTCTATAATGTCTTTAGCAGTCACAAATGTAAATTCAAAGTGATTGTCACATTCTGGAACACATTCTTTTAGTATGGCATATGCAGAAGTGGAGGAAGAAGACAAAGTTTTTGTTGTCATTATTGGAATATTAGTAAAAAAATTCTCAAACTCAGTTGCTACATCCAAGTCCGCCTTTATATCTTCATCGTTAATTTTAAGATGGAAATCGCGGTTCTGTACTTTGGTTCTTCCAGTTTCAGAATTTATAATTCCCCAAGTTGTTTTGATTTTATTGCCAGAAGATTTTATTTTATTTTTAATGTGTATGGCTTTTGCTGAGGAACAGGCTCTTTTAAAAGTTTTTGAATAATTTTTAACAAAATCTTGAAAAGCTTCATCATGGTTAAATGTTTTTTCCTGATATAATTCATACATTTTTTCCCTGCTTTTATAAATACCTGGGGTTGCCCAGTCACTAAATATAATACGGTCGCTAACAGGCAATGTTTTTTTTGTGAAAACTTTCATAAATTCACAATTAATGAGATTAAATAGTACACTATACGCATGATCCGGATTGGCGTGATAAGGCAAGTCCGGTAGCCTTTCAATTAAATTATTTTTAAATTGTCCTAAACGATTTTCATTTATAGGAACAAAACTCACAAGTTTTCTTTGAGCTCTGACTTCACTTTTCTGAGTAAAAGTAACTAACTGGCCACAGTGATCAGAGTCTAACTCGTTTATAATTAAATGGTCAGAAGGTCTTGAGTTAGTAAAGATGTTGTCTAAACAGGTGGCACTCGTGGCAGTTATTCTAGTCGGCTCAAAGAATCTTGCGTACAAGTTATAAGACGTGAATAATGACATAAATTTATTAACTGTAGCTGATTTCTCTAGAACATTAATGTTGAAGTCTCCACAAACAACAACTGTTTTGTTACTGCGACAAGTCTTTAATAAAACTTCCTCCATATATTTCTCAAAAATATCATAGGAAGCACATGGGGGCCTGTAGACACTTATTACAATGAACCGCTCAAGCTCGATGCAAGCAATTTCAATAACCCGCTCAACAGAGAGGCTTACAATATCAGTCCTTTCTTTAAATTTGAAATTGTTACGAACAATTATTAGGGAGCCACCCCTTATCATATTCACTCTGCTGAACGAGCTAGCAATCTGATGGTTATTAAAGCTGAACATGAACTGATGGGCTTTTAACCAATGTTCAGTAAGACAAACAATATCAATGTAATTACAGTTCATGAACAACTCCAATTCTAATTGTTTATTTATCACACCCTGTATATTTTGATGAACAATTTTAAGGTTATTATTATTCATTTTATTTTGAAAATTATTTGATGGGTGTGATATTATTATATCTTGGTTTACGGTTATGCTAGAGTTTAACTCTGTTGTCTCAATGTCCCTTGATAATGGGTACAAGTCTAACTTGGTATTTAAAATAGTGCTAGAGGTTGACTCTATTGTCTCAAGTTGTAATTTAAATAGCTTGGAACATATTCCAAGCTCTGCTCATTAGCACTAAGTGTATTACTTAACTGCTCAATAGAAGCAGTATAGTTAGCCAAACACTTGGCTGACTTATATATATAGTATGATAGCGATTCTGCTACCTGTCCTTTATAAAAATTACAAAGATAATAGTTATCTTTGGTCATAAAATAATTTTGACTAATAAGTACATTAGAGTCAATAAATTCAAATTTTTCATTATATAATGTCATAGTTTGTAATGTCATATTACATCTATATCTAATTTTGTTTTCCGTCTGTGACAGGCCATTGCCATAAGGAAAGGCAAACAAAACTATTTTATTTACATTTAAGGAGGCTAGACTTTCAAAATATTTCTTAATTTTTACACTGTTTGCATTTCCCCTTCTCCCAATCAAAATAACAATGGTTGTGGATGGACTGTAATTACCACTTATAACTTTTTCTATAATTTTACTGTAAGATGCTTCAGGCATACAATAATTAATTACTTGGTCATTTAAATGGTGTTGTAGTGTATGACCCATATTTTTACCCATTTCATCGCAGTACATCAATATTTTATTTCTATTGTTTAACAATTTATTTGTTATTATTAATTCTTCTGTGTTTGGTGTGGCGAGGGAAGTACTGCTGAGACTGTCAAACAACTCCACAGTATGAGTCACTGATGGTGCAGACTCATTAGAGACAGCTGACCGTGAACAGCCCGATGGACCATGATTACAATCAGGTGTTAGATTGTTCGTTAAAGAGTTTAACATTCTCTCGTTCTCACTACACAGGTCCACCAGACCATTCATTGCCAGAATATACTCTCCCATTTCCTTTTGAGAAATCTCATATTTAGCTATAACATTATTCAAGGAATCCTGTAAGCGGAGAGTCTCTGACTGTAATTGTTGAATTTCAGCCTCATAATTATTTTTAATGCTATCTAATTTTATTTCATGCCCACTAATGGTTTCTTTTAATTTTTGAGAACTTTTTAATACATTAAAGCTTTTTGAAAAAGTGTTTTTGTTATTTTTAATTAATTTCCGAGTTTTTCTAATCATTTTATTAATTTTAATGTATTTTTTTAACTTATTTTTACTACTATTTACAAATGGGGGAGGGCTTGATATCTGAATGGGGGCCTCTGTCAATAACAATAATAAACACACCTAAAACAATTTGTTCCGCCACTTCTTCTTCCCAGCGAAAGCAATAGGAAGTGTCGATGGGCGTTTTGGGGGACTGTCTTATCTAATATTGACGTTCAAAAAGTGCTGATTCTCAGACTAATTTGAATAAATGAATTTTGATTTTGATTTTTGAATAATATCCAATAAGTATACTTAAACAATAACTCTTATTTAATTTACATATTCGCTCCTACCTTGCACCACCGTACCTTGTAATCGCTCAGGGCTGATTGATGAACTCCCCCTCCCACTTCGCCAGGCGGACTGGACTCCCCCGCCGTTTAGCCCGAGTGATCCATGACTATGGAATCTATTACCCTGGCTACATTACCACAATGCCCTGCAAACTCTGTTTTATTTTACATGTTTCCATCATGCTTATTGCAAGTTCGGATAAGGTATAGGTAATTGTCTCTTCTTCTTGATAGTTCTCCCTCTTAAGTACCTATTTTCCAAATTTCTCGGCACTAGAGTCCCCTGTTTAGAGGGAACTCTAGTGGTGCTTTCTCTATACAAACATATTCCGCTGTTATCTTCGTGGATAATGCTATTAGAGCAATTTTTTTACTACAATTTTACACCGTGATTATAGGTGGTCATCATTTGATTTTTTTCCGAAAGTTAATCAATAAAAAAAATACGATACTTCAAAATCGCGAAACATAACCCATTTTTGCCCTGATGTTCAGATGACTATTAGATAAACGTGATAAATTTTTGACAAAAAAGAAAATAATAGAAGCTTAGGTATACTTTTCATCTAAATTTTGATACAAAAATAATTGAGATCTGCCGTGTTTTGAAAAAGAAAACCGCGGAATACGAAACGTCTTTTGGTCAACGTTTTTGTGGGTAAAATCAGCCTGAGCTGCAACTTGCACTTTACCGGGAGAGGTTGGAAGCAGCGCGACGGCAATAGTTTCTTCAAATACCTATTTTCCAAATTCCTCGGCCCTAGAGTCCCTTCTTAAGGGGAAAGCGCCAGGGAAGCCCGGCAAATTCAAATTTATCTAAGTTTTTATTATTTTCTGATTCAAATACAAATTGTAAAAAAGCCAAGAAAATATATATGAAAAAGAGAATGGAAGAGAATACTCTTTATTGTGTTCACAATATAAATTACAGAATATAAATATAAAGATTTTACAAAGAGTGACACAATGGGCGGTCTTGTCCCTGAGGGTGATCTTTTACATAAAACATTCAGGTTTGTCAGGTTGTATGTTAGATTAATTATTTTAACTAATTTTCGCAATAGGCCCTAGAGTCCCTTCTTAAGGGGAAAGCGCCAGGGAAGCCCGGCAAATTCAAATTTATCTAAGTTTTTATTAATTTCTGATTCAAATACAAATTGTAAAAAAGCCAAGAAAATATATATGAAAAAGAGAATGGAAGAGAATACTCTTTATTGTGTTCACAATATAAATTACAGAATATAAATATAAAGATTTTACAAAGAGTGACACAATGGGCGGTCTTGTCCCTGAGGGTGATCTTTTACATAAAACATTCAGGTTTGTCAGGTTGTATGTTAGATTAATTATTTTAACTAATTTTCGCAATAGTATAACACACTACCAGTAGCAATAGATTTCATTTTGACGATTCAACAATATTCATTTCGTTATATACGTTGTTGAGCGGACAGTTTGTTTCGAATATATACAGCAATATGCTTCAAAAGTAGCTGGTGGCTGGTAGTGGCTGGCGGAGAACTACTCAGGATCGAGCTTGTTGGCGTGCCATGAAGGAGGCTTATGTCCAGCAGTGGACGAGTAGAGGCTGATGATGATGATGATGCTTCAAAATTATTCAAATAGTGTGTTACGCAATCAATTGACAGCCTCCGTGGCGTAGCCGTAGCGGACGCGGCCGCTGCGTAAGGTGGCGCGGGTTCGATCCCCGCACAGTGCAAGTATTTGTATGCATGAATATTAATATTTGCACTGGTCTGGTCGTGCCTCGGAAAGCAGGTTAAGCCGTTGGTCCCGGTTGCCCTACGAACATCTAGTGGCAGTCGTTACGGGTTGTTGGAGCCCTCAAAAGTCCAACAATTAGTCTAACTGCAATGCTTCGATGTCGCCTTCGGGTTGTGGAGGTCAGACGGCAGTCGCTTCACGGAAAATGTCGAAGTTTAGCCATATCAGCAGTTGGACTGGTAAAGCGGACCTCAGACTCCAAAGCTGAAAAGGCTTCGGATGCGACTGGGATTAACGCTGGGATGATGATGAGTGAGAATATAATATTTAAGGGGGGCTCCCGTACAACAAATGTGATATTTTTGCCGTTTTTAAAGATGGTACGGAACCTTTCGTGCGCGACTCGCACTAGGCCGTTTTTTTTTGTTTTCGTTTCTTTCATCTGCAGTTACCGCTTACCGCTTAGGTACCGTTACCGCTTTGACGTCGTAACTACTGAACCGATTGCTTTGAAATTTTGCAGACATAAAGTTACAAGTCCGGATTAAATAATGGGTACTTTAAAAATTTGATATTCCAGAGGGAAATCTAAAAAGCGCGTCATAACCGACGTTCCCGCAGGCAAAGCCGCGGGCGGAAAGCTAGTTATCTATAATGTAGAAACAATCCCATATTAAGGACAGCCCTGAGTTTAACTCAAGTTGCTAAACAACATTGGTTTTCGGCTATAGTATCAAAAGGGACAAGTTCCGCAGTATACGATGCCAGAAAAAAAAATCTTAATTTAACTGACAAAGGCGACGGCCAGACGGTCCATTTGGGGTACTTTTACTATTATTATTGATATGTACCTAATGTTGTACAGTCGTGCTGTGTTCTATTGTACGAAAATGCCGCCGACTTTAATAATAATAATTGTAAATTCATTTACTTTCTCCCACAATGGTTTTGTAGTGCTTAACAGTTTTGGATTATATTATAAAGTCACATTGAGAGAGCTGGTGCCTGAAGTTGGTTTTACGAAAACCTGTAGTAGGTACAGGTCACCAGTGCTACTATCAAGCAGGTAACATGTTTTCCTAATAAACATTTAAACCAAAACAAATAAATAAATGAGAAGATAGAGCAATGAGAAAGGAGAATAAAGGAAAAAAGAAATGACAGTCAGGTTATATTGACATTGCAGACTTTCCAGTAAAGTTCTTTTTGATCAATTTTTAAATTAAGTCTGAGACACTCTTTCTAAGAGAAATTTAAGCAGATTCATTAAATAACTGCGCCTTTTCCCCTCCATGCTAATTAAAAACATAAAAATGTATAGTGACATCCGTAGTGTAAATTTGTACTATATAAACTCAAAATTGTACAGTCATCAAAGGGATGAGTCAAAGTGACAAGGGCCTTCAGATAAAGAAGTTTGTTTGAAACTTACGGTTAGGTACTTTTTCTTTATACAGTCGACACTTTTGACAATACTTATACAACTTTTTTTTATGCGAAAGCTGAATATAGTTCTCAACTGAATGGATTCCAATCATTTTTACACCATGTTATATTGTTTCCCAAATACATTTAGAAATTGTTGAAGTGTTGTTACCGAGCCCGCCATGCAGCTTGCGATACTTAGATCATAGTAATTGCGCGCACCCGTCAGCTGATGCCAGAGGTCAACGCACGGCGCTCGCCTGCCCGAGCGGAGCTTTGACCATATTTTTGTTGGGACAACCAAGTAGAACAGCAAGCTCATAACTTTGTGGTTTTTCATTATGCATATATTTTTGAAATTTTGTAGATAGATTCTTTACTTAAAAATACTGGACACGTGTTTCCGGTTGCGCATTAACCAAAAAATAATGTTGTATATTCAGTGGTTGGTTTTGATTGTTTGGTATAATGGATTCTCAAAAGTGGATAACCTTAGAAGGTTGTCCACTTTTGATTATCCATTCCTGACACTTTTGAGGACGACCAAACTTTGGAAGTTTGGTCGTCCTCAGTAAGCTCTTGCATTTGTTTGTAATATGAGTCACTCATCAATGACAGCGCAGATAGATGTTTATTAATTGGACATAGTTTGTTTGTTACGCAGTTTTTGCGGGTGGTTGTTGTCTCGTCTTATAATAATAATATAGTAACCCATACGTATTGGACCCTGGCCAAGCAATAGATCCCCTATCACAAAATGACACCTACAAATACTTAGGTTTTGAACAATTACACCAGATCGATCAAAAACAAACAAAAAATAAAATAATCGCTAAATATAAACACAGACTCAACATGCTCACAAAATCACAACTGACGTCGCGCAATTTAATATAATCCATTAATTCTTTTGCTATTCCCATACTCACCTACTCTTTTGGAATTATAAACTGGACCAAAACTGATCTGACTAAATTACAGCGCTGCATAAATACTACATTAACTAAGAATAGAAAGCATCATCCAAGATCCTGTGTTCAAAGACTCACGCTACCGCTAGACGAAGGAGGACGCGGTCTTGTAGATATAGAAAACTTGCACAACAAGCAAATAACTAACTTAAGAAAGTTTTTCATACAGAAGGCCCAACAATCTCCCCTACATAAAGTAATCACACAAACAGATAAAAAAATTACTCCACTTAACTTACACGCTATCGACCCACAAACCAATGAACGTATTACCAATAAAGCAGGAAAAATAGCAGCTTGGCAACGTAAATTTCTCCATGGAAGACACCGCTTCGACTTGCGGCAACCTCATGTCTATATCAAAGCATCGAACGCGTGGCTGCGGCGAGGCGAACTCTTCCCTGAGACGGAGGGATTTATGATTGCCATCCAAGATCAGGTCATTGACACAGCCAACTACCAAAAATTCATCATTCGCAGACCTAACTACAATGACTCCTGCAGACGATGCCATGGTGCGTCCGAGACCATCCAACACATCACAGGTGCATGTAGAGCCATAGCGCAAACCGACTATAAACACCGCCACGATCAAGTTGCTGCAATAATTATTGCAGCAACTTGGCTAGTGATTGGTGGATTATAATCCACCAATCACTAGCAATACAAACAAAACTAATTACAGATAAAGTTCCCTACTACAAATACAAACCACAGGCAGTGTTAGAAAACAATAATTTCAAGTTATACTGGGATAGGACCATAATCACAGATAAAACCATATACAACAACAGACCAGACATAACTATGGTAGATAAAGAAAATAAACTAGCGTACATAATAGACATAGCTGTATGCAACACCCATAATCTTACTAGCACACACACTGAAAAAATTGCAAAATACACAGATATATCCATAGAGCTTAAAACGCAGTGGAACATCACCCACACCAAAACTATCCCCATTATAATATCCAGCACAGGAGTCATCCCAAAAACCCTACACAATAGCCTTAACACATTAAACATTAACCCGTCTACTTATCTTCTACTACAAAAAGCAGTTATTCTTAACACATGCAGATTAACCCGAAAATTTTTAAATACTTAATTAATTCAATATTTTTTACTTAAAAGCACTTGGCTTCGGCCCGTGCCAAATTCGACCCACACACAGATGTGAGATATTTTAAAAAAAATAACGAGGAATAATAATAATAATAATAATTTATTTCAGGCAAAACCCATAACTTTACACAAGCAAAATAATACAAATACAAACTAAGAAAAAAGAATAAAGAATACAGTAAAAACTTAAATACCACTTAACCCTAACTTAACCTAAATGCTCTAACTGCTGCCTTAACTTAAATGCTCTATATTTCTCAACACAGATAGTATCAATAATTTCCGCATTACAGGAGGTGTGGTAGAGGATAGGGTTGTAACGGAGGCTTGTTAGCGGAGGCGGAGGCGGATGCGAAGGCGACGAGTCTCACCTCCGCGGATGCGGAGGTTAACGGAGGCGGAGGCGGAGGTGAAAGTACATATAGAAAAAAATGAAATTTATGGTTAATTAAAACAATTTTTTTATTTTAAATACGTACATTAATAGTAGTATACTTGGTAAAAAAAATATTACCTTCTTGTAATGAAAATTAAGGAGAAATAGTGTTTGCCGCATTCCCACCTCGCACTAATTGATTCTTGAACATTTCGCGCGCAAACGCGGCTGGACGGTTGTCGAGCGTCGCAGCTTGCGCGTTATTTATTTTATAAATACGTAAATAAATCTCCGTTATAACTCCGCAAAAATTGTGCGGAGGCGGAGGCGGAAGCGAAGATACGATTTCTTGCGGAACTTCCGCAGTAACGGAAGCGGAGGCGAAGCTCCGTTACAACCCTAGTAGTGGACAAATTGCTCACTAGGGGGTCCGAATCAGGTTCCTGGGGTGAGACCGTTGGGTAAGGACGTCTGACTCCTAAAGAACTAAATATTCTCCGAATTTTAGTCACGGGACAGCGGGTTTTCTACCGTATTATCTACCTATCTAGGATTCTGTAATAACAACCTTTGAGCCGTGACGTGTACTGAGACCTCGGGATTAATTAATACAATTAAAAGAAATACAATAACACTAATGATGTGAAATTTAATTTAATTTAATAGAAATGGAAAGTTAATTGTATTGTACAGCACTGTGTGTATGTCGATTGGTATAATTAAGAGTAATGAGATCAAAGATTTGTTTGTAATCAACATAAATTGGAAAAACCCGCCAAAATCGTGTCGGGCCACGCTCAGTGTAGGATTCCGTAGTTTCCCGTCTGTCACAATAAGTGACCCCACATAAAAGTTAAAATCATTGAGTTATAAACGTATTAATAATAGCTCAATGTAAATAAAAAAATATTATTTAAAAACAAAAAACCCGCCTGCATAAAACTCTAACGAACTGAAAAGGTAGAACTTCAAGTTGCAATAAAAGGTTGGTGGGGTTGGAGGCTCTTCATCATCCGCCCTACTCACCAGACCTTTCGCCTACAGACTACTGCTTTTTCCAGAATTTGAATAGATTTTTTTTTTAAATTAAATTATAAACTAGCACTTGACCGCAATCCCGCCTGATGGTAAGCAGTGACGCAGTCGTTGATGGTAAAGCGCACTATTAGTTTATTAAGAGCCTATTCACTCTAGCCTTGAAGACACTCAAATTGTAGTCTGATGGAAACACCGCCGCTGGCAAACTGTTGCAGTCCCTCGATGTACGCGGTATAAAAGAGGAGGCGAAACGCTTTGTCCGGATCGTAATGGTGTTAACAACGTAAGGGTAGAAACTTGCCGTACGACGGGTCGTCCGATGGTGGAACGGAGATGGAGGAATTAAATCATGCAATTCCCTCTCACACTCCCCAAAATGCATCCTATATAAGACCGAAAGGCTGGCTACTCTACGCCTGTGCCCTAGGCTTTGGAGACTGTCTCGAGTTAAGTCAGGGTTACCAATCAGCCTCTTCGCCCGCCTCTCAACTGAATCCAAAGTGGCCAGGTGACACTTAGCAGCACCAGCCCAAATGTGGCTGCAGTATTCCACACACGAACCGACCTGTGCTTTGTACAACATTAAAAGCTGCCCTGGTGTGAAGTACCGCCGGACCTTTGCGATAACGCCAAGTTTCTTGGCAGCCACCTTGGCCTTGGACTCAATGAACCGCCCAAAGTTTAGGTTGGAGGAAATCTCAACTCCCAAAAGCCGAAGGCGGTCGGTACACTCCAAGGATACATTTCGAAAAGTAGGAGCCAAGGGAACGAGATGAACGGGCTCCTTTTGGGGGTGAAGAGACACGCCTGTGTTTTAGCGGTATTGAATGCTACAAGTTTGGCATTGCCCCATTCGGAGAATGCCACTTTCCTCTCGTCCAGCTGATTTCTTTAAGAATCAATAAACTGCCACTGTGTTGGCAAAAATACATTGATTGCATGGGTAATTACTTCAATTAATACAAAAGATTTTTTTTCTATTAAACGGCAATTTTATATTTAAAGACTTTTTTATATAAAATATATTTAGAATATATATAAAAAAATATGTAATTCTTGTTTTTTGTTCCATTTAATATAAAGTTATATACATATTTAGAATCAGTGTTTAAAATCCTTCATTTTGATATCCCACTCGATATGCTTGGTAGAAATTTATTTCTTTATATCTCACAATATGGCGTCATAAATCCGCCATTTTGGTTTTTTTTAAATGTCACCTATCTAGTAGCAGTTGGGCAATTAAGGCAAATCTAACGATACCTCAAATGTGAAAATCCGTTCAGCGGTTCTGGAGATACTAGGTAATAAAGAATAATACATACAAGATAGGCGCTTAAAACATAACCCTCCTGGCAGTCGGGTAAAAATAGGCTATTTGTTACATTAAGTTGAGATACTGATATACAGGTTTAATAAACCTAGCTATGGCATGTCGCTAATTTTACATAATTCTCTGTGTAATAATATGTTCTGTATGATCTTATGTATATTTTTAGTCACTTAGGTAATAAGTTATGTATGTATTGGTATAAGAATATATTAATAGCTTTTATTTTACAATGTTGTGTAAGTTTTTTTGAATAAAGATTATTATATTATAATACTAGCTTTCCGCCCGCGGCTTCGCCCGCGTGGAGTTCGGTTTTATCGCGCTTTTTAGATTTCTCAGTGTTTCTCTACTATATTATGCATTTATTATACATACAAACCTTCCTTAAGAATCACTCTATCTATTAAAAAAAACCGCGTCAAAATCCGTTGCGTAGTTTTAAAGATCTAAGCATACATACGGACATACAGCGAAAGCGACTTTGTTTTATACTATGTATTGATTATACTAGGTAAGTACAGAATCCTAAAAGCGGGCGTACAAAGAACGGTGATAACTAAAGAAAGGCTTATTTATTGTTACTTCCAACTAAGGCTTATATTCATCCTAATACCATCAACTCAGAAAAAATCTTAGCACCGCCAAGTACATCGCCATTGCTCGGGAAATTGGGTTACCGCCGGTTTTATGGCCAGCTACATGACACCAGTCAGCGAAACACGACGACGCCGACACTTCGTGTACATTAGGTGTAGCTAATTATATGTATTTATAGATTTTAAGTTTTTATGTTTGTATAGTATTATGTAGATTTGTAAGTATGGGCCTTAATGCCTGTCATAAATGGACAATTAAATAAAATAAATACATAGGTACCTATTTTATATTTGGTGGTAATTTTGGATTGCCTGAACCGATTTTAAACATTCTTTTTTTTATTTTGGAGAATATACGTCCAGGATAATAATACATATATGTAAATTAATATAAAAAATGCTTGTATATATGGTTAATTAACAAACTTACCTACATACCTATTCCAGAAAGTTTACTGTGTTACTGAGTCCTAGAAAGGTTTATTCTACTTTTGAGGTATTTTTTCAATTTTTTCATACGAATAACTCAAAGGTTAGAGGTAGAGTTTTATTTTTGCTTTCGGAGCGATTATTTACGAAAATATTAACATTATTAAAAATGATTTGAGTAACCCCTATTCATTTTTAAAATTTTAAATACCAGTCCAACAACATATCACACGCTAGGTGGAAAATTATAAAAATATTCGCTCCCCACTTTACGTGTACACTTTATTTTTATTTGGGAAAGGAAATCATCAAATGACCTCTCTCGCTCTGGGTGGAGCGGAAGGGCGTGTCAGAATTTTACTGACTAAAACCCACCCGTGTTTTTGTTTGCCTATGCGACAGGGCCACGCTTTCTTTTTTAACCAACTCGTAACCCTGACCTGGGAGGCTTCGGCCTTTGTGGACCCCCCGTCACGATGTCCTGACATCTCTTTGAGGCGCGCGAGAGAAACACAACGCGCCGTCGACTCGGGCCTGGTCCTTACCGGGCGACGAGCTTCCCACTGCTCACCGCCCGCAAACCCGTGCCTACGGTGGCTGGGAGTTCGATGTCGTCTTCTAACCAGGGCGTCTCCTGCGGCAGCTAGAGGCGTGAGTGCGCTGGGATTATCGCTGCCTCACACGCTCCGCCTCCTCCTTTGCCAACATCACTGCTTCGCAGAAGGAGGTGACTGCCTGCCATGCACTCTCGCTCCGGACCATGGCTTGGAACAGGGTCGGACGCGAGAGATCGTCGCCGATCGCCACCACGAGAACATGGCGGTGCTCTACCCAAGCCGGACCGTATGCTCCATCATGTCCTCAGGGATAGCAGGCCTTATCCGGAATAGGAACCTCCCGAAATAGCCGTGTCCGGTGAGGCTTGCGTTAGGTGGAAGGTGAGGGCGCCGTGGCGCCTTTCTAGCTATTCTTCAAAGAGGGGCTACCGCCGCTATTGCGGCCTGCCCATGGGGGGCGTGCCCTAATAAAACATTCTCTCCCACTTTTTATTTTAGCGCTTTATTAGAGTGATTAATGTATATATTGGTATCAACCAAATTTCAACTCTCTAATGCTAACCCTGTCACTGAGATTATCCGCGGATGAAGAGACAGACAGATAGACTTGGCGAAACTAGAAGGGTAAGTGATTTTTTTTCATTTCCACCCTGACGTGAGACTTATTGTTGGATAGGGATTTAAAAATGAACACATGTTTACTCAAATTCTTTTTTGATATTGTATTATACTTTCGGAAATAATCGCTTCAAAAGTAAAAAAAAATGGGGTGCATATTTTTTCTAACTTTGAACAATAAGTTAATATGGAAAAATCTCAAATGTAAAACTTTATAAAGACTTTCTAGGAAAATTATTTTGAACTTATTAGGTTGAATAGTTTTTGAAAATTACAAAATAATTTCTGAATTAAGTTAGTAATTTAACCGTATATTATAAGCATTTTTTAATAATAGTTTACATATTTTATTCTTGAACGTATCTTTTTTCAAATAAAAAAGAATTATGTATTAAAATCGGTTCACGCAATCCAAAACTACCACCGAAAATCCAACATTTAAATCCGTCTTTTTTGTATATATTTATTACTAACCGAAGAGGCTGGCGTGCACTTTACATTACTTCGTGATCACAGAAATCGTAATAATATTACTACTTACGATTTCTGTGTTCGTGATGTTAAGATTTTTCCCGAGTTTCATACCGGACCCGACCCCATGGGACTGTCGAATTGTTTGCTTGGTTTCTCGTCATAGAAATTTGTTCATTGTTCATAACGTACAAAATCTATGAAAACACTTGCGGGAAGTAAACTGATCCGTAGACAAAGCGCGCATGCGAAATTAATTTATGGCCGTAGAAATTCCGGAATTACTTTGGCCGGTTCACTCCATGTGACAACACCTAATATTTTTTTTATATATACTAATATACAGAGTGGTGCTGACAATAGGACAATAAATTAAACATCGTGTACCTCAACACATTCTCAGTCTACCCATAAAAAATCATAAATATGTCCATTAGTTTAGTCACAGGAAAAATATTTTTAATTTTTCACATTTTCTACATGATGTCTTATTGATAAGGAAACGCTTACAGGTTAATGACCGCCGCATCCTGCGGTAGCAAACTTTAATAATAATAGCGCGAAAAATGCAAGTCGATACAGGATCGCGCTGTCGCCGATCGAAGGTCAGTGAACCAATATTTTTAAAGGATGCTCTATTCCGTTTGCAATTTTATGCAATTCATTCATTCAGTCAATCAGAGCCTATTCACTCTAGCTTTGAAGACGCTTAAATTGTAGTTAGACGGAAACACCGCCACTGGCAAATGGTATTAGTTCCTCGATGAACCCGGTATTAAAGACGAGTGGCGACTAGGGGTCGCAATACCGAATCATTTAAGCAAAACCGGTAATTTCGGTAATGACTCGAGACCAATATACCGATTAATCCAGCATTTTCGATGTTTCCTGGCTAAAGTTAGCAAATTTAGTATACCTAATGAAGTTAGTTTGCGGAGGAATAGTAAGTAGTTACCTAACCTATATGATTTTATCTTCTAGATAAAACAAAATTTTCATTGACACGAGGTTTAATATTCTTTGATATGTTCATAATATTAATCATTTAATTCTTAGCAATAATTTACTAATACTAAATGCCCGTTTATTCCTTTATTAAAACAACTTAAGCTGACTGCCGTCTTCCTTCTTATTTACTCTGTTTTGTTTTATATAAAAAGCCTAATAAAGAAAAATTGGTGTGCACAACGGAAGCACATCCTCTCATTCCAAGTGCACCTCTGCAACATTCGAGAACTGGACTCAAATATCGATGCATCACCTCCTAGAGGCTTATAAGCCTCTCCTGCTTTTCTTGACGGAGGCTCAAATTAGATGTCCGTCAGATGCGGCATACCTCAACTACGCGGGATACTCTTTGGAGCACCATTTCCTGCAGCGTGCCGGGGTCTGTGTGTAGGAATGTCCGCAATGATATCTGTTGCCGGTGTCTCCGTCGTCTTGAAGACCCTAACTTCTCGTCCCTATGGTTGTTGGTTGATACAAGTCAGCAAATAGGGATGAGACGCGCCACTTCTTCGCATCATCCTTGGCAGCAGGTCTGCTTTTCTACTGACAAACCGTCGAAATGTGCGGACGCTATATCCGATGTGGTCCGTCAAGCTATGGAGTATTTAATCTCTTTCAGTGACGTGCTCGTCGGTGGCTCAGCTCGCCGATGGTTCAACGCCGACTGTATTAAGCTGAATAGCGTAAGCACACGGCATTTCTCACCTGGGTTGACCCTCATGACCGCAGAGCTCCGGAGCTAAGCTCTAAGAAGAGAGCCTTTAATCGTGCTGCCATGTCCTACAAAAAGGTGCTTAAGAAGGCTCGCTTCGACCGCATTACTCATATTGGCAACAAGCTCTCTGCGCAGCCGTCTGGTCTTTCTGTGTTTTAGCGTCATTGAATGCCACAAGATTGGCTTCGTCCCATTCTGTCTTTTACAGACATCCTTAGGTTGGAATATCAACCTTTGGAGAGAAAAGTTGTGTAGGTAGGTAATCTACGTTGTTTTACTTACACTATACAATAAATATAGGTATATTACATATATATAAAGTGTGTCATACTAATTTATTATTTTTTTTTTACTAATTATAAACTAGAGCTTGACTGCAATCCCGCCTGATGGTAAGCAGTGATGCAATCAAATGCAAATGGCAAGACTTTGTCTGGTGGGTGGTAACTTCTGCCGGCAGCCGATGTTCCAACTAAATAACTAAGTAAATAACTAATTAAATAAATACATATACGCACACACATACATGTAACATACATACATGTAACGTAATTAACTCACACCCCTATTAAAATATTATGTTTTAATCATAATACATATCTACCTACACTGAATTTTTAATTTAACATTCTTGGAGAACGAAGACCTTAACTTTCTTGGCATAAGTTATTTTTTCGATTTTTTGTATTGAATGATTAAATTTGTATGAATACGAGTATAACTGCAATTTTAAAAGTCTGTACAAGGAATAGGGTTAATATGACAATAATTTCCGTAGTTATAATAATTTTTGTGATAAAAAAAATTACCTATATTAAAAACTAGCTTTCCGCCCGCGGCTTCACTCGCGTGGAGTTCGGTTATTTCGCGCTTTTTAGATTTCCCTCGGGAATATCAATTTTTTCCGGGATAAAAGGTAGCCGATGTCCTTTCTCAGGGTCTAAAGATTGTCTGTGCCAAATTTCATAAAAATCGGTTGAGAGGTGCGAGAAAGCGTAACAGACAGACAGACAGACAGTTACTTTCGCATTTATAATAGGTACTAGCTTTCCGCCCGCGGCTTCGCCCGCGTGGAGTTCGGTTATATCGCGCTTTTTAGATTTCCCTCGGGAACATCATATTTTTCCGGGATAAAAGGTAGCCTATGTTCTTTCTCAGGGTCCAAAGATTGTCTGTGCCAAATTTCATCAAAATCGGTTGAGAGGTTTAAGCGGGAAAGCGTAACAGACAGACAGATAGACAGACAGACAGATAGACAGACAGACAGAGTTACTTTCGCATTTATAATATTAGTATGGATTAGTATGGATGATAGACATAAACCAATTCAGTAAACGCTTCTGAATAAACTGTTTTCAGGATGTGCGTTAATTAATTTACATGTTGGAAACATAGATGTTTACAACGTGTAAATTAATTAACGCACTTGAACAAACATTATTATCAAATTTTATTTGATCTTGTTTGATGTTTTTAATAATGTTTTTTAATAAAATTTATTAATAATGTTTAAAGTGAGTAAGTGCTTTTTTATCATAGGTTTAAAAGTGGGCAAAGATTAAGCCCGCCTTACCCACCCCGACAAGTCATTCCATAGTCATTTAAACTCACATCTACAAACAGCCAGACACGAAACAACTACCTGTTGGCAATACAAATGTTTTTTCCGTACGTGAATCGAACCCGTTACACGCAGCGCAGCAGTCGATAGTTCAACCCCAGCGCCAACTATGTCGTCAATTAGGGTTGTTGTTGGTAACCGATATCAAGTAAAAACATGTTTAATGAACGTTGTTACATCGGCTATCAGCCATTTTGTTATTTTGAAAATCTTTAGTAGGTATGAAAGCGAAAAAGCCACAATATGCATCTGAATAAACGCTTCGTCTTTTTAGGTAACTTTTGGTAGGTTGTTAACAAAAAAAAAGCAAACAAATCTTCTAAGTATCGTGAGATTACTTACAGGGGAGAAGGTCTTTAGTGAAATTGCATTTCATCCTTTATCTAAAAATGGACATGAAAGAACATTTTTTATTTCATTTATTTCTTTTAGTCCGGCAAAGTGAAGGATCACCAAGGAAGCGGTTGGCCGAATGTTTACGTGATCAGAAGGCTGGCCTTTTTTTGTTCCCAAAGAATTAACATCACAATACAACGCAGTACTGCTTGCGAAATATTGCAGAAGACGCCTTTTAGGCTTTTTAACCGACTTCAAAAAGGAGGTGGTCACTCAATTCGACCGTATATATGTTTGATTTATGTTGTTCGCGGATAACTTCGTCGTTTATGAATCTATTTTTAGTCCCATGATAAGGAAGTCTGGGTTTGATGGTGGAAGACCAGATAAATCAAGGGGAACTTTAAAATATTGTGAGGACGGCTAGTGCATTTGTAAGTTTTTTCATTAGGTATTTTAAAGCAATTTTAAAGCAACAATTTAATAAGGGTTATCATCATCATCTCAGCGTTAATCCCAGTCGCATCCGAAGCTTTCTTCAGCACTTGAAGAAAGCTCACAATATTTTGATACCGCATATTTTTGTATTTTTTTATAGACTGGTAAAGCGGACCCCAGACTCCAAAGAGTCTGGGGTCCGCTTTACCTGTCTAACTGCCGATTTGGCTAGACTTGGATATTTAAATTTCGATAGACCGCTCTTGAATGCGAAATATCTACTATAAAATCTTACCGTTGAAACGTAGGTGAGCTGCCGATAATGCCAATCCCGTAAAGCATCACGAAGAAGGACATATTATGTAGTTCACTTCACCACCGTTTGCAGGGTGAGTGTGCTCTACTGATCTCGTTATATACCTAAGTACCCACCTATTATCGACCACTCAACCAAAATGCAGATGCAGATGAACTCTGCAGAAGTTCGTTTTCGCTTGTTCACAATGGCAGTTCATGTTCAGATGCTATAGGATGAAATTTGGAGTGTGTGAAAAGAAAAGTGTGTGTGTGTAGACGGTTCATTGGGTCCAAGGCCAAGGTGGCTGCCAGGAAACTTGGCGGTAACGCAAAGGCCCGGCGGTACTTCACACCAGGGCAGCTTCTTATGTTGTACAAAGGACAGGTCCGTTCGTCTGTGGAGTACTGCAGTCACATTTGGGCTGGTGCTACAAAATGTCACCTGGCTACTTTGGATTCAGTGTAGAGGTGTGTGATGAGGCTCATTGGCGACCCAGATTTAACTAAAAACGGTCTCCAAAACCTGGATCACAGGCGTAGAATAGCGAGCCTTTCAGTGTTGTATAGGATGCATTTTGGTGAGTGTGCGAGGGAATTGCATGATTTAATTCCCCCATCTCCGTTCCATCATTGGGCGACCCGTCGTACGGCGAGATTCCACTCTTACTTTGTTGACACCACAACGATCCGAATGAAGCGTTTCGCCTCGTCTTTTATACCGCATATATCGAGGGACTGGAACAATTTGCCAGAGGCGGTGTTTCCGTCGGACTACAATTTAAGTTTCTTCAAGGCTAGAGTGAATAGGCTCTTAATGAAATAGCGCGCTTTACCATCAACGATCGCATCACTGCATGCCGTCAGGCGGGATTGAGTTCAAACATTAGTTTATCATCATCATCAACCTTTATATCGTCCCACTGCTGGGCACAGGTCTCCTCTCATTCAGAGAAGGATTGAGCGTAATCACCACGCTTGCTCAATGCGTGTTGGCGATTTCAGACTTAAAGTCCAGGTTTCCTCAAGATGTTTTTCCTTCACCTTTATAATTTATATTAAAAAAAAAAAGATTTGGATGGCAGAAAATGCCACAGGCAAAAAAGGTACAAAGGCAGAATTAATAATACTCTTCGTAACTTATTTTTGAAAAAGTTTAAATAAACAAGTAAATAGTACACTGTAGACTACTTACCTACACATTTATTTCTCCTTACCCTCGTTATTTCATCCAAAGGTTGTCTGTAAAAAATGGCCCTTTGCAATAAGGCCCCCCATTGTGCCACCCTTTGTTGTCAAATCTTCGTATCTAAAGTTCGATGATTTATGCTGTACATAATAAAGAGTATTCTATTTTAAATATTCAAAATTATTAGGAACAATTGACTAGTTAATAAGTCAGTTACACAGTTTTTTTTTATTATTATAAACTAGTCATCATCATCTCAGCCTCATGAAGTCCATTGCTGGACATATAGGCCTTCCCCAAGGGTTTCCAAAAAGAACGGTTGGTTGCGGCCTGCATCTAGCGCTTCCCTGCGATTTTGGTCAGATCATCCGACCACCTAGTCGGTGGGCGTCCGACGCTGCGCTTGCCGGTACATGGTAAACTACCCGCCTAATGGTAAGCAGTGATGTAAAATACACATTTTTTTACCAAGTATTATAACTATCTTAGCGCTATAGTGATCCACCATGGCTTTCCTTATACTTCGAATTTTTGATGTTTACCTTATGGTAGTGGTAGTAAAGTAGTAATCGGCGCTACCGCTACACACCTTTCTCGTATTAATAGGATAATGGTATAATAATATACCATTATCCTATTAATACGAGAAAGGTGTGTAGCGGTAGCGCCGATCACTACTTTCTGAAGTGACTGACATTCGTAAGACCTATGATCCCTGGTGACATTACCATATTGAAAGTTAGACAAGTTTTAGGGTTTCTAATGAGTGGTAGCCTATTTTATATAATTATACGGATAAGCTAGTGCTTGACGTCAACCCTACCTCATCGTAAGCGGTAATACAATCGTTGATGTTGAAGCGCGCTAGTTTATTAAAAGCCTATTCAATCTAGCCTTGAAGACTTAAATCAGACGGAAACACCGCCGCTGGCAAATTGTTCCAGTCCCTCAATGTACGCGGTATAAAAGACTAGGCGAAGCGCTTCGTCCAGATCGTAGTAGTCTGAAGAACGTAAGGGTGGATACTCGCCGTACGACGGGTCGTCTGATGTTGGGATGGATATGGAGAATTAAATCATGCAATTCCCTCGCACACACCCCAAAATGCATCCTATAGAACACCGACAGGCTGGCTACTCTTCTCCTGTGCTTCAGGCTATGGAGACGGTTTTGAACCAAATCTAGAGTCGCCAATTACTTTCTTCGCTCGCCTCTCCAACGAATCCAAATTTGCCAGGTGGCATTTTGCAGCACCAGCCCAAATGTGACTGCAGTGCTCCACATACGAACAGACTTGTGCTTTCTATTACATTAGAAGCTGTCCGGTGTGAAACACTGCCGGACCTTAGCAATAACGCCAAGTTTCCTGCATGGTAATTATGTAACACACTCATCATCCCAGTCGCATCCGCAGCTTTTTCAGCTTTGGAATCTGGGGTTCGCTTTATCAGTCTAACGGCAGATTTGGGTAAACTTAAAAATTTTACGTGAAAAGACTGCCACCTGACCTCCACAACCCGAAGGCGTTATCGAAGTATTGCAGTTAGACCAATTGCTGGACTTTTGAGGGCTCCAACAACCCGTAACGACTGCCATTAGATGTTTGTATGGCAACTCGGACCAACGGCTTAACGTGCTTTCCGTGGCACGATTAGACCAGTGCAACTATTCATAATTAGGTACGTAACACACTTTCAGTAGCAATGGGCTTCATTTTGACAATTCAACAACATTGCGTTATTTAAGTTGCTGATCAGAAACATTTTTTCGAACATATGAAACAGCAATATGCTTCAAAATGATTGCAATCGATAGTAATAGTGCGTTACGCGATTCGGGTGATGGCAGCCAACTTGCCTTTGACTCAATGAACCACCCAAAATCAAAGGTACCTAAATTCATCTGGGTCTCCCATTAAATGATCAGATCACCAATGAGAAGGACAATTCCAATTATTACTATCAATATTATTAATTCGTTGTTGACACTACTGCGACCCGGACGAAGCGTTTCGCTTCCTCTTTTATACCGCGTACATCGAGGGACTGGAACAATTTGCCGGCGACGGTGTTTCCATCACATTACAATTTGAGTGTCTTCAAGGCTAGAGTGAATAGGCTCTTAATAAACTAGCGCGCTTTACCATCAATGATCGCATCACTGCTTACCATCAGGCGGGATTGCGGTCAAGCGCTAGTTTATAAGTTATAAAAAAAAAAAATTAAAACTTTCAAAATCTAGTAATAATAAGTATCAGCTCACATTTCCTGGTTCGTTTTTAAGTTAATTTATTGTTTCTATATTAATTTTAGTCGTGGTGGCCTAGTGGTAAAAACACTAGCCTTCCAGTATGAGTGTGCGGGTTCGATTCCAGGTCAAACAAGTACCAATGTAACTTTTTTATGTGTACTTTCTAAGTATATCTTGGACACCAATGACTGATTAAAAGGTGAAGGAAAACAACTTGAGGAAACCTGGACTTTAAGTCTGAAATCGCCAACCTGCATTGAGCCAGCGTGGTAATTATACCTACGCTCAATCCATTTCTGTATGAGAGGAGACCTGTGCCCAGCAGTGGGGCGATAAAAAGGTTGATGATGATATTAATTAATGTAGGTAATTGGTTTTACCGTTTTAGTTAACTATCAAAAACGTGTTGTCAACCCTGTAGGCGGTGTAGGTAGACAAATTAAGACTGATATTTAAAATATGATATTTCCCCTCAGATTCTTTTGTATAACTTGAATTGATAAATATTATGTGGTCATAGAAGCGTTGTTGCCTAGTGGTTAAAACACCAGCCTCTCAAGTATGAGTGTGCGGGTTCGATTCCAGATCAGGCAAGTACCAATGTAACTTTTCTAAGTTATATGCACTTTCTAAGTATATCTTGGACACCAATGACTGAAGGTGAAGGAAAAAAGCTTGAGGAAACCTGGACTTTAAGTCTGAAATCGCCAACCCGCATTGAGCAAGCGTGGTGATTACGCTCAATCCATCTCTGTATGGAGACCTGAGCCCAGCAGTGGGACCATAAAAAGATTGATGATGATGATGATCATGGGCGTAGCGAGCCTTGGCCTCAGGGTGGGGTAGCAGTCAACCTATCCCCCCTCCCGGATTATTTAAATTCTTTTTTGTGTAATTAGGTACCTTATAGATCAGAGCCAGGGTAGGGCAAGCGCCCCAGCTTGCCCCAGTGTGGCTACGTCCATGATGATGATGATGATGATTGAAGCGTTTGCCTATAATTTGGTTTCATATTCACGACTTACAAGTAATGTCAGAAATAGGTACATATGTGAAAGTTAAGGATATTTTTGGCAGATTGAGACGGTGATTTGAATGCGAATTTCTTAATAAGCACGGAAATTAGATATTCTTTCGGAGGACGGGTCTGAGCAGTTGTGTTGCGATGTGTGCCGGGTACGATGCGCCAAATGTTGTTGTGTCGGGAGTTTGGTCGTGGAGAGTCTCCAGATCAATCTCCCTCTGGTGCAGCATCGTTGGTCGTGTTGGTCATGAGTTTAACATTGCATCACCTCGCTCAATTGCCGTCATCCTTCCTATTGCTACGTTTTTTAAGTGGATAGGCTTAATAAACTAGTGCGCTTTACCAACAACGATTGCATCACTGCTTACCATCAGGCGGGATTGCAGTCAAGCACTAGTTTATAATTATAAAAAAAAACCCTTTTGTCATGAAGTAAAGTTTCACTATTTCAGATTAAGTATCTAATTCTAAACTAAACTGAAAGAAAACTGAAAACTTAAGAATGCTTGGGGTATCATGGACCGAGTTTAGAACAAATGTTTCTACACTCCAAGAACTCGGCATCAAACAGCGTCTTTCAGAAATGGTAGGTACAGTCCCGTATACTCGGATTTTTCGGTCACGTATCAAGGCGCAATAGTGACTCCATAGAACGTTTGGTAGTTCAGGGCAGAGTGGAGGGGAACAAACCTCGTGGAAGGTCACCGATGAGGTGGACCGACGACCTGTTAATAAATGCTCCAGACTGTCGTCCAACTGTCAGACTGTCGTTAGAAGATAGATGGAGACAGATCGTGCGGCGTATAACATCAGTGTCTCGGATTTAGTCATAGTGACCACGACCGTTCTGTCAAGAGCGAAACGAAGAAGAAGAAGATCTAAACTAAGTTCCAACCTTAATTGAGTAACATACTTTCAATCACAATCTGAAGCATTAAGGGAAATTGATAGTCCGTTGCCCAGTATGTGCGAAAAAAATAACTCCTTAACAACGTAAATACCGCAGTGAATGTTGTTGAGCTGTCAAAATGTCATGAAGTGTCAAAATTACTACTATTAGAGTGTGACGTAATTATTCCGCTGGTTGTAGGTAAAACTCTACAGTAATAAATGTAGAACAGAAAAACATAATTCTTAATTTACGGGGTTCTATTGCATTATAATATAAAGGTTGTACCTATATTAAAATAATGGTTATATTATTATCTACAAATAGTGGTTGTAATGTAAAGGGCCTTAGATTCTTGCTTTCTGTAAAGGATCGCTCCCATTGTTAAATCTTCTTAAGTATTAAATTTATACTCTGAATTTATATTGTGTAGGTACATAATAAATATCTAGTATTCTATTTTATTTCTTAGAATATTTCAAGTATACATAATACTTGTGAGGTTAACTCGGCTAAGTTATCGATTTTACGTTTTCTTTAGTATAATTTATGAAAAATGGTTTTATTAGCTAATAGGTATAATTATGTGCTTTGTTACTAAGTAAAGACATCAACGCGTTTAAGACCCTTAAAAAAATCTAATGTAACTAATTTATTTGAATACTGATTATAGAATGCCTATACCAATGTTATTAAATTTCGTAGGAACTAATTAAAATGAAACTGATTGGTGAATGAATAGATTGTTCATTTAACAGCCGACCTCATTCATTCAATCCATTAATCAAACGTATCTATACGTACTAAACTAAGACTAACAGACTCATTAAATGCGCAAACGAAACCCCGATTAAGGCGCATTAATATCGCGTTTCACTATCGTTATTAATCACAAAGAACGATCAATGCCACGCAATTATTTTATAGCTTGAATAAAAACAATATAAGTGTAGCGGGCGGAGCGTGAGGCTGAAATATCAGTTTGATATCGCGCGGTTTGATTCGCCGTGACGCGGCCGCCTTAAGGCGGGGCCTCGCCGAGAGGGGCGACCGGCCGGCGACCTAACGCCATACCATTCCGTGCGAGCACACGCAACGGTCGTTTCCCGCTCGTCTCGCCTCTACGGCCCGTGTATCCGTTTATGTCCGACGCGAGTGTGTGAGCTTAGCACGTGCCCTTCCGTGGCGTATATTGCACCGTTCATTTGTAAAAGCCGCCAAGATTCGGGTGAAGAACCGTGAGCCGGTGCCGGCGTACGCCATGGCCGACGCCGACCGTGATTCGGACCTTGGCGACGACAGTCCAGTGGTGAGTTGTCTTTTGTTTTTAATTCAACACGTGACAACGAAGCTGTTTTGCAAGTGGCCTGTTTCTTAGGTACTTCTTGTTGGGTATTCTCATGCGGCTGTAGATCGGTCGGCTTTTTTGTTAGTGCGTTCATGTTTGCAGTGTTGTTTGTTAGCAAGGATATTGTCTGGTGCGATGCGTTGTTGTTGCCGACTGCAAGCGGTTGTTATGACAACCGTAGCCTATAACCCACCAACTAATGTATTTTTGATAGATGTAAAATATTTGTTAATGTTGTCAATTTTTTTTAAGACATATTGAGAGGTATATCGAAATTAAATAATGAAATAACTTAAGTAGATGACACATACAAAGAAATTCAATAATGATGAATATGATGATATACAAAAATAAGCTTTGAATGTAAGATAAATATTAGTAACGTCGTTGGAAGTTATTATTAACTAACAAAAGAGCCATTAGCTGTCAACAAATCTCTGGCCGATTTTAAGCTCAAAATAATAATAAATACCTATGAGTAAGTATCTACTTACGCTCCTGTATGTAAATGTAGGTTATACTGGAATGCCATTTTACTGGATTCGTTTAGTAAAGTATTAATTTATGTATATTCAAAAGAAGTTTCAAAACTGCCATAATAAAAGAGGCTATAAATTAAATTTGCTTTAATCCTTTGATGAGAAACAAAGCCGTGGGTGGGTTTCAAAATATAAATGATTGATTACTTGGACATTTGAGTCCACACTGTATTTAGAATTAATCATAAAGATAGAAGTGGTTTTAATCCAACTTCATGTTTAATGGTGTCATATTATTTATTAATATATGTAGGTATTACCTACTGATCCCCAATTATTTGTGGATATCCAAATGTCTAATACTTAGGTTTATCCAATAAGTAGGTATATACAGTTCGTAATGACTTTATACGGATACTGTTAAGTAGATATTAGACAAACAAACAATTATTATTATTATTATTTAAGAACTAGCTGCCCGCGTAGATTTCGATATTTTTTTTACATGCTCCGCTCCTATTACTCGCAGCGTAATGATATAATTATAGCCTAAAGCCTTCCTGAATCAATGAGCTAGTTCTGAGATTAGCCCGTTCAAACAAACAAACTCTTCAGCTTTATATATATATAGTATAGATTTAAAAGAATCACGGCCATGGACTTCTGTACAATGATCAGCACCCTAATCACGTAACATACTAATACTATTAACTGTAATCATTTTGAAGCCAATTGCTATTCCATTGCTGTCTATATTCGAAAAATAGGTACCTATATCTGCACAACAACGTACGGACGACAGCAGGTCAAGCTACCCTAAACTGTCAGATATTCCCAATCAACCTTGAGCCTTTATGCTTTATAGATAAAGTTGAAAATCTAATAAGGAAATTTGACATATTGTAGTAGCTTGATGTGCTGTCGTCTGTACGTAACGTATCTTGTTGAATTGTCAAAATCAAATCCATTGCTACTGATAATGTGTCACGTAATTACCCTGGTGGTTGAAATGGACGTGGACACTTACTTGAAGGCTAATATTGTATTTATGAAGGCAAGCAATGGTCCCGATTCCTTTGTCTACAAACTAAAGTAAATCTTGGTCAGTGCATCTCCTTCTTTATTTTTTTTCTCTACATTATCTATGGAAGGAATATCTTAATTTGACAGGACTAAACTAACATTTATCTTCTGTCCTTTTCTTAACGAAATAGAAAAAATGAGATGCACGAAATTTAAAAATTAATTTTGTTTGTGTCAGGGGAGACGGGGCCTATATGTTCTGTATTGCACTGATCAATATAAGCAATTCCATAATGGCATAATCTAGCGGCCGCCAGCGACTTCGTTCGCGTGGTTTAGTTATGCTCCGCTCCTATTGGTCGTAGCGTGATGTTATATAGCCTAAAGCCTTCCTAGATTAACGGGCTATCCAACACAAAAGACATTTTTCAAATCGGACCAGTATTTCCTGAGATTAGGGCGTTCAAACAAACAAACGAACTCGTCAGCATTATATATTAGTAAGGATAATAGGAGATTGATAACAGTGTTAACTTATAGTTATGTTAAAGCTGTAAGAAAAAGTACGTAATCATTGTTAGCTTGTTCTTTTACCAGTAGATATAAATTTATAGTTAATAATCTTCTACCATTTATTTATTTGAACAGGAAAAGTGAAGCCATTCAAACACAGCTTTAACCAACCCTCGTGGTGTTTTAGACGCTAGCAGCTTTAACCAACCCTCGTGGTGTTTTAGACGCTAGCAGCTTTAACCAACCCTCGTGGTGTTTTAGACGCTAGCAGCTTTAACCAACCCTCGTGGTGTTTTAGACGCTAGCAGCTTTAACCAACCCTTGTGGTGTTTTAGACGCTAGCAAAAACTTATAATTTGTTTCGTCCGATAACAGCGTCTGACCCATCTGCCCCTCTATTGTTGTAGTCAGGTACTTTTAGTTGCAAGTACATCGACTTTCAGATACTTTTATTATAATTCTCACTCGTACACGTACCTACAGGACATTTTTTATCCCACAGGACAAGACAGTCTTTGTCTGCTTTATCTTTGTCTTCGTGCAAAATAATGTGGTATTTTGCACAAAGACAAAGCAACAAGTACGAACCGTCTAGATGCTGCCATTGTTGTTAATACAGGGCCAGGGTACCCAAAGATTTCGAAGCTCTACAAATAATTTTGACAGCATTGACCAGTATTTCCTGAGATTAGCGCGTTCAAACAAACAAACAAACTCGTCAGCATTATATATTAGTATAGATAGTAGGAGATTGATAACAGTGTTAACTTATAGTTATGTTAAAGTTATAAGAAAAAGTACGTAATCATTGTTAGCTTGTTCTTTTAGCAGTAGATATAAATTTATAGTTAACTAGCTTTCCGCCCGCGGCTTCGCCCGCGTAAATTTCGGTTATATCGCGCTTTCCCTCGGGAACATCAAATTTTTCCGGGATAAAAGGAAGCCTATGTTTTTTCTCAGGGTCCAAAGAATGTCTGTGCCAAATTTCATCAAAATCGGTTGGGAGGTTTAGGCGGGAAAGCGTAACAGACAGACAGACAGACAGACAGAGTTACTTTCGCATTTATAATATTAGTATGGATAATCATCTACCATTAATTTATTTGAACAGGAAAAGTGAAGCCATTCAAACAGCTTTAACCAACCCTCGTGGTGTTGTAGACGCTAGCAAAAACTTATCATTTGTTTCGTCTGATAACAGCGTCTGACCCATCTGCCCCTCTATTGTTGTAGTCAGGTACTTTAGTTGCAAGTACATCGACTTTCAGATACTTTTATTATAATTCTCACTCGTACATGTACCTACAGGACATTCTTATCCCACAGGACAAGACAGTCTTTGTCTGCTTTATCTTTGTGTTCGTGCAAAATAATGTGGTATTTTGCACAAAGACAAAGCAATAAGTACGAACCGTCTAGATGCTGCCATTGTTGTTAATACAGGGCCAGGGTACCCAAAGATCTCGAAGCTCTACAAATAATTTTGACAGCATTGAACCAAATAGAAATGCTAAAAGGCAAATGCAGTCTATTTAGTCTTGCAGTAACAGCAGCATGAGTCAGATTGATAAATATTACAAACTGACAATCTAGGCAACCCAACGCTTGATTAGAAAATCTGATTCTATAATGACGTTTGCTGCTCATAGTTTCATAGTAAAGGTAGACAGCATCACTGATATCAAACCTATTTCAAAAGAAATTAAGTAAAACACAATTCGCAGCCCTCACAACGCGCTAAACAAAAATTCTTGTTTGGCGACATCTATGCAACACATGTGTCGCCGTCAATGTGGCGGCTTTAACAAAATGGCGCCGATATGATTATTAATAATGAATTCGGCTGCGATTCGGTTTCAAGCTTGTTTTATTACAGGCCGAAGGTTCCCATCTGCGGCGGCTCTACGAAATTTGACTGCACATTGTTTATTTAGCGGAACTGTTTTTGTTCATGTTCATAATTCGTCAAAGGAACGGCATCGATATTTTGGCGTCTGTTTTTTGTGCTCCCCGCAAAGGCACCAGTTTATGGGTTCTATGCTAATAGTGGCGTTGTTATTGATAAGATGTTACTTATGTATTTAGTATAGTATTTGTAATTGTTGTTGTCATCGAAGTAAATATAAATATAGTGCTAAATATAAGGCACCTGTGATTCACGACACTCATACATTCGGCAATAATACACCCGCTGTCACATGATTTACTGTTTCTAACATAAATATAATAATAGAATAATCTAGATTCGAAACTGAAATAACTGTAGCCGCATCAAATGTACTAGAAACAAATATTATCTGAAACATTTCCAACGCGTCAGAATTGATGAACAATCCGGGAATTCTAATGATGTAAAGTAACGAGATCTGAAGACTTTATTATCGCTTACCTGTATAACACATCATTAGCCGTTTATTTTAGTCTGGGCACATATAATGTGTGCGTCTGACTCAATCATTTATTCAGCGGTGTGTCTGCCTTTGGCGACATCTCACGGGAGGCCGGAACGCACGATTTATTATCCCCACTCGGCGAATAGAGGGCTACGAATTAATTAATCAAACCTAGCTGTCAGTCAGTGCACAATCACAGACTATACTTAGCTCATATCCCGAACACACGTTTCCTTTTCCTGTCGACACCGCGACGTACCATTAATTGAAATAATTGGCGGGCTTGGAGATTTTATTTTTTCGCGTTGACAACACCGCTTGGCGTTTTGCATTAATTTTAATTAACTATGCTTGTGTCTTATTCTGAGCCATTTCTTGGTATTTCGATGAAAAATTACAATTTCAGTTGTGAACTTTTGAAAGTTATTTTTAAACAGGTGTTGACTTTTGGTGTCGTATTTTAATATGATTATAGACATATTTGTTTAACAACTTTAAAGTAGAGATATTCCGGCTAAAACATATTTACTTTGTAGATACAAGGAAAAACAACCATTTATCAAAATACATTTTCCTTTATGCATGTCTTATCAGAGAATTTAAACACGGGTTATCTACTATGTAATATTTTAACTTTTAACGCGTGAATTAGTTTATTGCATAACATGGCGCGTTGGAGAATTTATTTGGTTTCATTTCAAATGCAGATGTATTCTATGGATTGCATAAAAAAGATCAATATTATTTAGTAAGGTACGTTAATTAGTACGTAAACATAGCAGATGTTTCTAAATCACGTATCAATTTGGGTTATAAAATAGAAGTATGAGCTGAAATACCATTCGAGTTTCTGAGCGAGGAATTTCTTCACTACAAATTAGTAGATCTAGTTATACAGATTTGTCTTGAAAATATTCTCACAACTGGAATATTTTAACCGTAATTTTAGAGTTGCTAGAACGAAAAAAATGGTGTAGACAGCATTCAGTTGAAGGCTGACTTCACCAAAGTCAAGACATCTTTCATCCGTTTAATAAAACTGACAGCTGACAGTTCTAGTAGGTATGGAAAAACTGTCAGAAATAAAAAAAATAGGCTAGGATTTAACAAAATCAAATCAAGTTATTTATTAAAATCAAAAGTCATTTGTTCGAATTAGGCTGAGAATCAGCACTTTTTGACCTTTAATTTTACATAAGACAGTCCCCCCAAAACGCTACATCCTACCTAATGCTTTCGCCAAAAAAAAAAAAAAAAAAGAAGTGGCTAAACAAACTCCCCAGCAGCACAATTGTCTGTACATTTAAAAAAAAACACATGACTTTATACAATACTATCTATAGTAATGAATACAAGAAAACACAACAACAATGAAATTATTTACCAATGCCAGCTAACCACGCCAAAATAACAGCAAGGCAAAAAAAAAAATTAAGAAAAAAAGAAGGAAGAAAAAAACAATCTTATAAGACAACAGCTTCTAAGCCATATATTAATCTAACTACAACGCTAACCTAACGATTAATAGTTGATACCTACACCAATGTTTTGACGTTATATTTTTTTGCTGATGTAACCCACTTGTGGCACAAAGAGGTATATCACCCAGTTGTCGGCAGGTGGAACGCACCGCGCTACCTGGTCGCGTGCTCGCCACAATGGTAGGTGGACTATATGGGTATTCACCCTATCTCATCTATTGCTCCACTTATGTTAGGAAAAAAACCCTCACACGTTTTTAACGTGAATTCTTGCCGCAATCAAACGATTCTCGACAGTTTATTGTGTCTCCTTTGTCCAGGTTTAGGAATAACTTGTATCAATAATCCAGATATCTTTCTTTTGTTGTACCCAACGCGTCCATGATTGTTTCTTTTGGCAAATATTTACCACCTAAGCCATTGTCTTAGCCTTTTTTTCTTTCAATTGTGGATTGCAGTAAAGAATTGTTTATTGAGTACTAGCTTTCCGCCCGCGGCTTCGCCCGCGTGGAGTTCGGTTATATCGCGCTTTTTAGATTTCCCTCGGGAACATCAAATTTTTCCGGGATAAAAGGTAGCCTATGTTCTCTCTCAGGGTCTAAAGATTGTCTGTGCCAAATTTCATCAAAATCGGTTGAGAGGTTTAAGCGGGAAAGCGTAACAGACAGACAGACAGACAGACTTACTTTCGCATTTATAATATTAGTATGGATAGGATTTTTCTAATCATTGACAAATAAGATCATTTTGCAGCATTCAATATGACTTTGAACAAACTAAATAGTAAAATGTATTATCTTTCTTTAGCTGTACCCGAAGCGTCCATGATTGTTTCTTTTGGCAAATATTTACCACCTAAGCCTACATTGTGGAATGCAATAAAGAATTGATTATTGAGTATAGGATTTTTCTAATCAATGACCATTGAGATCATTTTGTTGCATTCAATATGACTTTGAACAAACCAAATAGTAAAATGTATTATCTACCTTTCGCTGTAACCGACGCGTCCATGATTGTTTCTTTTGGCAAATATTTACCACCTAATCCTACCTACATTGTGGAATGCAATAAAGAATTGATTATTGAGTATAGGATTTTTCTAATCAATGACCATTGAGATCATTTTGTTGCATTCAATAAGACTTTGAACAAACCAAATAGTAAAATGTATTATCTTCCTTTAGCTGTAACCGACGCGTCCATGATTGTTTCTTTTGGCAAATATTTACCACCTAATCCTACCTACATTGTGGAATGCAATAAAGAATTGATTATTGAGTATAGGATTTTTCTAATCAATGACCAATGAGATCATTTTGTTGCATTCAATATGACTTTGAACAAACCTAATAGTAAAATGTATTATCTTTCCTTAGCTGTATCCGACGCGTCCATGATTGTTTCTTTTGGCAAATATTCACCACCTAAGCTTACATTGTGGAATGCAATAAAGAATTGATTAGGTATTGAGTATAGCATTTTTATAATCATTGATCAATAAGATCATTTTCTAGCATTCAAAATCACTTTGAACAAACCAAATAGTTAAATGTAATGTTCGCAATCTTTACTAACATTAAAACAGGACACAACATAAGTAGCAGATTTTTATTTATATGGGGCTAAAATCACCCATTATATACGAGATAATTTTAATAAACAATATTAATTAAATGTACGGTGATAAATTAGGATAAAATAGAATTTTCAGTTAGGGAATGAATCTAAAGATTTCTCGGCAATGGCTATTTTTTATTCTACCGAAGAAAATGCCGCTTTTAGTTCTATTTTCAAAAATAATATACAATATTTCTTTTTTTTTATGGCACTATAATAACTCGAGTCGTTATTTTGTGATTATTCTCCCTATGAATGAATGTAACAGACAAATATAAAAATAAAAAAACTTTAGGAAGAAATGCTATTTTTTCTGGTACGTTACACTGGTTTTATGCTATGGACTTTTTGAACAAGAGGTGTGAAAAAAAAATTTGTTTGTATATGATAATAAAAAAAAGTTTTTGAATGGCCCAATTCTTGTGTAAGGTAATTAAAGTCTATTTAACATCACTCTACGACCCTTAGAAGACGGACAAAAGGAAAGAACTCATAAAGAACGCTAAGCCAACGAAGTAGTAACACTGGCAAGCTTTGGGATACGACTCTAAGGGTCGGGGTCCAAATTTCATGCAAGTGAAGTCGCGAGTAGAAGCTACAGGTTATTAAGTTTTGATCCATAAAAAGTTTACACATTTAAATCTACATTTTCCGTTTTATTTCTATTATTTTATATATGTATGTATATTGTATATATATGTATCGATGTTTACATAATGCTCATGCGCACGGTTCCCTGAGCTGTGAGTATTAACTTTACAGTAAAATTATATTCTGTAGGTATTTAACTATACACCTTCACCTCTTTTGGTATATTTTATGCAAACGTGCATATCAAATTGATACTTTTCATATGTTCAGATATTTTGATTATCCGACACGAACAGCCTTTTGTTGAAGATTTTAATTTGCATACAAATAAAATGGCTGACTCGACAAAAGAACCATTGTCACAGTTCTTTATACAGGAATCGAACTTGATCCTTTATCTCTCATTTATATTCAACATATCTGTCGTAAATAATCGTATTGACATTCAATATTTATAAAGGAAAGGTTGCGTGGGTTCGCGGCGGCCCCTCACACCGACATGTAACGCCCTGTGTATTCAATTATTGCTACTATCTATGATCACGGACGGATTTAAGTCCGTATTTGCTCCGTTAATCTTAGCTAATGCGTTAAATGTCAGTGTGTTTGTGGGTTTGACTCTTGATAATTCAGCAGATGTTTGATATCTTGGAATCAATCAACTCAGTCGATCCCAAAGATACTCCAGTATAGGACAGCACGTAGAACTCCTTAATCATAATCAGCCTATAATGCCTATGCCTATAGTTCTACTCCTGGGACACAGGCTTCCTCTCGTTGAGAGGGAATAGGCCGTAAACTACCACGCGGGTCGAGTGCGGGTTGGTAGATGTCTTTGAAGCAAAACATGTTTTCTTGTAAGCGAAGTTTTCTCTCACCATTTAGTAATTTTCTATATCTAATAATAATTTCATTATCTCTTACATGCTGCTTTACGACACCATGTCCTTCGCCTTCCGTCTTTCCCAGTGTCAGCCATCTTTTTAGGTTCGTATGTCCATCTGTCAGCGACTCGAATACGCGATGCGTAATGTTCAAATCAAACAGTAAGCAATTCCTTCTCTAAATCTGTGTACTATTTTGTAACATATTACATATACATATAAATAAATTCATTCGTGTTACAATGTCTTCCTAACAATGCAATATGAGCTTATTAAAGAAAACTGTATACTTTCCATACAACGACACAACACAACGTATAAGAGTGAGGTGACGACCCGTGTGTAAGTAGTCACAATAGACATGCATTATTCTAACAATATCTCTGTTTATCACAAGAAACATCAGTATTCGCATAGCTCTATTATTGGAATGCTTATTCGGAACATCGTAGAATATTGTATATAACAGATAAAAGGCATGCCTTTGAAGGTATGTATTTACTTAATTCTTATTAGCTACTAGCTTTCCGCTCGCGGCTTCGACCGCGTGGAGTGCGGTTGTATCGCGCTTTTTAGATTTCTCTCGGCAACATCAAATTTTTCCGGGATAAAAGGTAGCCTATGTCCTTTCTCAAGGTCTAAAGGTTATCTGTGCCAAATTTCATCAAAATCGGTTGAGAGGTTTAAGCGGGAAAGCGTAACAAACAGACAGACAGACAGAGTTACTTTCGCATTTATAATATTAGTATGGATTACAGGTACTTAACTAGTTTCTGTCCGCCACTTGACTCGCATTGTACTTAGTCAACATTAGCAGACTATAAAACACCCTATGGCCACTAAGCAATAATTTAGCTTACCACAGGTGAAAGATTTCGTAATCAGATCAATAATTCAGAAGATTAGATACCCTTTACCTACTAACGTAACGGATAACCCAATTACCACTCTGGACACCAAACTATAGACGTATTTTTGAAGCCGAAGCTTAGTAGCCAAAAAAGCATAAAATTAGCCAGAGAGGCGATCGCGCTAAAATAATTCAACCAAATCAGAATTAGATCGCAACCAAACCATAACTTTTGTTTTTTCGCATCGCGCTAATTTTTTGACAGATGGTTAAACCATAACTGGACCGCAATTAGAACGTAACCGCTGTCAAATGTAAAAGTTGAAACAAAGCTAACTTTTTCTGTGCCATTTGTCAAACTTACGTCTAAACGATTCGATTTACTTATAATGTATTTAGTTTTAATTATTATATCTGACGAAATGTATCACTCATACATTGATTTTAGGTACTTCAATCGAAGTTAAAACTTTAGCGCGATACGAAATATGATCGAAACTAAACCATAAATTTAACTGGATTAGATACGAACAAGAGTTGAATTTCTACTGTTTTATTTAGCGCGATTACCCCCCAGATCTAGGAAATTAACATAATTTTACAATGAAAATAAATAAAAAAAAATTTAGAATGGAATCCATAGACAAATATGACAGATAGACCATCTCACTCTTCTCAATTACTTTTGTTAATTCACTCGCTATTGACATTTGCCCAGTGCTGTTTTTAAAACGTGGATTAGTTGTAAAATAACATAAGTGTGCACTATGGTATGTTTACAGCACTATGTAGTATTCCATTACTAGTTTGCATACTTATAATTACGTAAAATTCTCTATGAAATTTGTATGAAAGGAAATTACTTTTCTATGTTTTCATACTTACTTATGACGGTGTACAAATACATGTTTTGTTTGCATTTGTATATTAACAAGTCTATTGTGTACTTTTAATACATATAAAATCCATAATCCACAATATCGCTGATTTTTCGGATTTACATTGATTTTATTAAAAATGATGGATGGCAAAAATGGGAATGTCAATTAAAGGAAAAAGGGGTTAAGTGATTGACGTTTTCAAGTGAGACTGAATGCAATGAATTAGCGAGATGTATCAATTTATATTTTTGTTGTTTGTTGTCTTTTAACAAAACAATTGTAACCAAAGTACTTAAGAACACCAGTCATAGCAAAATAAAGTTTATTTCGAATTCTATTACCGATAAAAACAAAAACTAGCCGAATGCATATCTTTTCCTTTTTTAAGTTAGCCTACTTTTTAGTTAGTATAGCTACGTAAACGTGACTATATACATATACCACTGTATCAATAAGTTCTTTATATCCCGTAGTTTTTCTTACCAATTATGTAGAAATTTTTAATGTAAACATGATTTAATTACTTATAAGTACGTTTTAATAATCTTCTATGATTCTCCATTTTTATCACACTAAGGTTTACATAAAACTGCATGATAATTGTGTAACACACTATCAGTAGCAATGGCTTTCAGTTGACAGTTCAACAACATTCATTGCGTTATTTACGCTTTTGATCCGACACACTTCTCGAACACACGAAGCAATAGATTGGAAACAATATCCTTCAAAATAATTCAGACTGAGTTTGTTAGTGTGTTATGCATTTAGACGGTTGGTTTGTGTTGTTATTTTTTAAATGTATTGTTTATAATTTAAGAAGCAATTGATACATTGTTTGTTTCTCTTTTGCTCCAGATTGCTGGTCTGGCAGTAAATGAAAGAAACGGATTCACGCTCAATGTATGTGCTTACGCCATTTTTTTATATATAGATATATTAGTTTTTCATGTCAATCTAATTCGCTATGTAATTTACAACACGTGTGGCTAACGCAACCCGTAGCTATTCTTAGCAAAATCTTATCGGTTACCTACTATAATATTTTTCTATCAACTATTAAATTATAAGTACTATTGTAATTTACTATTTATTATTTATAACTTATGCATTCTATAGCGTACTAAAATGACATTTATTGCTGTTATCATAAAGTTTAATTTGGAATGTATTGTTAGGTCAGTTCAGTGACGATGTCGACTGCGCGGGCGCCCGCATATTCGTACTTAACAGAAACAATTTATTCCATAATACCTTCCCTATTGGTTAATATAGCATTCCTATTAATAATATCGGTTGATTAACAGTTCAAACGTATGTTGGCTAACGGTTTTGTGGCTTATAACGAATTTAATGGTTTTATCGATTGATCTTTACTCCTTGGACTTTGTATGGGAGTTTCAGATTTATCAAAAACTTTATCACTTATTTAGAGTTATCCTGTTATTAAACCCGACTGTTTGGAAGATGGTATGGCTAGAAAAGGTGTGACTACCGACATGATAACTACCTAATAGAAGACAAAGATTTGTTCCAAATAAATTGAGATGTTATGTAGGTATGATTGATGAAGTTATCCCACGTATTGTTAAGATTCCGTATTTATTCTTTAAGTCTTCCTTGTCTTTAACATTATACCTACATAGCATAATCAGCATATATGTATATACCTAATGTCGTGGACCCAGGTCTTCTTGGTGAGAGGTTTTGGGTCATAATCTACCACGCGGGGCTAGCACACAGGCTCGAACTTTCTGGTTCTAGTACGGTCTGGTTCAAGCACGTCATTTATGATGTTTTCCTTCAACATTAGAGAGATGATAAAATTTACTCAATGGTTAACTCTTGTCTGGGTTCGTACCTCCCTCCAGCTCGCATGTCGAGACAGTTATCTCAGCTTACTTTAATGGATTGCCTAGCATTACATACAGCATCAGCATTTCCCCCTCATCTAATGAAGTCGGCTCCTCTGCCGTCTAATCACATTTCATTGATCGTGTGTGTTTCTGTCATTACATAGCCACATATTTGCATACACATACTTGTACGTTAGATGATAGGGCGGCGACACACCGGGCACATTTTATTCAAATCTAGCCGGGCCGCGGTGAAATTGTGAAGATTCATTTAGTACTATGAGATTTCCCCTAGCTTTTGTTTTTTTGCGTTTGTAAATAAAATGTAAAACCGCGATGCTACTTGAGGAAACATCCAATTTTTTTTTTTTTAATAATTATAAACTAGCGCTTGACTGCAATCCCGCCTGATTGTAAGCAGTGATGTAATCGTTGATGGTAAAGCGCGCTTTGTTTATTAAGCCCATTCACTTAAAAAACCTTAGTGAATAGGTTGGAAGCCGGCAGTTGAGGAAGGTGGTGCAATGTTAGACCCAATAATACGACCAACGTCGCTGCGCCAGAGGGAGATTGATGTGGAGACCCTCCATGACCAAACTCCCGGCACAGCAACATTTGACGCATCGTACCCGGCACACATTGCAACACAACTGCTCAGACCCGTCCTCCGTACGGCTTCACCAGACATCATGCCGGAACCCGACGAATCGCTTAGCGGCAAGACTTTGTCTGGTGGGTGGTAACTTCTGCCGGCAGTCGATGTTATGGCCTACCACCGAGAAATCCAGATTTATTTCTCTTATACTTATGTTTATATATGTCAATTTATTCAAATTAATGAATTAGGTATACAGTAAGTAATGGCGACGCGGCTAACACAACAGCACATCAAGCTACTGCAGTCTTGTCAGATATCTTTAATAGATTTTCAACTTAATCTCTAAAGCATTAAGGCTCAAGGTTGTTTGGGAAATTTGACAGTTTCGGGTAGATTGACCTGCTGTCGTCCGTACATATATAAATCATTTTATCACCAGTGTCCTCACAATGGTAGGTAATATAAAACATTGTGAGAAATTGGTATGTATGTCCTAGAGTCAAAATTCGACCACATGCCATAATAACCAAGCATTAGGCCTGCATGGTGGATTATAGCGAAGTTTGTCTTAAAGATAAGACTTCTGTCCCAGTAGTGTGAACATTATAGACTGATTATGTCATCATCATCATCACAACGTTAATCCCAGTCGCATCCGAAGCTTTTTTCAGCTTTGGATCCTGGGTCCGCTTTGCCAGTCTAACTGCTGATTTTGGCTAAACTTCGATTCCCGAGAAGCGACTACCGTCTGACCTCCACATCCGGAAGGCGATATCGAAGCAATGCAGGTAGACCGATTCTTGGACTTTTGAGGGCTACAAAAACCCGTAAGGACTGCCATTAGATGTTCGTACCGGGACCAACGGCTTAACGCGCTTTCTAAGGCACGACCAGACTTGGCTAATCCGATAATCTTGAAAACCGCATGAACATCCAGTCAAATAAAAAGCGACTCTAGATTTAGATTCTAGATAGGTAAACAAGACAAGTTAATACAGGTCTTTTAAGACCTATCTTGCATAATATAAAATCCTGATTCATTAACTGTATTGCAATTCTAATTAAACTTTGAAGTTGCGTAGAATCTAAAGTTATTGCAAATTGTATGTCAAGTTTATTAGACATCAAAGATTTTAATTTATCTGATGGTTATAAGATACTTGCTTTAAGCACTGAATTGGTGATTGTTCAATTGTTTTATCTATTCTGACGTCACTTGACATGTTGATCAATGTTAATTTAATGTTTGTATTTTATAGAGTTTTTAGCTTATTATTAAGAAGTAATAACTATAAAAGCCTTACCCAATACCTACTACATACCTAATTATATTTAGATATTAGAAGTTATTGCACGGAAACATAGTACCGGGATAAAAAGGATTATCAGTCCTAACCTAGGCCATGGTCTACCCGGGTGCCAAATTTCATCCAAATTCGTTTAGCCGTTATAGCGTGAAAGCATAACAAACGCACCCACGACTCAGAAGAAATTCTTAGTGTTGGGCAACTTTTTTAATCAAATTCATAAAAAGAAATAATACTTAATATTACAACACCAATTTTATAATTTAACCTTGATGAGTTAAGTAAATAAAATTTACCAATTATTTAATGAAATTTATAAATTTTATCTAACCTTATCAGCCAGGGTATGGTTATAAAATTGATTGAAGTGATACTTTGGCCCCGATTCCCTAGTTTACATAATAAATTAACTTTTAAGTTAATTTCATCTTTTTCTGTCTATTTAATTAAGATAAGGACGGAAAATAAAATGTTAGTTTAGACCTGTCAAATTAGTCCACTCCTGACGTATAGTGACATATTTTGGTCGCCATGTTTATAATCGCGTCTAAACTGTCTATGGAGTATCTTAATTTGACAGGATTAAACTTAAATGTTATCTTCCACCCTTTTCTCAAAGAAATACAAAAAAAAGATGCCCAGAACTTAAAATTAGTTCAGTTTGTAAACAAAAAATCGGGGCCATTGTCGCTAAATCTTATCTTCTATTATAACAAGTGTAACTTCATACCGATATTTCTGCGAAATCGATGATTATATTCAGAATTCTAGGATGAATCGAGGTAGTCACACAAAATTATGGCTGATATGCAAATATGATATTGTATGCTCGCACTGTAGGTAACGTATCATAAATGTCACCAGCTAAAAAAATAAACGTTCTGAGTCACTCATTTTAACTGTTAAGGAAATATTATTTCACACAATTGTGTTAAATCTACAAGGGAAAAACATCGCTCGGATTACATTCGCGAAAGGGATAAACAGACATGTTCAATTCGAATCTTTCAATTAGCGATGACGGGAAACTTTCAAATGCTTTAGAACTAACTAGTCTATGGTTTAGCCAAATAAATCTAACCTACCTACTGCTATTTTAATAACTGTCATCAAACAAGTCTGTCCCTATTAAATCTAGTAATCTCTAGGGAGGTCACGTGGTAGGTATTATTTATAAGTCAAACAAGACTGAAAAAGACACAAACGTTGATCGAGAATATTGTTGTTTCTGCTTCCGAAGGGACAGTGTTCAGGAATCACAACCAAGTTGTACCATTACATTTCTATATCTCTCAGAATTTCTGTAGCAAACAGATTTGACCTGTAAGAAAATAAAGTAAGACAAAGAAACGGACATTAATTTTGACTGATGAACAAATTGCAGTACACACAAGAAAATGTATTATTCAAAGCTAAATGCTGTTTATTTTACAAGACCTAATGTGGTCGAAGAGCAAACAAAGGTCTATAAACTCACATACATATTTATAGAGATATTATAGACACATATGTGCACTATGTTTTGCCAATTTATATGGCATACAAAATTTCTCTACCCGGACCTGATATTATATTAACAGAAGAAGTTCGTTAGTAATAACAAACATAGCGTTATGTAAGGCGACACCGCGCGTATCACGGGGCACCGGTGGGTCTTCGAGAAGTCATACGAACATTATAATCGCGTTCCGATATTGCGATCAGTGCACGTCTGTCCTTAATTAAAATGTCGCTCGTGCATGTCGTACTCAACGACAGTGGAGGAATTTTTACAGATATGTGATAGTGAAAATGGCAGTTGCCTATTTTCGTCTTACGTCGTGTGATAAGATGTAGGCTGATTTTAGTTTAAAAATTTTTTCGCACCCGTAATTTTTTAGGGATGTTAGCTAGTCCTCTAACTACCATCCATCTCTCCATCCATTATCTCTCTCTCCATCTCTATCCATCATCTCATCTGAAGTATAGTTTCATCACAAAAGTGTAGCCAGGTTTTCCAATATACAATTACATTTTCATTGATAGATGATCACACAAATAAGTTTGACCATAACATAACGTCCTACCTACATCATCATCATCATCATCAACCTTTTATCGTCCCACTGCTGGGCACAAGTCTCCTCTCATACAGAGAAGGATTGAGGGTAATCACCACGCTTGCTCAATGCGGGTTGGCGATTTCAACCTACCTACGCATAGATTATATTCGTAATACCTTTTACTAAATTCATAATCGTCGAAGTACCGATGCATGCTAACCATTTACAAATACCATTATGATAATCAATGGTGAAAAAATCTAGCAATAAATAATGTGCTTTTAACACTATAAACTTTAATACCATTTTAAGCTCCTATAGAAGAAAGTTAGTACCACACTAATGATGTTTTACATGGCTGATAGCCAATATTAAGGCAAAAAGTAATGGCGATGCACGATCGCAGCTTTGTAGGGGGCGGAGTGGGGATGATTGATACAGCGGTATGCGCGCGCGCTGCTCAAGCGGTCACGACGCGCAAGTAATCGTTGCTTTTAAATATTTTAATCATTTTGTCTGGTTTGAAAGTTAACAATGAAAGCTAATTTTGGTTAGGCATTGAAGGATATTTGCGAGTGGTTGGTAAAAGAAAACAGCAATGGTTCGGAAACGTGGACAATCAAGAAAGCCAATCGAGACCGCATTGACTCTTTCGAGATGTGGTGCTGGAGGAGGGAGATTCAGATTCCTTGGACAGCATTTCGCAAAAATGCATCAATCCTTCGAGAGCTGGGTGCCACAATAAGACTTTCCTCTATCTGCCTTCGAAGAATTTTGGAGTATTTTGGCCATATTGCCAGAAAGGATGGAGACAACCTCGAACATCTGATGGTTACTGGAAAGGTGGATGGACGACGTTCCAGAGGTCGCAGTCCAATAAGGTGGACTGACCAAATTCGTTCCTCTCTGGACACCGGCCTGCATGATGCTATCCTTGCGGCCAGGGATCGTAACAAATGGCGAACTATTGTGAAGAAGAGGATAATCCTACAGGGACATCACGACCCTCAGTAATGAGGAGAACGACTTGAGGAAGAGGAGGAGGTAAAATAAAGTTTAATTATGAGGACTTTGATTTTGATTTCTTTCGCAACTGTCTTTAGTTTCTATATGAACTTCTCTAACTGAATGAATTGGTACAAGCAAAAGACTGAATTGCGTTGAAAAGGGAGGGGGGGTCTTTGCCTTACAGTGGTTCAATATCGATACAGGCTGGTTACGTTAAGATTATAGGAAATCACGGCACAGTTGACTTGTCATATCGTTAAAAGACGTTCCGGAGAAGCCTTAGGAAACCAGAGGAAATGCTTCACTTTCTGCATTGGAACGCCTTAGGACGAATGGGAGATATCAGTGTTCAATGATCCAGATCAACGATGAACTTCCAGCTCTTGAACTCGGTTCTGGTGTGATTTTCGCACTTAGTATGTTCCTTAAAGACATACGTTGATTAAAGCATAGTTCTTCAATCGCTTCCCTTCCCTTGCCGGGTCAGTGTTCAAGGTAACTCGACACTCCTTGTAAGGTAGGTCGTCCATATCGATTGATGCAATTTGATAGCCTTGACAACAATCAATAATCCTTAGATTAGAGTTTACGATATTTTACTTGCCCTGATTTAGGCGATACGATACGATTTGACCTAACACGAATTCTATGAAATTGGAGCAGTCTCGAGTAAGAAGAGCCAAGATTTGATTGAGGAAACGAAATTATTGGCGATCAATATAGGCTTCAAAAGTACAACAATTGGTCTATCTGCAATACCTCGATATCGCATTCGGGTTGTGGATATCAGACGGCAGTCGCTTCACGGAAAATACGTTTAGCCAAAATCAGCAGTTAGACTGCTAAAGCGGACCCCAGACTCCAAAGCTGAAAAAGCTTCGGATGCGACTGGGATTAACAATGAGATGATAATGAGAAAAAACATTTTGAAAATATTACAGAAATATTTAAATAACGTAACAATAATATTAAATACTTATTTATAGCCCGTTCAAATAAAATTAGACATTTAAGGAAACATTTTTACTGTCCGTACAACCGATTTTGAGTTTTATTACTTATGGTAAATTGACACGTGATGGCTGCAGTAAATAGTTGGTTTTGAAAAACTTTTTGTTTTAAATGCCATCCTTATGCCCTCGGAATAGAAGTTAAAATCGTTTGAACAGACTTGTCAGCGCCCTCCCCCCGCCCCTCTGGACCTCTCGCGGAACATGTATGAATACCTCTAGTTACTAAACAAAGTATAAACGAGGACTTATTTCTAACTTTTCAATAAAGCACGTAGTAGACACTGACAAATGTAATTACCAAAAAACCGCGTGCCACTATAACGCACAAAGATTACTCACTCTAAAATTTTGACTTGCCGGCCCCTAGGTCTGACTTGCCCCCTTCTCCCCCAGGCCAGAAGCTAGGTACGCCATTGAAGGGATTGTATGCTGCTTAAAATATCATCTCTGACACTTATTTGCATATTCCTCTCAAGGCCAAGAGCAGTCGGTTAGGAATAACCGAACTCATCTAGTTTTAAACATTTTGTTTACATTTTTTTTTATAATTATAAACTAGTGCTTGACTGCAATCCCGCCTGATGGTAAGCAGTGATGCAATCGTTGATGGTAAAGCGCACAAGTTTATTAACCCTATTCACTTAAAAAAAAATTAGGAATAGAAAGGATGACGGCAGTTGAGCGAGGTGATGCAATATTAAACCCAAGACCAACACGACCAACGATGCTGCGCCAGAGGGAGATTGATCAGGAGACTCTCCATGACCAAACTCCCGACATAACAACATTTGGCGCATCATACCCGGCACACATCGCAACACAACTGGCCAGACCCGTACTTTACGGCTTCACCAGACATCATGCCGGAACACGACGAATCGCTGGGCGGCAAGACCAATTGTCTGGTGGGTGGTAATTTCTGCCAGCAGCCGATATTATGACCTACCACTGACTACTGAGTAAATAGATAGATGATAGAAGTTGCATTAGGAGCAAAAATCTATAGAATTGTAAATAACTATGCTGTTGTCTTAATAATTAACTTTTACCAATAAATAAGTTAAATTTATCATGTATTTACGCCGCCTTCCTTCATTCAACAACTAAATAAAAATTAAACTCGTCGTCATAAAATAATGGTATTAAAATACCTATTTATAAATGTGGAAAGTTTTGATTCCATACCTTGCAGATTAGATCGCATTACGCTTCGTAGGGCTTCCCAAGACTTCATTCTTGAAATACGATCGGCTCGGATTGTGATCAATAATAATTAATATCCCGTACTTACTGTATATTGTGGTAACACGGAACTAATGGATTTTATGATACTAGCCGTACCTGTGATAAAATCCAAGGTTCAGTCAATATTTTAAGAATTAAATATATATTTCAACAATGTTTTATAAGTTAGCTAATATTTAAATTATCAAGAACACATTTAATAATGAATGAAGCAAATTATTAACATCAAACACCGCGAAGATAAATAATTTATAAAATTCCTTTATAAGTCCCTATTATTTTTTTATGTAAGTACTTTAATACAGTAATTATTTTCTGCACAATTAAATTAATTATTTTTAATTGATTTGTGGTAATATGGCTCTCAGTTTTAGAATTTGATCGGTTTGTTTATTTTTTTACATCATTATTGAGATATCTTTATTTCCCATAAGAAATTAATCACTTACATGAGAAATTTTTAAATACTAAATTAAACAAATATTTAAGACGTACAGTACAGTAAGACACTATACAAAAATAAAAATGAAGAAAATAAAAATATGTAGGGTAGATTGTTAGCACAACATGGACCACGCACAACTAGATGTGGCATGTACTAAGGTGCGCTCGCTTGATTGAATATATGCAATTTTAAATGATTTTTAAATATTGACATAGACTTTGCGTTTTTAATTTTTTTTTTTGGTATTATTGTCTTTTTAATCTGTATAATGGATAGAATATTTGGGTTAAATGAATTCTTATTAGGTGTAATATATAAGTAAACATAAATTATGTAAATTCGTGTATGTCTTTAATGTTTCTATTTATTAGTAAACATTCTAATTAATATTTTTTCTATAATAAAATAAAAATAATATCAATACTTACAACAAATTAAAAGTAATTGGCCAACGTCTATAGAAAAAATATTAAGATGACATTAACCATCAGAAGAAAATAAAATGATTTATTCTTAATTTTGTTTTAATGTCATCTGAAGATTTTTCGGATGAAAAGTGGCCAGTAGTCATGTAAAATTCTAATAAACCAAGAAGGTTGGATTTCACCCACAATCTCTTTTGGTAAGTTTATAAAGGTTTTATTTATTTGCTCATTGTGTTTTGCGTTATTTGCAAAATACAATTAGGTATTTTCCTTGTTCCTTTCTTTAATTAAAGCTTTATTTCCACACCATGATTACAAACGTGTGCGGCGTCATACAATCGACGTTGCCCACATAAACTACTCACGAAAGAAGCTTCCTTCGCATCAAATTAGGCGGTTTAATTATTTACTAGCACTAAAACGTACTGTTAACACTTACAAAATATAACTTGACCTACCCTCACCCTCTTTTTACTGCTGGGGTAAAGAGGCGGAGGGGAAAATAAAAGGCTCTTCAAGGATCAAATTAGGGTAGTCTTTTCGGACACTAAAACGTTGGAGGAAATAAAAGTGATGCGAGGAACAGTCTGCACAGGCAGGTGTATTTTTCCTTTGGGGATAAATTATTCTTTCTTTAATTTTGTATAAGTGGCCACCTACACGCGTCTTATGTCTTCATATTTGAGGTTGAGTAGAAGATACGACCAACGGTAATTGTCAGTAGTACCTATAACATAATTAGTTCGAGTAATTATAATATCGAGGTATTTGAAATGGGTATTTTCCATTTCATTAGTGAAGCTTTTAGAGATAAAAGACCTTTATTTATGTCACATACTCTACAGAGTGGCTTCACTCCTTGGAGTCTATGGTCAATCGCACATACCATCTCTAGAACGCGTGTTATTATAATAATTATGATTTCAGTTAATCTCGCACATATCCTACGCATCAAGATTTGCGTCATTCATTATTTACGCTGTGTGTGCGACTTTACAACATAACATTAGAGTGCGCAATTTTATACATTACACAAAAGGATTTAACAAGTCGTCTACATGTTTGCATTTAACGATTGATATTATCCGCCCTGGGACTTGTCGGCAGCGCCATCTTTGGTGATGCTGACCTTAAGCTCAAAAGCCGTAGGTTTTATGGTTTCTATTCAGTTGTGACTAACAGCAATTCATGTTTGACAATTTTACGAGCGCGACGATTCACCAATGGCGTCCACTTATAACTGCCGGTTACGCTCAATAAAATGATCATTTATTGCGCGTACGCCGTGTTAGTTTTATTGAGCATATGTGCTAACGTTTTTGTTGCGCCACAAGGAAATGTATTTGTGAACATACGGCGACGCTGTACCACGAGATTTATTGAAAAAATCATACAAAACGCCATCGATTGAGTAGACATGACATTCCAGACTTTTGAAGTTCGGCATTCTAATTTTGAAAATGCCTTTGCTTTGGCTGGGCGGCGCCATTTCTTCGCTACAAAAAAAAAAGGTATAAATATCAGTTTTAATACTTGCTTTAATGTAAGGTTGGTCATTTTGCATGACACTTACATTGTTTATGAACAGTTTATAAACAGTGTTTAATAACAAATGTTTACTAATGAATACATGGCTTTAGAATACTTCTTTGCTTTCACAAACACATCACATTTGTAACTTTTACATAACTTAATAACAAATATCTCATCACAAATGCATCACGTAACTAAATAGTTTTTAGTGATCATATTTGTCAACAGCGAGGCACAAGTATGGCCTTGTTGGTAAACTGCGATATCATGGAATACTGTTTACACAAATACCACAAAGGTGCCGCAAGCTACACCGAAATGTAAAGCTGTGACCATAGACGGAGAAATGAATGGACACCGTATTCCAAAATTCGAATGCTTTAGTTCAAATTGTGTGATCAAGGGAGTTCCCGACTAAGTTTTTTTTTTAAGGCACTGTAAGAAATTATGTCCGATGGTTTGGAACTCGTAGTTCGTGAGTTTGACTCATTATTGACCAATTGTTTGGTTTCCTATGGAAGGGGAATATTAATATTACGTAGCTAATGTAGTCTTCACCATATTTTTTTAATTGAAGATTTGTTGTTGTTTGTAGTAGGTATTTAAAATTTTGTAGTAATTAAATGGTTAATAATAATACTTACTTTGGTTACTTTGTACTTGTCAATAGTGACCGGTTAGTGTATTATATGATAAATTTATGCTAGTTTTTAAGGAATATAAAGAGAATATGGCACGGTGGCGTTTCTCAAATTTGCTGTTCCCTTCGCCCTAATTGCATAACACACTATTACTATCAATTTGACTCATTTTGACGCATATTGCTAATCCATTGTTTCATATGTTCGAAAAAAGTGTCTGCACAACAATGTAAATAACGCAATGAATGTTGTTGAACTGTCAAAATGAATCCGAATGCCGCTGAGAGTTACGGAATCACCCTGCTGGTTGATGACAATAAGCTCGTCACCTGTTACATGGGTTTTAAACATCGAAATATGGGCTGCTTACCCTTCGAGGGAATGTGGGCGTGATGTTGTATTATAGGTAAATAGTACTGGGTTTGTGTAGCCTGGCATTTAGGAAAGATACAAAACATAAGTTAATAAGAATAATAAAATTTTCAATCATCTAGTAACCTATTCGAGACAAATATTTAAATTTTGGCAGTTATTTGAAAAAAATAAAACTGTCGAACGTCCATTTTTGTTCTTCGAATTACAGTCTTTTGAAATAATGCGTATTCGGTGACCTTTTTTTGCATACGGCCACAAACGGTTTTCAAAAAAAAAATCGTATCTTAACAGCCCTTGGTTATCTAAAATTTAAAATTAAACTAGTGTATGCTGAAAAAATCAGTCACACTCACAGTACAATTTCACTTCAAACATTGAATAATGCTGAGTTCTTGCAGACAATAGATAAAAAAAATTTTTTTTTGTCTATTCTTCTATTGTTAAAACTATATTGGGCAGTTCTCCGAAGGGTTTGGGTATTTTCCTTACGTTACTAAGATGTCCTGTTTGCATCACCCGACCAATCTTGATCTTTGACATATTCATACAATGATTGCTTATGTTAATTATGTTTATCGTAATTATAGCGACGTAGCAAATAGTAATATTATGTAGTCTTTTGTTGGTTCCATTGCATAAATTACTACGAGAGGCTCTAAAGTTCATCTCTCTCTAAAATCATCATAATACACTGCTTTTATACTTGCAAGATGAGGTTTTGAAAAATATTTGCTCTTGTGCGTAATTAATGTCTGTAATATATTTGTACTTACTGTTAGAATTGGTCGTCGTAGGCGCATTCTGTTATAACTTATTGTGGAAATACATATTAGAAATCTGAAATAACTGTGATTTAAGATTATGGGCGTATAACATTAAACCAGGCTTATCGGCTTAAATCTAAGATTGGAATCCTTAGAAAATAGACATAATTATGTTAATTAATCATCATTATAACGTCGTAGCGATCAATAAATATTAATGATTATAAGCATACACATAAAGTCTAAGTAATTATTTGTTGATGTAATTTTTTGTTCGATTGACAGAATATTAGCTAGTATCAAGTAGGTTAGCCGGTAGTTTTTGCGAGTGATTGAAGTGTGCGTCACTCTTGTACCGTTAGCGGTCGAATATAAAGTGTTTGCACAAACTAATTCACTGATATTTTACATGAAGTTTATAAAACGGTTGCGGCCGCATGTGATCGGAACTGAACTACTGTTACCACGGCATGACTTGTGTTTAATGTTTCTTTTAGAGTGTTCTCTCTAAATGGTATACATTGTCAAGTAGGTATGAACGGAAGAAGTACCCATATGAATCAGTTGAAATTACTTATAAAAAGTTCTATCACATAATCAATATTACACTTAGTCAAGTACAGCACCCTAATTACGTAACACACAGTACCTATACTATCAATTGGAATAATTTTGAAACCAATTGCTAATACATAGCTCTTTATGTTCGAAGAATGAATCTGTTCAACAACGTAAATAACGCAATGAATGTTGTTGAACTGTCAAAATGATACCCATTACTACTACTGATAGTGTGTTATGTAATTACCCTGCAGGTGTTGGATGCGTGATCCCACTTCATCATAATAAACCTCTCGGTGGTAGGTCTCAACATCGGCTGCCCGCAGAAGTTACCACCCACCAGACAAAGTCTTGCTGCCAAGCAATTCGACGTGTTCCGGTACGATGTCTGGTGAAGCCATACGGAGGACGGGTCTGAGCAGTTGTGTTGCGATGTGTGCCGGGTACGATGCGCCAAATGTTGTTGTGTTGGAGATTTGGTCGTGCAGGGTCTCCAGATCTGTCTCTCTCTGGCGCAACATCGTTGGTCTTAACATTGCATCACCTCGTTCAATTTACCGTCTTCCTTCCTATACAGTTTTTTTGACTGAATAGGCTCTTAATAAACTAACGCTAATAAATTTACCATCGACGATTGCATCACTGCTTACCATCAGGCGGGATTACGTTCAAGCATTCGTTTATAATTATAAAAAAAAACACACACCACTGGACGGGCAGTCGCTTTAATAAGTACGGTGGGTACAGCCTGGCGCCATGATTTCAATTTAGAGCAAAAAATCGAAGGGACACTTGTCACATTGTCATTATGAACCTTGAAGACGCAGTAACTGCATTCGGACAGGCTGTAGTAGAGAACCGCCAGGAATGATTAGAACATTCTTCATTTTCAATTGAGGAGTGCCATAGTGCCATGGGCGTAGCCACACTAGGGCAAGCTGGGGCGCTTGCCCCACCCTGGGTCTGATCTATCATCATCATCATCAATCTTTTTATCAACCCACTGCTGGGCCTCGGTCTCCTCTCATACAGAGAAGGATTGTGCGTAATCACCACACTTGCTCAATGTGGGATGGCGATTTCAGATTTAAAGTCCAGGTTTCCTCAAGATGTTTTCCTTCACCTTGTAATCAGTCATTGTTGTCCGAGATATACTTAGAAAGATGCTTTTTTTTTTAAGTGCCTAATTACACAAAAAAGAAAAAAATAAGGGAGATGGGGAGCGGATAGGCTGACTGCTGCTCCACCCTGAGCCCAAGGCTGGCTACGCCCATACATAGTGCCTAGGTAGGTACACCTAAGCGAAATATTATTGTTTTCCTATCAGCACGTGAACGAAGTCGCAGGCACAGTTAGGGTAGTACTTATTAATTTTATTAAAAAATAAAAGAAAATATGATTGTGTAGTAATCCGATTAATTAAAAGTCCCTTCCAAAGGCGTATCATGAGCTATCAAGTTGTTTATAAACAGTTGGGCTCAGTAACGGCGCGTGCGCACTTTGATCTCCCCTCCTCACACCCACGGAGACGATTAATACATACTCTTGTTTGTTAATTTTTTACTACGCTTTTATAAGGATGGGTTACATTTATTTTTCCTTTGCCTCGTTATAATTGTAGGATTGTAGGATTTTTTTAATGAAATAAACAAATTGGTCCTATGTATCAAAGGACCAGTTTGTTTATTTCATAACACAAGTACTAGTTAGGTGCAGTTAGTTCTAAAGAACGTTAATTATATTTGAGCGAAATCTAATTGTTATAATTCAAAGAATTGTGACTTTGTGACACATCAACATAATAAATGAACATCTGAAAGGCCGAATACAGAATGTCAACCATTGCGAAATGTCATCATTTCATCTACCGACAAAGGGCTCAACTTTTATTCAGCATGAATAACAAATTCATCAGCAACGCACCAAAATGTATTAATATGTCGTAGTAACAAACAAACGCGACAAAAACGAGCGACCGCATTAAGTATAATTAATTGACACCACATAAAAGAGCATTAAGCGATCTTCACAAACGCTATTGAATGGCCGAATGTTTCTTTTCAAGTAGCTGTCTCTATAAACGTGCGGCGTTAGTGATGTGGCGCATGCGTAATCGACGTGATTAATTGTCCAATCATGGCGCGCTATAAAAAATCTCTTTATAATTGAAGGTAACGTAGGGCTGGCGGCATTACTGTTAAAATGATAATATGTACATACTAGTGATGTGCCGGATATCGGTATCCGTATCCGCGGATATCTGAGGCAGAAGAAAAATCCGTATCCGTGTCGGTATCCGTTACTTTCTTTTTTGCGAATCTTCTACGGGTCTATTTACCTTATTTATTTTAAAATAGATAAAATTCTTTAAGGCGAAGGGTAAGGCGCACTAGCGACACCAATTGCCGAGATTCTGACGGTTCACAAATTTTTAGAATAGATCCGGTGTAATAATTTTAAGCAATTGTTGTCGCTAGTGCGCCTTACTCTTCGCCAACAAAAGAAAGACCCGCCGCGCAATGCAAGTCGAAACATGTCTCAACTCAAATCAAGATTGCACGCACCAACACCGATTGTGTAAGAAAGATCCGTATCTGTATAATGTGCATCTTGGCACCAAATAACCGTATTCAAACCCGTATCCGCGGATATACTTTTTTGACGATCCGGCGCATCACTAGTACTTATCACCCTTTGCAAGTTGTTCACATGGCTAATGTGTTTATGTAGGTTTAACACTTATAGATATATCTAGTACATATTACTATTATGTACTCATAGATTGGTAAGGAATATAATAAAATCGAATACACTTTATTATGCTATTAACGAAGTATTTACGTAAGTATTTAGTACCTAGGTTACCTAAGTATATCTTGAAAAGTTTGATGACATACCTATACAAATTAAGGATAAAACATAATTGTGTATTAATGACTGACTGTCAATAATTTTTTCTGAACATTCTTAAACTTAGATGTGTTTTTTTTAAAGAACAGACGGACAGTGCTGCTGGGGAACTTGTTCCGCCTCTTCGTCCCCGCGAAAGCACTAGGAAGTAGCTAAGGGAGGGAGTTTTGGGTGACTCTCTTATTTAAATACTAAACGTACTGATTCTCAACCTTATTTGAATAAATTTCTTTTGATTTTGAATGCGAATTCCTGTAATTTCCTTACATTTAACAATTAGCTTCAACTATCACCAAATTGACAAGTGTTTGTAGCCGCTATGAGATAGTGAATAGATTTTTAAATAGGGATGTTTCCTGGGTAAAAAAAAAATGAGTCTATTTAGTCTGTCATTCAGATTAGAGAAAAATATTGGATACGTATATTTTATTTTATCAAATCAATAAAAATTGACAAATATGAAAAGCCTCAAAGATCAGGACTGTTGGCTGGTGACGTCACTGGCCGCTAAAAAGTGTAGCGTGCAGTGTAGTTTTCCACGCGCTGTGTCGTCTTAACTGTTTGTTAATATGAAAAAAAAAAAAATACGTGTCTAGCATTTTTTGGAAATCTGACTGACGGACTAATTAGTTGTTTTAGTCAAATACCCTATTACGAGAATAGCGCTCCTGGTCCTTAAGTTCGCACAACATTTTGATGCCTATTGACAAAACGCGAGTAGCCCAAGTAGCTCCATAACCAAACAAAACAACAACGGCCTGGCATTGATCTGCCGTCAATCTGGCAGCTACGAGATATCGCACAGATTCTCACGGGCCTCACACGCCACCTCGCACTGTAGTTAGCGGGCTCTATGCAGACGAACCCGATTCTCGGAATAATGATGTGTATCGCAGCCCTAATCATACGTTCCCTAGGTATACTTGAAGATACAACAATCAAAAACTAAACGGAGGAGCCTGCATACTATAATAGACAATTTGGTGTTTGTTTATAATGATGTCAGAAAAACTCCTCAATATTTTGAAAAACGATGCAGTGTCATCACTGTCAAAAATGATTTCAGAACTTTTTTAATCGAGTCCCGACAAACCACATTAGGGACCTTACTATTCAACAGATAATTAAAAACATGAAGTCTGTAATCAGCATCAATAGAAAAAGTAAAATAAAAAAGTTAATTGACAATTTAAAATACCAAACACATCAACAGTCCTGTATTGGCTGTTAGAAATAAATACGTAGTTTATTAAAACCAAACAGTAATCATAGGAGCTTATCATTTTTGTCGTCCAATAGTTATAGCAAATGTTATAGCAGATAGACAAATTCGTGGAAATAGTTACATGTTAAGAATACTCAGTACCCATCGTTTTATCAGAACATAAATGCAGGAGAGTCAACACTTAATTAGAAGTTTATCATATATTGACACTTGTTTGTAATGTACCCGTTTCATTATTCAGATGTAATCCATACTAATATTATAAATGCGAAAGTATCTCTGTCTGTCTGTCTTGTCTGTCCGGCTTTCACGCCAAAACTACTGAACCGGTTGTGATGAAATTTGGTAGGAAGATAGTCTAGAGCCTGAGAAAGGACATAGGCTACCTTTTATCCCGGAAAAATTTGATGTTCCCGAGGGAAATCTAAAAAGCGCGATATAACCGAACTCGCCGCGGGCGGAAAGCTAGTCTAACATATTTTATGAAATCCGTCTAGGAGGTTATTCATTTCACAAAGTGCTTTTATAGGCTGAAGAAACTGATTGGTTTAGAAATAACCCTGCTAAATAAAAAGGTTAAGTTGGCCCGATGATAAAAAACCACACCTTTTTAAACCACAAACAAATACTGTCAATAGAATCTCCATAGAATTTATGTCCATATAGAGAAGTGTTGCTACTGTTTAATAGCAGGACACTTGTTTGTAATGTACCCGTTTCATTATTCAGATGTAATCTAACATATTGTATGAAATCCGTCTCGGAGGTTATTAATTTCACAAAGTACTTTTATAGACTGAAGAAACTGATTGGTTTAGAAATAATCCTGCTAAATAACACTGTTAAGTTGGCTCGATGATAAAAAACCACACCTTTTTAGACCACAAATAAATCCTGTCAATAGAATCTCCATAGAATTTATGTCCATATAGAGAAGTGTTGCTACTGTTTAATAGCAGGCGTTTTGATTACAGATTACAATAATTACGTATCTGGATCCCTCTCGAGACACGCGCGGCAGAGGGCGGAGCGCACGCGCACGCTAGCTCTGCTACTGCATACATCACTCTTTATATTGAAACATTATTTTTGTCTCTTAGAAATTAGTCATAACAAATCGTAATTGTAGGATTGAAGGCTTCTACGGAACCATTCCTGAGCTGGCTAGAAAATCGAATAAAAGCAAAACCTCGATTATGCGTCCAGTGATGAAAATAGACAGCAATCAGCCAACTTCGAACGCTTCTCATACATTAGAAAGCAATTATTCGTCTAGTTTACGCCCATTTTACGCCACATGTAACACCGCGTCGATCAAGTGAATTATATTTCCAGTTTATAATATCCAATATTATTTCTATTGCGTTGGGAGGCACCGGTAGCGGATAATTAGAGGATAGCAGGCAGGTCGCGCGATAACTAGTCTTAATGACGTGAAATCGCACTCCGACGCCTGCCGCCATCTTGAAAATGAAGCAGCGATGGCGGGAAAGCTCGCAATTAGCCATAACCGCACACCGCTTGATCACGGTATATCGAGCTTTGCACAGATCTCGAGGAATATTATGACTATGGCAGACTTCAAAGCTTCAACAACTTGACAGAAATCATCCATTGGCTAAAAGCTATCATAATTACTTTTGTGACCTGGCAGGACTCCCTGTTAGGTCCATTTGAACAGAACACAATTTAGTCCAATTCAGAATTCTCACGGGCGACTTAGAAGATTGTGAAATAAAAACTACCCACCACTTAGACACTAATTTCATGAATATTATATCGAGTTCTAACAAGAAAGAAATCACATTGATGCAGTTTTTTGTCATATAAGACAAAGCATTATGGAATAATCGATTCCCACAATTTAGCAGGGAGTTCGATCGGCTGTGGGATCGGGTTTCTTGACTGCCTCTCTGACAGCCAGCAATTTGGAGCCACGATCAGTGCTACTGTTCCCCTGGAGCAATGATTTGGACACGCAATCTGCAGCCAAGATGAACAAAAATACCTTGATAAATGACGACGATAGATTATGTTTCGATAGATAATTTTCTGTAATAGTACTATATACTATGAAATACACCTCAAACTTTTCAATACGTTTAAGGTTCCTGATATTCTGTAGTCAAAATTGACCCAATGAAGGTGACAAGCCGTCAAAATAAAAAAAAAAAAAAGAAAAAGACCCCAAAAAAGAAACAAGCAACTGACAATTGGACCAAAACACTAATACTAGTTATTACTGTTTTGAATCTTTCGGATTTTTTATTGTGTGTCATCAAATGATCCAAACAAAAAAAGGTCGACGAATTGAGACCGTATAGGTAGTAAAATAGTAGCAAATAATATGTATATTTTACACTACTACTGAATTGATATTGACTTTAATAGTTACTTACATCAAAATATGTTTCTGAGCGATGGAAGATCAAGTTTAGATGCATATGACATAATGCATAATTCCTAAAGCAAAACATAGACAAGTTCTAAAATCTATTTATATATTATAAGGTTTTCGGCTCGCACATCTCTGCAAAAGTATAATGTTAGAGGTTGCTGTACAATTGAGATGATTATGTTCAAATGACTACTAAAATGTGTATCCATCGATAAGTAAGCTCGGCTGTCGCCGCCGGCGCTCGTGACGACACGCGAATCTAACTCGATGCTCCTGCGCAACTCTATTTAGTTTTAATTTGAAACTAATTTTTATTATTACTAAACATTATATTTTTTTCATCGGTGGAATGCGAAAATTATGCTGATATTTTTGGGAATGCAATTACTTTGGAGATTGTTTCCAGGTCAAACTCGATAAACGCATTTTGTTGGCCATTATAATCACTAAAATTACTTTGCTCTCGGGAAAATCTTGGGCCTGTCCTGGCAATAAAGGAATATGTTACCATAAAGAAAATATCTTACACTAAGGTCTTCGTTAGGTGCATATTTTTGAAATGCAGCGTAAACAACTTGTTATTGGGAATATTTTTATTGCCATTATATGCACTGTAGTAAGTTTTATTTCTGTTACTAGACACGAGACACACGATTATGCATTGAGTAACAGTTTGGGAGTGATACAAAGTTTCATAAATTATTTTGGAATCTATCGAAATAGGGAGCGTGCCCAGCTCCCGCCTTAATAATATTTAAATTTAGAACAGCGAAGGGATGGGACATGTGTGTTGTAACGCGTTTGGCGAAATGTGATTACAGTCGGTAATTAACGAGGCGCTATTTATGGGCTGCCTACGCGACATTATTTAAATATTTTCTTTTCATATTCTAAAAACGGAGGTGCGTACCGGCCTGTCCGTTTCGGAATCATACTCTTTTGTAATAATTATCATTGTATTCGTGAAAGTGTTTTACCGTTGGCCAACCGTGTCATGTCCGTTTTGTCCGGTCTCTTGAAATAAAGCACGCTTTCAATTGCAGACTAATTATTCCAACACGAGAAACTCATTCGGTGCCGTCAGTTTTTACGTGTAAAGAGATTAGTCCACTTAAACGACACTCGCACTCAAAGGAGTATTGTGATGCGAAGCGATAATGATGATACGTTAAGAAAAGTATTACATTCTATCCATAATGGGCCGTTGAAAAGGAGTGATTCTTATAAAATTTCATTTGGATTCAGTGCTCGTCCCGCCGGTGTGTCACAGACTCTCCGCTTATGAATAAATTACGGTTGTACATTAATTTATTGATTGTTATTCAAATTGGGTTTCTCAATCGGAGGTTGGAGGTGATGTGTCTCGTCTCGGCTTTTTGTCCCCCTGATGTTTTGAGGTTGACTTGCGCTCGTTCTGCGCGACTGAAAATTGTTTTCGAATGCTCAGTAACGTTTGAATAGATACTCACTTGTGATATTATTGTGATTTACTATATCTACGTCATTCAGTATTGATTTCTCAAACGTATCTAATTTTATTGTGTACTGGTTCGTGATTTGTGACTGACAACTGGAAAATTTATACAAATAATGAATTTTCCGAGCATGAATTATTATTCTAGAATTAATTTTGTAGTTGGGATTATTGAATTAGTAAATTTCGTGTTTGATTTTCGGTAATTAAGCTAATCTTTTTTATAATACTTAGAATGAATATAATACAATAAAATCACTGTAGCGTAAAGTTATGTGAAAATCAAATATGATGATAACAAAGAATGACCATTTAAGGATACTTAAAAGAAAAACTAAAGTATAAGAAAATGACTCATGGACAGATAAAATTTGAGATATCTTTAGAAACTTTGTAAGCGGACCGTTATAAAATGTACGTGTTCGGACTTCAACACAAATAATGTTACGTCCTCAATAGTTTCAGATACAGCCATAGCCGATGTATGAAACTATAATACACAATATAGTAAGTAATTATTATATCCGCCATATTGGCGATTTGCGCGCGCGCCGTCCGATTGGTTAACGCCTGAAAACCGATTCATCGTCAATACGGAGTTATTATTATTCTTGGCGTTATGGTGTTTCTAAGAATGTTCGACTCGACTGTTTGTAATGACAAAGGCACTTTTTATTATTTGATCGCTCGCTCGTTTCTGTTAATTGTTCCGGAGACGTGATTTTAATATATCATGCATGTTGACTGGTCTCTTTTATCGTGTATGCAAATAAGTATCGATCCATGTCGCGGGGCAGTGGTCGGCGTGTTCGACGCGAGACCCGCGCTCGCGCAACCGACTGCGAATGGCACATAAAACAGTCGTTTAGCCAGACCTTTTTGCGTTGAATTGAATTAGGCATTTGTTCGTCAAAGCTTGAATACTGAACTTTATTCTGTACCTACAGTCGAACAATGAAGGCATTACTTAAGCGTTAATTTGCATACAAATGGATTAATGGACTGGACTTTTAGTTAAACAGAAATGTGTACTAAACTTAGTTTCAAATATTGGTCTACTACTGCTACAGGTAATAAAATGATTTAGTTTCTTTAAATGAAATGAGTTCGGTCAACTATAGGCATGAGCCGTATCTCGGCTCATTGTTTAAATTCAGTAGCTACACTTCAAGCGCCTCCATAAGGCATTCCCTCCACTACAATCATAAAGCTACGCTTGTATTCTATTTACCAGCTTCAAACTGCTTTTGGAGATAGTATTATAAACCGACGACTGGGGATAGTACTCACAACCAAACTTTTATATATACAGTACTTACTTAGTTTTTGAAATATCTGGTAACAAAAAAACACACTTTTAAACACCGAAGCTTTTCTTTATTCACATCCACAAGTAAAAGCTCCAAGTAAGTTCTACAGATCGTAAAATAAAATGCTACGTTTGGTGATTGTAAAAACTGAAAAACCTGTGTTGCAAAAGTTATCGATTAAAATAGGAATTAATTTGGTCATATAGATCCTGAAGCTGTATTAAGCAGCCTTACTGCAGCATTAAGTAGATCCAACCCTAAAATGACTCGCGTATTTCTCGCTCCATTTGACTTGCTGATGCTAACACCGGTGGTCCTACGGGACCCGGGGTCTCTCCGACCTCTTCTATTTGTTAATAAGCACCCACTAGTGAGCGTTCGAGGGTTATATATGCATATCATTATGGTGATTTTATCGTCAGATATAACTATCCGTTTATATCAACTGAATTTGATTGTAATTAATTCACTAGCCATTGTTATGTAAAATTTGTCATAAAGGTTATTATTGGTTATCAAAGCTCAAGTTGAACTTGACTGTCAGTTTCATGGTTGGTTCTCTGTTTCTGGGCATGTCAACGCCACACTCTTTACAAGAAATTTAATCATATTTACATGCAGTTCTTTGCGCTTCCTTCATTTACCACATTTGAATTTACTGCTACTTTGAACAAAATTTTCTGCTTCACACTTTTTGGTCCTTATGTCCGAAAAAAATTCTTCGTCCTTCGTACATTTACCGTTCCTCTTCCATTGTTTTAATTTCATATTCAAAGCCCAAAACATCTTCAATAACGGATCCCTCCCAGCGTGTACCTCCCAGGAGGACTCTCATCTGAGGGTCATCACTACTGTGTTACGGATCGCCCCCACATTGTTTACCCTCTCGAGCTCTTGGACTAGGTTGTCACATAATTGGCCGGACACGTGTGGTCCGTAACTATGGTAGCTTGTCCACTTGTTTGATGTATGAACTGACTAGTGGTTTTAGTGGAAATTAATGGACATTTTAAGTTCTTGAAATGGATTTGTAATTAACTTTCATATCGTTAAAATGTGAAGCAACATCTTTCTTAAGCTAACATAGACTCTTGTGTTTATAGTCTACGAAACACAGGTTAGTTTGATGAACCAGTAAGAATTAGGAAATGAATTTAAAACCAATGATAAATTGACACAAATCTTTTAATTACCACTTTAGATAATGACGCGCTTCTGCTACATATTTAAGTGCCAATTATAGCATTTTTCCTTCGTTAAATATGACGCAAGTTATTAATGTCCTTATGATATTGGGAGTGGGCCCAGTGTGTTCCCCGAACAGTCGCTAATGTGCGGCGACCACGCCCCTTCCTGTCGCCTCACCCCCGGACACGATGCGCTTGCGCCGATGACACTGTGCAGCTGAAGGTTCAGGATAAATATAATCACTTAGCTTTCAGGACTGCATCTATGTAGCTTATGAATCGTTAACTTGGTCCTGCGAACATTTTGTATGCGGTTTGAGATGTTAAGGCGAGTAAGAGGGTGGACAATGGACATAGAGTACCGAACTGATAAACAGGATTGTTTTAAAAATTGTATATCAAGAACAAGTCCTATAAGTTCCTTCAATAAGATTTAAGATAACAAATACCTATATTACAGCACGTTAGTCCATTTCTCGCCAAACAGGTTTGTGATACGAAGTATCGCAGTTTTACAATGAGTAATCGCTATTGGGTCATTGATTAATGTTATCAATCAAACTTTGTTATCTGATTTTATATTCCGATCGCAAAGTTCTGATTAAGTACGGTCGATTTATAATTTTCGGTATCAAGTTAGTTTTAAACTTGGCCGATTCTATTTCGAATTTCTACTCAAACTCAATTATAATGTAAGTGTATGTAGGTACTTAGAATAATTATGCGATGAAGTTGATGGTATCAGCTTTAAGGACCAATTTTCGTGGTTTTCAATTCGTTACTATTAAATCGGTTAATTGAATTACAGTTAAAAGTTTTATAATGTTTGATTGAGTTGGAATGTAACATTATTACAATATTATTTCTACTCATTAGTAATATTGGCTCATCAATGGAACACCTGATGACTCAATTTAATGCTAAAGATACAGCTGCACAGCTCCTGCAACGTGCAAATGCTTTTAAGACGTCAGTGTTTTTGACTTATGCGTCTCGTTGTCTTGTGTCATTGGTTGTCGTCGGCTCGTCTGGCTACCGGCGCGGGCGCAGCTTCGCCCACACGACCTTCACTGCTTATTCACCACCACTTACATTAATTTTATTGTTTACGTTACTGTGTAATTAAATCTCCTGAAAACCTGTTTTATTTAACTGGTAGTCTTGTTTGCCGTATGCGCAGAGGTTTTAATTTTTGAGTGGTTGCTGAAACTCAGATAAGTTTTAATACTTAGTGATTTGTTACGCATGTAGCCTCTCTAAAGAAATATGAATGATTACTTTCATCCAAGATAAATGCAGAGAGTCGTGGTTAAAACAACAGCTTTCTTAAGTCATATGTAGTACTTTCTAAGTAGGTATATCTTGGACAACAATGACTGATTACAAGGTGAAGAAAAACATCTTGATGAAACCTGGACTTTAAGTCTGAAATCGCCAACCCGCACTGAGCAAGCGTGGTGATTACGCTCAATCCTTCTCTGTATAAGAGGAGGCTTGTGCCCAGCAGTTGGACGATTAAAAAGGTTGATGATGAAGATAAATGCAAAAATCTTTTTTCTGTTGCTAATGTTCCATTTTATTGAAATCGTGATGTTCTCGTGAGTTCTATTTCGACGGCCATTCCGATCATTCTTGTATGAAATCGCAGTCTTAAGCAAGGGACGTGTTTAGCTAATTATAACAAAGTCCATGTTTTGCAAATGGTATACTTACCGATCTTACCTAAATTATGCACTTAGTCTAACTGATTCAATTACTTTCACAAAGAAATATAATTACTCACTGTTTTAGGCAACGCAATCGTGTATCGATTTGTGACGTGTGCCACCAAAGCTACTAGTTTACCTGTAAAGTATACTAAGTGCTATAGTGTTGTTCTAGGGACCGATGTTGACTTGCGTCCGTGTGGTCCTATGGCCGCACGTGGTCTTAAATAAAATGCGATAACCTACCCAATGCGTAACACAAACTTGAATCTTATTTCTATTATACAAAGACACAATTCTGTTTGTCCAAATATTTACTTACCAGATTGCCTCCCGAATGTTTGGCTAAATAAGACAGTGTTGCCTTTGAAAAAAAAAAGAAGGATAATAGCGAAAGTGTTAAGTCGGTCTTGTTTGTTAACTTTTTGTAAACACATAAATTGAATTAACGTTATTTTTAGACACGAATGACGTGTGTAGATATGTAAATCGTTTCAAATTGCAAGAGGATGTGCAAGTTTCACGCCAGACGTTGCGTGGGAGAGCCATTGTATTCTGTGAAATACTGGCGACCGTGCTATTACGCATTCAATGTCGCAAACTTTAATTAGATCATTTAAATCGTCGCTTCGTGAAATGATATCGTTGCAATTATGTATTTTCCTTATCGCGATCAAATTCCACAAGAGTGACAATTGGACTTTTCAATAAAACAGTTTAAACAAGATAACATTACCCAAAAGGACTGCAACGAATTAAGTCGTCATGTTTGTTTTTAAAATTAATGAGTACACAAAGTGAGACAAAGGGCCAATAAAACTCAAATAACTTTTTATTCTATCAAAATGGCGTTCGGTGGCCATTAATAAGCTAATGACAGGCGAGTTTGACAGCCCGTTATCGCGCCATCTAGTGGGAACAGTTTAATATCGAGCACGTTTCTCGACGTCAAAATGTTATGATAGACGGTCACTTATTCTTTTTGATTTAGTGCCCCTTGCGTTGAGAACTGCATTGATTTATCAATTATTTCAGGTATGCGAGCTTGGTATTTTTAAGACACGATCTTACTTTCATGTCATACCGTTTAAATCAAATCATCAATTACCGTGTTCGATGCGTATTTTGGTATTATCTGATTGGTAAGAGTAATACATATTTAATAATAAATGAAGCGAGATTGAAATAACAACGATAAAGGTGGTGGTTTTATAAAGCTATTATAAGAATTAATCGGATGCGAATGTGAATGGTTGTGTGGTGTATTGTTTGTAAATGGGGTGCGCCTGCGCAGCGGGGTGCGCCGTTTTATTAGGAAGTGACAGGATCTGTGGTTCGAAATGACATTGTCACCTCATCCTTTTTGTTCCTGTGCCTGCTTCCTATAGATACTTTGTTACAAAAAGTTTAACTGTGCCAACATTTTGGACTAAGAAAATGAGAGTACAATATTATTAGAGTTTATGCAAATTGTAAGTAAAGAACCAGTCAAATTCGGCTAATGTCCCTGGCCAATGATCGAATTCAAGTCATAGATAAAAATCAATCGATTTATTATAATATGATATGTTGTGTTCGATACAAATATTATAATACAATGATGGTTGACAGATTGTTGGTCTTCGATTACGATTCTTTTGGAACCCGAGATTTTTTGTCGATTTGCTTTTATTTGAATCGACACGGTTTATTTGAACGCTATCGGGAAGGGTTCACGTTATTGATTTTTAAAATGTATGTTTGTTTTGATGGACTGACTCTTTAGGATGGTTTTTATAAAAATAATGGATTCGACACTGGTCGTTTTTGAGGCCGTTGATACGAGATACGATATATATTTTTTGTCAGTTTAATTGGGGTATTAAGACGGGTGAAGGTTGAAAGCAATAATTTGATAAACGTATAATCCTTTAACAGCTAGAAGTATCTATGGGCTGAGCAAAGGTCATCGCAAGATCATCATATGACAAGATAAAGGTTTGAAGATCTTTCACAAAATAGCTGCAGCGGGGTCTTTGCGTAATTTAGTAACAGTTGCAATGGATTTCCTTTTGATAGTCCACTTACTTATATACCTTGTTGAGCAGTTGAGATTGTGCATCATCCTTCAAACTGATTGAGATTGTAATTGAGAGTGTGTTATATGATTAGGGTACTTATAGGATTTTTAGAATAATGACGAGATTGTTAAGAAACAGAATGGTGTTAAGATAGAGAGAAATAATATTGATTAAGAAACTGAAGAAGCTAATAACATAGGATACATTGCAAATTGTCACCAACATAATAAATAGCAACAATAAAAGCATTAAGTATTGAATGAACCGCATCTTGTTGATACAAATGTTGGTACAAATATTTGAATTGACACGTGTTTAAATAAACTTGAAAAAAGAACTAGAAGGTGAGCATAGACGTCATATATCTTCTAAGAATGACGTTACATCATGATAATGATTCATTAGCTCAATGAATGAAGTAAAAATGATTTGCATTAGCAATAAAGATTAAAAGAAACGATAATATTTTTTATTTGTGCTAATAATGGCTTCGACCTCCTTGTGCACGAGCTGAACCAAATGTAAGTTCATTGCATGATTTTCTTTCGATTTCATTAAGAAAAGGTAAAAGATAAATTTTAGTTTTGTCCTGTCAAATCTTAATTTGACAGGACAAAACAAATAAAAAAAAAATTAAAATAAATATTAGTCTAATATTAGTCCTGTCAAATTACTCAGCGCGTGACGTAAATTGTCCATGGAGTATAATACTCCATGGACAATTTGTGCTTAAGAACATGTATGCAAAATACGTAAATTTACGTCACGCGCTGAGTAATTTGACAGGACTAATATTAGACTAATATTTATTTTTTGTCCTTTTCTTAATGTAATAGAAAGAAAAAGACGCACTGAACTTAAATTTAGTTTAGTTTGGAAACAAGAGAATCTGCGAGATTGTTTAACAACATAGTACTAAAAAATTATGAATCTGTAGAAATGAAATCTCTGTTATTGGAACACTAGGAGCTATGGTTGGAAGGTTTTTAAACATAGGCACGGTTCAGACATAAACATAGACAGTAATGATTATAGCTCATACGATACACAATTCAAAGAAAGAATTTAACAAATAAAACAAGAGGCAGAAACATTTAAAGGGTCATATCTATCTATCACCCCAAATACGACACAAAATAACTACATTAATATGTCAAACAAACAAAACGATGATCGGAATCCTTCGTGTATCATCGGGATCGATATTGACGATGTCAGTGGGTCGATAATTGTCACTACAGCACTACTTGGTACCATAGACTACTACTACATCGGGCAGAGATTGATTGTAAAGCAGGTACACATCAATTCTCTGCTTGATTTATGATACCAATGAATTGGATTGACGTACTGCGATTTGTCTGTATAAAATTGTTAGGCTGTGTCTCTCGGGTCTTGGATTTTCTTTAATATGAATGAATCCATATGTTGGTATTAACTTCTGCTTTGATAATACATTAAACTTATTAATCAAATTTAATTTCTTCCAAGTTTTTCTGCTTTTCGACGAAATTGACAAAAATGAGCCAAGAGCTTTTGATGCTGTGTAATTCCATATCTAAGTATTTGATACAAAGTAAACGCATCCGTTTCACTAGACAAGTGACCTACCTGCGGTCAGGGCATTAGTTTCCTGAAGTGTTTACGAGCACCGCAAGCCTTAGGTAATTAAACGTCGGTTAGGGCTGGGTTTAACGATACGGTTTACAGTCGTCACGCGTCCATTGTATGCGCCGTATCTAGTATTACCAAATGCGCAACTATGTAAATAGACAATACTGAATGTAATTTTTAATATTTCATTGTTATCGATACACAGGCCTTCTCTGAGGAGATGCTCCTCAGAATAGGGATGTGTCCTGGGTAAAAAAAAATGATTTTATTTAATCCGTCATTCGGATTATAGAAAAATATTGGATATGTATATTTTGTTTTATAAAATCAATAAAAATTGACAAAAATAAAACGCATCAAAGATCAGGAGTGGGGGCTAGTGCACTCCTCGTTAAAAGTATAGCAAGGAGTGACGTCACACGAGTTGTCAACGCACTGTACCGTCTTAATTTTTTGTTTATAAAAAAAGGAAAACTACGTATCTAGTTTTTTTTGGAAATCTGAGAGACGGACTGATTAGATTTTTTTAGTGAACTACCCTATTGTCTTTTTCTTCCTCGCGGCGCGTTATTGCATCGGAAATCTTAAACAAGTCTCAAGGTTAGGTTAGATCACGATGAAGGTATATCTTCTTTGGGAATCCCTTTTTCTGATTTTGGTTCTCTTACGTCCAAAGATTACCGATGTTGTAAATATTGCTCAAGATAGTCAAACATTTTCAAAGTTCATTATTAGTCACGAGGTGACAGGTCACCTGTCTATAAACGGAACGATTGACGATTTTCACAAAGGAAGTGACACAAGTCGGCCATTTTGTTTACAAACACAGAGAACATATATATCCGTTTGGCGCCTCTATTGATCAGCTTCAGTCAATAGGTACTGCGAAGATTATTAGAAATTTTGGAAATTAGCCTTTAAACGTGTTGTAATAGATTTGTTTTTTGCTTATGTTCAGTTGGTTACTTTATTTGTAATGCGGCGTTTTCCTTAGATGGATTGAGTATTAAAAGATTTCCTTGGAGAACATTTTCCTGTTTGAGATGTGTGACACACATATATATATATATATATATATATATATATACACTATTGTGACAGGCTTAAATAGGAAAATCTACAGTATGTTTTGATTATAAAGCAAATGAAATAAAAACTTGTAATCCTTTTCTGCTGCATCAAGGAGCATAAGCATGATAATTGTTATGCAAATCCGTAGATAGGGATCTCGATCAACCGCATTATGAATCCATTAGAGCTTTTGTATGATCGTTTGCAAATTTTCCTCGTCGGCGCTTGGGGAAAAGTGACCCAAGGTCACTTTCGCGAATCAGTGATTCTTCCCTTTAAAAATAATGAGTCAAGCCAAACACGCTTAGCGTCACAAAGGACTTTATACACGATCATGGTTGTTTACCACTTTACAGAATAAGTTAATAAAGCAAATAAAGGCTGTGCTTCGAAGTTTACCTGACATGTTCACATTTCACACGGTAACTCCGCGATGCGTCAGCGGATCAACAGATAATTCGATGACAAAAGACCTGCAACAGGCCGTGTGTTCCAATGAAATCACGCGTTAAGGACCGCTCCAGTTTGTCGGTCCACTTAACGTCTGTTCGATTCGTCGGCAAACGACATTTCACATTAAGGTTCCTCGAAGTATCACCATCGGCCGGTGCGGCCTACACACGCCACGCAATAAAAGCGATCGATTATTACCTATATGTGTGAAAAGCGGAAGGAATAGGTCGGCGCGCGTCCAGCCGCGGCCGCGTCCGCCGACGCTCGTGAGAACTGTCAATATTTGACCCCGGCTCGTTGCTACGCTTCGAAATTGTCTCAACGATTTCGATATTTTCCAATCACAAATATTATGTTAATAACTGACAGGCCAGATTCCCTATGTATTAATCGGTCTTCGACGTCGCTCGTCCGCGTCGGATCGCGCACCGCGGCTCTCCGTAAACATCGATTCATTATCTCAATCGCAGTGTTAAAGAACTCGTTTTTATTTGCGCTTTCTACGCATAAATAAATATGTATAAAGGTATATTACTGCGGAATCTGGCACACGTCAATCAAACGGAACGTACACGAAACCCAACGATTTGTCACTCCGCCATTTTGAGGCATCCACAATAACGGCCGCCATTTTGGTGACAATAATTAACAGATATATTCATCTCCATTCGACCGCTTTCTAGTTTTTGTTTCCTAAAAATAATTATCATCACAATAAGCGTGGCGATCTCTTTCTACTAACCGCTGTTGCGGTATTTTGAATAAAATTAAGACGCCAAATGATTTCAAATTCAATAGCGTCGGTACGGTTGTAATCAGCATCTATTAGAAACCAGTGGAACAAATGTTTATGTACCTGACACTCAAACACTCAAGAAACAACTCGTACCTCCGGGGTTATCCTCTTGATTCTAAATGAAATATGTTGTGTAGTGAATCGGTCGGTGAGTTCGCAACGGCTCCATTCAACTCGGTAGCCGTCGGTCGCTAAATAGTCGACGCTGAAAATATTTCAGCGCGGTATTTGAAGCGTTAAACAGCTGTTGAACGAGAGTTTAGCGCCGGTGGCGGGTCGCGGGCGTCGCGCGGCGCGTGAGTGCGGGCTGCGCGCGCCGCTCGCCGTCACGCCGTCAATGGCCCGGGTTATTTACCTCTTCTTATCACCTTTTGTTTTGCTCAAATACTTGTCTCGTTTCGTGTGACACTCGTAGCGTAGCTTCCTGATATGCTACTGCACGCTTGCACTTTTGACGTCCACCTACGTTCTTACGTCATCATAGTAAGTATAGTCCGTAATAGAATAGCATGACGCTACACAGAAAGGGGATATTAATTTAATGTTGATCCTGAATCAGGCAATCAATATTTTAGAATTCAACAAAAAAGTTTTAAAAAACAAAAAACGACAAAGAATCCGATGCATGTTTGCACAAGATATCGAGGATATCGAGCATCACAGTGAAATAGAAGAAGCCACAGCTATTGGAAGGGCTAACAATAAACGCATCGGAGGCCGATCGGCGATACAGGTCCTTGTGTCCACATTAGCATCTCGAGCCAGGAGTGTGTGCAAACAGCGAGGGTCATCTGATGAAATGTTCAAAGGCTTTTAGTTCCCGAGAATTATTAAATGAAGCCCCAGGATCGTAATGTAAACAGTGTGTGTTTGTCGAGCCAAGAACCTGTTGCTTTGTCGACGTTTTGATGCGTGCTTCGGCTTATTGGCGGTTATTTTATGTCTGCTAATGTTAATGCGAGTGAGGCTGTTAATGTGGCAACATTGTGACACCAAACATATTTCCCCAGACGCGGTATTCTTACCTTCTTTGTTGGATTACAGCTCATTACTTCGTACTCCGTACAGTCTAACATTCTTCAAATCACAATTAGTTTTATACTTCGACGGCGTCATGGCTGCCACCGTCCCATAGCACAACGCGGAACGACTTCAGTTTACGCAGAATGGCTGCATTTACAAGTTATTTGTGTGAAGCACCTTGTACAATCGGCATTCCCTCATATATTACGCAAACACATAAGCAGATTTCCCTTCGACGTCAACAATACATTGCTCAAATTAGTGTTGCAACGACCTCTGCGAAACACCAGATATGTGTGGATATCTAGACAAATATGGAGGGGTTATGTCTAGGTAAACATGCAGGTAAGCATCCCGGGCGCTAACACTGCTAATGTGTGGACAAAGCTCGTCGTGACGGATCTTGCTAATAAATATTCCGGGGAGTGTGGATGCGCGAACATTACCATCACGCGCCACCGCCGACGGGATTTGAACTTCTTTGTCCTTTATGCCATGCTGCCACGCCGCTGAAGCAAATGAATGTGCTCGTTAAGTTTCTGTATGATTCTATATAAATTTTGCAGTGATTTGCCTTATAAAAGTTAAAAGACTCTTAAAAGTTCAGCAAACATTGCAACCCTAAATTACGATATTTTAGAATTGCATTTTTAGCGACCTCGCTTTGTATAGGTTTTTCATACAATCAGAAGTTTGTTTATACTGGTTATATACAGCTTGTTGTATGTATAGCCAGGCGTTCTTAATGAGTATTTCTAAGTCCTCGTGCTCGATTTGTTAATTGTCGTGTGTTCGATCAATTCACACAGTCATCAAAGTTTTCACCTCGCACAGCGACGATATCTCCGCCGACATTAACAACTAAATGTTCAATATTTTATTACCACACGTATTTGTCTTGCATACCAGCTAAACATGTTAAGAGCACACGACATCTTTCATTACAAGTTTCTATTTGATTTCGCCTCATAAAATCTACTCGCATAGACACGATTATGATTTCTATCACAAATATTACATTGTATAAAGTATCTGAAAGTTTACTTTTTGTAATATTCAACGGTGTATCGACGGGATAGAGTTCAATATTAGGTGCTGTGACTCCTCAATGATTGATGGCTAAAACCACAGCACTTGTATCAACGACATAGAGTATGTTTTCCTATTTTACAAATTTTGTGTTGTTATCTTCATTGATATCGGTAGCTGTAAATTATGCTCTATTTAGAATTGAGCTTAATTCTGAATGGTTTAAAACCACTTTTGGTAGCGTGGTGTTGATACTAAAAGGCGCTAATCAACGGTGTGTCCTCCTACTTATATCTGGGTTCGGGCTTCTTCTGGGAACGGCATTGGGTCCATTCCTGTTTATTCAAATAATAAGCAAGTAGGTTGTTTAATGGTTCCGTGGATGAATTCTTTCACTTTCCTTTTCTTTGTTGAGGTCACGATCACGATCTAAGATGTATCAGTGTGTTTTTGTTGACACGATACAAATTGGGTGCAATATTGTGTCAAGTGTCCGCTGCGCTTGGCGTATTTCGGCGGCGTTTTATCTTCATTTCCCTTGGCATCGTGTTAACGTGTAGTGAAATTCCGGTCGTTATTATTGACTCGTCCAATTCAACGTACCTTTCATCGGCCCACTAAATAACTTACAGTTAATATTATATTATAAAATCACGCGAGGGATTCCACAAAGCTGCTAAGTTGCTCCGATTCTGTTTGCTATGGTGTTAGCGTGGGTTGTGCTAACGTTATCCTACTTATCGGAACGTGCAACTGTTTATTTTTACAGTTCGTCACATGATAATAATATCAACATTTAGTATGCCGCGTATTTATTCTGTTCACTGAATTTATTGAATCTGCAGCAGATAGGTAGACAAGCTTAAAATAAACGCTTTAAGAGGCTCATTTTATTGATATAACGTTTAAATAAAATTGCGGTCACCTTAAAAAGTAATAAAAGGTGGAAGGTATCCAGTAGCAGTCTGGACCCATGAGAAAGAAAAGTCGAATGAAATGACAGGGTGTGGATACGGGAGCGCGATTGATGTGATTATAGGGTTCCGTAGGAGGGAGTAGAGCATTTCACGGGTGATTATAATACTCCGCGATGTAGAAAAATTGACACTTAAAGTAAAAATTCAAGGCATTCCAACTGCAAACATCTTTTGTTGGGTCGATGACATTAACATTTCCCTGTTAAATTTTTCGCTGATTAAGCTTGTTATTTAAATATGTGCTATTATTTATTTATCCATTTATTTCAGGCATCAAGGCCCATATAAACGTTTAACGTATACAATACTATAACATAACATACTATAAATACATACATATAACATAATTAATAATAATGTACACGAAGTGTCTGTTTCGCTGACTGGTGTCACGTAGCTGGCCATGAAACCCGCGGTATACAACACCTTTCTGCCAGAACTCTTCTTTGAGAAACTTCTCGAGATGATGTGACGGAGCACGCACTACGAACGACTTGAAATTTGTGTTGTGACGCGGCTCCAACCTCAAAGTCCAGTTGGTCTTGACGCGCAGATACTCCACGATCTCCTCAATCTTCGTAGAGTGGTGCAGTCTGGACACATACCTACAGCATTTATTGTTATTAAAGCACCTACGATGGCTATTTACGGCATGAATCTCGAACCATACCAGCCTTCAGGATCCTTTTTTCACACAGAACATTTATCCAATATCGAAAAAAGCCGACGCATATATCGAAGCACGAGAAATTGTTGCAATATTAATTGATATAACACGCGGAACCCTGAAGTGGGCTGTTGAAGGAAGCTTGCGTGTCGTTCAGAGGCGAGCGTTTATCCGAACGAAACATTTCTTCGATAATAACTCCACACAATATAATAATGCGAATAATAAATAAAAATGGAAATAAAATAATAATTTTAATGTCGTAATTGTGGGCCGGGGGCTGCGTCGGCGCAAAACGCGCTCATTTCGAACAACGATTTGATTGCCGCTCGCAACACTTGCCTCATATTGATACCGATGGAACTTTAAGTGCATTAATACTGGGACTGGTTTCGCATAGGCGGTACTTGTATTTCTCGCAATGGAATGATGCATTACGCGCGGAGACCTGCTATTAATTCCTATGAGCCGAGTACTGCCGAGTCAGCGCTCGTGGATTTCCGTGAATCCGATTAAATTCACTCAATTGCTGTAATAGATGTAATGATAGAACGGTAGATGATTGTATTAGTATTGAACCTTGCCTGGTTGCTTTCTAGGAAGTTAAAAGCTCCACTTTTCTAATTACAACACCTTTCCTCCAATACATTTAGAAACAATACTACATTTTTTCACAAAGATTTGGTATAACGTTATTGTTCGCCATAAGCTCTGTGGTGATGTCGAACAATGCTTACTAGTTATTACATGTATTCAAGTATCTTGACTAATAAGGTCGGTTTCAGCAAATGTTGCAGGCCCTAGGCGACGTATTGGGACCACCACATGTTACTCTGTCGATATAGTTATAAACAAAGAATAAGTATAAATAATTGAATAAATTTAACTCCTCAGGCAATCCGGGAACGGAAGCTCACGGCAAATTGTGTTTATTAAATGTATGCATCGGAAAGTAAACAATTTCAGATTGAATGCGAATCGAAGGTGAATAATAGTTTGTACTAATTATACAGATTACATTGTTATTACTTTATTAGCTGTTAACCCTCTGTATGCCGATGATCGCCCCTGAACGACGCTCTTGGATGAAATCGTAGATAATAATACGCGTTCTTGAGCAGTTTACGTCAAATATAGACGTTTCTATTTATAGAAACGTATTTTAACAATAACTTGGACGCGTAAAGAGTATTCTTAATGTGTCATTTTAGTATTTTTCTACATTTACGTGTAAGTTTGACGCCTTACGACATTTATAGGTAATTACAGTTTGTACTGGCCAGTCTTGGCGGCCGCACCTGCCACTCGCTTATACCCGCGTAATTTAAAAATAAGTCACATATAATATATGAAACCTAGCTGTATGCTGTAATTATGTTAGCGTTATGTCGGAATAGTCTATGATTTACATTAAAACTGTTTTTCTATTTTCGTCTGATAACCTGGTGCAACTTGATCACTGCTGCCGTTTTGGGTTAAGGATTCTAATTTAATAAACTTTGAATGCGTTAATGTTAGATTTGTTTAAGTTATTGAATTAGGTTTGGCTGTTTTATTATAATAGTTTGATCGGGCTGTATTATTGTGTGCAACATCCTTCGATTTGCATGTATTATATGAACAAGCACTCTGTTAAGTCCTAAGTTCAGGGTAGTATTCAGAACAGCTGGTCCAGTCTTTAATAATCTCACAGTGAAAACTTAGATAAGCTTGAAGTGAGCTGGTTCCATCTAAAGCTCGGGATTGAATTGTATTGAGAGCTGACTTTAAGTTTACATCAACGACATTTTTACGTTGAGATTTTAACAGAATGGAGCAACTATGTTAATCATACGCTGAATTCCTTTAGCTTTCTAACTTTCCATAAGTCCACTAAGTAAGTATCTTCGGCTTCCAAAGGAGGGTGCACATTCTGGTCCCACCTTCCAATAGCTATGTGTGTTATATCGATGATATAACTACCATGTTTAATAAAGAATAACTCTGAACGGAATAAGATTGGAACTTGGCGACATAGTAAGTTTTATTACGGTTTGAATTCATTTATTTTTCTAAAGATTGCAAATCACTTTACAGAAATAAATACTTAATATGACTAAATTAGGTACATTTTTGTAGTCCAGAAGTAGCAAGACCAATGTTAACATTTTGGTAATAATATTGTTACAGTAAGAGGGTAGTTTCTAGTATTGCAAAAAACCGTTTTTTTTTAATGTGAAAAAAAAAACCTTGAAATAAAGAACTGTTTTTTTTTTCTGGAATAATTTTTTTTCAAGAGCATGAAATCTGAAACTGTGATGGCATTTACCGTTAAATAATTAATACTTAAGAGTACATAATAGAGTATTAGGTTTATTCTTGAACCTGCGTTACTTTTCTGATAAAATAGTACCAAAATTTCATAAAAATATTGGCAACATTCATTGATAAGTACAACAACAATTGAAAAATAGAAATGAGTTGTGATTTATTGTTGGAAGTAGTGAATTATGGATAAATAATATGTTGATTTATTATACAAATTACAAATTTAATTCATAATTGAACTAAAACGTAGGCTAGAAACCAAATTTAGAAAAAAAGACAACGACACTAAGTTTCTTTTCATGTTTTTTTTTTCAAGAAAGTGAAAAAAGTAAATTGTTTTTTTTTTTAATTTTACATCACTAATAGTTTCTAAAAGTTTTGTGATATCGCGCTCGCTGTACGATGACTAGATATTCTGCTCAAAATCACCTATCCAATTATGTAACGCACATAGCTATTGGAAGGTGGGACCAGATTTCATAGAAACTCTGGCATCATCCTTTATCATCATCATCTTCTATATAATTGTTGTACAGTATTGACTAAATCAATACTGTACAACAATATAGAAGAACAGAATAAATAAGTATAATACAAGCTTCACGTTTCTTAGGCACTGCTAGCATATTCAATTCACCAAAATTATGTCGATGATATGGTTAAAACAAACCTTCCTTTGTTGCAGTCTGCACGATCTGAGGGCGAGTCTTCCGGGGATCAATCCTGCGAGAGTTCTGATGAGGGACGCGACGCGGCAGCACAACACCCCCATCAGCCCCACCAACCCCATCAATCCCATCAACCCCACCAGCCGCTGCAGTTACAGACGCACCAGTCCCTGCAGCATCAGCCAATTCAGCACCAGCCCACACACAATTTGAGCCATCACGGCTCGGTGCAGCATCAACCTATAAACAGTCACCAGATGTCACATCCCCATCAAAGAAACTCGCCCCGGCCTCTTGAGAGGGAAATGAAAGTAAGTTAACATTTGAAAAGTCGATTGGGAAATGGGCCGATGTCGGACCGATGTGGAACCTTGTCGGACCGAAAAGGATGAATAGAATTTACTGTTTTAATAGAATAAAGCCTCACATCTTAGACGGTCTTCGGCTCTATTCCTATCGAGAGATTTGATTCCGAAACATTCCTGCTAATTGGAACGTGCTTATGTCCAACATGAGGCTACACTGAAAATGTATTCAACTCCCATTATATTGATTACAAACGTGGCATTAATCAATATTTGCAACCAACTCATCATATATTTGATAAGATACGTGGCACTAATCTACTGTTAGGAAAAATTCCATGGAATCAAGATTTAAACCAGTAGGGTAATTGCGTAACACACTATCAGCAGCAATGGGTTCCATTTTGACAGTTCAACAACATTCATTGAGTTATTTACGTTGTTCAGCAGATACATTTTCTGAATATATGGAGCAATGGTTCAAAATGATTGTAATAATGTGTTACGCAATAGAGTGTAATGTCGTCAATATGAAATCCATATAATGGATAACTATGAGATTAAATCAAATTAAATTTAGTTTATTTCAAGTACCAAGACTCATACTAACAGATACATAAAAGATAACAAAAACGAACACACATAAACACAGAAAATAATTTCATACGGTAGTAATATTTCTGCCGCAGCATTGCACGGAGTGGGTGCTGCGCCGCTTGCGCTAAATTATGTAGTTCCATATTCTTACCTAACTTTTTTACCACCAGGTGCGTGATGACTTCGAATCTCTGAAGTCCTCTCTACACCCTCACTTATCGTCATTGGCGTCATTAGCCCAGGGAGCCCCACTGTCGACCCCCAGCAGTGTGTTCGCTCTGGCGGGCGCGGGGTCCACGGGAGGCTTCCCTTACGCGCCTGCAGCCTTCCTGGCCCCTGCACCGCCGCCACCAGCTCAGCCAGCCGGCTCTGCGTCTTCTTCCTCTTCCGAAGGCAGCGCTGCTGGTTGGAGCTTTGAAGAACAGTATAAGCAGGTCCGTCAGGTAAGTTCGTTTGTGAGGATTTGTTATCTGTTGTAGATAATGTTAGTATAAGTTTCCTTTATGAGATGCAGACGCTGAGATGAGTAAAGCAAGGTATTTGTTGCCTTGTTGGTAAAGTGGCACAAGAAATTCATCATCTGTAAAAATTTCAACTGTCTTGTTCTGACAGTTCATGAAATGTAGGCAATAGCCAGACAGGAACCCTTAACTTAATTGGGTTCAGTTCTTTCCCTTTGGACTACGGTATCATAAAGAATAAACTAAGTACATGAGCTTCCAAAAAGTTAAGAAAATAACACAAATATAAGTCAACACTTAAAATCAATAACCATGCCAATAGACAAAGCAAAGTAACAGTATAATAGTGCAACCGTTGCATAATAAATCATAAACAATTTACCTACCATAGAGCAATCAAATGAAATCGCGCCGACCCTCACACAACCCTACTGAATTATTCACCGTCACACAAGTCTATGTGTCCAATAAAATGCACTCCTAAATCGCTACATAATGGCCGGTTCAACCCGTTTCTTTGTTACATATTTCATTGGTTTTGCGAAGGGTTGTCAAAACATTCGAGGGGTCATTTAGGCCCCCGGATGAATGATAATCCGCTGTCGTGTTCAGAGGGTTGAGGACAGATTGTCAATGTTCTTTATGACTTTATTGAGGTTACGCGAGGTTTTCATGGTGATGTTTTTATTATTAACAAATGATTCACTGTTATGTGGTGGGTTTGGTTGTTTTGACGTTTCAAAAGGGATGTATCAGTTGAATTTAAATAATCTACGTATATATCTAAGTATTTAAAATTCTTCTGTCACAGTATAACCAAACTCCTCTGAAACGGTTTGCTATATTTTAGCGGCTTGCTATTTTTTGATGATTTTCTTTTTGTAGTACCTATTTGGTAGGTCTGAGGACATACGCTATGAGTAAAAGCCCCTATATACCAATAAAAAAATCAAAATAGGTAGGAATCTAGAGATTGATATTGTTTTTTTGGAACGTAGATATAATTGTGTGAAACGGAACGTTTTCGCGATGGTCGCACTACTGCTGGTCATTTATTATTAGAAAAGCTTCTTGTAACTTACTCTTTGCATCATTGTAATCATTTCTTTCGTAATCCATACTAATATTATAAATGCGAAAGTATCTCTGTCTGTTTGTCTGTCCGGCTTTCACACCAAAACTACTGAACTGATTGTAATGAAATTTGGTACACAGATAGTCTAGAGCCTGAGAAAGGACGTAGGCTATATAACATCCCGCTATGACCAATAGGAGCAGAGCAGTAACAAAAAATGTTGCGAAAACGGGGGTAAACGCGGACGTACATATTGCTCCCATTATTTGAACAGGCACTTATTTTATATCAACACGCGGACGGAGTCGCGGGCAACAGCTAGTACTAAATAAAACTACCAATTAATACGAACGCTTTATTTAAGTATTCCATCTTTTTTTTAATTTAGCAAAATAACGTTTACCGGGTCAGCAAGTTTCCACAGTAAATTCTGAACCACGATGTGAAAAAACCATTGAAATATTTTCTATAGGATTAACCTTTCATTCCTTCGCCACCATTTAGCAGAAAGTTAACAAGGTCGGTAATTTTCTGATACAAAAGTTATAAGTATTATATTTTCACCTCACTACCTTACCGAACAAGCTGTTAAGTATCCTATCAAAAGGGAGAAAGGTACAAAATTGTTTAAATTGCTGTTGTCGATCACGCTTCTATTGTTCTTTAATTAACTGGATGCACGCTTGTGTGCCTTTACGCGTAATACCGAATAAGGAGTCACATTCACGGTAAGACATTTTACGTTACGTTCCGAAAGTTTAAACGACTTTTTCAGTCGCTTTAACCGAAACATTTGAAATTTCAAATAATCCAGATTCTGAATAGGCGGTTCTTAGTCTAAAGTTGATTCTATAAGTTTTGTTGTCGTGATCATAGTACATATGTATGTAGGTATATTTCATGATTATCCTATTTTGTAAAGCATTTACTGCTAATATCGCAAGCTGTTTACAAATGTAAAATTACATGACATGGATAACATTTGCCAAGATAGTAAAAATATTATGTAGATAAACTAAACTGACATTGAAGCAAAATCAAGTCCTTCTAAAAGTGTTGATATGTAGAAGTCATTTAGAAAAATGTAGATAAACATTCCTCTCTTAGTCATTTGGAAAGATATTGCTGATACTAGCTTCATATACCTAATCAGCCCAAAATGTTCCTACTCCTGGGATACAGGCATCCTCTCGGTAAGAAGGAGTGGGCCGTAATCTACACGCGGGCCGAGAACGGATTGGTAGGCGTCACATGTCTTCGAAGTTTTGTCTCTAGGACATGCTGGTTTCCTCATGATATTTTCCTTCACCGTTTTGAGAGCAGTGGTAAAGAAATATTTTCACAAAGTACAGCACCTACCGGGGTTCGAACCTACGCCCTACAACTTGTAAGTCGCGGCCGATAGCACTAGGCCACCACTGATCTTTGCTTTCTATGTTCGAAGAATGTGTATACTAAACAAAATAAATAATGCAATGAATGTTGTTGAACTGTCAAAATTATAGCCATTCCGATACTCAGTAGAGTGTAACTCAACTATACTCCGCTGAAAAGTGTTGAATATGGTGTCAAATCATATTGATCTTATATTGAAGAGTAATCTATCTTTGTCAATATTAAGACTTCATAAATGCAAGTTGTGTTCGATAACCCTTAATCGTGGTGTTCATGGTCTTCTTAAGGGCCTACATATGGCATAGGTATTGAAGTCAAATTAACGAGGTATATGGTAGGCTCTTTTATCTCGGTATGCTCGCGTGGCTGGCACGTTTACAAGGCTACAAATGATACCCGCCGAAGGATCAATTATAAACTTAAGAATATTTATGCGGTTCAGAGGGCATTATGTCGGTAAGATATTGTTGAAATTTTAATTTGTGCAGGCTTTTGGTTGTGATCGGTAATAAGTGTAATAACAGGTTACTTTATAAGCAGATTAAAAATGGAGGGTAGCTCTGCTATTTATTTAATTCATCTGTTCTTAACTGTTATTTTTCAAAAGTATGATCTTTAATCAAAATGAAATGAAATGATTTATTTCAGGTAAATATTCACAGCTTAATTTTGGCTACCGTCTAGTTTGAGAGGCAATGTTTCCTCTTATGGTGTACAGATCAGTTCTTAATATGTATTTCATTGTGATTCTACCTAAGTCTACTTAAACTATGTATTGTACCTATAAACTAAATAATTATGTGAAAACTGTTCCTTTTTTGATGAAATCAAAACATTTTTAATATTAAACAAATCAAAAGAACAAAAAGAAAATCACAAAGTTATAAAATTAGACTATACTACGACTGACTTTGATATGCTTGAAAGCTATATTTTGTAAACTTTAGCCTTACGTTATACGTACGACACCAATGATTAAAATTCCACAAAAAACTACTTTGGTAATAAAATTATCATGTTTAACAAGTCGTGCCATTGTTAACAATTCACCGGCAGCATAAACACTCTGTAGGCATTTAACGGCGAAAGCAATTTTGGAAACGAGTCAGACAATAGCCCAAATATTTTAATTTATAGCCTTTCTTGTTTCTGCTGCTTCAGGCCATACGGTGTGGACATGCTCCTTTGTGCCTAGGTTAAAGTTTAGCACGTTAATTCAGTCCAATATATTGCAGTTTGCGACACAATGTGGGCCCAAACAATGGAGGACAAAGAACCAAGAGACTCACAAAGCAACATAGTGGAAGTGTTAATATATTACAATTGTATATTGGCTGTTGCTCTTAGGAGTTCTGTTTACTGCCTAGTATTAGTGTTTATTCCGTTTAACGCATGTCCTTTGTGATGGAGGTAGCCTGTGTATCATAAATCTGTCTACAATGTTATCCCGATTAATAAAAATGTGTGCTTTTATGAAGTTAGCCATTGATACAATGTTGCTGAACAAAACTATCGGTGCTATCAATATTGATATAAATGAAGTTTATTCTTAATGACCGACTGGATGTACAAGTGTTACTTGGCTATTATCCTTAACAATAAAAATTTTGCTTTAAGTTAGTTTATCTCCCTTTTAATAGCCCTTAAAGTAATATCAATAAAGCCTTTGATGCAGAAGCATTTACGTCTGTTTTGTTAAGAGATCAGGGTAAATGGCTTTCCAACAAATTTTAGGTTCTTACCTTTTTTTTTGTTTTCGGGGGGAAACCTTAGAAAGGCACTCGGCCCCCAAGGAATGAGGTAGGGTAGTGTGGGATTTTCACCTCACTAAAACCATCCCAGCAATCACCACTTCCGCATAGGGGTGGTCCCGGTTCCTCTTAAAAGACCAATTCCGAAACCCTTCCTGCGCAACACCTGTAAGGCACATCCCAGGAGAGACTCTAAGAGGGTCTCCCCTAAACCTCGTATGCACGGTAGCACGTGACCACTGAGCCACCGTCATCCCCGTATTCGGTACCTAGACCATACTGTTACTGTTAACCTGTATCTCCCACTGCTGGACTAAGGTCTCTCCTCACGACCAAGGCTAAAGTGGACTGCTAGTTAGTTTTCTTCAGCTCGTCCCGCTATTTTCTACGGGGTCTCCCACGACGCCCTCTGGCTGTGTCAGGGGTCTACCAGTACCTAGTGATAGTGATAGTCTCACTTCAGCATCGGCTTTTTGAGCAATGTCAGTAATTTGTGTCCTGGAGCTCACGAAGAGGACAATCCTGCAAGATCACTCAAGTAGATATTAGTTCAAGTAATAAATTAATTACCGTATAAGAAATCTCAAAATAGCATTTTGATAGTCGTCACCAATCACCCCACCGAGACAAACGCGCGTTGCGATAATCGCACGGTTGCACGCGCGGGCGATAATCGCACATTTGACGCGCGACTGCGGTACGTTTACGCATACCGGTCCACTTGCGACTGGTCACGGTGCCTTTGTGCGATTCCGATATAATGGTGCTATTTAGTTTTAGATATTGTTCTTATACTCTTAATGCTCTAGTTAATACGAGTTCAGATTTATATTAAAAGGTAATTTATCATTTGTTTGCTTTTGAATTTGGCCTTTTCCAACATTCTATAACGACCTTTATTCTTTGACCCTCTGGAAAATACCAGATATCCTGTTTTATAACTAGATTAATGATCGAAAAGCAAAAAAAACCTAATGTTTTATAAATAATTATCTAAATATGACACACTGAAGATTTTCATTGACTAATACTCTGACAGGGCTTATTCTAAGAAGTCCAAAGGTATGTCATAAGGAATTGATTAAAGACTGGCTATTTACGGATAAGACATGAATAACACGAGACAGTATCACACCTTGTTGTTATAATTCTATCACTTTCCTATATTTGATCAATCCACTTTAGAACTGCTCGTGTATTGACACAGAGAGTGATGAATTTGTCGATTGAATGAAATCTGTGGTTACGTTTACTCAAGGGACTTTGTAAATAAGCTTCATTCATTCGTATTTCATTCTTCAGTTGAAGATAAACTGTGCAGTGATTGTGAACAAATCGCACCTCTACGTGAATTTAATGACAGGTTTAGATTTCTTGCAATTTTAATTGCATAGTGGACGTTGTTTGCCTTTATATTTAGAAAATTGTATCTTTATGTATTACCTTTTTATATAATGACCGTCTATTAACTGTTATACAGTTGTTGCAATACAAAGTTGTGGATAAATAGTAGCGTTATAAAGCAAAAATGTATTACTTTTTCCCCCTCGCTCCTCCCACATAATTTCTTCCCCATAACAAAAATTACAAGGCTGATACTCCTGCGAAGTTCCGTGTGGATAAACATTTATATTTCTGTTAATAGTATGATTATCGCGCCCTCTTTAGGGCGTTGTCGTTGAATTAACAGTTATTTGTGCAAAAAGATGGTAACTGTTCGATTTTCCACCTTGTGCCTTGGTGGTAGGGTTATAAATTTAAAAGTGTTGAACTAACGTGAGACCTAAAGTCCATAAACGGCGGCCATGTTGGAAAGTCCGCTGTTTTCCGACCCTAAATCATCGCGGTGGATATTGTTGTTGCTTTTATTATCGTCCGCTGTGTTGCTACTTGTCTGATAGTATTCATAGAGTAATTTTAAAGCTTTCAACAATGTATGGATGTGAACGGCCATATTTTTAGATTTACTTTTTGTGTCACAACCGAAAATGTTGGACGTTTGAGGTGTGCCTCGTTTCCGCTACGTCATAGTCATACATCGTGTTTAGTAAACTTTCCCAACTTTTAAGTACATAATGTAAATACGTTTGAGCTTTGTAATCTTGCGTCCCATGATATATTTGGGTAGGTACCTACTTATTCAAATGTTTTCATCTTCTCAGATTCTTCTCTTATTATTGCGAAGCAGTTTCAAGTGCATTTTTGACCATTTCGTTGTCTACTGGGGTTTCATTTTCATCACGATCATTTACTCATTCCATCATAAAGTTTCGTAAAAAAACTATTCGGTTTTGTCTTCCATGTATAGATTTTGGTGTAAATTCTTTCGGTTCTGCATTTTTTTTTAAGGTTGCCCCTCACTACCAATTTATCCTATATCGAGGGTGAGTTTACAAACATATAAACTCACATACACAAACAGCCAGACCCGGAACAACTATTTGTATGTCATACCAGTATTTGTTCCATGTAGGAATCGAACCCACGACTTGCAGCGCAGCAGCACTTCTCAGCATTCACTGCGCTAACCGTGCACTCAATATAGTCAGCATATCATATTCCTAGTGCCGGGACACAGCCTTACTCTCCTGTTGTTGCAAGCAAAGACAGTCAAATTAGTGATGTGTCGGATATCCGTATCCGTATCCGTGGATATTTAAGGCAGAAGAAAGATCCGCATACGTGTCCGTATCCGTTAGTTTTTGGCGGATTTATTACGGATCTATTTACCTTATTAATTTTAAATATATAGATAAAATTCTTTAAGGCAAAGGGGAAGGCGCAATAGCGAAGCCATTTGCCGAGATTCTGACGGTTCACAATTATTTAAAAAAGGTCCGGTATACAACAATTTTAAGCAATTGTTGTCACTAGTGCGCCTTATTCATCGACAATAAAAGAAAGACCCGCCCCGCAATGCAAGTCGAAACATGTCTCAACTCAATTCAAGATCGCGCACACCGACACCGATTGTGTAAGAAAGTTAAGATCCGTATCCGTATCCGTATTTGCGAATCTTGACACCAAATATCCGTATTCAGATCCATATCCGCGGATCTACATTTCTGACGATCAGGCACATCACTAATTCAAATACACTTTAGTAATTTTATTACGACTCCCTATAAAAGTTCTCGAGTCCAAGATTCAGTATTGTCACGTATTCAGCTGCGCGCACGCCGCTCGTCCATTAGTTGAGCACCCCCCGCGCAGGCGCAGTTTATGTGCGACTATGCGACACGTTTGATTTTATAGTATTTATCATTGCTATAAATTGTCCAGATAGCAAAACACGTTGTTTGCTACAAATTAATAGGGTTATAGGCCGATGGTGTGGTTTATATTGATGTCTGTGTTATTTATCTGACTTCTCTTCTTCATATCGTCGTCCTCCGTGGCGCAGCGGTCAACACGCCTGCCTGCGACGTGGAGGCCCCGGGTTCGATCCCCGGCCATGATGGAAAACGACCTTTTCCTGATTGGCCTGGGTCTTGGATGTTTATCTATGTATGTATCTATTATAAATATAGTATCGTTGAGTTAGTAACCCATAATACAAGTCTCGAACTTACTTTGGGGCTAGCTCCATCTGTGTGATTTGTCCGTATATATTTATTATTTATTTATTTATTCTCTTTCTTTCGTAGTGTTTGTCAAATAATGAAAGTAGGTTTACCAGCTACAAAAATCGCCAACATTTTGTTTCGTGGGTTCTTTTATTTCCACCCTCAGCCCTTTATTTATTCATTCGATATCCCTGTCAGTGAACGTTCCACTGATTTGCTCCCTGTGGCTTATTATTGTTAGTAACAAGTCCACAAGATTGCAAATAGCTTTATTTTCTCCGAAAATCAGTAGTTAAAAGTAAAAAACGTCACCACACCCATAGATTCTATAATCTCCAAACGTCGTTGTTTTAAATGCACGTGAACTATTAGATTCGCCGTAAACCTTTTAAAGTGGCACTAGGGTTATGGGTGCGTTCTTCCAAAAAAGTAACTTATTTTTTTTTAACTGGCAACCCAAACGATTAGCCAAGTGAGCCATCGTGCTGGTATTCGAGTGTTTTGGATATTTATTCCGTCTAGACGGTTTATCTAGTGGATGCTTTCGATACGTTTATCAGGGTGGAATGTTTTATACACTTGAAATTGGAAAGTTAACGACGAATGAGCTTTTAAGCTTTTTTTTTCTGCAGTGTGTGTAACGTTTAAGACATTAAAAGGCGAAATAATTGTCTATAGATTGTCTTTATCGATTTAACAGTCACTTTTGTTTATTCTTTTGGTCAATATTGAACTTATGTGTTTTAGAAGTTTTATTTTACTTGTAGATTATTATTTGGCTACACATATTTTCCCGCCAATTAGTTTAAAATGGCGTTTCGAATTATAATAAGGTCTTGTTTCCACTACTTTTTAACAGTACTTTTGGCGTTATCGATGTACTTTCTGGTGACGTAACACTTACGGCTACATAACAAACAAATTAGTCAAACATTAAAAAGCATTCGAGACTTCCGATCCTAATTAAGGTGTGTTCGAACTCGTTATTGTTGTTTTCTTTAGATTTAGATGCGGCTATTATCGTTAAATAGCCGATTTGTCGTCGCAATTAGCCTTAAAATGTTGTGCTGTACAGAAATCGGTACGATTACGTGTATCGGCCTCATTATTGAGCGTGGAGTCATTTATCTTGTACCTTACGTGTTATGAGAATAGTTAGCGTTGAACATTTTGAATTGATTTGTTTGTATTGAAGCAATTGAAGGAGGTATCATCGAAAATGATTTAGTACTTTCTTGTTTTTTTTTCTTTAATGTTAGCCTATTTTTCCCCACTGCTGCGCAAAGGTATCCTCATACTTCTCCTGTTTTCCTTATTTTATATCCCGTTAGTTTTATGTGGCCTCGGTGATGATCGTTTTCAGACGCCTCCTGTGTGACAGTTAATATTTTGTAGATATATACGACAAATTATGTAAATATCATGCTACTTATAAAAAATTAAGCCTCCTAGCAAGTCCCAGTAGCCTCCTAGTATTAGCAAGTCAAGATATTGACTCCATCAAGAGGATGTCATCAGATTTTCAACAAACATATACCAGTTCCAAGCTTAGTTAGACCCAAATGTGCCATATTTAGAGTTCAGTAGTATGTAAGAACTCCGACCTCTCGCTGCTTACCACACTTTCAATTATGATCTGATTTTTTTTTTAATATATTTAGGTACTAAACCAGTGCTTCATGGTCGAAAAAAATTACTGCTCAACAATGTACATGACACAATGGATTTAGTTGATTATTCTTAGATTTAGTGTATGGTATATCTAAGTACATATAATATAGCTCCATAAATACGTTAAATTGAATATTTAATTTATGTCTTGAAATGATTCTGTAATCTGTATCTATTAGTTGTATTATATGAAACTACAAAGTTACCTTCAGAAATGACTTCATCGCAGTTATCAATTGTTATTTTAATATGGTAATTATGATTAATATTAACGCTGCTTGAAAATACATATGGTAATATACCTATTCAATGGACTGAATACAGAATATTGATACATTTGAAGGTTCCTGCAGACAGGAGCATTGGGTATTCGGTAGAATAAAATCATTATTTGTTTTCATAGAAATGGTTTCATAAGATCTGCGTCGCGCTTATCTACAGGAGCCTTAACTACTGAAACAATAATAACTAGGAGGTTATCTAATGACGTGCTCTGATTGGTCGATACTGAGTGCCATTCTTTCAATAACGACATTTTGACGAGACTTTGTAACTAATTGCTGACAATTGTCCGTATTGTTTGGTTTATATATATTTCAGATTAGATTAGTATACTTTTGGTTATGAGTTTTCGGCATGGACGTCATACTATGAAGCTTCCCGAAACTGTAAAATTTTCCCAGTCAACTTTGAACCTTAATGTTTTGGCGATCAAGTCGAAAATCTATTACACATATTTGACAGATTGTAGTTGCGTGATGTGCTGGCGTATGTACAGACTCAGATTATTGAATATTGTCGAAACTTGTCCAGAAAGATGAAAGGAGTGGAGATAGACTTTTTTAACCCAAAAGTAGCACAGAGCAGTCTAGTAAAAAAATAAATAACTGTCTGACTTTACTTTTTCTCACCTAAATCACCGCACCTATCGATATGTAATTTTACAGATAGGCTTACCGACCCTAATCTTGGCTGCTTTTGATTCTGGAACGCAGACGGAGTCACAGCAATGGCTAGACAAATAACCATGTATTCAAGCAATCAGTTATAAGAAAACTTACAGCAACAATAAACGTCCTTCTTATTCCTTCTTTCCTTAATTCTTATTTCTTTCCGAAATCTTCCTAATTTCTTTTCCTGCTTACCAAAATTCTACCAAAATAATTCATACAGTTTAATCAGTATAGAGTTACCTTCTATTTCTACGCGATATCACGCGCGTGGTTCTCGGCGTGATATCGGCGCTGACGCACCCCAGCTGATCGCTATTTCTGGGGGCTTGCATGGGGGCCCAACGCAGGCGCAAGTCACGGGACCTGGCAGATGAGAATGATGGGACCATTGATTAATCTTAATCGATTTATAGTCCCTGACTGAATTTGTTTTATGTGGGAAGGTTAGAAACGGTTTGGTTGTGAAATTTAAAATGAACAAATAAATGAAGAAACATTCATTTATTCATTTTAAATTTCACATTAAATTTCACAATTATAAATAAAAATGAATAAATGAAATTTACGCTGAACAACTGCAACATAAATGTTATAAGGCAGCCAAAGCTGCTTGAGTTGTTGCACAAGTTTCATGGGTTTTCTATCTCTTTTCTACACTTGTTAATGATCGCTTCCTCTTCTATCTTGGTCACGATTGCATCCTCTAACAGTGGGAGTGCTATCAATGCGTGCAACATGCCGCATGTGGCGTATTAATTTGATATCCTTTTTATTCGCATATGCACCGAAGAATAAATATGGTCGTTGATCAAAATTGTATCATTTTTATATTTTTCAGTCTTTCGGTTAGGTACAGTTAGCCTGCATCTCCTACTGCTGACTTTCCCATTTCTTCGAACCAGACCTTCGGTACCGTTTGGAAGGGCCATAACATATTATATCCTAACGCTCCTTTATGTCATTCATTTTCTTAATTTCTTCTTCTTGTTGAATCTATAAATTATTAACTAATTTTTAAAGAGGACATCATAATGTTAAGGTTTATTTTTATTTGAATCATAAAAACAAATGTTGTGGTTAATTCTCATTAACGCCGTCGTTACAGAATGGATGATATCATTCGCAAATAGAATCATTTGTTGGAAAACAAATCGAATACTATAACAGTTTCGATAGTAAGATCTTAGTAGGTAGTACTTATAACATATTTTGGTATCAAATGATTATTAAATCGTAAAATTATTGGTTGTTCTACTTATAGATGAAACATCGTATCGACGATTATGCTAACTTGTCGATAGACGCAAATAATATTGATGGCAAATGGATGGTAATTGAGCCTGTTTCCAGCTTTGTTTTCGCCATTCGCGTAAGTATATTGTTTAGGAGTATAAACTGATTTATTATTTGATATGATCCGTCGACTGACGGCTCACACTTGCAATACGACTTGTTAGAAATATATTTTTATTGTTGTGTTAATTCTACGTTTCTAGTAACCTACGCCGTAAGCGATTCTTTGTGATTTAGGCATGTTTATTTGCTCTCTGTATTTTTAGAACTGTGTACGTTTAGAGTATTTTTTGTGTATTTGTAGTTTTTGTTTAACGAATCACTGTGCAACGTTTATTCGTCTTCTAAGAATGAATGGTTTCGTGATTTTTTCTCTTGATTCTTAAGACAGGTGCTCTTACCACATTGTTTCGGCTAGATTTTGTTAGAACTATTGATCTATGATGGTTAGGATCATTTCATTTTCTTCCTACATTACCAATGCTTACAATTGGTAAACCTTCAATAACATTGTTGCTGCCTGAACCAGTGCCCATTGTTTATAATTCAGTGATTATCGGAACATCTCTAATATAGGACTCAAATCAATTATCAGTAGACTGATATACATACTGTTTTGCTATTGTGATTAATTAATTTTGAATCAGCAATCTTATTATAACGTGTAATGTCGAAATTGTGTGGATGGCCATCGGCATAGACACGTGGGCCATATGTATCGAGTCATGGCGCATTAGCGTGTCGGGTGACCGTCACTCTGCAACCGTGCAACATGCTATTAATAGTTAAACCGGGATTCTGTTATCATTGTCTGAGCAATCGCTCAATTTCGATAAAGTATTGAAGATTGCAAACGAATCTGACGTAGATTTTGGTTGATATCTTCAAGGCTAGAGTGAATAGGCTCTTAATAAACTAGCTCACTTTACCATCAATGATTGCAACACTGCCCATCATTAGGGAGGATCGCAGTCAAGCACTAGTTTGCAATGTAAAAAAATACGAGTAGACAAACGACAAACTGCCAAAACTCGACACAAATCATGAATCATTTCGGTATAGAATTGTTTTGCTGCTGGTTGCTTTCCCTGTACGATCAATAAGAAACTAATACCCAGGAAAGATACCAAGGTTATAAATAATATAGTCACTTTGTACTGCAAAGTTATTTATTTAACATGCAAATTACATGTTTTAAACACAAACTTATATACGAATGCTAAAGACAAACAGCAAGGTATTTTTGCTTGCCTTTTTTCCATCGATATGCTTAGAAACTCGGTCAATTTCACGTCATCTTTTTTGGCCTTATCTTCCTTATCATCAACATCTTCCCTTACCACATGTACCTTGTGGTCGGTGGGACACGTTTCATTCTCCAATTCTGCTGTACCAACCCCCATATACTTTGAATCACTTACGATACGTACATTAAATCACTGATCATCTACCCCTCTTGGCCACGCGTCTTACATTCTCGTGTTACTAGAGTGGCTCGCGCGAGGGCTGCGAGGGTGAGGGCCTGAAATAGCGCGCACGTAGCATCTGCCGGTATTAATAGCCCCCCAAAGTGAATGTAGTATCAAGGACGCGGCTGTTTATATCGCGTGATTACTAACTTAGGGGCGGGATTGGAGAGCGATGTATGGACAATGTGAAGAAAAATTGCTCTTAAAAGAGCTTTCAGTAGTATGGGACTTTATGAACTAATGTATTAGATTTATCATACTGAAGCTAGTCCAGCAAAAGGGGTTTTTGTAAATCGTCTCTTTGGGTTAAACTTATTTATCATTATGGTTAATATTTACTTTAACTACTTTGCTACTTCTTCAGCATTTCCAGACATCTACCAATTCAATCATTGTTGGCTATGTGAACATCAATAATTCATTTAAGTAATATACCTACAATAATTTTGCAAACGCATGGCGGGAGCAGAATACATATTTACTTCCTTTATCAAGTTGATGAATGCCACCGGTCTTTGTTCCAAAACCACGGACGCAGATTTATTATTTATATTACAACTTCCTTTACTTGAAACCCCTAAATCGATACGAACATTTGGTTGGCAGTTTTTGCTCCAAACATTCCTATAAAATGTTTATCACCGATGCCTCGTTCACATGTGGCAGCAGCCCTCTTGACTAGAGATTATTCTAAAATTTCCAGATTGCCACCCCGGGCAAAAAATAAATAAATCCATGCTTATGGACAAAAAATGTCCCGAATCCTCGAGGAGATGATTACAATCCCCTTGAAATACAGATTTACAGTTATCGCTGCCACAAACCCCGAGAAGTAATATACCGTAATTTTTATGAGTGTTTTTAATATTTGTTTCATGATTCTTTGAGTGTGTGCAATCATTTTATATAAAGGGGGACGGAATTCATGGATACGTTACCAATTCGATTAATTTCATTGTTTACTTGCTTTTATTATAAAACCATCTCTTTTTACCGGTTCCTAAAATATGATTATTGTTTACTTCTGCCATATAATCTCTCTTAAAAGCCCTTACTCCTTTACTGTAACTAATTCTTCGCATTAGTGTGCGTAATTTAATTGCCATCTTCCTCTTGTAGGCGTGACTATTTTGTTTATGTCAGTGTTATTTGCATGTGTTGGTGCGATGCCGGGGGTGGCGCGGGCGCAGTCGACCCGCGGGTTATCATTTCCTGTTCTTATTTTAAATTTTACAACATAATATTTTTTGCTTACGGCTGGAATTTCAAGCGCTGTTATTACTTTGTATCTGCTGAATGTTTTGAACAATCATGTGCAGCTCGCGTTTGTATTAGAACCTTTTGAAAGGACCTGTCTTGTCGGTCGGTCTTTTGTTTAGATTTTTTTTGCACGAAAAGCGTTGTGGATAGTCATAAATCAAGAACGACTTGTCACATGTTTTAATTCAGTAACAAAAAGCATTTACCAAGCAATTTTAGATTGTAACATTGAGGGTTGATTCTTACCATTAAATTTTAAATTCAGGGCTACCTCGCAATTTCTCAGCTTACCTACATGGATTGTCGGCATAGTCGATTCGGACGATAAAACTGCAAACAACAATAAATTTACTGTTTATACACGTAATTGTTTATTAGGGCGAACTCGGTCGCCGGCGCCTTTTGTCGGTCGATACGTCAATATGATTTTATTACACGCGATTCGCTGCGGCCGCACTATGTGTAAGCACCTTTGAGATTTGAATTTCGAATGCAATACTTGACCTAGCCTGTTGAAAGTTTATTTTCTAATTCATTGTTTCTGTTCAGTAGCTTCAAATGTATGTCTTACACCGAAGGTGGCTGTTGCCCATTAAATTTTTTAATTATTTTTTTTTGGTGTTGCCAATGAAATTTTCACATATTGGCCCTTGTTTACAAATCTAAATTAAATTTAATTCCGTGTATCTTTTTCTTTTTATTTCATTAAGACAAATACAGAAGATAAAACCTTATTTTAGACCTGTCAAATTAGTCGCTCCTGACGTAAACTGGCGTATTTTTAGTCGCCATGTTTATAAGCGCTTCTAAGCTGTCTATTGAGTATCTTAATTTGACAGAATTAAACTAAAATGATATCTTCTATCCTTTTCTTAACGAAAGGAAAGAAAAATATGCACTTATCTTAAAATTTGTTTAGTTTGTGCACAACAGAATCGGCGCCATTGACGTTTAGGCCCAGTCGTACATATTCAGCAGTGGATGTTTACAACTTTATTAAAGAGTCCAAACTATTAGAACTAAAGACAATGCTAATATAATTAATGAAGGAAAAGTATAGAATACTTATTACAATGAAAATCTTGATAGCCTAATTAAATAATTACTAAGGCAAGCTTCATTATCCAATCACCTACATTCTACAACAAACAAACAGCAAGGCGAATGATCTACCAAAGGCACTCCTCACAAAGGACATGTCAAAACATGGCTTCTTTGATCAGAGTCCAATTAAACATGTTCTAGGAAATCACTTAATGAGTTGTACGTAAACAGCTGTAACTTGTTGCACTTACTCTGGATGCACTTTACGCCTGCAGAGTAAGTAGAAGAGCAGGTGCTTGGTGTCACTGGTCCTTGCGGCTTGGTCTTTGTGGACGAGATTAATGTTGATACATATTGTTCTTGGTTACTCGAGAATCTTCAAATGATGTCTCATGTTTTGAGGGGACTGTTTTGCTTTAAACAATCATTCATATAAAGAATAAAAAGATGAGACCTATTAGATGTTTGAATTATACCAGCTTCTAACTGCTTCCAAAATCTGTAGGGTTATAGCGTAACACACTATCAGTAGCAATAGGTTTCATTTTGACAGTTCAACAGCATTCATTGCGTTGTTGGACAGACACATTTTTAGAACATATAGAGCAATGGATTAGCAATATGATTCAAAATGAATCAAATTAATAATTATGCATTTAGAGTGCTGGGACCTTAGGAACTTGGCTTTTTTGTTTTTTGCCATTTTCAAATTCTACATCAGTCCTTGCCAAAGAACACGAAAATGGCGCGCTCGGCATATTGACACCACACTGAAACCTAACCTCTATAAAAATAAACGTGTAATTAAAATAAAAACACAATACAGCCGAATCAATCGCTTGAGCACGCTTCAAGCGCTAGCCGGTAGCATACACGCCAGCCTCAGTAGAGGAGTGCGCTTGATTTGTTTAGACAGCGGCTATCACAAAGCGGCGGCGATCAGCCTGTAACGTTTCCTCTTTACGACCTCCCCAACTGTGGAACACTTTGTATAGTTATCCATTGTTTTATCAATTTCAATAATTTATCACTTGTGTCGAGAACGGAACGCGTCCATCGCCACGTCGTCGGTACAACGTGTGATTCTTGATATTCTCAGAAATAAACATGCAACTGTAACAATTGCTCTGACGATATCTGACTGGTTTTTTTTATTACGTTTGCTTGCTGCAATGTGTTCGCTATTGTGGAAGGAGATTTGTCAAAATTTTTTGGCATGCGCTGGGGTAAATGATGTTGTTGTTTATGAGCTTGCAACTGTAACAATTGCTCTTACGATTTGTGACTGGTTTTTTATTATAATCCATACTAATATTATAAATGCGAAAGTATCTCTGTCTGTCTGTCTGTCTTGCTGTCTGTTCGGCTTTCACGCCAAAACTACAGAACCGATTGTAATGAAATTTGGTACACAGATAGTCTAGAGCCTGAGGAAGGACATAGGATATATAACACCTCGCTATGAACAATAGGAGCAGAGCAGGAACAAAAAATGTTGCGAAAACGGGGGCAAACGCGCACGTATATATTGCTCACATAATTTTTACAGGCGCTTATTTTATATCAACTGAGCTCTTTCGGTTCGAAGTTTACGCGGGTGAAACCGCGGGGCACAACTGGTAAAAAAATAAATACAAATTCTTTATTGATAGAGTAACCTTTGACTTTGCTTAAAACTAGGATACATAGCTTGGTTAACTAAAGTTCATACTAATAATGCAACCCTGACTCCTAAACTAGGTAATCCTGTGACTTGGGAGTCAGTGTTCTGCTGACCATACCAAAAACCTTGTGTTGTGTTCTGACCTTCTGATATTACAAAAATAGTCATGTACCTTACAGGTTACAAAATAGGTATCTCAGACCTCTTACGTTTTTTACTCTTACGTCATTACGTTTGCCTGCTGCATTCTGTAGGCCTAGTATGAGTTTTCATTACGAGACTCGATCGTCGATATCGAGCGCGTTTGGCGCTCTCATGGTTGACAGTTCTTACAACCTTGAAGCGGACCAATCGATGAGTCAAACGCGCTCGATATCGACGATCGAGTCTCGTAATGAAAACTCATACTAGGCCTACTGTTCGCTATTATGGAGGAGTTTTGTCAAAAATTTTTGGCGTGCGCTGGAGTAAATGATGTTGTTTATGAGCTTGTTAAGTACTGAACGTTAGTTATGGCTTCAGCGTAAACAACGTGAACTAATATTTACATATTATAGTGTCGTATTGTATATCTTAGTCTGTATCTTCATCATCATCAACCTTTTTATCGTCCCACTGCTGGGCACAGGTTTCCTCTCATACAGAGAAGGTTTGAGCGTAATCACGCTTGCTCAATGCGGGTTGGCGATTTCAGACCCAAAGTCCGGGTTTCCTCAAGATGTTTTCCTTCACCTTCAGTCATTGGTGTCCAAGATATACTTAGAAAGTACATATAACTTACAAAAGAAAAGAAAAGAAAAGTTACATTGGTACTTGCCTGACCTGGAATCGAACCCGCACAGTCATACTTGAAAGGCTGGTGTTTTAACCACTAGGCCAACACGACTGTCTGTATCTTATGGGAATGTATTTGAATTGCTTTCTTATTGGAAATCATCCGTGTAAATGCCGCATGTGTAAGTCTTTTAATGAACTGTCTAGCCGTTCAATTCGAGGCCTGAATGAAATTTAGCCAGTTAAAAGAACAGCTGGGTAAATTATTTGGATTGCAAAGGTTTAGCTCAAACCTTTGATTTGATGTGTGAAGAGGCATTTGTATTTTGGAAAATACTTATATAAAAATTACAAAATGCACAATTCGGTTCGGTAACAACTTGGAAGTAACACTTTTTCCTCATATTTTAACTAAATACTTATCAGACGAAGCAAATCATTAAATGTTGTATTAGACTTTTCTTTTTAAATATTCTAATTCCAATTAAAAACTAATAATTATTCCAAATGAGACACCAGAAAAAAAAAATCAAAATAAGATTTGAAAAGCTAAATCTTATTTGAAGTTCCAAAGTTAGCCAATCTGCTCAGACAGAAGATTTAAGCGAAGTCAATTTAAAATCAAACATTTGTGATAGCGTGACGGGCGCGCCACCTAGGGCGCGGGGCCGTAAACGAAGCGTCATTAACGGACTGTTTATAGGCGTTTTAAACACTACTTTAATTAAGTAAGTCGCTTATGTTACTTCGCCAGTTATAGCCGATGTAACACTTGCAAACTCATTGAAATTCTATATGTATTGTCGGGCTCTTACCTTAGAAAGGGAAATTTTGAGAGACAGGAATATATTTGATTTAAAAAAGGGGGTTGAAATGAAATAAAATCGTTTATTAAGCAAGTAGGCTCATTGATCACTTTTTTTTTTAAACTAGATTTAGCCGGCATTTGCTAACTGACTACCTCTGACAAGAAATAGCCGAAGCAAACTCAGGGATCATCGTCTTTTTTCAAGTCCAGACATTAAGGTCCGTATTACAGAACGTTACTCAAGACTCAAGCATTACTTAAAACTAGATTCAACCAATCAAAAGGCTGGAATCGAGACTTAAGTAGAGCTTGAGTTTTGAGTGACGTTCTGTAATACGGACCTAAAAATGATAATGTTTACAATAATTTACGTTATAATTACGCATATTGCTTAATAACAATGCTTAAGAGCGAGCAGCTCAGTCGCAAGCTTCATTGTCTTCTAAATAATCTGTGATTTTATAATATCCCTTTTTGCAAAGTTTGGCCTTTATAAGTATAGTTTTTAAATTGGTTAATGGGTAAGTTTCGAATGTCCGTTGTTGTTGTATCGTTCTGTATTGTATTCTTCTGTTTCATAAAATACTACGAGACACGGATTTGCTCCTTCAAATGAGCAATAATCATCATCCTCATCTCAGCGTTAATCCCAGTCGCATCCGAAGCTTTTTCAGCTTTGGAGTCTGGGGTCTGCTTTACCAGTCTAACTGCTGATTTTGAGTAAACTTCGATATTTTTCTGTGAAGCGACTGCAGTCTGACTTCCACAACACGAACGCGATATCGAAGCATTGCAGTTAGATCCATTGTTGGACTTTTTGAGGACACTAATACCCGTAACTAACCCGTAACGACTGCCATTAGATGTTCGTATGACAACCGGGACCAACGGCTTAACGTGTTTTCCGAGGCACGACAAGACCAGTGCAAATATTCATATTCTTGCATAAAAATATTTGCACTGCGCAGGGTTCGAACCCGATCGTTTCTTGCGCAGCAATAATGTGTTATGTAATCTATATCAGTGTAGCTAGTGTAGCTACCATGAGTTTTCATTACGAGACTCGATCGTCGATATCGAGCGCGTTTGGCGCTGTCATTGGTTGAGTTGTTGAGTTTCTTACAACCTTGAAGCGGGCCAATCGATAAATCAAACGCGGTCGATATCGACGATCGAGTCTCGTAATGAAAACTCAAGGTAGCTAAACAGGTAGGTAAAAGTAGCTAGGTGCTTCTAGTAATCGATTATAATGTGTAAGTAGGGTTAGTAATGCGTTGTAAGGGCGTTATCTGTTAAAAACCATTTAACCCTCTTTTTAGAAGGCTCTAACAACTTAGGTTAGAGATAAGACGTTGATTATGCACTTTTAGTTCCATCACGTGAAAACAAAACGAATGGAATTGCCATAGAAATGAGAATCATAAAAGTATAAAGAATCGTAGCTAGATCATCATCATCATCATCATCACAGCGTTAATCCCAGTCGCATCCGTAGCTTTTCAGCTTTGGAGTCTGGGGTCCGCTTTACCAGTCCAACTGTTGATTTTGGCTAAACTTCGATATTTTCCATGAAGCGACTGCCGTCTGACCTCCACAACCCGAAGGCGATATCTAAGCATTGCAGTTAGACCAAATGTTAGACTTTTGAGGGCTTCAACAACCCGTAACGACTGCCATTAGATGTTCGTATGGCAACCGGGACTTAACCTGCTTTCCGAGGCACGACCAGACCAGTGCAAATATTCATATTCATGCATACAAATATTTCCACTGTGCGGGGATCGAACCCGCGCCTCCTTGCGCAACGGCCGCGTTCGCTACCGCTACGCCACAGAGGCTGTCGAAAGAATCGTAGCTAGATATTGGCGCCGATTATCTTGTTCAGAAACTAAACTAAATTTAATTTAAGTTCATCTTTTTCTTTATATTTCACTAGCGGTCGCCAGCGACTTCGTTCGCGTTGAGTTAGTTATGCTCCGCTCCTATTGGTCGCAGTGTGATGTTATATAGCTTAGAGCCTTGATGGATTAATGGGCTATCGAACGTAAAAAGAGTTTTCGAAATCGGACCAGGGCCTGTAGCCAATGTAACATCGCTTAGTAGCGAAGCGAAATCGAATACTAAACCAACCAATGGTGGGAACGATTGACCACGTGATTTGTTGCGTCGCGCTACGAAGCGATGTTACATTGGCTAGGGCCGCAGTAGTTCCTGAGATTGGCGCGTTCAAACAAACAAACTCTTTAGCTTTATTATATTAGTATAGATTAAGAAAAGGATAGAAGATAACATTTTAGTTTAATCCTGTCAAATACTCCATAGACATACATGGCGACAGCCTCCGTGGCGTAGCGGTAGTGAATGCGGCCGCTGCGCAAGGAGGTGCGGGTTCGATCCCCGCGCAGGGCTAATATTTGTATGCTTGCCATACTAACATCTAATGGCAGTTGTTACGGGTTGGCGGAGCCCTCAAATGTCCAACAATTGGTCTAACTGCAATGCTTCGATATCGCCTTTGGGTTGTGGAGGTCAGACGGCAGTCGCTTCACGGAAAATATCGAAGTTTAGCCAAAATCAGCAGTTAGGCTGGGAAAGCGGACCCCAGACTCCAAAGCTGATAAAGCTTCGGATGCGACTGGGATTAACGCTGAGATGATGATATAAAATGGCGACCATAAATACGACAATTTACGTCAGAAGTGGACAAATTTGACAGGTCTAAACAAATCTATACTAATATATAAAGCTGAAGAGTTTGTTTGTATGTTTGTTTGTTTGTTCGCGCTAATCTCGGGAACTACTGGTCCGATTTGAAAAATTCTTTTTGCGTTGGATAGCCCATTAATTCAGGAAGGCTTTAGGCTATATAAAATCACGTTGCGACCAATGGGAGCGGAGCATAACTAACTCCACGCGAACGAAGTCGCTGGCGGCCGCTAGTGAAATATAAGCTACCCCGTGCAGGAGACGAGGCCCGGACAGACCGGGCCTGCACGAGAGTGTGGGGCTGCGGAAGAATTTAGACTCCCGTGGCCTCACGCGCGCTCGTGATAGAAGAGACACCGGGGTGGTTTTAGTTAGTAAAAGTCTGACCCCGTCGCCCACCCTAGGGCGGCGGACATCTTATGAGGATTTCCATCCCGAAAAAAAAAAGGGAACTAATATTTGTATGGACTACAGTTAGTTGTTCCGGGTCTGGCTGTTTGTGTATGTGTTTGTTTGTAAACGCACCCACGATACAGGAGTGATCCCTAGTGTGGGTAAAGTTTTTTTTAAACACAATTTAGTTTGTGAACAAGAGGATCGGGGCCATTGTCTTCGATTCCCTTGTGAACAAACTAAACTAAATTTAAGTTCATGGCATCTTTTCTTTTCTATATATCTTTTTGGAAAGGACAAAAGATAAATATAAGATTTGTGCTGTCAATTTAGTCCGTGTCTGACGGAACAAATTGATGTAATTTTAGTAGCCATGTTTTTGATCTCGCCTCAGCTGTCTATGGAGCATCTTGATTTGACAGGACTAAACTAATATTATGTCTTCTGTCCTTTTCTTAATGTATTAGAAAAAAAAGATGCAGTGAATTTAAACTTAGTTTAGTTTGGTAATAAGGGATTCGGGGCCATAAACAATAAAAGCTAAATATAAAAAAAAATTGCGGCTAAGATTCGTCGTCAATATTAGTATGAAAAATGGTATCAAACTAAATTAAACCTCTATCATCCATACTAATTCTTATAGCAACACCAAGACTTGTAAAACATATAAATTATATATTTGTTCTAAAAATTCTTTAATCTTAGCTGAGTTTGAATCAGAGAGGTGATTCTAGAAATTTTAAGAGCGTTCCCAGTCTGATCTCAGCCTCAAACTGTCAAAAAATGTAAATAACTTACCAATATTTTGACAAGTTCTTGACATTATTTTGTTTATTACCGAGATGAGATTGCGACTAGATTTTACATTACGAGTGTTAAAAGAGTAATACAAAAATTATATAAATTATATATCCGGCTCGAAGGACCATGTAGAAATTTGGTTATCTTTCTGCGCAATACCAACTTTTTAAATTGAGTTTTGGTTTAGTTGATGGTTATTGGTTCGGTTTGAATGATACGAATGTAATTTGGTTATGGTTTTACGGTATAGAAAAATAGTGATTATAAGTGAGAAAGCTATGTTGGGTTAATCTAAAATATGGTTTGAGTTACGCGATCGACGGCCGAATACGCACTGACTTTACTTAATTGTACAAGTTTTATACGAATGCACAAAAGCAAAAGAGCTGGACTGTTCGGTTGTATTACTCCGAACAACGAGAATTGACCTTCTGTTGTAAAACCACAAGTGTTTACACTTTCAGTAAATATTGACGATGAAATTGTTGAATTAATAGATGTTTCTTAGAACTTTAGAATCAAGTGGCAGTGAAGTGGGCTGTTCGCTTATAGTCTTATTATATTTGTCTTAAAAACGTATCATGGAATTCCCATTTACATCTTTGCTTATAAAAATAATACGTTTATACGTTTTCTCTTTTATGTTCGCAAATATTTGTTTCTTTAGTAGCCATTGAGGTTGAAGAAATCAGATTTGTGATAATATTTTGTTTTTTTAATAATGAGTTTTTCGCTTTCATTTGAAACTGTTCTAGAAGCGTTTTCTCCTTGATTTCTTTCGTTCCTTCGATCAATTTATTGTGTACCATTTTTTTTCGACTAAAATTACTTGATACCAACATTACTGTGTTAATTTTATTTGACGATTTATTTTCCACCGATCATTCTCTTCTTCGTAATGGTTCCCGATCACGTTACGGTTTACCCGAGCCCACACAAACATTGAGATATCATGAGCTTAATTACACTCACCATGAGGGGAGATCGGGTAATCGGGAACTATTGACTATCACGTGTTAATTAAAATCGCACGACGATAAATCTTCGCCCCGTGCGAAACGACGAGTGTTGGCAAAAGGCAATTAGGGATGATTCTTAAACTATCTGAGGGGTAGCTTAAATATCTATTGTAATTGAATGGCCATTATTGATAGATGCTAAAGTAATTACTAATTACACTCCACACCAAGGCGTCGAAGGTATTATCATAAGTGAAAATTGAAATGAAATATTAGAAATTGAAACGATTATTAAAATACTTATAGAATGTTTTTGTAACAAAAGTGTTATCTCGAAACTCTAATTACACTGATAAAGAAATTTCTAGTCGATGTATAATACAGTCGCTTAACCATCACAATACATTAACAATAATATCAGTTATAAGAATGTTAATTACTTGTGTATTTTTGGACTAGATAATCCTGAAATGAGTTACAAAAATGGTAATCTTAAGTATATTTTTGCGTGAATCATCGATGTTTTATATTTATCCTGAGTGTTCCTCGTCGGGTTGATGCTAAAGTTAGCCAGACGCGTAAGGGTCAGTAAATCTATGTCAGAGGTCGATTTTGAACGTACTCCCATTAATTTCGTCGAGTAAGCTTGATCGTAAAGAACATAGGATAACATATATTATATGTATTGTGTATAACGCTACTGGGTTGTAGATAGATAGGCAGTCCCTTCATGTAAAGTACTGTTACTCAGCTGCACTTAGTTGGACTGGAAACTGACCTCAATATAGCTAAAAGAGAAAAAGATTTAGCTCAAAATTGTCTCCAAAGCCTGGAGCACCCTCCAAGAAGTAGCAAGAGCCTGTCGATGTTCTATAGGATGCATTTTGGAGAGGGTGTGAGGAATTGCAAAATTTAATTCCCCCATCTCCATTCCATCATCGGCGAGAGTCCACCCTTACGCTGTTGACACCACAACGATACGAACGAAGCGTCTGGCTTCATCTTTTGTACTGCTTACATCGATGAACTTGAACAATTTGCCAGCGGCGGTGTTTACGTCGGACTACAATTTAAGTGTCTTCAAGGCTACAGTGAATAGGCTCTTAATAAACTAGCGCGCTTTAGCATCAACGATTGCATCACTGCTTGCCGTCAGGCGGGATTGCGGTCAAGCACTAGATTATAATTTCTAAAAAAAAAAGCTAGACAGGCTACGCAGATGATGATATGTTTTAAATTTTACATCTTTGTATTACAGTAATTTGGATGAAAAAAATTTAAAGTTATTATAAAGGAAGTATGCTGAACGTTCACAAAACCCAAAATTAACGAAAACGTGACTTAGAAACTTTTCACACAGTAATGTTTAAACCGTGTATTTAAAGTTGAACATTTGTTTCCGATTACGAAGGTTTTTTCATATCCATTTCTTTGTTATTGCTTTATTGTGCATTTTTCTTCTCACCCAAGTAGTGAATATAAATGTTGTCCGTCTGGGCAGTTCGGTACATTGTTTTATGGTCCCACTGAATATTTCGTAGAACCGTACCCAAAACCCTCCGTATCTATTGACTTCCCTTCGATAATAAAGATTCTTTGGCATCCTATTGTTTGTATGACAAAAATAATATTTTAATCGTTATTTCAACTTTTAATTTTTTTTCCGCCAGAATTACTCATTTCAATTCTTTTGTTAGTTTTTCCTTTGGAAAGATATTATTGTTCTTGGGATAGTTTGGGTTTCTGAATTGTATTGTGCCTACGTGTAAGTTGTAAATTTTATTATGTTTGAAATTATTTCTGAATGTAGTTTCAATATTCAAATACAGGTAAGTCGAGTTATTTGACTTCACTAAAGCTTTCGATAAGGTAATTCACGAAGCATGAAATCACAAAAATAATGAATGCAACCAGGTTTTTGCAATTTCTTGATATAAAAGAAGTCCTTGCTTGTTATTCTCCATAGACAAGTTTAGGAATGGGCAATAATAATTTTTGCAATACAAAAGTAAGTACCTATCTTTTTTTTTAAATAACATAATAGTTTTGAGTTTGAGTTGTTGAATGTTTAAAATATACATTATACCGGAAAAGTAAGGTAATTATTACATAAATACTTGTTCTATGCGTGTGTGTTGTCATTGTTATGTCACATTCAATATAATAATACTTAAAATCATGTTCAAAAAGTGTTTTGCCTAAAAGTTGCGTACCTATATCTATTTGGTGGTAGTTCATAGGTATGTAAATATTAGAATTGTATGTTCAAGGGAGTTGATAGCCTCTTTCAAGGATCTAAAGTAAGATGGAAATTTTCATTAAAAATACAAAAAAATAAACCAAATCACCAAAAATTTCAGCAGCATAAGCCAATCAAGTCTCTAAATAACCTTCAAGAAAAGTCAACTGCCGTTAGTTCAAAGGGTATGCTTTCCGATCCCATAAGGGAAGGTATGACGTCACCGGGATTTTTTCGGCGTCTATTCAGTGGATTCCCGAAATAACGGCACCGGCGGTCGGGAATTCCAAAGAGAAGTGTTGGAAGTGAGTAATTTACACAAAGATGGTACTTTTATTTAAAAAAAAAGATAGTTCATTCTTAATTATTTTTTTTTTTACATATTATAAACTAGCGCTTGACCACAATCCTGCCTGATGGTAAGCAGTGACGCAATCGTTGATGGTAAAGCGCACTAGTTTATTAAGAGCCTATTCACTCTAGCCTTGAAGACACTCAAATTGTAGTCCGACGGAAACACCGCCGCTGGCTAATTGTTCCAGTCCCTCGATGTACGCGGTATAAAGGCTATTTAAATATGTATTCATTGATATGGAAGTTAACTTTGAAGAACGTCTACATGTATGTATGTTATTCTCACATTGAAGTACATCTTTTTCTTTTATTTAATTAATAAAAGGACAGAAGATGTGTAGTATGTAAAATACATTGATAAAATATTAAACAGATACGATATATTCTAACAAACTGACCAAAAAAAAATGTGCCGAACACAGCAGCGCAGCACACATGCATATTTTTATTCGGTATACATTGGTACAGTGTGAGTGAGATGGGGCGCAATCTAAAGCATAGAGAAGAAAAAGATGGCTAGTGTTTGTCGTTTGCGCTGTTAGTGTTTGTCGTTTGTTTTTACGAGTGTATCGAGAGTGACTAAAGCGAGATACAGGACTTACCTCCTTTTGTACGCTTCATTTTTAGTGCGCTAGTGACATAGCTACCTTAGTTTAATATTTTATCAATGGTAAAATACTAATAATTGTCATTAATTACCTAATTATGCGAAACAACCACGAAAACAAATGAAAAGCTTGAAACATAGTATAGGTACCTACTTAATAGTCTGTTTTTCGAGAAATCCATGAATATCAACCCGTTGAATCGCTCAATGGACCTGTCACAACATGACTAACCCTGCCAAATCCACCCGTATCAATTCAAGTGCCCGTATGACCAGATTCGCCCACTTTACCCCATTTATAAAGATATCAATAACAAGATAAACTCGCCCCATGCAATCCTATGACATTTCAATAGTAGGAATTTAATTGATTATTTGTGAAAAGACGAAATAATTTTGTGGCGATGTTATTACGGAACCCCTCATCACTTGTACAATTGCACGAAATCCGAGGGACTGTTAGACCCCATGGGCCATGGGGTCCAACCCCATGGGGTTTTGACAGATCATAGCTGAAACTATACCACTGAACTGTTTTTTTTTAATCCGCTATGATTTCCGTGGAAATTTCAGCAAAGCTTCGCGTATATCCATTAACACCAAAATATTTAAAGGTCTGACTTAAAATGTGATGCATGAATTATTTGTTCATTCCGTCTCATATCTTCGTTTACGCTTTTAATGCGTGTTCGTGTGTCGTTGACTGTGGTGTTTATTGGTTTTCAATAGGTATAGTTGATGGTAAATTACGATTCTGTTAACCTAAATGTTGTTTCAACACATAAATATGTATCTAAGAATCTCTTTGTACTTTTATGCGATGTTTTGCTCACAATTCACGCACTAATTTAAAACAGTATCTTTCAATCATCAATCTTATATTATAAAACAAGACTAATTCTCAGAATAGCCTTGCGCATTGTATCCACGCGTTTGCTATTTATAATTACAACTTAAAAAATCTTGTTCTAGAAAAGCTCATTTATCTTGTTGGTGTACATGAAAATTGTATTTTTGTCATTTGGAATAAAGTTCATAATCGTTTGAATGAGTTAATGTTGTTTGGGTTTAGTCAGCAGGTAGAAATTTTAAATTTCGAAGCGATCTCGTCTGGCGACAACCCCTGCGCCGCGAATGTCGATGGGGGTGGGGTGGAGCCGTCTCGAGGTCGTGCTATCTCGCTCGCACCTAGCTGCTCCGTTTATCTCTGTCTCGCCTATTATTGTCATATCAACATTCGAGCATTGCATTTTGTTTCCAATTTTCAATTCATTTAGTTTATATCGGATGTTGGCAAGAGCAAGACGTCTGGCTTGCCACCATACCTCATTGTGCACGTGTTCAACTTGCGCGTTAGACTTGTTACATATTAGAATTATTCGTTTTGAATAAATTACTTTTGTTTTGTGAGTGATTGTACACACCTTATTAGTGATAGTAATAAATGGATTTCTGGGAATTTTTCAACACATTCATGGAGAATTATTATCAACAACAACAGATGTCGCAAGCCGAGTCTTCAAAATCGGGGAGTTTTTTCGAAGTTGACAGGAACAAGGTTGGTTGTTTAGTAATTATTATACTTAATTATTTACCGTTTTCGTGTATTTTTGTTTACATTGCTAACCCAACATTTTTAGTTTTTTAAACGAATTAAAGAAGGAATCGGTTTTGATTTGGTTGTTTATTTATTTATTTTTTAATGTATATTAGGGTATGCCCAAAGTTACATAACTCAGTAATGTATTGACAGATTTTGAAAATTATTTTTTGTTCGAACATGGTTTTGGCTGAAATGATTCCCAGTTAAATTTAGTAAAGATCGATAGGCTTCAGTAGGATAACGGAACTCTTCAAAAATGCCACCAAAACTACCACGTGGGCTGCTGTAGCATATGTTCTTTGTTTACGTCATCACAACATAACATCATTCCAATGCCTACCTACCCTCTAGTAGGGTACGCGGATGCGTGTAGGTACAATCTCATTTCTATTAAAGCTGTTATTGGTACCTCTAATCTTGCATGTTATATTAACTTTATGTGGGGTAGGTTATAAATAAAAACAGGTTTACAAAAAAGAAACTATCAATAATTTAAAATGCGAAACTCAACACCGGCTTCCGAAATTAAATTTTATAATTTTATTTTTTAATATTACATTTTTTTTGCAAATGGTTTTTTATAGTTTTTTTTTTTTATTTCGTGGCACTTATTTTCCTAAAATGGCCGTGGCCAAATTGACCACGATACAAGGATACAGGTTGATGACAGTTTACTTTTTTTTCTCAATTTTGTTTCTTAGTTGCCTGTATTGACTTGTGCTCGGGTAACAATTATTAATTCTATAATTAATATCTACATCTTTAACAACAACCTATAAACAAATTATAGGATATTACCTATAAACAAATTATAGGGGATTAAAGAAAAGCTCGTTGAAATTTTTTGTATTATCAAATATTTTGTCCGTTAACATCCTGTTATTATCATTATTCGACAAATTTTATATCATTTAGATACCCTTGTTTGCATAACATGGCGGCGTTTGATTTATGTCATTAATAATGGTTTATGAAAATTTAAATGACAACATGGGCGCTAACGACATAATGAATTCCAAAAATTAATTAGTGAAAGATCAAAAATGAAAAATATTTATTTGAGTAACTATTTATAATAAACAATGAAACTCGTTGTTCTTATTTAGTTTATTTTAATAATAATAAAATAGTTAAACATTTTCTCAACGCGTTGATGGACAATTATAACTCGCGCAAATAAAGAAAAGATCTGAAAATGGCGGCGAATACTTATGGTACGGTTGACAAAACATGCCATTGTTCAATCACAAACCAAATGCTAAGATAGAAAAATGTCAAATTTACGTTGTAAATATTGATATTTACAACGTAAATTTGACATTTTACTTGTTTATTGTTGTGTTTGTTTTTATTGTTGTTTTTTATTTTTCTTTTGTTGTTTTTGTTGAGTTTGAACAATCAAACTCAACGAAAACAAAAATATCAACAAAAACAACAAAATAACAGAGATTTTAGCGGAACGAAATTAACGATAACTCGAAGCGCATCAAAGTAGCTTGGAAAGCGAATCCTGAATTCCTGATCGATGATTTTTTTTTTTTTGCGGAGCTTACTTCAATGTGTGAGTATAGACAGCGATAGAAAGTGAGTGAGAACGCATGCGAGCGGACGCCATTTACAGATCTTTTCTTTATCTGCGCGTGTTATATCAGCATCAACAGATCTCGCAAAGCGAGACTCCAAGGATGCCGAATTATTTCGAAGTTGCTAAGAAGGTCGGTTCTTTAGTAATTATTTTAGATACTTAATCCATTAATTATTTACCATTTTCGTGTATTTTTTTATATATTGCTAACATTTCTTTATTTTTTTAACGAGTTAAAGAAGGAGACGGTTTTGATTTGGTTGTTAATTTTTTTTTCATGTATATTCGGGTATGCCCAAATTTACATAACTCAGTAACGTATTGAGAGATTTAGAAAAATATTTTTTGCTCTAACGAGGTTTTGTCTGAAATGTTCCCAATTAAATTTAGTAAAGATCTGATGATAGGTTTCAGAGAAGGATAACTGAACTCTTTTAAAAATGCCACCAAAACTACCACGTGGGCTGCTGTAGCATATGTTCTTTGTTTACGTCATTACAACATAACATCATTCCAATGCCTACCCTCTAGTAGGGTACGCGGATGCGTGTAGGTACAATCTCATTTCTATTAAAGCTGTTATTGGTACCTCTAATCTTGCATGTTATTTTAATTTTATGTGGGGTAGGTTATAAATAAAAACAGGTTTACAAAAAAGAAACTATCAATAATTTAAAATGCGAAACTCAACACCGGCTTCCGAAATTAAAGGTATTTTTAATATTATATTATTTTTGTAAATCGTTTTTTTATACTTAGTATTTTTTGTGGCACTCAGTTTCTTAAAATGGCCGCGGCCAAATTGACCACGTTACAAGGATACAGGTTGATGTCAGTATACTTTTTTTTCCCAATTTTTAGCTGCCTGTATTGACTTTGTGCTCGGGTTACAAATTATTCATTCTATTATTAATACATTTTTAATAATAAACTATAAACAAAATTATAGGATACTTATCTACATTAGGTACACGATTAAAGAAAAGCTCGTTGACATTTTTTGTATTATCAAATATTTTGTCTGTTAACATCCTGTTATTATCATTATTCCACTAATTTTATATCATTTAGATACCCTTGTTTGCATAGAATGGCAGCGTTTGATTTATGTCATTATTAATGGTTTGGTAAAGGACAACACGGGCGCTAATGACATAATGATTTCCAAAAATTAATTATAGACCAAAAAGAAAATATATTTATTTGAGTGAGTAACTATTTATGATAAACAATGAAACTCGTTCTTATTTAGTTTATTCTAATAATAATAAAATAGTTAAACATTTTCTCAACGCGTTCATGGACAATTATCAGCTTCAACAGATCTCGCAAAGCGAGACTCCAAGGATGCCGAATTTTTTCGAAGTTGATAAGAAGGTTGGTTGTTTATTAATTATTTTAGGTACTTAATCCATTTAATTATTTACTATCTTCGTGTATTTTTTTTTTATATTGCTAACCCAACATTTCTTTATTTTTTAAACGAGTTAAAGAAGGAGGCGGTTTTGATTTGGTTGTTTATTTATATTTTTTTTTCATGTATATTCGGGTATGCCCAAATTTACATCAATCAGTAACGTATTGAGAGATTTAGAAAAATATTTTTTGTTCGAACGAGATTTTGTCTGAAATGATCCCAATTAAATTGAGTAAAGATCTGATGATAGATTTCAGAGAAGGATAACGGAACTCTTCAAAAATGCCACCAAAACTACCACGTGGGCTGCTGTAGCATATGTTCTTTGTTTACGTCATTACAACATAACATCATTCCAATGCCTACCTACCCTCTAGTAGGGTACGCGGATGCGTGTAGGTACAATCTCATTTCTATCAAAGCTGTTATTGGTACCTCTCATCTTGCATGTTATATTAATTTTATGTGGGGTAGGTTATAAATAAAAACAGGTTTACCAAAAAAAAAAAAAAAACTATCAATAATTTAAAATGCGAAACTCAACACCGGCTTCCGAAATTAAAGGTATTTTTATTACTATATTTTCTTTGCAAATGGTTTTATTATACTTAGTTCTTTTTTGTGGCACTTATTTTCCTAAAATGGCCGCTGCCAAATTGACCGCGTTACAAGGATACAGGTTGATGACAGTTTACTTTGACAGTTCAATTTGGTTATTAGCTGACTGTATTGACTTGTGCTCGGGTTACAAATTATTCATTCTATTATTAATACATTTTTAACAATAAACTCTAAACAAAATATAGGATACTTATCTAAGTACATTAGGTACACGATCAAAGAAAAGCTCGTTGACATTTTTTTGCATTATCAAATATTATGTCTGTTAACATCCTGTTATTATCATTATTCCACTAATTTTATATCATTTAGATACCCTTGTTTGCATAGAATGGCGGCGTTTGATTTATGTCATTATTAATGGTTTGGTAAAGGACAACACGGGCGCTAACGACATAATGAATTCCAAAAATTAATTAAAGACCAAAAAGAAAATATATTTATTTGAGTGAGTAAGTATTTATAATAAACAATGAAACTCGTTCTTATTTAGTTTATTCTAATAATAATAAAATAGTTACTCACCTATACTTTGTAGAAAAACATGTCACCGTCAACTAAGTTGCTCCAAATAGCAATAATAAGTCTTCAATTTTATATTAGCACATAAAATTATATGAATTCCATTTTAACAATTCAAATATCGAACGGAGAATGAGCTAACGAACGGGTTTCAATGGCTGACTTAAACAATATAAAATAAATTAGTAATAAAATAGAGGAATGAAGCGTAAAAGATTTATATGAATATTAAATCGCTTAATAAAAACTGGCGATCTGTTTAAAGGGACTTTTTTATGTGGAAGTTAATTATAGTTTTAATATAAAACGATGCCGAATTAATAACGAGAAGCGGACGGATTAAAAAAACGGATTCGATATAAATTTCGATTATTTATGATGCATTTAATAGGCCTTTAATATAATGTCATTTTGAATTAAACTTTTGGTATACCCAGTTCTGAAGGTCAATTCTCGTTATTTAAAATGTTCAAAATCTGGTCTAAGGTCCGTATTACAGAACGTCACTCAAAACTCAAGCTCTACTTAGGTCTCGATTCAAGCCATTTGATTGGTTGAAACAAGTTTTAAGTAATGCTTAAACAGAGATCAATGCTTGAGTTTCCTTCTGGAATACGGACCTAAGTCTCATTTTGGCAACAAACAAATGTCAAAAACTTGTCAAAATGTAGGGAAATTAGAAGTAAGTATTATTATTTGACAGATTGAACGTGAGAATGATTGACGAAGAGTGAACGTTCGAACAAACCTCAGGTTTCTGTGTTTGCTTTCATCCTTTATTGTACTGACGACAGCAGGTCAAGCTACCCGAAACTGTCAAATATTCCCAATCAACCTTGAGCCCTAATGCTTTAGCGATAAAGTTGAAAATATAACAAAAAATCTAACAGATTGTAGTAGCTTGATGTGCTGTCGTCTGTACAACACATTTTGCAGGGTGGTCTTCATTCATAAACAATAATTATGAGAACAACATCAACAAATAATGTTTTCTCGATTTTATTGATTTAAAGAATCGCATCATTAGGCAAGTTATCTAAATGACCGATATGGTAATAGGGGATAATACTGTAGATATTAATTAACAATGTAAAAATTAATACAATAATCCGCCACAAGAGTGCAGTACTAGCAGATATAGTAAAGAATTTTTTAATGGCATCTTTTTGTATCAATTTTTTATTGAGTTGAATAATATTTTAAAAAAATGCACAATTCAGTTAATTATTTTTATTGTCGTACCCGTTTGCAGGGATAAAAAAAGGCTTTCATTACACCAAATCCTTCCTTGAAAATTTTGTTAGGTATAGGTAGGTATGTCCACATAATAGTGATTGCCCAGTTGTTACGTTTAAATAACTTGGTACGACAGGGATACAAGATTGTGCAATATGGCGATTTGTTTACTGTATGTGCTCGTGGCGCCCTCTGTTCTGTTTGTCGAGTAAAGGTTAAAACGATACGAGTAAATACAAGTAAATACTCGATACCTTTGACCGATACCATGTATTATTAGTACTCGATACTTTGAAATTAAGTATCGGTTAAATAAAAGTTTCAGTCAGCTTGTCTATATCCAGAAAAAAAACAGTCAGCCAACGCTACCCCCGCCATAATTTGTCATAGAGTAACTTACATTTTCAAAAAACTATTCAATACGAGTAAGTATTGATACTTTTCAATCGATACCGAGTATGTATCGATACTGACTTTCGATACAGTATTGAGTAAAAGTATCGATACCCTATGGTATCATTTCATTTCTAGTTGTGTTTGCCTAAACGTTGTTGAAGTTAAGTGCCTTGCAAAATGTCAAAAAAACCTCTGGAAAAGACAAAGATGAAATAAAAGTTATTTTAAGACTTAGCGTGCTTTCCGAACGGAAGGGTGTAGGCATATAAATATGGTCACCCATCCTGTCATATTATGTTACCTAGGTATTCAAATTTTTTATGCTATTCAAATTTTTCACGGAGGAAGGCCATAACATCGGCTGCCGGCAGAAGTTACCACCCACCGGACAGTCTTGCCGCCAAGCGATTCGTCGTGTTCGCATAGAGTCTGGTGAAAACGTACGGAAGACGGTTTAATTTATAATTATAAAAAAAAAAATCTCCACAAGAATAGAACAGGTGTTATAACTTAAGCAGGACTTAAATAGTTTTCGTTTGTATTGATATCTTGTGTCCGGATACTTAGAATAATTGTTAAATTATTAGATACTTATTTGACAGTACGTAATCTTTTTTTTTTGGGATCACGCCAGGTAGCGGCGTTAGTAGAAACGTAAACTAAACCGAAATTAGCGCAGTGGTTGAGCTATTGGCTGCTGCGCTGCGTGTCGCGGGTTCGATTCCCGCACGCAACAAATATTTGTATGACCTGCAAGTAATTGTCCCGGCCCTGGCTATTTGTGAATGTAAGTTTATATGTTTGTAAACGTACCCACGATACAGGAGAAATTCCTAGTGTGCGGCAAAGTTTTTTTTTAAATTCAGAATTTAGGTCGTTTTCTTATGTACCTACGTATCTAATCTAGCTAACAAAGTTGTCCTGATTGTGATGTCAAGAGTGATCAAACTCGCGCCCTTAACTTTTATGACGCACCTCCTTTTTATCACCGGATAATGCGTGAAACGGATCATTTTATAACATACAACATAATCTTAATGATCGGATTAGAGACCTCCTTGATCCCCATTGATTTATCTCAACATATCACGTAAATTTTATTGGACAATATTTAACTGCTACATTTTTGAGTAATGGCGTCATGAAACAAGATTATCTGTGGCAACACTGAAGTGTACTGCTCAAAAAGCATATAATTGTAGGTTCACGTAGGTTCGTAGTAACAAAAATATTGCAAATACGCCTGGAGCCGGGTGTCATTTGTACTTATACAGCACTAGCTGTGCCCCGCGGTTTCACCCGCGTAAGCTTCGCACCGAAAGAGCTCAGTTGATATAAAATAAGCGCCTGTTAAAACAATGGGAGCAATATGTACTACCGCCTTTTCTCCCGTTTTCGCAACATTTTTTATTACTACTCTGCTCCTATTGGTCATAGTCCTATGTCCTTTCTCAGACTCTACACTATCTGTGTACCAAATTTCATTACAATCGGTTCAGTAGTTTTGGCGTGAAAGCCGGACAGACAGACAGACAGAGATACTTTTGCATTTATAATATTAGTATGGAAGTATGGATATATACGTACAGCAGAGCGATTGTTGGGCTTGGTAAGGAATTAGCATGTCGTCGCTCAGTACGGTGTGGTCATCCCCTCCCCCTCCCTGTGTGTGTACTGTACAACTATGTTGACCGTGTTGACGCGAGGGTGTGTTGGTGACGCACACAACCGACCCGAGAGCGATGACCGCGCGTTTGTTACACCTGCAAATAAACTGGAGTCCATTCGCGGGACCAATAAATGCATGTTTCCATGTAGTGTGTATTCATTAAGCACCATATACGGTGAAAATCTTGGCTTTGTGAGCACGTTAACATGCGATCTTTATGTCTATGCGTTAATGTTGTACATACAAACACTGTATAGAATTTTACACGTTTTATTATTTAGGCACAGCGTTTGAATAATTTGTTTAAATTGAAATCATTGTACATTATCGCTGCGATTTGTTTATGGTATGATTGATTACTCGAATAAATTTGATCATTTCTGATGCAACGATAATTTACAAGTTCGTTATCATCTATAACTCGCGCAGTTAAAGAAAAGATCTGAAAATGGCGGCGGCTACTTATGGTACGGTTTACAAAACAAGTTTGGTTCTATGGGTCGTTACGCCTTTTTCAAGAAACGTAACATAACCAGTTACTTGGTCGAATAAAAAGAGATATTTTTGTAGCTAGTTATTTTCATTCGACTACTGTGATTGTTTACATAATTATACCTCCACCAACTATACAGTTACTCACGAAACGAAACTAAATTAAATCACTTTCTTGAGTGTGTTGTTATACAGTTAATTATTTTTTTTAGCTAATATTCTATTATATAATTGTAATATAGTTTGTCAAATATTATATAATTATATTACTAATATTAAATTATTCTTTTAGCCAATAATAGTAAAAATAATATTACTAAGTAAGGAGCAAAGGTACATAAAATACTGGATTTTAAAATTTGTTTTTATTAATTATAAAAATACCTAATAAAATATCTGAGAAAAAGGTTTTATAAACCGCTTGGCCCGGCAATATCTGGATCATCTGAACCCATTATTGGTTCAATCCCCTCCATCAATTCGTTATAATCATCCATGGACTGGTCACTTTCACAGTCTTGGTCGTCACATTCGTCACTTTCATCTTCGGTGTCGCTATTCATGCCCACACTGATAATGAAATCCTCTAGTTCACTCTCCCTGCCTACATCGCGATTCCAGTATGCTTCTTCGACTTTCTTTATGTGATTTATTTGTTTCTTCCATTCGTCTTGTGTAATTGAAGCTATGGCCTCTTTTGTCAAGTCCTCAATTTTATTTTCGTGTTGCTCCACATTTTTATCTGCGACCCGTTGTTTTATTAAATTCCAAACATGTTCTATGGGGTTCAGGTCGCAGTTGTAAGGAGGGAGTCTGAGAACTTCATGGCCATGCTCACGTAGAAGTTCGTCTACCACATACTTTTTTTCGGGGCGATGGTGTTTTAGATGCACGAGCAGCTCTGCTTTAGTCCAGTCTTCTTCGAATGCCACACCGTGCTCGTGCATCCATTTCTTTATATCCGCTTTGCGGGTTGCAGTCGTTGGCGCTTTATCCAACTGCATGCTGTGGTAAGATGCATTATCCATGACGAGAATGGAGTTTTGAGGCAGATTTGGTATAAGTTTTTCGTTCAAATATTTTGTAAAGTTATTACCATCCATCTCGTCATGGTAGTCGCCTTTTTTTGATTTTGCTTTGAATAATAATCCTGCACCCTCCACAAACCCATCCTCTGAGCCGGCATGAACCATCACCCACCTTTGTCCAGGACTATCATTTTTTCGAATGCCTTCGTTGGTGGATGACTGCCAGCACTTGCTGACAGTATAATGAGCATGGATCCACGACTCATCCATGTATACAACTTTCTTTTTTTCCGCACCCATGGCATCATTTTGTCGGAGGCGGCGTAAATATTTCACTCGCCAGGCTTTTATATTATCGCGCTCTATGAGCACCATTCGGTTCTGGCGACATTTTTTAAATCGAAATCCGAGCTTTTCTTTTAAAATCTTTCTTAACGTCGTTTTGGAGCCTGTATAGTTTAAATCAGCTTTTGCTGATGCCATAATCTTGTTCAGCGTAGGTACCTCCTTTCGAACGTCATATATTGAGGCCACAATATTTCTAATGGCACATATACTGAAGTTATCCATGGGGACACGCGTATTGTTTTTGCCTTTTCTACCCTTACTCGGCGTACGGATTTTAGTGTTGGTTTGTTTTGCAAGTTTACCTGAAATAATAGTAAAATATTATAATAGAATAGTAATATGATGGCTTTATTTTAATTAGGGTTTTTATGAACTGAAACATGCTAAAATATGCTGGACGCTCTTTTATAGCGTGAAGTCATTAAAATATACCTTTCTCTGCACGTGGGTACTATAGAGTCCAGAGATTATTAGGTTAGAAGAATAAATTACTATGATAATGCACCTTGGGTACTGAGTCGCCCAGGCTATCAATATGATGAAAGGTCGATTTTTGTTTGCGTTATCCTAAGTTTATTTAAGTTTTGATGACAATAAGCATGCTATCCGAGTTTCTTGGATACTTTTAGTATCAGTTTAATAGTATGTTTTAGTATGGAAGTTAACTTCAAAGAACTTAACACTTTATAGAAGTTAACTTAACTTTGTTACTAATAACAGCGAAGCAAAAACAAAAAATGTCACATGATATAGATGGTAAATTTAACTGAAAAAACATATTATAGACAGAACAGAGCTAAGCACAAACTGATAGTTTATTGGTAATTACCTTCTCTCTTAATTTTCGATATAGTAGACATCGATAAATTAGTCGCCATCGCTGCGCGTGCAGCGCTGTACTTGAGCGGATGGTAGCGCTCCAAGTTCTTCTCTTCTTCAAAGTATTTTATCACGTTGTAAACAATTTCACGCGCATCACTGTGTAGAATCTTTCCACGTTTTCGTGAAGCCATTGTTCAATCACAAACCAAATGATAAAATAATAAAATGTCAACGTTAGTACTAAAAACTTAACAAAAATAAATAACAATCAAACGTAACGCAAACAAATAACAATTAAACTCAACAAAAACAATAATATCAACAAAATAACAGAGACTTTAGCGGAACGAAAGTAACGATAACTCGGAGTGCGTCAAAGTAGCTTGGAAAGCGAATCCTGACTGATTGTTATTTTTTTGCAGCTCTTACTTCACTGTGTGAGTATAGACAGCGATAGAGAGTGAGCGAGAACGCATGCGCGCGGACGCCATTTACAGATCTTTTCTTTAAGTGCCCAAGTTATAACAGGATATTGGTCGGTTATTTACGATGCGGGTTATTTACCTGCAGTTTCTGCATCAGAAAAATTACCAATATTGAAGTTAGAATAAATATATTGTTTGCATTAGTCATATTAACCGCTTGCTAATACATCACCAGCTTATCTCAATTGAATTATCAAATAATATTAACCATATTATATTTATGCAGGTAGTATTAGGCAGCAGGTAATTTAAGTAAAAATGTAGGTAGGTATTTTATTTTTCTATGGAACCAGATCTTTTCCCGTACTTACGTCAATACTGAAATTTGTCCTTGTTTTTCTAATAAAACTATGACTTTTATTTACTATACCCAATATTTCATTTAATATGAAATACCAAGTGTCAACATTAGTTCAGGCCAGTGCAGTCCGGGTCTAACAACGTATGTCTGAATGGATGCGCGTACGCATGTGTGCGTCATTTGCTTGCTAATGCCTCCGACACGCGCTGACCGACGTTTAGCGTGTTTCCCTATGCGAGGTGAAAACACGTCAGGAAATATTGGAAAAATGTTTTATATAGAACTAAAAGTAAATAAGTTGTTGAGGCTTTAAAATATTTGCAATGTGCTGGAGACATCTATAGATTGACAGGTTTCTATTTTAGTTGGAACAACTAGAAGTTTCTTGAGAATTGAGAAATTTTAGCAGATAGGTACTTATTTATAGTCTATAACTGCTTATGAATAAAAGTGTAGCATATTTTTTTTTTATTTTTAAGTGTTTTTCCCAAGGTTGTTAATCTGTGACGAAACGTCAAAAATCTGAAAACACCGGATATAACTAAAAATAACTGTTTTACGTATGAAATCTGACTTTCCCAATTATAAATATATGAAAAATGAATACGAAGTTGAAAACTATTGTAATGTTGCGGAAATTACGCTAAAATCGTATAGAGCCAAATAAAATATAAATATAGACGAAGGAAGCCGGTCAAACAGCCAAGAAAATCTTTCATCACGGGCAGGTACGGGATTTCTGTCAAAACAAATTGTTCTTTTCTTGAATGCTTTTCTAATGATAGTACGGGAGAAATTTAAACTATTTTTTAAAAGAATATTTATACAATACGATGGCGTGGTGGCCTATTGGTTAAAACACCAGCCTCTCAAGTATGAGTATGCGGGTTCGATACCATGTTAGGCAAGATACCAATGTAACTTTTCTAAGTTGTAGGTACCTATGTACTTTCCACGTGTATCTTGGACACCAAAGACTGATTAAAAGGTGAAGGAAAACATCTTGAGGAAACCTGGACATTAAGTCTGAGATCGCCAACCTGCATTGAGCAAGCGTGGTGATTACGCTCAATCCTTCTCTGTATGAGAGGAGACCTGTGCCCAGCATTGGGACGACTAAATAAGGTTGATGATAATGATACAATACGATGTAACTTAGGCAGATGATTGTACTTAAATCCCATTCCACCAGTTATGTTTTAGTCCTATTTAGTAAGAGGCAAATCTATTTCCATTAAACAGTCACATTTTGCTCGACCAGAGAATTGAACCCCGAACCTCACGAGGCAGCGACGATTACCTATTTTCCCATTTTCAACTCCACGATCGTTTTATTTTATTCTATTTTAGCTTTAATAGGTTTCTTATTGAAGGGGAAACTAAACTATTAACTGCTACTTTTAGAAACTTCCAATACAGGGTGTAAATCGACAATTTATCGGTCAAACTGATCTGAAAGAGTTTTCTATTCGTTTCCTATTTCAAGACGTTAAAATGGATTCTTTCAATTTATTTTTGCAATAAATCCCTTTTCAAACTGAACAAGATTTGGTAAGAATTAGATCCAACACCTTAATCCATACTGATATTATAAATGCGAAAGTAACTCTGTCTGTCTGTTACGCTTTCCCGCTTAAACCTCTCAACCGATTTTGATGAAATTTGGCACAGCTAACCTTTAGACCCTGAGAAAGAACGGAAAAATTTGATTTTCCCGAGGGAAATCTAAAAAGCGCGATATAACCGAACTCCACGCGGGCAAAGCCGCGGGCGGAAAGCTAGTACATATAATAAAAGCTTTACAAATTTTCAAATAACAGAATCAAAACAAAAATACAACAATATTCCCACTCATTATTACATCAATACTACTTTACACTCGACCGGTCCGGTTCTAACCGGCTAAAACCGGCGACAACCGACTTAATCCCCGGTGGATAATTGCGGCCAGCAATACGAGGCTTTGCGGGCGGGCGGATTAATTTTCCCCGCCCTAGTTCGTGCCGCCCGCCCTAGTGCCATGTTATTATTTCAGATTGATTATTTTTGTGAATTGGTTTTGTTTTATTGAATAGAACATGTAATGGTGGTGAAAGGATTGTATTATATGAAAAATACTAGCTGCGCTTTGCGGTTTCACCCGCATTCGATCCCTTAGGAGTATCGGGATAAGAAGTCCGGTGTTAATCCCGGTTATAAACCACCTACGACCCAAATTTCATCTAAATCCGTTCAGTAATTTATGCGTGAAAAAGTAACAAAAAATCCATAAATACATAAAAACTGTCACTTTTATTTTTATACTAGCGGCTTCCTACGATTTCGTTCGCCACGTTAGTTATGCTCCGCTCCTATTATTCGCAGCGTGATGTTATATAGCCTTCCTGGATTAATGGGCTATCCAACTCAAAAATATTTTTTCGACTATTAGAAATCGGACTATTAGTTCCTGAGATTAGCGCGTTGGAACAAAGAAAGAAACTCTTCAGCTTTATATATTAGTATATAGATTAGTAGGAAATGGGATAAGATAGTAGAATTTGTAGGATAGGTACCTAATATATTTTTTATTAAGTAACCCTTTGCTCACCCGTGACCCCATTTTGGATGAAGTTCAAAATATAGGTCATGGTCAGCGTAACATTATCCTGTTTTTCGTACAAGTTTTTTTAATGTTATCATAGCATTATTTTTTAATGTTATCATAGCATTATTTTCGTCGTTTTTGTTACAAAGTTTAGGTATATTTGTCGATTGGCTCTTAATAAACTACCGCGCTTTATCATCAACGATTGCATCACTGCTTACCATCAGGCGGGATTGTGGTCAAGCACTAGTTTCAAATTTACTTATATAAAAAAAAAAACAAAGATTATTGAAAATTTCAAAAATATTAATATTTTAGTTTGGGGATTTCAGGTAGCGCTTAGCGGACGACAGCAAGTCAAAAGCTACTCCAAACTGTCAGATATTCCCAATCAAGCCTAATGCTTTAGAGATAAAGTTCAAAATCTAATAAAGAAATCTGACAGATTGTAGTAGCTTGATGTGCTGTCGTCTGTACCATCATTTAAAATCCCACAAAATTATCACCCATAAATCCTTGTCCACAAAATGATCTAATTTGGCACAGTTGGGAAAGTAATTCACACCCTCGCCACGACCGGACGAGCACGAACATATTTATTTACAATCGGCAGCTCCCCTATCATACGGCAGATATGCGGAACCCCAAAATGTTCATCTAATTGGAGATCAAAGAGAGGGCGTGTAATCGTGTACACTTTGTGTATACTCTATAGTTGAGCGTACAATGATGTAGAAGATTTGGAAGCGACGAGACGCGGTCAGTTTCAATCCGATCTCAATACAATAAATATAACCATTCTGTTTTTTTTTATATACAAAATCAATCGTCATGGTGACTTTTATGTTAACCTATAAATATGAACGTGTTAGTAGTACCTTTTTTTTTAAAAAAAAAAAAATGGACTAATTGATTACTATTTATATCATAACAAAGTCCTATCCCATGTATCGTGGGTGCGTTTATAAACAAATAAACTCAAATACACAAACAGCCAGACCCGGAGCACCTACCTGTAGGCCATAAAAAAATTTGATCCGTGCGGAGATCGAACCCGCGACACTCAACCACTGCACCACCGTGTCGTCAAGTATCATCGTCATGTCTTACTCGATATTACTTTAGTATTTATTACCTTTAAAATTTTTGAGATATCCATAAATCTGTTATTATCATAAATTTCACTTCTATGTCGAAATTGTAGTTATCAATATCGTGCCAAAAACTACCGTCTCGTTCATATCGACCTCCTCATCGTCTGTCGTATCCAGTACCCCATAATCCTTGTCCCCATGCGTTGATGACCACGCGCGCGTATTGTTTTCGTCAATTACGAGATTACTTGCCCGGAATAATTCCACCAGAGGGCGCTATCCCACTCCCTGGATATAAGCCGCTCACTATTATGTAGTTTTATGTATATAATGTACTCTTCCGTGTGTAATTAATTGTTCAAAGACCCGAATTCATGTTTGGGTTATTAGACTGGAAGATTTCATTAAGCAATTGATCACTTTCATAGATGGAGCATTTGTTTCTGGAAGCTTCTTTTTGTTTGAAAGCTAAAAATATATGATTTGTAACTTTTTTATTGGTTTATCCATCATTAAATCAAATAAAAAAATACTAATACCACTGTTGGGATACAAGTCACTTCTCCGTAAGGCCCTCTTACGGTAAATCACCACACGAACCCAGTCCGAGTTGGTAGATGTCACATGTCTTCGAATTTTTCCTTTTAGGAGATGCTGGTTTACTCTCGACGTTTTTCTTCACAGTTTTGAGAGCACCGCTAATGAAATAATTCACACAAAGTGAAATGTCGTGGTTGCTTAGTGGTTAAAACACTAGCCTGTCAAGTATGGCTGTGCGAATTCGATTCCAGGTTAAGCAAGTAGCAATGTAACTTTTCTAAGTTTAGGTATGTACTTTCTAAGTATATCTTGGACACCAATGACTGATTATAAGGTGAAGGAAAACATCTTGAGGAAACCTGGACTTTAAGTCTTAAATCGCCAACCCGCATTGAGCAAGAGTAGTGATTACGCCCAATCCTTCTCTGTATTAGAGGAGACAAGTGACCAGCAGTGGGACGATAAAAAGGTTGCTGATGATGACACAAAGTGAAGCGTCTATCGGGGTATCGAACCTACGAGTTGAACTCGTAAAATGCGTTATTATTGGGCCTCCAATGCTCTACTAATGAAAACCATCACACTTGAATCAATGAAATCTTCATTTTCCTAAACGAGAACACACGGTCCCAGCAATCACCACTCTCACAAATTAGTCTTTCAAAACCATTAATAAATTCATATCAGTATCAACATCAAGCGGGTATAAATTAATCTATTTGTAGGAGGAAATGATAATTATGCAGGTGTGTGTAACGTTACCTATCAATCCCGTACTGGCCTTAAATGAGAAGTAATTTATGCGTAAACACATGAGATGGGAATCACTTAGCGCTTTCGGACTTGCTATCAAAGCGTACACCGAATGGGGACGGCCCATTCATAAGAGAACCAAGAACTGAATTCTTGTTTTCATAGATTCCAAGAATTCACTGATTTAAAATAGAATTTGGCTTTCAAATGAGTCAGGCAAGAAAGTATTAATTTGTGCTCAATGAGCCATTACAATTCGCTTAACTTAGGTTATTTAGTTAGTGTCATCGTATTTATTTGTGGTTTTAGTAAATCTGTTTTCCAGGTAAACTTTTAGTCTTGTCGAGCCATCAGATAACTATTTGTCTATAACTATGGAGAATATAGTCCAGCAAATATTTTCATAGCGCATTAACTGTAGCAATGAAATTCGACAAAGGCGTTCATTTTTCTCAAATACCTGAAAGTGTGTTTGTTAATCTTTCACGCAAAAATACTGGATGAAAATTGGCACACTGGCGGTTTATAACTGTTTTTTTTCTGGTTGGGAAATCATCAAATGACCTCTCCCGCTCTGGGTGGAGCGGAAGGGCGTGTCAGACTTTTACTGACTACAACCCACCTGCGTTTCTTCACTTGGTTGTGCGCCAAGGCTACGGTTTCTTTTTTACGGTTTATAACTTTGATTAATATATAAATTACTCTTTATCCCCATATTCACACGGGATCGAAACGCTGCTAGTAATAAAATAATTCAATTAAATCAGAACTCTGAAAATTATGCTAAATTGAATTAAATTTAGCAATGTTCCCAATGCTGGAATTGACGCATATTCTCTGTCAGGGAGAAGGTAATGTATTCCACCACGTGGACCCTGTGCGGGTGGGGTTTTTTATTTCCTAAGGGAAAATTTGTGAGAAATCGGTTACAATAATAAGAATAGTGGTTCCTTCCCTCATGACCGGTCCTCCATTAGTAGAAGTTTTGATTTCGACACTAGGCACTGCTATCAATTGAGGCATTGTTTTTGCGGCCAACGCCCTCTCGGCTACTTTGCTGTGTTTTACATTTAATGTGTACAATTAATACAAGTCACGGGCGAAAGCGTTTGACAAAAATTTCGTCTTACTTATTACAAGTTTTCTGAAGTAAAAACTTCTTTACCGACTTTAAACTCTTTTGTTGGATGGGGAAAAGGTATTGAATTCGCGTGAGCATGACCAACCCAACGTGATCGATTTTTGTTTTTTACTTTGAAATGACTATGAGATGTGTGCTTCGCAAACATCTCATAGTCGTAGTTCGTATCATACACTTTGCTGTCCCTGGAAAATCCTTCTATAACAATTTTATACTTTGTATAGAAAGTCGTCGACTGCATCTTCGGGCTTCTTAACATTAAGTCCAACAACAATGATAACTTTCGACGCTTTCTTTGCAAAACATTACTCGTTACTTAAACCAACGCAAAATTATGCAACTTCCAACATATCCTCATAATTAAGTGCTCCCTCTTGCTCAACAATGGGGGTAACAGCATCGCTGTCACTTACAGCTTGTACCTCCTCCTCCAGCGTTTGTTTACCTCATTACAGCTCCGGTTTAAACTGTGCTACACACAATACAGAGGCGACACCTGCCGGCTCTTCGACAACTCTCTCTCTCTTCATTATTCTATTGATTTCAGCTTTTAACTGACTCACGGGTAAAGATTGGTTACGGGTTACATGTCCTGCTGCGTTTTTGTAACGAATGGTGTTTACTTGATTTCAAATCATTGAATATGTTGGGCTTGAATTTGCGTTCTCAATTTGGTTTTACATATAACGTGTATAAAAAAGAATCCAATGAAAGCTTTACTTAAATCTTGCTTATGACTGAGGTAAAGCTGTTTTCTCTGTGTATCGTTTTGGACGTTTCTGCCACTGCAGGACATCATTGTATCTCCAAAGCTCTCCTTTGTTTCTTCCAATTCTCCTTTTCTTGTTCCCTTTCTTTGATCTCTGGACATGGTGACCTTGTTAGCACATCATCGCTCCTCCTTCACCGTTTTCGTTTACTTTTGTTCCATTCTGAAAAATGTAAAACGTAATTAATTTACTAATAATTTAAAAGTATTCCAAAATCGTCTTTCGTTACTTAGTGGTGAACTGATAAATGAATTCATTTATTGTTTCATTTATGGCTATATCTAAGAATATAATGGTGAGCTTCGTGATACACAATAAACTTTGTGGTTACATTGCCTCCATAATACATTGCAGTTAGTTACATTCGTTCAAATTATTTGCTATCACCATTTCTATCTAAATAGTTTTGTGTGGGAAACTGATTAGATCTTACATGTGTCTCACGATCTTCTTAATGATGGATATTAATTATTCAGTTCATTTTAACTGTAATTGGTTTATTGTGACTGTAGGAGGTTGCTGGCATTGTACCTTCTTCCATATTTCTTAATATTGGATTTTGTGTTAAATCCAATCTCTGTTTTATTGGTTCATTGGCTTGACCGTTTATAGTTTTAAAGGAGTTAGCATATCAATCACATATCGTAGTATCTATTTCTTCTAATTCTGTAACTTTATTGTGGTAATTAAAAGGACAAACTTTAATGCTATTCACATCATCATGCCTTAACGTACATTATACTTGGTGTTTATGTTCTTTCATTAGTATCGCCTCATTCTACTTCTAGTGCTATCTCAGGTACACACAGTGCGTGACTACGACAATCTACAGCAACTTAGCATTTGACACTTATCAATACATTTTAATTTATTACAAACGGAAAACTGTGGCGTCGCTTATAATTATAGCATTCGAGCGATATGCAAGCGATCGGTTAGTGTTTAGAATATGGGTCGCATTATCGTCATAGTGTGCGCGAATACACGAGCAGACATTACCATTTTAGTACTTCTGCTGATTGCAATGAAACATTGTCACTGTTACCTTCAACGCAATGGAAAATTAATTTCCTTAGTTGATTGGTAGGTGGTTTATTTGTTATGTTTTACTTTTGAGGTTGCTGCATAATTTCTGCTATGTTATGATCATTTGCTACAATGTTTTGATACTCATAAAAGATATGATGATAAATAATGACATTTGAATTGCCAACGTCAAATGAAACATTGTAAATTACAGAGTACAAGATCTATTAAACGTTTTGAATGATATATAGTTATTGCCTGTATTTAATGTTGTAAAACAGTTAAATAACAATAAAACTAAAAGAAAGTGTAATAAATTCTTGTTAATTAACACCGTAATGTCCGCAATGACTCACGCTATAAATCGCAGACGTGAAACGTAACCGCAAAACATTTGTTATTAAACAAAACACGAACAAAGTTAGAAACGAGTCTAACTCCAACCATATTGTATGCAAAGCGAAATTTATACAGTAATTTCTCCCGTAAACCATCAAAAGCAATAAGTATAAATCTCTTACATTACCATAAACGCTGTTCCTATTATGTTTAGATACCCCACGCGTTTATTTATAAACGCATCCTTCTTAAATATTACGCCTTTAAATTATTGCAAGCAATTTGAAATTGTCTCGCGGGCTCATACCCGCGGACGAGCCAAGGCAGCCAGGTCCATTCTCAGCCTGAAATGTTATTTAATGTAAGCGCCCATGTGTCGACAAGTGCTAGTGTAAATTGTATTGAAATTCATGAGAAGACTATATAAACCGATGCCTTGGTGGTTACGAAAACGGAACTGTTGTGGATTGATGTTGACCTGTATTGTGATTTGAAGAAAGTTGTACGCATTGTCTAGTTTAAACTTGTTTGTTTGACATACCAGTACCTGACTTTCGATGTAGATAAGATAGCTTTTACTTGATTGAGAAGTTATGTAGATAACTTTTGATATACTAGTGTTTAGCATTTCTTTTTTGACGTTTGTTCTGCAATGACTTTCCTTTCTGCTGTGTCACCAGTAACCGTTTAAAAATACTATAGAGATTGCAGCGTAAGATCTCTACTTCAATGATGTTTATCATTCAAATCCCACATTATGTTGCTGCAATGAAGGTCTTATAAGTTATAAAAATCCGGTCATAAATCTACCTTCGCACACAATAGTCTATCAGAGTGGACTCGCCTACGTGTCCAAATTGAACGGTTCCAATATAAATGCAATGGCGAGTACACCTTGTAACATATTTTACTAATAATTCCGCACTGAACATTGATTTATATTATTCGATACATCATTGCGTGGCTTGTTTGGTCCTTGTATACAATTTTCATGTTTATTTTTGGACTTGACATATTGGACTGTATTGGGTTAGATCGGGTTAGATCGTTTTTGCTTAGTGCAAGATTTCTCTTAATAGAAAGGGACAATAGGGTTGTATCCAAGGTCTGGAAATCAAAAAAGTAATTAGCCCGTCTTATAAATAATAAAAAAAATTAAGACCTGTATTTTTTATTTTGTCGAAATTACCAAAAACTACGGAGATATAGCGTGTTAAAGTTACGGAGTGAGGGCTAATTACGTCACGCCGTGGTTTTTTTTTTACCACGGCGTGACGTCATGCGACATTTCAAATCAATATATCTTTCAAGTATTTGAATGTAGGAAAAAATAAAAAATACGTGTTAAATATTTTTTATAAATCTATCTGATGAACCTTAAATTATTTTTTAGGATACAACCCAATTAGTCAGATGAAACAAATAACCATCTGCCTAGCTTTTTCCCAATTATGTTGGGATGTTTTTTTTCTGTTTCTTGTTCAACCATATACAGCTGCGTACCAGTTTTGTGCATTTAGCGGCTCCCAATTTGACCTCCGCAACCCAATTACTAACGCGATAATCTTTAATGATAATGGTTGTCACACTTTTAAGCTTTTGACAACCAGTAACGACTGTCAAATATTCATAACTGACGGCCGGGGCCAAAAGCTCCCAAAAACAATTATAATCAAGGATAAAAAAACTACAAACTCTAGAAGACATTTCATCAATCAGACATTAGGTATACTAGTATGATACAATTAACGTACATATTTATTGTATAATCTATTTAAATAGTACACTGTAGAGTACCTACCTATATTATTTTTCTCTTCTTACCCTTAGTATTCCATCGAAAGGTTGTCTGTAAAAGATCGCTCTCAGCGATAAGACCGCCCATTGTGTCACCCTTTGTAAAATCTTTATTTTTATGTTCTGTAATCTATATGGTGTATACAATAAAGTGTATTCTATTCTATTCTATATTTTATAGATTAGTATCAGTTGTGTCTATTACCGACCCGATAATCTAGATGCAATTGTATGTATTGTCAACCGACGAGTTTTCCATCGATTTAATCGGCTTCATAGTACAATAACATAGAAGATTGATTTTAAAATCACCTTGAGTTAAAGGCCATATCGATAAAATATGTATGGGCCCGATTGTTGACGACATCAAGCAAACGACAGTGATTGGCGCTTATTGTATTATTGTTGTATATAAGCTTGTCGATCGTAAACGCTGTTGCAACAACTAATAATGTGTGCAATCGATTCGTCTACTTTAGGATTCTAATCGATGTCTGTCTCGATATCGATAAAAATATAGCTATCCGAAACGGATCGGATTTCAAATTTGGTATATTTTGAAAGGATATCGTCATTTCTAATTGTCCTGATAGATATATTTATTTGACCTGCAATGATTTGCTTTTTAAATACGATAGAGAAATTTGGCCTATCTCAGATATTTTTGATAAAAATATTTCTTCCTCTTTCTGGTACAATTTCTTAGTCTTCGAAGTCTATAACAATTAAGTGGTTTTGGCAACTGTTTTCTTCTAAATTATGGGATTGAACAAGTTTCAATCTTATACATAGATTCAGGTTTTTTAATAGATCTTCTTATAAACTATCGATAGATTCTCAGGCGAACCAATCACTAGTTAAGCTTCATTGTAATCATAACAATATTGTTTCAAAACTATAAAATTACATGATTTATATTGTTTACAACTTTGTCCTATTTTATTTATAAATCGCTTTATTATCATGGATGACATTATTGTTAATAGTCACTTCGAATAAATTTGTACATCCAGGAAATGTTCGTAAACACAAATAATAAAAAAAAATAATCAAAAAAAATATGTGTGAACTTTGACGCGAAGCTTCGTCACATAATAGGACTTCAGAATATGATATTGTAGTCTATTATGTGACAAAAATTCAATACAATGCTTTTTTAAGCTGAGGCTAGCACGGTACGATGATAATGTTTTCAAAATATTTATTTATTCATTCAACCGGAAGGGGAGAGGTCGTTAATTGGCGCATCACAATAGAGATTACAGAGATTAGCCGGCCAGTTTTGTGATTCAAATATGGCGACGGTGGGCGACAGTATCCCGGGCCCTGTTATGATAATATTCCCGTCATTTCATATAATAATTTGTCCGGGAATCGTTCGGGTGGACGTTGTAATACTATTATAACATTGTCGACGTCTGTTTTGCGATAATTGGAATGCATAATGTAGTGTCTTACCCTACGAAAGTTACTACTTACGACAGTTTGATTTTTTCCAGTTTTGTTAAGATTAATCCTCATGACTGTTGGAATTTTATTTCCTGTTTTATTTTCGTCGTAGAAAACCGGTTCAAATTAGTTAGTAGAGATGAAGAAAAGCATTATCAATGAAGTGTTCTGCATCCTAAACTGTAAATGTTCATATTTAGGTACGTATCATAAGCCACGTGGTACCCAGGTGTTGTGACATTAGTCGTGTCGGTGTCAATAGACGATCGTAAGCGTTTGCGCGAGCAAGGGCTTGACTCTTAAAAGCGGCAACAGGCGATCGCCTCTCGCATCAATCTTCTCGATCGTCACTGTCGACTCGGACTCGCCCCCCGCGATTAATCACCAGCCAGAACGTTTTCGATTAGCGCCGGATAGCACACACGGAATAAAAAAGCACGTTCCATTTATGAGCGATCAACGTACACCATTTGTTTAAGCGTTTGGTTGCGGTCAAATGTGTCAAGCTCTTGGAGGGTTAATACGTAATAGGTTTATTTTTGCAAGAACAATCTATCATTAATGATGAGTATACAAAGGTGTTAGACGGAAACAGGAAGTGTCAAATGGCGTTTCGTTGTCTCTCCACGGCCCAGTTCTTCGTAGCGCTAAGTGCGTCGATGTAATTGCCCGGGCAATGCAAATAGTTCGTTGTTTGATCGCGTGTACTGCGGCGCCGACATGTATTCGAGCTGGGGACACTTTTGCCCGTTCTTCAATGTAAACCGGACGAGTTGCGCATGATTGTTTAACGGGATTCCCTTTGTTTGAGTATGATGTCAGGATCACGCTTTCGCGTCGACATGTGGCTTTGTTACGTTGATAATTTGTCAACATCAGGGATTCGATCCGATCTTGACAAATTTCGACGCCTAACTTTGACACGGCGTTTCTGTATAATAAATTAAAAAGCATGCGCTAAACTAGGGAGCCAAATACTCAGACTTTATGATAAAATATTGTATAAAACAGCAACTGACCAGTTGTGTTGCGATGTGTGCCAGGTACGATGCGCCAAATGTTGTTGTGTCGGGAGTTTGGTCGTGGAGAGTCTCCAGATCAATCTCCCTCAGGGTTTAACATTGCATCACCTCGCTCAACTGCCGTCTTCCTTCCTATTCACTCAGTTTTTTGAGTGAATGGGCTTATTAAATTAGCGCGCTTTACCATCAAGGATTGCATCACTGCTTACCATCAGGCGGGATTGCGATCAAGCACTAGTTTATAATTAATAAAATAATAAAAAAAAAAAAGGTATCTTCCGCTAGTAATCAACTCGAACACAAGGAAATAAAACTTAAGAGCTTCGAAGCCAGCCAAGAACATTCACGAACAGTTCAAAACTAAAGCAGTAGGCATTAATTAATATAATACTTAGGTACCTTCTGCCTCCTCCTGACCAATCAAGCGAGTCGTTTTTATCTGTAGTAGTTAGTGATACGACCGTGGTATCAGTATTTAAATTGCCATGTGCATTAAAATGGCGGATATCGAAGTAATTATGTAGAAGACACGCCTTCTGCGGTTTTGAGTACTTCCAGGAGCCTTATCTAGACCCCCTGTGTTTCTGCATAAATTAAAAAGCATGATTGCGAATGTAAAGACAACGGTATAGTGAGTCCCTTGTCGATGTCGTCGATGGCCCGATTCCAATGTTCACGAACTAAACTAAATTTTAGTTTTAGTTCAGTGAATCTTTTTCTTTATATTTCATGAAGAAAAGGATAGAATATATATGAGTTTAGTCCTATCAAATTAGTCCGCGTCTGACGTACGTAAATCGACGTATTTTTAGTCGCCATGTTATTAATCGCGTCTAAACTGTCTATTTGCATCTTTCTTCTTTCTATATCATTAAGAAAAGGATAGAAGATAACATGTTAGTTTAGTCCTGTCAAATTAAGATACTCTATAAACAGTTTCATCATCAACCTTTTATCGTCCCACTGCTGGACACAGGTCTCCTCTCATATAGAGAAGGATTGGGTGTAATCACCACGCTTGCTCAATGCGGGTTGGCGATTTCAGACTTGAAGTCCAGGTTTCCCCAAGATGTTTTCCTTCATCTTTTTTAATCAGTCATTGGTGTCCAAGGTGTATAACGTATAAATAAAATAAATTCCTACTATTTATATGAAGAACTTAATAGTCTAATTTAATAGTCAGTTAAACATGCATATATCTAAGCTATGAGAATTGAATGAGGTATAATGCAGTTCTTATGTTTTCTGTTTATGCGGGTGCACGTGGTCGCATCGCTCCGCTGAACATCGCTTCCTATTTGGAATATTAATATCTTCATTATTACAACTGTTTTATTTAAAAGGCTGTTATTCTAAGTTGTTTTAGTTGTACCCGCAAGTAGTGGTACATGAATTAGTTGATTAATTATTATTAGTTAATTTACATCTTGTGACAATTTTACTAACAGTTGTAGTTTCCATAAGTTCTGAAGTTCTTTCTTACCTTTCTTTCTCATCAGTAAACACAAATTAGTTTTAATGGTCTTACGTTCCTCTTCTCCTTAAACCCTGGAATTGAGGAATTTCTATCCAAACTCTATAGCCATCTTCATATTAATAATCTTCTCTTTCTTTTTTTTTCAGTTATACGAGATCAGTGATGATCCACAAAGGAAGGAATTCCTGGACGACTTGTTCTCCTTCATGCAAAAGCGAGGTAAGTCCAAATCCCACATCATTCATCCTCAAGGTTGCGACTTTAGATCCAGCGAGAGCGGTGCTATGCCGTATAGACATTTGTGGCAACAGAAGAAAATATGTTGTCGAAATTATTATTTTTTATTAAATAATTATTAGGAGAATATTGAATGATGAATATTCATTTCGGAAAAAGCCAGCTTAAAATTTAAATTGCCAGCTTCCTCGTTTATTCACCTGCTTCAACCACTTTATTGCCTTGCGGTAAGTGATTTGTTTCAAATCTTGTTAGATAGGTTAGAATGTTTTTATTTATATTTTAGATTGTCTTTAGTTCTATGATCTTCTTACAAATCGCAATAAAGACTTTTCTGTCTGTAAGCATTACAGACAATATAGAATGTGTAGCGTCTTCACCGCTACTTACGGTATCTGTATCCTCAGCCTCAACTTATGTTGATTAATCCTTTGTAATGATTGATATTCATTGTAATTTATCACTACTCCAAATGCTCCATTCACGATTATCGATCCGAATGATACGAAACAATCCACTATAGTAAGATATCTCCTCGCTAACAATTAATTATGAAATAGGGGTCAACCTATTACGGTCTTTAGATACAAATCAGATACAGGGTAATATCACTCATTGGATGTATAAACGGTTTTATATTGTGGAGATCGGTGATCGGATGATAAGATCAGGGGTGATGGACGAGCATGGTCTATGATGGTCGAACTATGAGATATTAATGAAGCCTAGCTACGATATATGATCGACGTCAAATTAATAGGGGAAACTTCGATCGGACTTTGATTGGGTTTACGTAAATCTGTGCCAATTCTATAAGTATAATTTTCGAATGCATTTATGTTACGGAATCTGACGTTACTTTGCGGAATTCAAAACAGACTGAAATAATATTCAGTTTTATCGTCTACGCCATCTGACGTTGTAGCAATGACAACCAACAAAACGCTGCTGTCAACCGAAGTCATAATAACTAGATGACGAACAGAATTTATTTTTACTCGTCTATAAACTGCAGAAACACAATCAAAATTAATGTCAGTAACTAATATAAGTGCAAAACTACCTGAATACGGGTAAGAAGAGCGCACTTAATTATTGCAGTCATCCATAAAATTTATAGACGAGTAACACTCAAAACTGTGGGAATTCGCCATACGAGGCTTATCCGTGGAGATAATCATTATATTTTAAATATCATAATAGAAATAATTAAGCGGGAGATCGTCCGAACGCTTCGGGCGTCGAGATCGTGCGCGGGCGCGTGATTGATAACTCAACACTTGTCTCTTTCACTCGCGTGTGTTCCTGTATCTCTGTTCTTTTCTAGCATTAATTGATCTCTGTTGTAAATGGCGCCGATTGTCGCTAGATACATCATGTTGATAACTGACCGCCTAGTTGTTAGTCAAATCAATGGTTATTGTTACAGTTACTAGCTTCGTGCCTGCCTTGTGTAGGATTTGATACTAATCATGTATTTTCTAACGTGATTAACTAAACTTATTGGTTATTTGTACTCTTGTTGTTTATCTATAGTATATTATCCAGTTCCAGGTTTACAGTTGTAATTACAATTAATGCTTTTAGAATTATAAAAGAACTAGCTGCGCCGCGCGGTTTCACCCGCGTAGGTTTCGATATGATTTTTTTTTATATATGGCCCACTCCTATTGGTCGTAGCGTGATCATATATAGCCTAAACCTTCCTGGATTAATCGGCTATTCAACGTAAAAAGAATTTTTCAAATCGGACTCGTAGTTCCTGTTCCCATAGTTCGTTCAAACAATTGAACACTCAGCTTTATATAATTATTAGTATAGATGTACCGGTATCTACAAACGCCACATGCGAACAAAGTGTCACACAAAGCCTGCATCTCACAAGCAGAGTTCACCGTGCAACTTCCCAACATCAACCGTCGCCAAGTGCCCGCCCTTTTGCATGGGGTGCCACAAGAACAATTTTCCGTTTTAAATTTAATTATGTTGAATGATACAGTTTAACGATTAAAAACATTTAAGGCTTCACTTATGGCAAGTTTTCAATTTGCCGTGTATTTAAGTTTGCAAGCGTAATAAATAATTAAGCAGATGTAACTGTCAGCTGTAACTAAGTGTAATTTACTGTCGAACCCGTTTATTTGAAAATACGAATCAATTTTCTGAACAATTCTCTATGGTTGATTTTTTTTTTGTGCAGTTTTACTTTAAGTTGAGTGGGATCAACTAAGAAGGAACTAGTTAAATGAGTTGTTAATATATTGCACATTGTGATCGTATTCCCGCTGTTGGGACCATAGATTTAGGATCCTATATTTATGGTTGGAACTCAGACTCCCTTCGATTCTGTGCCGGTAGATATAATTTCTCTTCTAATAAAGGAAAATTCAATAAGCTAGCTCTTAGCAATATCTTTTTCTTACTCCTCCGCTATTCTTTTCTGATTAATTTCGTTGCGGGACCCAAGACAGTTGAATCGTTTCTCCAGGACTCGTCGAGCTTCATTGCTCGGCGTTTTTCTGGCGGTCTCCACTGTTGATTCTGGCTTTCAGGAGTTGCAGTGGGTTGGGAACAGTGTGGCGGGTTTTGTCCCAAAAAAAAAAAGCTATCTATCAATAGTAGTGAAGTACCCCGCAGAGTAATTGCGTAACACACTATCAGTAGCTATGGGTCTCATTTTGACAGTTCAACAACATTCATTGCGTTATTTACGTTGTTGAGCAGAAACATTTTTCGACCCTAAGAAGCAATGGATTAGCAATATGCTTCAAAATGATTACAATTGATAGGAATAGTCTGTTACGTAATTAGGGTGCTATACCTACCTATACAACATTAATTTTTGTTCATGCGAAACCCGAAACACGTGTCGAGTATTTTTAAGTAAAGAATCTATGTACAAAATTTCAAAAAGATATCATGAAAAACTACAAAGTTATGAGCTTGTAATCCTACATCATTATCATCATCCTTGTTGTCCCAACAAAAATATGTTCCACGCTCCGTTCGGGCGGGCGAGCCAGGTGCATTGACCTGTAGCGTCAGCTGAGCGCGGGCATGAGCACGCGTAAGCTGCGTAGCGCGCTCAGTAACTACACTGCAACTATTTCTAAATGTATTTATGAAAAAATATAACATGGTGTAAAAATGATTGGAATTGATTCAGTTGCTTATTCTGAACTAACTATATTCAGGTTTCTCATAAACAAAAAATAACGTTGTATGGCGAAGACAGCTAAAATGATGATAAGCTTTAGAACAGAAGATGACTTCAATAAAACAAAAAGATCTGTTCTGTTAGTAACCTGCTCAACTTGTGTTTTATTTTGTTCACAACTCTCGTTGATAAGATTAGGGTTGGTACTGGTATAAAAACCCGATAGCTTCATCAGGGGTTGGCATCGGGGGCAGCACCATTCGCTCCGCAGTTAGACCCTTTGTGTAATTGAAACAGAATGTTGGGCGCACCTCACACCGGTGTCCTTTCTTCTTCTTCTTCCAGTGCCTCTTCAATCCTGAAGGTTGGCCGTCAGCTTCTTGTACTCGGTCTTGTCAACCGCGAGTCGGAACAGTTTTTCGACTGAAGTAATGCCGGTCCACTCCCTGATGTTGCGCAGCCACGACTTTCTCTTTCGTCCAGCGCGCCCTTCGTCCTTCGTCCTTTGACGATGCGCAAATGCAAAACGCTTTGGTTGGAAGGAAACCATGAATAATTAAGAATTTATAAGGTACTAGCGGCCGCCAGCGACTTCGTTCGCGTGAAGTTAGTTATGCTCCGCTTCTTTTGGTCGCAGCATGATGTTATATAGCCTAAAGCCTTCCTGGATTAATGGGCTATACAACGCAAAAAGAATTTTTCAAATCGGATCAGTAGTTCCCGAGATTAGCGCGAACAAACAAACAAACATACAAGATTAAAACGAACTACAAAAGATTTATATATTAGTATAGATATGGTTAGAAATATTATCGAGAAAACAATAAAAAATTACTTTTTACTGCTTGTTGGTGATCAGCAACTGATTTCTTAATGATGAACTGAACTATTCCGTCCATTGGTAAATTTATCAAATTTAAACAGATAGAGAGACCCCGAGTGGGGATTAGTTTTATGAAACGCATCTGTCAGGTTTCCGTCACCGTCAATCAGACGTTAACATTTGATCGATATTAAGATCGAGCAATTGAAAACTTAAATAAGACTTTCGTGGCACATTACTCATGAGAGTAAGATTCTCGCACAAAGAGCAAAGTCTATGAAGGCTGCGAAGTTTTTAGAACATAAATTGTCGTAATAATAAGAATTATTGCAATTATTTTTATACTCCGGTGTAACATACATCCGCTCACACGTTGAGACAATCAGGGCACGCGATCTGTACGCAGCCTTATCTTGTTCAGAATAAATTATTATTCAATTTATCATTCCGGGGAACGGGCCAATAAACTTCTGGTTATTATTACGCGACCAGATAACACAGGAAACTAATCACATAAGACTGATTATGATTTGTTAGTAAGACTGCTAGAAATCTATGTTTATACATGAATCGCATTGATTCGGAATAATTTCAGCATCAATTTACATTGCATTTGTTTAGTTCAAAAGCTACAAATTGTTACAGCCCGAGGGAGGACAACACACTTAATAATTAGAATTAATTTATTCGACGTAGGTTAGCGTGTGTGAGCCATCAAACGGAGTGATCTCCTCATATTAATAATGTTTTATCATTTATTATTGCCATGAGTAATGAAAGTTAGTCTGCCACGCCCCGCGCCTTCTCCGCACTCTGTCTTCGTCTCAGTAGAAAAAAAAATTAATAAGTTTCTTTTTTTAAATTTTATCGAGTCCCGGTTTAATACGAACGACAAACGTTTATGTAAATGTTAATCAAAACGCTGCTGTATGCGTTACACGCCTAACGAAGTGGGTGTTCCATTTTTAAATAAATCGATTAGTTTTTTTTTTTGTATCGATTCTAATTCTGCTATTGCAAATCGATGAACGAGTTTGATTGAAGGAAAATTACTCTTTAATTTGACGCCGAGTGATGTCTAATTTGTTATTGATGATTTCAATGTAGATTAGTACGGTGCAGATCATTTATTATCATTTCGATTACAATGCAATAAACTGGAAAGTTTGACACGGATGTCAAAATTTAAAACAACCAATTGTTTTATAGAGTCAAAAGTCCTTTATCAATTTAATATTTTTTGTCTATTTGTCCGTTTTATCACCTAATTATGATAGAAGATATGGTAAGTGTGTTTGATGTAGTGACCACGTGACCAGCTCGTTAGCAGCTGATTGATCGGCCAGCGGCCGCTCCTTGCTGTCTCTGGTATACAGGATGATATTAAAAGTCTTATCTTATTTAAATATTTTAAATAGGTACTATTTTGTGCATATCACTTGGTAATCGCCTGAATACTCTAAAGGAAATGTCCAAACAAAAGATAATTATGATATTTTTATTTGTGATATGATTGACAGGTTATTTCCTTTGGGTAATCGTGATAAGTATTTTTTTATATCAATTGTGTCATTTTTAATGTTCCGGAATTGAGATTTATTTCCTAGATAATGTGTTCTACATAGTAATAGACATTTAACATATAAAATGTATTATCAAGATAACGATAAAACACACTAATTGCTAAATAAACGCGTTAATTTGTTCCTATCTGAAAGAACAATTAACGCCATATCATATTAGCACTGAATTAATGGTCACTTTCACAATACAATTTAAATATAAACTAAAGTTAATCTCCGTTTAACAATCACCATGTAAAGCCGGGCTATTGTTTCACTTCGTAATAGCGAGTGTAGTATTATAACTAATAACATCTCATTCGGATTCATTTCCCGTGATTAATTATCTGTTTAATCGATATAAGATGTTGTGCCAACAGCCTTCTCGAGTTTCTACACGTAACCTACCCTTTGATTTCGAACCATACTGTTTTGAGATAGAGTGTAATTTAGATTGACGTTAAACAGATTATAGATTAGGTTAAAGAGTTGATCTATCAAATTTTTTTCGTTTCATTGAAGATAGCCTTTGTTGGAGGTTTAATTGGTGTCTTAAACATGCATGCGGTTAATTCGATTTCGAGTTTGGGCTTCACTCATTTGTTTTTGTCTGTTTAGTCTTTAGTTTAGACGAGTGTTAATCTAAAGTTGATTGATTAGAAGCGACTTCGATGTATTAATGGGCGTGGAACTTATTACTTTTTGAAAGTGGATTGTGGATTTAATATGAAAAAATAAATTGTAATCTTGTTTTTGTTGACCTAGATGATTTGGTTTTGAGTCGTTGTCTATTGTCTGAGGAGTTGTGACTGATGGTTGGAATCTGGAGATTGAGGAGGATAATCTTCATATTTTTTCATAAATTATAAACTAGCACTTGACCGCAATTCCGCCTGATGGTAAGCAGTGATGCTATCGTTGATGATGAAGCGCGCTAGTATATTAAGAGGCTATTAACTCTAGCCTTGAAGACATTTAAATTGGAGTCAGACGGATACCTTCGCTGACAAATTGTTCCAGTCCCTCGATGTACACGTTATAAAAGATGAATAATTTTTTTCGATGCTCTTTCATGAATCATGAACCTCGGTTCAAAACTAAGATTAGTATGAAATCTTACCTTTGCGATTTAAGCTTAACCCTCGTTTAGAAAACGGCCCTAAACTGTAGTTTTAAAAACAAATTAATATTTTAATATTCAAAATCGAATGTTTCAAATTCGTCACAGTCCTGTTTATTGGAGTAACAAGTCTAGGCATGTCCCATGCTTTAAATAACCAAAGATTGATGGCGAAGAGTCCACGATTAGGACAAGGGGGAAGATTAATGGTTTTGGAGTAAGTAATCATTGTCAAAATGATGTGCTATAGACGTAGTTACAGTTTTAATTGAATTTTGTTAGAAGAATTGGACTGTATGAATAGAAATTGCGATGATGAAATAAGTATGCGAGAATAAGAAAAAGTTAGATTGAAAATGTAGTTAGGTAGTATCTATGGTAGGCACAGTTTTTTTTTTCTAATTAAGTATTGTGCTAGCAGCGTCCCGCGGTTTCATCCGCTTGTGTTTAATTTTGTGAGAGTAGGTATCAGGATAAAAATGTCACCATCATCATCAGCCTCTACTCGTCCACTGCTGGACATAGGCCTCCCCCATGGCACGCCAACAAGCTCGATCCTGTGCAGTTCTCCGGCAGCCACTATCAGCCACCTTTTTGATGTCGTCACTCCACGTCGCCCAAGGGCGTCCTACGCTACGTTTGCCGACAAACGTAGCGTAGGACGCCCTTGACCACAGACTACCTGCAGTATTGTCCCTCCTTTCTCTCTAAATCCAAATCCATCCAAAGGATGTCATTAAAAGATCGCTTTTGGAGATAAGACCGTCCATTGTGTCACGCCTTGTAATCTCTTATTTCTATTGTGTAATGTTTGTGGTGTACTTACATGTAATAAGTAATATTATTCCATGATAACGTGCAAAATATTTAACAAAGGCGAGAAATAAGTTTCAAACACGCTGTAAAGGTACCACGAAACTATATGACGAGATAACTTAGAGGGCTTTTGATAACTTAAAGGAACATACCCCCCCAGCCACCCCACACCCCATTAAAGAAACATATCATAGATAAACCCCCCTTCCCCCTATTAAAGAAAGATATTATAATCAGACTATTATAATAGTACTACTACAATATTTGACAGCCTCCGTGGCGTAGCGGTAGCGAACGCGGCCGTTGCGGAAGGAGGCGCGGGTTCGATCCCCGCACAGTGCAAATGTTTGTATGCATGAATATGAATATTTGCACTGGTCTGGTCGTGCCTCGGAAAGCACGTTAAGCCGTTGGTTCCGGTTGCCATACGAACATCTAGTGGCAGTCGTTACGGGTTGTTGGACCCCTCAAAAGTCTAGCAATTGGTCTAACTGCAATGCTTAGATATCGCCTTCGCGTTGTGGAGGTCAGACGACTGCCGTCTGACCTTCCGCTTCGCGGAAAATATCGAAGTTTAGCCAAAATCAGCAGTTAGAGTGGTAAAGCGGACCCCAGACTCCGAAGCTGAAAAAGCTGCGGATGCGACTGGGATTAACGCTGAGATGATGATGATGATTATAATCAGACTATAAAGTTCTCCCTTCTGGGACACAGGCCTCCTCTCGCTGAGAGGAAGTGGGCCGCAATCTACCAGTTACCAAGAGGGCCCAGTGCAGGTCGGTAGATGTCACACGTCTTCGAAGTTTTCCCTCTAGGACATGTTCCTCACGATGCATTCCTTTTTTTTTAATAACTACAAACTAGTGCTTGACCGCTATCCCGCCTGATGGTAAACAGTGATGCAATCGTGCAAGTTTATTAAGCCTATTTACTAAAAAAAAAACTGAGTGAATAGGAAGGAAGACAGCATTTGAGCGAGGTGATGCAATGTGAAACCCAATAACACGACCAACGATGTTGCGCCAGAGGGAGATTGATCTGGAGACCTCCGCGACCAACCTCTCGACACAAAGCGCTTGACGGGGTTCAAACCTACGACCTACCACTTGTAAGTTGCGGCCGATAAGTACCACTAGGCCACTGCTCGGAAAGATATAGAAATGTCAATCATCATCATCAACCTTTTTATCGTCCCACTGCTGGGCACAGGTCTTCTCTCATACAGAGAAGGATTGAGCGTAATCACCACGCTTGCTCAATGCGGGTTGGCGATAATGGGAAATGTCAATACAAGGTGGTAAACAGGAAGTAAGGTTATTATTCACTTAATTTTATTATTTGATCATATTTCGGCTTACTTTTTGATGGCACTTTTTATACCAAAATTCGCATGTAGTCACGTAGCTTACTTAAATATCGATGAAATTTGCGGATGTGACTTAGCAAACATTTGACTTTTATGATCAACTCGACTTTAAGCTTATTTTTTAGACATCAAAGTGCAGGCCCGCCGCCTCCAGGTCTAATAATAGCTTTATTAATTTAAACCTTAAAAACTGTCAGAAGTGAATTGATTAAGTTTTTCGTTTTTTTACAGACTGACCCTCTTATTCATAAAGTTTGCTTAAAGTTAACTAGTGATTAGTGACTTTTAACAACACTTTTTTGACCTTTTAACGTCACTTAACCTGCTGTCGTACGTACGGACGACAGCAGGTCAAGCTACCCCAATCTGCCAAATATTCCCAATCAACCTTGAGCCTTAATACTTAAGGGATAAAGTTGAAAATCTAGTAAAGAAATCTGACAGATTGTAGTAGCTTGATGCGCTGTCGTCTGTACTGTATACTTATGACTGACTTTCAGGCCAGTAAGTATGGATTTTCAAATTTTGACTTCTAAGGCGTTCTTTGAGGACACAAATTACCTATAATCCCGACCAAATGGGTATGCTTCATAATTCATAATGATTCAAATTGATAGTAATATTGTGTTACATACCTACCTAATTAGGGTGTAGTTTCAATAAAAAAAAAAAAAAACAAGAATATTGTTCTACCAGACTTGCGTCGCTCTTATCTGAACTTACTCCTTACTCCATTTCCCCAATAAACTGCCAACAGGAGGTGTCAGTAGTGACTTGGTCCACATCGAACAACATTGTGACGGTCATCTAGCGCCAATAACGGTCCGGATATCGCCCTGTCACGATGGGAGCCCGCATTGTGATGCGGTATAAGACAGGCGGAACGCGAGATATAGGTTATCTCAGCAAAAAAATATTAAGTCTTGCACCACAAACCACTATATTCATCGTTCTGTTTTGCTCAATCGTATGTAAAATAGGGAGACAGAATGATGTTTTAAATATGTTTAATTTAAATATATGATTTGTAAAATTAAATGTGTGTAAATAAAGAGCTTTTTGATTTAATTCAGCAATTGCGCTGATTTTCTTGTTAGCAAACGAAACTAATTTTAAGTTACGTGCATCCTTTTTTTCCATTTCATTAAGAAAAGGATAGAAGATAACATTTTAATTTAATCCTGTCAAATAAAGATACTACATAGACAGTTTAGATGCGATTATAAACATGGCGACCAAAAATATGTCCATTTATGTCAGGAGCGGACTAATTTGACATGTCAAAAGTTCAAAACTAATATTTTCTCTCCTGTCCTTTCCTGAATGAAAAAGAAAGAAGAAGATCAACTGAACTTAAATTTTACTTAGTTTATGAACATCGGAATGGGGGCCATTTTTTCAGTGCACCGCTCAATTTAAGAGCAATTTTTAATTATGGCACGTTTATGAACATTCAACTTTTAACATGTCAGAGGAGGCCTATCCTTAAAAGTTGCGTAAGATACAAATCTTCGGAATAAATTCTCTAGTAATTGTGACTTTAATTTACAATTTATGTATCCAGAAAGTCGCTTAGCGATTATAACTTACGCCATACTGTCTATGCAAAGACCATAGAGGCAACACTATCGAAGTTTGTATGCGGTGAATGAATGAATGACTTGAAAAAGGTTGTAACTGTATTAAATTCTCTTTTTATAGCTCGTGTTAAAAGGCTCTAAAAAAGGAATGACGCATTCATTCAGGTTATGGTTGTTGTCATAGATTGACAAGACGTTACTACAATATTATTAAGAATTTAAGAATCTCTTATTTTCTTTAATTAATTATGCTAATCACATTCTATACATGTACGGTATCCAAATATTCCACTATATACGATAATAATGACGACATCTAACATCAAGGTATGCGCTTTCCCAATTAGCCGACTTTCCCTGCGTGTGCGTTTGATAATTATGCCGTTTACACAAGTCTGGTAGCCGCTACTGGTTTGTTTGTTCACCTCTCATTCTATGTTCATCGAACAACTCACTCGTTCAACATTACATATTATGAAAAACTGCTTGAATTTTTAAACCTACTATGCGTTCTTTTTTGTTTTTAAATTCAGAGACGTTCCATTTTCAAAATCGATGTTGGTTGGATTATTATTTTGTAATAAATAATATGTTTAATAGTCAAACATTATTTATAAAAATAAAAACTAACAGATAAAAAAAAAAGAAAAAAGAGGAAAGGCTCTGGCATCAAAAAATTCACCCGTAGCTTTCTCAACAGGAACAATGTCCAATAGGCTAGCAACATTGTCACGTTATATTCTTCTTCGATTCTGAATTTTTGATTCTTTGATCAAGAAATAGGTCAACCCTCTGGTAACGTGAAGAGTCGACCAACCAGTGTGCCAGTTTAATTAATAGGACTATTAGACTTCTATTCGAAATTCAAAAAGCATTTCATTTATTTATAAACAAGAGACGATCTAAAAAGTTTTTAATTAAAAATACAGCTATCTCATTTCTTGGAATTCTTCAAGATTATGATCGATTATTTTCGTCGTGTTTTCGTCGTGTCGTGAAAAATGCTAGCGACATTATGTCGACGCGCTCTACGGCGTATCGGGATCAAAAGCTCGGTGCCAGCTGCTTGATTCTTATACAAATAAAAGTGGAATTAATCAACGCACTAGTGTTGGGACATTTTCTAGTTTTTTATAGAAAAAAGTGAATGACCGGAGAAGAAAAAAATCTTAACGAAAGAACTAAGCCGTGTCTATCAATTAAAATTAAAATTTCAGAGTGTCGCTGTTCTGATTTTTCCACCTTTTTTCTGGTGCTATTTAGCTGGCACTATTATTTAAATTTCCCTGAATAATGTGTATGTACTAGTTCCCAGCACTAGCGGAGGCGCGGATGAGCGGTTCCCGTGATTTCCTGCGAATGCGGCGGCGGTCGGTGGCACATACGACGATAATCTTGTGCCGAAACGTGGATTAATATATCAAAGTCGCGGAATGCCCGATTTACACATTTTTAATTTAACGAAATCGTCCCGCCAACGTTTACCGCTCTATTAATAATTTTTATCGCGTCTTAAACGTTCCTTTTGTTTTTGCTTCCAATAAAATTATTTTATTAGCCTTTATGCGACGCGCTTTGATCTCGAAAACGCTATATATCTATTTCCATAACGCATTTGAATGTTACTTTTTATGTTGGACATTGTCATTTGTAAGTTTTTATCTGATACAAATTATAAAGTTTGACCGTCGTTCATATTTACGATCGCTTAATGAACCGGTTTCCTTCATAATGCTAATGTTTATTGTTTCACAAATTCGGCTCTTTTAAAGGCCAATCCATCAGGTTCCCAGAGGTTAATATTTATTCTTCGGAAGAGCTTGAATGAGTTCGACTTGCATATATTTAGGATTCATTAATAAAAGTGAAAACATGTTTTAGGGTCGCGGTTACGGTGCGGTTAAACTTGGTTTAACTTGGACTTCCAGTGATTAAGTTATTGTAATGTTAATAGGTCATGTCGAACTGTTCGATTCTTTGCACAGCTTCCCATAATCAAGTTGTCTAAACCAGTTTCTTAAGTGCTTTTAGAAAAAAAAAATACGATATCATAAATAATAATAAAGTGGTCACTCAAAACGAGAGAAAACGGCGCCAAAATTCACTGTAATTTAAAATATTTTCATTTGTACATCAACAGAACATCAATTCTCAGTAAAAAGTAGATAAACATAATTTTCCTGTAATAAATCTTAGGATTCTATCGACATAGCGAGTTGTCACTTCATGAGTGCCGACTTAGTGCGCGGTGCCATCGGCTGAAGAACCCGTCTCGATTCCGTGGGCGTGGTATATATCATCTCGCCAAATTAATACCGCGAATAAATCACAGAATAAAAGAAAATAGTGTTAATGCATATTTTAATGACAAATACAAGAATTGAGTAATGTGTGCGAATGTTCAGAATGTCAGCTGTGACAATAGATTTTTTCTTGAATTTAATTTAGATTTAGATTGCAGCGTTTTAGTGTTTTTGTTTTTAGATTGTTTTTTAAAAAAGCTTTTGGGGTTTTACACAATCATGCTCTATTTAAGCAAATGTCGACTATAGGTGATCATTAAAAGATGATGAGGTTTATCTATCATCATAATTATATATGATGATTTAACTGATACATCTTCAAACACAAAAAATGCATGGCTGAACAATCGCTTATCATTGCTTAACTTTGAGCTACATTTATGATTAAAAGGATCTGTTTAGAACTGTATAGAGTTTTCCTAAGACTATTATCTTGAGTATTAAACTAATTATGTCATTACTGTTAATTTATAAAGCTTTTTAAAATTCATATACTTATTACACAGACATTTCTATTTAACGCCGAACTTTACTTGAAAAATACCTGTATTTAGTTTTCTAACGAGCAAAGTCACCTTAGTACCGGATCATACTAATTTTGAGATTTGCATAAAACAAAAGCCGTTTATAACATACAAACCCACATGATTCATATACTATATTCGTCGTCACATGACTGGTCCTAATTCTGCCAAAAATAATTCCGAGTCGAGACCGCATTGTATTCGATTCGAGCGCGTGTTTAATCGATTATGTTTAGGTATCGAATTCAGACGTTGATATTTGCGATTTAATTGACCTTTCGACATTCGAAACTTTTGATTTTCGTTTTTAATTTTTCGGTAACAATGGTTGGCCTCTTAACTGGGCCTCGTGCTTTATGATAAAAAAAAAAATGATTAATTTATGCGTTATACTAAATTTAATGGGGATCGTGGATTTCTAGCACTGAGGTGCATGTCTTTTCAAAAAGAAATAGGGTAAAGAAAATAATTATTGCCATGACATTATATTATATCGTGTATAATTATTATTTTGTTAGATATAATAAAATGTAGTTCCCTAAATCGGCGCTTTGATTGATTCACAAAAGACAAATAAAACCTATGCAACAGCTTAAAAATATTCACTTCTGGCAACACTTAAAAAATGTAATGGCGGAGTTTGTCAAACGGGTGCGAAGTAGTAAAAAAGATATGCATTTTAATTAATTTGATAAACGTCTACCTGCTTGAATTATTTTTGAATGTTGTTATATGTACTTAAATAGGGATAACTACTTCGTAAAGGGAGTGTGGAAGACAGAGTCTATAGTTGGTAATTGATTGAAAATGTGGTCATTGACAAGCGTAAACGATAAAATGTAATAATAATAAATTGCGATGTGGTCGACAGGAAATCGTAACCGGTATTCATGAAAGTGGCGTAAGGTTAACGGACAGGACATTTGAATACTCGATTACTGGCCACCTTTCATTTCAATTTAACACAATAAAAGCGGACGATAAAAGTAATCGAGCATTTGTTTCCGAGAAGTATAGGCAATAAAAAAAAGTTATTCAGCCTGAGTAGGGGGAGTGTGACCGCATTATAATACTAAAACATGGCGCGCGTTCCTGCCCCGTCGGTCTGTACGACCCTATTGTTGTCCGTCTGTCCATCCGCATCAAATACGCCCGTAAATCATATTCGTCGTAAATTCGATACGAGTTACAATGAAAGATCTGTTCTTATTTTGAATCTCAACGATTTTCGTGTGTGACATTCTTTATTCAAATTATTGTATGAAAGCTTTTGAGTGAACGCGTTCTTCAGGATTCGGTGCGAAATTATATACGATTGCCGTATAATGGTGACTATTGTGGGATGTGACAGTTTAAACATGGCACAGACCCGAGGCTACCAAAATCGGGAAAAATAAATATTTTTTCTTTGCTGTTAATTATGGTGTATTATAGAGTAGAATCACAAATTGCACAGTAGCTATTGTTGCGTGGTCGGCCCCACACATCATTGCGTGTTTACGCGACAAGCACGTACGTTTTACTTTGTCGCTGGCGACATCTGCTGTACTCACTAATAATACACCTCTATTACAATGTGATATGGTTCAGAATTGATGACCTTTGTGTCAAGTGTTAAAAGGCTGCCCTATCAAACGTGCGCTTACGGCTTGTAGAAGGATTTTTATTGACTTTATTTCAAGTAGGTATTCTTTTTTTGAAATTGTAGTTTCTTTTTCATCTGGTTTTTTTTCTCTTGTTGGCCATTGTAGTACCTAGTGTCGAACTGTCGATTCGAACAAATCGATGTTTGAATCGATGTCGTTATATTTACGTGTAAATTTGAACGTCTACATCGGAGGTCTTGTAAAATGACCAATTTGTTATCTAACAAAAACAAATACGTGACCACCTACACAATACGAGATTGAACTGCACCCAAAAACCAACTTTAAGACGGAGAATCTTAAGTTGATGTTCCTTTGATTATTTCTACATTGTGACAAAAAAGTGATAAGTCCTTTGTAATCCTTCTGACGCCACGGAGGCTTACTCAAGTTAATTGCTTTGAAATAGTTTTTTTTATAACTTAAATGTTTTATTGTTGTATTCCGTCTACCTGAATTGGTGGAGACAGTACCACTAAGCTGCAATAGATACGTAGACGTTAAAAAAAACGATTATTTGTCGACTGAGTCACGATTCTGCAATGTTATCGATACATGGAATGTTTTTTTTTTATAGAATTCTGTTTATTTTGTTTTATCGTACTTAATTAAGATAATCAGTTACATTGAAGTGTAACTGATAGGACAAAGGCTCACATACGTTATGTAATGTTAGGTACACAGATGTCCATTTTCGTCGCAGTTGATGTGAAAATAATAATTAGTTTCAAAACTAAATATTTTTTCATTCCAATCGTCTTTGACAGCAGTCATTGTATTATTTCTTTTGTAAATGAATACAATTGTAATAACTTTATGACATAATTACAATCTGTGAAAAATAACAAAACCTAAATTTTATTTTCTTTTATTGTGATCAGCCCTATTTTACGACCGGGCCCGGGCGTCCGTCGGGATTTTCCATAACGATAGCTTTTACTTATACCGCCATTGTCTATGATTTGCCTCTCCACAGTCGTCCCAATTTCTATTCAATGTACACAGTCTCTATAAGATAAAGCGAAGGAAAATAAAAAAAAACTTGCCGGTCTTACATTTAAGTACCTATATAATGTCATGTTATTTTCTGTGAATTTGAAAAAGCGTTCCAAAATTTAATAATAGTTGAGAACAATGTGTTCGAATTTCAAAATTCATTATTGTTTTTTTGTAGTAGCGGTTTATAGCCAGTGTTTGCTGAAGCATATAAATGTCCCCCATCTCTATTCTAAAATAGTGTTGTATCAAAGTAAACTAATTACAGGGAACTATTCAAAGTGTACGTGCTAACTAAAATAGGCTTCTCACGCAGCCGCCTTATTGAAGGCAATAAGTAAGTACAGTTCGTTCAAATAAAACGTTTCAAGTTATTAAACGGTTCCACCACACCCAACAAAGGACTATTCTGGTAATGTCAACACGCGTTTCCGTCGCAAACGAGGCGTAAGGAAACAAATGAAGTAAAACAAATTATTGGCAACTTTGTTTGGCAACCGATTCATGCGTCGATATCGGACTGTAATCTCCTATTCTGGAGTTCAATTCAAATAATAATTATGATTCTAGGGCTATAATCAAATCATTAGTAAATTTAAATATTTCGATTATATTGTGAAGTGAAGAAAAATGTTGTGAGGAAACCGGCAAATCCTAGAACCAGCAGTGGAAAAATTATAGGCTGATTACGGCTTCGATAGGTTTACGGTTATGTTCAATATTTCAATTCATTTAACGAATCATCATCATCATCAACCTTTTATAGTCCCACTGCTGGGCACATGTCTCCTCTCATACAGAGAAGGATTGAGCGTAATCACCACGCTTGCTCAATGCGGGTTGGCGATTTCAGACTTATGAAGTCCAGGTTTCCTCAAGATGTTTTCTTTCACCTTCAGTCATTGGTGTCCAAGATATACTTAGAAAGTACATATAACTTTAGAAAAGTTACAGTGGTACTTGCCTGACCTGGGATCGAACCCGCACACTCATACACGAAGGAATATTAACTTATTATTATACTACAATATACTAAAATATTTAAATACCATTTTGAACGTTAATGATCTTATTAGGAACATCGTACGAAGGGGATAGGAGGGAAGGGCAAAGGAAGTATAGGACTAAAACATCTTCACTTAACATCTATTTCCAACAACCACTCTAGCGCTTCATTTACAGCTAGCCCTTCCCGATATCGATCGTGTTTGAGATCGCGCCGCAATTTGCCGATCGCTAGATGACGTTTCGCGGAAGCGGCGCCCGACGTCACGCTGCGCCCGCGAAACCACCATTGCTATATAATTTATTGGCCATTTCGCTGTAATTGTACCCTCGCCGCCCTCTGCTAAATGTTTCTACGTCTTGGCGTGGCTTACAACAATGTTTTAAGACTATAATTGTGTCTATGACTTTATTCAGTTGGTAGCGTTTTGGTCCTTTCTCGGGTGGACAAAGTGAGTTTGTATGTTGTAATGTCAATCAGAATCGGCAGGTAATATGACATATTGTCAGTAGCAATGTGTTTCATTATGACAGTTCAACAGCATTCATTGCGTTGTTTATGTTGTTGAGGAAACACATTTTTCGAACATATAGATTAATGAATTAGCAATATGCTTCAAACTTATTCCGATTGATAGTAATAGTGCAATTGATAGATTAGGTTGCAGTTTTCTTAATGGCTATCTGAAAGAGATTTTCTTATGGTAATGGCCGAAAACGTCTAATATGCCCTAATTAATCTTCATCTAATAGTCTTTCTTCTTGTTTTTGTTTCTTAGTAAGCTAACATATTTTTGGATCCTTTTTCGTCTCTCAAACTTATTCAATCAACATGAAAAAGTTCGCTAAACATTGAATTAGTAAATTTCTTCTTGGCGTCATCACGATAATGCTTTCAACATCGTCGTCCGTAGCTCAACTATGTCTTGGTAGTTATTATCCATCTTTTCAACAAATCCAGATATTGACCAACTCATTATAATTGGATGAGTGAACTGGCTCCTAGTACTAGTTCACTAATAGTCACGGACTTCACGGTACTTAACTGTCAGTTGTGCGAACAAACATGGCGTCTGTCGCAGGCGCAGGCCGGTTCTTAATTGTTTTCATCGGCCTTTCTGTTCATCATGTCACAAATAATACCATAAAACCCTAATAATAGGGTTTTATGGTATTATAGATTTATGGTATTATTGGTATTTATTGGAGTTTCTCTGCGTGATCGAATCAGAAATGAGGAGATCCGCAGAAGAACCAAAGTCACCGACATAGCTCTGCGAGTCGCTAAACTTAAGTGGCAGTGGGCAGGGCACATTGCTCTTAGAACCGATGGCCGATGGGGCAGCAAGGTTCTGGAGTGGCGGCCACGTACTGGAAGACGCAGCGTAGGGAGACCCCCAACAAGGTGGACCGATGACCTGGTGAAGGTCGCGGGAAGCCGATGGATGCGGGCAGCACAAGACCGGTCATCGTGGAAAGCCTTGGGGGAGGCCTTTGTCCAGCAGTGGACATCTATAGGCTGAGGAAGATGGTATCATACGTAAGTATAGTTCTGTTTTTTTTAAATTTTAAACTAGTGCTTGACCGCAATCCTGCCTGATGGTAAGCAGTGATGCAATCGTTGATGGTAAAGCTCATTCAAAAAAAACTGAATGAATAGGAAAGAAGACGGCAGTTGAGCGATGATATTGCATGAAAAATTTAAAATCAAAAAGTTAAACCTAACACGACCAACGATGCTGCGCCAGAGGGAGATTGATCTGGAGTCCCTCCACGACCAAACTCCCGACACAACAACATTTGGCGCATCGTGTCCGGCCCACATCGCAACACAACTGCTCTGATCCTTCCTCCATACGGCTTTTTTTTTTTTTTTATAATTTATAAACCAGACCAGACATCATGCCGGAACACGACAAATCGCTTGGCAGCTAGATTCAGCAAGATTCTTTGCAATGGATACTCGGTACGGATTACTCCGATCAATAACGTATCTACAGCTGATCATAGGATGAAATACATTGCGACTAAAGGAATATTTTAACATAGTTTGGAAATAAGTGATGATAATCATAATGGTCGGCGCAACATATCTTTTTCTTTTACACTTCTCTAATCAAATCAAAACAAGCTCTTACCACAGGATGCTAAAGATCGTGCGAAATGGAGGAGATTGTGCAGGAAAGCGGACCCCGGGCTCCCGGGATAAACGCTGAGATGATGATGATGATGATGACTTCTCTAATCAAACCAAAAAAACCGTCATTTATTCAAATTGAGCTGAGAATCAGCACTTTTTGAACGTCAATATTACATAAGACAGTCCCCCAAAATGCCCACCAATCGACACTTCCTAGTGCTTTCACTGGGAAGAAGAAGTGGCGGAACAAACTCCGCAGCAGCACAGCTGTCTGTTCATTTAAAACACGTGACTTTATTCAACACGGGAGATGATAGGGGATAAGGAGGATGACAATTATATTGCCATCCTCCTTATCCCCTATCATCTCCTATATGGACTGTATCCTTCGTTTCTTTGGTCTTTCTCTTATAGATAATATTGACTAAAAATGCTGAAAAGGGCATTGCTTGTTGTAAAAATTCCGTACTAAAAAAAAGGAGATTTTTTTTTTTTTTAATAGTTATAAACTAGTGCTTGACTGCAATCCCGCCTGATGGTAAGCAGTGATGCAATTGCAATGCAGTTGATGGTAAAGCACACTAGCTTATAAAGCCTATTCACTCAAAAAAACTGAGTGAATAGGAAGGAAGACGGCAGTTGAGCGAGGTGATGCAATGTTTAACCCAACAACACGACCAACGATGCTGCGCCAGAGGATGATCTGGAGAGCCTTCACGACCAAACTCCCGACACAACAACATTGGGCACATCGTACCCGGCACACATCGCAACACAACTGCTCAGACCCGTTCTCCGTACGATATAATAGAGATATAATAGAAACGCTAAATAGAGTCACTTAAGTGCATTTATAATGTTCTATCTGCGCGATCTATTTCATAACACAATCAGCAGCAATTTTAACACCATTGTGGTGAATCCCATGCGAATAGTGGCGGAAAGCAATTGTGTGATACTTAATTAAAATAATTGTCCAATTGTCGCCGCGATTGCGACTTCTGCTGGATATCGTGCGAATCATACTTTGCCATCTTGATTTGTAACTATAACTGTGGATATGCAATTTTCGATTTAAAAGTATGCAGCCTGATGTAAAAGACTTTATATGAGTTGACAATTATATAGCACGTAACGTTTATTTTTTGCAGCAGTTGTACAGTAGCTATGGGTTTCATTTTGACAGTTCAACAACATTCATTGCGTGATTTACTTTGTTTAGCAGACACATTTTTCTAACATATAGAGCAATGGATTACCAATATCCTTCAAAATGATTCCCATGTTACGCAATAAGGTTGCGGGGAACATGGCCTGACATTTTGTTAAACCTTACCTATGGTGCAGGTGTTCAGCGTTGGGTTTTAAAAAAATATGAACACAGTTGCAAAAGGTAAGATTGCTTGCTATATCAGCTATTGAAATTAATTTTGAAACGGTTTGTTGTTTCTCCAAAAATATTATCATAAAAGCATTCAAGCTTTCATAACTATCTCACAGTATAAATCTGATGGCGCTGTCAGCAGTGGTCGTCTCTGTAGTACTATGAGACATAACGATACAGACATCGACATTACTAATGGACATGCCGTACGCGTATAATCTGTAGTATTTTTTTTGGTTTGAAAAGAGTGAGAGAGATGGCCTATGCTTTCGGTCTAGCACTATCTCTTTCCTCATAGATTATTGGTGATTTTGTGAGAGATAAAGATAGACCGAAACTTTGTTTCCTCTCTTTCTTTCGGAGTGCCACAATTCTCTTCTCTATGGCATCTCCGTTCATTTAATAATAATATGTCGATGGATACAGCGGTTAGTACGAATGTTGGGGTTCATTCGGTTAATCGAGTATGGTTTTGATCGGTGCAATTTCATTCACTCATTCATTCATGGCGTAAATTTAGCGAGGCTTGTGTGGTAGCAGCAGGAACACAATAATCTATACTAATATAAAGCTGAAGAGTTTGAACATGCCAATCTCAGGAACTACTTGTCAGATTTGAAAAAATATTTTCGCGTTGGATAGCTCATTAATCTAGGAAGGCTTTAGGATATACTTATAATATCACGCTGCGACTAATAGGAGCGGAGCATAACTAACTCCACGCGAACGAAGTCGCTGATGGCAGCTAGTCTATTATAAAAGGCATTCTAACTCCCACATTAGTTAATGATTCAATAGTATTTACTGAAACTTAATGTATTTATGTATCCGAAATAGTACCACAAACAAAACTTAAACAATTTTGTTTTATTTAAAATGGAATCAAGATTATTATTTAAACATAACATGAATTTATAAACTGTACGAAAAACTCGGAATCGAAATAGTCCAATGTTGTAATGGTCTAATTCCAGATAAATGAAATAATGTGGAGGTCATGCGGTTGGCTCTGAACCGCCACATATTGTGACTGTGTAACACGATCCTGACATCTCATTTATTCTGACTTTAATGTACGTTATCAAATACAAATTGAAATGTATTTTGATAGCTAAATATTTTCACAAAAATCATTCGATTAATTTCGAATATATTCTGTGACCGCATCATCTATATTTTAGAATCTGTGACAGAATATTGTGCTGAATTTTGTTCGTGTTTTCGCATTCCAGTGTCTTGTGACTTCGCACTCACATTGTAGTTGATATCAAGTGGTACCCATTGGCCTATTTCGATGTCAACAAACGCTAATTCCCTCCTGCCGGTGACTAGGTTATAAATAAAAACGCCTCGATTAGCGTGTGTCTCATTAATCATCCAGTGTATAGTGTCACAACACGTCCACGCACTCTCTGATCTTGGTACCATTCAAAAATTACACTTTCCAACTCCTCTTCTGTTATAACAGAAACGTAGGAAACTAATTGCTTTTAAATTGTGATTCTTTTTTTTTTTTTTCACATGAAATAAGTAGGACACTTGAACTCTCTTTCAATTCTAATTCTCATAAGATTGATTATAAATATACAGATAATTATTTATTTTATTACTAGCTTTCCGCCCGCGGCTTCGCTCGCGTGGAGTTCGGTTATATCGCGCTTTTTAGATTTCCCTCGGGAACATAATTTTTTTCCCGGATAAAAGGTAGGCTATGTTCTTTCTCAGGGTCTAAAGATTGTCTGTGCCAAATTTTATCAAAATCGATTGAGAGGTTTAAGCGGGAAAGCGTAACAGACAGACAGACAGAGTTATTTTCGCATTTATAATATTAGTATGGATAATAACTAGCTTTCCGCCCGCGGCTTCGCCCACGTGGAATTCGGTTATATCGCGCTTTTTAGATTTCCCTCAGGAATATCAAATTTTCCGGGATAAAAAGTAGCCTATGTCCTTTCTCAGGGTCTAAAGATTGTCTGTGCCTAAATTTTACCAAAATCGGTTGAGAGGTTTAAGCGGGAAAGCGTACCAGACAGACAGACAGAGTTACTTTCGCATTTATAATATTAGTATGGATTACGGGACTCCGGTGACAACTCTTCTACCTTAACGACATCGGTCCAGCACCACATCTCCACACAATCAAAATACAATAGTTTATATTTATTATTGGATTGCGGAAACGTGTTTGGCTCTATTCCATACTGTAGTTATTGTAAAATTCTCTTTAGCTCTATCAAAAATACGAAGGTATTACTGAAATTGCACTTCTGTACTAAGTGAGTCTTCATCTACTGACCGATGCATCATTTCATTTATAGTCGCCATCAAGACAATAATGGTTTGATTTAGTTAAGTTTAACACAATGTCTGCTCCAGCATCTTCGGCTGTGTGCCAACATCCATAATAACAACACTTGCCCATAATTAGCCGAGTGGTGGATGATAAAATAATTCGCCATGTCTCGCCAATCGCTTTATGTGTAGCATTGTTTCAACATGATGTACAACCGAGCTCTGATCAAAGGCGGCTGCACCCGTTACAGTTGTTTCGCGAGAATGATATTAATCAAACACATTTATTGCGGTCGCATTCAAAATTAACAACCGTATATTAAATTCAAGTTCTGAGAACTGTTGGCTATCAAATATTTCCTACAATAAACCAGTTGGGCCCGCTGTTAAACTTCCCAGATTCTTGTGCCATCTGAACATTAGAACCACAATAACAGCGACGTCATATTTCTGGATTGCAGCCAATGCTTTATGGACATTTATTATGGTTAATATAATAATGTCATTTAGTTTTCATAACGTGTCGTTGTTGAACATTTGGTGCGCAGTAGTCAGGAATCAACCGCACCTTTTGTGATCCGATTCGTAACGCACTCACTGTTAAAACAGATGTGGCTCTCGCTCGTGCTTCTAATACATAATATAATTAAAATAAATAATAAAGCACCAATCAAAGAATTCAGCCGGCAAATAAGAAAACATGAAATCTCCCGCGACGTCTGTCAAATTAGCATCACAAACGAAAATAGCGCCATTCTAATTATTTTGATGAGTCAACTGAAATACAATTAATCTTGCCGCTTCTGTGAACTGTCGCAAGTGACGGACGGACGAAAATATCGTCGCATTTCGCGATAAATAAACTTGTGAGTCGAATATCGGATTTCGATTCCATCGGTGCTGCGTATCAAAGATTTTATACGCGTGTTGGATGCGGGCAGCGGAGCGCAATGCCGGACGCCGCGCACCCGCCGCCGCTTGCGCATGCCGCGTTGCGTTAGTGCACAGCCTGTACCAACTGTTCATACTCAAAAATAATTAAATGCATTCTGTTAACCGAAACTGCGAAATTCAGCCTCAAAATCTATCAGATCTGCAACATCTGCCAACATAATTTTAGTAACAATCTTTATTCTGACAGGATTGAATCGGAGACTTGGTGCTATCTAGTGGTCGCCGTATCTCAGGCCGGAAATCAGCTGTCGTATCCCGATTCCTAGTGGGAGATCGGCCAATGCGTCTGAGTCTACGATTACATTAGATCGAGTTGGTTCCTAGAGTTCTGATTGGAAACTCGAGACGGTTTGTGTTCACCGGAACACTGTCTCGGTTAATTAGAATGCTTTGTAATAATAGATTTGCCATCGACTTTCGAATCTTGCTCTGCAATGATTCATCTTGTCTACAATCATTATATCTTCTTACATTTATAACTGTTATCTTGATCGGACGGCGCGTTTATTATATTATAATTCTCTACTCGTCTGCCAACGAAAGAACCGTAAAATATAGTAGCGTTACACCAAGCAGAATATTCAGGTAGGCAAAGAGAGAAAAACCTGGACATTGGGTTTCCACTACTAAATAGTTTAGATAAGGCGTTTAAAATTAAGATTGTAATGTAAAAAAATTACAAAACGCGATAAAATACATCATGAACCTTGTAAACTTGAGCGTAGAGCATGAGTTCAGTACAAAGATTCGTCACACTTCGTTTCGGTCGTAATCCAATTTCAGCCTTTAACTTATTCCAATCGATATCCTTGACGATATAAGGGGCGTTAATGTTACTATTTTATAGCTAGTCGTCATCATGGTGATACAGTCAACAGTGGCTCATTGTACGACTGCCGCGTGACGGTGCGTCTGGCCGGCGTCTAGCGTCGATCTTGCCGCTCGTAAATTACCCGCGCCACAAATTGGAAACCCACCGCTAAACAGCTAACCACTATAAAAATTTCAAATAATAACTTCGGATCTAAATCTCATAAAAATATGATTTCCAGTATTTTCGAGTGGGTTTTTAATCCCGTCGTGGTTTTACGATGTTGTAAAATTTGATTAATAACAGTTGTGTGTAGGTCTACAGAGGTAGGACATTGTTGCGGTGACCCATTTACGGGGCGTGATTGCGCCGTATTTTGGCGGTGATGGCGCTCTCCAGACCAAACAAGTTGTGTGGCTTGACCCTGTAACATGACTCATTTTAATCAAGGCCTTGTTCACTTACGTAATAAGGAACTGATTCTAAACCCCTAAAACGACTGTCGAGTGAAGTTATTTGACTGTTTGAGTTAATAACCATATAAGTTATTATCTCTGTACCCACAAAATGAACCCATCTGTCTCTAGGATATTATTTATGCTGTTATACCTATCTGTCTCTGTTCTGTAAGTTTATGTACCTATTGACACGAGTAAAGCTAAACTCAATTTTATTACAGTTAAGTATTATCATCATCAACCTTTTTATCGTCCCACTGCTGGGCACAGGTCTCCTCTCATACAGAGAAGGATTGAGCGTAATCACCACGCTTGCTCAATGCGGGTTGGCGATTTCAGACTTAAAGTCCAGGTTTCCTCAAGATGTTTTCCTTCACCTTCAGTCATTGGTGTCCAAGATATACTTAGAAAGTACATATAACTTTAGAAAAGTTACATTGGTACTTGCCTGACCTGGAATCGAACCCGCGCCCTCATGCTTGAGAGGCTGGTGTTTTAACCACTAGGCCACCACGACGTTAAGTATTATATTTATAAATAATTAGTTCACTTAAAGATTAGTAGTAGATACCAACATATAATATAACCTTGGTTATTGTGCTAGGAAATCCTGTATCACAAGAGCCAGACGTCTCAATTTACTGGGAATAAGTATAATAAATAAGCACGGTCAACGAAAATAAAATACGATAGCTAGTAAACTTCATAAATCAAGAATAGAAAGCTGTGCGACTGTCAATTCTCCACACTTGACGTAATTAGATGTACCTACATTGCATTAAAAATAAACCACTGCTATCGCTTGTGTAGGAGTGACAATAAGTCATTATGTATGTAGGCATAGCCGTCAATCTACGTCCGCTGTCACTTCAATTTTTCTATTTTATTTTTCTCCTATTTTCTGTTGGATTTCCACATTGTGGTGCGTCTGCGCCGCGACGTCGGATGCGACGTTATTTCACGATCCGTCACGTGATTTGAACGGTATCCGATTTAGCTTTTGACAATGAAGGGACGTAACCGAGTTCTTTTTTATTATTACTTTGTTATATTTATAGATTTGATTTAAACTTGGATTTCGCTTTAACGAGTTTTAAAATTGGGGACGCTTTTTCGTTTTCAAGTTTTTTGAGCAATGTTATATCATTGTTTTACGAAACATTACGCTTCCTATAATTAAAACTACTTTAATACTAAACAAATTAAATGCTCCATTTTTAATAAATCATTCCTCTAAACCACTAGTTCACTATATCATCTCAAAATATTTACACCATTTCCTTACATTGATAACATAACCTGTAATGAAATGCCACAGCCGATATATCTCGTTACGAATCGGATTTATTCATCGGCATATATTTTATAGTGTTGGCCTTGGGCTCAGGCCCGCCGCGGGGGCCTATAAAATCACACGGATAAATAAGCACACGATCGGCCTGTAATTAAAAACATAACTTATTAATATCGTTTATTAACGCTCGCGGGTCGTACTCGACTCGTCCCGTGCTTCGTTGGGACTTCTCGCACCTTCTTCCTATAAATCTACTACGTCATCAATTTCATTATAATTGTCTTATTTATTGCATATAGCTTGCTCGTAATCGTGTTTGATTTAATTTGATTTGTAGATGGTTAGTTTGTAAATGTTAATTTGGTTGCTTTATGACGGTAGTTACATCGAAATTCAATGTGCAAATAATTAAATGGTACAACTAATATTTGACAGTAATTGACAAGTTTGAAATTGATTGGTTTTGAGAAACATTAATTACCTGAAATCTTTTGGGTGTGGTACATTTGTAATGGTGTGCTCCAGGCGCTTAGAATATCGCGTTTCGTTTCACAATTATTTGGATCATTGCTACATGGGGTCGAGTAACATATTTATACTCATTGCCTGGTACAATATTGTGTGACTGTGAAATTACTATAGGTAGCCCGCCGTAAGATGCAATATTTATAAAATCACTGAACCCGTGCCGATTTGGGCTTATTTAAACACACACCATCGCCATCTAGATAGTTTTGTCTAGATTATTAAATTAATGTTTTTTTTTAATTCATGGATCCTATTGCATAAGGTTTTAAATATTACTCCCTGACAAAATTGATTACAAAGTTGTAGTACAAGTAATAATATGACTTGCAAATCCAATTTATGCTACTCAGAGTTTATGCAAATTAGAATTATTGCCAATTTGGCATGATAGTGAATGTTGTAAAGGAACCTATAATTTCTTAGCTTATGTAGCGATCGGATTTAAATGCGATTAATAAGAGTAGCCTACACTTAGGTTATTATTTTAGATAACAATATTACAGCTGTAAGTATTACAGAAAGCATAACATTCGACTCCCAAAACAACAATAGTCGCAAAGGCGAGAGGAGAACAATAAAATGGCTGATTTATTTTAATAAAGTAATTTATGGGCCCTTACAAATTGGCCTCATGACGGCCGCCTTATCGAGTGGCGAGAATCGATAAAATCGTTGGCGATGTATCGATACAAGGTTATTAATGGTGAGCTTATTGTACTCGGTAATGAGATAACATTTGTTTTGTAACTACTTGTCGTTGTATTCAAATGGATGTAATTGTTGTTGAATGTGAATTAAAATTAATCGATTTCAATATTTTTTTCATAATGATATAATTTTTCAAGTTGGAATGTCAATGCCACACTACTAATACCAACTACTGAGATTTAAATAGAGAACGATGGAGGAAAATACATACGCAACATGTATTTTCTTCCATCGTTCTCTATTTAAATCTCAAATAAATTGGGATAAGGGCAACAGGCTGATTGCGTAATACAGTATCAGTTAGCAATGGGTTTCATTTTGACAGTTCAACAACATATATTGGGTTATTTAAGTTGTTGATTAGACACATTTTTCGAAGAAACGGTGCAATCGATTTGCAATACGCTTCAAAATGATTCAAACTGACATTTATACCTAGTGTGTTACGCAATTAGGGTGAAGGACTAATGATATCAATATGTACCGATACCAACATGGAACCTGAGATTAAAACTAATACCTATTAAGAATCGATGAAAGGTACATTCCATTGTAAATCTGCCGAAAGGCGGCTCAAATGACAGATGACACGTTAGCGAAAAAAAAAAAACACCCACGCGGCCGGCCAAAACGCAGTAAACCGCAGAACAGTGTAAAAACAATTTTTTTTCGTCAATTGGCCGTCCCGTCCCATAAAGCAATCGTATCGACGATCGCTGATAACTCATCTGGCTGGATCGTAAATCGAACCGGCGTCCATAACTCGCGCGGCTTAATTACGAATAAATAAATAAATAATTGAATGTGAGCGGCCGCGGGCCTAATCGATCGTGTTCCGAGGTGTCGGAGGTGCTAACAAGGGCCCGCCAGCATACGAAACGTTTGCTTTGCGAACACGGACGAGTCGACAGCGAAGCGAAAATCCTGCTACCGCACAAGATAACACAATTGGATGCAGCAATTTATTGTTATCATAATCTCGTTCGGTTAATTGATTTAGTGAATATTCATTCCTTGATAGAAATAAATCATGCACCATTATTATTAAGCGTAATTATTGAGCGTGGTGGCCTAGTGGTTAAAACACCAGCCTCTCAAGTATGAGGTGCGCGTTCGATTCCATGTCAGGCAAGTACCAATGTAACTTTTCTAAAGTTATATGTACTTTCTAAGTATATCTTGGACACCAATGACTGATTACAAGGTGAAGGAAAACATCTTGAGGAAACCTGGACTTTTTAAGTCTGAATTTTTCTCGGTGGTAGGCAACAACATCAGCCGCCGGCATAAGTTACCACCCACCAGACAAAGTCTTGCCGCCAAGCGATTCGTTGTGTTCCGGCATGATGTCTAGTGAAGCCGTACGGAGGACGGGTCTGAGCAGTTGTGTTGCGATGTGTACCGGGTACGATGTGCCTAATGTTGTTGTGTCGCGAGTTTGGTCGTGGAGGGTCTCCAGATCATCCTCTGGCGCAGCATCGTTGGTCGTGTTGTTGGGTTAAACATTGCATCACCTCGCTCAACTGCCGCCTTCCTTCCTATTCACTCAGTTTTTTTTAAGTGAATAGGCTTAATAAGCTAGTGCGTTTTACCATCAACGATTGCATCACTGCTTACCATCCGGCGGGATTGCAGTCAAGCACTAGTTTATAACTAATAAAAAAATTAAAAAAATCGCCAACCCGCATTGAGCAAGCGCGGTGATTACACTCAATCCTTCTTTATATGAGAGGAGACCTGCGCCCAGAAGTGGGACGATAAAAAGGTTGATGATGATTATGATGCACCATATGCCGGTTGTTTTGTGCCAGGTGCCAACACTCATTGAAATCCGAATACTGCCGTATTCGTCGCTCTAATGCAGTCACCTCCTGGTCATATCAGCTTTTAAGAAGGTCAGAAGTCAATTCCAACGGTCTATTGAAACGAACACCATCTAAACATAGCAGCACGGAAGCCGCACATTGTTCTTTTCATAACGTTTTTTTCGTGTGTCGGACGATTGACGCGTATCCATTTCCTCGGACAAGAATAGTAGCCACCTCCGACTCGTGCTATAAAATAAAGAGTATCACTCAGCGACCACCGTCCATCTAGATATTAGGAGATGTCGCTGATTGCCGCTCGTTAGAATCTAATTAGCCCACGGATCACTCATCGCGTCTATTTCAATAACTGTGGAAAATTATTTGTATTTGATTCGGCCTTCCCACTCAGTTAGTTATTCGCGAAAAATCAAACGTCTGTCGGCGCGTCAACTTGAAGTGTGCCTACACGAATTCAATCTTCTCATGTGACCATTCACGTACCAATATAAAGTATTAGATATTTTTATATGAAAATATCGAAAAAAACATTCGAACGCCTGAATGTGCATACCTACATATAATATCGTCATCTCATTGCCGAAATGGGCAAGATGTCTAGAAAACTTGGACAAGACACAAAAAGTTGTCAATCAATTTTCAATATAATGCTTTAATTTATAAACAGACTAAGACCCTCTCATTCAAATGCAAGTGATTTGAATAGAACCCTGCATTAAGGAAATGGATTTGGTATGAGCTTTATTGTAAATTTGAATCATCAATGAATATTAACTGTATCAGTGTCAATGCAGATTTGTGGTCTTTCAATCCCATTTTTAGCGTATGAATTTACAGACCTTGCACTAGTTTTACAAAATGTATTACAACAAGAATATTTCAGCCATATTTGTAAACCATGTATCAATTTCAACCCTTGTTCATAAAACTGTAAGAATTTTAAATATTGTTAATTGAAAGCTAAATCCAGGTCGGTGCGAAGGTGTGCTTGATGGATGAGCAGCTAAATTACCTTTCCCCCCCTCGTCCCTCGCACCGGCTTCCCCCACTAACGACCCGTTGGCCAAAAGTGATTATTTATACCCACCGGTGATGACAGAACTTCCGGCGTTATAACTGGTGATTAAGACGCTACCCGATTGAAATCTAGGACTATTTTAATAGATACAGGTGCTGAATATATTATGAATAGTAAAATATGATTTGTGGTTGAAATTTTAGATGTGGATAATAATGTCACGGTCTCAAGATGTCGTTTTCGGAAGTTTCAAAAGGATGCGTTCGATGATAGGTTTTCGACATGATTAATTTTCGAATATTTTCTAGTTATGTGAATATCAAAATTCTCAGGTCGATTGATCAGGTTAAGCTACGCTTGCCACGGTCGGTCTGTGGATGGGTGACCAGTGACTATCATTTTATACCGAGGCCCTTCCTTGTTTCGAAAAACACGGTAAGCCGTCTCTGCAGTCATTTCTGAATCTTTTATAGTTAGAAGCCCGAAAATCTGACATTTACCAAGGGGCATCTTATAAGCAAAAGATTAGAGCGAGAAAGGACCCGTTGGTCCCGGTTGCCATACGAACATCTAATGGCAGTCGTTACGGGTTGTCGGGGCCTTCAAAAGTCCATTAATTGGCCTAATAGCAATGCTTCGATATCGCCTTCGGGTTGTGGAGGTCAGACAACAGTCGCTTCACGAAAAATATCGAAGTGTAGCCAAAATCAGCAGTTAGACTGGTAAAGCGGAGTCCATACTCCAAAAGCTGAAAAAGGCTTGGGATGTGACTGGGGTTAACGCTGAGATGATGATGATGATTTAAAAACAAAGGATCTGTAACATTTATATATTTTATATTACATGTACATTTACGTAATCACTTCAGTTTGTAAAATTAATACTTGCATAATTACTATTTATGGTCAATAAATAGTAATTATGCAAGTCCAGAGTTTGAATGCCATTTGTACAACCATAGTCATTAGCTTATTACTTACGTACTGACGTAAATCAAATATTTACAGCATTAGTTAATATCCGCCGATCGACTAATCTAAAGGTGCCGGATACCCGTTATCTGCATATACAGGGCAACGCAGCTTGCTTATAGTCTCAAACAAAATGTATAGCATATGTAAGTACCTTAACTTTAATGGCTCGGTGTACTCGTACATTATCTCATATCCGCGAAATGCAATAATGTGTGTCTTTCCCACGGATGTCCACGTATGGGCATTGCCAGTTATTGTCACTATTTTAATAATCTTGAGATATGCTTCGTAATATCAAGCCCTGGTTACGTACTTATTTAGCTTTGACATTCCTAGGTATGCTAAAAGTTATGTCTGTTTTTCTTTTGTTCATTGATATACATTCGGAAATTAAGAATGATGTAAGTATAATGATTAAGTATTCAAACTACGAATTTATTACTTCTATGTAGTTTAATTTATAAAGTGTAATACTAACTTAATTAAATGATAGCCCGTAACACGGGTAGGCGGCACCGTCCCGCCCTAGATCCCCGCCCGCCTTGCGAGCTGGGCGGATATCGTAGGGGAATGTTTATTGCATTTATAGGGCTATTCATTTGATAGGGAGTGGGACTATAAAAGGAGGAAATAAGACTGCACTATTGGCTGACTGTTATGCTGCGTGTCCCGGGTTCGATTCCCGCACGGAATAAATATTTTTATGACCTACTAGTAGTTGTTCCGGATCTGGCTATGTGTATGCAAGTTTATATATTTGTAAACGAACCCATGATACAGTAGAAATTTCTACTGTAGGGTATTTTTTTTAAGTTGTAGTATGTATATATAACAAATAGGTAGGTCAAGACTTACCTACTCTAAATCTACAATATCATTGACAAATGGAAAGCTAAAGTCAAAATATTGCACTGTTATTTTAACAGTAACATACTAATAATATCACGATGAACCAGAAAACTCGAATAGACATACGAAAGAAAATAAAACTGCCAAAGATATTGAACACGAACACTTTTCAAGGAAAAAAGTGGGTGTGCCACTACTCAATCAAGCTATCAACAAAATATCAGCCCACTAATACCTACTGACGGAAATCAGTACGCAACATAATATCTACACGTATCTAAATGTAATCTATTATATAGATAGTGCTGAGGCGGGGCGGCAGGAAGCGGTCGATATAAGCCACGATAAGCTAAACCTATCGCCCCATCGGATTACTTTACAAAGAATATCGATCCATCTCAGATATAGAATATAGAACTCTAATTCGATTATTCCAAATGTCAGAGTTCAGGGAAGCCAATTTCGTTGCGCACGACGTTGTGGAGCATATAAGACGATCTTGTATCTGAAGTTGTTAAAGTTGATGCAATGTGAGCCTAGTTGATCGTGTTTATGGAGATTTGAGGTAGCAATCTGCAGAATAACTTGACATTGACAAGTGTATGTATAGAATCTGTAAGATGCCTTGCTAAAGTTCCTAATAAGGAGTATATATATTCAGATGAAAATAATCTGATTATGACTAAAAGAATCAAACAATATCGAATTATTAAAATGTATCGTTCAAATTTTAATATCACTAAACTAACATCCATCAAAACCACTTCCAGATAGGCAGCCCACTAACAATATTCATGAGAGAATCAATAATAATAATTGTCCTTTCTTCTCGTTTATAAACCACTGTCGAATGTCACCCTGTTCCTTCATCCCATCTTCCATCCATTTATGTAAATGCAGCATTGTGGCAGACACCTCATTTGTTCTATCTGCCAAGCACAGCCATTGTCAAAACTTCTTGCCCTTTGACTCCATTGTCTGTTTTTTGTCAACCAATACCAGATTATTTTATTTCCGTTATATGTTATTTTACTTCTTTTTTGGCTCATGTTTATCAATATTAGTTTCAGTCGCTTTTTATTCGGTTTTATTGTGCTTATTATTTTATGGGCGTGGACCGTTAATCTTGGTTTCAGAGATGACATTTACCACAATAGATTTATTAGACGTTCGAAATTTATGTAACGCGTGCTCCTGTTTTAGTTTGACATCGTATAAAATCTGAATGCCATTCTCGAGTACAGCGAAAAATAACAAAATAATTAAATTCAGAAAAATTCTGTCTCATAATATTTTTCTACGGGTTATTAACGATCGCCTGTTGAATAAATGCTGTAGGTGTTGGTTCCAAATGTGCGTCGTCATCACCGGGACGCCGTTCCACATTGTAATTTAAATTGTCATTCAAATTACCATTGAGAGGAGACAGTAAACGCGGTGGCACTCGAATTCTCGACACCTTCGTCTAGACACGTCCAAACATGAAGGTTTTATGAATTCTATTATTTGGGTTCCTACAACTGACGTACATATGGAAATGAAAAATGATGAATGATGAATGATTTTAATGTGAATAATGAAGGTAATTCTGGTGGAGCAAAGCTTAGGGATAATTCCTTACCCCAGGACATACTTTAAACTGTTTTATAGGTTTTCTTCAAAACCAATCTTTGCCCTGGAACATCGTAAACACAGATTAGCAACAGTGTATCATAACAAAAGGAGTGATACACAAATTAAGGGTTAGCATCTCGATGATATTTTACGATAGCCGTAAGCGACAAAACGAGAGTCATAAAAGATCCATGAAGTAGAGATTGTGAATTTGTGGAACCTGCGCAAGAGCTGCCGGGCCGGGCTAGATTTGTAGTAAAGTGCTATACTTAAGTGAGACTAAATCCCCATGTAATATAGCATTTGCAGAAAATAATTTGATTAGAAACAACTACATAATGATGCTTGTTGACGTGTAATTATGCTCAACCGTGGAAACAACATTGTAAGCACAAGACTTGTTTTGTCGGTCAATTTTCTCCGCAGTCATAAAAAAGCGCAAACATGACTACGTTAATAATAAATTACAAACATCTCAGCAAAACGATACTACCATTCGGAAACAACAAATGCTAATAATTACTTTCAGAATTTAAATGTCCGAAGGGTCGAAGCATACTTGGGTCTGCGCGATTATTGGAAACAATGCATTATTATCGATCATCTTAGAGAATTATTGATGATAAATTCGAAAGGCTTCTTGAGTTACATTGCATTGCATCGGGTCTCAGATGCCGTTGCGAGTTGGCGGCGACAGCCACCACTAACATTTTACGGGTTACATATGTATCGGACGTCGCACATAGCTACATTTTCGCTAGATTTATATTTCTGCCGCAAATAGAAGGAATATAGTAATAGTATTCATTCGTTAACATTGTGTGCGCAGGCGCAGTTTTATTACAATTACATTATGTTGGTATTGTTCGTATCTGTCGAGTGTCATAACGGCGGCCGCGTCGCCGGATAGCTCGGCTTTACGGCCGTCGATAGTTGCCACCTTCGTTTGGAGGATTCCATTGTTGCATTCATCGCAATGATCCGACGTAGTCGCATCGTCGTCTTTCAGCCGCATCCGACATTTCCATTGTTGCGATTTTATTGCCGGTGTTACCGTGCTGGCGGAGATCGTAAACTACGCACCAGCGCTCGATACTATCGACGGCGCGGCCTGATGGCTGATGGGCCGCGCGACCGCACCGAGCCGCATTATCGCGCGCCACCGCCACCGCAGCCGCGATTTCATTCGTTTCTAATAAATTGATACGAGGGCTTCGCGACGCGCCATTGGTCGACTCTCTCCCCGGACTTCGATCCTCAGGCCCTGACCGTAAATCAACTTTACAACCTTTAATTACAGATATTTGCCGTCTCATGTGAGCGTACGGGATATCGGAGGGCTGTGCTCGCGAAAATATAGCATAATAATGGGTATTGACCCGTAATGGCTCGCCCGTTGGTACTATCGGCCGCCTTTGTCTTGATTGTTCGAGCGAGAGTATATTCTTTTCTGAATGATTGCCAATTACATCGAATGGCCTCCTGAATTCCACTGAGAGCGATACTTTAATCTTTCTCGGTTTTGATTTGCATTCGACTAAAATGATTTATGTGTTATTGGGTTTATGTTATGACGCTTTTTTTATTCATTTGTGGTTTTTAATGTTGTCAAATTTCGTGGCGGGAACTAATTTCAATTTGTAATTATTACTGGTAAGCATGAGCAGTACCTAATAATTACAAATTGAAATCTCTGCAGTGTGTATAGTGGTGCTTGCACCAGGACGGCGTGGTGCGGGGCGATGTCTGCCACATTGTTGCACCGGATAGGGCCGACCGGCCGCTGTTTTAATGTCTCTCAGACGGAATTACGCTGGATTGTTCTCAACTTTACTGCCCCCTTCATGATTGATCGTTGTATCCTCAGCCTTATGTCATTTTCGCGCCGTATCTCCTGGAATTTGTAGGTACTACAAGCAATAAATATTACATTGAGTTATGGTAATTTCTCAAAATGATAGTATATGACTCTTTTACTGGCGTTGCGTGTTATTAGTTCTTATGTATAAGTACATATTATGGATATTAATAAATAATTATTAGCTCTTATTCTTATTAAAGGTTCGTATGTGCACGTGTTTTGTTCCGAAGTGTGGAAATTAACACTAGAATGATCGTATTTCTAAATTAAAACCTCGCTCCGAGGAGTAATAAATTCTTCCGCCCATAAACTTATAACGACTGTCTAAATAGAGGCTAGCTGTCGTTTATAGCCTTAATACTCGAATAAGAAATAAAATAAACACTATGCACTTATGTTTTTGATCCATTTTGCACACCTTTTTAATGCCAATGATACTTAGGTACCTACTAAAAATACCTAGAATAGAAAGAAATGGAAACTAAACTATTAATCGGAATGTTTACGACTATAGTTTTTGCATTTAGGTATTTGTGAGTAATGGAAGGTGTTGTAATTTAAAAATCTTATAAAAAATTGAATTTATTTTCCAGCTGTTCTGTCTGCTAAATACATACCTACCTATGTCTAGGTAGGTACATATACACATATGTAGAGACCTACATAACGATGCTTTTTCTTAGGTTTTCATGTCAAGTCTATAGTCGGATGTTAATTTCATAATTTAAGCATGTTTCTAATCACCGTCTTCATCATCTTCATCAACCTTTTTATCGTCCCACTGCTAGGTACAGGTCTCTTTTCATACAGGGAAGGATTGAGCGAAATCACCACGCTCGCTCAATGCGGGTTGGCAATTTCAGACTTGAAAGTCCGTTTACGTTTCTAATACAAATATTTAATGAATGGTTTTGAAAGATTTTTACATATAACCGAGCCGTATGGAAATTATTCACAATCAATGTAGGTTTATTTGTCACATTAGCATTAATTTATCTACAATCGTAAATGTTTTAGTGTTGTATATGTGGGTTTTCTTTACGTTTCACAGTGCCTACCTTAATGCTTACGTATGTAGGTATACGAGGGCCAGAATCCTACTTAACTACCCATTATGACTCTCACGTTCCTATATTTCATTATTATTTGCGTTATTTCGTGATTTATAATATAATAAATTAGATAATAAACATTGGTGCAATGTTCTAATGCCACATCTTTTATATCGATATCTATCTAATTCTGCTCGTGTACGAATTGTGGAACAAATTCACAGAAGTTAATGTGCAATTAAACACGCTTGAGACCGACAACTTGGAGCAGTACCAACACTCACGAATAATTGAGATTGATCGAGTCGTGAATCGAGTGGGGCGGTGCAATCAAAAGCGTATCAGACCAATGAGCGGCCGGGACGGGCTCGCGGACGGCTCTCATTGGTCCGCCGCGGGGTTGTCGGGTACCAAGGGCCTTGATACTGCTCTCGATAAGCGGGAGGCGTCGAATGTCGATTCGATCGATTATCGCCTGTGTCGACGCGCTCCGACGACCGCGACTCGGCCGCCGCACCCGCTACACTTAACATTTTGATGACCTGCTCCGCATCATTAATACGCCCGTGTCATCACTACTTTATCACCGTATTTATTAACAAAATCACCATTTTACACTAATAAAACGTCACTCAGAATTTATTAATGCACCGACAAAATTAAATGTTCACAAATCAAAGTTGCAATCTGCAACACTTAAAACAGATTAGTCGGCTAATCGGGCGTTATTTACAATCCTTTATCAGCACTCGGAGGCGTTCGGTTAGACGATTTACGAGACTCGCGAGTTGCCAGCACAAAAGAATTAGCCTTTCTAAGCGACACCGAGTGCCAATAAATATCGGGCGAGGTGCGAATAATCGCGGGCAACACTGTAGCGGGCAAGACGTGGAATTTATTCCGTACGCAGTTCCATAAAGCGTATGTTAGTCCATAAAGTGAAATTCATAATACAAATTTAGCGTAAGGTTTCGTAGGAAAAGCAATAATTTGTCACAATTGGGCACGATTAGATTGGTTCCGCTGGCGATTTGACATAGGTCGTAAATAAAGCTTCGGGCGGCCGAATTGAGTGAGCCGTCAGCCGCGCTGCGTTGTGTGGCCCTTTATAAATGGTACATGTATGCAAATAGCGCGCGCGGCTCGGCGCACGCGCATCGAATCGCGCGTTTTCCGCCGCCGGCGAGCCCGTGCGTTTTGTGGAAATCGTTATTGGGGTGATTGCTTTCATAAACAATAGCTTTTGTCCAAGGGTTCTCGTAAGCTGTGTTATTTAGACGGATAACGGAACTGTTCGCGCGCTCCGCCTGATAACGCACCCAGCGTTTATGCAATATTGTTTAGAAGCCATTCGATGTTGGAAATCGTGCTTTATCTATACCATGTTCAATTGCGGGTAATTTGTATTATGTAGGACTTACAATATTCTCGTAATTCACCGTAACCACTGACCCATAAGTTTTCTTGCCTCATTTACCTGTGATTTCGTCATTATTTTGTAAGCCGGTACATTCTACAAAGTATGTACATTTTTCCACAACTTCTCTCTCTGTACTTACTCTGACTTGTGATCTCCATGACATCCGTCAGTTAATCTAAATTTCCACATAATTTATGGCTTCAGCATGTCATTAGTATTTATTTAGACGACCTTAACACTAAGGTTTCACTTTATGGTGACCATTACAACGTCATGGCATAGAAAAGTTACACATAATCTTGCACATCAAAGCGAGGTGCACTATCAAAAGATGACCAGAGTATCTTGGCCTTTGTACCCTTTAAGATGTGAATCATAGTGTTAAAAAGTCGCAGGTCTTTTTAGTGTGGGTGAAATGTTAGCCATAAAAGTCGCTATTGGGCTCAAAGCAACTTAGTAGGGTGCAATAAAGGTTGTCAACGTGCTGTGACGACCGTGGGTGGCGAGTGCAGAGCGAATCGATACTAAGGATTAGTGATGCACGAATATTGATTTGCGAGATGCAAATGGTAATATTTTGACAACTAATCTTACCATGAGATACCTATCGTGTTACCTGGGTTTCGAAAGTCATATAGGCTGAGCCCCCACATACAAACTACCGTCCTGACCTCGCCCGCAGCGCTTCGATACTTACATTCGACGTGCGCGAAAGCACAGAAGAGGCCATGCGGACAGTACCCGGCCTGCTGAACGTCGTTGCACTTGGTGGACTTGTTGATCTCGGGGTGGAATTCACTTAAAATATTGGTATTGAGCAGCATCTGGTTTGTTTGGAAGCCGATACCAGATGCAATATGTTCCGTTTTTGAGTGTATCATCAGGATATTTGCACAAATTCTGCATACTTTTCCTTCTTCATCAAATACATCAGGAATTCCAAAGTTATCGCCTCACTAACCGTCATCCTGAGTCATCCATTGTTACATTATATAATTGACTACTGGTTGCACTGACTCAGTTTTCGTTATCTTGTTAATATTTCGGTACTACCTTCAAACATAGTTTATTGATGTTCGTCTTTTGTAAGCGGGAATCGGAATTACCGACTTTTTTGTTTTACAATTTCGTGTCTGGGCTTTCGATATTTCGTTAGATTTTTTAGATGTCACAATTGATATCTATTGTCAATACATTTTCTGCATCATTATGACAATGTATTGTATTCTTCCTGGTAAGGGTTCTATTATTGTAAAGTCTGTTGGATCCTTGTTTGGTGATTCATCTTTTCATTACGCCCACTAATGGACACCGGCCTTCGCTAAGCGCCGCCATTGCACCACTTTTTTTTTTGTCATAAGTAGAACCTATTATGTAATTTTTAAAACAGGCTGAATGGTTTTGTGTAATTATTAACTTGGGCTTAATCAACTTAATAATCATTTATTTTACATAGTCATATGTAATATACTTAAATTTTACAACAATACATAAATACAACATAGGTCCTATATTGAATAGATTTTTAACGAGCTTGATACTTAGCTCTTCATAGTCTCTAGAGGCAACTTATTAATAAGGCATAATAGGCAATGTTCCTACAGATTTGGTTTTAATTCTCACTATTATAATTGGTGATATATTGTCAAGCTTAACGTATTCAATAACAAAATGCCAGGTAGGTACCCCATTACACTACCCAACAAGTACTCTAAATACTCCAATTCTGCGCATCATGTTGCTCCATTTACTCTTCAAACGTGGCAATTAATCTGAACGGGTGACGTTGCCACCCCTTCAGCCACCTCCCCGGGCCTCCAGCCTCACCCCCGCTCACCCCCGGCCCAGATAACCGGGGGAATGATTAACTGCAGACAGGAAGACGGATTGACAAATAGTCGTTTAGGTATTTCGCTAATGTTTCGCTCTCATCAATAAACGATCGAGACTGTTACATGGGAGGGCTGTTCTCGTTTCGGGCGTTTTTCATTTGGTATTGCTAAAGGTTCGGTGCCGAAGTTGTAATACATTGGATTATAAGGTTATAAGTACGAACGAAGGTTGATATGAGAAGTCATAGAATAACTTCTATTACAAGGGTCGTCAGAAATCAGTAGGTCAGTGCTACAAATTGTAGACGTACCTACCCGTAGAATATTGTGGCACACGCCTCTTCAATAGTGTACTACTTCTGGTCTAGATTCTTAGCCAGTTTCATCTGTGTATTTTCACAGTTCATATTTAAAAGTTACGAACTACCAATTGATTATAGCAGTACGGACTACAGCAGATTAAGCTACCCCAAACTGCCAAATATTCCCAATCAACATTAAGCCTTAATACTTTAGGGATAAAGTTGAAAATCTCATAAAGAAATCTGACAGATTGTAGTAGCTTGATGTGTCTGTACATAGTTGAAAATTGTTATTTAAACTTTACGAGACCGTTTCTGATAAGTTTAAAACAGAAAGAAAACTTGAAGATTAGAATTTTTACTAAGAGTGCCTGTAAATTCTCCATTACCTACTTATTGGTCCAATCGACAGGTTACGATACAGAAGCAACCTGTAATGTTAGCAGGCGTGAACTGAGACAGCTTGTAAGTCGATATCGAGCGCGCGGTGACTGTGCAAATGTAACGAATTGTTTGCAACAATCATTTAGACAATGTTGATTGATTGCCGCGAACGCCGGCGCGCTTGAACAAGTCAAATTGCAATAACTTTCAGAAGCTAGCGTTGAAAATGAACGTGATAAAGGGATTATTGGCGATGTTCTATTGTTTTCTGATAACACTGTGTTTGCTAGTGGAGGACGGATGTTAGAGATATCTATAAAGCTGAAGAGTTTGTTTGTTGGAACGCGATAATCTCAGGAACTACTGGTCCGATTTAAAAAAATATTTTTACGTTGGATAGCCCGTTAATCCAGGAAGGCTTTAGGCTACGTAAAATCACGCCGTGACCAATAGGAGCGGAGCAAAACAAGAATTTATATTGTATGTATTTTGGGGTTAAAATGAAATGTTCAAATAACTAACTTCAAGCGAATGGAGTCGCGGGTGGCCGCTAGTCTTTGATAAAATTTGGCGATACATTGATGTGATTATCTAGTGAAGATTTAGTACTTCCTAGTTGGTAATTTGACGTCCGATTCTTATTAGTAACAAGTGTCTTCAGTCGGCAAAGTAATGGGATATAAACACTATTGTTTTCTTGTTCGAGACATGTAAACATCACAAGCTGACAGTTCCACTGTCTCACTAGCGTAACTAAGTGGCTAACAGTTCCTTATTGTGAATCGCAGTGTTAGCGTTGTCGGCATAGATTCGTCACGTCATCGGTTAAGTTAACAGTCAAATTACAGTAAATCAAATAGTCGCAAACTAGCTACATAGAACAAACGGGCCTGGCTTCCGTGGCCACACGGGCTGTGCTAAATCGGGGCCACTAATGCTGCGCGCACGCATCGTAAAAGCGCGATCTGACTCGCTCGCGCCCGTAAATCATCGATCGTGCGATGCGATGCGATTTACCACGCTCGCCTTGTTGCCCATTTGAAGCGTTGTCCCAGCAAGCGCTGTAAAGCTTGATTTGATAGATTGTTAAAACTAGCACGTTTTTGCCCGTATCTGATCAATATTGTTACCTCAAGCGCTTTTTAGGTAGATTTCATGGCTTTATTTGAGATGTTCTTCTATCTGATACGCAGCATTAGTTCTAAAGGCCGTAGTGTTGTTGTAAGATCACATTAAACCGTGTAATGTCGTCGTATAAAACTGTGATTAATGTCCCCAAAGGGATACAGGTGGCGATAAGTTATGGTTGTCAACATAATCAGCTTTTCTTCTCATTTTATCGTCACTGGCTGTTAGATATGCGGTTGAAGCAGTAATTTAAATTCTATTCTTCCGATAGCTTTATTCATACTGGTACAACATAAAAATAAGTAAAAGGGTGGCATTAAATTCTTCAAATATAGATTTCAGCATTTCTTCAGCTTAATCTAGCGCTGTTTCTGTATCTATATTATCATATAGATGTAGTTTGCTTTTACGATCTTTATGAAGTACGCAGTAAAAGGTTTTACAACTTGCAATAGTGAGGAGTGTACTGCTCTCCACTATTGGTTATATCGTGATGAACACGTTCCTCCTGTGTCTAAAGACTCTTTTGTTACATTACGATATATTTGCTATCCCTGATTTTGAATTGCTGCTGTTGTATTTTGAGAAATTTTATTGCTGGCGGAAGTTTCACGTTGATGTTCTTATTGCCAATAAGTGCACTGGCACTTAGTTATCCCTATTTCAGTAGGTACCTTGTTAAATATTGTATTTTATGTAAGCATAGCATGAAGTTTATTGATGGCAATTCTGAATAAATCATTTAGACAAATTCCTTCTCATACATAACAGTTTAGACTTCTTGGATGACTATAGTTTAAAATTGTTCTTTTTCAATTATTTGAATCATAACCCGACCGTCCACGACTATTTCTAATATCATCATCAACCTTTTTATTGGCCCACTGCTGGACACAGGCCTCTTCTCATACAGAGAAGGATTGAGTATAATCACCACGCTTGCTCTTTCTAAAATCTTCCATACTAATTTCAACTTATTTTTGTTCCAGGTACTCCGATCAATCGGTTACCGATAATGGCCAAGTCGGTCTTAGACCTCTACGAGTTGTACAACCTGGTGATAGCTCGCGGCGGACTGGTAGAGGTTATCAACAAGAAATTGTGGCAGGAGATCATCAAGGGACTGCGTCTTCCCTCTTCCATCACATCTGCTGCCTTCACATTACGCACACAGTAAGTAACATCCTCCGTCCTTCTATCAATTAACTCATACTGCCTAAATTGAATTGCTGCTGTTGTATTAGTTATTTCAAGATCTAGAATAAAGAAGCTGTTTGCAATAAAGTAAGAGAGTTTTTCAGTCGAAGATTGTTATAAGATGAGGATATGACCATAGGAACCCTAATAACTAAACCTAATCAAGATTTACAATAATTCACAAGGAGATTAGAATTCTCTGGGCAAGTGACACATTATTGCCTTAAATCCTTTTGAACAGATTTAGTTCAAAGGGTTCAGCCAAATCTCTTCAACCTAGAACATGATAGACAAAAGGTGTATCTGTGTGGTCCTACAAGTCAGGAGCCCACTCCATATTCGACCTGCTTTGTATCAAATCCTCATTCAAATTCTCACGAGATGGAGACAAAAGATTCCCCACAATAGCACTACGTGAGCGTCAGACGCGACAATATGACAACTTCATAATTAATAACCTTAGCTCATCTCAGCCGATATAATTTTCCATTTATCTCTCTAGAGTTCCTTCACCTCGTCTTTTGTCGGTTGTCATAAAGGTGGTTTACGTTTATGATTCAAAATGTACGACGGTTACGCACGAGTCGATGATTTCGAACGCAGCTTCTTTTATTTCGATCTGTTTCTGTATGAGTCTCGTTACGTTAATTTTCATAGTGTGTTTGGACTTTGAAGTGATTTTGTAACTAAATATTTCAAACTATGTCATAGATTGTTGTCCTAAATAGGTGTTTTCATACTGGAAAGTTGACTAGTTGTTCGTTTGTAGGTATACATTTATCATCATCATCAATCTTTTATCGTCCCACTGCTGGGCACAGGTCTCCTCTCATACAGAGAAGGATTGAGCGTAATCACCACGCTCGCTCAATGCGGGTTGGCGATTTCAGACTCATAAAGTCCAGGTTTCCTCAAGATGTTTTCCTTCACCTTCAGTCATTGGTGTCCAAGATATACTTAGAAAGTACATATAACTTTAGAAAAGTTACATTAGTACTTTCCTAACCTGGAATCGAACCCGCACACTCATACTTGAGAGGCTGTTGTTTTAACCACTAGGCCACCACGACTTACACATTACTGCTTCATTAATGCAAAGCGCCATGAGCTAGAGTTTAATTTTCAAGAATTGAGTCTTTTATTTGCAATTTGTCTTCAACATAATGATTTCTAGTTTCCATGCTGAAACACCATTAGTCATTCGTAAAAATTCTATAGAGACAAAAGTATTCTGATGCCAAAGCTTACACATCTAGTAACATTATAAAATTAGACTAACAGTAATGACGAATGTCGTATATATAGATCGTATGTGACAGTTTTAAAGGTGGCTGTTTTACGAGGCGGCGGTTCTCATTGTATTACGCATTAAATACGTGACCGCTTAATATGACATATGGGAGGTACACGCGACAATAGGGTCATATAAAATTGACACTTTACAGAATGGGATTAGGATTGTAATGGTACGCATTATACTTGAAGGATAGACTTTTGATAATAATTGGGCTTGAAATATGATTTATAAGGCTGTCAAGCCACGGGCAGAGCGATAAAGTTATTATTAGATTCGTTCGTTGTAAAGGATTGAATGATGAATGACATCTTTTGATTTATTTTCGAGTTGATAGATACGGAGATTATTTTGAATAGTAGAAGATTTGAAATAAGCTTTGGCGGTGTCGCTTCGCCATCAACTGCTGTCCTTCATTATATTTTTGTGAAAAAACCATCTAATATGTTAATACAATATGTAAAGAAAACCCTGTCCGACCCATAAGGATAATAAAGGTTAGGTAAACACTTGACCAAATATAATATAAAATTTTACATAATCATCATAGTAACAATACTAATAAATTTTGAAATAATCCTTTTTTCCGGGGAATTAATTCCAATTTCCCCGAAATTTGGTAATTTAAAAAAAAGTGACAACACCGGTATTGTTATAAGCGAATAGCGACGCGACCACGTCACAGATGCCGCGTGCTCTGCCCTCCGCCGCCCGCGGAATAGGGTTGCTTACCGCACATGTATTAAGTTACCTCTTTTTGCGAAATAATATTTATATTTTTAGGGGGATTTTTTTTTTTTAAGTTTTGCCTTTCTTTGTGGGCATTATTAGAATCAGTTATCGATACCTAACAATACCTTCACGGATCGGATAGGGTATTAATTAATAATAATAATACTTTATTTGCAAGAATGTAGGTGTTCTTCTTCTTCTTGGTATTCTTTACATATTGTATATTAGACTTACAGTATCTTCATAAAAAGGAGTTTTTACTAATGGCTAGGCAAGCACCTCTGTCATATTATTGTAATCTACATACCACAATCTGTTGTTACAATTATTCTGTATACAATTAGGTATTCAACTAACATTTTTTGTATTTTCTTCCAGATACATGAAATACTTGTATGATTACGAGTGCGAGAAGAAGAACCTATCAACCAGGAGCGAGTTGGACGCAGCCATTGAAGGCAATAAGCGCGAGGGTCGCCGCGCCTCGGGACAGTACGACGCACAAGCTGCTCTGGCCATGGTAAGTGCCTATTACCGAAAATATTGATGTCTAGGGCAACCAAGGACGATCGAAATAAAATAGTCTAATATGTATATAATTCTATATGTAAGGAGTTTACCTATTATATGGTAAAACGATCGAATTTTGAGAAAAATTTCATGTAACTGTAGTTAGTAGGGCTCTAAGTGAGGAATATAAGTTTCATTTACTTTCAATCTTATTTGGATTCTGCTCAGTATTTTGCCATTGACGGCAATAGGCGCGGGCGTCGCCGCGCCTCGGGACAGTACGACGCACAAGCTGCTCTGGCCATGGTAAGTGCCTATTACCGAAAATATTGATGTCTAGGGCAACCAAGAACGATCGAAATAAAATAGTCTAATATGTATATAATTCTATATGTAAGGAGTTTACCCATTAAATGTTAAAACGATCGAATTTTGAGAAAAATTTCATAGTTAGTAGGGCTCTAAGTGAGGAATATAAGTTTCATTTACTTTCAATCTTATTTGGACTCTGCTCAGTATTTTTGACATACCTATATATTAGTCTGTTATCTCATCAATCACTTTGTTCTCAATCTCATTATCTTTTCTAACAATGGATATTTAGAACTACTGGCTATAACTAAGGAATAGGGACATTATGCATGGGTCTTGCATTGGTATACAGAGTGGTGCTGACAATATGACAATAAATTAAACGTCGTATACCTCAACAGATTCTCAATCTACCCAAAAAATCATAGAAATATATCAATTAGATTAGTCACAGGAAATCATTTTTCATTATTCACATTTTCTACATGATGTACATGTTGATAAGGAAGCGCTTACAGGTTAATGACCGCCGCATGCAGCGGTACTAAACTTTAATAATAATGGCGCGAAAAAGCAAGTCGATACACGAGCGCTGTCGCCCGCTATTCGGAGGTCATTGAACCAATATTTTAAAGGATGTTATATTCCGTTTGCAATTTTATGCGATTTAGTTTGTTTGAAATTTTAATTTTTTTATTTTTGATGCTAGGTTTTTTGTATGGTTTAGGATTTTTCTTATGAACCGGCATAATCTGTATTTTCATTTATTGTCGTATTGTCAGCACCACTCTGTATACCTAATAATAGTTTGACTTAGATTTCGCTTAGGTTTTGATCCCTATTGGGATAAAAGGTATTCTATTTGAAATTTGGTTTACACGTGGTTATAACCAGGAATAATCCTGGATATAAGCCACGTGTAAACCAAATTTCATCCAAATCCTTTCAGTTTCTTTTTACGTGAAAGAGTGACAATTATTCATCCACCCATACTCACAAACTTTCGAATTTTTAATATTAGTAAGATGAAAGTAACAAATGACTTACGGACAATCCTTTGTTGTTCTTTCAAGTTATGGTAGACGCAATTAAATCGCAACATAGGCCTCAAACTCACTGGTGTTTGATCATCCCCACCTCACGTCCTTACCACCTTACAATCCCCACTAAATTAACTTCTGTGGTACTATTCTACCTCATGCTAGGATTGACACCCTCTCTCACTTTCACCAAGTTTATACGGTGAGGTTTTTACAGAATGGAGTTTGGCCATCATCATGTAACGTTCCGGTCTTCTTGCAGCCCCAACTCAACCGCGTGCCTGCATCTCTGGCGCAGCTGACGCAACATATTCAACCATTGTCACTAACACTGGGAGGTGTCCCACCACGGTTGCCGCAGCTGCCGCCGCACGCACCGCATCTCGCTCCGCACGAACTAGAATACAGGGTGCGAGAGTATATGAAACTTTTACACCAGAGGGAGCTAAGAAGAAATGGTAAGTTCGATTGAAGTCAAATCCAGCACACAGATTTCTGTGTAAGAACCCACACGTATTTTCAAACATCTAATATCAGCCCACTACTCGATAACCTAAATGCCACAAACTGTGCGAACTTGATGATTTATTTAACCGACTTCTTTGTAATTGCGTACTCTTTATTACGCACTAGCGACCGTCAGCGACTTCGTTCGCGTGGAGTTAGTTATGCTCCGCTGGTGTTGGTCTCAGCGTGATGTTATATAGCTTAAAGCCTTCCTGTATTAATGGGCTACCCAATGCAATTTTTTCAAATTGGACCAATAGTTCCAGAAATTAGCGCGTTCAAACAAACAAACACTCTTCAGCTTTGTATATTAGTGTAGATAATGTTATTATCACCATGTGTACCTAAAGAACCGCCTTTTTCAATAGAATATTTAAAATGTAATTTACCAGGACCTTCTTTCAAAATATGGATAATTTATCCAATTTTTTATTGCTTGGTCTGTATTCATTCCAATTAAAGTGTGTCATCTTTTCACAGGCTCCGAATCGCCCCCTAGTAATCTCCCTGGTTCAATGATATCTCCTCGAGATGCCTTGAATGCCATGGACATATCCCGTCTCACACTGTGGTCACTCTACAATAATAACAACATCAGCAGCCCACAACCCGAACTGGAGCCACAACGGTAAGTTCATTTTACTAGATTTTAAATATTTGTTGATAGGTCCAGTCCAATCCACACAGATACAGTTCCCTAGGGACACTGGGCAGTGTCCCTAGGGAACTGTATTGGAGCTATATTAAATAAAATCCCTGGATCACTGGATTGGACTGGAACTATCAACAAATATTTTAAAACATCTGCAAGGAAGGCTCCTTGCAGATGTTTTAAACAGAAATTAGAAGATATAAATTTACTTAGTGAGATGTTTTAAATTCGATTATACATATACTATATTTTTTTATCAATGACAAGATTTATGTCAGTCCTACAACATTACGTTTTGTTTACGCGAAACCCGAAACACGTGTCCAGTGTGTTTAAGCAAAGAATCTATGTACAAAATTTCAAAAATATATCACGAAAAACAACCAAGTTATGAGCTTGTTATTCTACTTGGTTGTCCCAACAAAAATATGGTCAACGCTCCGCTTGGTCAAGCGAGCCTGCTGTTACGCGGGCGTGCGCACGCGCCTAGTGCTACGATCTACCGTAAACTGAATTGTGCGCCCGGTAACCATACTGCAACAAGTTCTAAGTGTATTTGGGAAAAAATATAACATGGTGTAAAAATGATAGGAACAATTCAGGTTTCGTATAAATAAAATATAAGGTTGTATAAAAAAGCACGTTCTATAGCCTGCGCTACTACTTTAATTATGTTTATTATTAAGGTCAACTACGGTTGACAAAGTCTGACATTCTCCTTATCCTCAGTATGGGTTACAGCGAGGCTCTGAATCTGAGCGAGAGCCCTAACTCTGTGGCGAGCGGCGGCAAGCGCGAGGCGTGCCGCTCCCCCCAACCGCCCGCCAAGCGACGCTCAACGCGCTCTCCCTCGCGCCCCCGCACGCCGCGCTCAGGCCCCTCGCCGCCCTCGGACCCCTCGACGAGCTCAGACCCCTCTCCGCCGCAGCACCGCCACAACCACATGGACTCCACGTCACCACCACAGATCAACGGCACGCCCAACACCAATGGTGTCAATGGGGCGTCCTTCAAGATTACTACAAGAGGTAAGCATCTAAAACAATGACTTGTTCATGGGATTTTGGATTTTAGTAGTAATATTTTTTAAAGTAATAAATAGTAGTTTTAAAAGTCGTGGTGGCCTAGTGGTTGAAACACCAGCCTCTCAAATATGAGTGCGCGGGTTCGATTCCAGGTCAGGCAAGTACCAATGTAACTTTTCTAAAGTTAAGTATATAGAGGAGACCCGTGCCCAGCAGTGGGACGATGAAAAAGGTTGTTGTTGATGATGATGATTTTTTAAAGATAGTTTCTCTTCAGATTTTAACAAAAGTTTTTCCCTTGTTGTTTTAAACCATTGTTCTTTTATATTTTGATAGATTACATTTTTCATGTTGAAATAGTTTCATGTTTATCTAAATCCATCCCAGTACTTTCAACGGTGTGTTCTACAAATTTTTAAATGACCTTTGAAAAAAAAAACTATTTAGTCCGTCAGTCAGATTTCCAAAATATACTAGACAAGTATTTTTTTCTTTTTTCATATAAACAAACAATGAAGACGACACAGTGCGTTGAAAACTCGTGTGACGTCATTGCACGCTACACTTTTTAGAGAACAGTGACGTCACCAGCCACCACTCCTGATCTTTGATGCCTTTTATATTTGTCAATTTTTATTGATTTGGTAAAACAAAATATACGTATCGAATATTTTTCTCTAATCTGAATGACGGACTAAATAGAATCAATTTTTCCTTACCCACGAAACATCCCTATTTTCGATTATCAAAATTGTTTTGTAATTCAAATTTCTCTTGTCCCCCAGGAGACGCAAGCACAGGCGACCAGCAACTGGTAGTATCAATAGAGCTGAATGGAGTAGTATATGAAGGCGTACTTTTTCCCTCGGGAAACGGCCAGAACGGACATACACATATGGTGTCTTAAACACAAACACATCGGACCGTAGTCTGTTATTAGCTGTTGCGGTTTCAAGAATCGACTACTTATTCATATTGATAGTAAGTAGGTATGTTACGTAATTCCCTATTGTTTTTAACATTTTCCTTGATAAATATTCGGAACTTGAAATCGTAGCTTAGAAAAAAAACTAGGTCCTATTGTTTTAAATTTGACTAATTTTTATCGATATAAGTAGGTACAAATGTTTCAACTACGGATCTACTAAAGATTTCATCGTACTTATGTAGTTTGTGTAATGTGACAATGTTTTTTCGTATTTGCATTTTTTTTTTAATAAGATGTATAAACTACACTGCCTAAAAACAAAATGAAATTATTTGTAAATAAAAAAAAATTAAAATAATTTCATCGCTGTTCTTTATGGATGTTTTGTATGATCATTTTTATTACTTTTTTTATGATGACACCATTTTTGTAATGGCGATTTGTGTAAATATAGTTTTTACTTTATTTATAATTTGACAGAATGAATGAGTGTTCATAGCGTCTATGACTGTGTTTTTGTGAAGATCATGTTGTTCTTCGTATACTCAGCTGTTGGAAATACAAAGTGCCAGTGAATGAGGAACCCGATTTATGGGTGCATTTGTACTTTTAATTTGTTTCCTTATCACTGCACCGGCAGATTGTCTTTAGCTTTAGGCCGCGTTTCCACTGACGCGGAACGGAGCGGAAAAGAGCTTACAAGTGCACGAATTGACCAATCCCTATGCTCGAAAACTCCGCTCCGCTTCAATGGAAACAGCACGAGCGGGGTGGAGCAGAGCTGAGCGGATACTCATAATAAAAATACAGTGCGATGCGGTGCGGAGGATAATGAGCATTGAGGTGCTGTACGGAGGACAGCGGGCCGGTGCTGTGTGGAAGACAGTGAGGCAGTGCAGAGTCTTTCTGAGACATTGAGTCAAATCAAATCAATAGTCACTATCAACACTTTTTAACGTCAATATTACATAAGACGGTCCCCCAAAACGCCCACCCATCGACACTTCTTAGTGCTTTCGCTGGAAAGAAGAAGTGACGGAACAAACTCCTCAGCAGCATAGCTATCAGTGCATTAAAAAAAAAAAAACATGACTTTATACAATACTATGTAGGTAAGATTGGAGACTCTGTTCTCGAAGTTGTTGACAGTTACGTATACCTGGGACAAACTATCCAGTTACCTGGATATACATGACAAACACCTGGATGTACATGGATATACATGAATGATATACCTGAACAAACAGCTGAATTGGGCGAAACACACCAACTACATCACAACTAAAGCCAGCATATCAATGTGGCAGTGCAAGCGGATGCTTGGGAAAAACTGGGGAATTAGCCCCAAGGTCACTCACTGGCTTTATACCACAGTCATCCGGCCAATTATAACATACGGCTCACTAGTCTGGTGGCCAAGAACTAGTCTGAGCACAGCCCAAAAAGACCTCGATAAACTACAAAGGTTGGCGTGTGTGGCAATCACCAGTTGCATGAGAACCACGACTACTGCCGCGCTGCAGGCGATGTTGGGACTGCCCCCCCTTCACCTCGTTGTGAGGGAGGAAGCGACATTGGCTGCCTTCAGACTCCACCTATCGGGAACCCTGAGCAAAGACTCCAGGGTCAAACATACACGCCTGATGCTCGATGCAATCGAGAGGCGGCCAATGTTACAAGCACCCAATGACAGGGTACCAAAACAGTACTGCTTTCAAAAGCACTATCAGATAGTACTTGAAGAAGAGCAGTGCGACCACTCAGGACCGGAGGAGTTGAGAGTATACACCGACGGATCGAAAACCGATCAAGGAACGGGCGTTGGAGTGTTCTCACAAGACCTCAACATAAATATATCCAGACCGCTAGGGATGCTCAACACAGTCTATCAAGCAGAGTGTGTGGGCATAACTCTGGCGGCCCTAGCCATAAAAGCCAGCCGCATACTCACTGACAGTGCTTCCGTCCTCCAATCCCTAAAGCAGGGATGCATCACATCAAGTCTTATACTTGAGTGCCACGATGCATTGGAACGGATAACCGTACCAACCGCAACACTGTGACACTACAGTGGATAAAGGGTCACAGCGGCTCACTGGGCAATGACGCAGCTGACGAGCTGGCTAGAAGGGCATCCAGCGCGTTGGTCAGCGGACCGGAGCCCATTGTGCCTATCCCCTTTATTCAAATACGCAGATGGCTACAAAAGCATACTTACGAACAAGCGGAGATCTGGTGGTCCTCGTCACCGGGCTGCAGGCAGTCCAGGGAGGCCATGCCATCCCTGGATGACAGGCTAACCAAAAGATTGCTGCGCCTGGATAGGAGGAACCTACGATTGATGACGGAGATCATCACGGGCCACTGCTCGCTGAATAAGCATCTCCACACAATAGGCATAACAGACAGCCCTCTGTGCAGAGCCTGCATAGAGGCTGACGAGACAGTTGCGCATGTACTCTTCGAGTGTACAGGCGTTACCCTAATCAGAAACGAAACCATAGGAGCACCAAGATCTTACACAGATGTTCTCAACAGGCTAGGAGACCTGATGGGCTTCTGGAGGGAGGTGGGCTGGTTGGAATAACCGCCAAAGGCCGCCATGGTCCACGCACAATGGTCCGCTGGAGGGACTGAGTGCGGAAACCAAACCAATAACATAACATAACATAACATAACTATCCAGTTAGGAAGGTTCAACTTCGAGAAAGAGGTCAATCGTCAAATCCAACTCGGTTGGGCTGCTTTCGGGAAGCTACGTAGAATCTTCTCGTCCAAAATACCGCAGTGTCTCAAGACAAAAGTCTTCGACCAATGTGTGTTGCCAGTGATGATTTATGGAATTGAGACGTAGTCGCTAACAATGGGCCTTGTAAGAAGGCTCAAAGTCACTCAAAGGGCAATGGAGAGGGCTATGCTTGGGGTTTCACTGTGCGATCTAATCAGGAATGAAGAGATCCGCAGAAGAACGAGAGTAACGACATAGCCCGAAGAATTGCAACAGTAAAGTGGCAGTGGGCTGGGCACATTGCCCGTAGGACCGATGCCCGATGGGGCCGACGGGTTCACGAGTGGCGATCACGCACCGTGGGTAGGCCCCCGACAAGGTGGACCAACGACCTGGTAAAGGTCGCGGGAAACCGCTGGATGCGGGAGGCGCAGGACCGGTCGTCGTGGAGAACGTTGGGGGAGGCCTACGTCCAGCAGTGGACGTCTTTCGGATAAAATGACGATGATAACGATGTAGGCACAGTATCGAACACACAAAAAAAACAACAATGAAATTATTTATCTTATACCAGCTAGCCACGCCAGAATACCAGCAAAGCAAAAACGAAAAATAAAATATCTTTCAAATGGAAATGTAAATAAGTAAAAACTTATTACCTAAATAGAAGCCCCAGGTATAAAGGGCAAAAGTGAGCAAAAAGAGTGCAAAAGTACGCTCCGCTCCATTCCACACCACTCCGCTCCGCTTCAGTGAAAACACTGACCACTTTTCACCGCTCTTCACGGCTCTTGTCCGCCCAGCTCCGCGTCAGTGGAAACGCGGCCTTATTATTTGTTAGTTCTAGCACATTATAAATCTTTTTAAAACTCATTACGTGACGACTATTATTAAATAAAATGTGTTTTAGTAAGTATCATCTACATACAACATTATTTTTGTTAATGCAAAACCCGAAACACGTGCCCAGTGTTTTTAAGTAAAGAATCTATGTACAAAATTTCAAAAAGATATCATGAAATACCACCGAGTTATGAGCTTGCTATTCTACTTGCACACTCCAATCCGCACTGGCGTGCCAGCGCGGGCGTGCGAGCGCGGGCGTTAACCTCTGGCATCAGCTGTGGCACGCTGCGCAAGTACTATGATCTGTCGTAACCGCCTGGTAACCAGCGGTCTCACTCTAAATGTATTTGGGAAAAATATAACATGGTGTAAAAATGATTTCAATAGATTATGTTGCCTATTTTGAACATACTGTATTGAGGATTTGCACAAACAAAAAATAACGTGCTAAATGACTATGCTTACTTAACGTCATCTAAATAAGTTTGTCGTAACTGTATATTATTGTAAATAGAGATATGTGTTTTGATGTAGTTCATCGTAATATAGGTACACGTACACCGTGCCCTACGATTGTAATTCTTTATTTAAAAGGTGTATATTTTAATTTTTCTATGAAGACGCGTCAGTATTGTTTTAGTGAGTAGATATTTATGAATTGTAGATTGAAACTTTTATGATTTTGAACTTTTTTGATTTCTACATGACCTGAAAGTAATTCTTGTAATTTTATGACAACATTCACAGTCTAATCTCACTCTCAATCTGTCAAAAATTGACAAGTTTTTGACATGTATTTATCACCGAGATAAGACTGCGGCTGGATTTTGAACAGTATTGATACGTCATGCAAAGTGTACGTACTTAGATTTCCTTTTAAAAAAGTAGACTTTTGTATAAATAATGAATGTTTCTAAAATCTTTAAAGTACACGTTATTCTTTTTATTTCAACTTCGTCATGGTTTTAATTTATTGGCATTTTAGGTTGAAAAGTAAATGAATGGAAACTGACTTCGCTGAAAGTAATTATCGAATAGGAGTCAACAAACAGTTCAGAAAATGTGTTTCCTATATCTGTAGTTTTAACTAAATGCAATTTAAGTGATTTGTTAAGTTCGTAGAGCTGTCTCAAAAATTTTAGAATTTGCAATAGTAGTGCAATAGAATTCAAAATTTTTGATAAATTAATCCACAAAATAAATTTTTAAATTCTATCGTTTGATTGTTGTAAAAAATGATTTTTTTTAAATGACTGAATTATTTAATAATCTTAGTTAATTTAATTTTAAAGATTATTGTGTAAAATTCATTTAACTATTAGTAGTTTTATTTAAGCTAAGTAGTGTTAGATGTTAGTACATTCCTAAAGATGTACAATATTTGTTAACAACAAAGCTATATATCTACACTGACCCACTGATATATAGATAGTGAGGCCAGGAATTATGAATTTTACCAAAAATTTTTCATTGATACGAATAATTATATGTATTTGATTAAATGATTACGTATTATGAATTATATATTTTATTTACACCCTAACCTCTGTATTACAAAACGAAATTTAACTTTAGTTTCAGACTTAACCTTTGAGTCAGTATTTGTGTTTCGAACTTTATTGAGGTTAAGTCAAAGTTCTTAAATAAGTACAAAATCAGTTTTGTACTTATTTAAGAACTTTGACTTAAAATGACAGCTTAGTTCAAGTGATACTAAGTTATCACTAACTTAGTATCACTTGAACTAAGCTGTCATTTTTATATAAAGAACTGCATTTCTGTAATGATTAGGTGCATAATGCAATAACCTTTTACGTGGTTTAAACGTGATCTAAATCAAATTCATATTTGGTAAATACCCAAGTTAAGGAACACGGGTGGGTTTTAGTCAGTAAAAGTCTGACACGCTCTTCAGCTCCGCCCAGAGCAGGAGAGGTCATTTGATGATTTCCCATCCAAAACAAAAAAAAAGTGGTAAAATTTCATTGATAAAATATTAAACAGATACGATATATTCTAACAAACTGACCAAAAAAAATGTGCCAAACACAGCAGCAGCACACATGCATATTTTTATTCGGCATACATTGGTACAGTGTGAGTGAGATGGGGCACAATCTAAAGCATAGAGAAGAAAAAGATGGCTAGTGTTTGTCGTTTGCGCTGTTAGTGTTTGTCGTTTGTTTTTACGAGTGTATCGAGAGTGACTAAGGCGAGATGCAGGACTTTCCTTCCTTTTGTACGCTTTATTTTCAGTGCGCTAATGACATATCTACCTTAGTTTAATATTTTATCAATGTAAAATTTCCTAATCCAAATACAATACTTTGTGTCCATAGATTTAGTTAAAAGTGGGCCAATGGCCCCCACTCTCTTGTTCACAAACTAAATTAAAGGTCAGTGCATCTTCTTTCTATTTCATTTATAAAAGGACAGAAGATACAATGTCAGTTTAGACCTGTCAAATTAGTGCGCTCCTGACGTAAACTGGCGTATTTTAGCTTGATTTTAATCGCGTCTAAACTGTCTATGGAGTAGGAGTTTGGCGGGAATGTCAAGATGAGTGTCACGCTCATTTTTCATTGGACTTTTAAAATTATTTATAGTGTCGTTTACTAAATAAAAACGCGTGATTTATGTAGTAAAAAGTGCATTCAGTGAATAATTCAAAAAGAACAGTGAAATATTGTAGCATAGTGGCCTCGTCATGTCTTTACGCTAAACCGCTCCTTATCGTCCAAACGCGTAAAACGAAAGGAGTTAGTTTAGGTTAAGTTATGCTAGGATAAGTTAGGATAAATTAGGATAAGTTAGGATAAGTTATAGATATTTAATGAAGAAAAAAAATTACTGAAGTCTTGGCTGTATGGCGTACTATGCCTTTGCCTTTTCCATTCGCCCGAACGGAAAGAAATGAACCAAAAAAAAAATATCTATGGTATATCTTGATTTGACAAAACTAAAGTAATATCTTATCTTCTGTGCTTTTCTTAATGAAAGAGAGAAAAGATGCACTGAGCATAAGATTAAGACTGATTTACATGGTGCAATTTAATTGCCTAAGGCATATCTATTACTAATATATAAAGCTGAAGAGTTTGTTTGTTTGTGCGCGCTAATCTGAGGAACTACTGGTCCGATTTGAAAAATTATTTTTGCATTGGATAGTCCATTAATCCAGAACGGCTTTAGGCTATATAACATCATGCTGCGACCAATGGGAGCGGAGCATAACTAATTCCACGCGAACGAAGTCGCTGGCGGCAGCTAGTCTACAATAAAATTGTTTTTTTTTTTAATGATTATTTATAAACCAGCGCTTGACCGCAAACCCGTCTGATGGTAAGCAGCGATGCGATCGTTGATGGTAAAGCGTGCTAGTTTATTAAGAGCCTATTCACTCTAGCCTTGAAGACACTCAAATTGTAGTCCGACGGAAACACCGCCGCTGGCAAATTATTCCAGTCCCTCGATGTACGCGGTATAAAGGAAGAGGCGAAACGCTTGGTCCGGATCGTAGAGGTGTTAACAACGTAAGGGTGGAAACCAGCCGTACGATGTAAATGTTAATTTAAGGCGGCTCCAGAGGAAAAACACACCGCAGGCCGTTTTTATGTAGTTTTTCGGAGCTATCTACTCTTTATCCAAAAGAAATATCAACTTATTAAAAATACATAAATTTTCTCCATAATCTTGGCTCCAAAATTGTAGATTTTTTTTTTTACTAAGCATAATGTTTAAATAATTCCTTCACAACGAAACCTCTGACAAGAGAAATAATTATCAAAAACGTGCATCTCCTCGAAAAGTAAGCATTATTTAGATTGCGTTCTTACACTAATGGATATCAATTTCATGACGAACATTATTGTAGAAATATTTTTTTAAAACGACCAAAAAAAAAAATTTTATTCAGCAGTCTGAGCGTTTTCCCCATCATTTCTCTTGGCCGAGCTATTGAGATTCAGTATGCCACAAGCTCTCGAAGGGGGAACCCGTGTCGTTCGTCATCGCGCGGTCCGCTAGAATAGCGGGCGGCGCGTGAGCGAGAAAGCATCTGCTTGCTCGCTCACGCACCGCATGTCGCATAGAGTATAATACTATAATAAAGTGTCTCTGTTATTGATGTTCATTTTGGCGTTCGTTTTTTTAACCGATTTCAAAAGGGAGGAGGTTATATGTTTTTTATGTTTGTTTGTGGATAACTTTACTATAATATAAATAATAGGGTATTTGACTAAGGGCTGATTTTTCAATCCTCAGATAAACGGTTCAATAACTATCTAAAGAATAAAGTTATTTGGCTGTTTATCTGATGAATAAATGCTCACCGGTTTTTCAACTGTTATTTATTCCATTGATAACTATCTGACACTGCAACTTCAAAGAAGCGAGACAAATATATTGCCTAGACAAGCATTAGAGCAAGACAGATGTTTTTTTACAATTTCTGTCAATAGCGTCACCGTCACACGTGACACGCGTCTATTATTTTTAGGTTATGATGTTTGGTTTATGTGGTTTTTAATTTAATTTAAGTAAATTTAAGTGGATTATAATGGAATCTAAAAAAATGCACAGACTGTTTTAAAAGTCTGAATCTTCGATGAAATTGTTTGCATTTAAATATTCATTTATTATGGTCTCTTCTTCGATAGCCAGGTCATCAATACTATCGAAAATATCCATTATAATAAGATTATAATAGTACTTCGTTCAAATCCAAAAAACAACCTCAAATTAACTCTAAGTTTTCTAAAAACGAACGTCAAATTTCAAACTATCAATCGAATAGTGCTGTAACTGGCGAATGAAGCGGCAGATAGATTTATTCCTCAGGTAAACGAGTTATTCGTCAGATAAGTCTTATCCGAGTATTGAAAAACTTAACATCTTGCTATCTGTCGAATAAACCTTATCTACTTGTTTATCTAGCGATTGAAAAACCGGCCCTTAAACAACCTAATTAGTCCGTCAGTCAGATTTCCAAAAAATACTCATCATCATCATCATCATCATTTCAGCCGAAAGACTGCTGGATATAGGCCTCCCCCAAGGTTCTCCACGACGACCGGTCCTCCCGCATCCGGGCCTACCCAAAAAATACTAGACACATATTTTTTTCTTTTTTCATATAAATAAAAAATGAAGACGACACAGTGCTTTGAAAACTCGTGTGACGTCACTGCACGCTACACTTTTTAGCGGCCAGTGACGTCACCAGCCATCACTTCTGATCTTTGATGCCTATTATATTTGTCAATTTTTATTGATTTGATAAAACAAAATATACGAAATGTAAAACGTATATAATAAACCTATCCAATATTTGTCTATAATCTGAATGACGGACTAATTAGTTTTTTTTAGTCAAATACCCTATTATTTATATCATAGTAAAGTTATCCGCAAACAAATATAAAAAAACATATAACCTCCTCCCTTTTGAAATCGGTTAAAAAAACGAACACCAAAATGAACATCAATAACAGAGACACTTTATGATCAGATCAACTTTCTTAAAATTGGTTAAAATTTTCATAAATATGCATTTATAATTTTTTTAATGTTTTATGATTTATTTTATAAATAATTTTAAAAATAATAATAATAATAATATTTTTATTTCTTTTATCATCTTTTTAGTTATTTATTTTTTATTTTTATTTATTAATATATATTTTTTTATTTTTTTGTTTTTTTAATTTTTTTAATTTTTTTTAAATTTTTATGTTTTAATAACTTTTTTTTTGTCGTGCGTCGGAGCTGACACACACACTTTTTTTTACAATTTTCGTATTTGTTTTATTAAACGAGAATAATAATATAATTTTAATCTTGCCTGAGCCCAAAAAAACATCAAATCTTTTTTTTATTAAGGTTTCCTGTCTGCAGTAATTTATTTGACCCTGATTACGTTTTCCCTTAAAATAATAAATAATGATAAATTAACCTTTATTATATTATTTTTCTATCCCTTTGACCATCTGACTTAGCTAACTTCCAATCTACAAAACTAACTTCCAACCCTGAAGTTACAGTCATAACATATTTAGTTGTAAAGGTCTAATCAATACAAATTAAGTAAGCCCAAACACATGACAGTTGCTTCCGATGTGGATTCCCTTGATTCTCTGTCATCTCCATCATCAGGTCAGGCCCAAATTTTCACGGTTTTATAGTGTCATCCGATATAAATACGAGTATCAAGTTTTCACCCGAAGCGTGCCTTCAATTTTCGATAATTGGCCGAAATTCTTAGAATCACAACAATGAGACACACAACAACAATGAGATTACATAGGCAGCATATTCTTTCATATAAAAAAAGAATGGTCAAAATCGATTCATTAACGATAAAGTTATCAGCGAGCACACATAAATCGAATTGAGAACCACACTTTTGGGAAGTCGGTTAAAAAATAAAATATGCAAAATTTTTATTATGAAGTATCATCAACATTTGTTTCAGTCTATAATAACCAAAAGTATTTGGGCGCACCAATAAACAAAAATAAAAGTGCCATGTCTGTTACTTCTGTGTTCTATGAATTTAACTTTTATTTGTAAGTACTTCGTCCGCCAGACGGCGCTAGTAATATTTTGCGAAGTATTGTAGAGGTGGGGCGCGATGAAGAGGGAGCAAATGCTCGAGGTCATTTGCTGAGGGTACGACCTTAAGCAGTTCACTATGCAGAGTGGTGCTGATAATACGACAATAAATGAAAATACGATAATGCTGGTTCATAGGAGTAATCCTAAACTTTAGAAAAAAAACCTAGCATCAAAAATAAAAAAATGCAGATATTAAACAAACTTAATACCATAAAATTGTAAACGGAATAGAACATCCTTTAAAATATTGGTTCACTGACCTCCGATCAGGGGCAGCGCGGTACCGTCGGGCTGAGGACCGGGGGAGTCCGACGCCCGTCGCTAGGGCCGGAGTAGGCGTGTAATGGCTGTTCCTACACGCCTACTTGATAGAAGGAGGGGGGGAAGAGGGACCCGCCGATCTCGCGCGCGGCGGGTCAGGGCCTGCCGGGGATGCGGCGTTATGGCAAACTAGAACCCGCACCCCTGGTCATAGGCAAGAAGAGGAACGCTCCAGTGGTTTTAGCCGGTGAGAGCCCGGCACACCCTCCGTCAACCCCCAGACGGAGGACGGTCTGGTAAAGATTTCCACTGGGTGAACAAAAAAAAAAAAGGGGGGGCAGCGCGGTCCTGTATCGACTGGCTTTTTTCGCGCCATTATTATTAAAGTTTAGTACCTACCGCTGGACGCGGCGGTCATCAACCTGTAAGCGCTTCCTTATCAACATGTATACTTACATCATGCAGAAAATGTGAAAAATTAAAAATAATTTCCTGTGACTAAAGTAATGGATATATTTATTTGATTTTTTATGGGTAGACTAAGAATGTGCTGAGGTACACGATGTTTAATTTATTGTCGTGCTGTCATTACCACTTTGTATATTTTACGAAACAAGGATCAAAGATCTTATAAACGTTTGAAATAACTTTATGTGAGCCCGTGTGGTGTGGTACCGGACTTAGCATAGTACCACTACCAAAGTACCAACCCATATCCACCCGCTAAGGGAACTCTCACCAGGGAAGCGGGCAGCAGCGCTTCTCCTGTGGAATATCATATTACTGCGATCCCCAAACTTCCTGCCAAGCTTGAGGATTGTGCCAAGCCCCCCAATGGAATGAAAGCCTTGGGGGAGGACTTTGTCCAGCAGTGGACGTCTAGGCTGAGAAGAACAAAAAATGATAAGTTAATTTAACGTCTTTTTATAGTTTCATGTCTATACTAGTTATACTAGAACAACAGCAGAAATACTGTGTTTGGTTAAAACGCAGTTTTCAACGGGTTCTAGGTTAGTAGTACCGTAGACCTATATGTAGACGCTGATAAACATTAATGATACTTATCGACGCTTGAAAGGCAATCATATCTAAGCGACAAAAAATCGTAAATTGAGATGTATACACCATTCGAACCGCCAGATTTTTCTGCGTCGTTTGGTGTTTAAACCTAACTCAATTTACGAATTTTTGTCGCTTAGATATGATTGCCTTTCAAGCGTCGTTATGTAATAAACTCAGTTTCAAATTTTTTGTAGATGTGCCAATATACAGTATGTTAACTAACAGAGGGCGTTCCCGTTAACCCGAAATAGTATAGCATACATATATGCTAAAAAAAATATTTCCATTCGAAAACAAAATGTTTTAAAATTTTTTCCAATATGAAAATATTCAATAAAAATTTTAAATTGAGATGAGTTTTAAATTGAATTGAGATTGACAAAAGAAACACACTGTACACGCGAACATGAAAGACGGCAACGTCGCAATTTATTTATACATGACGACTACTATTTTGATTTAAAACAGGAGGTTTCAAATTTATTTCCAATTAGAATTTTTTTTTATTCGGATTTTTTTATGATTATTTTTCTATGCTAATATTTTTATTTTAATCTATTAATGATATATATCAACGAGTTTAAGGGAACGCCCTCTGTTATTTAACATACTGTATAACTTACTTAGGTAGGTTCTAATGAGGGATACGAAAGGATCCATGAACTTACTTAGATATGTAATTCTGAGGCCAAAGCTCCATGGCTGTCAATTAAACCATGTAAATAAATCTACTAGAATATCATTGTCACAGCATCTTCATTAAAATACTATGACTGATTATTGCTTGAAAAATCCGTTTGTACCTACTGGCTGATAGAGGCGTGTTCACAGACAAAGCATTTAGTCAATCTATATCATATAATGATCCATTAGCACTTACTGAATTTGTCTACATTGGAAATAAATAATTCACCCTAAAATATCCCGAGTTATTATAATTATTTAACATAACGCCATCTCTGATACAACTAAAGAAACTGTAACTGTGAGTACTAGTAGAGACATCTGTACTTGCTTTATAGAACTAGAACGCAACACTTTGCGCCGATTTGCGACGTCTTGGCAACATAGGTTTGCCAGTACCCGCTCGAAGGGCTAGCGATTTCTATAATGAGCCTGTAGATGGCGTTGCAAGTCAGATCAGAACTATTATTACTGTGTTTTTGTGGATGGTGTGTGTTACACTCAATCTTTTTATTATTATTTTCTTTATTTCAAAATATTCACATATTAATTATATTTTTAAATAATAGAATATAAAACCATTTAAAAATACAAAGATAGTAGTCCACCGGTATCGGGAACAGGGTCCAAGCAAGCAGTGCTCCAGAGAATGGAACCTCCCTACAATGCGAGCTTTGTCCAGAAGTACCAGTGTCTGAATCAGACCCTTGATGATCCAGCTGCCTAATGAGACCTCCTGAGGTGTTGGCTGAGGCTCTTGGCTATTAAGCCATTTGCTGTCACGATTATCGGTAGGTACGATGATTTCTGAATTCACGTCTTACATGTCAACAACCTCGCGGGTCAATTCAAGACACTTGATTTGTTTATTTTTCTCGGCTTTTACGAGGTTTTCATCATGCGGGATGGTTATGTCAACAATCATTTTTAATTTTTCTCTATAGGCTGACGAAGAAGAAGAAGCTAATGCTTTAGCAATAAAGTTGAAAATCTATTAAGTAAATCTGATTGATTATAGTACCTACCTTGGTCTCTATTTTGTAAAGTACACTAACATATAATAAAATATGAAAAAACAAAACATCGAATGTAAGCAGCAGTATTTTATTTTCCCGTAGAATACAAATCATTGTAAATTGAAACAACAATTATACTTATCTTAAAATTATAATCTGACTGAAAGGTGTTGTGTCATATAAAATTATGTGTGAATAAAAAAAACGAAGCGTTTATCGAGAAAGGCTACGATCATACCCCAGGGCCTGTAGCCAATGTAACATCGCTTCGTAGCGAAGCGAAATTGAATACCAAACCAACCAAGCAACGGCGGGAACGATTGACCACGTGATTTATCGCGTCGCGTGGTCAATCGTTCCCGCCATTGGTTGGTTTGGTATTCGATTTCGCTTCGCTACGAAGCGATGTTATATTGGCTACAGGCCCAGGCCACAGCGTTAGGCGGAGCGCGTGAGGTAGCGAGATTCCCAGCACCCTTAACGCTTCAAGCCGCTGCAGGAAACGCCCTGGTCGGGAGACAACATTGAATGATTGAACTGCCGGCCACAGTAGGCGCGGGCTTGAAAAAAGGTTCTCTTAATGCTTCTGAGCCGACAGTTTTGCTGGTGATAGTTACGGTCCTAGTTTAGTGTGTCCTAGGGGTATACTGGTAAAAACAAATCCCGCTCCCCTCCCTGCACAAGTATGCCAATTCTAGTAATTTAAAACATGTTTAAAACGTTCAAAATCTAGTCTTAGGTCCGTATTACAGAACGTCACTCAAAACTCAAGCTCTACTTATGTAAGTCTCGTTTGAAGCCATTTGATTGGTTGAAACTAGTTTTAAGTAATGCTTAAACAGAGATCAATGCTTGAGTTTCCTTCTGGAATACGCACCTAAGTCTCACTTCGGCGACAAAAAATTAATGTCAGAAACTTGTCAAAATGTTGGGGAAGTATTAAATATTTGACAGATTGAGACTCAGATCAGAATGTGAACGTTCTTACAATTACGAGAATTACCCCTAAGGTTACTTCATTTTGCTAAAAGTTACTCCACGATATACTTACTTCGTGCTTTACTTCAGCTGAACGTATGCATCAGTAGGAACTGGGCCCATATGGGTTATCATGGCCTCGTAGGTGAATTACCTACGCTGGACGAGAGTTATTGAAAAGGACCGAGACAAAAAAAGTTTTTTTTTTTTTTTTTTTTTGAACTCAGCGCATCCAGATCTATATGATTATCTATAGTGGTGAGGGTTTTGAGCAACTTCGGGCACATACATACATACAGACAGACATACAAACATACGCACTTTATAATAATGGATAGAGTTGAATGGCGTGAAATAGGGGAGGCTTATGTCCAGCAGTAGACTGCTATAGGCTGAGGCATGGTTGGCGTAGTCGCGGGTTCGACTTTGGATTTGTATGGTCTACAATTACTTGTTCCGGGTTTGGCTGTGTGTGTATGTGAGTTTATGTATATGTTTGTAAACGCAGCTGCGACACAGGAGAAGTCCTAAGTGTGAAGCCACGTCAAAAAAAAGTAGGCATAAATAGTTACAGTTTCTTCTCTATACCTAGAGATATATTATGTACTTTTGGGAATGGCCAGCGTCAACATTCTAATTAACAGTTTATTCTCTATATTCTAGTTCTGTCTCAATAATACGAGACCAATACAAAATAAAAAATTAATCTCCAAGAATAAATAATAAATAATAATATATAATCTGTAAGCAACAATAATAATTTAAGTCAACCGGGGCAATTGCGTCTAATCGAAATTATTTTAAATCTATTTGAAAACCTCCTCTCCTGCCATCTATACGTTATAGTTTTTTATTCAAAGTAAACAAAACAAGGTGGCAGGAGAGGTAGGTTTTCAAATAGATTTAAAATCATTTCGATTAGACGCAATTGCCCCGGTTGACTATATAACTTGCTAGTCATACCCATTATGTTACACGTTGTATATACCCTTTGGTATATACCCTTTTTGTTACACGTTGTATACAACGTGTAACAAAAAGGGTATATACACACCAAGGGCATGGCATCTTTAGATGATATCAAACGATATCGGAAGAGTTTCAAGTAAAATTAAATACTCAAAAAATTGGTACCAAATTTTCGGTTTCGTGTGTTTCTTAAAATAAAATCATAACAAACGTGGCAGCACACTACATATGTTAATAACTACTCGTTACCCGTCACGTTACTTGCCAAAATCCGATAAATGTCTTCAATATCTCTGTGCGACTAGTATGATAGTAGCCTATCACAGGCGGTGTTTTTCCTCATAACTTCCTAACATAAAGAGATAGAATTAAAAAACCCTTCCAATATCGTTTGATATCATGTAAAGATGCCATGCCTTTATTATGTATATACCCTTTATGTTACACGTTGTATATATAACGGCGCGAGACTGGTTAATTTTGAATATAGTGATCTGTTTTGTGTCAGTATCAATTGTCCGTAAAATACTCTACTATTTTTTGAAATTAATCGGTCGGTATTCGGAAAAATTATGATTTTTATTAAGAGCGGGTAACACCATGGAGCCAATGGTAACACCGACTGGAGGTTGCGTTTGACTTAGTGATCGACCGTTTGCGCGGGCATTATTCCTTGCTCAAGCTTCGATCGAGTAGGTTGGTCATACTCAAACTCTCGATCTTATCTGTTTTAATCTGAGATTATCATTGTATTCACTTAATATTAAAATGATCTAAGTGTCTGAACAGTTAAAATTATAAGAATCGAACATCACACTATAGTTATTGTCCAACGTTTTCTCGAAATAACGCCCACGATGGATGCTCATGCGGATGAGAAGACACCTCAACTACCCGGAACTTCGGCCCCACTTTCCTGACGGTTTTCCCCGTCATATATATATCTCATAATGATCGATTTTGACAAGTATCGTAATCTACTAACAAAATTAAAACTTAACAGTGGTCAACCAATGACACACGACTCCATACTAATAAATGTTCAGGTTGAGTAGTAGTTTTTAGAAAATTATTTCCACTAATGGTTTTTATAATAATTCCAATACCACAATGTCATTCTATCACCATTCCATTACGAGACGACTGAGATAATTGATCGATCATTATGAATTTAGCAGATTACGAAATTTAAGCACAATGACAATGGAATCGTGTTGGAATGATAAATTTATAAAAATGGCAGACGAGGGCCCCCGGTTTGCAGTAAAACCTTCACTCTTATTAAATCAAGAGATTTAATAGGTTTATTGTTATAGAATCGTCGTGTTCCGGCATGATGTGTTGTGTTGCGATGTGTGCCGGGTACAATGCGCCATATGTTGTTGTGTCGGGAGTTTGGTCGTGGAGGGTCTCCAGATCAATCTCCCTCTGGGTTAAACATTGCATCACCTCGCTCAACTGCCGTCTTCATTTCTATTCACTCAGTTTTTTGAGTGAATGGGCTTATGAAACTAGCGCGCTTTACCATCAACGATTGCATCACTGCTTACTATAAGGCGGGATTGCGATACAGCACTAGTTTATAATTATTAAAATTAAAAAAAAGAAAATTCTTGTCTATAAGCAAGCACATATCGAGAAATGCTAGAAAAAAAGAGTTTCTCGTTCTTCTGCATAAATTTCTTTGTTTCTTAATGGGCATCTACCATAAACTTTCTGCCTATTTGACTTAAATTCTGACAATTTCAAAGTACCTTTAAATATTTTAATTTTAATTAATGCTTTGAGTGTTTCTAAACTATGCAAATCGAATCAGCTCAACCATTGAAGAGACAGTTAATAAAGAGACAAGAATCTTGTACCCTAAACATTTAAGTACCATTTAACATTTTTAGGGACTACCTTCAAAACAGAACTCAGTGTGTAAAAATACAAAATTACCTCAGTAAAGAGGAACCAGTGACATTCGGCGTTCCCCAAGGCAGTGTGCTTGGCCCCGCCTTGTTTCTTATTTACGTCAATCAACTCTGTAATTTGAGTCTGGAGAGTGGAAGAATCGTGGCGTTTGCTGATGATACCGTTCTTACCTTCTCGGGTGACACTTGGGATGACACCTTTGATTCTGCACAAAAAGGGCTAAATCGTGTTCTGCAATGGCTCAACAGACACATTCTCACAATCAATACCGACAAAACTAAAATTCTTACGTACAGCTTACGAAATTCGACTCAACCTCCAAATTCATACGCTTTGATAGCGCACTCATGTTTACTGTCTGGCACTGCGACATGTACATGCCCAGAATTAGAACGTTGTCGAACCATCAAATATCTAGGTGTGATTCTTGATGATGGTCTGGGCTTTGCGCCTCATATAGAACTACTGACCAAAAGAATCAGAAAGCTGATTTTTGTCTTTAGTAGTCTTCGCCACATCGCAGAACCTCATATTATTAGGTGTACATATTTTGCTCTCTGTCAGTCTCTCTTAACTTACTGTATATGCACTTGGGGTGGTGCACCCAAAACGGTACTTTTGAAGCTCGAACGAGCTCAGAGAGCCGTTCTGAAAATTAGTACCTTTCGGTCCATCCTCTTCCCAACTGAAGAGCTATATAGGAGCTGTAAAGTCCTTACAGTCAGACAATTATTTATACTGCATGTACTACTATATCAGCATCAAAGAACCTCTTATGAAATAATCACCACAAGACGCATAGACAAGGTTTGCCAACCCTTCCGCTGCAAGTACTCTTTTACAAGAAGATTTCCCTGTTTCCAAGGCCCTCACCTATACAATAGTCTTAACAAAATTCTGAACTTTTTCTCACTCCCTATAATGTCTTTTAAAAAGAAAATTAATACTTGGCTGCAAACGCTTAATTACAACAAAACTGAAAGTTTATTGTTGACTCAATACAGCTCCCGTTAAACTTCATTCTATCATCATCACTCAAACATCGACACGAACATACCCTCGTTTGCTGTATAATCTTTTAAATTACATAATTATTTATTTTGTGTTTTCATTTTTGCATCTTCAATTTTCTGTCATCCCTTAGTCTTTGTCATCTATTACTATTACTAGTATACGTTTGGATTAGTTGTGACACGACCGTGTAGTCAGGAGGCCTGGAGACCTGTAACACAGGTTGTCCTAGTACAGGCTCCAGTTTCCACTACATCGTTATATCATATATGTATACTTAATTTTGTGTTAAACTTATGTTTAATTATGTGGTGGAAAAAATAAACGTTTATTATTATTATTATTATTATTATTATTTCGAAAACCTAAATACAAACTTCATCTGACTTCTACCATCCCTGAACTAGTAAACTTCTAAACTGTGTACTTCTAAGGGTCGAAAATTAACATTTGAATAAGGCTTAAGTAGATAAGTTGACCCGTAGTGGTGGCCTTTGGACTAGGGCTTTGGCCTTGCTGTTAGCTTAGGACCTTTGATATATGGTTCAAAGAGCATATATAGAATCTCATGAGAAATATCCACTGTTATTACAAGAGTGAGGTTTCAATTAATATAGTTTTTTTTTTTATTTTTGCGATATTTTTGATTTTGGTTTTAAGATGTGTTGATATCCTTACTAATATTATAAATGGGAAGTGAGTTTCATTGTTTGCTTGTTCCGCTTTCACGATGTAACTACAGAACTGATTGCTTTGAAATTTTGCAGACGGAAAGTTAGAAGTCCGGATTAAATAACAGGGTACTTTTTATTCCGGAAAAATTTAATATTCTCGAGGGACATCTAAAAACCGCGATATAACTGAACTTTTTTTTTTTTAATTATTATAAACTAGTGCTTGACTGCAATCCCGCCTGAAAGATAGAGTCTACTATTGCATAGTAATTATAAACTTTCCTTTCATGAAACAGAGTAAAGTGCTATGTATTTATTGTGAAATAAATACTTATTATTATTATATAAAAAACAAGGCCGCCTTATTCATGCAATACTTGGAACTGGTTTTAATAAAACTTTTTTCACATAAAAACAATCGACTTCCAAAATAAAATCACTTTAATTTTTTAAGCTTGAAAGTCTAACAACCAAGGTGACAGAAGATACTTAGTAAATCTGTGTGCAAGCACCTAAAACATAAAAGAAAATCTGGCTATAAAACTGACTTATGTTAATGGGGGAAGAAAAAAACATTGGGCCAAATTAGGACCCCACTTTTCTCAAATTGCTTACAGTCAGTTGAAAATTCACCAAAAATCACTCATAAATCTTGCATTAGATTGGAATTGGCCTACTCCATGGGCCTACTTGTGCGGTTAGGTGAGCGTGTTTTGTTTTAGGAGCGTCCCCCTAGGACACCCAAGACTAGGACCATAATTGTCACCAGCAAAATTGTCGGCTTTTAAGCAGTAAGAAGACCTTTTTTCTCGGTGGTAGGCCATAACATCTGCTGCCGGCAGAAGTTACTACCCACCAGACGAAGTCTTGCCGCTAAGCGATTAGTCGTGTTCCGGCATGATGTCTGGTGAAGCCGTACGGAGGACGCGTCTGAGCAATTGTGTTGCGATCTGTGCCGGGTACGATGCGCCAAATGTTATTGTGTCGGGAGATTGATCGTGGAGGGTTTCCAGATTTGTCTCCCTCTGGCGCAACATCGTTGGTCGTGTTGTAGGGTTTAACATTGCATCACCTCGCTCAACTGCCGCCTTCCTTCCTTCATTCATTCCTTCTTTCATTTATAAGTGAATAGGCTTAATAAACTTGCGCGCGTTATCATCAACGATTGCATCACTGCTTACCATCAGGCGGGATTGCAGTTAAGCACTAGTCTATATTTAAAAAAAAAAATAGTTTTAACCTACAGTATCATAATACGATAATGAAATACGTTACGTTTGCCTCTGCAGTCGAAAAAAGAGAAATGTCAAACAGGTATAAAGTATGGCTCTAGGAGGGGTTCGTAGAATAATATCAGCAGCACAGGTTAAGTTACGCTTGCCGCGGTTGATCTGTGGATGGATGACCAACTTTAGCTGACATTTGGAATTGTGTCGGTACGTGTAGTAGAAGCCGGTGAACCTGTTTCACCAAGGAATATCGTATTAGCCGGTAACTTGGTTATGGAGATCAGATCAGACAGGTATTCGATCCCTGTAGAGTACTGTGTGGCTACCATGAGTTTTCATTACGAAGACTCGATCCTCGATATCGATCGCGTTTAACTCATCGATTGGCCCGCTTCAGTTGAAGAACTCTCAACCAATGAGAGCGCCAAACGCGGTCGATGCGTATGATCGAGTCTCGTAATGAAAACTCATAGTAGCCACACTGGTGATGCATTCGGTTACATTAGATGCCGATCTGACTAAGCCTAGGCAGATAATGGAATTTATGGGTCGGCTGCCGGCAAAGTTACCACCTAGAGACAAAGTTTTGCCGCTAAGCGATCCGTCATGTTCCGGCATGATGTCTGATGAAGCCGTACAGAGGATGGGTCTGAGCAGTTGTGTTGCGATGTGTGCCGGGTATGATGTACCATATGTTGTTGTGTCGGGAGTTTGGTCGTGGAGGTTCTCCAGATAAATCTCCCTCTAGCGCAGCATCGTTGGTCGTGTTGTTAGGTTTAATATTGCATCATCTCGCTCAACTGCCGTCTTCCTTCCTATTCAGTCAGTTCTTTTGAGTGAATAGCCTCTTAATAAACTAGCGCGCTTCACCATCAACGATTGCATAACTGCTTACCATCAGGCGGGATTGTGGTTAAGCACTTAGTTTATGGTGATAAAAAAAGACATACCAAAAGCATACCTCTACATAAATACGTCAAAATATTTCTCCTGAAATGAACATGAATTTCGTTGTATCGTTTGTGTCATGTTTGCCGCAAATTAACTCGTATCCCTGCTGTTTTTTTCTAATAAACACATTCTGACATTGTAGCATGTAAGCTTTTATTTTACGTAGTGTGGATCCGTTCGTCCGCCACTGGACATGATGCAATAAATCAAAGCGGATTACTGTGGCGGCTACACGTGTCAACAGCAGCGCAAATTTCGAAGTGTTGACACGGAATAATTGATGTCACTACCGCGGGCTTGAACCCGATTGATGCTTCATTGGATAACTTCGAAACATTCCGGGAATTTGAAATGAGTGAGATTTTCACCTTTATCGGAGTTACTGTATACAGAAATGGGAATATGTACTATCTATACTTAATATATAAAGCTGAAGGGTTTGTTTGTTTGTTCGCGCTAATCTCGGGAACTACTGGTCCGATTTGAAAAATTCTTTTTGCGTTAGATAGCCCATTAATCCACTAGTTTATTAAGCCTATTCACTTAAAAAACTTAGGAATAGGAAGGATGACGGCAGTTGAGCAAGGTGATGCAATATTAAACCCAAGACCAACACAACCAAACGATGCTGCGCTAGAGGGAGATTGATCTGGAGACTCTCCACGACCAAACTCCCAACAACATTTAGTGCATCGTACCCGCCACACATCGCAACACAACTGCTCAGACCCGTCCTCCGTATGGCTTCACCAGACATCATGCCGGAACACGACGAATCGCTTGGCGGCAAGACTTTGTTCGGGGGGGTCGAAACTTCTGCCGGCAGCCGATGTTATGGCCTACCAGCGAGAAATAACATCACGATACGACTAATAAGAGTGGAGCATAACTAACTCCACGCGAACGAAGTCGCTGGCGGCCGCTAGTCATTAATATTACGACCAGTTTCATAAGAGAATTTTATTGCCTTGTTGTTTTACTTGAGTTATCTTAGCGTTTATAAGCTATAGTAATTATTAGGTATAACTTGACTTTACTATATAAATTGTTGAAAACGTAGTGCAGAGAAAAACTGCTTTAAGTCTGTGTTAAGTTCTTACTCGGCGAATCTAGTGTCACATTTGAACAATTTCTTTTATTTTAAAACAAAATTGCATAAAGTAGTTCGCCAACATTTTATTAGGTACATGTAGCAACAGATCTAATTCTAATTAAGTTATTAATTTAGGTTTTCTCGGTGGTAGGCCATAAAATCGGCTGCCGGCAGAAGTTACCACCCACCAGACAAAGTCTTGCCGCCAAGCTATTCGTCGTGTTCCGGCATGATGAGACATGATGTCTGGTGAAGAGGGTCTGAGCAGTTGTGTTGCGATGTGTGCCGGGTACGATGCGTGAAATGTTGTTGTGCTGGGAGTTTGGTCGTGGAGGGTCTCCATATCAATCTCCCTCTGGCGCAGCATCGTTGGTCGTGTTATGGCTAACATTGCACCAACTCGCGCAACTGCCGTCTTCCTTCCTATTCACTAAGGTTTTTTAAGTGAATGGGCTTAATAAACTAGCTTTACGCTCAATCCTTCTCTATATGAGAGGAGGCCTGTGCCCAGCAGTGGGATGATAAAAAGGTTGATGATGAAATGATAAGGAAGAGTGGAAAAGTATCTTAATTACATAACTTAGGTACTACTAAATTGACTAACTTACTACATTGTTTGTGAGCTACTTTGTGAAATTTTGTTTTAAAATAAGAGAAATTGTTCAAAATACAGTATGATAACTAACAGAGGGCGTTCCCGTTAACCTGAAATAGTATAGCATACATACATGCTAAAAAAAATATTTCCATTCGAAAACAAAATGTTTTAAATTTTTTTCCAATAAGAAAATATTCAATAAAAATTTTAAATTGACATGTAAAAGAAACACACTGTACACGCGAACTTGAAAGACGGCAAGGTCGCAATTTGTTTATGATACTACGCTACTATTTTGATTTAAAACAGGAGGTTTCAAATTTATTTCCAATTAGAATTTTTTTTATTCGGATTTTTTAATGCTTATTTTTCTATGCTGATATTTTTATTTTAATCTATTAATGATATATATTAACGAGTTTAAGGGAACGCCCTCTGTTATTTAACATACTGTATAATTAATGGTAACACTAGTTCCGACACAGTTTTAAACATTTAAATAAAAACATTTCTATTAATTACTACCTACCATAAAAATAAACATTGACAGACATTCACACAGACGAGCTACAAATGACAGTTTAGGTACCTACACTATTAGTATATGCGCTGCTGAATGATTCACACAATCACACCCAATTAGGACGCCGCCTTATAGGTACTATAATTTGTGCACCCACAATACAGGAGAAATAACTACGGAAACGAACAAAAAAAAAAAAAAGGTCAAAGTAATGTATCAACTCAGTGCGTGTCAACTCGACGTGTATCGCACGACAGCGCCACACCGTGATGTCGCGCATTCCATGCCGGGGAGACCGGAATGTTCCCCAAACAACAACAGAACCAAAATGCAATAAAAACTCAATAAATTTTCCTCCTTAGGTTTGACAGTAATGATAAATACAGGATGGCTGGAACAACGATGCGCAAACTGTAACCATTAATAAAATTTATTGTAGAATATCTTTCTTTCTTTCTCATAGGGCTTCGCACGGTTTGTGCATTTAGCCAATGTCACGTAATGAATTATTCATGTCGAAAAAGACGGCCGCGCGGACCGAACACGGAGGATTTGGTTCAAAGCCATGATGAGGCCACTATGCTACAATATTTCACTGTTCTTTATGAATTATTCACTGAATGCACTTTTTACTACATAAATCACGCATTTTTATTTAGTAAACGACACTATAAATAATTTAAAAGTCCAATGAAAAACGAGCGTGGCACTCATCTTGGCTTCCCGCCAAAAACTCCTTGTAGAATATCAGATGAGACGTAATAATTTTACATTGTTTCTCAAAAAAGTAAAAAAAAACTGCTTTAAAATGCAATACCTACACGGTTAAAATTCTGGAATAGCACTTTTTAATTTAGGAGTCAAAAATACTAGCTCTGGACAATTCAAAATTATCTACTGTAGTCATAGTAAGGATCACAATGTTCCTATCACTCTTTGCAAAGCCAGCTTGACTTTGACCCCGTTACAATTTTAAAAGTTTTAGTTAGCTACAAAACCTCAGAAATATATAATTTAATGAATTTATCCTAGTCGCCTATGCCAGCCTCCGTGGTGTAGCGGTAGCGGACGCGGCCGCTGCGCAAGGTGGCGCGGGTTCGATCCCCGCACAGTGCAAGTATTTGTAGGCATGAATATGAATATTTGCACTGGTCTGGTCATGTCTCGGAAAGCACGTTAAGCCGTTGGTCCCGGTTGCCAGACGAACATTTAGTGGCAGTCGTTACAGGTTGTTGGAGCCCTCAAAAGTCCAACAATTGCTTTAACTGCAATGCTTCGATGTCGCCTTCGGGTTGTGAAGGTCAGACGGCAGTCGCTTCACGGAAAATGTCGAAGTTTAGCCATATCAGCAGTTGGACTGGTAAAGCGATAAGAGCTCGGATGCGACTGGGATTAACGCTGGGATAATGATGATGATGATGATCCTAGTCGCCTATGCTTCTTCTCTGTATGAGAGGATACCTGAGCCCAGCAGTAGGTCAATAAAAAGGTGGATAATGATTGATGATCCTAGTCGCCTCCATCAATTATTGTGAAGATCTGATGACCCCATTAGGACACCGGGAGAAATCAACTCAACCACGGTTTATGACGTTCAATAATTATTCCTAAAAATCATACTACGTATGTATTTTAAATCTAGCGACTAATTTCTTCTAATCTAAAACTAACTTAATTTTAGTGTTGTATTTCCTGTCAAAATTTTTGATTCGTTCACGCACAAACGAGTACCATGGCTTTGTCCCGATTAAAAAAAAAACAGTTTTTTTTCTTTTAACCATTCACAATTGCTATACTTTTATAACCTAATAAGATTTTAAAGGAAAAATTGATTAATTTGTTATTTACACAAAAAAGCACAATGTGAACAATACTAGAAAAACAATCCTATCAGCTGATTTAAGAGAGTTCGCATCAGGGGTCAACGTCACACCTACAAACAAGCACGGTGGCAGGCTTGCAACGTTCAAAGGCCGAGGCGACACTTTTTTTAAACACTGATTTTTTTGTAACCGCTTATCAACAACATAAATGACCATCATAATTTTGTTAGTGGCATGCGGTGTAGCCTTTTCGCGAAGTGTTCGTTACGATGTCAGATACACCTTGTATAGGTAGCTAATGCAAGAAAAGCGTTTTTTTTTTATTATGGCCTAGTCGTGGATAAAATATTAACGATTACGTACTTGGTACATTATTTGGCGTACGTATGTTACTTTAACCAACAATTCGAAACAGCCGTCTCTTACGTACTTCTACGCTAAGGGAAATGCTTTAATGGCTAAGTAGCTTTAATTATAAATAGACCACGCGAAGGTCGTAAGATCTACCCACGAGAATCTTCTTGAATGTTTAATAAAAAAATCCATTTAATTCTTGGCGAATACAATAGAGAACACAGTAGAGGAATACCTTCGTGGAGCTGCTAAATATAGATGGTTACAATAACTTATTGTTAGAAGTAACTTTTTCAGAATTAGATTCTGCTGAATATTTTTAGAAGAATAATTATGCTTCTATAAATGTATATTACTAGCTACTGTCCTTGAATACACCCGCGTGAATATTGTTCCTTCGGTCGACCTATCCTATTGCAACGCATCTCATCACCTGCCCACGCTATTTCCACGTTTTCTCTTAGCGTTCTTTCAGAGATTTTTTTTTAATAATTCTAAACTATCGCTTGACCGCAATCTCGCCTGATGGTAAACAGTGATGCGATCGTTGATGGTAAAGCGCGCTAGTTTATTAAGAGCCTATTCACTCTAGCCTTGAAGACACTCAAATTGTAGTGTGACGGAAACACCGCCGCTGGCAAATTGTTCCAGTCCCTCGATGTACGCGGTATAAAAGAAGAGGCGGAACGCTTCGTTCGGATCGTTTTGGTGTCAACAACGTAAGGGTTCACGGGAAACCTTGCCGTACGACGGGTCGTCCGATCATAGAACGGAGTTGGGGGAATTAAATCATGCAATTCCCTTGCACACTCCGCTTCGGAGCTCCGTCCTAATTATCATAATACTTTTATTGTAAAGAAAACCTACCGGGTCAAAGGAATACCGTTATAAAAATAACAAATTCTAACATCACGCTAGTAATCTTCGAAGTAAAGCAGAGCTAGGGCACTAAGAAACGCCGTTATGCGCAGTGCAGAACACTTGCAATCCAAGTTAAATAAGTATCAACTTTATTTAAGTCACAATTAAGTTCTTTGCAGAATGACAAGTAGGTACTGTTGAAGAAGCCATAAATATGACGACGTTAGAGATAGCGGAGCGGTAGGGTCGTCACCATTTTGGTGTGGTGGTAATGGTGGTCCATTTCGTAGGTAAAGTTTTACACATTAAAGCACAAAGTCTAAATATACCCTCCAATTTTGACAATAACAATTTCAATAGGCAAACCGACAGTTTCGCCCCAGAGAAGTGCCTTAGTCCGCGTCTCAATGCGAAGTGACCGTTTGATAATCCCCACTTATCAAAACGACCCGATCTACGTGCCGCCATTACAAAATAACGTCACAGCGTTTTCCCTACTACTACATAAATCGAATGAGCAACTTTCATTAAAATGATATCATTATCCACGTCAAATATATTTGAAGTTATTGCTTCAACAAAACTTTACTTTCTAGGAATTCAAGTTATTTTCGAACTTGTTATTAGTTTTATCCCTTAATACAAGTTTTTCTAGGGTTTTGGTTGCAACATCTACCTTATTTGTTGTTATTATTTATGTAAGGCAAGTGTACCTACAGACTTCCCCTTTATTTATAAACGTTGTTAAACGTTAACCAGTGATGAGCGACTGTTTAACCATACATTTTTTGACGTTTGCATGTCACTTAACTTTAATCATCCTTACTAATATTATAAATGGGAAAGTGAGTTTGTTTGTCTGTTTGTTCCGCTTTCACGCCGTAACTACTGAACCGATTGATTTGAAATTTTGCAGGCGTAAAGTTAGTAGTCCGGATTAAATAATAGGGTACTATTTATCCCCAAAAAAATTGATGTTCCCGAGGCAAATCTAAAAAGGGCGATATAACCGAACTCCAGGCGGGCGAAGCCGCGGGCGGAAAGCTAGTCGTTTATAAATACATATTTTTATTGTTAACAATATTTTTTTTTAATAATTATAAACTAGTACTTTACTGCAATCCCGCCGGATGGTAAGCGAATTGCGAATTTTTTTTTCATAACCTCAAATTTGTTTACATGCTTGGCGATTATGTCGTATAGTTACTCAATAGTATACTCATATCGGCCGTTATGTATAGGATGGGCTTATTGCCATCATCCGGGAACGAATCCAGACCCCGGGCTGCTACTAAATAATTCCTAATGGAAAAACGTAATGACACTTTTTCCGAGCGGCGAGTCAAACGGAGGACCTCATGTTTATAGATAGAAGTAGTAAATAACATTAACGACAGCACTGAGGAGGATCCTTGCGACCTTTAATCCGCCGGGAATACCACCATTGCTACACCTGTGATTGTGTGTGATTTTTTGTGCCAGGGCCACGGTTTCTTTTTTAAACTACCCGCAACTCTGACCCAGGAGGCATCGGTCTTCGTGGACCCCGTCACGATGTGCTGACATCTCTTTGAGGCGCGGTGAAACACGACGCGCCGTCGACTCAGGCCTGGTCCTTAGCGGGCAGCGAGCTGCCCACTGCTCACCGCCCATACGGTGTGACCTTCATCTTACATTTGTCATTGCTGATATTCACTATTTTAGGTTCTAAGCAGGCGTCCCGCGGTTTAACCCTTGTAGGTTTTATCCCTTGGGAATACCGGGATGAAAAGTATCGTAACTATGTTAATCAAAGGGTTTGTTATAAGCTGTTTGTCTGGCAATAGGGATGTATCCAAAGTAAGAAAATTAAAAAAAATAATAATTAGTCCGTCATATAGATAACAAAAATTAAAGTTACGGAGTAGAGGCTAATTATGCATGACGTCACGCCGTGGTATATTTTATACCACGGCGTGACGTCATGCGACATTTCAAATCAATATATCTTCTTAAGTATTTGAAGGTTGGTTCAAAGGTTGGTGATGATGAAGTGTTTGAAAAAGAAAAAATACGTGTTCAATATAATTCCATTTGATGGACATTAAATTATTTTTTAGGATACAACCCAATTTTCATCTGAATCCGTTAAGTAGTTTTTCCGTAAAAGAGAAATAAATATCCAACCATCCAGTATCCACCCTTTTTGGAGGATGGGGAATTATCAAGTGTCCTCTCCCGCACTGGGTGGAGCGGAAGGGCGTCTCAGATTTTTACTGACTAAAACCCAGTGGGTTGCAACTTGCCTGTGACCACGGTATCTAGTTCAAACAACCCGCGGCTCGGATATCCACCCTTAGATACTTAAGTGTTTCTAATATTATTAGTTGGATAGTAGAATTATTTAATAACCAGCTTGTCCACGTAGATATCGGTATACATCCCACGAGGACTTTCTATCGGGATTAAAATTATCCTATTTGTTAATGCAGACTTTGGGGCATGAGGAACGGGGTGTAAAGTTCACTCATCCTCAATAGAAATTGGAGGATCCTCCGACCAGACGGGTGTTGTGTCTGGCGGGCTCTTGCCCAACGGTTGAAATTGGGAAGTTGTATGTATGCTAGTTGTATGGTAAACTCTGGTTGTAAGATGTAGAATTCGTGTGACGTCATATAACGCGATGTTTTGTTTGGCGTTAGTAGGTACTAGGGGTCGCAATACCGAATCATTTAAGCAAAACCGGTATTTTCGGTATTGGCTCCAGATTAATAGCGGTAATCCGGTATTTTCGATATTTCCGGGATTAAACTAAAATTAATAAATTTAGTACACGAAAATTAGATTAGGTAGGTTAAGGCGTAAGTAGATACAAAATTAAATAATGAGAAATAAATCCGTGTGTGGATAACAAAAACAAACCAACAAAACACGCAATGAAGATGACGAAATGTAAACAGTTGAAATAGAAAATTTGACACTTGTCGGTCGCAACTAACTTCAACTCGCTCACTAGCACAGTACGCGTCACGCCATTGGCGCGTTCGCCAATTCATAAAACATTGCCCGAGAAGTTCGGATACTCGGCTGTCGAAGGTTTCTTTTTATAATTATAATCTCGGTGGTAGGCCATAACATCGGCTGCCGGCAGAAGTGACCACCCACCAGACAAAGTCTTGCCGCCAAGCGATACGTCGTGTTCCAGCATGATGTCTGGTGAAGCCGTACGGAGGTCGGGTCTGAGCAGTTGTGTTGCGTTGTGTAGAGGGTACGATGGGCCAAATGTTGTTGTGTCGGGAGTTTGGTCATGGAAAGTCTCCAGATCAATCTCCCTCTTTTTCTCTTTTCGTTTGGTCGTGTTGGTCTTGGGTTTAACATTGTATCACCTCGCTCAACTGCCGTCATCCTTCCTATTCCTAAGTTTTTTAAGTGAATAGGCTTAATAAACTAGTGTGCTTTACCATCACCGATTGCATCACTGCTTACCATCAGGCGGGATTGCAGTCAAGCACTAGTTTATAATTATATAAAAAAAAACTATGTAGACGGCTATCGCTTCCCCATTTTTCTCGAAAGCGTCGCCCTACAAGTGAGTGGCATATACTAGTAGGTCCCCAGTTGACCGATTGCGGCGAAGCCTGTACTTTTGGTCACTGTGGAGACTGTTACCTTCCAGGTATGCCAGGAGGCGCAAATTCAATACACGTTCCATAATCATGCAGAATATGGAGGTTATTGAAATCGGTCGACAGTTGGAAGGATCGGCACGACTTGCCTTTTTGGGCATGGGTAGCCCGAGCCGAGCGAAAAGGAAAGTCGTGCCGATACAACGATCGTACACGATACAACGAACGTACACGATATAATGAACGTACACGTTGGCAAACTTCCAGGACTTGGGCACTATACCAGTCCTAAATGAGAGGCGATATAAGCGCCTCAATACAGGAGACAACTCGGGCGCACATGCCTTGAGAACAATCGCTGGTATACCATCTGCCCTCTAACCATATTCACGTCCAGACGACACAGTACTCTTCTTGTACCTATTGCGAACCTCGGGCATTGAAGTGTCGCAGTGTATTATTCAGTGAGGCAAATTCGATGGAGTAGCACTGCTAGTATCCATACGCGAACTGTAAGCCAAAAGAGATCTGCTTTCTCTCTCGCCGTATGAGCCAGAGTTCCATCAGGCTTAACTAGGGAAGGCAGTGTGATTCATTGATCTTGTCGTAAGATGAACGAGCTCACGCGCGCTTATCATCATTCTCCTGCCCTCATCCCAATTTATTTGGGGTCGGTGCAACATGTCTTTTTCTTCCATACATCCCTATCAGAAGCCATCTCGGCAGTCACCCCCTTCTTAGCCATATCATCCTTCACACATTGCATCCATCGTTTCTTTGGTCTTCCCCTACTCTTATAGCCATCAACATTTATAATTAAAACTCTCCTCACGATATTCTCCTCATTTCTCCGTAACTAAAAGAAGTCACGCGCGCGTAATTTGAATTATAAGGCGCATAACTTTTTCTATTTGTATTCGTTTTTTATTTATTTTACTAAAACCGAAAATACCGAATATCCCGGTTTTTCTAAAATTAATACCGGTATTAATAGGACCTAAATTTGGCCCGTTATTCCGGTATTTTCGAAATTCGGTATCCCGGCTTGCGACCCCTAGTAGGTACCGCTACACAGACCATAAACAACATAACGTAGCAAAAATACACTTAAAAACAAACTTAAAAATAAACTGTCTCGTTTATAATATTAAGTAGGACTGTTTCAAAGATGCGTATCAAGTATCGTGGGAACTCCGCAATCAACAGGTTCTGAACATTGCGAGGCGATATCACAAAGTCTCTCGATCATTAGAGAATTTGAAACATTTTCATTGCTTTCCGCCTCTCTGTAAAATTATACCATAAGTTATTGTTGTGTAAGGAGCTTTTCAAGTTTCCACATTAATGATGTGAACATGTTTTATATCTTCATCTGCGTCGTCTTTTCTAGCTTCGAGTCTAAACAGATTCAGTTGTTCCATCCATACTTATATTATAATGCGAGTGTAACTTTGTCTGTCTGTCTGTTACGCTTTCCCGCTTAAACCTCTCCACCGATTTTGATGAAATTTGGCACAGACAATCTTTTGACCCTGAGAAAGGACATAGGCCTATAGGCCTATGTCCTTTCTCAGGGTCAAAAGATTGAAAAATAAAAAATAAAATAAAAGGTATACCTTTTATTGAAAAAATTGTTATTCCCGAGGGTAATCTAAAAAGCGCGATATAACCGAATTCTAGTGTAAAATAAATGGAGCTTAAGGAACGACTACCTATCTGGTAATCAGGTGGTATTACTATCTCTATATTTCAGTTACTGGGTAATACGAAATTGTCCATTGGTCTGGTTGTTGTTGTTGGTCGGGCGCCGCGGCTTCGCCCGCGTATTTTCGGTTTTTTCGGCTCAACGCGCTTTTTAAATTTCCCTCGGGAATTTCAATTTTTTTCAATAAAAGGTAGCCTATGTTCTTTCTCAGGGTCTAAAGATTGTCTGTACCAAATTTCATCAAAATCGGTTGAGAGGTTTAAGTGGGAAAGCGTAACAGACACACAGACAGACAGAGTTACTTTCGCATTTATAATATTAGTATGGATACCCTCTGTTTTGCTAGACTTGCCTTATAATGCATTTAAAGCACAAATCAAATCCAAGCTTTATTCAAAGGCATATTATTCCGTAAATGACTATTTAAATGATAAGAATAGCTGGTCGCTCTGATTAACTCAACACAATGTTTGTGTTCCTTCTCCAGAATTAGCTTACTGACACATTATATGAGTTCATATAATTTGCTTTTTTACAATTTGTAAATATATGAACTGTTACGCCCTTTACCTGGAGCTTTTATTTAGGTAATAAGTTTTTACTTATTTACATTTCAATTTGATGATATTTAATTTTTTGCTTTTGCTTTTCTGGTATTTTTGCGTGGCTAGCTGGCATATGATAAAAAATTCATTGTTGTGTTGTTTTTCTTTTACTATACCTACATATGTAGTATTGTATAAAGTCATGCGTTTTTTTTTTAATTAACAGACAGCTGTGTTGCTGGGGAGTTTGTTCCGCTACTTTTTCCCAGCGAAAGCACTAGGAAGTGTCGATGGGTGGGCGTTTTGGGGGACCGTCTTATGTAATAGTGTGGTCCAAAAGTGCTGATACTCAACCGGATTTGAATAAATGACTTTTGATATTGTCAAAATTTGGGGTTCTAACTTCACGACTGCTAAAGATCTAGAAATGACAGCCGGGAGTAACGGCTTAGCATATTCCGATGCACGTCCAACTGCAGCAAGTGTTACTTAATCTAATCAATCGACCAACACCCTTATTGCGTAATCATTTTGAAGTATATTGCGTATCCATTGCTCCAAATCCCCAAAATCCAAAACCCCAAAGCCCAATCCAAAAAAAAAAATCGTAATTCGGGGTCGAGCGACCACTGTACCAAGTCATTAGTGCCTTATATTAATTTAGAAATATATTAATAGCGTATTAATATGTATAAGATTAAAGCAGTTGCATGGTATGCACACTAAATGGTTAAGAACCACAACTTGGCCTACGACATTATCCGCTACGTCGTAGCAGCTACATCCTTGTTTTCGTAGCACATCCTTTTTTGAACGGAGCATTTATTTTATACCCTATTTAAGCAGATATATTTTTATAACTACATAAATGCGGTTTGTTTGGTTATTTCGTTTATTTTGATTTACTTATTGACGAGTTTTAATAGAAAGTCATCCCATACAGGACAATAATTAAACAGCATTTGATGGAGCCCATTGTACTCAAGTTCAATGTAAGTTAGTCGTTACTTTAAATCCGACACAATTCCCATACACACGTGTCTGAGTACATATATTGCCGGGGCTACATTAGCGACCGACCGTGGCGTAGCGGTAGCGAACACGGCCGTTGCGCAAGGAGGCGCGGGTTCGATCCCCGCACAGTGCAAATATTTGTATGCATGAATATGAATATTTGCACTGGTCGTGCCTCGGAAAGCACGTTAAGCCGTTGGTCCGGGTTGCCATACGAACATCTAATGACAGTCGTTACGGGTTGTTGGAGCCCTCAAAAGTCTAACAATTGGTTTCACTGCAATGCTTAGATATCGCCTTCGGGTTGTGGAGGTCAGACGGCAGTCGCTTCACGGAAAATATCGAAGTTTAGCCAAAAATCAGCAGTTAGACTGGTAAAGCGGACCCCAGACTTTGGAGTCTGGGGTAGCTGAAAGGCTACGGATGCGACTGGGATTAGCGCTGAGATGATGATGATGCTACATTAGCGACCGAAGATTCATATCGCGTTGGCGCGCAAAATATCCGTTGTCGGACATGATGTTGTTGTCTACATTGGCGGGCGAAGACTCAGAAAGCGGCCTACGGCGAATATTTGTTATTTAGTTGAGCGACCGAGACGATGGAAGAAACAGTGGCTTTGCATTATATGACAGTAAATTATTATTTGTTACATGTGTACAAAACAAATACAACGAAAAAAATGCAAAGAGAACGTCAGTAACGCTTCAAACTCTGGACGACACTGAAGGGACGTAGGTGTGGCCACTCCAGTGTGTCACCACAAGTCCTTTGAAGCGCGCTACTTTACCGCCAATGCCCCGATGCTACATCGTCTGAGTACGAATAGATTGCGTTGCAACGATGTACCCGGCCACATACATCGCTGTAGCCCGAATATTCGCCGTAGCCCGCTAATGTAGCCCCGGACGTAGTAACTACGGACGCGTACGAATGTGCTAATACGCTCTGAAAATATACGCATTTCACATGAATATGTGAAATATTCGTGTAGATCAGTTTGATTCGACGTAATTACTTGATGTATGTATGATTCAGTTGTGGGAGATCTTGTTCGGAATTAGTGATGGTGGTGCTAATTCCTAATTTGTTGGTACTATAAAGTTACCATTATCTGCAGAAGAACAGGAGTTATCGACATGACTCGTAGAGTAAGCAAGTAGATGTCCGGCCGAAGGAAAAATGACCGAAAGAGCGTGCCGCGTGTCGGCAAGCGTAATGTGGGATTTCACCAGATAGATGGATTGAAGACCTTGAAACAGTGAGTGGGACGGACTGGATGCTGAAACCGGAGAACATGATGTTTTGTCGCAGTTCGGGGAGGCCTAGGTCCTGCAGTGAAGTGCGAGGCTGAATTAGATTGACTATAAAGTTGATAAATTCAGGTTTTACCGGTCAACTGTCGTATTCTTTTTACTTTCATATCGCCTGCTTGAACATTAAGGACGTTTTTAAAATTATAAATTAGCGCTTGACCGCAATCCCGCCTGATCTTAAACAGTGATGCAATCGTTGATGGTAAAGCAAGGTAGCTTATTAAGAGCCCATTCACTCAATAAAACTGAGTGACGAATTGCTTGGCGGCAAGACTTTGTCTGGTGGGTGGTAACTTCTGCCGACGGCCGATGTTATGGCCTGCCACCGACAAGGATGAAGTTCCTCATCGACATCGCCAAGCGGTTGGTTGACTCTTCACATGATTAGAGGGCTGACTTTTAAACTTGTGTAAAATGCATATGTATGTCTTCTTCTTCAACATGTAGAGGTCTACTGCTAGACAAAGGCCTCCCCCAAGGCTTTCCACAATGACCGGTCTTGTGCTGCCCGCATCCATTGGCTTCACGCGTCCTTCACCAGGTCATCGGTCCACCTTGTTGGGGGCCTCCCTACGCTGCGTCCTCCGGTAGGTACGTGGCCGCCACTCTAGAACCTTACTGCCCTATCGGCCATCGGTTCTACGAGCAATGTGCCCTGCCCACAACCACTTAAGTTTAGCGACTCGACATCTTCTGCGGATCTCCTCATTTCTTATACGATCAGGCAAAGAAACTCCGAGCATAGCTCTTTCCATCTCCCTTTGTGTGACTCTGAGCCTTCGTATGAGGCCCATTGTGAGCGACCACGTTTCAGTTCCGTAAGTCATCACTGGCAACACACACTGGTCAAAGACTTCTTCGGAGAAAGAGGTCTTGAGACACTGTGGTATCTTGGATGACGAGAAGATGTAGCGTAGCTTCTCGAACACTGTCCAGACGAGCTGGATTCGACGAACCATCTCTTTATCGAAGTTGGACCTACCTAGTTGGACTGTTTGTCCCAGGTATATATACTCATCAACAACTTCGAGTGCAGAGGAACCAACTAGAATTGGAGTGGGTGCGACATGAGAGTTCGAACTTTCATATGTATGTATATAGATATTTTAGCGTTAGGTTGTTGATTTCAAATGTAAAATAATTGTAAATAATTAATTAAATAAGTAGTCACCATAAAGTTAATCCGTATATGCTGAATCTATACTAATATATAAAGCTGAAGAGTTTGTTTGTATGTTTGTTTGTTTGTTCGCGCTAATTTCGGAATCTATTGGTCCGATTTGAAAAATTCTTTATTAGATAGCCCATTAATCCAGGAAGGCTTTAGGCTATATAACATCACGCTGCGACCAATAGGAGCAGAGCATAATTAATTCCACGCGAACGCAGTCACTGGCGGCTGCTAGTAGTGAAATAAAAGATGATGATAATTGTATGTTATGGTTTTCAGCCGAGTGTTTTCATGTATCATGACTGAACATAGTTTGACAATAAACCATTGACCTTTAGTTGTCCATTACACACCCTCAAAAATAAACAGAACTAATTACATTGTCAATAAAAAAATATTATTTGAAAACAAAAAACCCGCCTGCATAACTTCTTACCTAGATAAACAAGTATTCCATAGAACAGTCCCCTAACTGCGATTGTTCAACTTCTTTCTACCTTTTCAGTTCGTTAGAGTTTTATGCAGGCGGGTTTTTTGTTTTCAAATAATATTTTTTATTATATAAACTATATTTAGAATCAATATATTTATTATAATCAGTGATTAAAATCCTTAATTTTGATACCCAACTCGATATGCTTGGCAGAAAAAAATATTTAATTCCTTTTTTTGTTCCATTTAATATTAAGTTATATACATATTTAGAATCAGTGTTTCAAATCCTTCATTTTGATATCCCACTCGATATGCTTGGTAGAAATTTATTTCTTTATATCTCACAATATGGCGTCATACATCCGCCATTTTAGTTTTTTTTTTTAAATGTCACCTATCTAGTAGCAGTTGGGCAATTAAGGCAAATCTAACGATACCTCAAATGTGAAAATCCGTTCAGCGGTTTTGGAGATACTAGGTAATAAAGAATAATACATACAAGATAGGAGCTAAAAACATAACCCTCCTGGCAGTCGGGTAAAAATACAGAGTAAGTATTTCTACAGGCATTTTACTACAAAGAATTTGTGTCAGTACGGAATATAAAAAAGATTTCAGAGTGTATTGTCACGAAACTCCCCGGAGGATGCCAATTACTAACTAGGTCGGAATTCAGGAAATTGGTGGAAATTGAGCTTGAAGATTTTTTATACAAACATCCAACATACTAAAGTATTGTTGGTTATTTAGTTAATTTAAACGTAGGCTTTGGTTTGATTGTTTTAATTTTGCTAAGTACTGTTTATGGGTTTATTTTAGTGCCCAAATATTTTATTGCCAATAATATAAACAATACCTATCTCATTTTTTTTTTTAATTATATACTACTGCTTGATCGCAATCTCGCCTTATGGTAAACAGTGATGCAATCGTTGATGGTAAAGCAGGCTAGTTTATTAAGTGCCTATTCACTCTAGAGTTGAAGATACTTAAATTGTAGTCCGAGGGAAACACCGCCGCTGGCAAATTGTTCCAGTCCCTTGATGTACGCGTGTCAATAACGTAAGGGTGGCAACTCGCCGTACGACGGGTCGTCCGATGATGGAACGGAGAGGGGGAAATTAAATCATGCTATTCCCTCGCACACTCCCCAAAATGCATCCTATAGAACACCGAAAGGATAGCTACTCTACGCCTGCGCTCTAGGCTTTGGAGACCGTCTCGAGTTAAATCAGGGTCACCAATCACACCTTCGCATGCTTCTCCACTGAATCCAAAGTGGCCAGGTGACACTTAGCAGCACCAGCCCAAATGTGGCTGCAGTACTCCACACACGAATGGACCTGTGCTTTGTACAACGTTAGAAGCTGCCCTGGTGTGAAATACTGCCGGACCTTTGCGATAACGCCATGTTTCCTGGCAGCCACCTTGGCCTTGGACTCAATGAACCGCCCAAAGTTTTGGTTTAAGTAAATCTTAACTCCAAAAAGCTGAAGGCGGTCGGCATATTCCAAGGACACTTTTCGAAAAGTAGGAGCCAAGGTGAACGGGCTCCTTTTGGCGGTGAAAAGACACGCCTGTGTTTTGGCTACATTGAATGCTACAAGATTGGCATTGCCCCATTTGGAGACTGCCTGTAGTGCAACACTCGTTCGCTCTACCATAGCCTCTCTTTCGGACCGGATTGATTCCCTACTAGCCCGAGCATCCGGCAGCTATCTTTCCACAACTGTGCTGTCATCTGCATACCCCTATATCCCGGTATCTATGATACCAGGCATCAGCAAATCGTTAATATGCAGCAGGAACAGATTTGCAGAGAAAAGAGACCCCTGAGGAACACCGGCATTAGTTGACATGGGCTCAGATGAGCATCCGTCGACAACAACTTGGAGGGACCGTTCAGTCAGGAAGTCTTACCCAGCCAGTCAGTAAGCAATACAACTTTATAAACATGATGTCCTATATTTATATTAGTTTAAAACTTAACACATATTTATATAAGAGCTCTGTTCGACTCTAGGCCTATCTGAGCCTCTTTAAAGTAAGGACGTACAAATATATTATAATTTCGTTATTAATATACAATTACACGCGCGCGTAAACACACTGACACACTTTTACAGTATAGGTACACTTCTGCCTAACACATACTCACACACTTACACTATAGATGCACCTCTGCCTAAGACATACACACACTCTTACACACAAACTTACACACACATTATTAAACTATACGTAGCACACCGTGTCTTATATACATAGTATGATGTTATGTGTGTTGTGTACTGATCACTCCTATGTAATAAACCTTTCTTATTTTTCACAGACTACAGGTCTTTTGACAGAATTTTCATTACAGAATCTTTCGATGAAATCATTATTATCTCAGATCCAAAAAAGTTCTGATACCTACAATATAATAATAAGCTATTATTGCCGATTTGTCCTGCTCATGCCCAGTCTGCGACCTTAATGACTTATTTTTTAAACACTATTTTTATTATTTCTCTGTACTGAATAAGGTTACGAACAAGATTTTTTCTATAATTTATTTTAATACTAGCTTTCCGCCCGCGGCTTCGCCCGCGTGGAATTCGGTTATATCGCGCTTTTTAGATTTCCCTCGGGAATATATATTTTTTTTCAATAAAAGGTAGCCTATGTCCTTTCTCAGGGTCTAAAGATTGCCTATGCCAAATTTCATCAAAATCGGTTCAGAGGTTTAAGCAGGAAAACGTAACAGACAGATAGACAGACAGAGTTACTTTTGCATTTATAATATTAGTATGGAAGTATGGATTACATCTCTTTTTAAATAAAAATGAAATACCTAATCAGTAAAAAAAAATGCTTTTTCTATACCTCTATATCTTGTTAAAGTGTCATTTAAAACAAACAATAATATATTTCGTAATAATCAAATCAAATCAAATCATTTATTTCAAATAAACCAGTTACAGGCACTTTTGAATTGTCAGAAGGTCGGTCAGTCAATAAGATGAAGCTAGTCGCCCATTCCAAAGAGTAGGTACCTATGGAGAAGAACGGGCAAGAAACTCCATGGACACTCTTTTAAATTTTTAAGCTATTGTTACAAATATTTGATTACATCATTCATGTTGAAATCAACCGCGTGAGAACGATGCAGAAATATATTGTACGCTGAGAGCGTCCATTATGGAAAACATACAAAAATCAATTCAGAAATTAAAATACGCCGTGGCAGCTAAGAGATGACCAGTCCCCTCCGACGGCGTCCGTTCACGAACATGACGTATGGATCAGCATCATTCAGCTCAACCATATCGAAGGGAACCCAATGACCCAACACACACGCCACCATCAGCGAGACATTTGAGTGAGCATGACATACTCTCAACAGCTAGAGCACAATCAAGTCAATAAAAAAGACTAACCCAACAAATAAATGCCTTACAGCACATTCGTACATTGTGCTCACACGTTTGCCATGCAATTATACAATACTAAGAAATTGAATCTACACAATGCTAAGATAGTTTTGTCCAAGGTTCAGCAGCGCCACCAGTGTTCCCGAATCTGTGGAAAGTTTAGCTCCTGTGTAGCTGTACGAGTGCCGAACACCTCTGTCAGCGATACAATTCCGTAACGTACAATATGCTTGGCTACATAGTGTGTAATACAGGCTTTGAATAAATAACATAAACAATTACATATTAAAACTACAAGAGGAAAAATCAAAGAACAATCAGTGTATAGAAATCGGACGCAGCTCAAGCCCAAGCCTTTTTGTCCTCAATATAATCCTTCACACTATAAAATGCTTTCTGATTCAACTTACGTTTAATGAAGGATTTGAATTTATTCAGGCTCAGATCTTGAACCACCTCTGGAAGTCCATTGTAAAAATGTATACATTGGCATCTGAAAGAGCCACCTATTTTCTTGAGCCTTGTTGTAGGTACAATAAATTTATGCCTGTTCCTAGTATTTATATCATGGACATCACTGTATTTTTTAAACAATTTTATATTTTTATGAGCATACAAAAGATTTTCATAAATAGTAAAACATAACAAAAATGAAAGCTAATTCTCATACTAAATGTAGCATACAACTCTTTCATAATAGAAACCACTTGTAGGCAGATAATAAAAAAGGGTTTCTTTCTACGTTACGATACCATCACACACGCAAGTCATCAACAAACTATTTAGAATTAGCATATTAATGAAGCAAAAGTATTAAAAGTGTGTTATACTAGTTGGTGGTTATGCAAACGTTATTCGCTTGGGCGGTGGCGAGGTGATGGGCGGGCGGGGATCTTCGGACGTCGGTACTTCGTTCGGCAGTCGTCATGCACCCGCGGACGGAGGTGCACGCCGCGTCGTTCGAACCAAGCACCCTCCGACATCGCCGACTCGACTGAGTGTCAGACCTCCCCTGCCCCCTGCGGCACGTCCTCCGCGAGGCGACAGAGGGGAACGTGGATTATCATACAAGTACGCTGTGAATGGACGTTGTGATTGTCGAAAATTGACGTTTCACGAAAACTAGAGTTGTGTATTTAATGTGTGTTTGTGTATTGTGTGTGAATTAGGTAAGTGGGATTCGTTTTTATTATAATGTTACTTATTTTGACGTGTTTTTGTAGTCAGCTGATTGTTAGGAATATAAGTTTGGTATGTATGCGATAGAGTTCTTCGAGAAATCATTTTACAGATCTCTTCTGCCTCTTCTGGTTATCTTTCGATGTGGTTTTCTCATTACGGAACACAAAATAAAATAATTGGTAGCTTTTCTTGTATCTCAAGGAAAATCCGACAGGAACCTTCGTAAGATATAAGCCCGCCAAAATTAATCCAAGTATTAGGTCACTGTTGTTGGCATATCCAAACAGTGTCTATTACAATATTTCATCTATATCAAGTAAAACTGTTTTAGGCTCTTATCTGGGTTATAATTTATAACAATGTTCTCGGAAAGTATACTAATCTGATATCGTTATTTCTGCTTGATTTAAACATGGTTTAGAGATATGAGAGATTTCATCACACAATTAGAGTTAGGATAGATTTGGACTCGTTTACAAGTCTACGAAATCGGCATGCGGCGATGTTTTTTTAATTAAACGGATTTTATAAAGTGGAAAAGCTATGGTATAGCTATGGCATGGAATAGAAACTAGAGGTCGTAATTTCGTTCCCCATTTGCTGCATTATCTTAAAGTTAATGCATTGCCGACACAAGCATCTCACTTAAGAGATATTTTATCTAATTTACAACCCTCTTAATTTAGTTAAGACTAGATTTCCGCCCGCGGCTTCGCCCGCGTGTAGTTCGGTTATATCGCGCTTTTTAGATTTCCCTCGGGAATATCAAATTTTTCCGGGATAAAAGGTAGCCTATGTTCTTTCTCAGGGTCTAAAGATTCTCTGTGTCAAATTTCATCAAAATCGGTTGAGAGGTTTAAGCGGGAAAGCGTAACAGACAGACAGAGTTACTTTAGCATTTATAATATTAGTATGGATTATAACTTAGAGATGAAACAAGGCAAATGAAATTAATGTAAAATTCGTTCGTTCGTTCGTTTTATTCAACCTTTTTGAACTCTGTATAAAAATATCTTTCTAAACTCTTTTTAATATTTGTCAACTTGTATTTGTATTTTTAAATGAATATTAATATTGTCCTTGTTCTGATGTAGATAGTCTTACTCTATGAATAGTAATTACAAGAAATTTAGTTCTTTTCTATATTTTTAACGGATATTTTGACAATAACAATGTTACAATGTCACATATACTAATACAACACATAAAACCCAGTCTCTAATATAAAAAAATCTTATCTCTCCAATTCACGGAATATCTTGTTTACATATATATACCGTGTTTTTAATATCCCATAACTCTAGGGTTATAGCTATATTCTTTAAAATACATCCTTTAATATGTACTTCAAAAATGCATATCGACGCTTGAAAGGCATGTAATATCTAAACGCATATCTAAGCGACAAAAAATCGTAAATTGAGTTATAAACACCATTCGAACCGCCAGATTTTTCTGCGTCGTTTGGTGTATATAACTCAATTTACGAATTTTTGTCGCTTAGATATGCGTTTAGATATTACATGCCTTTCAAGCGTCGATATGTAAGTTGCACAAGTAATTCATTTTTAGGCAAACTAATAAAGAAACCAAATTCCTATTTAAAGCTAATAAAATGTACGTTATCATATTTCAGTTGGTTTGTATTATCGTGACTGTCCAATTAAGTACTCTTTATCAAAACAGAAAATATAAGAAAATGATAACTTGTAAATTATTCATTATCAATTATCATTTTCTTTTGTTTTATTAAGTATCAACTAGTACATATATGTATTCACATGCCAGTTGGTTCTTTGATATGGTCTTATTCATACCCACGAGTTATGGAATGTAAAAAACAAAATACGTCTTGTAGAGCCTGCCTTACGACTGCAGTTATGTTTATTATTAAAATATACTATATGGATATAAAAATACCTTATATATATTCGGTCTACAATACATAAATACGTATGTAGGTAGGTATTATGTAATCAGTCTATAATGTTCCCACTCCTGGGACTCGGGCCTCCTTTTGGTGACAGGAGTGGTGGCAGTCTACAAAAGATATAAAGAAAGAAACAAATATTTACTCGCATTTGGCACAGAAACATGTACAGCAGACAAGATAAGACAACTCGAATAAAAATATTAAAAAGCCGATTTATACATACGAATACGGAACACAACTATTTTATACGCCATCATTGTGACAAGGCATAACATTTAGCGTGATGCCGTACTTTGGGGGACCCATAGGTCCCCCAAAGTACAGTATCACCCTCATACTACGGAAACAAGGGTTTATAAATTTGAAGAAATAAAATATCTAGTTATTAGAGCAAAATAAAATAATGCATACTAATATTATAAATGCGAAAATAACTCTGTCTGTCTGTTACGCTTTCCCGCTTAAACCTCTCAACCTATTTTGATGAAATTTGGCACAGACAATCTTTAGACTCTGAGAAAGAACATAGGCTACCTTTTATCCCGGAAAAAATTGATGTTCCCGAGGGCAATCTAAAAAGCGCGATGTAACCGAACTTCACGCGGGCGAAGCCGCGGGCGGAAAGCTAGTAAATAAATAAATATATGCGGACAAATCACAAAGATTGAGCTAGCCCCAAAGTAAGTTCGAGACTTGTGTTATGGGATACTAACTCAACGATAATATATTTATAATAGATACATACCTTAATAGATAAATATTACTTAAAATAGCACAATATGTAGACTATAAGTTGAGATACAGACACAGGATTGCTGAGTATTTGTAGTACGTAGTACTAATTAGAGATGATTCGACATCTACTTTGGTTATCTTAAAATAATTTAAACTGTAATCGTGGAGCGTGGGGAATGTTGAGCACTTTACTATTAGGTAGTATATTATGGCTTTAAGAGTCAGTAAAGTAGAAATGAAAGAGCATAACATCATACCTGTAATCCATAACGGGTTATGCAGAAGTGTAGATAATAGTATCCTTCCAGTTAAGTTCAATGTAATAGGGGAATTCAAATACATAATAACAGCCGTGACCATCTTTATACCACGCTATTTTTTATTTATGCAAAACCCGAAACACGTGTCCAGTATTTTTAACTAATCTATGTACAAAATTTCAAAAAGATATCATGAAAATCCACAAAGTTATGAGCTTCTTATCCCACTTCGCTGTCCCAACAAAAATATGGTCCACGCTCCGCTCGGGCGGGCGACCAGTGCGTTGGCCTGTGGCGTCAGCTGTTGCGCGGACGTGTGCAGTAGGTATATCATCTATCATAAGCTGCGTGGCGCGCTCTGTAATCATCACACTGCAACAATATCTAAATGTGTTTAGAAAAAAATATAACATAGTGTAAAAATGATTGGAATCGATTCAGTTGCTTATTCTGAACAAACTATATTCAGGATTCGCATAAACAAAAAATAACACTTACATATATCGAGACCCCTCCGTGGGTTGAAAAACACGTTAAGGCTTTGGTCGCGGCTGTTTTACCTTACGTGAGTCTTTGGTCCCGGCTGTCTTACGTGATTCTTTGGTCCCGTTGGTTAAATGAAATTGATTTAATTTTTATTATACTTGACCCCAGCACAGCCACAGCCAGAGAACTTGATGACCGCCCCAAACGTTTAACTTATCTCAATATTCATTCATCCGTGTAACTCGTTTCTTTGTGGCATTGTTCAACAGACCCAACAAAAGAAATATGTAATATACTTCATGAAATTCACTCACATTCCATTATCGAAGGTCGTCAACCCTTCCATTGTTGGCGAAAGATTTCTTAAATCAATTTCCACGGCGATCGCCAGTATGAGAAAACTGCGTATCTATTTTTATTTTTGGGTTTTCTAGGAGGTGATTTTGACACGTTCTGAAACGTTTCAGTGTTTAGTAAAGTCGAAAAAGATGAGGCTTTTCGTAAATAGAGTGAGTTCTTTATTGCTGTATTATTTTTTGAATTTATCATTGTCAAGCAGCGTCCTACTGATGATGATGTCGATCACGTGGGAAAATCAGGATTAAAAATATCTTGGTATTATACTGAGGTATAATAATTATACTGAGGTATAATAATTAGACTGAGGTATAATCCTCCTCCTCAAGTTGTTCTCCTCATTACTGAGGGTAGTGATAAACCTGTGAAATTATCTTCTGCTTTATGATAGTTCGCTATCTGTTACAATCTCTGGCCGCGATTATAGCATCATGCAGGCCGGTGTCCAGAGATGAACGGGTTTGTTCAGTCCATCTTATTAGACTCTGACCTCTAGAACGTCGTCCATCTACCTTCCCAGTAACCATTAGATGTTCGAGGTTGTCTCCATCTTTTCTGAGGTGTAATAACAAGATATTTATACCGTCACCTTACATCAGGTTCAGTTGAAAAGCAGCATCAGGCACCAGTTATCTGTCAATTTTGCTGAACTGGACCGTTTTGGTGCAGAACACTTTTCTGCAATTTTTTACATCAGGGCTTAAACATTCTATTTGATTTTTTTAATTTGTTGCTACCTGATGTTTGTTTATGCTAGGTATATTGTGTGTCTTTAAGTCTGAGCTGAATAAATGTATTTTCATTCTTTCTTTCAGGTATCGCCATATATTATTTCTCCAAGGGTCTGAAACCGTTTTCTCCCTTTTTCTCTCTTTCTATCGAACCAATCTGAACGTCCGACCCACCAATCGACAGATATTCGTCCCTGGTACCATGGAATACTATTTTGAAATTATTAGTATAGTGCGAATTTTTCGCACGGGTCAGCTAGTAAGCTATATTACTGTAAAGTTTCATGAAATCTTTTCAATATTTTTTCGCGAAAGAGTAACATCCATCCATCCTCACAAACTTTCGCGCTTATAATATTAGTATCGGATAATAACATAATATCGGAAAACAGTCTTAACAATTATCCAATTAAAAGTAGTTTTTCACCCCAAAATAATATTAATTCTCCTCTAACCCGACTATACGTGTAAAGATAGAGTCTGTTCCAAAAAGAAACGCACACCAGAGTAAAGTTGAAATAGCAAAACTTTGGTAGAAAATATTCATTCGCAGCAATAAAACCCTAAAGAATTCAGCTACCTCTGGACCCATATCGGAAGATATATGAAGAAGTATAGTCCTGCCAGTGACCCGCACATCTATCATTTATACTCACGAACAACTTTCAGAGGCCTAACCACGACTATGCACGGGCTATTTTTAAATTATTTCCGAGTAAGTCGATTCATAATATTTTATTGACATATAACAATTTCTTAAGGAGAAGGTAAGGTCTTATTTACTAATTTTAAATTCATATTTACTTCGTTTTTGAGTTTATCTCAGACATTATTGACATCAGTGAAGGAAAACATAGTTACGAAGTCTGGACTTTTAGCTAAAATAATCGTCTGAAATCGCCAACTCGTCTTAAGTAAGTATAGTGATAAATGTTCATGTCTTCTGTGCATAAAAAGGACAAAAATATTCTGATATTATTTAGTCGAAGGGAGCTAAGCATTCCGTAAAGCAGTATATAATAAATTGCTTCATACGATAGGAGTATTCGTCCGCTCAATAATGTTGGCAACGAAATGAGTTTTTTTGAATTGTCAAAATAAAATGTAATTACAAAGTGATAGAGTGTTTCCTAAAAAATGGTTCCATTGCTATCTGATTATTACAAGCATAATTTATACAATATGTAAAGAAAACCTTGTCCGATCCGTGAAGGTATTGTTAGGTATCGATAACTGATTCTACTAATGCCCACAAAGACAGGCTAAACTTAAAAAAAAAATCCCCCTAAAAAAATAAATATTATTTCGCAAAAAGAGGTAACTTAATACATGTGCGGTACGCAACCCCTTCCGCGGGCGGCGGGGGGCAGGGCACGCGGCACCTGTGACGTGGTCGCGTCGCTATTCGCTTATAATAATACCGGTGTTGTCACTTTTTTTTAAAATTACCAAATTTCGGGGAAATTGGAATTAATTCCCGGGAAAAAAGGATTATTTCAAAATTCATTAGTATTGTTACTATGATGATTATGTAAAATTTTATATTATATTTGGTCAAGTGTTTACCTAACCTTTATTATCCTTATGGGTCGGACAGGGTTTTCTTTACATATTGTATAACTACATCACTATCGCTTTTTTTTAAATCACTTTGGTTTTATTTAATTTATTTGCGTTTAATTATTAAATGCCAGGTGACAATTTGTGTTGCACCTTACCTTACTTATGTATTCGTGGAAATTATTGCTCTAAATGTTGGTATCACTACCAATTTTTTTTGTTGGGATGAGAAATCATCAAATGACTACTCCCGCTCTGGGCGGAGAGGAAGGGCGTGTCGGACTTTTACTGACTGAAACCCACCCGTGTTTCTTCACTTGCCTGTGCGACGGCCAGGGCCACGGTTTCTTTTTTAACCAACCCGCAACCCTTACCCAGGAGACATCAGTCTTCGTGGACCCCGTCACGATGTGTTATCACCACCATCATCTTTATTTAAAGTTATGTATCTTGAAAATTGCTCTGAATCTGGGTTTTTTTTTTAGCACAAAGCAAGCAAGCCCGTGGAGTGTTTAACTCAGCCTTAACAGGAAAAGACGGATACAATACGTTTCAACGGAAGTTCAATAGTTTTCCCTGAGGTGACCGCACTTGAGTGCTTTCCGTGACCACCGTCCTTTTAATGTCAACGACAATTTTCGAGAATAGGGTCAATAATTTTGACGTATAAAATAAGCCGGATGTCATGGGTCCATATTTGGTCAATATAATAATTGTATTTGCCAAATAGTTCAAACTATCAGCATCTCAACCGTCATCCGGCCACTGCTGCTCATAGGCTTCCCCTAAACAACTCATAATCATCATCTCAGCGTTAATCTCAGTCGCCTCCGTAGTTTTTCAGCTTTGGAGTCTGGGGTCCGCTTTAACAGTCTGACTGCTGATTTTGGCTAAACTTCGATATTTTCCGTGAAGCGACTGCCTGACCTCCACAACCCGAAGGTGATATCGAAGCATGGCAGTTAGACCAATTGTTAGACTTTTGAGGGCTCCAACAACCCGTAAAGACTGCCACTAGATGTTCGCGTGGCAACCGGGACCAACGGCTTGACGTGCTTTCCGAAGCGTGCCTCGGAAAACACGCCAAGCCGTTGGTCTCTGGTCGTGACCAGAGCAGTGCAAATATTCATATTCATGCATATAAATATTTGCACTGTGTGGGGATCGAACCCGCACTTCCTTGCGCAACGGCCGCGTAAGCAGTATAATATCATCTTAAATCATTTTGAGAATTAGTTCATTAAGGACTCAGATGCTATTTTGAAAAATGAGAATACTGCGCCTAAATGAATATTACGAGGTACAATAACATCCAAATGACTACGGAAGTCAAGAATTAGAGAACAAACGATATCGATTTTTATTCAGGGAGTTCACAATTCCTATTCAAATTCCTCCGTCTCTCGAATACGCTACCATTTTTTTTCCCAACAGAAGCTTAATAATCACTTCATAGGAAATCTTGTTACCGGGTGGAACTGAGTTCTCCAATTAATCCATTAGTGTTTCTTAATAAAAAGGTTTTGTTTGAATTCTGCGCCCCTTTACAAGCTAGGTACTCTGTTAGTTCTTGGTGTCCCTGTGATTCTTTCTGAGCATAGGCAGAGTAAAGATTTGGAACTTTGTTTTAGCATGATGTAACAAATTTTGCTTGTTTTTTGTATGTTTAAACGAGTTAATTGAAACTGGAACCAGAAATTAAGTTGGATTAAAAAAATCTTTACTGCATGTGATAGTCCAAACCTTGAGAAAGGGCATAGGTTATTTAATGTCATACTAGATTTTTTACGCAAAATATAATAAAAAGTAAAAAACAAGTTAAGCGAAAACGAAGTGTTACTTAGCACGGGTAGGCGATGCGATGTGACAAGGTTCGGAGGAGCAAGAATATTTGCTTAGACGAAGGCACGGTTTAAGCTATCCATTAGTAATGTACAGAAAGTCATACTAAATAGTGCAATCATCAAAAGATAAACTACACATTATATCTCTTGATGATTGCACTACTAAATGTGACTTTCTGAAGAATTAAAATGATGATCTTACTTTTTACACACTAAAATAAATAAAATAGGAGTTCGATACTTTGACGGCAAATGCCGAAATACAGAAGACGATAGAAAGGAGGACAAAGTTTTTTGAACCCACCAGAAATAAAATTCAGTAGTGTCAATGGGACGAGTAAGAAGTACTCAAGTAACCCTCATCTAACAGTACACCATCCAGTAATACCCATCCAATAAAAATAAGAAAAAATACGGAAATTTGAGATTTTTTCCATTTCTTTGATCGATAGCAATCGGCAAACCTAACCTAAACAAATAGATCCAGTACAAATATTGAATCGATATCAAACGAGTTTTAAAAGGGTTCTGAGTACAGATGCTGGTGAAGAGGTATGAGGAACGGAATGTAAAGTTCAGTCATCCTTCAGAGAGAAGGGAGGATCCTCCGATCAGACGGGTGTTGTGTCTGGCGGGTATCACAATCCATAAAAACAACTTACGTGAAAAGAGAACCAACAAGCACACACCCATATTTTCCTTCTCCCAGTCGTCTAGTACATCTACGACAAATACTCGTAATTTATAGCAGAGCACACACGCCGATCGAGGCCATGCTAACTATTTCGTCATGTTGACGTTTGTTGACATAACTCTTGGGACTTCCTGAATTCATAATACATACTTGCTTGGAAGGCGGTTCATCACTTGAAGATATTTGTAACTTGTGTTGTAGGCAAGTAAATTTGGGTACAAGATATTTTGTTAAAGTATTTTGTATTGGGATTGGATCTGGAATAGCACTATCGGTATGAGATACGAATAAAATGTAACAAAGCTAAGATTTTTCAAGCGTTGTCTGTCAAATTGACGCCTAGAATTTTGATTTTAGTCGTCAAAAAGACACCATTTTACATTCAAAAACTTAGATTACTGACGTTGTTCAAAAAACTGTTAATCTGTAGTGGGGCTGGGCTGGCTACGTCTACTGTATGCTCAATAAGCTGTGAGCCAAATTAACCGCTACCCTGGAGCCCTGACACAGCTCTTAGCAAGTTTTTACGACAGATCCCGTTGGAGAAGGCGGTTCGAGCTGTTAAAACAACAACCACTGGTCTTCTTCAGTCCGGGATCAAAAGAGGTGGAAGTCACGGGGAGAGGCCTTTGTCCAGCAGTGAAATGATGCAGATTAACAAAATCAAAATCAATCAAAATCAAAAGTCATTTATTCAAATTAGGCTGAAAGTCAGCACTTTTTGAACGTCAATATTACATAAGACAATACTAAGAAAATAGAACAGTAATACTAGATAGTATTTGTAAACACTTGGGTAACAAAATTTCCTTATAATCGTGTTAGTTTGCCGTCCACAGCTGGACGTCAGATCTTAATTAAAATATGATTTGGCGAATTGTTAATTAATTATTTAAAAATAATTGGGCCTATTTCAGCAATAAAATTATCGAGGATTTATTACGGTAAATCGAAAATAGCGGTTTTATTTAATAATTATAAACTAGTGCTTGATCGAAATCGTGCCTGATGGTAAGCAGTGATGCAATCGTTGATGGTACAGCGCGCTAGTTCATTAAGGGCCTATTCACAAAAAAAAAAAACTGACTGAATAGGAAGGAAAACGGCAGTTGAGCGAGGTGATGCAATATCAAATCCAACAGCACGACCTACGATGCTGCGCCAGAAGGAGGTTGATCTGGAGACCCTCCACGACCAAATCCCGATTCAACACCATTTGGCACATCGTACACGGCACACATTGCAACAAAACTGCTCAGACCCGTGCTCCGTACGGCTTCACCAGACATCATGCCGGAACAGGACGAATCACTTGGCGGCAAGACTTTGTCTGGTGGGTGGTAATTCTGCCGGCAGCCGATGTTGAGCCCTACCACCGGGTTGTTAATATTATAGAAAACAGCAGGTTTTCTTTTTGATTATTGGTGATAAATTTCTACGCTAGATCTAAAATCATGTGCTGGATTCATGATTCCATACGTGCGTCGGTGTCGACCCTGTATATTATTATGGAAAAAAGAATCTCTTTTATCATAAACACCAGTTAGTGCCGCCATATAAGTTTATTGTTATATTCTGCACGACAGTTGTGTTGTAAATGTTATTTAAACACGACTGTTTAGTATTTGTTTGTTCGCCACTCACACTCGTGATGTTGAATGTCAGTTTTGTTATTATTGTTAAACATAGATAAGAGTTTGCTTTCTAGAGATTTTAAGATAAAATCGGTTTCTGAAATGGGTATATTTGCAAAAAAATAGTAACCATTTCCAAGAAAAACAAACGAATTGGTTTTCCTTGCTGTTTATTTTTTATGTCATGCATTAGCCAGGTAGTGACCGCTGCCTACCCATCTGACCCATGTTGATGTAGGGACATCGACATGGGTCAGATGGACAGATGTAGGTCTAGAAGCATGTATTTAATTAGCGTTGAAATAATTCATCCTTTAGACAAAAGAAAAATAAACAAAATACAATTTCATGGAACAGTGACTATATGTATAGTATGAACAGTCGTGGTGGCCTAGTGGTTAAAACACCAGCCTCTCAAGTATGAGTATGCAGGTTCGATTACAGGTCAGGCATGTACCAATGTAACTTTTCTAAGTTATATCTACTTTCTAATTTTATCCTGGACACCGATGACTGATAAGAAGGTGAAGGGAAACGTCTTGAGGGAACCTGGACTTTATGTCTGAAATCGCCAACCCGCATTGAGCAAGCGTGGTGATTATGCTCAATCCTTATCTGTATGAGAAGAGACCTGTGCCGTGCAGTGGGACGAAAAAAAGGTTGATGATGATGGTTCAGGATCATATACATTATACTGTATTCATGGTAGCTGGTTGTGCGTCTCCCCACCCTGTATAGTAAAAGTAATTCTAATAAACGCCTCTCTCACACAAGTGCTCAATATCACCAACAAACATATCCCATTAAACTTTCGCAATCAAATCTTATCAAATATTCAGAACTTTTGAAATTCTTCTTTCAAAAAGTTACAAGTCGTAGCCGCCGCCTACTGCTCTTTGCGACTTTGAATTTACTGAATTTAAAATCAACTGCAGACAGAGAGGTGCCAGAAAACATTAATATTTAACGAAAGAGAATGAAATAAAAACACTTTAGTAACTTCAAATGTATATTGTTGAAGGTGAAACACCCTTAAGAGAGCAAAAATAACTTTTATATACATTCGAATAACTTTTCAGATGATATTTTGACAAGCGTATAGTGTACCTATCTATATAATGTGATAAAAAACAAAAAAAAAAACATAAAATGAAATAAATAAATTATAACTACTTGTATAAACTATATAAACATAAAAGCTACCTAAACCTAACTTTGCTCCTTCAACTCAAGAGTCTTCTCCTTCTCCTCCTCTCTCCTCCTCTCCTCTTCCACTTCTCCTCAAACTCTTAAGAGTCGTTCACTATTTTTCTTATTCTCGCCTGTTTCTATTGAGTGGGGTCGGCTTTCCTAATTGTCATCATACAAATCGGTTGGAGTTCTGTATAACAATTATTCACTATATGAGAATATACAATATGTAAAGAAAATCCTGTCCGATCCTTGAAGGTACCTATTGTCAGGTATCCATAACTGATTCTACTAATGCCTACAAAGCCAGGCTAAACTTAAAAAAAATACCCCCTAAAAATAAATATTATTTTGCAAAAGGAGGTAACTCACATGGCAATACATGCGCGGGCGACGGCGGGCAGGGCACGCTGTCAAACAAAATGCCGCCAGTATTGTACATTTATTCATACAAGGTGCCTACCAATAATACCGTCGGAAAAGGTGTTGTCACTTTTTAAAAATGTACCAAATATTGAGGAAGTTTGAGTTAATTCGCGGAAAAAAAAATATTTAAAATTTTATTAGTATTGTTATTATGATGATTATGTAAAGTTTCCAATTTTATTTGGTCATGTGATTACCTAACCTTTATTATTGTTATCGGTAGGACGGTTTATTTTTTAAATATTGTATAAGAGTTGTTTTATCATCATATATATTATTTCTGTTCTATAGATCCCTTTTCTCCCCTTTTAAGCAACCAAACTTGACAAACCAGGTGGCAAAATGCACAGAATTTACCGGAGATTCTCCCTCGATGTTAACATTCATCAAATCGAAGCGTTTTGCTTCCTCTTTTATTCCGCGTACATCGAGGGACTGGAACAATTTGCCAGTGGCGGTGTTTCCGTCATACTACAATTTGTGTGTCTTCAAGGCTAGATTGAATAGGCTCTTAATAAACTAGCTCGCTTTACCATCAATGATCGCATCACTGCTTACCATCAGGCGGGATTGCGGTCAAACGCTAGTTTATAACTTATAAAAAAAAACAATATTTTTTCCAAAAGATTATTATAAAAAATGTGCATTCTAAGAGTAGGCGCAGGCAGGTCATTCTATAAAAATCTGAAAGTAAAAACGAGATTAGTTGCTATTCCGCTATGATTGACAACTGATTTCTCCTATGTGTTCATGGTGATATTTAAACGAAATCGATAGGTGTTTATATAATTCCGTGGATAAAAGCTAGTCCGGTTAAAGAAGTAGTAGTTGGCCTGCTAAAGGACCGTTATTTCCATTTCAGATATCAGTTTTAGTAAAACTCCCAGAATAGTAAAAAAATACCTTTTTCTAAAAACAAATTGCATAAAACGACAAAAACCCAACAGAACCTCAACCTTTTTGCAAAATAAAATTCGTTTTAATAAAAATCCGCTCCACAACTCCACCATTCAACAGGTAGTAGGTAGGGGGCATTAGTTCTAATACATTGTGTATGATAAGCGGTCTCATCATTCGTTATCAGAGCGATAAATGAAGATAAGGGGGTACGGAGCACTTAGCCGAGTTATCTCGCCCGGGTCACACTAGTCTTAAAATAGTTGAGCAATTTGTGACGCACGGCCAGAGGATACGTTACTTACATGTTTTATTTTGGAACTGCTGGATTATGAGGCTTATTGATTGGCTTTTTTGGCTGCCCACTATCTGGATGAATAGCTAAAAATATTGGTAGACCTCGTTCCTATTGCTGCCTATGAAGTCTATGGGTATCTATCTTATACTTTAATAATTATATAAAGCTAAAGAATTTGTATGGCAGCCACGTACTGGAAGACGCAGCGTAGGGAGGCCCCCAACAAGGTGGACCGATGACCTGGTGAAGGTCGCGGGAAGCCGATGGATGCGGGCAGCACAAGACCGGTCAGCGTGGAAAGCCTTGGGGGAGGCCTTTGTCCAGCAGTGGACATCTATAGGCTGAAGAAGAAGAAGAAGAATGAATTTGTTTGTTTGAACGCGCTAATCTCAGGAAATACTGGTCGGGTTTTAAAAATTCTTTTCGCGTTGAATAGCCCATTAATCCAGGAAGGCTTTAGGCTGTATACAATCATGCTGCGACCAATAGTAGCAGCATAACATAAATTTAAAATGTATTCTGTATATTTTGGGGTTAAAATAAAATGTTCAAATAACTAACTTCACGGGAACGAGCGGGCGGCCGCTAGTGTTCTATATAGTTGGAGTATCCAAAGTATTAATAAACATGAACTTTGAAGAAAAATGTTATTCTTTATAATTTGCACCATATAAATTACAGATATAAAAAGTTGTATTTTATGGTGTCACAATGGGTGGTCTTGCTGATAAAAGCGATCTCATAAAGGAAATCTTTAGATGGATTCGTAAAAAGGGGTACAATTTACATAATAAAATAAATATTTGAATAAGACATATACGAATCTACATATACAATATGTAACAAAAACCCCATTGTTCTAACCTGCCTACGTTTTAAGAATCGGTATACGGATGTAATATAACATATCATTTATAAAAATTTGTTCAACAAAAATTATATTTAAAGTAAATATTTAATTATTAATATTTGTAATCTTTAACTAATTTCTTACCTTTTCAATTCTGCATGAAGAAGACATAGGTAGAACGTTCCCGGCAATCTCTTTAACTTATAAAATCAGATGTTCTAAACATTTTGTCGAATGTGTCGATTTTAATAGTTATTTGATGTTGACCCCTCGACTAGACAATAATTACTTTTTTTAAATTATAATTTCATTACTGCTGTGCTTGTAAGTATATATATATATATATATGTCCCTGGTTTTTGTTACATAGTGTATAAATACACACAGGTGCAAAGAAAACACAATGATGATTTTTTAAGGAGAGATAAGCAGTTATTTTTTTAAATATTTTTAAAATTAGTCATACTTTGAGGTACTTAGTAACTTTTTAGACCTCCAAATTTAGTTAAGCTGAAAGTAGACTTCAACACAATCAAAGCTGAATGAAGAAAAGATAATGACGTAGATAAACAATAATACGTCAAAGTTTTTAAAACTGACGATAAACAGGTTTATGATGGATACCAATACTGGACGACAAAATTTAGTAATTTTGCCGCGCGTTGACTGAAAATATCGACTTAGAGTCACAATGTCGACATCCAGATCAAACGAAGAAACGTTGTGTGAAATATTATGATGATGAGAAAAGAAGTAAACATTGAGGTTATGTTATGAATGCTAAAGATCAAAGCATGGAAAATAAATAGGTAGGTACAGTTTAAAATTCAAAGATATAGGTATGAAATAGTATGAAGGAAATGGCTATCAGTCGACAAATTCGAGCAGATTTTGCTTGACCGCAATCCCGCCTGATGGTAAGCAGTGAAGTAATTGTTGATGGTAAACCTCGCTAGTTTATTAAGAGCCTCATAATCATCACCATCACCATCAGCCTCTACTCGTCCACTGCTGGACATAGACCTCTTCTACGGCACGCCAACAAGCTCGATCCTGAGCAGTTCTCCGCCAGCCACTACCAGCCACCTTTTTGATGTCTTCGCTCCATCTCGCCCAAGGGCGTCCTACGCTACATTTGCCGAGACGCGGTCTCCACTCGAGTACTCGTATACCCCATCGGTTGCCGGTCCTGCGGCATATGTGACCAGCCTATTGCCACTTCAGCTTGCTAATCCTCTCAGCTATATCGGTGACTTTGGTCCTCGTGTCGGATGACCTCATTTCTGATGCGGTCCTTTAAAGAAATAATTAAATCCCTAATTGAATTCCTAATAAGAGCCTAATCACTCAAAATAAAACTGAGTGAATAGGAAGGAAGACGGTAGCCCACAACACGACCGACGATGCCGCTTCAGAGGGAGATCGATCTGGAGACCCTCCGCGACCAAACTCCTAATAAAATAAATATGTACTGGGTGTGTACTCACGACCAATAACTATATAATATTACTAAAATAGCAATAAACAAAATAATAGATTAAATATAAGATGCGCGTTGAGTCAAACCGAACCAAATATGGTCAAAGTTGCGAATGCAAAGTAATTTCAACCTTCACATTAGTTAACTTCGATATTTATATATTACTTTACTAGTTACCTAAACGTGCAATTTCTTACATAATAAAAATATTTTAGTTCGAATTTGTGCGGTTTCATTTATTATATACAGTATGTTAAATAACAGAGGGCGTTCCCTTAAACTCGTTAATATTGTTACGAATGGACCTTATGTCGATGGCATAAGGTTCAATATCGCGTGACATGCAGTGTGTCACTTTTAGGTCCTATTTCCCCAGATCTAGACATTTTCTAAGCACAATATAAAAACGCATTACTAGACTTAGGACGGCCTATCGAATGGTACATGTCTCAACAGTTTTGTCAACAAAGTGTCGACATCGAAATTTCTAGAAACCCGTTTCCGGGAATTACCGTAGGTACTTCCGAGTGACCTCGAAGTTATGTGCTATTATTATTACGTCTAGAGGAATCTGGAATGTTCGATCAGCTGGGCTATATATACCGCCGCGACGCCGGCCCAGAGTCAGTCTACACTCGACTAGCGATACGAAAACAGCGACAGTTAAGAAGCGATCTTTGAGAATACCTACTGCGACAACTGTAACGAGAACTGTGAGTACTACGTGGAGTAACATCTGTACTGTTATTGTGTGTTTAAAACACGGACTTCGTGGACATAAGGGAAGACTTCGGTGCAACGTCAGCGACATTCTACTTGTCATTGCCTACAATCGACTGTACCTTCGTTGCCAATAAACTTCGTAACCCTTAACCGGCGTTTAAGTACCCCTAGCCCGTAACAACTGGTGTCAGAAGCGAAATGCCGATCACGCCAAGGGAAGACGAGAAAGTTCGCACGCGACGACAAGCAGCGATGGATTTGGCGCGTCAAGAGGAAGAATCGCGAAGTGACCCTGCACCCAGAGTAGAAGCGGCCATCGTAACACCTATAAGTGCGCCTACTACCACCACTGTTTCCGGAAGCACTGGATTCGATTTATCAGCGTTACTGGCTCACTTGACGGCGCAAATAAAAGGTATAGCAGAATCCCAGGCAGAAATAAAACAATCCCAGGCAGAAACCCAAGCAAAAATAGATAAATCCCAGGCAGAAACCCAGGCACAAATAAAGGAATCCCAGCAGCTGGTATTAGGATTAAACGAAAAATGGAAAAAAACCAACGAAGAGGTCAACGAACTTAGAATAAAAACAGCTCAACAAGATGCCCGTCTGGACCAGCAAGATACGCGCATAGACAAACAAGATGCGCGTATGGACCAGCAAGATACGCGCATAGACAAACAAGATGCTCGTATAGAGAAACTAGACAATACCATCTTGGAGTGTGAGAAAGAAATACAGTTTCTCCATAAAACGGTGCAAAAAGGAGGTATTAAAGGTGTGGTACCTGTACCCAGTGCTTTGCCGACCTTCAAGGTACCACATTTTGACGGAACAACGTCATGGGTGGCCTTCCGTCTACAGTTTGAAAAGGTCGCAAAAGGCAACAATTGGGACGACGATCAAGCTCTAACAGCCCTTATGCTTGCGTTGCGTGGTGATGCCGTACGAATCCTCGAAAATATTTCCGGCGATTGCAATACCCTAGCCTGTCTGTTAGAAGCGTTGGAGACTAGATATGGAGAGAAACACCTGGAACATGTCTACAGGGCTCAACTCCGCGAACGCACACAGAAGAGCAGCGAGGGTTTGCAACAATGGGCCACGGAAATTGAACGTATGGTTCGGAAAGCGTATGCATCAACACCGGGATTGATTGGCGCTACTACTCTACGATTCTTTACTGATGGGATTCGAGATGCAGAAGTCAGGGCTGCTGTACGTCTGGGTCACCATCAGACCCTGAAGGCAGCTTTGACGCATGCTCTGGAGGTGGAAGCAGTACGTCAAGATGGCCCACAACACGACCGTATTCGAGAAGTGACCGCACAAATAAAAGCCCGACGAGGACCAACTTGCTATGAGTGTGGCAAAAAGGGGCACATTCGAATTAATTGTCCCAGGAAGGCTAAGGGAAGAAGAACTTCTTGGTCACGTGAAGATGCCGCGGTGATGGCGTGGCGCAAGCGCGATGCGAAGGTCCAGCCCGAGCGCCCGTGCGAGCGAGTCGAGTGGCGTGAGCGGAGCGACCGGAGCGGGCACCGCGAGCGACCCGCTGAACGAGAGCGGGAACGCGTCAAGGACCTGGAGCGAGACCGAGACCGGGAACGCGAACGTCCCGGCAAGCGAGAACACGAGCGCGAGCGGTCGCGCGGAAGGTCGTGGAGTGAGGCAGACCGAAGCCGGGACAAGGAAGTCGAGGACGAGGCCCGTAAGAAGAAGCGCCTCGAGAAAAAGGCAAGACAAAAGGACCGCCGTCGCCAGGTTACTTCAGGAAGTAAGGGCCGACATTGTGACAAACAGGAAGAGAACGTAAGGATTATCCAGGTAAACGCTTTGGATGAAGACTGGGATAATCAATCATTGGAAGACGTACAAAAGGAAGATGGTGACTTGAAGACAGTAATTGAATGGAAGAAACGTGGCCAAAGGCCCACTTGGAATGAAATATCAGCACTTAGCCCAGCAGCAAAAAGTTACTGGGCCCAATGGGACAGCCTGATAATTGATAATGGAGTTCTCAAAAGGAAATGGGAATCACCCAGTGGACAGGAGGTCACCTTACAGATAGTTGTTCCCGGTGATAAAGTCGCGTCAGTGCTACGACAGGTGCACGACGGAGTATCCGGAGGACATCTAGGAGTAAAGAAAACCCTGGAGAAGGTGACAAAAAGATTCTATTGGGTGCATTGCCGCGAAGACGTAGAGGACTGGTGTAGAAAATGTGCAGCCTGCTCCTCAGTAAAGGGACCGCAAACGAGAGCCAGAGGTCGGCTGAAAGTGTACAATGTTGGTGCACCATGGGATAGAGTTGCTGTCGATATAGCTGGGCCATTCCCTGTTACTGAAGAAGGGAATAGGTATATCATCGTCATGCAAGACTATTTCAGCAAATGGCCAGAAGCTTTTGCAGTACCTAACCAGGAAGCTCATACAGTCGCCAAAAAGCTAGTTCACGAGGTGTTCTGTCGATTTGGCGTTCCCTTGGAGTTACACTCTGACCAGGGTAGAAACTTCGAGTCTTCACTATTTCAAGAGGTTTGCCAACTACTCGGGATACATAAGACTCGTACAACACCGTATCACCCACAGTCAGATGGAATGGTCGAAAGATTCAACCAGACGCTAGAGAATCATTTGGCCAAAGTAGTAGAAGAACACCAGAGGGATTGGGACCAATACATTCCCCTCTTCTTAATGTCATACCGCTCTGCAACACATGATAGCACAAATTGCACACCGGCGAAAGTCAACTTCGGCCGAGAAATTAGACTACCCATAGATGCACTAACCGGAACACCTCCCGATACTCCTATCCTAGCCGTCGACTATGTGGCCGACCTGCGGCGTAAATTAGATGGAATACATGAGCTAGTGAGAGAGAATGGTCTGAAAACCAGTGAGAAAATGAAGATCCGATACGACCGCAAAGCTAACGTGCCGGGATTCGAAGAGGGAACTTTGGTATGGTTGCATAATCCCATTAGAAGAAAAGGAAAGAGTCCAAAGTTCCAAGCCAAATGGGAGGGTCCGTACACGATAGTAACCAGAATAAACGATGTCACCTACAGGATTAAGAAAGGGCCTAGAGGGAAGCTGAAGATCGTACACGTAGACCGCCTGGCTCGCTATTATGGATCTAATCATGCTCGGGACGAGCATGACTAAGAAGGGGGCAATGTTACGAATGGACCTTATGTCGATGGCATAAGGTTCAATATCGCGTGACATGCAGTGTGTCACTTTAGGTCCTATTTCCCCAGATCTAGACATTTTCTAAGCACAATATAAAAACGCATTACTAGACTTAGGACGGCCTATCGAATGGTACATGTCTCAATAGTTTTGTCAACAAAGTGTCGACATCGAAATTTCTAGAAACCCGTTTCCGGGAATTACCGTAGGTACTTCCGAGTGACCTCGAAGTTATGTGCTATTATTATTACGTCTAGAGGAATCTGGAATGTTCGATCAGCTGGGCTATATATACCGCCGCGACGCCGGCCCAGAGTCAGTCTACACTCGACTAGCGATACGAAAACAGCGACAGTTAAGAAGCGATCTTTGAGAATACCTACTGCGACAACTGTAACGAGAACTGTGAGTACTACGTGGAGTAACATCTGTACTGTTATTGTGTGTTTAAAACACGGACTTCGTGGACATAAGGGAAGACTTCGGTGCAACGTCAGCGACATTCTACTTGTCATTGCCTACAATCGACTGTACCTTCGTTGCTAATAAACTTCGTAACCCTTAACCGGCGTTTAAGTACCCCTAGCCCGTAACAATATATATCATTAATAGATTAAAAAAAAAATATCAGCATAGAAAAATAAGCATAAAATAATCCGAATAAAAAAAATTATAATTGAAAATAAATTTGAAACCTCCTGTTTTAAATCAAAATAGTAGTCGTCATGTATAAATAAATTGCGACGTTGCCGTCTTTCAAGTTCGCGTGTACAGTGTGTTTCTTTTACATGTCAATTTAAAATTTTTATTGAATATCTTCATATTGAAAAAATTTTAAAACATTTTGTTTTCGAATGGAAATATTTTTTTTAGCATGTATGTATGCTATACTATTTCGGGTTAACGGGAACGCCCTTTGTTAGTTAACATACTGTATAAGTCGAATATAAGTCAAATTTTTAGAGTGTAATCTTTGTTGCTTTATAGTCGGACACGGTTGTTTGTTAGAGGTTAGAGGTAAGTCCTCATTTATACTTTATTTAATAATCATAGGAGTCCATACGTTCCGCGAGATTTCCAGGGGTAGCTGCCCCCCCTCTATACGCCCATGGGTAAAATCAATTCCCGTACTTGTTCACAGGGGTAGTGATATTGAAAAGGTTAGGAACCACAGGTCTATAGACTAGCAATGGTAGCTCAGTGGTACGGCCACAGTATATTGATCGGTAGTCATCTCCATTTTCGTTAGAACTATGTACAGTTTCGTTTTGATAAACTGGTATTATGATTAATGTATTTTTTTATCTTTTGAGCCCAATGTTAGTGTTTTTGTGACGTGCGTGTCGTAATGGCTGATGGTACTCAAGGACCTTTGGTACGTTGTTTATTAGTTGTTTTTGAGATTTATGTTCAATTCTTTTGAGCGGTTACTATGACGTGTTTAAACCATCTTTGTTCCAGAATCAGACAAAGTTGGAGCTATATATGATGTGATATCCCTTTTCTCAAAGGAAACCATGATGGTTAAAGGTCTGGCGGTACTTCACACCAGGACAGCTTCTAATGTTATACAAAGCACAGGTCCGTTCGTGTGTGGAGTACTGTATCCACTTTTGGGCTGGTGCTGCAAAATGCCACCTGACAACTTTGGATTCGGTAGAGAGGCGAGCAAAGAGGCTAATTATCGATTCAGATTTAGTTCAAAAGGGTATCCAAAGCGTGGAGCACAGGCGAAGAGTAGCCAGCCAGTCCGTTTCCTTTAGGATGCATGTTTGAGAGTGTGCAAGGGAATTAACTTACTTAATTCCTCCATCTCCGTTCCATCATCGGACAACCCATGGTACGGCGGTCCTTACGTTGTTGACACTAATCCGGACGAAGCGTTTCGCCTCATCTTTTATAACGCATACATCGAGGGACTGGGCCAGTTTGCCAGCGGCGGTGTTTCCCCCTGACTACAACTTAAGTGTCTTCAAGGCTAGAGAGTGAATAGGCACTTAATAAATTACCTCGTTTTACCATCAATGATTGCATCACTGCTTACCATCAGGCACATTTATTTCGTTACACGAGAGAGAGAAAAGAATAATATTCTCTGTGTAAACTTACATTTAACAAATTTACATTATACTCTGTCTAAACTAAATTTACATTTGCACATATTTCTCTTTTTACGATGAAAAAAAAAAGTAGTTTGGAATTTAATAATTGTCATATTAGACACTTCAACAGAAAAACAGTAACTTTTTTAGAGTACTGTATTTTTTGGAGTGTGTAATATCAAAATTATTAAATTTGTGATCTGAGTGTTTATTATTAAAAATCTTATTAAAGTTAAGTGCGATACTTTCTGATTCTGTCAACGTAAAAATACCTTGAAAATTTTGTTGAATTTTCTTTACGTAATAATTTATCGTCCGGACTTTCATGGGCAAATATTTTGTCTTCTGATACGTTTAATCGCAATCTTTGATGTCTCGTAAATAACCAAATTGTAATAAAGCAAGATGAGAATTTGTTTACCTTTCTATAAAAAATATGACGAGTAAAATTGTTACAACAAATATTTTAAGAGTTTTAAAAAAAAAAATCTCCATTCGAAACATCATCAACTTTTTATCTTCCCACTGCTGGGCACAGGCCTCTTCTCATGCAAAGAAGGATTGAGCGTAATCACCACACTTGCTCAATGCGGGTTGGCGATTTCAGACTTAAAGTCCAGGTTTCTTCAAGATGTTTCCTTTACCTTACAGTTATAATAAGTCATTGGTGTCCAAGATATACTTAGAAAGTACATATAAGAAAAGTTACATTGGTACTTACCGGACCTGGAATCGAACCCGTACACTCATCCTTGAGAGGCTGATGTTGTAACCACTAGGCCATCACGACTCACGTCCTGACTCACTCGTACATCTTGGAAGAGGGATAAAAATCTATTTTCTTCCAAAAATTTACATTCACTAACGCTTTTTTTTGTGACTTTGACAAACTAGGTAATTCCTGCGATAGCGTACTTAATTATCGTATCTTATGTATTTTTTTTTTGTGGTACGCTCTTACGCTCAATCGACTGTACGGATTTGAAAGAAAATTTGACATATTGGTAGACCATGTATGGATTATTTTTATTCCAATCATAATGATCATCTCAGCGTTAATCCCAGTCGCATCCGAAGCTTTTTCATCTTTGGAGTCTAGGGACCGCTTTACCAGCCTAACTGCTGATTTTGGCTAAACTTCGATATTTTAGATAAAGGCGATATCGAAGCATTGCAGTTAGACCAATTGTTGGACTTTTGAGGGCTCAACAACCCGAAACGACTCCCATTAGATGTTCGTATGGCAACCGGGATCTGTGCTTTCTGAAGCACGACCAGGTCAGTGCAAATATTCATATTCATGCATACAAATATATATTATGCACTGTGCGGGGATCGAACCGCTGAGCCACGGTCTACTATTTTTTATTCCAATATTTCCCTTATATTGGTGAATTTATCTGGGCGCAGATTGTAGCTTACATATCTACTGACATCTACAACTAAACTCAATTAGTACCTAGTTCAGACGTTTTATTTATAATCAATCATCATTGTACACCAATACTTACATTGTCTTCCCTTGGCATCATACTCTACACATTCTGACGTAGCCAACCGCCAGTGTTGTCATAATAACAGTCTAAACAAAGCCAAACAACCATCAACCTGTAGTATTGACGACGTCAATATTTTGTATGGCCGTTCCAAAATACACCACTGACGATGCTCTGACGTCAGATTATAAATAACTTCGCTGTTGAGTTCGTGAGATACTCGATGCAGTCGAACGATAAACTCGAGAAGATTTGAACTGAGAATCGATTTCATTTGATACAAAATCAGCTCTAGTTATTCGAGAACGGACTCGAAGTGATTTTATTTTGAATTAAATGAGCTGTTATTCGTGATTCGGAGTTGGCATTGAATTTTGAAGTTGATCGTTAATTATAATGATTTGTGTTAAAAATTACAGGGTTATGTTAGATCTAAAACAATGTTTGTCTATTAAATTATTTTTGTATTTATAAACACCTGTTTTACTCTATAAATATTGCGAATGTTAGTTTGTATGCAAAATAGATAGTAGGAATAGAAGCATTAAAGGAATCTTGTTAAAAGCGAATAACATGAATTTTTGCGACATCATACAGTTGAAAATTGTAACTTTTTTTTACGTTATATGTACTTTCTAAGTAGGTATATCTTGGACACCAATTACTGATTACAAGGTAAAGGAAAACATCTTGACGAAACCTGGACTTTAAATCTGAAATCGCCAACCCGAATTGAGCAAGCGCGGTGATTACGCTCAATCCTTCTCTGTATGAGAGGAGACCTGTGTCCAGCAGTGGGACGATAAAACGGTTGATGATGATGATACAGTTGAAAGCATAAAAAACAGACGTGATATTGAAAAGTTTTGAAAGGCTAAATTCTCAGGCCTAAAACTTTATTTCGACTGCACTGTTAGAACTAAAACGACGGACGGCAGGCTACACTTTTTATTTGGATAAATCGCGTGATTCAATCTGCCTAGGCTTTTCCCAACTGTCTTGGGGTCAGTTTCCAGTTTATATGGATGCAGCTTAAAACTACAACTCAGTTAACGGGTATCACGATACCCCTTAGAGTGGTTTTGATAGAGTTTTAGGCTTCTGAACAAATTTCCCTTATTTCTTTCCTTAACAACTTTTGGTAGCCATGTGATAGTCAAAGATTTTACCATCTGTTTTTGCAGTTGACTTCTCTAACAAATTATTTCCATTGGGTTGTATATAAATTTATTGTACAAAGAAGGATATCAAGCTACTACACTATCTTTTAAATTTCTTTAATAGATTTTCAACTTTATCGCTAAAGCATTAAGCTTCAAGATTAATTGGGAAAGCTTGACGGTTTCGGATAACTTGACGTGCAGGCTGACATCTTTAAGTACGTCTATCATAATAATCTTTCTGTGAATCGAATGCTTTTGAGCACCATATTTGATTTTGACATTGGTACATGTGTGATGTCGGTTCTGATAAACAGTATATGAATCAAAGCTGTATAGGATCTCGACTCTATGATAAGCGAACGAAAACATATTTTAGCATTAGCATAAATATTCTACAACTTCCCCACTGTTGACACTCTTCTCGGTGAGAGGACCTTAATCCACCATTAGGGGTTGATAGCTGTCACATTTCATCCAGTTTTGGTTCAAGGATATGCCGTTTTCCTGTTATATAAAAATACTTCTGATTCTGTTAAATAGTAAGTATAAAGGTCTTAAGAGTGGACTCTAGTGCTGAGGAATTTGAGAAATAGGTATTTGAAGAAACTATTGACGACGAGCCGCTTTCAACCTTTCTCGTATAGTGCGAAAGGGACAGTTGCAACTCAGGCTGATTTTACTTATAAAAAACGTTGACCAAAAGATGAATGACGGATGTTTCGTACCCCCTGTTTTCTTTTTCAAAACATTTGATTTTGAGGATGATTATACCTATGCGTCTATTATTATCTTTTTTTGTCAAAAACTTATCACATTTGTGTAATAGTCGTCTGAACTTCGCGGTAAAAATGGGTAATTTTTCGGGATTTTGAAACATCATATTTCTTTTATTAATTACGTTTTTGAAAAAATCAAATAATAGGGGCGCGTATAATCAAGGTGTGAAATTGTAAAAAAAAAATCGTTGCTCTAAAAGCGTTATCCACGAAGAAAACAGCGGAATACGTTTATATGGAGAAAACGCCACTAAAGTCCCCTCTTAAAGAGATTCAGAAATATGTGTATTTATTACCCCTTTATCTTAACTGAAAAAAAAAATATTCATGGAAAAAATCAAAATGTGTATTTATTTATGAATTCTCAGTGATTCATCGGTGGAATATCAAATACTACGACAAAAATTGATTCTGGCTCTTTATTGATTTACGCAACATGTCTAAACGCCACGATATCGAAATATGAATGAAACCTCAATCAGTCATATGAAAGGCTAAGCACGTAAACAAGCGGACAGTTACATTACTCATATTGTAATTAACTTTCTTCGTAAATGTGACTGGCATACATTGATCGACTGCAGCCAATCACGGGTGGCTTTAGGGACAAATAAAACGTGTTGCTCTGCTTGACTGACGTCATGTTCAGGCCCTATCAGAGCGTTTCATCCTTTGGCTGCATGTGTTTGGAATACTAAAGAGATAGATTTTCTTTAAGAAACAGGATAACTGATACACCCTGGGTGGTTAAGTCATTAAACTCGCTGACTGGCTCAATCTACGGCGGTTTAGTGCTCATACATACGAGCGACACGCGTCTCCGGCAGAAGCAATTGCAGCTGCCGACGTTGCCTCCGCAATTGGGTTGTATCATAAAAAATAATTTAATGTCCATCAGATAGATTTATAAAAAAAAAATGAACACGTATTTTTTTATTTTTCCTTTCATTCAAATACTTAGGGAGATATATTGATTTGAAATGTCGCATGACGTCACGCCGTGGTACAAAATATACCACGACGTGACGTAATTAGCCCCCACTCCGTAACTTTAATACGCTATATCTCAGCACTACTTGGTAATTTCGACAAAATAAAAATATGGGTCTTAATTTTTTTATTATCTATAAGACGCACTAATTATTTTACTGATTTTCATACCTTGGATAAATCCCTATTAAGGCTTTTGGCTCACGCTATTTTTAGTTTGTGCCGATGATGAGATTGAGCAGCCGCAGTCAGCTAAAGACCGATGGCCGGTAGAACAAACGAGTTCTAGAGTGAAGACCGCGTATCAGCTGGAGTAGTGTTAGACATAATCCCAAATTAGTTGAGTCGACGACCTTAAAAACTTGACTGAGTGAGAGATACTGCTTGAAAATTGAAAACTGCTGTAGCACAGCCTAGGTGGAATGTGTCCAGCAGTGTACTGCGTCAGATTAGTCGATTGATCCAGCTGAAATGTCTGTGTGAATCCTTTGTATGATCTGGCATTGGACAACAAGGTTTTGCTATTGATAACCATTTCTTGCAAGCACTTACATTCAAATGTAACGATGTATGTCAATTTATATTGTAACTAGTTTCTACAAAATATACTAAAATAACAAACACGTTTTTGTAAAAATCTCTGGGCCCCTACCCAATGGGTTATCGTATCTCAACCCGCGTAGTTCTTTTTTCTTTTTGCTTAACTACCAAGGTTGTAGCGTAATGTTATGTGTATCGTAAATTCTTCCTATAAGAATTGGGCTATCAAATCCTATCCTAATATTATAAATGCAAAAGTTGATGTTGATATAAATGCAATTCATACATCCTATGAATGGATGGATGGATGAACTTTGGATGAATGGACGTCATTAATGGTTGTTACTCTTTAACCTATAAACTACCGAATGGATTTGGAAGAAATTTCGCACACAGATTGTTTATAACCAGGAATAGCACATATTTATCCCGAATAGTTTCGGAAAGTCAAAAGTTGATCTATCCATCAATTCATACATCCTATGAATGGATGGATGGATGAACTTTGGATGAATGGACGTCATTAATGGTTGTTACTCTTTAACGCATAAACTACCGAATGGATTTGGAAGAAATTTCGCACACAGATTGTTTATAACCAGGAATAGCACATTTTTATCGTGAAACTATTCGGGATAAAAATGTGCTATTCCTGGTTATAAACAATCTGTGTGCGAAATTTCCGCGGACGGGACGCGAATTGTCCCGGGGGCGAAACCGCGGGCGAACAGCAAGTACAAGTTTTTTTCTTTTATTTCAAAAATCTCATTTTATTTTGGGGCCTTTATGTCAGTCCCATCGTACACTTTCCACTGATAAGATAAGTATAAATATAATCAAGTTAATAATAGTAAAAAAAAAAACTAGAGTTATTCATGTAGAACCGTAATTAAACGGCACAACTTTTTCGTCAACTCCGATGATGGTACTGCCAAAATGAAAAGTACAAGATAAATTAATATTATTCTACACGCCAGATATTTCCTCTAGTTCCCTTATAGTTCTTCGCTCCACCGGAGTACGGTTCCGTTGCATCACGTCAATGTGAACATTGCTTATCTTGTCACACACACATTAAACTTTCTACTCCAGCACTTGCGAATCTAGGCTGTGTTGTATTCAATATTTTACTACATTACTTCTTCTGTAGAAGTCGCGTTTATTTTAAAACTCTTTTAAATCAAATGTCATTTATTTAAATAAAGCTGAGAATCAGCTCCTTTTGAACGTCAATATTATACAGAGTGGTGTTGACAATATGACAATAAATGATAACACGAACAATGCTGGTTCATAGGAATAATCCTAAACCACAGAAATAAACCTAGCATCAAAAATAAAACAATGAAAATTTCATTCAAATTGTAAACGGAATAGAACATTCTTCAAAAATATTGGTTCACTGACCTCCGATCGGCGACAGCGCGATCCTGTATCAACTTGCTTTTTTCGCGCCATTATTATTAAAGTTTGGTACCGCAGGCTGCGGCGGTCTTTAACCTATAAGCGCTTCCTTATCAACATGTACATCATGTAGAAAATGTGAAAAATGAAAAATAATGTCCTGTGGCTAAACTAACAGACATATTTATATGATTTTTTATGGGTAGACTGAGAATGTGTTGAGGTACACGATGTTTAATTTATTGTCGTATTGTCAGCACCACTTTGTATAAGACAGTCCTTCAAAACGAACGAACGAACGCCCTTCGTCACTTCCTAGTGCTTTCGCTGGGAAGAAGAAGTGGCGGAACAAACTCCCCGGCAGCACAGCTGTCTGTTCATTTAAAATAACACATGGCTTTATACAATAAGTACTATGTATAGTATGAACACAAGAAAATACAACAATAATGAAATTATTTACCATATGCCAGCTGGCCACGCCAAAATAACAGCAAAGGCAACAAAAAAAAAAAAAACATTTAAATGGAAATGTAAATAAGTAAAAAAATATTACCTAAATGTAAGCCAAAGGAATAAAGGGACTGACAGCTCACATATTTATGCATTGTAAAAAAAAAGACAATATACGAAGTCGTATAACTTTCTCTATATTGATTGAGGTCTAATCATTTACCTATCCCTATGTAATTTGATTACCTACTTAATGGAGTGACTGCCTATCTGAACTCTACAATCCAGTAACGGGGTAACTCGATGATTGGCACTCGCTTGCGTTTCTGTTTCGTTGGTGTATCCGAACGCTCATTGAATCCGACCCGGAGGCGGGACATCTCCAGAACCTGGTTGTTGGTGCATCTTGGACTGCCGACCCGACGGGACGCATGTGAGTTGCATGGTATTGTATAGGAGATAATTTTCTGGGCCCCCGCTCTCAGCAACGCCTTCGAAATATATTGGTATTTGTACGAGCCTTGGTAAGATTGATGGTCCAACTTTCGTAACGAATGTCAAAGATCTACGAATGAATGCTTTACTTTTTCGAGGCACGGAGGGGTCTTGGTATGTAAAAATGGTCACCCATCTACAGATCAACCGAGGCAAGCGTAACTTAAGCTAATCAGTCGACTTGTCTGGCTGTTATATTATTTAGCCACGAACAGGGGTTCGTGGGGTTCTAGAGATAGGGATCTCTAGAGACCAAAACCAATATAAAAAATATGATAATCGAGAATCAGAGACATGAAAAACTAACTGTTAAACAGTTTGACCACCAACCCCTCAGAGCCCTCTGGTCATTACCAAACATTATATTATAATGAAGCTCCATTAAACTAATTAGTAATTTCAAAGTAACCTTTGTCAGTCAGGACAGCGGGTTCAATTGCCATTTTGTTTAACTAACTCAAACAAGTATAGTTGGATTTCCTGTTTGTTTTCAACGTTTATTTAGTATTTTCTTTGACTGTTATTCAGCTAAATTCAGACTGGAATCTGACCCCATTGTCGTTGGAAAAAGGTTAGGCTGATTGATCTACCTACATTCATTCAGCCTACAAAAGCAAAGTGGATGGCGACTATAGTCGTTTCAGATTCACGTATCGATTTTCAGTGAAACGTTTTTGGGGCAATTTTTGTCGCAATTTCTCTCTACAAAAGCATTTGGTCAATTCTCTATGTTATCCAAAGTCCTGCGATGTATGTATGAAATACCGTTTCCAAGAACACTAAGATATTTTCAATTAAATTTGGATCTGCTCTCCTGATAGCATAAAATAAGGCTGCTGTGTTTTCAATTTTTAATTACGGTTTATTTCAGTTAATTCAAAATACTTCTTACATAAAAAAAAAACTTTATTTTTGAACACTTTCTTAATTATATTTTAATTTTATACCCGACTTAATACTCTACCGCCGTTTAAACCCAAGAGGAAGTCTGAAGTGACACCTTTGGCTAAAAGTTTAGTTTTTATGTTATGGACATGTGATGCGGCGAATTGAGGAAAATGACCTCAGAGAAGTTTTGAGTAGATGATATCAATGTGGATAGCTATATGAGTGAGAAAAGACAGATGTTGCGCTGACCTCAAATGAAATTGAGATATTGGTAGGAGAATGATGACACTAGAAACATCATACGACTACATTCAATCATTTTTTTAAATATAAATTACTAGCGACACGCCCCGGCTTCGCATGGGTGCAATACTGATACTAAATACACTACAGAAAAACTGTGAACGTTGTACGAGTATAAAAAACATAGCAGCCGGCCCGCTCCCGTCGTGAAACGTCACCCCGTATTTTTTAAATCTGTAATATCTTCGAAAATATTAATTTTAATCATATGCTGTAAAAGGCGATATAGATCTATATTAAATCAACAATATGTTTAAGGTATTAAATTGGATAAGGATTAATGCTATACTGGTTAAAATTGCTTTGAAAATTTGCCGGTATTTGTCGTAAAAAGTAAATGACAAAAAATGTCATTGTGGGATATCCTTATGAGATAAACATATACATACCATCGCGGACTTTTTTGTAGACCTTTTCAATGTGTAAAATATTTAGTAAATTATTTTAATAAATCTCATAGGGTTCAGACATCAGATTAGAGATCTCAAAAATAATAGTACTTTTCCGCAATTTAATGGATGTTATTATACATATAAACCTTCCTTTTTAATCACTCTGTCTATTAAAAAAAACGCATCAAAATCCGCTGTGTAGTTTTAAAGATTTAATCATACAAAGGGACATAGGGAAAGAGAAAGTGACTTTGTTTTATAATATGTAGTGATAATAAACTAGTGCTTGACCGCAATCCCACCTGATTATAAGCAGAATAATGTAACGAAACTGAACATATAATCTCAGGGCATATGGCGTATTAAAACCATTTATGTTCTGTTGTGAATAAGTGATAGCGATATTTTTCCTGTATAGCTCCATCTTAGTTTCACAATGGAATAATGATGGTTGCAACACGTCATAGTATCTAACCCGTTAGGCTAAGAACTCACGGAGCGGTTTTCACCCGCATCCGCCGCAGTTGCGGGCCCGCAGCTTCTGTAGAATGCAGATAATTATATATGTAAAAAATTAAAGCACATTTCACGACGCGTTTTACGCCCGCGGCCTTTGCGGTTGTTTGCGGGTCCCGCTGCACTGGCGGTTATCTTGTACCGGCGGGCGCGGGTGGCGGTCCCGCAGCCACGGCGGTTTGCTACCGCGCGTTCTACAACCACCCATATTGCAACCGCCCGTCTTGCGATAAACAACCGCCAAGTTTGCGGGTGATAATCGCTACCGCGGCTGCGTAACCGTACAAAACTCCAGTCTCGTGAGTTTTGAAAATTAAACTACATTCTGCCACCGAGGCGGGCGCGGGTGAAAACCGCTTCGTGAGTCCTTAGCCTTAATCGGGTAGATTCGGCCCCAGTCGGCCGGTGACGCTGAATAGCATATGCCTGGCTCCTTTCGTAAGAATACACTTTGATCTTGTGGTCACAACACCATTTTCCATCTTTAAAAAATCAGGTGGTTCTTAAAAGGGTTGTGTTTAAATAAAATATGATAAACAAAATGTTTGATATTTCTACTCAAAGAAAAAGAAAAATATAGATAAGTATCCTTGCTTTACCGTCTAATGTCTTCCTAAATACTTGACCTACTGACAAACCCTTAAGGGTTAGCTACCCCTAAGTAAAACGTGGATAAACGTTTAAATAACTTATGCAAACCGTCCCTATTCAAAAGGGATTAAATTGAACTGCGAAACTCAATTGAGCACTTCAATTTGAGAAATTATTTTAGTTACCCTAAAATGTTGAATGGGATTCTATCCTTCTGTTTTTGATTTAATTATTTCTACGGGTTTTATTATTGCTTTAGAACAGTGTTTCTCAACCATTTCATGATACTCTTTAATATCGAAAAATATTTTGTGACACTCTTCCTCACAATCCAACTCGGCTGGGCTGCTTTTGGGAAGCTACGTAAAATCTTCTCGTTCGAAATACCGAAGTGTCTCAAGACAAAAGTCTTGGACCAGTGTGTGTTGCCAATGATGACTTATGGAATTGAGACGTGGTCGCTGACTCACTGAAAGGGCAATGAAAAGGGTTATGCTTGGGGTTTCACTGCGTGATCGAATCAGGAATGAGGAGATCCGCAAAAGAAAGAGAGTAACCGACTCGAAAAATTGCAACACTAAAGTGGCAGTGGGCCGCGCACAATGCCCGAAGGATCGATGCCCGACCACGCACCGGAAGACGCAGCGTGGGTAGGCCCCCTACCAGGTGGACCGACGACCTAGTGAAGGTCGCGGGAAACCGCTGGATACAGGAGGTGCAGGACTGGTCGTCGTGGAGATCTTTGGGGAGGCCTATGTCCAGCAGTGGACGTCTTTCGACTGAAATGATAATGAATTATGACTCTTACCTACTGCTTCTAACTTAGAATTTCAGTCTGTTCATTTTGGGTACCTTTTGGTTAAACAGAAAAAAGGAATTCTCACAGTCAACCACTGAAACTTTTAAATATTTGATCCCATTTAGAACCTCCTGTAATTTTAAAGAAACTGACCGAACGGGATTTCGAACCACATGTTGAAAAACACTGTTTTGGATCATATGTTCTGGTATTGTGAGTGGTATCAAAGAAAAGGTGGTAATATAAACTTATGGGACTGTTTTTTTCTTTCTTTGGGATTCTTTTTTTGAATTGTAGCCATGGGCTTATAAGCCTCGTGCTGGTCGATAGATAAGTAAGACTCAAATGGCATAAGATTTTATGAATAGTCCGATGTAGCCGAATGGCAATTGACCTCACACTGTATGCTGGCTTTTACTCCATTGAGTTACTCGTCAAATATACGATAATTTCTTAACCCGTAATAAAACACCTTAACCTAAGTACATTAAGAACAAAACAGACCCAAGATTACCTCATTACCGTCCATCTACCTCAATGCCATAAAATTATCGGATAAAACCTGCAGCCTAACGATGTTCCTTCTCAACCGAATTATTTTCAAATAATGGCCTCAAGGGAATAGGGAAGGAGCGAAGACGGACACTCCCTTAGTTCTTGTGGTAACAAATGCTGTAGAGCTACCCCCTTAATTAATAGAGGTGTGCTGACTCGGACTAATGAAGTTGTCTGGTCAATCGAGATATATTGTCAATCAAGTGGATGTCTTAATCGATAGCATTTTGTATTGTTTGGAATAATCGATTAGTTGGCGCGATGAGTGTAGGTGCCGATGTTTCTTTGTTTTAGCAAGTTAGAATTAAAACTTGTATTTCCCGAACTGGCATGCATATGTTTATTTGTACACCCACATTCCGCCAGTCGTGTTTAATTCCTTTACAGTCAATATTTCAATCATCAGCTGACGTTTATCTGTATTTTAGAAGAAGAATACGATATGGTAATTTGACAGCTTTTGTACAGCAAATATCAAGAAAAAAGGTATTAGGTAAGTTAGGCGTTATTCTATTCTAATTAAAAAGACCCATGTTAAAACTTTTTGCTACTTTTAATTGCGATTTTATCAAAGGAGGTTCATTTCATATGGTTTTGCGGCCAGTTTTATTATAGGCTATAAATTATAAAGATAGTCGCAGTAAACGGTCCACTTTCCCACTAATTGGTAACTTGGTACTGTGTAGTTTAATTAGTTGTAAATCACGGCCGTCAGTTCCTCGAGGATTATAAAAAGAATGAAAGATAAAGGGCTCGGAATATTAAGGTAAGGCTACCGTGCTATATTATATCTTGAAATGTAATATCGGAGCAAATCGAGTGTTTGGATTTGAGGAAACTAAAACCTAACCTGCCACCATATACTTAGGTAATAAAAACACTGGACGTCGACGGACAGTTGACATTACGATATAATAAATGTGATAATTCGCTGAGGAGTTGATCCGGTCGCGGTAATCTTTGTAATCGCCTGTTAAATTAAAAAAAAATATAACACTAGCTATGCCCCGCGGCTTCACCCGCATAAGTTTCAATTCCATGAGAATATTCGGATAAAAACTATCCTATATGTTAATTTATTATGGTTACGAAACCATCTGTGCCAAATATCATAAAAAAAGAAAATAAAAATTTTAGATAAAAAGTAATTTTATATTTTCAGCTAAATCGTTTCAGCGATTCAAGAGTTATAAATAATGTAACTAACTCAACTTTCTTTTATAAATATACTAGCTATCCGCCCGCAGCTTTGCCCGCATGGAGTTCGGTTATGCCGCGCTATTTAGATATAAATATAATAAATATAAATATATACCGACAAATTACACAGATTGAACTAGCCCCAAAGTAAGTTCGAGACTTGTGTTATGGGATACTAACTCAACGATACTATATTTATAATAGATACATATATAGATAAACATCCAAGACCCAGGTCAATCAGGAAAAGATCGTTTTCCATCATGACCTGGCCAGGGATCGAACCCGGGGCCTCCGCGTCGCAGGCAGGCGTGTTGACCGCTGCGCCACGGAGTTCGCCAAATCCCTCGGGAATATCAAGTTTTTATATAAATATAAAAAAAATAAAAGAATAAAAATAAATAAGGATAAAAAGCACCCTATTATTTAATCTTCTACTTTACGTCTGCAAAATTTCAAAGCAATCGGTTCAGTAGTTACGGCGTGAAAGCGGAACAAACAAATAAACAAACACACAAACTCACTTTTCCATTTATAATATTAGTAAGAATCTAGGTTTAGATTAAAGTTAGGCCTGAAGACTGGAAGGATTCAAATCAAATCAAATCAAAGAAGAAGGATTTAGAAATTAACAGCTCTCTCCTAATTCGGTGGCTTAGTGCATAGCTGTTCTCAGTTACAAGCAATTTGTCTGGCGGAAGGCATCGTCATTTTGGCTGCGTCAGGCAATTCACTACACTAATGAATTCACTGATTGGCAACTCACATTATAAGCCACTAGATCTAGAAGCATGAATGACTTGAACAAGAATTCCTATTTTTCCTAGTATAGCATTTTTTCTCTAGCAGGGTAAAATAGATGATTTTTTTGCCGATGGAATACAGCCATTCCATCCCATCAGCTATGTTTTCAACTTGGTATTGTAACAAAAGCTCTTTTAATTCTGATTGTAGTCTGCTTTTGCGACATATTTAACAAAACATGTAAACAAATATAAGATAGCGGAAAAAAATAACTAAGTCCTACATAATATAGTTAAGTTTGCCGTACAATTTCAAACATTTTTTTAATAGTGCTGGATACTCTGAAATCCACTTAAATGCATTCAAATTAAAGTAGATATTTGTTTAACACCAAAAAAAACTTAAATGTGAAACAATTTGAGTAATAATTGGAATATACGTTTTTTATCAGTTTTGGTGCTTATTGGTTAAAACGCCAATGTAACTTTTCTAAGTCATATTATGTACTTTCTAAGTTTAACTTGGACACCAATGACTGATTACAAGGTAAAGGAAAAAATCTTGAGGAAACCTGGACTTTAAGTCTGAAATCGCCAAGCCGAATTGAGCAAGCGTGGTGATTACGCCCAATCCTTCTCTGTGTGAGAGGAGACCTGCGCCCAGCAGTGGGACGATAAAAAGGTTGATGATGATATTCCACCAACCAAAATATTTTGTAAAATGTTTGGTCCCATTTTGTCTTGTCATCTTTTATATTATAAAAATTATGTTGCGCCGAATTACTTTATATGCTTTCACTCTTTCTTCGGAGCCGTAAGGGCGCACTCAAAGAGCACTTGACCGATTTTCATTATTGCCTGCGTAGGTTACAACACGGCTCGGGTACAACGGGAAATTTGTCGTAAATTGCCGGAAAAACGGGCCATTTAAAGAAAAACTGTAAAGGTTACTGCAGAGTACTAAAAAACGGACTGCATTGAATGAAAATTTAAAGTTATTGTTCAAACTAGGCTGAGAATCAGGACTTTTTATATGCTTTTTATTAGCTTCACTTGTATGTTTGCTTCTTTGCTTGTTTGTTTGTTTGTCCGTCTCTAACCCTTTGGACTACGAGTGAGCGGCTCATTACTGTAAAATATCCCACCGTTTTCAATACGTTCGTTCGTTCGTTTTTTTTTTATAGAATATCGAACTGAAAAGTTGAAAATAAATATACGCCCTTTGTGCGATAATTTTTGTATATTAAGCACCTCACGCTTTTTTTTTTAAAAATTTTTAACTTTTTAGTCTGAAATTTTTTAAAAGCAATTTTTTTTTAGTTTTTTAAACTATATTTATTGAATATTGAAAATACATGAGACATTTCATCAAAACGTGGTCGCCTGTCACCACTTCCTAGTGCTTCAGCTGCTTAAAGTCACATACACAAAGATCCAGACACGGAACAACTACCCGTAGACCATCAAAGTAAATATTTATTCTATGCGGGAATCGAACCCACGGTATGCAGCGCAGCAAATAATCGTTCAGCCACTGCACTCACCGTGTCGTCACCGATATCATTCATATAAACATTGCTGGGACATTGCTCCTCCTCGAGTGGGCTGTAATTTACCACGCGAGCCCAGTGCGGGTTGGTAGATTAGAATTTTTGGTTTTTCTTGGTGGTAGGCCATAACATCGGCTGCGGGGAGAAGTTACCATCCACCAGACCAAGGCTTGTTGCCAAGGGATTTGTCGTGTTCCGGCGTGATGTCTGGTGTGTGGCGATGTGTGCCGGGTACGATGCGCCGGTGTCGGGAGTTTGGTCGTTGAGGGTCTTCAGACCAATCTCCCTCTGGCACAGCATCGTTGGTCGTGTTGTTGGGTTTAACATTGCATCACAACACACAACACAGCTTTTTTTAGTGATTAGGCTCTAATAAACTAGCGCACTTTAAACATCAACGATTGCATCACTGCTTACCATCAGGCGGGATTGCGATCAAGTACTAGTTTATAAATCCATACTAATATTATAAATGCAAAAGTATCTCTGTCTGTCTGTCTGTCTGTCCGGCTTGCACGCCAAAACTACTAAACCGATTGTAATGAAATTTGCTACGCAGATAGTCTAGAGCCTGAGAAAGGACATAGGCTATAAAACATCCCGTTATGACTAATAGGAACAGAGCAGGAACAAAAAATGTTGCGAAAACGGGAGCAAACGACGTTGGTAACACCACTACGATCCGGACGAAGCGTTTCGCCTCCTCCTTTGTACCGCGTACATCGAGGGACTGGAACAATTTGCCAGCGGTGGTGTTTCCGTCGGACTACAATTTGAGTGTCTTTAAGGCTAGAGTGAATAGGCTCTTAATAAACTAGTGCGCTTTACAATCAACGATTGCGTCACTGCTTACCATCAGGCAGGATTGCGGTCAAGCGCTGGTTTATAATATGGAAAAAAATATATATATATATATATTATAACTGCAAAAGTATCTCTGTCTGTCTGTCTGTCCGGCTTGCACGCCAAAACTACTGAACCGATTGTAGTGAAATTTGGTACGCAGATAGTCTAGAGCCTGAGAAAGGACATAGGCTATAAAACATCCCGCTATGACCAATAGGAGCAGAGTAGGAACAAAAAATGTTGCGAAAACGGGAGCAAACGCGGGCGTACATTTTGCTCCCATTACTTTAACAGGCGGTTATTTTATCAACTGAGCTCTTTCGGTTCGAAGCTTACGCGGGTGAAACCGCGGGGCACAGCAAGTATTTATATAAAACATAGGAGAAATCAGTTTCCTCACGAGGGTTTCTTTCATCATTTTGACTGCAGTGATGATTATATTATTTAGACCAAGTAACACTTGATTAGGCATAGACCCACGGCCTAGTCCATTCGGGGCTGATACCACTGATCTCCCACTGATCTCTCATCGATTCACACTGCATACCTAACGTTAACACAAGTTCAACAGTACATGCAACCTCTTTTGATAACTACACACACACTGGTGTATTCGTCATTAATAAACTGACCTGTGTGGCAAAATACGTGTTATGGAACAAATGTGGGTAGTTCAAATAGCAATAAGATTGTAAGGAGAAGCGAGTGCCAATCCAATGAGGGCTTCTCCGTAATATTGACAATATCGGAATTCAGTTCGAGTATTCTACTGGTATTAATAACTAGGAGAGAGATGACATTATGATGATATGATATTGTTACGGGCTAGGGGTACTTAAACGCCGGTTAAGGGTTACGAAGTTTATTAGCAACGAAGGTACAGACGGTAGAAGGCAATGACAAGTAGAACGTAGCTGATGTCTCACCGAAGTCTTCCCTTATGTCCACGAAGTCCGTGTTGTGAACACACAATAACAGTACAGATGTTACTCCACGTAGTACTCACAGTTCTCGTTGCAGTTGTCGCAGTAGGTATTCTCGAAGATCGCTTCTTAACTGTCGCTGTTTTCGTATCGCTAGTCGAGTGTAGACTGACTCTGGGCCGGCGTCGCGGCGGTATATATAGCCCAGCTGATCGAACATTCCAGATTCCTCTAGACGTAATAATAATAGCACATAACTTCGAGGTCACTCGGAAGTACCTACGGTAATTCCCGGAAACGGGTTTCTAGAAATTTCGATGTCGACACTTTGTTGACAAAACTGTTGAGACATGTACCATTCGATAGGCCGTCCTAAGTCTAGTAATGCGTTTTTATATTGTGCTTAGAAAATGTCTAGATCTGAGGAAATAGGACCTAAAAGTGACACATTGCATGTCACGCGATATTGAACCTTATGCCATTGACATAAGGTCCATTTGTAACATTGCCCCCTTCTTAGTCATGCTCGTCCCGAGCATGATTTGATCCATAATAGCGAGCTAGGCGGTCTAAGTGTACGATTTTCAGCTTCCCTCTAGATCCTTTCTTAATCCGGTAGGTGACATCGTTTATTCTGGTTACTATCGTGTACGGACCCTCCCATTTGGCTTGGAACTTTGGACTCTTTCCTTTTCTTCTAATGGGATTATGTAACCATACCGAAGTTCCCTCTTCAAATCCGGGCACGTTAGCTTTGCGGTCGTATCGGATCTTCATCTTCTCACTGGTTTTCAGACCGTTCTCTCTCACTAGCTCATGTATTCCATCTAACTTACGCCGCAGGTCGGCCACATAGTCGACGGCTAGGATAGGAGTATCGGGGGTGTTCCGGTTAATGCATCTATTGGTAGTCTAATTTCTCGGCCGAAGTTGATTTTCGCCGGTGTGCAATTTGTGCTATCGTGTATTGCTGAGCGGTATGACATTAAAAAGAGTGGAATGTAGTGGTCCCAATCCCTTTGATGTTCTTCCACTACTTTGGCCAAGTGATTCTCCAACGTCTGATTGAATCTTTCGACCATTCCATCTGACTGTGGGTGGTACGGTGTTGTACGAGTCTTATGTATCCCGAGTAGTTGGCAAACCTCTTGAAATAGTGAAGACTCGAAGTTTCTACCCTGGTCAGAGTGTAACTCCAAGGGAACGCCAAATCGACAGAACACCTCGTGAACTAGCTTTTTGGCGACTGTATGAGCTTCCTGGTTAGGTACTGCAAAAGCTTCTGGCCATTTGCTGAAATAGTCTTGCATGACGATGATATACCTATTCCCTTCTTCAGTAACAGGGAATGGCCCAGCTATATCAACAGCAACTCTTTCCCATGGTGCACCAACATTGTACACTTTAAGTCGACCTCTGGCTCTCGTTTGCGGTCCCTTTACTGAGGAGCAGGCTACACATTTTCTACACCAGTCCTCTATGTCCTCGCGACAATGCACCCAATAGAATCTTTTTCTCACCTTCTCCAGGGTTTTCTTTACTCCTAGATGTCCTCCGGATACTCCGTCGTGCACCTGTCTTAGCACTGACGCGACTTTATCGCAGGGAACAACTATCTGTAAGGTGACCTCCTGTCCACTGGGTGATTCCCATTTCCTTTTGAGAACTCCATTATCAATTATCAGGCTGTCCCATTGGGCCCAGTAACTTTTTGCTGCTGGGCTAAGCGCTGATATTTCACTCCAAGCGGGCCTCTGGCCACGTTGTTTCCATTCGATTACTGTCTTCAAGTCACTATCTTCCTTTTGTGCGTCTTCCAATGGTTGATTATCCCAGTCTTCGTCCAAAGCGTTCACCTGGATAATCCTTACGTTCTCTTTCTTTTCCTGTTTGGCACAATGTCGGCCCTTACTTCCTAAAGTTAGCTGACGGCGGCGTTCCTTTTGCCTTGCCTTTTTCTCGAGGCGCTTCTTCTTACGGGCCTCGTCCTCGACTTCCTTGTCCCGGCTTCCGTCTGCCTCAGTCCACGACCTTCCGCGCGACCGCTCGCGCTCGTGTTCTCGCTTGCCGGAACGTTCGCGTTCTTGGTCTCGGTCTCGCTCCCGGTCCTTGACGCGTTCCCGCTCTCGTTCAGCGGGTCGCTCGCGGTGCCCGCTCCGATCGCTCCGCTCGCGCCACTCGACTCGCTCGCACGGGCGCTCGGGCTCGACCTTCGCATCGCGCTTGCGCCACTCCATCACCGCGGCCTCTTCACGTGACCAAGAAGTTCTTCTTCCCTTAGCCTTCCTGGGACAATCAATTCGAATGTGCCCCTTTTCGCCGCACTCGTAGCAAGTTGGTCCTCGTCGGGCTTTTATTTGTGCGGTCAATTCTCGAATACGGTCATGTTGTGGGCCATCTTGACGTACAGCTTCCACCTCCAGAGCATGCGTCAAAGCTGCCTTCAGGGTCTGATGGTGACCCAGACGTACTGCAGCCCTGACTTCTGCATCTCGAATCCCATCGGTAAATAATCGTAGAGTAGTAGCGCCAATCAATCCCGGTGTTGATGCATACGCCTTCCGAACCATACGTTCTATTTCCGTGGCCCATTGTTGCAAACCCTCGCTGCTCTTCTGTGTGCGTTCGCGGAGTTGAGCCCTGTAGACATGTTCCAGGTGTTTCTCTCCATATCTAAACTCCAACGCTTCTAACAGACAGGCTAGGGTATTACAATCGCCGGAAATATTTTCGAGGATTTGGACCGCCTCACCACGCAGAGCAAGCGTAAGGGCGGTTACGGCTTGATCGTCGTCCCAATTGTTGCCTTTTGCGACCTTTTCAAACTGTAGACGGAAGGCCACCCATGACGTTGTTCCGTCAAAATGAGGTACCTTGAAAGTCGGCAAAGCACTGGGTACCGGTACCACACCTTTAATAACGCCTTTCTGTACCTTCTCCTGCAAAAATTCTACTTCCTTCCCAAACTCCATGATGGTACTGTTTAATTTCTCCATACGCGCATCTTGTTTGTCTATGCGCGTATCTTGCTGGTCCATACGCGTATCTTGTTTGTCTATGCGCGTGTCTTGCTGGTCCAGACGGGCATCTTGTTGAGCTGTTTTAATTCTAAGTTCATTGACCTCTTCTTTGGTCTTTTTCCACTTTTCATTTAATTGTAATACCAGTTGCTGGGATTCCTTTATTTGTGACTGGGTTGCTACCTGGGATTGTTTTATTTGTGCCTGGGTTTCTGCCTGGGATCTATCTATTTTTGCCTGGGTTTCTGCCTGTGATTTATCTATTTTTGCCTCTATGCCTTTTATTTGCATCGTTAAGTGAGCCAGCAATGCCGATAAATCGCATCCACTGCTTCCAGAAATAGTGGTGGTACTAGGCGCACTCACATTTGTTGGTGTTACGACAGCCGCATCTTCTACGGGTGCGGGGACACTGAGCGGTTCTTCCTCTTGACGCGCCAAATCCATCGCTGCTTGTCGTCGCGTGCGAACTCTTTCGTCTTCCCTTGGCGTGACCGGCATGCCGCTTCTGACACCAATTGTTACGGGCTAGGGGTACTTAAACGCCGGTTAAGGGTTACGAAGTTTATTAGCAACGAAGGTACAGTTGATTGTAGGCAATGACAAGTAGAACGTAGCTGATGTCTCACCGAAGTCTTCCCTTATGTCCACGAAGTCCGTGTTGTAAACACACAATAACAGTACAGATGTTACTCCACGTAGTACTCACAGTTCTCGTTGCAGTTGTCGCAGTAGGTATTCTCGAAGATCGCTTCTTAACTGTCGCTGTTTTCGTATCGCTAGTCGAGTGTAGACTGACTCTGGGCCGGCGTCGCGGCGGTATATATAGCCCAGCTGATCGAACATTCCAGATTCCTCTAGACGTAATAATAATAGCACATAACTTCGAGGTCACTCGGAAGTACCTACGGTAATTCCCGGAAACGGGTTTCTAGAAATTTCGATGTCGACACTTTGTTGACAAAACTGTTGAGACATGTACCATTCGATAGGCCGTCCTAAGTCTAGTAATGCGTTTTTATATTGTGCTTAGAAAATGTCTAGATCTGAGGAAATAGGACCTAAAAGTGACACATTGCATGTCACGCGATATTGAACCTTATGCCATTGACATAAGGTCCATTTGTAACAATATTATTTTCTCGGTGGTAGGCAACAACATCAGCCGCCGGCATAAGTTACCACCCACCAGACAAAGTCTTGCCGCCAAGCGCTTCGTCGTGTTCCGGCATGATGTCTGGTGAAGCCGTACGGTGGACGGGTCTGAGCAGTTATGTTGCGATGTGTGCCGGGTACGATGTGCCTAATGTTGTTGTGTCGGGAGTTTGGTTGTGGAGGGTCTCCAGATCATCCTCTGGCGCAGCATCGTTGGTCGTGTTGTTGGGTTAAACATTGCATCACCTCGCTCAACTGCCGTCTTCCTTCCTATTCACTTAGTTTTTTTTGAGTGAATAGGCTTAATAAGCTAGTGCGCTTTACCATCAACGATTGCATCACTGCTTACCATCAGGCGGGATGGCAGTCAAGCACTAGTTTATAACCAATAAAAAAAAATATTGCGCAGTTTGTAAACATGTTATTGAGAAAAAAAAAAAAAACTAAGGTTTATGAGATAGCAGTTCAGTTAAAGTAAATGCGCAATTAAAGTCAGCGAAAACCAATTTTTTAATTAGTCAGAGTCAGGTTTTTTTTTTATAGTAGTATGGCGCCATCGATGACCGATGGTTCTGCCAACGTCAAGGTGGAGAGAAATAAAGTCATATAATATTACTAGCTTTCCGCCCGCGGCTTCGCCCGCGTAAATTTCGGTTATATCGCGCTTTTTAGATTTCTCTCGGGAACATCAAATTTTTCCGGGATAAAAGGTAGCCTATGTCCTTTCTCAGGGTCTAAAGATTGTGTGCTTTCCGTCCGCGTCTTCGCCCGCGTGGTGTTCAGTTACATCGCGCTTTTTAGATTTCCCTCGGGAATATCAAATTTTTCCGGGATAACAGGTAGCCTATGTTTTTTCTCAGGGTCCAAAGATTGTCTGTGCCTAATTTCATCAAAATCGGTTGAGAGGTTTAAGCGGGAAAGCGTAACAGACAGACAGACAGAGTTACTTTCGCATTTATAATATTAAGTACTAGCTTTCCGCCCGCGGCTTCGCCCGCGTGGAGTTCGGTTATATCGCGCTTTTTAGATTTCCCTTGGGAATATCAAATTTTTCCGGGATAAAAGGTAGCCTATGTTCTTTCTCAGGGTCTAAACACTGTCTGTGCCAAATTTCATCAAAATCGGTTGAGAGGTTTAACCGGGAAAGCGTAACAGACAGACAGACAGACAGACAGACAGACAGACAGACAGACAGACAGACAGACCGACAGACAGACAGACAGAGTTACTTTCGCATTTATAATATTAGTATGGATACGTAGTGGATATCGACTGTTGATCGGCAGTATTAGCGATGGTTCTTCTTTGGGCAACAGTGTCAAGTTGTGTCTTGATCAAAATTTTGATTCGAACAATCACTTGTTGGCCACAACTACATATGTTGTGTGATATTTTCTTGAAAATAGAATGACGAAGTTCAAATATGTAAAACGCCAAGCTATTGCTTTATGCGATTGTCTGTAGACTTTTGGTCAAAATTGTTGAAACTGTCAAATATTCCCAACCACTTGAGCCTTAATGCTTTAGCAATAAGGTTGAAAATCTAATAAAGTAATTTGATAGTTTGTTGTAGCTTGATGTGCTGTCGTCTGTAGGTACATACCTTACCTATAGAGGTTTTTTATAGCTTAAATTCTTGTTTTGGTACTAGCTTTCCGCCCGCGGCTTCGACCGCGTGGAGTTCGGTTATATCGTTCTTTTTAGATTTCCCTCGGGAATATCAATATTTTCCGGGATAAAAGGTAGCTTATGTTCTTTCTCAGGGTCTAAAGATTGTCTGTGCCAAATTTCATCAAAATCGGTTGAGAGGTTTAAGCGGGAAAGCGTAACAGACAGACAGACAGACAGAGTTACTTTCGCATTTATAATATTAGTATAGTATGGAAGTATGGATAGTCTAGGCTAAGCTCTATTTATTTAACACTTTTCAACATGTTCAAAGAATTGTTTCGTAAGCTTTGTCTGAAAATCAATCAATCACGAAATAGTTTTAGAAGTCGTGATGGCCTAGCGGTTAAAACACCAGTCTCTCAAGTACGAGTGTGCGGGTTCGATTCCAGGTCAGGCAAGTACCAATGTAACTTTTCTAAGTTATATGTACTTTCTAAGTATATTTTGGACACCAATGACTGATTGTAAGGTGAAGAAAAACATCAACCCGCAAAAACGGCAACCCGCATTGAGCAAGCGTGGTGATTACGCTCAATCCTTCTCTGTATGAGGGAAGACCTGTGCCCAGTAGTGGGACGATAAAAAATGTTGATGATGAACATGTTTAAAGAATAGTTTCGTAAGCTTTGTCTGAAAATTAATCAATCACGAAATAGTTTTAACCCTAAATCAAACACCATAGGTATTGAATTTCAACATCTTTGCTCACCAGTCGTATCGCACCAGGTAACAGGTCATCATCATCATCTCAGCGTTAATCCCAGTCGCATCCGAAGCTTTTTCAGCTTTGGAATCTGGGGTCCGTTTCACCAGTCTAACTGCTGATTTTGGCTAAAATTCGATATTTTCCGTGAAGCGACTGCCGTCAGACCTCCTCAACCCGAAGGTGACATCGAAGCATTGCAGTTATCCCAATTGTTGAACTCCTGAGGGCTCCAACAACCCTGAACAACTGCCACTAGATGTTCCTATGGCAACCGGGACCAACGGCTTAACGTGCTTTCCGAGGCAGGACAAAACCAGTGCAAATATTCATGTTCGTGCATACAAATAATTGCACTGCGCGGGGATCGAACCCGCGCCTCCTTGCGCAGCGGCCGCGTTCGTTACCGCTATCACCAGGTAGCAGGTATTTACATAAAAAGAAAACGCTAACAAGATCAATTTCAATTTTCTCAGTCGTGTAGGTGGCCGTGATGAAAAATACAGGGATTACGAGATGAGGAAGGGTGACGCTCAGCCAGCACTTGACCCACTTCTGATAGAAATGATAAATATTCTCTGCTTTAGAATTTACCCGGTATTCTTATTTTATTTTTATAAAATAACCCGGGTGTTGGCAGATCCATGGGCTGAAATGTGTTTGAGGTAATTTAGGCGTTGTGTTTCAGTGATTTATTCACACGTAATGTTGTAAGCAATCTTCAAAATATGTATTGCAGTGTTCCGTTATAATGTCTGGAGAAGCCGTACGGAGGACGGGTCTGAGCAGTTGTGTGGCTAGTACGATGCGCCTAATGTTGTGTCGGGAGTTTGGTCGTGGAGTGTCTCCAGGCCAATCTCCCTCTGGCGCAGCATCGTTGGTTTAACATTGCATCACCTCGCTCAACTGCCGTCTTCTTTCCCAATCACTCAGCTTGTTAAGTGAATAGGCTTATAAACTGGCGCGCTTTACCATCAACGATTGCATCACTGCTTACCATCAGGCGGGATTGCGGTCAAACACTAGTTTAAAATTATTGGAAAAAAAATTACATACCGCTGTTTAATACTTAAATACTGGTTCTGAATTAATTTATAACAGGGTCATTTGGTCTTAGGGGGGCTAGCCGCTAGGGGCAAGATGTCGTTTTCGGAAGTTTCGAAAGGATGCGTTCGATGATAGGTTTTTGACATGATTAACTTTCGAATATTTCTAGTTATATTATTATCAAAACTTCTCCCGTGGCTAAATAACATCAGCCGCACAGGTCGATTGATCAGGTTAAGCTACGCTTGCCACGGTCGGTCTGTGGATGGGTGATTCCCTTTATACACCGAGACCCCTTCGTGTCCTCGTCTTGTCATTTGTAGATCTTTGTCAGAAGTCAGAAAGTCTGACAATCAGTCTTACCCAATAACTGGGTTGTGGAGGTCAGATAGTCGGTCCATGTAGAATACTAGGATTCAGCTGAAACCGGTTAAACTAGAAACCGACCCCAATCATCATGATCTCAGCGAAGCTTTTTCAGCTTAGGAGTCTGGGGTCCGCTTTACCAGTCTAACTACTGATTTTGCATTACAAATATTTGCACTGCGCGGGGATCGAACCTGCGCCTCCTTGCGCAACGGCCGCGTTTGCTACTGTTACGCCACGGAGGCTGTCTAGAAACCGACCCCAATGTAGTTGGGAAAAGGCTAAGAGGGTCCTGAGGGTCATTAGGTATAGTCTAGAAAAAGTTTCTCTAGAAAAATAGTAAAGTATTTTCCACTTGAAACTTTAAAGGAATCTTTTCCATACCGTTTTTCCCAATAATTGATCATAAAAATGGAAAGTCAATTTCGCTTTATAGCTTCTTCGGACAACTTGGTGTGGATTGATTGGTGGAATGAGCCTCAGTCGATTGCAGCTTACCTGGAATAGGTTGAATTTCATTTTTATATTTTGTAACCAGCTTTTCGCCCGCGGCTTCGCCCGCGTGGAGTCCGGTTATATCGTGTTTCCAAGAGAACTTTTCGAAAGTCCGGAATCAAAACTATCCTATGTTATTTCTCAAGGTCAACTCTTCCTTTGTACCAAATTTCAATAAAATCAGTTCAGTGGTTTAAACGTGAAAGGGTAACAGACAGACAGACAGACAGAGTTACTTTCGCATTTATAATATTAAGTAGGGATGAGCCTTTTTTAATCAAATCAAAAGTCAAATCATTTATTCAAATCAGGCTGAGAATCAGTACTTTTTGAGCGTCAATATTACATAAGATAGTCCCCCAAAACGCCCGCCCTTCGCCACTTCCTAGTGCTTTCGCTGGAAAGAAGAAGTGGCTGAACAAACTCCATAGCAGCACAGCTGTCTGTTTATTTATAAAAAAAAAAAAAAAACACATGACTTTATTCAATACTATGTACAGTAATGAACACCAGAAAATACAGCAACAAATGAAATTATTTATCATATGCCAGCTAGCCACGCCAGCAGAGCAAAAACAAAAAATAAAATATCAGTAAAAACTTATTACCTAAATAAAAGCCCCAGGTATAAAGGGTGTGACAGTTTACGTATTTATGCATTATAAAAAAGTAAATTATATGAAGTCATATAACGTGTCAGTAAGCTAATTCTGGAGAAAGAACAAAGACATTGTTTTATTGCAATTAAGCGTTATTATCGTTAGCTGATCACAAAATCTGCATTTTGCACGTGTTTACTAAACGTTCAGTACAGAATGTCATCATCATCATCATCATCTCAGCGCTAATCCCAGTCCCATCCGTAGCCTTTCAGCTTTGGAGTCTAGGGTCCGCTTTACTAGTGTAACTGCTGATTTTGGCTAAACATCGATATTTTCCGTGAAGCGACTGCCGTCTGACCTCCACAACCCGAAGCATTGCATTTAGACCAATTGTTGGACTTTTGAGGGCTCCAACAACCCGTAACGACTGCCACTGATGTTCGTATGGCAACCGGGACCAACGGCTTAACGTGCTTTCCGAGGCACGACCAGACCAGTGCAAATATTCATATTCATGCATACAAATATTTGCACTGTGCGGGGATCGAACCCGCGCCTCCTTGCGCAACGGCCGCGTTCGCTACCGCTACGCCACGGAGGCTGTAAAAGTAGTAAGTATCAAAGTACTAAGTACAGAATGTAACTGGACAAAAATGCTGAAATGTTGTAGAATATTCTTTTACCATATTTATGTGCATCATAATAAGCCTGCAAAATAGGAACATACAGATACATTTCAAGCTATTCAATTCTAGTATAAGCTGACCTCGCATTGGTTCATCTTGCTCTACGATAGCCAATTTGTGCTGGAAATTCCAGTTTGATATGTAGCAGTATGTACGCCACACAGTGTATTCGAGCCACAAAGTAATCTACGTTGCATGTTGTGAAAAATCCAAATCAAATCATTTATTGGTTCACAAACTTGGATATTTAGTACCTAGATGCTTTGTTATAAGTGCCTTCCATTCTCTAACGTCATATGGGCATGCAAAACGTATAATTATTTAACTTATAAAAATTTAATTAAACAACATGTAAACTAAAACTTTCTGAAAATAAACAGTTTGTTCAGGATCGTTTACTGAATCGGTTTATATTATTTTTAATATAGGTAACTTTTTATCCCAAAAATAATTAAAACTACCGAAGTTATTGTCATATTAACCCTGTTATTTGTACAGACTTTTAAAATCCCAGTTTTACGTGTATTCTTATAAATTTAATCATACAATACAAAACAAAGGAAAAAAACCTTATTCCAAGAACGTTAAGGTCTTCGTTCTCCAAGAATTGGTATAACTAATTTAATATAGAAATATAACACACGTTAAATTAAAAATTCAGTGTATGTATTATAATTATAATATATTATTCTAATTGAGGTGTTTGAGGGTGTGCGTTAATTACATTACATGTTGTATATTATTACTAGGTGCGCCCTGCGGTTTCACCCGCGTAAGTTTCGATTTCGTTAGGATATCGAGATAGAAGGTATCCTAAGTGTTATTCCTGGTTATAAACCATTTATTTGCCAAATTTTATCCAAATCCGTCCCGTAGTTTTTACGTGAAAGAGTGACGAACATCCATCCATATATTCTTAGAAACTTTTGCATGATGTATAATATTAGTAGACAATTTAAAATAGGTAACACTTCTTCAAAAGCTCAGGTAACAATAAAAACAGAACTCCTCTATCCAATCTCTGAAAGTTCCCTTAACTGATCTGATTAAAATGACGTTGATATTTTGTGAAATTATGAGCTATGTTTTGATAAACTCTTTCAATTAAGATTATGTCAAAGGCCATGAGTTCAAGTGCCACAACTCACAAGTCCTCGAAATACATTTACTTTTTTTTTTAACGTTGGCCCACGCTAAGAATTACTATTGTATCGTGGGTGCGTTTACGTTTGTAAACGCACCCACGATACAATAGTAATTCTTAGCAATAGTTATTCTAGCTTCTTACTTAACATTTTTCCTTCTATTTTGTTAAGAAAAGGATACGATTGCTCGTAGAACCGATGGCCGATGGGGCAGTAAGGTTCTGGAGTGGCGGCCACGTACTGGAAGACGCAGCGTAGGGAGGCCCCCAACAAGGTGGACCGATGACCTGGTGAAGGTCGCGGGAAGCCGATGGATGCGGGCAGCACAAGACCGGTCGGCGTGGAAAGCCTTGGGGGAGGCCTTTGTCCAGCAGTGGACATCTATAGGCTGAAGAAGAAGAAGAAAAGGATAGAAGATAACATATTAGTCCTTTCAAATTAACATACTTCATAGACAGTTTAGCTGCTATTAAAAACATGGCGACTAAAATACGTTGATTTAGTTAAACGCGGATTAATTTAGCAGCACTAAATTTATCTAACTTTATCTTCTATCCTTTTCATAATTAAATAAATAGAAGAAGATGTACTGACCTTAAATTAAGTTTAGTTTATAAATGAAGGATTCCGGCTATTGTATGCTTTATATTGCCTAAATAGGGATGTTTCCTGGGTAAAAAAGTGGTTCTATTTAGTCCGTCATTCAGGTTATAGAAAAATATTAGATACGTTTTGTTTTATCAAATCAATAAAAATTGACAAATATAAAAGGCATTAAAGATCAGGAGTGGTGGCTGGTGACGTCACTCCTCGCTGAAAAGTGTAGCGTGCAGTGACGTTACACGAGTTTTCATCGCACTGTGTCGTCTTCATTTTATGTTTATATGAAAAAAAAAAAAAAATACGTGTGTAGTATTTTTTGGAAATCTGACTGACGGACTAATTAGTTTTTTTTAGTCAACTACCCTATTCTGCCGAAACAAGAAAACTACTAGGTAGGTACCTATAACATTTTCTGTCTCTACAGCAAAAACAGCGCCAAGTGCTAATAAAGCGATAATTGAAACTACAAATTGACAGTTATCAGACAACTTGTAAATCAAATTATCTCGATTGTATTACAGAAACAAAAGCGGTTTTCACGCTTGTCAGGTACCTTTCACACGTCGAGTTAGAATTTGCGCGAGACGTGGCGAAGTACCTACGGACGACAGCATGTCAAGCTACCCGAAACTCTCAAATATTCCCAATCAACCTTCACCCTTAATGCTGTAGAGATAAAGTTGAAAATCTAATAAAGAAATTTGACAGATTGTGGTAGCTTGATGTGCTGTCGTTTGAACAATAGGGTAGAGGAAACATGACATGCGTTGAAGGGGATGCGGTGGGAAGTGTATAGACTAGACAAGAATATAAGAAATGTATATATTTTATTTAAGGCTGATTATTCAATCCATGGTTTTTAATAATTATAAAGTAGTGCTTGACTGCAATCCCGCCTGATAGTAAGCAGTGATGCAATCGTTGTTGGTAAAGCGCACTAGTTTATTAAGCCTATTCACTTAAAAAAACTTATGAATAGGAAGGATGACGACAGTTGAGCAAGGTGATGCAATGTTAAACCCAACAACACGACCAACGATGTTGCGCCAGAGGGACTCTCCACGACCAAACTTCCGACACACACATCGCAACACAACTGCCCAGATCCGTCCTCTGTATGGCTAATATTTTTGTTATTCATGGAATAACGTTAACGTCTGACAAGATCTGTGTGAAATAATTGTCAGCACAGCAAAATGATTCCTCGGTTAAAATTACCTGGCTTTGGATCTTTGGATATTTGCTCCATCATTACTTAAACCATATACTACCTGTAGCCCAAGAATTCGTCATCATTTCAGCCGAAAGACGTCCACTGCTGGACATAGGCCTCCTCCAAGGATCTCCACGACGACCGGTCCTGTGCATCCCGCATTCAGCGATTTCCTGTGATTTCTGTGACCTTCACCAGGTCGTCGGTTCACCTTGTTGGGGGCCTACCAACGCTGGTCTTCCCGTGCCCGCCAAAAAATACCAGTCTGGTAGAAGGATCCTCCCTTTTCTATGGAGGATAAGTGAACCTCACATCCTGTTCCTCATGCCTCCCCACTTATATTGAGCGAAAATTGATGCTGGAAAATAACTTTTATTTTTGGTGCGAACAATCGTTTTTAATCACATAAAATAAAACAAAACTTTTCTCATATACGTGCATGCAACGGGGAGGTCAAAATGTTCACTATGAAACTGAGAATAAACGCCTCCCTGCTTCGTTGAAAGCATCTTTTTATGCCAGTTATTTAAAAACTAAGGCGGGAAAAATCGGGATAAAAAGTATTTTAAGTCCTAATTCAGGCCATGGTCCACCCACGTGGGTAGCAACTGATTTGAATGAACTAATAATAGCACGTGTTTAACTTCATTCGAATCTATTCAGCCGTTTAAGCGTGTCAACGTAATAAATTAATAGTAAAAATCAAAACTTTTCTCTTCGTAAATATAATTTTAATAGGTGCACAATTACCGCGGTACAGTTTCCGTGGTTTAACAAAAGTTGTCCGCACTAAAATAATTTCAACGTAACCTAGGTACGTTAAACTTGTCAGATGTAAAATGTGCTATCGTAAGTTCGGACATTTGGTACAAACATACACTTAGAGTATTGTCTGCGTATCAGTATCGCATACGTATTTCTTTTTGTGAAAAAATGTCGTCTTGTGCCGAATACGCATCATTTGCGGGAACTTTTGATTTACTTCTTTAATTTGAAGAAATCAGCAGCTGATTCGATTACTTGTAAAAGCTTATGCGTTTATGCTTATGCTGCTTTAAGCGACAGAAGTTGTCGTGAGTGGTATAAAAAGTTTAGAAACTGTGACTTTGGTGTGGAAGACAACTTTCGACCAGCCGTCCCTTGTTGTCCTCTCTACCGACGCCCTAAGCGGAGGTTCGTACCCCACAGGGGGTGCCCTTAGTGCGTAGTCGCCTAATTTTAAGTTAGTTTTAAGTGCCCCTGGCTGGACGCTTTAATTTTTAATTAAGGCATCCACAGGAAAGTCCGGTTAAGTAGTTACGGCCGCTAATGACCACCTACGAGATGCCATATCAAAAAAAAAAAAGGTGTGGAAGACAAAGAACGTAGTGGAAGACCGTACGAGGACACGGAATTGGAAGCATTATTAGAGGAATATGGAATGGAGGAGTGGAAAAACGCACCCATTACTACTCCAGACAATAAAAAAATATTCTCCTACATGATAATGCTCGTCCACAAGTTCAAAAAACGTCGGAAAATTAATTGTACATCTAATAGTTAGACCAAGTCTCTAAGCACATTACCTGTACCCCTTAAGGCGCGTCCCGCATAGGTGTGAGCAAAGAATAGAACATACTTGTCAATGTAACGTGTGGAGGTGTCGAGGTACAAAAGTGTCGCTGTCTCCACGGGCCGTGCTTTGTTGTAAGAGGAAACATAGCTGACACAAGGAAATGTAGTTTTATTTTTTACTAGTTTTTGGATTTCCCTCGGGAATATAATTTTTTTCCGGGATAAAAAGTACCCCATTATTTAATCCGGACTTCTAACTTTACGTCTATAAAATTTTAAAGCAATCGGTTCAGTAGTTACGGCGTGAAAGCGGAACTAACAAACTCATTCCCATTTATAATACTAGCTTTCCGCCCGCGGCTTCGCCCGCGTGAAGTTCGGTTATATCGCGCTTTTTAGATTTCCCTCGGGAACATCAAATTTTTCCGGATAAAAGGTAGCCTTTGTTCTTTCTCAGGGTCTAAAGAATGTTTGTGCCAAATTTCATCAAAATCGGTTGAGAGGTTTAAGCGGGAAAGCGTAACAGACAGACAGACAGACAGAGTTACTTTCGCATTTATAATATTAGTATGGATTAGTATGGATTACTAAGGATAGTAAGCATTTATATGAACAGAATCTTAAAAGGCTGTAAGTAAAACGATATTGTTTAATGCTAACTTTGCATCTCCATTGATTACTATATTATTATATTTATTGATTACTGTATTATATTAGGATTTGTGAAAATAATTCTACAAGTTATTGAAAGTTTAGAATTACACCTAATAACAAAAATAATTTCACGAATAACACGAATAATTTCACATTGGTGAAATATCAGAAAATGGTACAGACATTAAGTCCGTAAAGTATTTTCTCTTAGTTGTGGCTAAAGTTTTTATAAATAAATACGAGGTGGCCGCGACTTCAGCGTACAAAACCTGACCTTGACTCTGACTTTAGTGCCTTAATTGAAATGTGGAACGTACGGGCAATTGTTTGGTTTTTGAAAATGAATTAGGTACACGTTTAATGTTTCTTTTTTAAAGCCTCTGGAATAGGTTCAGACGCGATAGAAAACTTTATTAAAAAATAGGCTTTCAATGAAAAATACCTTTAGAAGTTAATTTAATTTTTTGGCACTAACAATAATAGGGTATTTGACTAAAAAAAACTAATTAGTCCGTCAGTCAGATTTCCAAAAAATACTAGACACTTATTTTTTCTTTTTTCATATAAACAAAAAATGAAGACGATACAGCGCGTTGAAAACTCGTGTGACGCCACTGCACGCTACACTTTTTAGCGGCCAGTGACGTCACCAGCCACCACTCCTGCCTGATCTTTGATACCTTTTATATTTGTCATTTTTTATTGATTTGTAAGAACAAAATACACGTGTCTAGTATTGTTTAGAAATCTGACTGACGGACTAATTAGTTTTTTTAGTCAAATACCCTATTTTAGATATCAGTTTAAATAATTGTCATAGATATATTTTCTCTTTTTCGGTTAATAGTCGGCAAATTCTAAGTCTGGTGTGTAGGTATATACAAGGTAATTTGTCACTCGTTTTTATGCGACGGAACGCATTTAGAACGAGTCGATGTATGTTTTCCTCAGCATAAATTTAAAAAAATATTATTTGACCTTGAAGCTTGCTGTTTTTCATAAGAAATGAGGTTTCTAGTTCCGGTTTAAAAGAAAGTAAACTCTCACTAATATTAATTTTAATTATATTTTAGAATAATTCAAAGTGGATTCTTCTAATTGTGACCCATGCCAAAAAAGAGACTACTTGGCACACCGTTCGGCTGAATGCATCACATATGGTCTTAAAATTAATTAGTTAGATGTGCGTTTTTCTAAGTCTATTGTCGAAACCATCCCCAAAAGAGGTCAAAATGGTTTACAATCTTTTAGTAGGTAATTAGTAGTAGTTATTTATGTAACATTATAGCATTCATCATCATCATCAGCCCCTACTCGTCCACTGCTGGACATAGGTCTCCTTCATGGCACGCCAACAAGCTCGATCCTGAGCAGTTCTCCGTCAGCCACTACCAGCCACCTTTTTGATGTCGTCGCTCCATCTAGCCCAAGGGCGTCCCACGCTACGTTTGCCGAGACGCGGTCTCCACTCGAGGACTCGTTTACCCCAACGGTTGTCGGTCCTGCGGCATATGTGACCAGCCCATTGCCACTTCAGCTTGCTAATCCTCTCAGCTATGTCGGTGTATTATACCATTAAGGCATGTATTTTAGCTTAAAGTATGATGGAACTAGCGTGAATATATATTTTTTTAATTATTATTAACTAGCGCTTGACCGCAATCGCGCCTGATGGTAAGCAGTGATGCAATCGTTGATGGTAGAGCGCGCTAGTTTAATAAGCCCATTCACTCAAAAAAACTGAGTGAATAGAAAGGAAGACGGCAGTTGAGCGAGGTGATGCAATGTTAAACCCAGAGTGAGATTGTTCTGGAGACCTTCCACGACCAAACTCCCGACACAACAACATTTGGCGCATCGTACTTCGCACACATCGCAACACAACTGCTCAGCCCCGTCCTCCGTACGGCTTCACCAGACATCATGCCGGAACACGAACGAGTCGCTTGGCGGCAAGACTTTTTCTGGTGGCCTACCACCGAGTAAAGTATATGTGTTAAAAAGTTTCTTTATTTATTTACCAGAATATGATATAAAAAAAAACTTTTAGGCGTTTTTACAAGTTGAACCACATTTTGTACAAATACATAGTTTTTGTCGAAAATCTGACTCATTTGGCTATTTAACAAATTGCCCATAAGAATTAATACACAGAGTGCCTGGCCTCATGACCTATAATTCGTATACTGTCGGGCCACCACTGCTCTATATAACTAACTAGCAAATAGAAAGTAAACTACCAAACACAGTTAAAAATATATATATTTTACAAATTCCAAAATATTCTAAAACATTTTTCTATTTGTTTTCACAAAGCTTGACTCATACGCCTAATCAAATTTTACATCCGACTTCAAACTTGGCAACGTCGGACAGACACAAATTAGCGATTCAACTAATTCCAACGTCCGTCACATTTTATTAATTTTAACACAAATCCAGTCCACTTCAACTCATAATTACTCCAAATAATTTCGCAAGATTTAAGCCAGCGACACATTTATAACAGAGCACGCGTCACTCAAGCTCATTGATCACTAAACAAACGCTCTAGAACGAGTAGACTGATTCTGTCGTGTAATTATCTATTCAATGTGTATTTTGGACACGTGGTTGGTCTGGTATATGTGAATATGAGTAGATAATTGATAACCGTATTAACAAAAAAAAAATTTTTTTCGGGTTGTAAATCCTCGTAGGATATCTGCCGACCTGGGGTGGGCGACAGGGTCTGTCAGACTTTTACTGACTAAAACCACCCCGGTATCCCTTCTATCACGAGCGCGCGTGGAGCCGCGGGAGTCTAAATTCTTCCACGGCCCCACCCCCTCATGCTGGCCCGGTCTGACCAGGCCTCGTCTCCTGCACGGGGTAGTGGGGTGTTAAATTACCCCGTGCATCGCCTCAGAGGCGCGCGTCGATACTCATGTGCGCCTCCGCCTCGGGGTCCATCGAATAGGGGGCGGGGACTTCCCCATTTCCCTTGCCCCAGGACCCATTCATGGGGGGCGGAAGAGGGCGTTATTCGCCCTTCTTCGGCGCTCGGTGCGTCTTCTGCGGCCCGGGAAGGAAGTTGAGATCTCCCTCTCCCGTTTTGCAGCTTCCTTCTGCGACATCACGTCCTCGCAGAAGGACACCACCGCGTCCCACGACACTGCGCTACCGACCATCCTCCACACTACTGCCGGCAGTTTCAAGTCGCTTCCTACTTCATTTGTGAGGACACGGCGCTGCTCCTCCCAAGCTACACACTCGGCGAGCGTGTGCTGCACCGTATCCTCCCTGCATTGGGCGCAGTGGTGGCACCGAGCGTCCGGCTCCCTGCCTAAGCGACGCAGGTACTTCAAATCAAAATCAAATCAAATTAAATCTTGCCGAAGCAGCCGTGCCCCGACCGTACCTGCGTCACCCTGAACGACATGGAGCCGTGCCTTCACCCGAGCCAGTCGTCGAGTACTGGCCGGATCGCCTCGACGGCGGTAAGCTTCTGCCGCTAGTTTGCCACCAGGACCTGACGGAGCTCCTCTCGGCGCAGTTCGATCTGCCGCTGTGCCGGACTGGAGCCCCGTGTCCGCTCTTCCTTGCGCCATCGGTACAATGACGCTAGTACTTTCGCCTCTAGGTCCCAGGGCGTGGATCCGGCCAGGACGCAAGCCGCCTCGTAGGAAAACGTGCGATACCCGCGGACGACCCTGACGGCCCTCTGCGACTTGCGCAGAATGGCGAGTGTTCCGGCCGTCAGGTCCATCGCCCACACAGGGATTAACATCAAACCTAAGGCAACCATTGTGACTATAAATGATTGTAAAAGCCAATTTTTTTAGAAGGGTGTGGAGCTTTTTGCCCGCTCTTCTTCATAGGAAACTACCAATTGAACCGCGTACTTAGCTCCTGAAGTTTCATAAGTACCCATATAGGTTTATGTAAAATAAAGTATTTTTATTTGGAATGTTCGAAGCAAGCTGATATCATCGGCCTGCTTGCAGCCATCTTAAAATCACATCGACGTTATGAAAAATAATAAAGTGCCTCCGCTGAATAAAGAACCGCGTGTCTTGATATAAATGTGTTCCCACCTTTTCTCGCTAATAATAAAATATGTTGAAACGCGACAGGTCGTGACGCAGGTCGCCAACAACATAAAGCTTTTTCTGTATTAACATTTTATTTTATATCTATGTGTGAAATGATTTCACTCTGACGACTACTCTAGCGTTTGATGATTCTTTTGATACGAAGTTATAAATTCATTTTATGCAAACATTATATTTAAATATTACATAACCTTTCTTGTTTTTTTATACTTATAAACTAGTGCTTAACCACAATCCCGCTGATGGTAAACAGTGATGCAATCGTTGCTGGTTGAAGACACCAAAATTGTAGTCAGACGGAAACACCACCGCTGGCAAATTGTTCCAATCCCTCGATGTAAGCGGTATAAAAGATGAGACGAAACGCTTCGTTTGGATCGTAGTGGTGTCAACAACGTAGGATACTCGTCGTACGACGGGTCGTCCGGTGATGGAATCATCATTAAGTCACGGCTACCTCGAATTAAGTTTTGCAATTCCTTCGCACACTCTCCAAAATGAATCCTATAGAACACCGACGGGCTAGCTATTCTTCGCCTGTGCTCCAGGCTATGGAGACCATTTTGGCTGGGTCGCCAATTAGCCTCTTCGCACGCCTCTCCACTGAATCCAAAATTGCCAGGTGTTATTTTGCAGCACCAGCCCAATTGTGGCTGCAGTACTTCACACACGAACGGACTACATCGAGGCGTACATCGAGGGACTGGAACAATTTGCCAGCGGCGGTGTTTCCGTCGGACTACAATTCGAGTGTCTTCAAGGCTAGAGTGAATAGGCTCTTATTAAACTAGTGCGCTTTACCATCATCGCTTTACCATCAGGCGGGATTGCGGTCAAGCGCTAGTTTATAATTAATAAAAAAAAATCTGTCCCGATGTAAATAGAATGTATCGTAGAAGGTATCATTTGTGGGAGATCTGCCTGAATTCCTGTAATAAAGGAAGCATGTATCTGTCAAAAAATAAAGTAGCATATATGTACTTACGTATTGTTGCATTCAATAATTGTAGTCGTGGTGGCCTAGTGGTTAAAACACCAGCCTCTCAAGTATGAGTGCGCGGGTTCGATTCCAGGTCAGGCAAGTATCAATGTAAATTTTCTAAAGTTATATGTACTTTCTAAGTGTATCTTGGACACCAATGACTGAAGGTGAAGGAAAACATCTTGAGGAAACCTGGACTTTAAGTCTAAAATCGCCAACCCGCATTGAGCAAGCGTGGTGATTACGCTTAATCCTTCTCTGTATGACAGAAGACCTGTGCCCAGCAGTGGGACGATAAAAAGGTTGATAACGAATTCAATAATTGTTTATCATTTATGTTTCGTTACAATATGTTGTGATCTTTGCTGCTTAAAGATAGGGATTAGACCTATGATTTTTACTTTACAATATTGTAAATAACGTAAGAAATCACGAATCATATCTCACTCTGACTTAAAACAGATCACATCATGTTGAAAAACAGCTACAGCTGTCACTTTCATGTAAAATATGTTTTCTTAGTACGGCTTGTCCTATCAAAAACATCTTAATTGCTAGGCATAATGCTGATAATCTAAAAACTCGTTTGCGTTTATTATAAAAATATTGAGAAAAATTATGTTTATTGGTACTCAATTATTTTTACACGTAGATATTTTTTTTTTTTGTTTCATTCTTTCCGTTCATTTGAACGGAAAAGGCAAAGGCATAGTACGCCATACAGCCTAGTCTTCAGTATGTTTTTTCTTGAATTTTATATCCTAACTTATCCTAATTTATCCTAACGTATACTAGCTTAACTTAAACTAAACTATCTCCTTTCGTTTCCCGCATGAGGCCGAGAAGGAGGAAGTTTGGGTGAGGTCATGATGTGGCCACTATGCTACAATATTTCACTGTTCTTTATAAATTATTCACTGAATGCACTTTTTTACTACATAAATTACGCGCTTTTATTTAGTAAACAACACTATAAATAATTTTAAAAGTCCAATGAAAAATGAGCGTGACACTCATCTTGACATTCCCGCCCATTGATATAATATTAAACTAAGGTAGATACGTCACTAGCGCACTGAAAATGAAGCGTACAAAAGGAGGTAAGTCCAGCAAGTCGCTTTAGTTTTCGTCGAATCTATTTAAGCGCAAACGACAAACACTAGCCATCTTTTTCTTCTCTATGCATTAGATTGCGCCCCATCTCATTCACACTGTGCCAACGTGTGAAATGTACGCAGAATAAAAAAATTGCATGTGTGTGCTGCTGCTCCGATACGCACATTTATTTTGGTTAATTTGTCAGAGCATATCATATCTGTTTAATATTATATCAATGTTCCCGCCAAACCCCTCACGTAGATAATAGCGCCAAAATTCTTGTAAACAAAATAAACAACTTTTAATTCCAGTGCATATTGTTCTTTCTACTTCATATGAAAAAGGACTATAAAATATTAGAAATATTAGTTCAGTCCTTTCAAATTAAGATACGCTATATACAGTTTAGATAAATCAACCCGATTAAAGATTTTTTTTAAATAATTATAAAATAGTGCTTGACCGCAATCCCGCCTGATGGTAGGCAAAGATGCAATCGTTGATGGTAAAGCGCACTAGTTTATTAAGCCCATTCACTCCACAAAACTCAGTGAATAGGAAGGAAGACGGCAGTTGAGCGAGGTGATGCATTGTTAAACCCAACAACACGTCCAACGATGCTGCGCCAGAAGGAGATTGATCTGGAGACCTTACCTTCGACCAGGAAGGTCTCCAGATCCAGACACAACAACATTTGGCGCATCATACAACTGCTCAGATCCGTCCTCAGAACGGCTTTTTTACGTCATGCCAGAACATGACAAAATAGCTCAATAGTCATAGTCAACAACTGACAGGTCACATCACACCGTGGGCGGTCGCCACCTAATCTTTAAATTGACGGCTACCACAACAAGCATCTCTCTTTTACACCCACAATAAAACTTTAATTACAAATCACCATCACAGTTACATCTGTGCTCAGCTGCAAAGAAATGGAATATACTGACAATAAAATTATGTAAAGAAAACTATAACTTGTGTATTAAATTAATCTTAGTGAGTGTGCCGGCCAGCTACTTTGATCACGCCAAAGAGTATAACAATATAATAGGATAGCGTTTCCCAAACTTTATTCTACTGCGACCCGGTAAATTTCATACTTCTCCTTCGTGACCTACTTAAGTTTTTGAACATAAATAAAATCAACGAACACAAATATTTCTAATATCTATGTATTAAAATACAATACACGCGCAGGTGTAGGAAGGGCTGTAAAGTGCGACTGAAACAAAAGCTAGCTACAATGCTTGCGCATGAGTGCGTCTTTCCCGTGCACGCCTTACAATTCGACCGTCGAGCGATCATCATTGTCTCGTTAGTCAAGAAATAACATCGGTCATCTCATCTCCTAGTACTTATTTAACACCCTCAGCGCCAGTGTATCATTTTTGCACACACTTGTTATTATTACATTTTGTATCAAAAATGATACACATGGCCTATTGTGTTTAGAACGTTGTGTATCCCTAATGCACACGCTTTTTATACTTTTTGTTAAGAAAAAGGGTCAAGTGTAACTTTCTACATAATTATAATAAAATAAATATTAGAGAAGAAGACAAAAATAATGCTAATGAGTCTTACTAAAACAATGGCGGCATAAAGAATGTTGACAAATCAAACATATACTGTAAATTTGAGGTGCTCTTTTAGTTTTGCCCGCAATTTGTATCCCTTTTCTACCGTATATTTTGTAGCAGTATATTTTCTACCTCAAACCTTGTTACCATCCACATTAATTTTTTAACCAAATGATGTTTGGTTTCTGGTCTAGATCGTGATGACCTCTCTGCTGATCTAGTTTGTGGAAACCTATCTTCAGCATTCGAAGAATTTCTATCTAATAATGAACTGTCGAACTGTTAACTTGTTCTCGAAATTCAATTACTGTGACTTTTTTTTTGTTGGGAATATTCATTGTACAAGAAGTGAGTGATTCGGCACTGAAAAGTATTCGATATTTGTGAATATCTTATCCTGCAAGATTTTTGTGCACACCATCAGTAGATATGGGTTTCATTTCGATAGTTTAGCAATAGTCATTGCTGTGTTTACGTTTATTTCATTTATTTCTTTTATTATTTATATACACACAATAAAATACATAGCGATATGACACAATTAAAAACTGGGTACAAAGGTGTTGCTTAATTGTTAAAAAAAAATCCAGCAGACCTGCGAAAAGAGAAGTTAGTGTGTAAGAAAAAGAAAATTATGAATCTTATAAGTCTAAAACTAAAAAAAGACGTTGGTGAGCAGACATATTTTTCGAATAAGTATATGGAACAATGGATGAGCAATTTTTTATTTTTAACTAGCTTTCCGCCCGCGGCTTCGCCCGCGTGGAGTTCGGTTATATCGCGCTTTTTAGATTTCCCTCGAGAACATCAAATTTTTCCGGGATAAAATGTAGCCTATATTCTTTCTCAGGGTCTAAAGATTGTCTGTGCCAAATTTCATCAAAATCGGTTGAGAGGCTTAACCGGGAAAGCGTAACAGACAGACAGACAGACAGACAGACAGACAGACAGACAGACAGACAGACAGACAGACGGACAGACAGACAGAGTTACTTTCGCATTTATAATATTAGTATGGATAATTATAAACTAGTGCTTGATCGCAATCCCGCCTGATGGTAAGCAGTGATGCAATCGTTGATGGTAAAGCGCGCTAGTTTACTAAGCCCATTCACTCAAAAAACTGAGTGAATACGAGGGAGATTGATTTAGAGACCCTCCACGACCAAACTCCCGACACAACAACATTTGGCGCATCGTACCCGGCACACATCGCAACACTGATCCGTCCTCCGTACTGACAGACTCCATGCCGGAACACGACGAATCGCTTGGCGGCAAGACTTTGTCTGGTGGGTGGTAACTTCTGCCGGCAGCCGATGTTATGGCCTACCACCGAGAAAAAGAAATTGCTAGTAATTGGGAGTAATAACGAGTTATGCAATTAGGACACTGGTGTGCACTAAAATGCAAGATACATTTTTGACATTGCTATCATAATTGCTGTCCTAGTGAGCACCCAAAATTTTTGACCCATTTCAAACTGTAAGATCTTACGTAGGTACATATGAAATCAGCAATTTGCAAAGAGATTTTTTGCATGAACCATATGGGTTTCGTTGTTTTCGCAAGTTGATCAGGTCATCATCACTTTTAATTATGTTATCTTAACACTGACGTAAATGGCTAAAGAAATTAACACTTTTTTTACAAAGTAGATTGTTAAGATATTTATATTCAGTCGCTGATTATTATGATAGGAAATGGACGTGGAGCTTGCTTGCGTCATAGTATACTATGATGGATAAAAATGCAGCCGTTTGATGTTAGAGTTTTATACATATTCTTTTTCTTCAGCCTAAAGTGGTCTGCTGCTGAACAAAGGCCTCCCCCAAGGCTTTCCACAAAGATCGGTATAGTGCTGCCCGGATCCATCGGCTTCCCGCGACCTTCACCAGGTCATTAGTCCACCTTGTTGGGGACCGATTACCTGGGAAGTTGGGACTTTTATACATACGAGTAGGTTATTATTTACTTACCTGTTAGGGTTCAGTGGAACTCTTAGTTCTACCCTCTAGCCTCCAATGCTCGTTCGTTCATCAGTCCGTCCTGATTACAACCATTACACAAAAAAAAAACATTGTATTCATAATATGGGATAAAAAAGAGAATCTACTATTAAGACAGAATTAATCTTAAAGAATGGAAATTTAAAATAAATACAGTACATTATCCTTCCTTCGCATGAAGCTTCATTTTCCTTATAACAAGGGAAATGACGATTTTAATGTCGAGATTTAAGGTGAAAAGCATCAGGGTAACACGCAGGGTAGTCAATATTTTGATTCAAATTCTAGTTACAACCTCACCTCAGTGACAATCAATGCCAAAAACTTGTAAAAGGGTATATTAGTGCTGACAGCCTCCATGGCGTAGCGGTAGCGAACGCGGCCGCTGCGCAAGGAGCCGCGGTTTCGATCCCCGCGCAGTGCAAATATTTGTATGCATGAATATGAATATATGCAATGGTCTAGTCGTACCTCGGAAAGCACGTTAAGCCGTTGGTCCCGGTTGCCATATGAACATCTAATGGCATTCGTTACGGGTAGTTGGAGCCCTCAAAAGTTCATAAATTGGTCTAATTGCAATGCTTCGATATCGCCTTTGGGTTGTCGAGTTAGATGAAAGCTTAGCCAAATCAGCAGTTAGACTAGTAAAGTGAACCCCAGACTCCAAAGCTTCGGATGCGACTGGGATTAACGCTGAGATGATGATGAATGTTAATTCTTTCGTATTTAGACTGAGATCACGCTGTGAATATTCTTGAAAATGACGAGAATTGCCTCTCCGAAATTTTGTCATTCAGAACCCTGGAGTCTTTTGAAGATGGCCCAAAGAAAAAAGTTACGAAGACTTCAAAACTGTACACCGTAAAGGACACGGCGCCCAAAAAGGTTTTAACTAATTATCAACATGATGCCTTGGGCAGGAAGGACCAGGTCGTAAATCTAACAAATACCAACGACAATGTCGTAGAAGGCAAGGTACCGAATTAACAAAATACATTAGTTAACGTGCACAGAATATAATAATATTATGATCTGATGTTAATTTATTTGGAGTATAAAAAATTGAATGCATTGCTTTATTACTCCTAATAAAAGGTCTGATGGAACGTGCCATAGACTACTACTATCATAGATACTATACATGGTGGTCAGATAGGAAATACAGCTAATAAAAAAAAACATATATTTGCTACTGGACCTGCTGGGACTCTTTGAGAGGGAGTGGACGATGTGCACAAGGCGGGTTGGCGGATGTCATGCCTCGATGTTTTAATATTTTATGGTTGTGGTAGTTGTGACTGCCAGAAAACTTGGCGTCATCGCAAAGGTCCGGCGGTACTTCACACCGGGGCAGCCTCTAATGTTGTACAAAGCACAGGTCCGCTCGTGTGTGGAGTACTGCAGCCACATTTGGGCTTGTGCTGCGAAATGTCACCTGGCTACTTCGGATTCAGTGGAGAGGCGTGTTAAAAGGCTGATTGGCTACCCAGATTTAACTCGAAACGGTCTCCAAAGCCTGGAGCACAGGCGTAGAGTAGCCAGCCTTTCGGTCTTCTATAGGATGCATTCTGGCGAGTGTGCAAGGGAACTGCATGATTTAATTCCCCCATCTCCGTTCCACCATCGTAAGACCCGTGGTATGGCGACTTTCCACCCTCACGTTGTTGACACCACTACCACTACTAATTCTAGGATACAAAGAACTTTATGGAAGTAAATAGGTGACTTGTAAAAATTTTGTAAAATGTGCAGTAGATTTGTCACTGAACTCCACATCCACACCCAGCTGTCTTTCTCTCGAGGTGGCCTGGTAAGTAATCTATCGAACTGCCTTGTGTATCCCTAAACATGCAACAAAAATGACCTCTGCATTGATGCCGTTAACGCAGTGAATGTGGCTAAGTTTTAGGTCAACAATATTTGATTAACTTTTTTCGACACGAAGAAAAAAAAGTAAAAGGTGTACCTACCCACTGAGATTTTAGGGGTTATCAAATTATTTCTCCTTGACTTAAACACATTCAGCGCTTTCTCCTTTACCTACACAATCACCGTTCATCTCCCCACGTTGATCAGATAAATAAATTAGTCGACCACTTTGCATTCAGCTCCTATGTCTGAAAACCGTTCATCATTCACAATAACTCAAGAGAAACCTCCTCAGAATAAGATATGAGCAAGAACAATTGTGCAAGATATGCTTAACTTTGATAGGACCTTGGCACGTGAGTCGCTGCCCTTACATGTCATGCTTATAGGAATATATCTACAGTCCATGCATAGTTCTTTTACCTCTGACAACAGCAAACTAATAGCAACCTTATCGTGACTAGAATAAAAATCACAATGACTTTAACAGACTTGTAAACAACAGCAACTAAACAGAAACCTTATTAAAATGAGCACAAAGACCATTCTGATTTGGGCAGTGATGCAAAATCAGAAGTAAAATAAATGTGGTAGGCTTGATGAAATGTCGAAGAATTGCTACTACGCATTTTAATAGTGTATTATATAGCATTGACTCTGCTTTAAAACAGCTGATGTTTTTGAGATTGTAAAGGTTCAAGTTGTACCGTTATCTCTTTTGGTGCCGTTTTCTCTTCTCAGTGACGCAATGGACGAAACCACGTGAATTGTATACGAGATTTTTGGAATTAGCGAAGGAAATAACGTGCTTCCGCAGTAATGATTCATTGTAAGCCATAGTGTATGAGGGTCCTGATGATTATCGATGAATGGTTGACACTTGCCTAGCAATAAATACACACATGCTAAGAATCAACCTATTACCTTTGTAATAACCAAACCTTTGTAATAATGTGATTTGGTTTTCACATAGCGTCTCATGACGTCGTCGACGTTGATAAGAATAAGTTGGTTTGTTTCTCTAGAAAGCATTTATTGACGCAGTAAAGCCAAACTCCAATGCCATCAACGGTCATAGTGAATCCTTGCTGAAGTTTGTATTTGGAGAAAACTGCCATACTAAACTTTAAAGTGTAAACATAAACTTTTGAAATAACCTCTTTTATCTCTGGGGATTTAACAACTCTATATACTTCTACCATTTTTCATTTAGGTGTTATAGACATTGCAATGAAATGTTTTACGCTTTTAGTGAACAGAAAAGCAATTCTTTGCTTACTAATACTCCTTGTTATCATGACGTGACGACAAAGAGGAGTATTGTGCATCCTATCCAAAAATAATTTCGTATTCACGAGATCAGCCATTTTCAGACGGACCTATTGAATTTTCGTTAAATATTTATAAACTTTGGTACCGTTCTGAATCTGTAATTGTAAACTTTTTACAAAAGGCTGATTGGTTTAAAGGCAAGAGTTTACCCGTTAAAAAGTAATTTCACTTCGTAGAATATTTATAGGTTATAAAACTGGAGAAAATTAAAAAGTAAAAATCATTAGGTACTTATTTCCACCTGTATTGTAGGTATTTTGCTAAAATAAACAAACATGAAACGAAACAGGATAATTGCCAAACTTGGTTGGTAGGTAAGAGGCATATTCTTCGCAAAACAGATGGCCGGTGGGGTCGAAAGGTTCCGGACCGACCGCGTAACGGAATGCTGCCACCCTATGCAAGACAGATCCCCAGCGCGAGCTTTCATTGACAGCTGGCGCCATAATCACGTCCCCCGGTGCAGCAAATTTATTATTGGAGTGAAAACTTCTATTTCGTTAGATGGGGAAAAAGCATTGAATTCGCATGAGCATGACCGACCTGATACTGTAGCTACAGCGAAATATTTGTACATATGTATACTGTGTATGCATAGGGTATACAATAGTATAGATTGCGGTTTGTCTTTTTTATAATAATAATAATTCATTTATTTCGGATTCTTCCATATTTGTTAGTACAATTTTGAACTTATAAACTAGTGTTAGTAATGCAAAAAATATTACAAAGTTACATTTTTATCAGTATGTGGCGGATCGAGTGGAGTCCCGGATGATGGTGGAAAATCGCTATAAGACTGCGTGCAGTCTTATCCAGCGAGCCAGCATCGGCGAGTCCCATCGGTCCACCAACGCACGCAGGATAATATTGGGACCATCGCGCGTGCGGCGTAAAATAGAAGCGCACCGTTTGCGCATGATGGCAAATATTGCCGAGGCGCTGCAGTAGCGCGGCAGTCCCATCAGCACCCGGAACGCATTATTATATTGAATGCGCAGATCGCTGTATGTGCGCTGCGTAAAGTTAACCCACAGACAGCAGGTGTAAAAGGACTGACAGTACGCTTTAAATAGCGCAACTTTGACAGTCCCCGTGCACCGTGCAAACCTGCGGGCCAACATGTTGCATCGGACAGACAGCGACCTGCGTTCCCTCTCTATATCAACACCGTCCTTAAGGTTGTCAGTGACCCAGTGGCCCAAATACTTAAATTGTTCGACTATTTTTAGCGCTGTACCACATAAAGTGAAATTTGGAACAAATGTGTATCTCTTGTTGTCCGGTCTGAAAATCATAATTTCACTTTTGTTTGCATTGTATTTGAGCCCACGAGCCACCGCATAGGACTCACAAATTTTCAAAAGCCTTCGTAAGGCTCCAATCGATGGGCTTAACAGCACCATGTCATCTGCGTAACTAACATCAGTTACGCACACTCCGTCTATATGACAGCCAACACCGGTGCTGCTGAGCTCATCGATTAGACGATTGACGTACAGATTAAAGAACGTAGGTGAGGTCAGTCCTCCCTGCCTCACCCCGCACTCCAGTCCGTACTCCTCTGAGAAAGAACTTGCCCATCTTACATAATTCTTTTGGTTTTTATACCAATGCATAAATAGTCGCACAACCTCCCCGGGTAGACAAGTGTCATCCCTCAATTTACTCCACAGAATATCGTACGATACAAGATCGAAGGCCCTCGATAAATCAAGATAGCACGCATATACTGGGGTCCTTCTGCTCGTGTAATACTGCACAGTCTGCTTGAGGCAGAGGATAGCACTCTCGGTGGAATGGCCACGCCTGAAGCCAAACTGTGCGTCGTTTAATGAGACGTGTTTATCCAGGTGCTAACCAAGCAGACTGTCCAGCACTTTAGCAATCACTGTAGCCAGAGAGATCGGTCTATAGTTATTAACATCTGATGTATCACCAGTTTTATTTTTTTTATACATTACAAGAATTAATTATTTTTAATCTGTCAAGTTCTAATGGAATAACTCTTCCTTCTCTGTATGAGAGGAGACCTGTGCCCAGCAGCGGCACGATAAAAAGGTTGATAATGATGATGCATTTCTAATGGATCACTATAGTATGTATGTTTGTTTAGTGATATCGTATATTTCATATTAAATATCTATTAACTTATTATCTCATTCATTATTAACAAATAACAAAATTTTCGATAACCTCGCAAGACTTTTCAGTCACATGAGTAAAGAAACGCTTTAGTGGTTCTCAAGATAAGCTGAGCAGCAGTAGAGTAGAAATATTACGACACCTATGAATATTTGCCACAATAACAATCACAAACAAATGTAAGTAACAATAGTTCAAATCACTGAAACATATTTAAGCTAAACCATAAACAAAAGACGACTTCGCGGTAGCGCAACAAAAAGATGGCGGATCGCGGTAATACATTTTAATTAGTAACTGTCAAAAAAACAGATACGTTATTTTTAAAATACATGCAAATTTGTTTTTAAATAAGGAAATATTGTAAAAATGTTGCTATTGTATTTAAAACAAGGAAATTTCTCGGTACCGTGTCATATTGTTGTTCTAATCGCATGATAGATGTTTTCGGCAACGTTATTGAGTTTTATAGTAATTGGTGTGGCCAATGCTCTAATTTGACAGGCGTGACGTCGAACAAGGTCCTTGACATACTGTTGTGTTATCTCGCTGAGAGGTTCACTTACGTGTTAGAGATAATGTAACGTTCTGTATTGTTATTATAATAAATTCGGTTTTATTCTAAACAGTGGTTATACATTAGCATGTTTTCTATTTGCTAGGATAGATATCATCATCACATCATCATTTCAGCCGAAAGACGTCTACTGCTGGACATAGGCCTCATTCAAGAATATGCACGATGACCGATCCTGCGCCTCCTATATTCGGTGGTTTACCGCGATCATCACCAGGCCGACGGTCCACCTTGTCGGGGGCCACCTTCCGGTGCGTGGTCGCCACTTGAGAACCCGTCGGCACCATAGGGCATCGGTCCTACAGGCAATATGCCCGGCCCACTGCTACTTTAGTGTTTTAATTCTTCGGGTTATGCCGGTTATTCTCGTTCTTCTGAGAATCTCCTCATTCCTGATGGACATGGCACACTCATATGGTTTGGCTGACAGTATTACCGCATGCAGCTAAATAACAGTTTTTTTACCTATTATACCTTTTTGAACGAGTACGATAATAGCCTTTGGTAAGGCTGGTTTTGAGAACTTCGAGCTTTTGTCTACCCATTACTTCTGTCAGAGATCCACGAATGACAACTACCATTGGTTCAACGTGCTTTACACGAAGTGGATAACACTATAGGTATCTACAATTCAACCGCCACCGCAAGTATCTGGAGCACAGGCGAAGAGTAGCCTGTGGGTGTTCTATAGGATGTATTTTGGAGAGTGTGCGAGGGAATTGCATGACTTAATTCCCCATCTCCGTTCCATCACCGGTAGACCCGTGGTATGGCGACTATTCACCCAAGTTTTGCCTCGTCTTTTATATCGCGTTCATCGAGGAACTGGAACAATTTGCCAACGGCTAATTTTCCGTCTCACTACAATTTAAGTGTCTTTAAGGCTAGAGTGAAAAGGCTCGCTTTACCATCAACGATTACATCACTGCTTACCATCAGACGGGATTGCGGTCAAGCACTAGTTTATAATTATTTTAATAAATGATTAATAGTAGCTTAATCTGATCAATCGACACATGATCTTATTACTCAGCGTTCCATTCCTGAGCAAGAGTGTCATACACATTTCTGGTTTAATTTGGCTGATACAGAGTATCCAATTAATCCAAACTCTACGCAGATATACTGAAGTGTTATCAGAGCAAAAAAGTTTGAGCTTTATTTTAATTAATAAGTCAAATTACTCCACCGGTCATGTTCGAGCCGGCAATCCCGAGTGACACTCGTGTCATGAGTGACGCGTGATGTAGGTACTATAATGAGCTCTCGAGTAATATAGAGCATTAACCTGCCAGAATATTAAGTAGACTATGAGTATGTGAGGGATACTGGCTGTTGCCCCCTGATTTATAGGCATTCTACTACATACTGACGATACTGAATTGGAACAATTAATTAACGCGCTTAAAACCGATTATGTAGTAGGCTCCTAAAAATTAGGTAAATTATTTTTTTACTTAAGCATCGTACTAGACTAGTTAGTCTAGTACGATGCTTAAGTAAAAAAATAATTTAAAACACTTACTTATTCCTCACCTCACATATTTATACAACTTGGCTTTCTCTACAGGAGTCTTTCCTGATGCGTTCAAGCTAGCAATCGTTCATCCTGTGCATAAAAGCGGTGATAGAGATAAACCAAATAACTACAGACCCATTTCAATCCTCCTACCTACATTATCCAAACTGCTAGATAGGCTCATGAACAATAGGCTTGTCAAATACCTTAAGCAGGGTAATTTATTAACATTTCATCTCATCTGGATAATAAACAGTGTGTTACCGGCATCTGCCTAGATCTGGTGAAGGCCTTTGATACGATTCCAATTCCCACTCTCATTGCTAAGCTTGAGAAGACTGATGTCAGTGGCGTTCAGCTCTCACTCTTCGTGAGTTATCTTACGGGTAGACGTCAGTGTGTCAGGTAAGAGACTGGTTAAGTGACGAACTTCCTATAACCTACAATGTGCCACAGGGTAGTATCCTTGGACCGACCCTGTTCCTCATCTATATTAATGACCTCTGTCGTCACGTTCTTTGTAATGGTTCCATCTTTACCTACGCAGACGACACCAATTTAATATTCCACGGGTGTTCCTGGGATTCGACATTTACATGTGCACAGCTAGGACTCAACATTGTCACTGACTAGTTGTCTCACAACCTACATACTCTTAATATGGATAAATCAAAGCATCTTGCCTTTTTTCTGACAAAAGTTGGAAAACCTTCAACATCCCAGTTTTCATTGATTGCATATTCTTGTAATAAATCTCCTCAAACACCATGCGGCTGTCCTCTCCTAGGTCGTACAGATGTTGTCAGGTATTTTGGTATTCAAATAGATGACTCTTAATCATTCTATAACCACATAGACGTACTTACCTCTCGACTGCGCAAGCTGATATTTTTTTTTAAGAATCTCCGCCATGTGGCTGTCAACTTGAGTGTTAGTTTATCTAGCTCTCTGCCAATAAATTGTACAGTACTGTATAGTTGTCTGGGGCGGGGCACCAAAACGCATTTGTTGAAACTGGAACGAGCCCAAAGACCGATTCTTAAAGTGGGTTGGTCCCTTCCTTATCGGTTCCCTACCACAAAACTTTATAATACCTGTAATGTAATCTCTATCCAGAAATTATAAAATTATCCAGAAATATAATAACGTTTATTCTAGATTTAATTCTCGCTATCCACTCCCGCAATTCCTATAATCCCGAAAAGTTCCAACCCTTCAGGCGGAAACATACAGTATGTTCGTCCATCCCTGTCCATTCAAAGCTAGCTCAGCGATTCTTTTATTTCCTTGGTCCTTACATGTACAACAAACTTAATAAAATCTTAAATATATACTCTATGGTTAAACATAAATCCAAAACTACTGTAAGGATCTGGCTACTGGACATTGACTATGAAAGTATAGAAAGCATTATCCAAACCACTCAATATTAATCACAATTTCTCACACTGAACCCACATGCACTTACACAAAACACCCTTACACCTTCATACACACTTTCTTACAATTACATCACATTGCACTTCTCGACTGCACCTTTTATTTTTGTACCCGGCACACATCGCAACACAACTGTTCAGATCCGTCCTTCGTACTGCTTCACCAGACATCATGCCGGAACACGACGCGGTTGGTGGCAAGACTTTGTCTGGTTTGTGGTAACTTCTGCCGGTAACCGATGTTATGGCCAACCATCGAGCGAATTATTTTGAAAGACATTGTTAATCCTTTCTTCGCAATAAGTTTGAAAAATTAGTCTGCTTAACAACGTAAATAACGCAATGAATGTTGTTCAACTGCCCATTGATACTGATAGTGTGTTACCTATGCATTTACCATGCTGAGCAATCAATCAACTTTAATTTGCAATTTGCCAAAAACAAAACTGCTTCATCGTCTTTCATTACAAAATATCAATTCCCCGTAGAAAATAACTTCAATTAAATCTTGCAGATAATTTTAAAAGTCCTATTTTTAAAATATCTCGTAGTCCATTAACATTGCTCGGCAGACAAATGAACAGATTACACTTCTATTTAGATAAGGCACAGAGTAAACAACATTTGAAAGAAAAAATAAATACATATTTTGTTACTCTGTGGGCTCTTCGGACCAGTCCATTAATATGGAGGGCTCAATAGTTATGATAACAAATAGCTGATGTTGGTAACACTAGTCTATTAGTGTCCATTTGGGTAGTACGTTTAAAAGCTTCTGATATAATAGAAGTTATGTTGTTATCATCTCCAGAAACTCTAATACGAATATAATCCAAACTTATATTATAAATGGAAATGTATGTGTGTTTTTTTTTCGTCTTTTACGGCAAAACGGAGCGACGAATTGACGTGATTTTTTAATAGTGATAGTTGAGGGAAATGGAGAGTGACGTAGGCTCATCGACAATATTAATGGACATGCCTTTGAGATGAGAATTATGGCACTCCGAAAGAAAGAGAGGAAACAAAGTTTCGGTCTTCTTCATCTTTATCTTTATCTCTCTCAAAATCATCCATCATCTATGAGGAAAGAGATAGTGCTAGACCGGAAGCATAGGCCATCTCTCTCGCTCTTTTCAAACCAAAAAAATACTGAAGATTACGCGTACGGCATGTCCATAAGTATAATTATGTCGATGCATATGCTATTTTTTGTCTCTTTCTAACCTCCCAAGAAGAAGGAAGGGAAGAGGAAGTTTGTATGTACCATTCTGCAATTTTCGAGGTAGAAAGCTAAAAGTTGGTTGTATGGACTATATGTGCTAACAAAAAAATCGTGAATCTTTTAGTTTTTCGAAATACGCCCTAACTCATTAAAAGACGGACACAGACTCTTTGCTAAAAACGAAAAATACTTATCTTATTTTTTTAGAAATATTTCCCCCAAACTAAAATAGGGAATGGAAATTTGGGAAAGGGGAACCGTTTTATCTCGATATTGAAAGCTCTCACCATTACTAGTAAGTGATTTTGGTAAAGTATTCTAGTATTTATTACTATTCCAGCTGAAATTGCAAGGACATGAGATTACATAACATAATCACTCTATAATGTTCCCACTCGTGGGACACAGGTCTCCTCTGGGTCAGAGGGATTGGGCCGTAATCTACCACGCGGGCCTAAAACAGATTGATAGATGTCACATGGCTTCGAAGTTTTGCCTCTAGGACATGCCGGTTTCTTCACGGTGTTCCTTCACTGGTTTGAGAGCAACGGTGATGAAATTATTTAAAATAAGTAAAGCGCCTGACAGGATTCGAACCTACGACACGCAACTTGTAAGTTGTGTGTTGTGTTAAGGCGGCCGATTCGAGTAGGCCATCTTTCTTTTTTTTTTCGTTCCGGGGAGGAAAATCCTCAATGGATGTCCGCCGCCCTGGGGTGGGCAACGGGGTCTGTCAGACTCCTACTGACTAAAAACCACCCCGGTGTCTCTCCGGTCACGTGCGCACGGAGCCGCGGGGGTCCTTGATTCTGCCGCGGCCCCACACTCTCGTGCCGGCCCGGTCTGTCCGGGCCTCGCCTCCTGCACGGGGTAGTGAGGTGTTAAACTACACCGTGCATCGCCTCTGAGGCGCGCGCCGACACTCTGCTTTGACATGAGAATATTGAATCAGAATGGCTTGATTCTGTTTGCATAGTTTCAGACATTGATTGCTCTATGGTTTGCGAAGTGGTAGAGAAATCGATAGTTTTGCATATTTTATATGTGAGAAGATCCCTGATATAGCAGCTGTTTTATACCGTAGCTGTTATATTTTGCTATTCGTTTTGATTTTGAGTTATTTATTTTGCTTCTAGTTTATATTTTATATATACAATATGTAGGTAAAGAAAACCCTGTCCGATCCGTGAAGGTATTGTTAAGTATCGATAACTGATTCTACTAACGCCTACAAAACCGGCCAAATTAAAAAAAAAAAACAGTAAAAAAATAAATATTATTTCGCAAAAAAGAGGTAACTTAATACATGTGCGGTAGGCAATACATGCGCGGGCGATGGGAGGCAGGGCACGTGGCACGCGGTCGCGGTCGCTATTCGCTCATAATAATACAGTAAAAATAGTGTTGTCTTTTTTAAAAAAAATACCTATTTTTGTGGAAGTTGGAATTAATTCGCGAAAAAAAAAGATTATTTCAAAATTCATTAGTACTGTTAATATGATGATTATGTAAAATTATATATTTTATTTGGGTATGTGTTTACCTAACCTTTATTATCCTTATGGGTCGGACGGGGTTTTCTTTACATATTGTACAAACATGGCTACTAAAACTCTGTCAATTAATGTTAGGCGTCAATTCAAATTTCCTTTTCCCTATTTTGCTTATTCTCTTGGTCCAAATAAACGATTTATTATTATTATTCTTTCCAGGTTTAACAACACACACACACACACACACACAAACTTACACACACCACAGAAACTTATATTATGTTTGCTAATATAAGTTTCTGAGGATGAATGTTTGTTATTTCCCTTTCTCGAAAAAACCATCGAACGGATTTGGGTAGAATTTGGAACACTTTATATAGTTTGTAACCAGAATTAAGACATGGGACACTTTTTTTGTAATTATAACCTAGTGCTTGACCACAATCCCGCCTGATGGTAAGCAGTACTACAATCGTTAATCATAAAGTGCGCTAGCTTATTAAGAGCCTATTCACTCAAAAAAACTTAGTGAATAGGAAGGAAGACGGCAGTTGCGCCAGGTGATGCTATATTAAACCCAACAACACGACCAACGATGCTGCGCCAGAGGGAGATTGATCTCTCTTGACTGATTGTGCAGTTGGCTGGGACGGAATCTCGTCTAGTTTTCTAAAACGACATAGGAACACTATTGTGCCTCCGCTGACATATGTTTGCAACCTGTGTCTTGACTCTGGTGTTTTTCCTAACTGGTTCAAAAAAGGTATTCTCCACCCTATCTTTAAATCTGGTGACCGTGATCGTGTCGAAAATTACAGGCCTATATCATTTTTGCCCGCGGCGTCCAAAATATTGGAAAATATAATAAATAAAAGGCTAGTTGTATATTTAGAGTCACGAAATCTTTTGTCAATTAACCAGTTTGGCTTTCGAAAAAATCTATCTACAGCTGATGCTGTTCATAAATTGGTCAATCACATAGCTCAGAAACTTGACAACGGTAAGAAGTGTGTTGCACTATTTCTGGATTTGGCGAAGGCGTTCGACACGGTCTCGATTCCCATCTTAATATCCAAGTTAGAATGTCTGGGCATACGAGGTACCCAACTGTCCCTTTTTAGGAGCTATCTTACAAATAGAATGCAAAGTGTAAAAATTGGATCCTGCTGTAGCTCCCACCTAAATGTTGATTTTGGTGTGCCACAGGGCAGTATTCTTGGCCCCAGTCTATTTCTAATCTACATGAACGACCTGTGTAGCCTCAACCTGGAAGGTGGTACAATATTTTCCTATGCGGACGACACTGCTCTTGTATTTGCGTCGAACGACTGGGAAGAGGCATATCGCCTTGCTCAGGGGGGTTTCGATACAATCAGTAAATGGCTTAAAAACAACTTGCTTACCCTGAACATATCGAAAACGAAAATTATAAATTTTTCGATCCGAAGTACAAATGTGTCAATTGTAAACTCGTTAAACGTTGTTGCCCAGTTGACACAGCCAAATGGCGGTAGCGGCGGCAGAGACAACTATGATCACTGCAACATCGAAAGAGTCAAGTCAATAAAATAAAGTATCTTGGCATAGTGATTGATTCCAACCTTACATTCAAAGAGTACATAATACATCTATCTAACAGAGTGCGCAAACTAATGTACATTTTTAAGCAACTACGCCAATCAGCAGATAGCGTAGTAATGAAAATGATATATTTGGCTCTGTGTCAGTCAATACTGGTTTATTGTATTTCGTCCTGGGGCGGGGCAGCAAAATCTCATTATATTCAGATAGAACGTGCGCAGAGAGCGATTCTTAAGGTGTGCTGTTTTAAGCCAAGACTTTTTCCCACCGTCAAGCTCTACGAGTACTGTCAAGTTCTTACGGTTAGGCAGCTGTTTGTTTTGGCCACGGCTATTAAACAACATGCTATTACCAACTATTCGCAGCAAACCTATCGCCGAAACTATATAGTTGCCTCAGCTATTCCTCTCAAAACCTCTTTCAGTCATAGATTCTTTATTTTTCTTGGACCCTATCTTTACAATAAATTAAACCGCATTCTTTCCCTGCACTCTTTGAACAAATATAATTTTAAAATCACACTGCAAGCATGACTACAAAGCCAATCATATGCTGCCACAGAAGCTCTCTTTGACGTCTTAGTCTAATCAGACACAAAATCACACACAATCACACACACACACACACACACACACACACACACACACACACACACACACAAACACACACCCTCGCACACACAAACACACACACCTGACACGTATTTTTATTTTTTACTCTATTTTTGTTTTTAAGCTCACTAATTGTTTTGATTTTTTGTTACTTGCTGTGATATCTTCATAATATGCTATCAAATATGTAAACAGGTGGGTACCTGGTGACCTGTATTACAGGTGTTACTACCCACAGGCACCAGCGATCCACAACCAAAAAAAAAAAAAGGTATTTCTTGTATGTAACAATTTTTTATACTTGTTTTGTTTTTTTGGCTTGTGGTGAGAAATAAACACTTTTTATTATTATTATTATTTATTATCTGGAGGCCCTTTACGACCAAACACCCGACACAATAACATTAGGCGCATCGTACCCGGCACACATCGTAACACCACTGCTCAGACCCGTCTTCCGTACGGCTTCACCAGGCATCATGCCGGAACACGACGAATCACTTGGCGGCAAGCCTTTTTATGGTGGGATTCCCACGGAATCGAAACGTATGCTGATTAAACTGTGGGATGCTGGTAGTAAATTATAATTAAGCTTAATGAGAGTTATCAATCATACTAATTTTAAAACACCTGTCTATCCTCTAATATTTATTGTTCCAGAACTTTCTGATGTCATAGGACTCAGCATTATTGTGTTAAAGCATTATTAATTCCACGAAAATATTTTGTTACTGGCAATTTTTCTCTGTGGAAAAGTTTTAAAATTACTTGGACGGTTTTATATCAAACTAGCGGCCGCCAGCGACTTCGTTCGCGTGGAATTAGTTATGCTCAGCTCCAATTGGTCGCAGCGTGATTTTATGTAGCCTAAAACCTTCCTGGATTAATAGGCTATCTAACGCATAAAGAATTTTTCAAATCGGACCAGTAGTTCCTGAGATTAGAGCCAACAAACAAACATACAAACAAACTCTTCAGCTTTATATATTTTATACCACATTTGGGAGTGGGCGGTCTAAAAATTGATTGGAGATTTTCTATCATTTTGAAGTTGTTAAGAGCACTTTTTGCTTTTTTAAGAATCGATTGGGGCCCCAAGTCTAGTCATTTAAAACTTTCAAAATCTAGTCGCAGTCTCATGTCGCCGAAACAAATGTCAAAGACTTGTCAAAATGTAGGGAAATAAGAAATATTTTTCACACAGAGACCGATACTGAGGTCTTCTTTTCTTTCTTTCTTTTTTGGCTTCGCACGGTTTGTGCATTTATTCAATGTCACGTAATGAATTATTCATGTTGAAAAAGATGGCCACGTGAACCGTCTACGAGAGAGATTTGAGGCAAAGTCATAATGAGGCGACTATGCTGCGATGTCTCAATGTTCTTTATTAATTATTTCTTGAATGCACTTGATACTACATAAATCACGTGCAATGAGCAAACAACACTAAAAATAATTTGAAAGTCCAATGAAAACTGAACGTGACATTCAGCTTAACTTTCCCGCTAAAACTCCATACTGAGGTCAGATTGTGAATGTTCTTAAAATTTGTAGTATCACCCTTTTATATTAGTCCCCAACAATCAAAAATCCTCTGTTTATTTACCCTTTTTGCTAATTGTTATTGATTATTGCTGAGATGGGCTTTTGAATAGATTTTGAATGATTATTTTTAATTACTAAATTTGACCTGCTCCAGGTCAATTTAGACTTAAAAATATAAATACTTGAATTGTTCTTTGTTTTGTCTTCATAGAAATTAGATAATATTTTAAGGTTACAATAAAAAGGGCACCTGGAGGATTTAGACGCAGACAACCTTTATTGTAAATACTGAAGGGCATTGACATCAATGTTAAAACGTGTGCACGTTTATGTATACAATATGTAAAGAAAACCCTGTCCGACCCATAAGGATAATAAAGGTTAGGTAAACACTTGACCAAATATAATATAAAATTTTACATAATCATCACAGTAACAATAATAATGAATTTTGAAATAATCTTTTCTTCCCGGGTATTAATTCCAATTTCCCCGAAATTTGGTAATTTTTAAAAAACTGACAACACCATTTGTCACGGAGCGAATAGCGATGCGACCACGTGCCGCATGCCCCGCCCCACTTCACCCGCGCATACATGCGCGGGTGAAGGGGGGCGGGGCTATCGGGTTGCCTACCGCACATGCATTAAGTTACCTCGCTTTTTCGAAATAATATTTATTTTTTTTTGGGGATTTTTTTTTAAGTTTAGCCCGGCTTTGTAGGCATTATTAGAATCAGTTAACGATACCTAACAATACCTTCACGGATCGGACAGGGTTTTCTTTACATATTGTATAGGGTACAACGTTATTTTTTTTTTTAACGAAGCCTGTGTATATGTACAGACGACAGCACATCAAGCTACTACAATCTGTAAGATTTCCTTATTATATTTTCAACTTTATTTCTAAAGCGCTAAGGCTCAAGGTTGATTGGGAACATCTGACAGTTTGGGGTAGCTTGACCTGCTGTCGTCCGTACACAATTATCTTAGAAAACCGGCCTGATCACTGTGGATCATAACGATTGTTTAATCGGCTTCTAAAAAGGAAGAGGTTCTAAATTCGACTGTATATTTCTTAAATATTTGTTACGTCAGAATAAGCAACTGATGCGATTCCAATAAAATTTTTACACCATGTTAAATTTTTTCCCAAATACATTTAGAAATTGTTACAATGTGGTTACCGAGAGCACAACACAGTTCACGGCAGATCAGTAGTACTCGGCGCGTGAGCACACCGGGATAGGGCCAGTGCTAAGTAAAATTATTTTATCTTAAGTACCTATAGATACTGTTGATATTAAAATATACTGTTGGTATGGTACATATAGTTATGTGATTTATTAATATCTATTATACAATCTTATAGGCGTCTAGAAACCATACAATAAATTAAATAAACTCGAAAATGAAATACATGTTCACACGATCTCAACCAATACATTTTAGTACATAGTATCAAGATATTAGAGATTGAAAATAACACTTAAGCAAAATTCATCTTTATGTCAGTGGAAATAAAGATGATTTCAGAATGACATATACTTTTAACAAAGTATCAATAATTAATTGAAGTTGTATCTAAAACTGTACTCCATTAGTGGGTTTTAAAGTTCCTTTTTCCAAAAATATATATGTTTACGCAGCATTTATGGGACGCAGTTGTACATTGACTACTGTTTCCCAAATAAAATGTTTCAACGTTGGAGAACATAATCATATCAGTTTTTACAATCATTGTTTACTACATCACGACGGGGCCTTTGACCTTTATTCTGTTATGGGTCAGGACAGGGCTTAGAGAGGCAAGATATTTTGTTTACTTTAATTTTCATACAAGAGCGAACGCAGTTTAAGATAAATCGATCTGGTGGTGATAGTTTAGGGTGATGGAGAAGTCTAATATAAAACTGAATGGAAAAACCAGCGTCTGGATAGAACAGTGGAATATTTGGATAAGCGATTTGGATAACTGGAAAGAATAATATAATATTAAGGGTGAAATGCGGTATAGTCGTGGTGGCCTAGTGGTTTAAGCACCGGCCTCTCAAATATGAGTGCGCGGGTTCGATTTCAGGTCAGGCAAGTACCAATGTAACTTTTCTAAAGTTATATGTACTTTCTAAGTATATCTTGGACACCAATGACTGAGTATAAGGTGAAGGAAAACATCTTGATGGAACCTGGACTTTAAGTCTGAAATCGCCAACCCGCTTTGAGCAAGCGTGGTGATTACGCTCAATCCTTCTCTGTACGAGAGGAGACCTGTGCCCAGCAGAAGGACGATGAAAAGGTTGATGATAATGATGATGATGATGGGTGAAACGCTACACATGTGGGAGTGGCGAGAGGAGGCAAAACGCCAGGGCATAACTCCGCTGCCGTGAGTAATCGCGGTACGGCGGACAGAGCTCCGGCGGGATTTCATGGCGATATGGAGTGTGCGATTGTCGCAAACCAGTGCGGGCACGCCACATTAGCGGTGGTGAGTCCTGTGAGGAGTGGCTAGAGAGGCGTCACGGCGCCCTCACCTTCCGCCTCACGCAGGTCCTCACCAGACACGGTTGTTTCGGAAGGTTCCTGTTCCGGATAAGGCGGGAGGAAACGCCAGGGTGTCACCATTGTGTGGATCGCCCTGAGGACACGGTGGAGCATAAGGTGGAGGTATGCCCGGCTTGGGTAGAGCACCGCCATTTCCTCGTGGCGGCGATCTCTCGCGTTCGACCCTGGTCCAGGCCATGGTCCAGAGCGAGAGTGCATAGCGGGCCGTCAGCTTGTGACGCTGACCAGTGATGCTGGGCAAAGGAGGAGGCAGGTCGCGTGAGGGAACGGGATCCCAGCACCCTCACGCCTCAAGCCGCCGCAGGTGACGCCCTGATCGGGAGACAACATCGAACTCCCGGCTACCGTAGACGCGGGCCTGCGGGCGGCGAGCAGTGGACAGCTCGCCGCCTGGTAAGGACCAGGCCCGGGTCGACGGCGCGTTGTGTTTCACGCGAGCCTCAAAGAGATGTCAGCACATCGTGACGGAGTCCACGAAGACCGTCGCTTCGTGAGTCAGGGTTGCGGGTTGGTTTAAAATGAAACCGTGGCCCTGGCGCACAGGCAAGTCAAGAAAGGCGGGTGGGTTTTAGCCAATACAAGTCCCACAGAGTCTGGGAGTTGTCATATGATAATTTCCCATTCCAAACAAAAAAAAAAAGGTGAAACGCTAAGGTGATTAAAATTCTCTTATGTTCCCTCGTTATTCCACACTACCTATATCATAAAATCGATTTCGCGACACACAGCATAGCTGTCGATGCGCAAATCGTGTCGTCAGTAGTTACGTGAAAGCGCAAACATTTTCCGGATTACCTAAGTAAGTTGGAGAAACACTTCAGAGGTGTAGGTAATTAAAAAAAGCTTATCATGAAAGTCAAACATACATACATAACGTAATTACCTTATAATTTTGGCAGGCCTCCTCTCGATGAGAGAGAGTGGGCCGTAAACTAACACGCGGGCTCAGTGCGGGTTGGTAGATGTTACATGTCATCGAAGTTTTGGCTTTAGGACATGCCGGTTTCCTCGCGATTTTTTCCTTCACCGTTTTGAATGCAGTGGTGATGAAAATATTTGGGTACACAAAATAAAGCGCCTGACGGGGTTCAAACCTACGACCTACAACTTGTAAGTTGCGGCCTATACCACTATTGCACCACTGCTGATTGTTAAACAATGTTCTAATAATAAACAATCTATACTATATAAAGCTGAAGAGTTTGTTTGTATGTTTATTTGAACGCGCTAATCTCAGGAACTACTGGCACAGTAGCTACTGTTCCGATTTGAGCGACATCAAAATGACAGCGAGTCATCATCATCTCAGCATTAATCCCAGTCGCATCCGAAGCATTTTCAGCTTTGGAGTCTGTTGTCCGCTTTACTAGTCTAAGGTACGTATTACAGAACGTCACTCAAAACTCAAGCTCTACATAAGGTTCGTTTTAAGCCTTTTGATTGGTTGAAACTAGTTTTAAGTAATGTTTAAGCAGAGATCAATGCTTGAGTTTCGTTCTGGAATACGCACCTAACTGCTCATTTGGTTAAACTTCGATATTTTCCGTGAATCGACTGCCGTCTGACCTAATAATGACAGCAAGCGCACTAAAGAAAGAAAATATTATATTTATTGACCGTAAAACGACGCAAAAATCTATTACTAATTTAAAAAGCTGAAGAGTTTGTTTGTTTGAACGCGCTAATCTCAGGAACTACGGGTCCGATTTGCGTTGGATAGCCCATTAATCCAGCAAGGCTTTAGGCTATATAACATCTCGCTGTGACCAATAGGAGCGGAGCATCACTACCACCACACGAACGAAATCGCTGGCGGCCGCTAGTGTTATAATAATTTCATTTCAAAACATCTGAATTTTTGCGACCTTCATTCGTAGATTAGTCCGGCAGGAAACGCAAAAAATAATATGATTGACGCATAAAAGTATTTTTACAAACCTACATACAGGAAAAACAAAGAAAAACGAAGTTTACGGAACACTTATAACGTGAAAAAAAAAAAAGATAATGGCAGAGCAATATACAAACCATTTTGATCAAAAGCCGCATCATTTGTTTTAGACAAACTTCTATTGAGTTTTTCACAAAATGGTGAAACGAAAATCTAATATAACGATTCTTGAATCAACCTACAGTATGTTAACTAACAGAGGGCGTTCCCGTTAACCCGAAATAGTATAGCATACATACATGCTAAAAAAATATTTCCATTCGAAAACAAAATGTTTTAAAATTTTTTCCAATAACATAATATTCAATAAAATTTTTAAATTGACATGTAAAAGAAACACACTGTACACGCGAACATGAAAGACGGCAACGTTGCAATTTATTTATACATGACGACTACTATTTTGATTTAAAACAGGAGGTTTCAAATTTATTTCCAATTAAAATTTTTTTTTATTCGGATTTTTTTATGCTTATTTTTCTATGCTGATATTTTTATTTTAATCTATTAATGATATATATTAACGAGTTTAAGGGAACGCCCTCTGTTATTTAACATACTGTATAATTTATAATTTGTCCTTTAATCATGGGATTCATTTTGACAGTTCAACAACTTTCATTGCGTTGTTCACGTTGTTGAGTAAACACATTTTTCGAACATATGGGGCAATGGATTAGCAATAAGCTTTAAATCCATACTTCCATAATCCATACTAATATTATAAATGCGAAAGTATCTCTGTCTGTCTGTCTGTCTGTCCGGCTTTCACGCCAAAACTATTGAACCGATTGTAATGAAATTTGGTACACAGATAGTCTAGAGTCTGAGAAAGGACATAGGCTACCTTTTATCCCGAAAAAATTTGATATTCCCGAGGGAAATCTAAAAAGCGCGATATAACCGAACTCCACGCGGGCGATGCTGCGGGCGGAAAGCTAGTCCATACTAATATTATAAATGCGAAAGTAACTCTGTCTGTCTGTCTGTCTGTCTGTCTGTCTGTCTGTCTGTCTGTTACGCTTTCCCGCTTAAACCTCTCAACCGATTTTGATGAAATTTGGCACAGACAATCTTTAGACCCTGAGAAAGAACATAGGCTACCTTTTATCCCGGAAAAATTTGATGTTCCTGAGGGAAATCTAAAAAGCGCGATATAACCGAACTCCACGCGGGCGAAGCCGCGGGCGGAAAGCTAGTAATATTATAAATGCGATAGTAACTCTGTCTGTCTGTTACGCTTTCCTGCTTAAACCTCTCAACCGATTTTGATGAAATTTGGTACAGACAATCTTTAGAGCCTGAGAAAGGACATAGGCTACCCTTTATTGAAAAAAAAAATGATATTTCCGGAGGGAAATCTAAAAAGTGCGATATAACCGAATTCCCCGCGGGCGAAGCCGCGGACGGAAAGCTAGTTGATAATAATAGTTTGTAAAATTGTAACGCAATTAGATTGCCGCATATTCGCGTAGGTGGTTAGATGGGAACATAAAATCACCCACGACACTATAACTTTGCTCTGTGACTACACATGTTATTATTACAACATTTCTCAGCGCGTAGCGAATCTATGTTCGCGCCTAAATCGTATTTTCACAGTCATGTCAGTTATGATGCCAAGGTTCCTATGAATTTACTGAAAAATATACCGTCTTGTAAACAATGTCCAGTGTAACGAGGTCTTGTTTATAAAAAGCTGAGGCCAGAACGAAATGAAGCGTCAAGGATAATGTGATGTACGGTGAGGTGAGGAAAATTCTTAGGATACTGAATATAAAATAAGTCGGTCCTAGCAGATGGTACGTCGTTATTGACTTTGATGAAAATACTTTCGTCTTAAAGGTATTTATTATTAAGGCATTTACAGCAAGTGAAAGTTCTTTACTCTTCTAGCTAATCGCCGTAGAATTTGGACGCCATGACCGAAATTAGTCCTAAAATTCTCCTGTGTTTGTCCTCGAGCTCCCCCAAAATGACTGAACCGATTTTAATGAAATTTCGTATAGTATATTATTTGTCGTAAAAAGTAAATGACAAATAAATGTTATTATGGGATATCCATAAGAGATAGACAAAATTTATTATTATTATTAATAAAAAAATATTATTATTATTATATACCATCGCGGACCATTTTCTAGACTTTTTCAATGTGTACAATATTTAGTACCTACATTATATTGATTAATCTCGTAGGGTTCAGCATGCATTTCACTGCAAACGCGGAAAAAATGAAATTATTTACGACATCACATTAGAAATCTCAAAAATAATAGTATTTCTCCACAATTTAATGGATGTTATTATAAACCTTTCTCTTTAATCACTCTATTTATTTAAAAAAAACTACATCAAAATTCGTTGCGCATTTGTAAAGATCATTCAAAGAGACACAGGGAAAGAAAAAGTCACTTTGTTTTATAATATGTAGTAATAGTGATCACAGAAATCGTTTATTATTACGATTTAGGTGGTGGGTCGTCCGATAATGGAACGGAGATGGGGGAATTAAAACATGTAATTCCCTCGCACACTCTACAAAATGCATCCCATAAAACACCGACAGGCTGGCTACTCTACCTCTGTGCTCCAGGGTTTGGAGACCGTTCTGAGTTAAATCTGGGTCGCCAATTAGCCTCTTCGCGCACTTCTCCACTGAATCCAAAGTAGCCAGCTACCCGAAACTTTCAAATATTCCCAACCAACCTTGAGCCTTAATCCTTTAGAAATAAAGTTGACAATCTAATAAAGAAATCTGACAGATTGTAGTAGCATGATATGCTGTAATCTGTACTCAACGTAATTTGCATAGGTTTATTAAGTAATTATACTTGGATCAGCTCCTTCCGTGTTCAAAGATAAGTAACCCATTTACAAGTTTATTATCTACTATTCGTTTGAGTAAATATCGCAATTTTAGGTATTTGAATAATAATGGTGAAAACGGTGCACTTAACCGTTGTCAACTGGGACACTGAACGCGATCTAAACCATGTTCAAGAGCTGTCAGTGTAATTAATGTCAGTTATGTAATATTAATTCTGATAGCTAAAAAGCGGTCAGTTTTATTTTAGAAATATTTCCTTGTTATATTAACATATAATAGATAGATAGATAGATAGAAATAAGAAGAGATAGATAGAAGAGCCTCCGTGGCGTAGCGGCAGCGAACGCGGCCGCGCAGTGCAATATTTGTATGCATGAATATGAACATTTGCACTGCGCTGGTCGTGCCTTGGAAAGCACGTTAAGCCGTTGGTCCCGGTTGCCATACGAATATCTAATGGCAGTCGTTACGGGTTTTTGGAGCCCTCAAAAATCCAATAATTGCTCTAACTACAATGCTTCGATATCTCCCAGACTCCAAAGCTAAAAAAAAGCTTCGGATGCGACTGGAATTAACGCTGAGCTAATGATAAAATAGATAGAAACAAACATCCTGAGGATGAAAGACCACAGCAAAGAAAACGTGTTTAGAAGGAGATTCTTAGACAACTCAGTCTTGCAATCCAAATGACAATCCTCAATAATCATCATCAATCAACCCAAAAACAAAACATGGATTTTCTGCAACATACTAAAAAAAATTCTACCGGCCACCTTGGTGAACTAGGTGGATGAACCATGGCAACTCACAGCAATGAGGCTAACATGAGTTTTCATTATGAGACTTGATCATACGCATCGACCGCATTTGGCGCTCTCATTTTTTGACAGTTCGTACAATCTTGAAGCGGGCCAATCTATGAGTCAAACGCGCTCGATATCGATGATCGGGTCTTCGTCATGAAAACTGATGAGGTGATCCGACAGAGGACCAGAGTTACCGACATAGCTGAGAGGATTAGCGAGCTGAAGTGGCAATGGGCTGGTCACATATGCCGCAGGGCCGACAACCGTTGGGGTAAGCGAGTCCTCGAGTGGAGACCGCGTCTCGGCAAACGTAGCTTAGGACGCCCTTGGGCGAGATGGAGCGACGACATCAAAAAGGTGGCTGGTAGTGGCTGGCGGAGAACTGCTCAGGATCGAGTTTGTTAGCGTGCCATGGAGGAGGTCTATGTCCAGCAGTGGATGAGTAGAGGCTGATGATGATGATGAATAAAAACTCAGGGTAGCCACACTGAGCTGCTACCTATGATGAAGATTGGACATTGTGTATGGCTTTGTATAAACATTTCTCATGCAAATATAAACACGCTGCCTTGCTCCGTATTTTACCGCCATATCATAATCTTGTAAGTATCGCTTTATTGTAACGGGAAGATAAATGTTCATGACGCCATACCGACACCTGTGTACCTACGTAATTAAATGCAAAACAAAGTTCATGTAAAAAGCAACTTTGACGTAGTGCAGTAGAGTTGGTATTTGTGTTTTGTTCGTGCATGATTTTGGTAATCGAATATTACATCGATATATAGATGTTCTTACTGGAGGTGGCAGTTGTGAGTGCGTGAACTGGTGACCTAAATATGACACATGAAACAATTCCTCTAAAAGTAAAAGATTTTTTCCTTAAAGTAAATTGATTCCTGATTCTTGAGTGGCGATCACGCACCGGAAGAAGCAGCGTGGGTAAGCCCCCAACACGGTAGCGCAGGACCGGTCATCGTGGAGGTCCTTGGGGAGGCCTATGTCCAGCAGTGGACGTCTTTCGGCTGAAATGATGATGATGATGACCAAAAGTATTCCCTGAATTTCCAGCAATTTCTTTAATCTACGTAAAAAGGTGACACATGTCAGCTTAATCACCATGATTTGCATCTGATGATCTGTAAAATATCAATTGTCAACAACGAGTAACAAACTAATACTAACAATTGGAATCACTCTGAAGCATATTGCCGATCAATTGCTCCATATGTTTGAAAAATGTGTCTACCCAACAACATAAATGACGCAATGAATATTGTTGAACTGTCAAAATGAAACCCATTGCTACTGATAGTTGGTTACGTAATTACCATAATGGTCTTACTTTATTTTATATTTATCAAAACGTGTTGTTTAGCGTGTTCTATGTTAAGTTATCAAAGGTATGACTTTTGTAGAAATATATTTATGTATTTTTTCGGGCGCGTAAAAGGCGAGTAGCAAAGTCCAGGATACTATAGACACAGGACCAGTAACAAATCAATAATAAAACTCACAAAACAAATGGGCCATTTCCATTTTTAAATCTAAGATTTCTCCAATTTCGGTACAAAAATAGCATGCAAGAGCGAAGGTGTCGGGTTGTAGGTGATCGATCATCGCCTCTGCCAGGTTTGAGATAATGGGCTGGATTGATGACACTTGCTGAAGGGAACTGAGGTTCATTAATACAATGATTTCGGTACCAGGGTTTCTGGTGGAGCAGGTGAGTTTATGATGCCTGTGAATGTTTTTGTGTTGGAAATGTATACTATACGTATGTATACATACATAAACAGCCTAGAATATTCGCACTGTTGGGACACAGGCCTCCTCTCGATGAGAGGAAGTGGGCTGTAATCTACCACGCGGGCTCAGTCCGGGTTGGTATATGTCACATGTCTTCAAAGTTTTTTACTCTAGGGAATGCCGGTTTCCTCAAAACGGTAAAGCAAATTCACCGTTTTGGGAGCAGTGGTGATGAGATAATTTACACAAAGTAATGCACCTGATGGGGTTCGAACCTACGATCTACAACTAGTAAGTCATGGATCCACTAGGCCACCGCTGTACGTATGTATAACTGCGGTATAACGGAAACCCTAAATTACTTCATTTAAGTATTATTTATTCATTTATTAGGTACTAGCTTTCCGCCCGCGGCTTCGCCCGCGTGGAGTTCGGTTATATCGCGCTTTTTAGATTTCCCTCGGGAACATCAATTTTTTTCCGGGATAAAAGGTAGCCTATGTTCTTTCTCAGGGTCTAAAGATTGTCTGTGCCAAATTTCATCAAAATCGGTTGAGAGGTTTAAGCAGGAAAGCGTAACAGACAGACAGACAGACAGACAGACAGACAGACAGACAGACCGACAGACAGACAGAGTTACTTTCGCATTTATAATATTAGTATGGATATAGTAACATTTTTTTAAAATTATGAACTAGTGCTTGATCGCATTCCCGCCTGATGTTAAGCAGTGATGCAATCGTTGATGGTAAAGCGCGCTAGTTTATTAAGAGACTATTCACAAAAAAAAATGAGTGAATAGGAAAGAAAACGGCAGTTGAGCAATGTTATGCAATATTAAACCCAACAGCACGACCAACGATGTTGCGCCAGAAGGAGATTGATCTGGAGACCCTCCACGACCAAACTCCAGACTCAACAACATTTGGCGCATCGTACCCGGCACACATCGCAACACAACTGGGTTGTATCCTAAAAAATAATTTAATGTCCATCAGATAGATTTATAGAAAATATTGAACACGTATTTTTTATTTTTTCATTCATTCAAACGTCGTGGTACAAAATATACCACGGCGTCACGTAATTGGCCCCCACTCCGTAACTTTAATACGCTATATCTCAGTAGTTTTTGATGATTTCGACAAAATAAAAAATACGGGTCTTAATTTTTTTTATTATCTATAAGACGGACTAATTATTTTTTTTATTTTCTTACCTAGGATACATCCCTACTGACCCGTCCTCGGAACACGGCGAATCGCTTGGCGGCAAGACTGTCTGGTGGGTGGTAACTTCTGCCGGCAGCTGATGTTAATACATCTAAACTAATATTTTGCCCTCTGTCCTTGCCTTTATGAAATAGAAAGGAAAAGATGCTCTGTACTTAAATTTAGTTCAGTTTGTTAACAAGGGATCGGCACCATTGTCACATTTTATACTTACACTAGCTTTCCGGCCGCGGCTTCGCCCGCGTGGAATTCGGTTATATCGCGCTTTTTAGATTTCCCTCGGGAACATCATTTTTATTTTTCAATAAAAGGTAGCCTATGTCCTTTCTCAGGGTCTAAAAATTTTCTGTGCCAAATTTTCAAGCGGGAAAGCGTAACAGATAGACAGATAGTCAGACAGAGTTAATTGTGCGACGGCATAGATTTTTATGATGCGATGCCGCAACGCAGTCTTATGGCCTCTCACAAATAGTCTAGGGTAAATACATCTCGAAGACGCGTCTCTGCGATACGTCGCGATCCCGGTATCAATACTAATATTAAAAATGCGAAAGTAACTCTGTCTGTCTGTCGGTCTGTTACGCTTTTCCGCTTAAACTTCTCAACCGATTTTGATGAAATTTGGCACAGACAATCTTTACACCATGAGAAAAGACATAGGCTACCTTTTATTAAAAAAAAAAATGATATTCTAATAGGGACATCTAAAAAGCGCGATATAACCGAATTCCGGCGAAGTCGCGGGCGGAAAGCTAGTAGCTCAATAAATCAACTTGCCAACTCTTGCAAAAGATTTTAAATCTCTTCAGTAAAATATTACATTATGTCGCATCTAGCAGCCTAATCTACGTAATATCAATAAATTGCAAGATTTTCGGGGCGACCGTGTTCATGTAACCATGTACTCTATTGCATTGTATTGAAGGTTGATATTCAGTTGTGGTGTACTCTTACTGAGATTTTGAGATGTAGTAGTGAGCGCTGCGGTAGACAAACACGTCATAATCTGAGATAATCTGATGGTGGAAGGCAAACATGCTAGGAGTACAACTTAGAACTGGGTTATGAGGCTATGTAGCCCTTTTTTTGAGGTGCAAACTTCTTTCCTTCTCTCTCCTCGTAGAGCCCTTTTGTTGGATAGGGAGAAAGCGTTGAAATCGCGTTAGCATGATGGTTTCTTCTTCTTCTTCAGCCTATAGAGGTCCACTGCCACTTAACTTTTACTGCACAAAGGCCTCCCTCAATGCGTTCCACGATGACCGGTCCTGTGCTACCCGCATCCATCGGCTTTCCACGACCTTCACCAGGTCATCGGTCCACCTTGTAGGGGGCCTCCCTATGCTGCGTCTTCCGGTACGTGGCCGCCACTCCAGAACCATATTGCCTCATCGGCCATCGGTTCTACGAGCAATGTGTCCTGCCCACTTCCACTTAATTTTAGCGACTCGAAGAGCTATGTCGGTTGAGGGATCTCCTCATTTCTGATTCGATCGCGCAGAGAAACTCTTTCAATCACCCTTTGTGTGACTCTGAGCCTTCGTATGAGGCCCATTGTGAGCGACCACGTCTCTGTTCCGTACGTCATCACTGGCAACACATACTGGTTTAGACTTAAGACACTGACTGACGGACTTTAGTCTTAAGACACTGTGGTATCTTGGACATTAGGTTAATCCCACGACTGCATTTTTTTAAGGATGGGAAATCATCAAATGACCTCTTCCGTTCTTCGCAAGCGTGTTAGACGTTTACTGATAAAAACCCACCCATATTCCTTCACTTGCCTGTACTCCAGGGGCCACAGTAGATCTTTGGAACAACTCACAGAGAGGCTATGCAGCTTTTAGAATCATTGGAAAATATTCCCTTTAAGACTGCATATTGTGTAAGTTGGCAACGTCGCAAATGGCGAAGTCACAAAGCTGCATGCAACTTGTGAGGTCGTATCGCAAAAACGAGGATACATAGCAATAGGCTTTTAGGTGCGTGTCATTGTGCAAGATTTTTATGATGCGATGCCGCAACGCAGTCTTATGGGCTCTCCCAAATAGTCTAGGGTAATTAGATGTCGAAGATACGTCGCGGTCGCGGTATAGCTCGCTGCCTCAATGTCACCTCCATGTAAAACAAATGTATACTAATAGACATGCATGCATATGTCAGAGGCGCAATACTCGTAATTTTGAGAACGTTCCAGTCTGATTTCAAATTCAATCTATCGAAAATACTTCTCATTTCATAATTATATTTGTATAGAGGTGTTTTATTTAAAGCATATACATTTTAAAAGAAAGAGAGATTTTTTATAGATTAAAAGGTGAAGGAAAACATCTTGAGGGAACCTGGACTTTAAGTCTGAAATCGGCAACCCGTATTGAGCAAGCGTGGTGATTACGCTCAATCCTTCTCTGTATGAGAGGAGAATTGTATCCAGCAGTGGGACCATAAAAAGTTGATGATGATGAATATATACGACTGGATTTTGAACATTTTAAATTAAGAACATTCTTCTTTCTGGTTTTGGTAGCACAACATGACCAGTTAATTTAAAATTGAATTTAGAAAATAAAATATGTGCAAGGAGTCAGGCACTCCTCAGTAGGTACAGACATCAAGCTCCTACAATCTGTCAGATTTATTTATATGATTTTCAACTTTATCTCTAAAGCATTAAAGCTCAAGGTTAATTGGGAAAATTTGACATTCGGGTAGCTTGACCTGCTGTCGTCCGTACATGTGTGTGCATATTAAAATTCTGTTCGCATAAAATCTTGATCCACCCCTTTTCAACCTTTCCCAGTGCTTTACATTGATTATCGCTGAGATTAGATTGCAACTAGATTTTGAACATTTTTAATTACGGGAATTAGCCTGTTGGTCATTATCATCTCAGCGTTAATTTCAGTCGCATCCGAATGAGCTGAACCGGGACCGCGGGGTGTTTTCGGCACCCTTATTGCAATATGGAGCATATAATTACATAACCAGCCTATAATGTCCCCAATTATAGTACACACAAAGTCCTCCTCTCTGTAAGAAGAAATGGGTCCACCACGCGGGTCCAGTGCGAATTGATAGATGTCTTGTCTTCGAATTTGTGATTCTAGAACAAACCTACCGTTTTCTCCACCGTTTTGAAAGTAATGTTGGTGAAATTATGAACTCAAAATAAGGCACTGCCCTGGCTTTTACCCATTTGAAGACCTTCAAATAGGTAAGTCGGGGCCTGTACCACTACTCTCTTAATAATAAGAGCCCCACTGGAAAAATATTTACTGTAAAGACATAATTTATTTAAGTAATTTTGGTAAATTAATTATAACTGACATTACCAATTTTCGAGATATACCGTCTTTTAAATAAAAAATTAAATGTTAATTATCTTATTCTCTTTGCTCCTATTTTGTAGCTTACCTACTAGGTTTTAAGTTGTTTTGTACTATATTTTTGGTGAGTAAATATCTGTTTCTTTTATATTCGATGGTATAAACGACAGCACATCAAGCAACTACAATCTGTCTGATTTCCTTATTAGATTTTCAACTTTATCTTTAAAGCATTATGGCTCAAGGTTGATTAAGAATATCTGACAGTTTGGGGTAGCTTGACCTGTTGTCGTCCTTTACTCCTGTATCGCGTTTACAAAGATATAAACTCACATACACAAACAGCCAGACTCTGATCAATTACACTTCTTCTTCTTCTTCTTCAGCCTATAGATGTCCACTGCTGGACAAAGGCCTCCCCCAAGGCTTTCCACGCTGACCGGTCTTGTGCTGCCCGCATCCATCGGCTTCCCGCGACCTTTACCAGCACACGCTGCGTCTTCCAGTACGTGGCCGCCACTCCAGAACCTTACTGCCCCATCGGCCATCGGTTCTACGAGCAATGTGCCCTGCCCACTGCCACTTAAGTTTAGCGACTCGCAGAGCTATGTCGGTGACTTTGGTTCTTCTGCGGATCTCCTCATTTCTGATTCGATCACGCAGAGAAACTCCTAGCATAGCTTTTTCCATTACACTTTCTTTCAATTACACTTGGATAGTAAAAACACTACTTCTTTTTTTACATCTTCTAATTTCTCCATTCATAATGGTTTATTTATTGTATTCTATTCAATTATGAATACTTTAAACGATTTAAGTCCAGCACACATACGCAACACACTATTCTATCATTTTAAAGCATATTACTAAACCATTACTCCGCATATTCGAAAAATGTGTCTACTCAACAAGGTAAATAACGCATTGAATGATATTGCACTGTCAAATTGAAACCCATTTTACTGATAGTATATTACAGACTGTTGTAATGGTTGGACCATTGATATAATATTAAACTAAGGTAGATACGTCACTAGCGCACTGAAAATGAAGCGTACAAAAGAAGGTAAGTCCAGCAAGTCGCTTTAGTTTTCGTCGATTCTATTTAAGCGCAAACGACAAACACTAGCCATCTTTGTCTTCTCTATGCTTTAGATTGCGCCCCATCTCACTCACACTGTGCCAACGTGTGAAATGTACGCAGAATAAAAAAAATTGCATGTGTGTGCTGCTGCTCCGATCGGCACATTTATTTTGGTTAATTTGTTAGAGCATATCATATCTGTTTAATATTATATCAATGAATTAAATAAACTTTCAGGAGACAGTTGTTTGTATTTTAACTTCTAACCTGACTGTGGCCAACCAATTTACTGAAAAAATATTGTTGTTCCGATACTGTAATTACTTCCTGACTGTAAATAATATCGAGTTTGTATCGAATATTGGGATTGACATAGAACTTTGCTAATGGGATCTTTTAAGAATGGAACCTTTTGATAATGGAATATTTTGATAATGGAACATTTTGCGAACAGGACTATTTTATAAAATTGTCTTAAACTTCTTCTTCTTCCTCTTCAGCCTATAGAGGTCCACTGCTGGACAAAGGCCTCCCCCAAGGCTTTCCACTATGACCGGTCTTGTGCTGTCCGCATCCATCGGCTTCCTGCGACGTTCACCTGGTCATCGGTCCACCTTATTGGGGGCCTCCCTACGCGGCGTCTTCCGGTACGTGGCCGCCACTCCAGAACCTTACTGCCCCATCGGCCATCGGTTCTACGAGGAATGACGATTCCACTGTATTGTGCTAAAAGTTCGTAATCTGCTAAATTCATAATGATCGATTAATTTATAGGTCAGTCGTCACGTAATAGAATAATAATATAAAAAATTGCAAAATATACAGATTTATCTAGGTATAGAAAAATTGCAAAATACACAAATCAAATCAAATCAAATTATTTATTTGCTAGAATGCAGGTAGGTATACAAATATGGTTGTCAGAAAAGAAAATAGAGCCATACATTCTGTCCCAGATGGGACATGCAAAATTTAAATTTTGTCAATTTGAAGCTACAGAGAAGAACAATAATCATTAATCAGATACAAAAAAAAAACACAACAATCAAACACAAAAAAAATCGATTCTGTCACAATAAGGTCAAAAAGCAATTAATGTAAAAAGTTATATTAATAAAAGGTAAAATATAATTAAATGTCACGTCAATAACGATAAAATACAAGCATCACAAAACGTCGGCGAAGAAATCAGCAACAGAATAATAACATTTTTTTAATAATATGTCAGTAAGGTTTTTTTAAATACTTTTAATGGTTGCCCTTTAATTTCGTTAGGTATCCCATTGTATACTCTTGGCCCCATACACATAACGCTTTTATTTAACAGTGTGGTGTTATAGCCACCTATATGCAACAAATGTTGATATTGAGATCTCATACAATTTGTCCTCTTTCGTGTCTCGTTTAACGACGGGAACAAATGTGGGTTACTTTTCACGAAAATGGCTATTTCTAGAATGTATAGACATGGAAAGGTTAATAATTTATGCGATTTGAACACTGGAATACAACTGTCCGTAACCTGTAAGTTAAAAATTGACCTAATGCATCGTTTTTGGGCCTTGAAAATGACTTCTCTTTCACTGCTGTTACCCTAGAATATAATGCCAAATCTCAATGTTGAAACCACGAAGCCATGGTAAGCAATGAGGACTGTATTAATATTTACTTTCCTTGATAGATTGTATAACATGTAGGCGTAGGTGCTTAGCTTCTTACAAATATGTTCAGCCTGTGCCTTCCATGTCAACTGATTGTCCATCAATATTCCCAGGAATTTAACCACTTTAACAGTTTCAATCTTATGTCCATCATAGTTAATGTCTAAGTCTTCGGGATCAATGCGCTGGTAAAAATGCATGATATTAGTTTTTTGTATATTTATTTTTAAGTTGTTACCATTAAGCCAATTAACTGTAGCCTTAAGAGCGTCATTAATATCTTTCTCATATTTTCCCTTATTTGTGCATTTAACTAGTGCAGTACTGTCGTCAGCAAATAATATAACTATACAACACAAATTTAACACAGATTTATCGATAGAGCTTAAAACGCAGTGGAACATCACCCGCACCAAAACTATCCCCATAATAATATCCAGCACAGGAGTCATCCCAAAAACCGTACACAATAGCGTTAACATATTAAACATTAGCCCGTCTACTTATCTTCTACTGCAAAAAGCAGTTATTCTTAATACATGCAGGTTAACCCGAAATTTTTTAAATACTTAATTCAATCTTTTTTTTACTTAAAAGCACTTGGCTTCGGCCCGTGCCAAATTTGACCCACACAAAGATGTGAGATATTTTTAAAAAATAACGAGGAATAATAATAATAATTTTATTTCGAAAATACAAAATGTTACAAGAGAGACACATATTTAAGAAAGGTATCAATGTACAGCAAATAAATTTGAGACAAACGACTTCCAAACTGAGACATGCTCGTATCTTGGGTAGTCGGCGGTCGGCCGTTTTAAATGTCAATATACGTATAGGGTAAAACCGGGATAGATGCCGCGCTGGGATAGATGCCTCGTTTCTAAAAATTCAACTACCAGAGAACAAAACAGCAAATTCGTTGTTTACATACGCGCCACATGCACCCCCCACCTCAGTGACGCGCGGGTTGTTGTGCTAGACGGAAGTTTCTCGCTTGTGTGTCGAATTACATTCGTAGCGGACGCGACGAACGCTTCAAAATTTCAAACGTAAGTATTCACTATTTCATATCTTTATAAACAGTTAAATGATTACATTTTATTTGAATTGTTTTAATACATTGGTTCTTTGGGAACACATTTAAGAGTCAATCACTGATATTTGCATTTATTTTATTTATAAAATATTGAGAGGCATCTATCCCTAGTGAAAAGGATAGTTGCCCCGAGTCTACAAGGGATAGTTGACTTTAGGGGCATCTATCCCTCTATACTGCAAGAGCCTTATCGAAGTATTTAAAAGTCATAGTCGTGAATATTTTCATATTTCCTAATAGTAGGATATTAGAAAATACCAAAAAAAATGTATCCAACTTTAATTTCATAATTCGAATATGATGAAATGAGTGTAGATACAGTGTTTTATTTATACTTACTTTGCTTATTGGAGGTGAGCCATGCCAAGGAAATACAAAAGAAAGGAGGGCGTACGAGCTCGATAAGTTTCTTGGACAACAGAGCAGCTACAGTCAGCTTTCCATGAATTGGATAAAAAAGAATTGGGGATCAATGAAATATCCAGACAATTTGGGATTCCATCCAGAACATTGCGAAGGCGTTACGCTATTAAAAACCAAACTAAGCTGACTTTGGGAAAACATCCTGTCCTGGGTTTTGAACACGAAAAAAGGTTGGTAGCGCACATTTTGAAGCTTAGCGACGCGGGATTTCCCCCAGATAGACGAGCTATACGTACGTTAGCATACCAATTTGCCGAAAAGCTACAGATTCAACACAATTTTGATAATGAAAACCAGATGGCTGGGAATGAATGGTTCAAAAGTTTTATTGAGCGAAATCCAGAGTTGTCTATTAGGCAAGCAGAAGGTTTATCTGTCGCTAGGGCTAAAGGTCTCAGCAGAGAAGAAGTAAATAATTTTTATGAACTTCTGACAAAAGTCCTGGCCGATAATGATCTCTTGGATAAGCCTGAAAGGATTTATAATATGGACGAATCGGGAGTTCAGCTTAACAATAAGCCTGGCAAAGTTGTTGCAAAGAAAGGTGCAAAAGTAGTAAATTCAGTTACATCTGCGGAGAAAGGTGAAACAATGACTATCGTAGCCTGTTGCAATGCCATTGGTAATTTTCTCCCACCAGTAGTAATAATTAAAGGTGTAAATAAGAAACCAGAATTCGAGAACGGTCTACCACTGGGCTCAAAAGTGTACATGAACAAAAAGTCGGCATACATAAATACCGATCTTTTCTATAAGTGGCTTACGGAACACTTCATAGCTTTGAAACCGCAAGGTAAGGTTTTGCTTATTTTAGACGGGCACTCATCTCATTCATCCGCACCAGACATGCTGCAAGTTGCTTCTGATAACGATATTATTTTGTTATGTTTACCCAACCACACTACCTCAGCTTTACAACCATTAGACGTAGCGGTGTTTGGGCCATTTAAAACATACTTTAACCATGAAACTAATCAGTTTATGCGCGCAAATCCAAATAAAAAGATAAGCCGTTATAATGCTGGAACCCTTATACGCAACGCATGGATACGCGCTACTACACCTGCAAATGCTCTTGCTGGCTTTCGAAGAAGTGGGATTTATCCAATAAATCCTAATGCTTTGCCCGATTCTGTTTTCACTATATCTGATAGGATTGCACATTGCAGTGACAATGATCCCGATCAACCCTGTGTGCTACATCAAACTACAACAGCGCTTCTTCAAACATCTTTAAACGAAAATGCAGAACCTTGTGAGCATGTTGAAGTTGAACACAGAACACAAACAACTATACCTCCGATTTCGTCAATTGATTGTCCAACTACATTTGAAAACGAATATTTGAATGTCGCAGACCTGAACATAACACCACCCAATATGCCATCAACTTCATTCAACCGAAACTCACCCAGCCTTTTGATCGATCCTCAGATTTTAGAAGATACGATTATTGATATTGTTGATATAGGTGATGATTCACTAATACGGATTCTAGATAACGAAGAAAAAGAAACACCTTCTAAATTTTTAGTCGAAGCATCACCAATACCACAAATTCCTCTGACTTTAGCAAGGAGAGCTAAACAATCGGCAGATATTCTCAATTCTAGAGAAAAAATAAAAGAAAAAAGGGATATTGCTGACAGGAAAAAGAAACAAATAGAATCTAAGATACACAAGACTGAAGCTACCAAAAAAAGACAAACAATAAAAAAAGCAAATAAAAAAACCAAAGAACAAATACAAAAAAAATAAAAATAAGAAAGGAAAACCAAAGAAAAACTATGACTCAAGTGAAGAAACAGATGGTGACGTGACTGATTGCAGTCATAAAGAAAATGATTATTATTTAAAAGTAAACAAGGATCGTGGACTACGTAAAAGACTAGCTATTTATAACTCAAACAGTGAAAATGAAGATCACCTCTCACCTAATACTGAAAAAGGTAAAAAAAACCATAGGACTACCCGTGAAAAAAACTAAAAAAAATAAATTTGAAGAGCCTAATTCTATAGATGAAAATGTTTGCGTAGAATGCTTCGATACCTATAATAACACGAAGTCCAAATCTGATTGGATCCAGTGCATTATGTGTCAGAAGTGGCTGCACGAAACATGCACACTTTTTAAGAACTATTGCTCAAGATGTGGAAAACTTAAAATGTCCGGTTCCACTTAATGAAGGATAATTCCTTACAAATATGTTGATTTTTTTAAATGTTTAAATAATAACTAAGGTTAAACGAAATTATTATTTTTTTTTTGTTAGAGATTCATATGAATGTTGATTTTTTTTTAATGTTAAATAATTATTTCTACGTTAAAACGGGAATGTTTCGTTTGAGATGATTCTATATGATAGTTTTAATATGTTATCGCTTAAACAGATTTTTTTATATATTTTGTAGACATGCATAAATGTAAATAAATATGGTTAAGCATTTTATATTACCTACATATGTAGATAATAAATAAATATTACATTTTGATTACGTATTCTTGTTAATTATTTAAAAAGGCATCTATCCCGCATCACAGGCATCTATCCTCCTAAGTGACTTCATAGTGGGGCATCTACCCATATAGGTAGGCACCTTTCCCCAAAAAATGTGTTTCGCAAGAATTTCATTTTTGCAAAACCAGTAATGGTTAGGTAAATAAATACAGTTTCTAAAGCTTTATGAATGATTAAACTAACTATATTACAGGGTCAATCTAAGCAAATATGTTTGGTATTCAAATAATGAAACACTTTCGAAAAGTGGGGCATCTATCCCGGTTTTACCCTATATATCACCGCCTTTTTGAATTTATTTAAAGTTTACAATTTAAAAATTAAAATAACAGTTTTGCAGAATTCAGACACTAATCTTTTTCATTTTGCTATTGCCATAAGTTTCTCAGTTTCGTCATAATGAACATAGATTTAAGTGTCAGTGATTGACCACTGGGAAGTCATAATGACGTCATTTTGTTAGTGCATTACGAAACGTGTCAAAATTGATCATTATGAGATCACTGATCGACAATTATGACACTATTGTAATATCAGACTACGATCCCAGAGAATTCATTTTCACGGTGACATTTTGAGTTAGATCCATTATATTAACTTCATAAAGCATTAGACCACTTACTTGAGTTTCTCGGAAATTACTTATTTACAACGGAGTAAAATTTTATTGCTTTAGATAGTAGTTTTTTTTTTTTTATTTTCAGCTATATTCGGAAAAATGTTTAGTTTTTCGAAGCTATAGCTTTTCAAATCGCTAAAATTAAGTGGCAGTGGGCGGGGCACATTGCTCGTAGAACTGATCGCCGATAGTAGGGCAGTAAGATTCGGAAGTTGCGGCCATGTACCGTAAGACGCAAGAAAGCCACCAACGAGGTGGACCGATGACCTGGTGAAGGCAGCACAAGACCGGTCATTGTGGAAAACTTTGGGGAGGTCTTTGTCCAGCGGTGGACCTTTATAGGCTGAAGAAGATAGTGGTTCGTACCGCGAGTTTTTAATGTTGATTGTCGACGAGACGAGATTTAAACTAGATTTTTTGTTAGTTATTTAAGAATTTAGATATATGGTAAAAATATGAATACCTAAATAAAACACCAAAGCCACCGACATATCTGAGAGGATTAGCAAGCTGAAGTGGCATTGGGCATATATGCTGCAGGACCGACAACCGTTGGGGTAAACGAGTCCTCGAGTGGAGACCGTGTCTCGATAAACGTAGCGTAGGACGCTCTTGGCCGAGATGGAGCGACGACATCAAAAAGGTGGCTGCTAATGGTTGGCGGAGAACTGCTCAGGATCGAGCTTGTTGGCGTGCCATGGAGAAGAGGCCTATGTCCGGCAGTGGACGAGTAATGATACAACGGGTAACGATGAAATAAAACAGACATATGCATGATCCTCTGGTCAGCTTCTACTATAACTAGATACAGCAAAATACCTGTCTTTCATACGAAGGAACTGCTTATCTAACCTCCACAAACCAGTTGGATGTTGGGGAAGTAATACGCTAACCTTGGTAAGACTTATTGCCAGAGTTTCGAACTTCTGACGACCCATAACGATAGTCAATGATGACATGACAGCCGAGACCAACAGCTAAACGCGCTTTCCGGGCACCCAGGGACTTGGTATGTAAAGATGAGTAGCCATCCACGGGCGACACGAACAAGAATCAAGTGGACTGTATTTAGGATAACAATATATTAGAAACTGTAAGCAAATATGCGACGGAATGATGGCTTCGGAGTCTATTTCTCTGATTAAGGTGCTAAAGTGGCTGATCACTTACCACCAACCTTCAGATGCGGAGTTCGTAGACCACCAGACCAGATTACGAGAAGACGCACGTTGACACAATTCCCTGGCAGACTCTCTAACTTTATTAATTTTGAATTTTGAGGATTATCTTCCCTCCGGGGGTTACTTTAAATACTTAAAACTAATTACATTTTTGTGACCGTTAAAATATCGTGGCCATGACTCGTTAGCTTGCCAGTTCGAAAAGAAGTGCGCTCGCCACGTCGTTCGGCGGTCGGCGCAAGGACGCGGTCCCAATATGACCGCGTCCCGTTTTCTTCCGCCGATAAACACAAATATCAAAGGAGATATTCAACACTTATAATAAATAACAAATTACAAAAGCCACGGGTTTTAAAGAAATCACTTTCTACTACACCGAAAGCACCTCTATGTTGTTAAACTTATGTACCTATTATACCTAGGTCCATTAAATTTCAGTCATTCATAATTTAATTACAAAATAACTCTGAAAATAAACAATGTTTAATGTCTATAAACATTATTAACCCAAAGAAATCTCTTCCAAAATTAACACAATTATTACGCATTCTTTGTATTCCTATTGACGTCATATAACCTTTCATTGCGAAAAATTTTCGACTTTCCTTTTTCGACCATTGTGCCATTTCTAGAACTGCTTAGCAACAACGCAAACTGAGCGTCTTGTCGCTGCAAAAAGACGCTGAGAATAGAATAGAACTGAATACTCTTTACGATATAAATTTCAGAACATAATATATATGAAGAATTTACAAAGAATTACTTAATGGGCGTTCTTATCGCTAAGAGCAATTTTTTATACATCTTTTATTAAAAAAAAAAAAAAAAAAAAATAATTTTCCACCTCAAGCAAAAAAAAAAAAAGAACAAAGAAAACAGTTAAGTACAACGCTATGCATTTTGAGACAGACTGACCGTCTGTGTCTGTATAAACTGTGTTACAGACGCAGGCAGGATTATTTATATTTTCATATTCGATGAGTATTCGACGTACTTCGATGTCCGAAATGAAAACAAAGATCTTGAACGTATCCATGTTGCATGTGTTCACGTTCCATGTTCTTGTAAATAATTTGCAACACAAACACATGTCCACAGTTCCACAGCCGTCACTGAAGCACCAACGGTGACGGTGATAATGTTGCATTCGACTGTCGTTGGTTGTGCTCGTGTACCGTGCATAAAGTCGCAATGATCCTGCAAAGACTTGATGCCACGTCTAGCCTAATTGGCTGGTGTCTAGTTCGTTTTGCCGACACGTCTTACCTGGAGAAACAGCAGATCCTGACGTCTTACGTTCGCGTGGGTGTCAGTGTCGCCCCGAGGGGATGCTCACGTTATTTTGAACGAAAATGTGTTGTTCAGCTGTGACAGCTATCCGTCGAGAATAAGTTAAGGTAGTGTCGATGTCAAAGATCTATTGAACGTAGAGTAATTTGTGTCTCTTTGAATTTAGTTTCATGAACAATGAATTACCTACCCTGTGAAAATTTAGTTGAAAGAAGCTTGCGAAGAGTTTTTTTCTACATGGTGGTCTTTGACAGTTCACTTCACCTCAGTTAAGCATTCTTTTTACATGCTTTTTATTAGCTTCACTTGTATGTTTGTTTGCTTGCTTGCTTGTTTGTTTGTTTGTCCGTCTCTAACTCTTTGGACTATGAGTGAGCGGCTTATTACTGTAAAATGTCCCACTGTTTTCAATCCGTTCGTTGGCCGAGCGGTATTAATTTGTGCAGGCAAAGTATTTAGTTTAGATTTAGTTACTTGGGTAACGCATCACTACGAATTTTAGCACTTGCTATGCTTTCTGTTGGAGATCAAGAAAAGTTTGGTAAAAACAAATGAGCACCACTTAAGCGTTCGTGTTATCTGTACATTATTTAAAGAAAGAATATCGAACTAAAAAGCTGAAAATAAGAATAGTTTAAAAAACTAAAAAAAAACATGCTTTTAAAGAATATCGTACTAGTAAATATAATATATAACTCATCATCATCCCAGCGTTAATCTCAGTCGCATCCGAAGCCTTTTCAGCTTTGGAGTCTGGGGTCCGCTTTACCAGTCCGACTGCTGATATGGCTAAACTTCGACATTTTCCGTGAAGCGACTGCCGTCTGACCTCCACAACCCGAAGGCGACATCGAAGCATTGCAGTTAGACCAATTGTTGGACTTTTAAGGGCTCCAACAACCCGTAACGACTGCCATTAGATGTTCGTATGGCAACCGGGACCAACGGCTTAACGTACTTTCCGAGGCACGACCAGACCAGTGCAAATATTCATATTCATGCATACAAATACTTGCACTGTGCGGGAATCGAACCCGCGCCACCTTGCGCAGCGGCCTCGTCTGCTACCGCTACGCCACGGAGGCTGTCAAAATAAATATAATATACAACTATTGTCATAAATTAAATTTTAAAAATAATTTTTAACAACTTGGTTTGATAAGTATTCCTTAAAAGCATGTATTTTTTAGTTATTTAATCATGTTTAAAAACCATAACCTCAACTAATGTAAATAAACCAATAACTCATGTAAATAAACCAATCGAACTATTCTGTAAATGTCTTACAGTAAAAACGGAGGTGAAATGAGCTTGAAGTGAGTTATTAGTAACGTCAGCCTGTGCATCATGTGGAATGACTGTGTTGTATAATTTGATTATGTCCACAGAAACAACTTCATACATATCTGCTGTAGGCACTTACTTGTCTTATTTACATATACAATGGCGCCGACTCTGTTGTTCACAAACTAAACTAATTTTAAGTTATCTGCATCTTTTTCTTTCCATTACGTTAAGAAAAGGATAGAAGATAACATTTTAATTTAATCCTGTCAAATTAAGATACTCCATAGACAGTTTAGAAGCGATTATAAACATGGCGACTGAAATACGCCAGTTTACGTCAGGACCGCACTAATTTGACAGGTGTAAACTGATATTTTATCTTTTGTCCTTTTCGTAGCGAAATGGAAAGAAAAAGATGCACATAACTTAAAATTAGTTTAGTTTGTGAACAACAGAATCGGCGCCACTAGTTCTTTAAATACTTATAACCCCATTGATAAAATATTAAACTAAGGTAGATATGTCACTAGCGCACTAAAAATGAAGCGTACAAATGGAAGTAAGTCCTGTATCTCGCTTTAGTCACTCTCGATACACTCGTAAAAACAAACGACAAACACTAACAGCGCAAACGACAAACACTAGCCATCTTTTCTTCTCTATGCTTTAGATTGCGCCCCATCTCACTCACACTGTACCAATGTATGCCGAATAAAAATATGCATGTGTGCTGCTGCTGTGTTCGGCACATTTTTTTTAGTCAGTTTGTTAGAATATATCGTATCTGTTTAATATTTTATCAATGTATAACCCACTCAACTCTAATTGAGCCACAAGACGTTGCCCCGCTAATAAACGACAAAGTTACAACTCCTTAGAAGTAATTTGGAAATATTCCTTCCAGCGAGCACCGAAACTGTCTATTTGGGGGAATTATTTTGTAGACATCCACGAGAGAAATTAATTGAGTAATTACTGTTGAAGGAAAACAAATTAGGTTCTTCTATAGAACATTCATACGTTCGTTTCCTTAATTATAAAGACGTAAGCATATGAAGTTACTAACATCTGTAAATTTTTTCAATAGATTTTTAATTTTATCACTAAAGTATTAAAGTTCAAGATTGATTGGATAATTTGATAGTTTCGGCTAGTTTGATCCTGTCTTGCTTTCATCGTTTATTCATCATCAGCTTCAACAGTCATTTAGTGCCTTTCCAATAGTATGTCATTTGGCATTCCAGCTCTCATTCTATGGAGGATGAGTGAACTTTACTCCTTGTTCCTCATTGCCTCTACAACCCCATCACACCACTTTTACATCAAACTAGAGGGAAAAACATTTAAATGTGTTCGGACAACGGGCAGCACTATCATGTATCTGACACTGAACAGTTGGATGGTAAAGTTTCCTACTCTGTGGCAAAGTAGTATGTTACACGTAGATAGTATTTACCTACACTGTGGACCTAGAGAAAAGTTTTTAACATGCAAATCGAAAATGGTGATAGCGTGGGTAAGTTATTCAGATGGATATAAGTATGCATACTGCTTATTATCATAATTATTGTAGATCGAAATATGTACATTGTGAATGTCATGTTAAAGGATTGATAAGAATACTCTTTACTGACAGCCTCCGTGGCGTAGCGGTAGCGGACGCGGCCGCTGCGCAAGGTGGCGCGGGTTCGATCCCCGCACAGTGCAAATATTTGTATGCATGAATATGAATATTTGCACTGGTCTTGTCGTGCCTCGGAAAGCACGTTAAGCCGTTGGTCCCGGTTGCCATACGAACATCTAGTGGCAGTCGTTACGGGTTGTTGGAGCCCCCAAAAGTCCAACAATTGGTCTAACTGCAATGCTTCGATGTCGCCTTCGGGTTGTGGAGGTCAGACGGCAGTCGCTTCACGGAAAATGTCGAAGTTTAGCCATATCAGCAGTTTGACTGGTAAAGCGGACCCGAGACTCCAAAGCTGAAAAGGCTTCGGATGCGACTGGGATTAACACTGGGATGATGATGATGATTCTATGGAGGATGAGTGAACTTTACTCCTTGTTCCTCATTGCCTCTACAACCCCATCACAACACTTTTACATCAAACTAGAGGGAAAAACATCTAAATGTGTTCGGACAACGGGCAGCACTATCATGTATCTGACAGTAAACAGTTGGATGGTAAAGTTTCCTACTCTGTGGCAAAGTACTAAGTATGTTACACGTAGATAGTATTTACCTACACTGTGGACCGAGAGAAAAGTTTTTAACATGCAAATCGAAAATGGTGGTAGCGTGGGTAAGTTATTCAGGTGGATATAAGTATGCATACTGCTTATTATCATAATTATTGTAGATCGAAATATGTACATTGTGAATGTTTTGTTAAAGGATTGATAAGAATACTCTTTACATTTTACGCCATATAAATATACAATATGTAAAGAAAACCCCGTCCGACCGATAAGGAGAATTAAGGTTAGGTAATCGTATGACCAAATAAAATTTTAAACTTTACATAATCATCATAATAACGACACTAATGAATTTTGAAAAAATGTTTTTTTTTTTCCGCTAATTAACTCCAATTTGCCCAATATTTGGTAAATTTAAAATAAGTGGCAACACCATTTTCGACAGTATTAACGGTAGCTACCTTGTATGCATGAATGTACAATATCGGCGGCATTTTGTTGCCCCCCGTCACCCGCGCATGTATTGCCATTTAAGTTATTAGTTTTGCGAAATAATATTTATTTTTTTAAGGGGTATTTTTTTAAGTTTAGCCAGGCTTTGTAGGCATATGTAGAATCAGTTATAGATACCTAACAATACCTTCACGGTTCGGACAGGGTTTTCATAACATATTGTACTTATATATATTATATTTGCAATAAGTACAGCAATGCGCGTTCTTATCGCTAAGATCGATCTTTTAAAAGCAACCATAAGAGCCACCTAATAATTTCGGTTTATGTAATATTTGAAGAATAATACCTACCTATGAATTCAAGAAATATTAAATAACAATTTCATTATTGAAAATTAAACAAAAGTCTAATAATTTTCACAACAGGAAAAAATACAAATTAATCGTACTGAAGTTTAAGAAACGATTATTTTCGACCTTTTTTTAAGCCTTGTTCGTTTCATCGAGCACTTTTAATAGAGGCGCCCAAAACAATCGGTATAAAGATTTCCAAAAAATTCTTTATTTGCGGACAATTTGTCTTTTAATTTCAAACCCTATAGAATAACGCGATTTTAAGATACGTCTGTAGACTATACAAAGTAATACCGTTGATGTTGATGTAGGTACATCAACGGTATTTCATAACAAACAATGAATGCTGTCGTAGAATTCTGCGCGATGGACCGAAAATAATAGCAGAGGTGATTACATTGGCACAGAATCAAGGGATTTTACAAGGAAAATATGTATGTAGCATTCGGTATCTCATAAGAACTCCACTTTGGAAGGATACGAGTAGTTTAAAGACTCAACTAAGTCCAAAACGAACGCGGGTCACCGTGGCAGCCAACCGTGATTTGAATCCCGAATTATTTTAAAAATGAAAAATATGTACACATAGAAAATAAATATTTAGGTAAATAATAAATGTTTTATTTTCCTATTTTAAGTAAAAATCTTTGGACTCGTGAAAGTGTTTCTAGAAACTTTTGTTAATGCACATAAAAATGAAATAACTACATCACAAGCATACTTAAATATTTCTGCACTTTCCCCTTCAATTTCAGTGCCTGGCGGCTTCCAATCAGCATTAAGGAATGGAGAACGAACAAAACTCAAGAAGTTTTCCATTCACCCGTTAGTATACTTTTGCTGTCTCTCCGTAACCCTGGTTTGTACCGCCACCGGCCGGTGAACTTATCAGCAAGTTTAGAGCGCTAAGTGAATATCTAGTAGAGGCCGCCATCTACTCCAGCACACAAGGAGTACATCGTTTTTTTTTTTTTTTGGGATGGGAGATCATCAAATGACGCTCTGGGCGGCTGTGCGGAGCGGAAGGGCGTGTCAGACTTTTACTGAGTTAGTCCAACTTCTTCATTATTTGGCTGTGCTTCAATTTCAATGCGCCTATTACACAGTCCATTTATATTTCGAGGGAATATGAAACCAAAATACCTTTCTATAAACACAAAAGTTCAAGTCAAAATTTGTTCTGTTTTTTTTTAAATTTTATTTTTTAACTAGATGAGTTCGAGGTTTCCTATCTGACTATTCTGAGAAGAAAAGTCGTAAAAACTCAGAGATCACAATTTTTTTTAAAGTCCAAACATAATCTTGGTCAGATTATGTGTATGTTCATGTCGATGGATAGTAATATTGTGTAGGTATATCGCAAAAATACAATATAATCGAAAATGCTTTAGATTAGAGAATAAAGATTGTCATATCCCTATGGTTGTTATTGGGCGTATATACATAAATATTTAAAACGGTGATAGAGAAAAGCATGAGGAACTGGCATGTGGTAGGTGTGGGGTGTGGGGTTATGACATCGAAAACTGGAGTCTTTCAACAAGCAGTAAGTCATGAAATACTGAGCAACACATTAATATTGAGCAGAATGCGGATTGTATTATGTAGGCAGTAAATGTCTACATGTATGTAGGTTATAAACCAGCCACACACCTACCGTATGCAGCTCATAAATATAAAATTCCACGAAGAGACGAGAATAGATGCCACAAATATTTGCTTTATATGATAAAGTCGATTACTCTCGATTATTATACTTGATCAGTTTCATCATCATCACCTTCCAAGGTCTGATCCCCGATGACTGGAAGTGATGGGCGATTCATACTCCGTATCACCTACGGGCATAAAATTAATACCCATATAAATAAAATTTGGGACCCTTTTTTGGATAGGATATCATTAAATGACCGCTCTCGCTCTGAGCAGACCGAAAGGCCGTGTCAGACTTTTGCTGGCTAAAACCCACCCGTGTTCTTTCACTTGCCTTTGCGTTAGAGCTCAAGGTATCTTTTTCTAACAACCTGGGAACGAATGGCACTACGATTAGATATTTGTCCCTACTCACGGTGTGGTTTTACCCGATCGAAATACCAAATTAATTGGTTCTAGGGTTCACTTCGAAGATTGGGACAGTAGGAAAGAAAAAAAATGCTTATTAGTCATTGAAAGGATTAAAAAAAAAGACAAAAAAAAATACATAATTAATTCTAATAATAAGGAAAATTAAAAACAAAATGTATCTATAACAGCGAGTACGGTGAAATCTAGCAATGGAATCTAGTTGACAGTTGATTCAAGGAAAAAAATTGGTATGTAAATGCAAAATGCCTTCACAAAATCCATTTATTTTACAGCTTTCTTCACGATAGATACAGAATTTAAGATAATCCAATATGGTTTGTGTAAACTTCCTAATAAATCTTAAATAAACCTTATCAACCTTTTCAGTAAAATCCCCAAGGTTCTTTTCGTTGATCTTATGCTTTATAAGTCTAAAAATTACAGTAATATATAGGTTATCAGATTCTTGCTTAGGCTGAAAATTTATAATCCAAAGGAATTTCAAAAAAAAACATAGGGCCAGTTTTTTATGCTTAAAATTGGAAACCACCACAGTTTCCAAAACTTCAAAGTTACCTACCAGAAGATGAGGTCTTATTATCATAAGTTCATGACCCAAAAAAACCATTAATTATCCATCTACTTGCTAAAGACGACAAAGGATAAGCGACGTCACTCGGAATGCTGCCACACTAAAATGGAATTGTTTGACTTATCTGCCGCTTGTCAGAAGATCATTGGGCAACTTACGACTCAAAAGGTGTCTCTTAATGGTTAAAGACATGAAGGCAAACCCAGCTGAGTGTCTTTATCAAGAACTGGTGTTCAGGGGCTCCATACAGAGAGAAGTGGAATGAGAGTAGAGGTCTTCGCCCTGCTATGGTTTATGACTGGCTTTTAATAATAATAATATTTGCTATAATTCTGCCTGGTGGGCCTCGTGTAAGTTACTAGTGAGCATGATGAGGCACTGGTTTTAATTCTCAGAACGAATAGTGTGACTGGAGTACTTCCATCATGCGAAAATTTCTCAATAGGTGCCCAGAATGTGGACTGGGTGTTAGGCTCACTCTCTACATGCGATTCCAATATTTCTGATAAATGTGGGACTAGCCACATAACTCATAATCAACCAATAGTGTTCCCAAAGCTGGAACGGAAAATATCTAAGTTTAGCCAAAATCAGCAGTTAGACTGGTAAAGCGGACGCCAGACACCAAAGCTGAAAAAGCTTCGGATGCGATTCGGATTAACGCTGAGATGATGATGATGAGTGTACCCAAAGCTGGGACAAAGGCCTCCTTGTTTGCCGTAATCCATCACGCGGGCTTAGTGTGGGCTGGTAGATATCACATGTCTTTGAATTTTTGGTTCTAGGTGATGCCAACTTCCTCACGATATTTCCCGAGTTTTGGAGCGAAATAGTGATAAATCAATCACACAAAGTAAACCGCCTGTCTGGGTGTGAACCCACGAATTATACCACTCCTAAGTCAAGTGTGAAACCACTGGGCTACCACAGTTCAGTGGGACTGGTTATACGTATGTGGACTCTGCTTGACCTAAAAACGTGGTATACTGCTATATCTGGTTCACAATATTTCACAGATTGCATGCACATCGAGGTAAGCCAAGCAGCATCTAATTTCGCTTTGACAGCTCACACCAATCATCGTAGATGCTCTTCATCTCTGTCGGCTTTGTTAACGGTCAAAGATAAGGACATGACAGACTGGACCGTTGACCGAGATTAACTACAGCTAAAGCTGTTAAACTAGAATATCTCGAAGTCTCCTTTAGGTTTGGGTTTAAGTTAAACTAGTAAATACGTATGGCCAATGATCCATAGAGTTCTATTGAATATAGAGGGTTTACTTTTTATAATACAAAGAGTAGGTGGGAGAGAGATAATGACAGACGGTTTTCGAGGATGCTGAAGTCTAAATAAAATTCAAGCGGCAGTCGCCATTTTGGCAGTCATCATACAATTCATTATGAGGTCTATTGAACTGTTTTAGAATAAAGCATGGAATAAGATATTCTTTGGAATCTGAAGTGAAATAAGTTCTGCTCTGGCTGCGGGTAATTGAAAAGAGCTACTGCCCTGGCGCACAGAGAAGTAGAGGAACACGGGTGGGTTTTAGTCAGTAAAAGTCTGACACGAGCTTCCGCTCTGTCGAGAGCAAAATAGGTCATTTAATGATTTCCTTTCTATGAAAACAATGAAATATATTTAAAAAAATATTAAACAATCTTTAATCATTGAAATAACACGATACAAAGTTATCTGTACAAACGGCTAGGTAGCATCTCCGTTCCAAGTGCTCGCCAGCCAAGAAAAAAAGGTCGTGGCGACACAACGTGCCTCCTTTTATAAGTTCATCGGTTCATCATCATCAGCCCCTACTCGTCCACTGCTGGACATAGGCCTCCTTCATGGCACGCCAACAAGCTCGATCCTGAGCAGTTCTCCGCCAGCCACTACCAGCCACCTTTTGATGTCGTCGCTCCATCTCGCCCAAGGGCGTCCCACGCTACGTTTGCCGAGACGCGGTCTCCACTCGAGGACTCGTTTACCCCAACGGTTGTCGGTCCTGCGGCATATGTGACCAGCCCATTGCCACTTCAGCTTGCTAATCCTCTCAGCTATGTCGGTGACTCTGGTCCTCTGTCGGATCACCTCATTTCTGATGCGGTCCTTCAGAGAGACGCCCAACATAGCCCGCTCCATAGCTCGCTGAGCGACTTTAAACTTATGGACTAGTCTGACCGTTAGTGTCCACGTCTCGGCTCCGTAAGTCATGACGGGTAGGACGCATTGGTTGAAGATTTTTGTCTTCAAACATTGGGGTATGGGCGACGAAAGTACCCGACGAAGTTTACCAAACGCTGCCCATCCCAGCTGGATCCTTCTATTTGCCTCCTTCTCGAAGTTGTTTTTCCCTAATTGCAACGTTTGCCCGAGGTACACATATTCTGAAACAACTTCGAGCGACATTCCATTTACGGCAACCGGTCCCGGAGTGACCCGTTCATTGAACATAATTTTGGTCTTATCTAAGTTCATCCGGAGACCGATGCGTTGGGAGAAGTCAGCTAAGTTGGCCAGCATTTGTTCCAGCTCTTGCTGCGTTTCCGCCATGATGACGATATCGTCCGCAAATCGCAAGTGTGAGATGTACTCGCCATTGATGTTAATGCCCCGACCCTGCCAATCCAGCGTCTTAAACATATCCTCGAGGGCATTGGAGAACAATTTGGGGGAAATAACGTCCCCTTGTCTCACTCTTCGCTTAAGAGGGATATGTCTAGTCTGCTGGTTCTGGACTTGGACGGACATTGTGGCGGCGTCGTAGAGACACCTCATCACTTGGATATATCGCCAATCGACTTGGCATCGCTGCAAAGATTCAAGAACAGACCAGGTCTCGATGGAGTCAAAGGCCTTCTCTTAGTCCACAAATGCTAGACACAGGGGCTGATTATACTCTTCGGTCTTCTGTATAATCTGCCTCACTGTGTGTATGTGGTCTATGGTACTAAATCCTCCTCGAAACCCGGCCTGCTCAGGCGGCTGGAATTCGTCGAGTCTACGCGCTAGTCGGTTCGTGATCACTCTCGAAAACAGCTTGTAGACATGGCTCAAAAGCGAAATGGGTCTATAGTTCTTCAGTATGGTTTTGTCACCTTTCTTGAAAAACAGAACCACCACGCTCCCGTTCCATGCCTTAGGAGTTCTCCCCGATCTTTTCGGAGCAGAATTAAATATATGCTGAAGCTCTTTTAGCACAGGCGTACCTGCAGCTTTCAAGAGCTCCGAGGTAATCCCGTCTTCCCCCGGGGCCTTCCCATTTTTAAGCTGTCCAAGAGCTACCACGATCTCGGCTAGGCTGATCTCAGGGAGGTCTTCGGGTTCATCGGTTGACAGCTGATAATCCGACATCTTTATGGGAAGTTTTGACAGGAAAGCTAAGATGAGTGTCATGCGCATTTTTCATTGGACTTTTATTAAATAAAAGCGCATGTTTTATGTAGTAAAAAGTGCATTCAGTAAATAGTTCATAAAGAAAATTGAAATATCGCAGCATAGTGGCCCCATCATGAGGTTTTCTCAAACCTCCCTCATAGATGGTTCACGCGGCCGTCTTTTTCAACTGTCTTTGTGATGGCGAAAATTTTATTTCACAATAATGGCGGATTATTGTGAAATAAAATTTTCAAAGAATTTGTATAATTTGCTACACGTGTTATTGGCAAAATTGTGGTATATATTCCACAGAGGTCATTGATCAAGAGTTGAGGATGAATCTCACCTAGACAAAAGAAGAAGAAGACATCTTTATGACGTCATCTCGCCTTCCGTCACCTAAGATATCAATATGTGTCAAAATTTTTACTATCTACTCTCTGTCTAACAGAAACTCTACACTGCTAAGATAGTAGGTATAAAATATCAATATCTTTCAGTACGTATAGACAACATTTTTTTTCAATTTTCATGCTCAGTTGGTGTGTTCACAAGGGCCATGTATTCTGTTGTATTTGAATTGCAGTAGGTGGGTGATTCTGTGTTGCATACACATGATCACTTACTTATGTTGTAGGTACCTATTAATGTATTTTTATTTCCTTTTATTTTTGATGTATATGTGTGTATTGTATTGTATTGTGTGTGTATGGTTAGATATAAGTATATCAAATGGTACAACCATTGCATTGGGTGAAGGTTACCTGTAATGATGGCTGTATATGTTAATAAATAAATAAATAAATAAATAAATAAATAAACATTAAATATATCATCTCAATCAAAATCGAAGCTTGAGTAATTGGGAGGGCAAACGTGTCTGCATATATGAATTACCTGGAGGCAATATGGGTTTAGCAAGTCCCACGGAAAATTCTTTTACTTCTAGATCAATGAACGAGCGATTGTTTTCATATGGCCTATATTCTAAATATATGTGCATCTAAATATACTGTATACACGAAGTCACGTTTTAAAAGTGAAATGTTTGTAAAAATATTCCTACCTACTAGGTTTTCCTTTACTTGATATTATTGACATATTGCGAAGGATGCAGCTATACGTTAAGCATTAATTTTATGTATGTAGATTTGAAGGAAAACATCTTGAGGAAACCTGGACTTTCAAGTCTGAAATCGCCAACCCGCATTGAGCAAGCGTGGTGATTACGCTCAATCCTTCTCTGTATGAGAGGAGACCTGTGCCCAGCAGTGGGACGATAAAAAGGTTGATAATGATGATGATGTAGATTTCTGTCTGTTTTAACCACTAGGCCACCACGACTTATATGCAATTTCTAAGCTTCTCTCTGTCAGGAAACTATATATCCTACACATGACACATAGGTATCACAAAACATTACCTTTCGACTATGCCAAACTTAGGAAAAGACGGTGCGATAAATAGTTGCCCCTACACACCCCACTCGTACTGTCTTTGCTAGTCGGCAAAATTTGGCTCAAGCCCCCCGTGTTTATAATAAAATTAACCGTATCCTTAAGCTTTACCTTCAAACCACAAACATCCATTTAACAGTCACTTACATAGGTATGCAAAACACAGACTGAAACTGAAAAACGTACCGAGTCACAATGCTTGTTGAATAATAAATACATCTTAGTAAGAAAAACGAATGAATCACTTCGACGGTTCGATTGTCCCGTTTTTAAACCGGCAATGTCTTTGTTAGTCCTCCATTTTGGAATATCGAATGTACTACATGTAACACTAACATAATGCTGTCTAATAAATAGAATGACAGTAGACTGACAGGTAACATTAAAAGAAATTAATCTTTACGGTTTAGCCAATTCAAGAGCCAGGTTTTTGACGGGAAAGCTGAGTGTCAAGCGTATGTTTCATTGGACTTTTAAAATTATTCATAGTGTTTAGGTACTAAATAAAAGCACGTGATTTATGTAGTAAAAAGTGCATTCAGTAAATAATTCATAATGAACATTGAAATATCGCAGCATAGTGGCCACATCATGACTTTGCCACAAACCTCCCTCATAGACGGTTCACGCGGCCGTCTTTTGCAACTGTTATTGGCGATATCCGCCATTATTGTGAAATAAAATTTTCAAAGAATTTCTATAATTTGTTACACATGTTATTGGCAAAATTGTGGTATCTATTCCACAGAGGCCATTGAACGTCTTATATTTTTTACTGGTTTCAGCGCGTCCGCGTGAAGTCATGCTCCACTAACCTATTACATCGCATCGTATCACCTGCACGTGCTCGGCTTCTGAGGATCATAGCGCGACGTTAAATTTTCAATACCCTTTCTCAAGAATAGTAGTCCTATTCTTGAGAAAGGTTATTGGAAATTTAACAATAAATGGATAAAAGATTATAACATCATCATCATCATCTCAGCGTTAATCCCAGTCGCATCCGAAACTTTTTCAGTTTTGGAGTCTGAGGTCCGCTTTACCCAAATTAGCAAGCAATTTAGCCAAAATCAGCAGTTAGACTGACTGCTGATTTTGGCTAAACTTCGATATTTTCCGTGAAACGACTGCCGTCTGACTTCCACAACCCGAAGGCGATATCGAAGCATTGCAGTTAGACCAATTGTTGGACTTTTTGAGGGCTCCAACAACCCGTAACGACTGCCATTAGATGTTCGAATGGCAACCGGGACCAACGGCTTAACGTGCTTTCCGGGGCACGACCAGACCAGTGCAAATATTCATATTTATGCATACAAATATTTGTACAGCGTGGGGATCGAACCCGCTCCTCCTTGCGCAGCGGCCGCATTCGCTACCGATAGGTACGCCACGGAGGCCGTCTAAAAGCTTATAACATACCATACATTTTAACTCACGTTGTTGACACCACTACGATCCGGACGAAGCGTTTCGTTTTGTCTTTTATACCGTGTTTACTGACTACAATTGAAGTGTCTTCAAGGCTAGAGTGAATAGGCTCTTAATAAACTAGCGCGCTTTACCATCAATCATTGCATCACTGCTTACTGTCAGGCGGCATTGCGGTCAAGCACTAGTTTATAACTACATATATAAAAAAAAAAAAAATCGACGTATGCCATCCAAACAAGCCGTGCCCTTGATATGCACATACCCTTTTCTATAATCATCTCAACAATCAATCAGGACAGAGCGTTCAAAGTAGGTACAAAAAAAGTGTATCCGAGCCATGAGTGGAGCAGAATACTTAGACCATTGCAGACCATTATTTAAAGAATTAAAAATTCTTCCACTTCCCTGTCTATATATTTTTGAGGTTTGCCTATTTGTGAAAAAATATCCTCATTTATACTCACCGAGTGAACATGTATCGGAAAGACTGAAAAGAAAAAATTCTGGGAAACTGTTAGTTCCTACTCAGCGACTACATCTCTACAGTAGAAATGCCAATTGTATGACAATAAAAAAATATAATAAATTACCACCTGCGTTCAGAATGTTACCAATTGATAAATTTAAATGTAAAATGTTTGCTTGGCTTTTAGACATGTGTTTTTATTCTGTTAATGAATTTTTAAATCATACTTTTTAAAATTATTATTAGTGACAGTAATAATGTATATGATATGGGTATTTGGACAATAGTAGTTTGTATAATTATGTTTTTCTTCATTTATTTGACTTTTTAATACATGTATAATTCATTAATTATTTAATTTTTAATCAATTTATTTTTACTGCTTAAAAATGTTTGTACGCTGAAAGACAGCAGAATATTTTGGACGTGAATTGTATATAACAACTTGTAACTACAATATTCTTACAAATAAATAAATTCTAATTCTAATTCTAATAAATAGGTACATGTCTGACATCTGGGTGGCCATGAAACTATACGTAATTCAGACTAAAGGTAAAAATATCGAATAACGAGTTACCCACGCGTAATTAACTGTAACTAACAATTGTATTAGAACGTACATTTACAGCAAGACATTAAAACACAAAGAGAATTAACAAGTTTTACCGTCGGCTAACAAAATGTGGGCAGATTCTTGGAAACAGTAACCTATAGCCTGTGGGTACACTCATGAGCACAGTTTTTTACAATTGCGAAAAATGTAAAAGCATTTTTTTTTATAAAATGAATATTTCAACTTTGATAAAAGACCAGTAGGGGTAATTCAGTCGGTCTCAGTTTTTAAAGTGAAGTTTTTATTACATCGTCTCAAACTTTTTCGTCTGTGTGTTGCATGTCGCGTGACGGTCGGCCGCGGAGTAGGGATAAAGTCAAAGGCGCTAAAAATTTTACTTTTACTGTAGTTTCATAAAACTACACAATCCTTATTTTATTCTGTCAGAAATACCTGAAACCTGAATTTACTGTTGCTGAAATAAGATTGAGTCTAAATTTTGAACGTTGTATCGAGAATTGACATTCTGTTTCATTACAGTATGGTAACAATGTTCGTAAGAGCATAAAATCAATCAATACATAAACATAATAAATTATCATACCTGTAATCCCTTAAGGTAGAGTAGTACTAATAGTAAACCTATATTTCGTGTGTCCGGTGTTATTGGAGGCGAGTGTGCTGCCATCTGTCAGGCGCAAATCCATACTTTTCGACCGACATGCTTTATCACGGACTAATAAGACTACGGCTTTATCGGCAAACCGGCTCCACCCACATCAGCCATCTACAATGACTCTTTCAAAGAACTTGCCCACATCACGACAATGGGCCCCTTTTTTTCAGGATGGGAAATAATCAAACGACTTCTCCTGCTCTGGGCGGAGTGTCATACTTTTACTGACTAAAACCCACCCGTGTTCCTTCACTTACCTGAGCACCAGGGACCATGGTATCTCCTTCGAACAATCTCGCACTGCTAGACGAGAATTGGCACTGTTTTGAATCTCGCGCAAAATGTAAAGCATTTACACTCGCAACTGTACTGTATACGTAAAGCGAGTATTTAAGCGCCGTGCCAATGCATCAACATCAGTATATGTGGCAATAACACATCTTTAACGTATCCAGCTGTCTAATAAATTCTTGAAACAGCCACTTCGGTACGAAATACGGACGCCTGACCAAATATTCGGTTTGGACGGCCGCCAAGCATCAACAGGTGTAGCTAAGGGTGTTGCCCTTCTCTATTCACCCCCCTACGGTCGGGGGATCAAGGCTGTAAGGCGAGGGATTCGGGCGAGCTATCAACAATTACGTTTACATGTCTACATGATTAAGTATTTTTCCGGCCCTTCTTACTCTGGCTTTTCATAACGATTTTCAGGGTTGATTTAGTGACGGAAAGTCGTTGACATACGAGTTTATTACGGAGCCTACCTTAATGTGCAATGGTAAAGGATATATGTAATGAAAGTCGGCACAAAGACACAGTGTCTATACAGATTATAAATTAAAGTTGCTTTTGGTATCTGTTTGTATGTCCGCGTTGTTTTACCCCCTTTTTTTTGAGCATGGGGAACCCGGATTTCCTTCCAGGATTATAGTACTCTGGGAAGGGATGAGAGGGTGGATCTCCTAACTTTTTTTTTTTAATTCTATTTCGGCTAGCCCGGTCTTTATTTATTTATGTCATATATATTCACATCTTATATACTAACATATGTATAATCCACTAATGGTACTGGTCTTACATGACAGTTTACTTCTTCTTATCGTCTTTCTATTTATAACTTCTTTATTATTGTTCTTACATCTATTTACTTACATTTAGGTTTTTTACTTTTGTTACATTTCTACCTTTTATTTTGTTTGATCGTTTGTTTTTCTGGTTACTTTGCTTTTATTATTAGGTAAGTTCTATATTGTAGATTGATTTTAAAGTACAAAGTTACATATTTTGTCAAAGTTAGAAACTCGGTAAATGTTTATTTAAGTAATTATTATTAGGTTACTGTTGTTGTTATTGTGTTCTATTTGTCCTTGGTGTTGTTGTTAGTTCGGGATATTATGTAATTATTGAATAAATCTGATGTGTTACAGTCCCTAACATGACCTGTGGAAATCAATCCAAATAAGTGTTAGTATGTACATTTCATTACAATGATTCTGAAATTTAATTAAAATAACAACATAAAAAAATAAAAATAAGTAAAATTAAAGAAGCATAGGCCATGCAAAAACTGTAGCCTATTATAAAAAAAAATAAACTTTTCACAAACTAAAAATTTAACTTTCGAAGTTCCAATTTCAAATTCGATGTTGGTAATATTTCATACACTATCAAACTGTTAGTATTGAGTACCTGTCTATCACAGTCTAGTGTTACAACAACGGTTGCTAACCAAACTAGAACAAATTGTACTATTACTTTCTCTTGAAATACAACCTTATCTGCCTAGCCTTTTACCGGGTCGGCTTCCAGTCTGACTGGAATTAGCCAACTACAAGTATTTTACATTATGATATTTGTCATCTGCCAATATTGTGGGCACAGTGACAGAGGGATGTGTTGTGTTGATTATTAATGTCAATTGTCAAATAGTGTGTCTTCTTCTTTTTTTTTTAAAGTGAGATTCAACCTCAACTCTTGATCAATGGCCTCTGTGGAATAGATACCTACCACAGTTTTGCCAATAACACACAGTTGAAAAAGACGGAGGAGGTCTACGTGGGAGGTTTGAGGCAAAGTCCTGATGAGGTCACTATGCTGCGATATCACAAAGTTATTTACGAATGCACTTTTTACTACATAAATCACGCACTTTTATTTAGTAAACAACACTATAAATAATTTAAAAAGTCCAATGAAAAGTGAGCGTGGCACTCACCTTAACTTTCCCGCCAAAACTCTTATGTACACTCTTGCTTCTCCAATCCACTTTTGACATTGGAAGAATAGTTGACATCGGCATCACTTGCCAAAATCGTTTGTAAGTTTTCGTGTTTGAGTAAGAGGCATTTGGCTATATTATATTTTATGTCATAAAAAAAAACAGATTACAATATAATTTCGGATAATTTTCTTGTGTTATAATTCACACACACCACAAAATTACCACACCACGCGGCCCGAAGAAACAAAGTATGTACATATATATTACCAAATTATTTTTTTATTCTTGTGTGTAAAATAAAGTGGTTATATAAATTCCTCTTTTTTCCGTTGCACAAATAATCTATTTGAATCAGCGTAAGAATAAATGTAGAGAATTCACATATTAAAATACATCTGTATGGAATTTTCTCATTTATAATAAAGACCCCGCTAGACCCTTGCTTCTCCATCAGCCTACTTACGTCCCCACTGCAAGGGGACTGTCCTCCACCAATAACATATTCACCACGCTTCGCAGGCTGGCGAGGGTTTCGGTGTAAATTGCAGAGTTTTCCTTCTCTGTGTGCTGGTGACTTTGCACGGAATTGACCTTAGTCGCCTTCTACGACGCCTCTATTTCAAAAGATTAGATGAGCAAAATCAACAACTACGTGTCGAAGTTTTGGAGCTGAAAGAAAAAGTTAGAGGATTAGAGGCACAGAAAAAGAAGAACAATTTAATATTTTTTGGTATAAAGGAAGGAAGCGAACAAGAATCAAATACGGTCAAATTTATGATGGATGAAATTAACACCCACCTCTCAATAAACATCCAAGAGCACGAAATCGATAAAGCTCATCGAATTGGCAGCAAGAAAGACACTGGATGTAGGCCCATACTTATCTCTTTTACATCAAACTGGAGAAGGAATATAATTTTCAAAAACAAAAACAAATTTCCCCAGGGAACATATATAAAAGATGATTTTACTAAAGAAATGTTACAGATAAGAAAATCTCTGCAGCCTAAACTAGAGGAAGAAAGAAACAAAGGCAACATCGCTTACATTCGAGGCGATAAAGTAATTGTAAAAAAACCAACAGAGGTGAACAGAGAAAAGAGAAAGAGAGAACCGTCTTTCTCCCCTTACAAGGAATCCAACGCACAGAACCACCCATCACACGCTATGGGTTCCAAGAAAATTGTTGCAAAGAACGCGTTTGAACTTATGTCCCGCTCCAGAAGCGCTTCGCTCACGCTGACTTCTGAGACTTCAAAAAACTAACAGAAGCTACCAACAACTTAAAGGTTACCATAAAAAACACAACAACTTCAAGCGAATCAAACTTAACAACAACCGGAAAGACAGGAAAAGAACAACTTACATCACAACAAACCAAATGTCTCCCAACACGGCCGGTCCTCGCGGGAGTACTAGACCACACCCCTCCAACAAAAAATCGCACAACAATTAAAATTGCCACACTTAATACTAGAACTCTGAGAACGGAAGAAAGCTTAATGGAACTAGAAAAATCACTAGAAAACATAAACTATGATATTTTAGGAATATGTGAAATGAGAAGGCTAGACGAAAAGATAGAGGAACGCGAGAGTTATATACTATTTCAAAAAGGAATTATCGCAGGCCAGAGAGGAGTTGGATTTCTTATAAAGAAATCCCTCAAAGGAAACATTTTGGAACTAAGAGGTATTTCAGACAGGTCAGCAGTACTTAATATAAACCTACCTGGATATAAGAACCCATGGACCATTATTCAAATCTATGCCCCTACCGAAAAAGCCGCTAAACAAGACATTGAAGACTTCTACAACCAGCTGTCAGACACAATAAACAAATACAATTTTAATAATCTCATTGTCATGGGCGATTTTAACGCACAAATAGGCACCAGAGAAGTAGGGGAAGAACATGTACTTGGAAAATTTAGCTACGGAGGGAGGAGTGCTAATGGACACAGGCTAATTGATTTTCTTTTACAAAATAACCTAGCACTACTCAATTCAATGTACAGGAATAAGGCAAAAAACAAATGGACCTGGATATCCCCAGACGGAAAAAACAAAAATGAAATTGATTTCATAATTACTAACAAAGCCAAACACTTCAACGACACTCACATCATACAAAATTTAAACTTTAATACTGATCATCGTATGGTACGCAGCTGCCTTAAGATGCAGCCCGCAAAAAACTCAAGAAAGACTATAACCAACGCCAAAACAATGCCACCAGAAGAGTACACAAAAATAATCAACCCATCTGACATCAAACCGCTTCTTGAAATTGTAAACTCTGATTTAAATGTCCGCAAAAAATATGATTTCCTAGATAAAAAATTGTCAGAACTGAAAAAAACAGATACGAGAAAAGACAACAATAAATTTAGTGACAGAACAATAACGCTACTAGAGGAAAGAAAAACACTAATATTAAACAAAAATAAAGATAGGAAATATATTGCCACACTTAGTAAACTTATACGGGAAAGTATGAGAAAAGATAGAAAGCTAAAAAGAATAAAAAAATTAGAAGACTCAATCGAAAAAACTGGTGGTACCAAAAAGGCTTTAAGAGAGTTAAGAGACCAAGGAGTGGAATGGGTTCCCAAGCTGAAAAGCAATAAATCAGGCGTTGAGACAAAACGTAAAGAAATCCAAAGAATAGCTACGGAGTTCTACAGACATCTCTATTCAAAGACAGACAAAAAAGAAGAATCAGAAACCAACTTTAAGACAAGAAATATAAATAATGACACACCACCCCTACTCCAGGCAGAAATACAGAGAGCCATATATTCACAAAAAATGGAAAAAGCTTCTGGACCTGACAACATACCAAACGAAATTATAAGAGGCACAGTTAAAGAACTGTGTCCTATCTTAACAAAACTTTTCAACAACATTCTTAATACAGGCATAATTCCAGACCAGTGGGGAAAGTCTAACATTATACTTTTGCACAAGAAAGGACCTAAGGAAGACATTAACAACTACAGGCCAATAAGTTTAATTTCAAACATCTACAAAGTTTTCGCAAAAGTTATACTGGGAAGAATTACTCAGCAATTAGACGAGAATCAGTCTATAGAGCAGGCAGGATTTAGAAAAAACTATAGTACAATCGACCACATTCATACCATCAAGCAAATCTTAGAAAAAAGCAGCGAATACCAAAAACCAGTCTATATGATCTTTATCGACTATTCAAAGGCATTCGACAGCCTGAATCACAACTACATCTGGTCAACCCTGGAACAGCAAGGAGTGAATAGCAGTTACATAAATATCATTAAGAACATCTATAATGTAAGCGAAGGCTGCATAAAACTCGAAACGACTGGAGACCCCTTCCCCATAAACAGAGGCGTCAGACAGGGAGACCCACTGTCACCTAACTTGTTTACTGCAGTGTTGGAGAATATCTTCAGAAGTCTAGACTGGGAGGAATATGGTCTCAACATCAATGGCTGCCGTCTCAACCATCTGAGATTCGCAGACGATCTTATCCTGCTTGAAGAGGATCCAAGTAAAATCCAAAAAATGATAATCTCTCTAGCCAATAAGAGTAATGATGTCGGGCTTCAAATTAATAAAATGAAAACAAAACTAATGACCAACTCAACAGAGATCGACATAGTACTGGATGGAAATAAGCTTGAGTACGTACAAGAGTATGTGTATTTGGGCCAGATAATCGCCCCTACAGACCAAATGTCAAAGGAAATAAACAAGAGGATTGCTAGTGGCTGGCGAAAATACTGGTCACTAAAGGAAATAATGAAAAGTAAAGAACTCAGCATGTCCATTAAAAGAAAAACTTTTAATACCTGTATCCTCCCCTGTATTACATACGGAAGCGAGACCTGGTCCCTCACTCAGAACCACAGAGAAAAACTAGCAAAGTGTCAGCGGGCAATGGAGAGAAGCATGCTCAAAATAAAACTAAATGACAGAATTACCTCAGCAGAAATAAGGAACAAAACCAAAGTTACCGATATCCTTACCCGAACGGACCAATTGAAATGGCGTTGGACAGGTCACATGCTACGTTGTAAGGCAGAAAAATGGAGTAGACAGGTAACACTCTGGTACCCAAGAGACGGAAGCAGACAACGGGGACGTCCAACAAGAAGATGGGAAGATGACTTTCGTTTAGCCTTGGGACCTTTATGGACCAGAGTAGCAACAGATAGAGTGCAATGGAAGCAGTTGGAGGAGGCCTATGTCAAAAGACACACCGAACTGAGGGACATTTTATAAAAGCAACACAAACACTAAATGTTCGGAATAAAGGGCTATATTATTATTATTATTATTATTATGTGCTGGTGACTTTGCACGGAATTGACCTTAGTCGCCTTCTACGACGCCTCGGTAAGAGTGAGATAGCCTATTCTACTCTGCCAAGTCCCACACGGCTAACCTAGCTTAATATGTAGTATTTCTTGTCAAATTAGGCTTAGTAGCAAAAGTCGATTGACACGAAATTATTTGTTAACATATTTTCTGGCATCGTAAAATAGAAGCTAAAAGTTAAAGAAAGAAAACACGGAGGTATGGCTGTGTCATTCACATAAACTTTTTTTTTTTTGACAATTTTTTTTTTACTTATTTCAGTCTATGTTGTAGTTTGTAATCTAATTGTCTATGCGTGGCAGAGCACAGACAGTTATGAAAACTAACTTTTTATGTGAAACCCGGAGTTTAGGCGGGAAGGCGAAGATGAGTGCCACGCTCATTTTCATTGGACTTTTAAATTATTTACAGTGTCGTTTACTAAATAAAAACGCGTGATTTATGTAGTAAAAAGTGCATTCAGTGAATAATTCATAAAGAACAGTGAAATATTGTAGCATAGTGGCCACATCATGTCTTTACGCTAAACCCCTCCGAATCGGCCACACGCGGGAAACGAAAGGAGTTAGATTAGTTAGGATAAGTTTAGGATAAGTTACAAAAGAAGACAATAAATAATTCAAGATGAGGCTATCATGGTCTGAGATACCTTTGCCTGCTCAGTGTAATGCACTGGCAAATTGAATAAACAACAATTATGTGAAACCCTTTCAACCACATCTAGCGGTACCTTTATATGACGTCATACGATTCTTCTTTATATAGAAAAAGAAGACAAAGAAAAGAGATATGATTGTTTAGAAGAAATTAAAGGTATTGTGTTGTTAATTGAATATAGGTGTCATGGCGTTGGCGGCGCGGCGGCAACAATGAGCTGTCCAGAGCACTGGGAACTGGGCATGTGAGGTCGGGCAGTAGGGTTGAGACTAGGGCTGCTCACGTTTTTTTTTTTAAATCGTAGGCGAGGTTAACGATACTTATTAATAAGTTTTATAGATTAAAAATGATATATGCTCCCTAGCGACGATTCTTCCTAGTGCCGATAAAATATGTCCCTACTATGAGAAATGGAAGGTTAACATTTAATTTAGTACCTATCTACACTAATATTATAAATGCGAAAGTAACTCTGTCTGTCGGTCTGTCTGTCTGTCTGTTACGCTTTTCCGCTTAAACATCTCAACCGATTTCGATGAAATTTGGCACAGGCAATCTTTGGACCCTGAGAAAGGACATAGGCTACCTTTTATCCCGGGATTTTTTTATATTCCCGAGGGAAATCTAAAACCGAACTCCACGCGAGTGAAGCCGCGGGCGGAAAGCTAGTATTGTTTAATTGCCAAAAAACGTGTCTTAACCAGTAGGTACGGTTGTCAAGTCATTATTACTATAGTAATTTGTATTGAATAACTAGACATACACAGTAAATACTTCTGCAAAACAAAGTAATTTCAACGGAAGATACATTCCAGTAATAACACGTTTATAATGTGGTCGCAAAGGAAACTCAGTAACACTCAATATCAAAAAATGGTTAAAAAAATGAGACATTACATTTATCCAGCTGCTGCAATCCAGGCATTTTTGACAGATAGAGGCTAAGAACAGAATGTGAACGATCCTCAAATTTCCAGATGCTTATACTTCTACTACAGCGCTAAAACAAGACGACATTATTTAAAAGAGGTACGTCGCGTAATTTGAACCAGTCCCGTTTACCATTTCTCGTAATTTATCGACGGAACCCATTAGCTAATTCGAGCGGCCATCTTTACTCGTTATGAATATTTTAAAATTATCTTTCACTTCCTGCCTCTTCATTGTTTCAGTCCTATGTAAACTGGGAGGTACAGTCGTCGGACTTCTTTCACATTACTTGTGCCTTATGCCATAGCAGTAAGGTTGATTTTCGAATTTCCAGTGTCTTCAGCCATAATATAGTCACATCTTGATGTAAAAGCACGTTTGAATAAGAAAACAGTATGGCTCGATGGTAGACCATAACATCGGCTGCTGGCAGAAGTTACTGCCTACTAGACAAAGTCTTGCCGCCAAGCGATTCGTCATGTTCTAGTGAAGCCGTACGGAAGACGGGTCTGAGCAGTTGTGATGTGTGCCGGGTACGATGCAAATGTTGTTGTATCGAGAGTTTGGTCGTGGAGGGTCTCCTGATTAATCTCCTTCTGGCGTAGCATCGTTCGTCGTGTTGTTGGGTTTAACATTGCATCACCTCGTCTAACCGCCGTCTTCCTTCGTATTCACTCGTTTTTTTTTTAAAGTGAATAGGCTTTAATGAAACTAACGCGCTTTATTATCAACGGTTGTATCACTGCTTACCGTCAGGCAGTATTGCGGTTAAGTAATAGTTTATAATAAAATAAAACCGAAAAAGAAAAATATGTAGACTAGAAATAGGTAAAGTGACACCAACACGGTAATAGGGCTGTATCCTGGGTAAAAAATATGATTCTATTCAGTCCGTCATTCAGATTATAGAAAAATATTGGATAAGTATATTTTGTTTTATCAAATCAATAAAACTTGACAAATATAAAACGCATCAAAGATCAGGAGTGGGGGCTGGTGACGTCACTCCTTGCTAAAAAGTGTAGCGAGGAGTGACGTCACACGAGTTGTCAACGCACTGTATCATCTTCATTTTTTGTTTATATGTCAACAATATATAAATCAACTATCGTGTTGTGTAACATACTATCAGTGCAATGGGTATCATTTTGACAGTTCAACGACGACCATTGCGTTATGTACGTTGTTGAGCAGATACACTTTTCAAACATATGGAGCAATGTAATAGTAGTAAGCTTCAGAGTGATTCAAATTTATATAATAATAATGTATTATACTGTATTATACTGGTCTAACTGCAATGCTTCGATGTCGCCTTCGGGTTGTGGAGGTCAGACGGCAGTCGCTTCACGGAAAATGTCGAAGTTTAGCCATATCAGCAGTTGGACTGGTAAAGCGGACCCCAGACTCCAAAGCTGAAAAGGCTTCGGATGCGACTGGGATTAACGCTGGGATGATGATGAGTGTATTATACAAGAAAGGTGCAGGTTTTTTTTAATGATAATATTTTGCTTAGTTTAGTTACGCACATAAATTAAAAGTACTAGACTATTCTAGACTGTACCTAGTGTTCTAGTAGTAGTACTAACTAATATGTTTAAAACATGGTTTACCTTGAGTAGGTAATGTGGATGTTTGCCTTAAAACCGGGCGGTAACACCTGAAATACGGAACTGCGAAGAATTTTTTTTTTATATATATTATAAACTAGCGCTTGACCGCAATCCTGCCTGATGGTAAGCAGTGACGCAATCGTTGATGGTAAAGCGCACTAGTTTATTAAGAGCCTATTCACTCTAGCCTTGAAGACACTCAAATTGTAGTCCGACGGAAACACCGCCGCTGGCAAATTGTTCCAGTCCCTCGATGTACGCGGTATAAAGGAGGAGGCGAAACGCTTCGTCCGGATCGTAGTGGTGTTAACAACGTAAGGGTGGAAACCAGCCGTACGACGGGTCGTCCGCTGGTGGAACGGAGATGGGGGAATTAAATCATGCAATTCCCTCGCACACTCCCCGAAATGCATCCTATAGAACACCGAAAGGCTGGCTACTCTACGCATGTGCCTAGGCTTTGGAGACCAACTCGAGTTAGATCAGGGTCACCAATCAGCCTCTTACCAAAGAAACTGGTGCCATATATACAACAGTGGGTGATTTCGGGCTGAAGTGATGACGATGAGTATGTAGCAAAACTCTTAGCTAGTAAATATGAAAGGACTAATCTAGTATTTATTTTTTCATCATCATCATTTCTGCGCTAATCCCAGTAGTATCCGAAGCTTTTGCTAATTTTTGGCTAAACTTTAATATTTTCCGTGAAGTGACTGCCGTCTGACCTACACAACCCGAAGGCGATATCGAAGCATTGCAGTTAGACCAATTGTTGGACTTTTGAAGGCTCCAACAACCCGTAACGACTGGCGTTAGATGTTTATATGGCAACCGGGACCAACGGCTTAACGTACTTTCCGAGGCACGACCAGGACAGTGCAAATATTCATATTCATGAATATACAGTATGTTAAATAACAGAGGGCGTTCCCTTAAACTCGTTAATATATAGGTATCATTAATAGATTAAAATAAAAATATCAGCATAGAAAAATACCCATAAAAAAATCCGAATAAAAAAAAATTCTAATTGGAAATAAATTTGAAACCTCCTGTTTTAAATCAAAATAATAGTCGTCATGTATAAATAAATTGCGACGTTGCCGTCTTTCATGTTCGCGTGTACAGTGTGTTTCTTTTACATGTCAATTTAAAATTTTTATTGAATATTTTCTTATTGGAAAAAATTTAAAACATTTTGTTTTCGAATGGAAATATTTTTTTTAGCATGTATGTATGCTATACTATTTCGGGTTAACGGGAACGCCCTCTGTTAGTTAACATACTGTATATTTGCACTGCGCCACGGAGGCTATCACTAGTATTTATCTTCTGTAATATAGTTAATGAAATATATTGAACACTCGAAGCTGAAATTAAATTTAGTTTAGTTTGTGTGTTTGTTTTGTGTGTTGTGGTTGAACTAGGGAATCGACGTCAATGTTCATTCTGTAGCTAATATAATAAATAATTATATACATAGTCATACTTATTTCCATTCATTCCTGCAGGTCAGAAAAACACCTTATTAAATTGTGAAGTATAGGAGACTAGCGGCCGCCAGCGACCTCGTTCGCGTGGAATTATGCTCCGCTTCTATTAGTTACAGTGTGATGTAATATAGCCTAAAGCCTTCCTGGATTAAGGGGCTATCCAACGCAAAAATATTTTTTCTAATTGGATTTTTTTTTTGGAATTGGATTTATTTGGTTTTTTGGATTTGGATTGGAGATTTTTTGGATTGGACAGTAGTTCCTGAGATTAGCGCGTTCAAACAAAGAAACACTTCAGCTTTATATATTAGTACTAGCTGCCGCCAGCAATTTCGTTCGCGTGGATTTAGTTATGCTCCGCTCCTATTGGTCGCAGCGTGATGTTATATAGCTTAACAAACTAGCAAACTCTTCAGCTTTATATATCAGTATAGATATATTAAGCTTAAATAAGAGCTAAAGAGTTAAGTTCATAATAAGTAAAGTAGCAACAGATATACATTTGGTTTACGCTTATTTAAGGAGTCACAAGGAGTGGTATCGACAGCGACTTACAAGTATTAGGTCGTAGTATCGAACCTCATCAGTAGGCCTAGTATGAGTTTTCATTGCGAGACTCGATCGTCGATATCGAGCGCGTTTGGCGCTCTCATTGGTTGAGAGTTCTTACAACCTTGAAGCGGGCGAATCGATGAGTCTAACGCGTTCGATATCGACGATCGAGTTTCGTAATGAAAACGCGTACTAGGGCTACAGGCGCTTTACTTTGTTTAAATTATTTCATCACGACTGCTCTGAAAACGGTGTAGGAAAACATCACGAGGAAACCGGCATGTCCTAGAGCCAAAAAAGAATATATCTAAGACATGGACATCTACCAGCCCGCACTGGGCCAGCGTGGTAGATTACGGCCCACCCCCTCTCACCGTAAAGGAGGCCTGTGTCCCATCAATGGGAACAATATCTGGCTGATTATGAGTAAGGAGTCATGAGCACAGAAATAAGTGTGATTTTGTATATTATACAGGGTGTATCTGACATCGTAACGCAAACTTCGCGAAAAGGCTAGACCGCATGCCACTAATATAAGTATGATAGTCATTTATGTCGTTAATGAACGGTTACAGAATATACAGTGTTTAAAAAAAAGTGTCGCCTCGGCTTTTGAACGTTGCAAGCGTGCCGCCGTGCGAGTTTGTAGGTATGACGTTGATCCCTGATGTGAACTCTATTAAATGGGCTGATAAGATCGTTTTTCGGGTTTTGTTTTCATTGCGTTTTTTTATGTAATTAGCGAATAATTTAATTTTGACTTTAAAATCTTATTGGGTTATAAAAGTATAGCAATTGCGAATGGTCTGAAGTGAAAAAAACTACATTTTTTTTTTAAATCATGAAATAGCCGACGAAAAATTCCACCACTGGGGGGTTCAGAATCATGTACTGGATCCATGGTACTCGTTTGTGCGTCGATGTCAGATACACCCTTTATTTGGTAAAATTCCGTAACAAAAACACAAATACATAATCCCCATGCAATAAATAACCGGAAACCTTATTAAATCATTTGTAATTCAAACCTATTAAATCTACCTCTAGGGATTATGAAGTAAGACGAAACATGGGTTCATTTCGTAGGATCTCTTCACAATTCCTTCTTAAATGAGATTGGTATAATTATACAAATTTTAGCAGCGCCTTACTGTTTTGCCCGCATAAGTCTCGACATGGGAATATCAAGATAAAAAGGTTATCCTGGTTATAAATTATGTATGTGTACCAAATGTCATCCATATACGTAGAAGAATTGCATGATTTAGTTCCCCCATCTCCGTTCCACCATCAGACGACCCGTCGCGCGTCGTTAACACCACTACAATCCGGACGAAGCGTTTCGCCTCCTCTTTCATACCGCGTACTTCGAGGTACTGGAACAATTTGCCAACGGCGGTGTTTCCGTCGGACTACAATTTGATTGTCTTCAAGGCTAGAGTGAATGGGCTGTTAATAAGCTAGTGCGCTTTACCACCAACGATTGCGTCACTGCTAACCATCAGGCGGGATTGCGGTCAAGCGCTAGTTTATAATTTATATAAAAAAAGGAAAAAGTGAAAGAAATATCCAATCATCCGATATCCAACCTTTTTTGAGGATGGGAAATTATCATGTGTCCCTTCCCACTCTGGGTGGAGCGGAAAGGCATGTCAGATTTCTACTGACTAAAACCCACCCGTGTTCCTTCACTAGCCTATGCGCCAGGCCACGGTATCTAGTTCGAACAACCCTTACATACTTAAGCTGTTCTAATATTAGGTATAAGTTGGGTAGTAGAATTAAGTATTAACCCCTTTATATATTAACGTTTTATCGTCCAACTGCTGGGCACAGGTCTCCTCTCATACATAGAAGGATTGAGCGTAATCACCACGCGTACGTCCAGGGCTCGCTCTTTTAGTAATTTTCTGAAGAAAAATAATAGTAAGTAACAGTATAAAAGCGAATGTATTATTAAAAACAGAGCGCAAGTTTTTCTAGACGATATTCATACATTGGGCACACTCCGTTTCTCCGAGCAGCTCATGTTATAATAAAATAAATTTACTGGGTTCAGTAGTCAGCCAGTCTGCAGCTGCATTTCTTAATAACCCCAGTGGAACTCTAACTACGGTAGTTTAGCTCCATTGCAGTTCCAAGCGGTGGAATGGATGTAGGTTTATTTAAAAATCTTCTGTATAAATAGAATTTAAAATACAGTTTGAATTTTTATTAACTCGAGTTTGTATTGAGTTTTTGCGATGTTTTTTTTTTTCGAAAACTCTTCTATCTTGCAGTATTTTTATAGACTCACTAGAAGCCGCCCGCGACTTCGTTCGCGTTTTGTGATATGCTCCGCTCTTATTGGTTACAGCGATGTTATATAGCCAAAAGCCTTCCTGGATTAATGGGCTATTTATGGCAAAAATAATTTTTCAAATTGGACCAATAGTTCCTGAGATTAGCGCGTTCAAACAAACTCTTCAGCTTTATATATTAGTAATAATATATTATAGTGGACAAAAATAAGCATTTAAAACAACCACAAAAGAAAATCTTCCGATTCGTCGAAATCAAACTTTTTTCAACAATTTTCATGTTTGAATTTTCATACAAAACTTTGAACGATAAGAAAAATCACAACACACACATTTAAAAATATATTATTTTTAAATGAAATGATATGTTATTAATAAAATTTACAAGCTAACCCTAATCAAAATATTTCCCGTTGAAACACGAGACCGCATACGCGGGTTAATTGCGTAAAAACCCAATTATGGTATTGGGTTTTTAAGCAATTAGGGCGCTGATGGTCTCGTGTCCGTGCGGTCCGTGCGGTCTAACACTCCCAATTTAAACCATTTTGAAGCGTACTACTAATCCATTGTTCCATCTGTTCGAGAAATGTATTAATTCAACAATGTAAACAACGCAATGAATGTTTTTTTTTTACATATTATAAACCAGCGCTTGACCGCAATCCTGCCTGATGGTAAGCAGTGACGCAATCGTTGATGGTAAAGCGCACTAGTTTATTAAGAGCCTATTCACTCTAGCCTTGAAGACACTCAAATTGTAGTCCGGCGGAAACACCGCCGCTGGCAAATTGTTCCAGTCCCTCGATGTACGCGGTATAAAGGAGGAGGCGAAACGCTTCGTCCGGATCGTAGTGGTATTAACAACGTAAGGGTGGAAACCAGCCGTACGACGGGTCGTCCGCTGGTGGAACGGAGATGGGGGAATTAAATCATGCAATTCCCTCACACACTCCCCGAAATGCATCCTATAGAACACCGAAAGGCTGGCTACTCTACGCCTGTGCTCTAGGCTTTGGAGACCAACTCGAGTTAGATCAGGGTCACCAATCAGCCTCTTTGCACGTCTCTCCACTGAATCCAAAGTGGCCAGGTGACACTTGGCAGCACCAGCCCAAATGTGCCCAAATGTTGCTGAATTGTCAAAATGAAACCCATTGCTATTGATAATGTGTTACCTAATTAAAGCTGATTACTTGCAGTTGCACCCGCGAAAGTTTCGATATGTTTTTTATATGTTCCGCTCCTATCGGTCGGAGAGTCATGTTATATAGCTTAAAGCCTTCCTGAATTAATGGGCACTAACAACGCAACGCAACGCAAAAAGATTTTTCTAATCGGACCAGTAGTTTCTGAGATTAGCGCATTCAAACAAAGAAACTCTTCAGCTTTATATATTAAAGTACAGATTAATGCTATGCCATTGAACCATAGTTGACTTCCCATTTTATATCTACTTAAACACAGAACAGTACCTACCCATTTCTTTTTTTTTTTTTTGGACAGGAAACCATTAAATGACCTCTCCCGCTCTGGGTGGAGCGAAAGGGCGTGTCAGACTTTTACTGACTAAAACCCACCCGTGTTCCTTCACTTGCCTGTGCGCCAGGCCGACGCTTTCTTTTTTAACCAACCCGCAACCCTGGCCCAGGAGGCTTCGTCCTAGTGGACCCCATCACGATGTGCTGACATCTGTTTGAGGCGCGCGTGAAACATAACGCACCGTTGATCCGGGCCTGGTCGTTAACGGGCGGCGAGCTGCCTGCTGACTTCTCCCGCTCTGGGCAGAGCAGAAGAGCTTAAAATATTTTTGCTGACTAAAACCCACATATTCAACATTCATTTGCCTGTGAAATGGGCCACGGTTCCACTTTTGAAGAACCGGCAGCCTTGGCAGGTATCGGATACCCTGTCGGATCCCGTCAAGCGCTTGTAGACATATTCTGAAGTTTGGTTTAGTTGAACCTAATGAGCACCATACGCAAACCATGTACGTGAAACACGTCTATGTGTGCGTGCGTTCTCGCTTGTTGTATGAAGCCGTCTCTCTGGAACAGCCTATTATGTTATCAAGTCTCCTTAGAAATTTTATCCTATCCTCGATAGCGAAGCATGAAATTATGTCTTCAATACCCTTTTACGTAAATATTTCACCTATGATTTTCTTTGGTTGAGAAGATCTCCATTCTTTTAGTTTTGTCTGTTGTCGGGTTTTATAAAGGCGGGTATTATTGGGTTTTGGCTGATTTGGTGTTTGGTGCCTGTTTTTTTACGGATTTAGGTGATAAGGTTTTTATATGGATGAAATTATGTTCGTATTGCAAGTCAGAGTGAATTGGGTGTCATGTTTATATAAATAAATAAAATAATAATAAGCTGTATTATTTTTAAGGATATCGCTAATACATTGCTTTTTATGATGGAAGTATTGGTCTGCTCAACGTAAATAGCGCTTTGAATGTTGCTACCCGAAAGCTGATTTAGCTGATTTTGAGTATTTTTATTATGGTTGTACGTATAATTTACAGATTCCTTAGTTTATTTTTCACCCTGTAAAGGTATAAAATGATTATAAGACGGAAAAAGTAATAATTATTCAACCAGTAAGATTAAATAGCAAGACAAGAAGTCTAAAAGCTTTTTTCCTTTGTTTTCAGGTAAGTGTGGACCCAGCTCAAGAATTAACCTTTGCCGTACATAACTTGAAAAAAGGAAGGGAAATACGTTTGTTTGCGGTAAACATTACGCAGAAACAAAACACAAAAGATAAAAGGTTCGGGAAAAATATGCGTCACATTTACGGCAAAAAGGCCGTCGCTCAGCGTAATGCTAAGGCTGTAAGTGAGACAGAGTCTCAGCGTTGGTTTTCAACCAAACATGACCATTAGCACATGAGGGCCCGTCCGCATAACATATCGCAGAAGGTAATTTAATTTTGTATTCCTTAGAAGGAGCGGGTCAAACAGTACGAAAGATATAAAACAAATATTCTTCTAGACATAGCAACATTTTCTTTATAGAATTATAAACTAGTGCTTGACTGAAATCCCGCCTGATGGTAAGCAGTGATGCAATCGTTGATGGTAAAACGCACTAGTTTATTAAGCCTATCCACTTAAAAAAACTTAGGAATAGGAAGGATGACGGCAGTTGAGCGAGGTGCTTGATGCTGCGCCAGAGGAAGATTGATCTGGAGACTCTCCACGACCAAACTCCCGACACAACAACATTTGGCGCATCGTACCCGGCACACATCGCTACACAACTGCTCAGAACCGTCCTCCGTACGGCTTCACCAGACATAATGCCGGAACCCGACGAATCGCTTGGCGGCAAGCAAGACCTTGTCTGGTGGATGGTAACTTCTGCTGGCAGCCGATGTTATGGCCTACCACCAATTTCATATTTTGTTATAACACAAAATATGAAATTTAGTTTATTTCATTACATTTTCGCAGAAAGGGGCACAACACAAACACAAACACTGGAGAATTTAATAACATAACATATATATTGATATAGGCGTATATTACGTTCAGTCTGTAAGGCCTTAGGCAGCAACAGGTCAATTAGGAGAAGGTCATGGGGTCATTACTAAGTGAAATGTATTGAATTTATGTCCTAGCTCGTACCGTTAAGAGTAAAGGGCCAATGTAATAAGTTTTTTTACAATTTGCAGGTATTTCAATAGGATTATATTAACTTAGTTAATTTATACTAATATATAAAGCTGAAGAGTTTGTCGCTAAACTTAAGTGGCAGTGGGCAGGGCACATTGCTCGTAGAACCGATGGCCGATGGGGCAGTAAGGTTCTGGAGTGGCGGCCACGTACTGGAAGACGCAGCGTAGGGAGGCCCCCAACAAGGTGGACCGATGACCTGGTGAAGGTCGCGAGAAGCCGATGGATGCGGGCAGCACAAAACCGGTCGGCGTGGAAAGCCTTGGGGGAGGCCTTTGTCCAGCAGTGGACATCTATAGGCTAAAGAAGAAGAAGAAGAGTTTGTTTGTTTGTTGGAACGCGCTAATCTGAGGAACTACTGGTCCGATTTCAAAAATTCTTTTTGCGTTGGATAGCCCATTAATCCTGGAAGGATTTAGGCTATATAACATCATGCTGGGACTAATAGGAGTGGAGCATATAAAGAAAAACATATCGAAACCTACGCGGGTGAAACCGCTATACAAAGTAATTTTTACTTCATACGAAATCTGAATACAGTTTATTTAGAATAAGCAACTGAATCGATTCCAATCATTAATACTCCATGTTATATTTTTTCCCAAATACATTTAGAAATTGGTGTAGTGTGGTTATCGAGCCCACAATACAGCTGACGGTAGAGAACAATGAAACAGGCCCCTCCCGCGTAGCGCCGCTTCAGGCGCGGGTGGGCGAGCGGTGCGTTAACCAAATTTTTGTTGGGACAACCAAGTAACATAACAAGCTCATGCTTATATTATACTTATACTATACTTAACTTAGTATTTTTCTTAGAAATTTCGTACAAAGATTCTTTACTTAAAAATACTGAGCACATGTGTCGGGTTTTGCGTAAACAAATAAAAAAAAAAGTTGTATTCGTCAAACACTCTAATTGTGTATTATACTATCAATCACAATAAGAACCATAATAATTGATATGTACTTTTCTAGATTATGGGATAAATTATACATAGTTCACCTAGGTGATCTAAGCGGGTCAATCACAGGCAACAAACGCTAAATATGTATCTGTTACTGACTTATGACTGCGAAATGGCCTCTTCTGTACGCTGGGCGTGTCAAACTTATAGTGTGCCAGAAGCTACGGTATCATCTCTTTCAGGGAAGCGTGGTATGGAACATAAAGCATCATCGACCCGGGCCTGGTCCTTTCCAGACTTTGAGCTGCTCAGTGCTCGCCAACCGTAAGTGGCTACGAGTCGGCTCTGAGTCTCGACGTCCAGGTCGTCTTCTGCGACGACTAGGAGAGCAGAGTGAGAGCGCAGAGATTATCTCTCTTTCATGCGAGCTTTGCGAGCATTGCTGCTTAGTGGTCTGGATGAGGGCCAGCTGAGATCGCCGCCGCCTATAACCGCCACGATGGCACGGTGACGCTCTGCCAAGAAGGGCAGAATCCGCCGTATGTTCCATCTTGTCCACATGGTATACACACAGTGGTCACACCCTGGCGTTGCCATTGCCACCTTATCCCGAATGCTCAATAATTAAATCCTCGAAATAATTGTGTCCGATGAGGGCCTGCGTCAGGTAGAAGTCGAGGGCGCCGTGGAGTCTCTTTAGTTACTCCTAAAAAGGGGACTTAACGCCGTACTGGATTGCGACAACCACACATTCCATATCGCCATGAGATCCCGCCGCAATTCTCCGTTTTGTTGTGGCAGCGCTTCCCCCTTTTTATGGATGGGAAATTCTCAAATAACCTCTCCCGCTCTGGGCGTAGTGGAAGGATACCGGTGTAGATAAGCCAGCCTGTCGGTGTTCTGTAGAATGCATTTTGGAGAGTGTGCGTGGGAATAGAATAGAATACTCTTTATTATATACACCATATAGATTACTGAACATAAATAAAAATATTTTACAAAGGGTGACACAATGGGTGTTCTTATCGCTAAGAGCGATCTTTTACAGACTTAATTCAATTGCTTAATTTAATTGAATTGCATGACTTAATTCCCCTCTACACTACTACGTTGTTGACATTACTACGATCCGGACGAAGCGTTTAGCCTCGTCCTTTATACCGTGTATATCGCGGTACTTGAACAGTTTGTCAGCGGCGGTGTTTCCGTCGGACTACAATTTAAGTGTCTTCTAAGCTAGAGTGAGTAGGCTCTTAACAAACTAGCGCGCTTTTCCTTCAACGATTGCATCACTGCTTACCATCAGGCGGAATTGCGGTCAAACACTAGTGTGTAATCATAAAAAAGGCTTGTCGGACTTTTACTGACTTAATCCCGTTTGCCTTCACTTGCCTGTGAGCCACGGTAGGTCTTTTGAAGCGCTTCCCCCCTTAAGTTATGATCTTTATCAACCTACACTGTCACTTGTTCGCCAAAACTGGACGTTTCATCAAAATTAATGGTATTTAAATGGGAGTTATTAAGGCAATGAATTGTAAATTGGCTATCGTTTACCTAAATTAAATTGATCTGTTTTATCATTAGGCGTAGGTATTTACAAAATCAACATATCATGAAATGGGTGTTTAATTAATGAGAATTAGTAATTTCCATGCCAGTGTAATGTTTCTGTATTGTTACATTATTAGTGTAATGGACAAAAGTGGTTTGTCATTCCAAAAGCGGGTATAATCCGATCTAAATGTAAAATGCAATCAGTTATATTTACCCATAAAAAACTGACAGCCCCGAATATTCACAGAGCTATAGTGTTTTAATTATCTTATATTCAACGTAGGCCATAACATCGGCTGTCGGCAGAAGTTACCACCAAAGTCTTGCCACCAAGCGATTCATCTTGTTCCGGCTGATGTCTGGTGAAACCGTATGGAGGACGGCTCTGAGCACCTGTGTTGCGATGTGTGCCGGGTACGATGCGCCAAATGTTGTTGTGTCGGGAGTTATTCGTGGAGGGTCCCCAGATCAGTCTCCCTCTGGCGCAGCATCGTTGGTCGTATTCTTGGGTTTAACATCTACATATTCACTCAGTTTTTTTTTGAGTGAATAGGCTCTTAATAAACACACAGCCTCCGTGGCGTAGCGGTAGCGGACGCGGCCGCTGCGCAAGGTGGCGTGGGTTCGATATTTGCCCTGGTCTGGTCGTGCCTCGGAAAGCACGTTAAGCCGTTGGTCCCGGTTGCCATACGAACATCTAGTGGCAGTCGTTACGGGTTGTTGGAGCCCCCAAAAGTCCAACAATTGGTCTAACTGCAATGCTTCGTGTCGCCTTCGGGTTGTGGAAAATGTCGAAGTTTAGCCATATCAGCAGTTGGACTGGTAAAGCGGACCCCAGACTCCAAAGCTGAAAAGGCTTCGGATGCGACTGGGATTAAGGCTGGGATGATGATGAGGCTCTTAATAAACTAACGCGCTTTACGATCGACGATTGCATCACTGCTTACCATCAGGCGGGATTGCGGTCAAGCGCTAGTTTATAATTTATAAAAAAGACCAAGATAAAACCACAAAAGTTAATGTTTCATGGCGCACGAAAACAAGTTGTAGATGTTATGCATTAGTTTGCCAACGTCGTAAAGAAACTAAAAATACTCGCAAATAGCCGGCGTTACCTAGAAACGCGGTGTTATGAAAAATATTATAAATTATTATGAATGCGCTCGAGTCTGTCTTCCTTAGAAATGAACCTGCATTGTTCTTGTGCTAAGTAAAAGGAAACGTGACGAAAGTTATTTTTCTTTATTATTTTGTTGTATTGTAAGTGTTGGAAATATTTTAATCGTGTGTTTTTGTTTCGGTTCCGTAAGTGGAACTCCATATATGTCATTCGCTTAAGTTTTACTCCAATCAAGCAAGCAAGCAAGTGGATTTAGTCCTATAAACTTAATCATCATCATCATGTCAGCCACATGAAGTCCACTGCTGGACATAGGCGTCCCCCAAGGATTTCCAAAAAGAACGGTTGGACCTGCGCTTCCCTGCGGTTTTGGTCAGATCATCCGACCACCTAATCGGTGGGCGTCCGACGCTGTGCTTGCCGGTACGTGGTCGCAATTCAAGAGCCTTTCTGCCCCATCGGCCATCGGCTCTACGAGCTATGTGCCCCGCCCACTGCCACTTCAGAGAGCTAATTCGCTGGGCTATGTCGGCGACTTTAGTTCTTCTACGAATCTCCTCATTCCTAATTCAATCACGTAGAGAAACACCTAGCATATCCATCTCTGTGCGACCATCAGCTCTCTTCTGAGGCACATAAACATGAACTTAATATTTACTTACATTACATGAAGCCGGTCTTCCCTGAAATGGGTAAGGGTTTAGGATCATTTTACCACTTTAGGTTTGAAGTCCCACTTGGTAGCCTTAAAGCCTATTATCAATTACAAAACTGAAATAAATTTCATTTTTTTCATCATTTCTCTCGAAAGACCTCCTCTGCTGAACATAGGACATCCCCCAAGGATCTTCACGACGACTGGTCGTGCGCCTCCCGCATCCAGCGGTTTCGCGCGACCTACACCAGGTCATCGGTCCACCTTGTCGGGGGCCTACCCAAGCTGCGTCTTCCGGTGCGTGATTTCCACTCGAGAATCCGCCGGCCCCATCGGGTATCAGTCCTACGGTCAATTTGCCCGACCCACTGCCACTTAAGTGTTGCAACTCTTCGGGCTATGTCGGTTACTCTCGTTCTTCTGCAGATCTCCTCATTTCTGATTTGATCACGCAGTAAAACCCCAAGCATAGCCCTCTTCATTGCCCTTTGAGTGACCGGAGTTTTTTATAAGGCCCATTGTTAATAAAGTTTTGTTAATTAAAAAAAAAGTATTTTAAACGTTTATTTTATTCTTCTACCGTTTTTTTTTGAGACATACTCTACATGTCAAAACGAAACGCTGTGCATCTTTCAAAGTTCTTATTTTAGTGAATTACCATCATCATAACCTGTCTAGCCTTTAGTTGTTAGTGTCGGCTTCCAGTCTGGACAGATTTAGCTGAATACCATTATATTATATGAAATAACTGCCTATCTAACGACTAATACCCTTGGTAAGACTGTTGTCAAACTTTCGGACTTCTGACGACCCGTCCAGAAGTCGCCAGTTATCAAGATCTACAAATGACAGCCGAGACCAAAACCTTGTGCTTTCCGGTTTTTTGGCAGGAAAGCTAAGATGAGTGTCATGCTCATTTTTCATTGGACTTTTGAATTATTTATAGTCTCATTTACTAAATAAAAGCGTGTGATTTATATAGTAAAAAGTGCATTCAGTTAATAATTCATAAAGAACATTGAAATATCGCAGCATAGTGGCCACATCATGACTTTCCCTCAAACCTCCCTCGTAGACGGTTTACGCGGCCATTTTCGACTGTCGTGGCGATGTCCGGCATTATTGTGAAATGAAATTTATAAAGAAATAGCTTTCCGCCCTCGCCTTCCCCACGTGGAGTCGGTTATATCGCGCTTTTTAGATTTCCTTCAAGGGCATCAATTTTTTCCGGGATAAAAGGTAGCCTATGTTCTTTCTCAGGGTCTAAAGATTGTCTGTGCCAAATTTCATCAGAATCGGTTGAGAGTTTTAGGCGGGAAAGCGTAACAGACAGACAGACAGACAGACCGACAGACAGACAGAGTTACTTTCGCATTTATAATATTAGTAGGATGGATTAGTATGGATTTCTATAATTTGTTACACGTATTACTGGCAAAATTGTGGTATCTATTCCACAGGGGCCATTGATCAAGAGAACGAACGTGAACATGCTTTCCGAGGCACGGATCTCGGTTTTACTAAAGTACCAAAACCAAGAATATTCCGTGTATGTCGAGAACACAATTAAAGGCAGGCAGAGACAAAGGAACGGCAATTAGAAGTGAACCACGGAATATTTCACTATTTGTCGGCTCCAAAAATAGTTTCGGTAAACCGGATTTATTCGATCGAATTGCTAGTACGCGACACGATTACCGAATTGAGCGGCTGGATCGATTAAAGAGCAATCCACTAAATTGTTCTTAGAGATTCTTTTCTAATACTCTCGCCGGGTCCATTGAGGAATGTGTACCGTATTCCTGTTTATCTAGCTGTACCTATCTATCTATCTAAAGCAAGATAAACCGTAATATTTATGCGTGCCGATTTCCCCTTTTCCATCTGTGCAAATGGAGTTTGAATGATTTTCAAAGTTCGTGGGTGTTGGGATGTGTAGGAATAGGATTAGGATTTTTTTCGACGTTTTGTTTCAGGACGTTTTGTAATATAAAGGGACAAAAGAAATAAGCTCTATTCGTCGAGCTTCATTGCTCGGCGTTTTTCTGGCGGTCTCCACTGTTGATTCTGGCTTTTAGGAGTTGCAGTGGGTTGGGAACAGTGTGGCGGGTTTTGTCCCAAAAAAAAGCTCTATTTGTTTTACTAAAAACTATACTTACTGCGTCCTCCAAAAGTGAGTTACCATTTTTCTACTTCAGCTTTGATTACACTCAATTGCCATAACATTATGTGCTACACTATGATTTATGAAGTAACTAGCTTTCCGCCCGCGGCTTCGCCCGCGTGGAGTTCGGTTATATCGCGCTTTTTAGATTTCCCTCGGGAATATCAATTTTTTCCGGGATAAAAGGTAGCCTATGTTCTTTCTCAGGATCTAAAGATTGTCTGTGCCAAATTTCATCAAAATTGGTTGAGAGGTTTAAGCGGGAAAGCGTAACAGACAGACAGACAGACAGAGTTACTTTCGCATTTATAATACTAGCTTTCCGCCCGCGGCTTCGCCCGCGTGGAGTTCGGTTATATCGCGCTTTTTAGATTTCCCTCGTGAACATCAAATTTTTCCGGGATAAAAGGTAGCCTATGTTCTTTCTCAGGGTCTAAAGATTGTCTGTGTAAAATTTCATTAAATTCGGTTGAGAGGTTTAAGCGGGAAAGCGTAACAGACAGACAGGCAGAGTTACTTTCGCATTTATAAT